>OW388080.2:32650818-35050818 GCA_936449025.2 Sarcophaga subvicina
TTTTAAGAGAAGGTGTAAGTGTACTGAATAAATTTGTATACACAGATATTCTGTACAGATATTTGTTCATAACTTTTGTCATATTTCTCATGGAAATGGTCAAAATAAAATGAAACGAAGTCATAATAACCTAACAAATGATATAGTTTTGTAGTTAAAGCAGAACTGCAAAATCTATTGTAAGAGGTACGCGTTTACACACTTTGCTAAACATTTTTTAAAAAATTGACTATTTGGATTGATTTGATTTTTAATATATGTAATGTTTACATTGTTTTAAAACAATATTATTGTTACAAAAACGAAAAATTTAGATACTGAGTTGTTTATCATTAAAATTATAAACAAAAACTATAAAAACAAAACAATGCAGTAAACAAACCTGTTTACAAATTATCGTATTGCTTAATAAAACAACAAATACCATCATAAAAAATGGTAAACAAGTAAATAAAAATACACCAACCACACTACAATAATAAACGTAAAAAACGATGATTACATTCATAGAGATTTCGATACGGCGAAGCCACGAACATTCGCCTTCAAGAACATTCATAATATGCCATATATGTTAAAGGCAAGGCAAAGCAGGCGGGTGAATTAGTGAAGTTCAGTCAATATTGTGTGAAGACGCGGTGCTTTTAAAGAGGGTAATCGTGGTTTGAAGGACTCCGTTACAAAGATCTTTCAAATAATTGTCCAGTGATTGTTATTGTTTCTGCAAAGGGTATAAACAAAGGAATAATAAAGAAAAGCAATTGTTGTTGTTTACATCAAGTTGTGAACAGTAGCATACAGAATTGTGCGAATAATAAAGAATTTTAATTAAAACGAAACACAAATTTATTTTTATTTTATTTGCAATCTACGAGCTCATATTTTAAACGTTTTTGAAATATTTTTATAATATAATTACAGGGTTAGAAAAGTCTGAAAAGTATGCAATAAAAATCCCTTTGATTTTGGCGTGTATGAAACTAATGAAATTGAATATCACTCATACGTCACATGCTTGTAATTATTAATTTTACATATTGTTATGTTTTTACATTTTTAAAAACGTTTAGAATATGAGTTCGTTGATTGCAAACAAAGTAAAAACAAATATGTGTTCAGTTTTAATTAAACTCTTTATTTTTCACACTACTTTTGTGTGCCACCGAATACATCTTGTCGTATGTAACAATAATCTGCTTGTTTAGTTCGTTATCATATCTGCTTACAACCTTTTTGTAAGCAATACCACTTGCACGTTAAATCTGTATAGCGGAGATCTTCAAACCGTAACTTGTCTTCACACAAGACTGACTGAATTATTATTCACTGGTTGCCTGCTTTGTGTTGCCTTTTTATATGATATTAATTTTTTTATATGCGTATTCAATCTGATGAAGGTGCTGGAAGTAGAATGTTCTCGTTTTCGCCTTCTTGAGAGTTCTATCGCGACTACATTGGTGCGTGTGTATTTTGCTTACATTGTTTGTTGTTGCTTTCTTTCATGCTGTTGCTTTACTTGGAACAAGTTCGTTGTATTTGTGTGTGTGTGTTTAGCTTTTGTTACGTTGTTTGTTGTTGCGTTCGCTTATGTTTCGTTATCTCTCCCCTTCTCTTTCTTACTCATGGTTTTTGTTTTTCTAACTTTTGCTTATTGTTTTAATGTGAAATGCTATAACACCGTTTCCATTTTCGTAACAATATTAAACATGAGGATAATGTGAGTGAATAATAATAAATTGTAATTTTATGAAAAATCGATCAGTTCCATTTAGAAATATATGACTTGGTACTTTTATTTTACGCAAAATTTTGTAGTCGCTTTTGAATATAGCCGCCATAGTAGATAGTGTGTTGGCTTCTGAGGCGAGAGTTCGTGGTTCATATCGTACATAATGAAATATAAAAAAAAACATTTCTTTCGGCGACTTTCTCCCATCAGACGTCTGACAGATGACTTGATTGCTCTCTATTTTTAAGATCAGCTTTTTTTTGCAGTAGCTGTGAACATGATAACTCAGTGATTGTGGCCACAATGCGGGACATGAATTTGGACGATTTTTAGTTATAGCACGACAGTGTCACCAGCTGCACCTTAAATGCAACAAACTATATATGGTACCAATGATTTCAAGAATGAATTGTTTTAAAAAATTCTGATTTGAACTTGCCACCAAAATCTTGACCGTGAGATTTTTTGGGATTTTTTGAAATCTTGGTTTTGTACAAATCAATGGGGCTTAATACTTGACCTAAATTCGTTTGATAAAATCAGGAAAATTTCATGAGAAGAATAATGGCATGCTATCACAGTTCTAGCTACCATTTGAAGGATATTTTATGTCATACTTAATCAAAGCGTGTTTTCGTTAAAATCCTATAAAATCAAATCACAACTAGGAATCTAAATTCAATATATTGAAACATCTCACTAAAGCCGTTACTTAAAATTAATGTTTTAAAATTTTTGAATTATTTTTCATAAAAATACTTACGTAAACTCATAATATCCAACAAAACCATACCATAAATCGATAAACCTTTTACGATTTTCATGTTGAGGTAGTTTCTGCTGAACAATACGAAACGGAAAGCCTCAAACTTCTCAAGTAATGACAAACAATTTAATATTTTGCTTAGAAAAGAAAAAATTTTGGTCTAAATTCAGTTTTTCTATCCTAAGCATAGAAATAAAAAGTATTGGAAAAATGCTGATGTTTTGCTTTATATAGTAATAAAAAACCAAAAATGTAAGAGAAACTTCATTTGTATACACAGCACAGCAACCCGTCTATTCGTTCTCATCGATATACCATACCGATGAACATGTGTATGTATGTTATAGACATGTAATGCACAACATCTTGTCAGTGTCTTAGGCGATGCTTTATATCAAACTATGAAAAATATTATGATTTTAAATTAAGAGAAACCCTTAAAATAAAGCTGAAGTGGTATGACAAAGTTTGCACAAGTTTTTTCAACATGAACACATCACCTTCAAAAAATTTAATACTTACTTGTATCACATATACACATATACTAACAATTAAAGATACACCTTATTGTAAAATAATAAAGTAAAGTAAGGTAACACTTTTTTATTATCGTTCCATCCGTTATAACGAAAAGATAATAATATTAATATGTATCTATTCTTGACTTATTTATTATTTTTTTCATGGAAAAATAAAAATTTTTGTTATTTTTCTTTGTGTTTATTTGAAACGGCAAAAATATTTTTTTTGGTGATAAACTGTTTAAATACCCATCATCATGGTACTGAAGAAAAGAAAAAAGTTTTTCAAACCATGAGAAATCACGAAAATCATTGGCAAAAAATTTAATGAAAAAAAATTAAATCGATAATGAAATAAGTCCAGACGAACTGTTACGTCGTCATCTTATGCACTCGAATCTGGGTTCGGTTAAAGATTGCTGAGAAAGTGACGAAATAGAATCTGGAGCGAAGAAACAAAAATAAATTGCTTTCGAAACAACTACGAATTCGTTTAAAAATAAATTTATTTTTGTTTTATCGCTCCGTTTATGTTGAATGATCCGATAAATTCGCGGCATTAATGAACAAGGACAGACGTTATAAACGTAATTGGCTACTAGAGTAGATCAAAAAATTTTCATGAAAATGTCTGCAACCATACAAGAATTGCACCGCTTTTGAAATGGCCATAACCTTACTTAACTTTATTAGGCCTTACAACTCTCAAGTCAAGATTACAGAAGCGTAATTAGGCATACTCTAACTTATTGTTACGTTTTTGTTTTTAAAAACGTTTAAAGTATGAGCTCGTAGATTGCAAATAAAAAAATTAATTTTTGTTTAGTTTTAATTAAAATTCTTTATTATTCGCACAATTCTGTGTGCCACTGTTCAGAACTTGATGTAAACAACAACAATTGCTTTGTTTGTTATTTCTCTTTGCACTCTTTTGCATAAATAATAACAATTATTAGACAATTGTTCGACTGACCTTTGTAACGGAGATCTTCAAACCACGATTACTGTCTTCAAACATAACATTCATTCTTGTAGTGTTTGTTGGTATATTTTTGTTTTCTTGTTTATCATCATTTTTTTATGCTGACGTTTGTTGTTATATTACTCAGTGCGATAATTTGTAAACAAGTTCATTGTTGTTTTGATGTTAAACGATGTAAAAGCAAAATACCAGTATCCAAATTTTTTCATTTTCGTAACATTATGTTTCAGTAGCATTGTTGAGATCGATGGAGGGAAATGCAAAGTATTGACCGTGTGGACTAATTGCTACTCGGATGGCTTTAAACATGGAGATTCGACGGGACGGGACTGGGTCTCTATATAGAATAACACCAAACCAAACTTTGCCTCCGTTAATCGGACCATAATACGGTGTTTTAAGCGATCAGGCAAATTAAGATCTGGACAATTTTCTGGACATCCTTCGGTAAACTAGACGTGTAAGGACTTAAATATCTTCATAGATGGTCAGGTGGCAATTAGGGTAATAACATCTGGAGTGTAAAGAGACGATTACTAATTAGTCTGGGCATAGAACCGTGCGCACTATATGGGTTCCTAGTCACCATGGAGTGCTGGAAAATAAGGAAGCAAATATACTGGCCAGAGTACTACATACCATATGTATGCTTGAATAATCTAATGTCTCAGAGTTTATTAGAAACGAAACGTTTTTGGCAACACTTGCTGATGTAAAGTGTGCTTGGGTTAACTTGTATAAAAAAGTCTGTGATATCATGTCGAAAGTTATGAACACATCTTTTCAGTACTTTAACTATCAGACTTAATCGCATTATAAGATTAATGGAGTAAATAATTAGATAATATAAATACGATTTTTTAATTCAATATGTTTACATGGAGTTAAACTAAAATGTTCATTTTGAAATGTTTCTTTCTTTTCGTATTTCTTATAGATTTATTGTAACCGAAATGTTTACCCTGGTTAAACATAATTTTATAACCGCAAGTAAAAAATTTGTACACGCCGTAATTTAGTTTTTTTTTTCTTTATTTAAATATTATTTAATGTCGGCTAAAAATTGCTTACCAAACTTCAAACTTTAATTTCAACAGGGGTGCGGTAAAAACTTTTAACTGCTAGGGTACGCATAAAAGTAAATATTACTACTACCGACGACAGAAACCTTTTAATATGTTGAAAACTTTTCTGTTGAAACATAAATTATTTTTATTTTTTTTTTTCTATTATTAATTAATCTTGAAATATAATAACATTAAGGCAAACTTCTTTTCTACATTAAAATTATGCTTGTATAGGAAAAATTAACAAATGCGGAAAATAAAACCACAGGACTTCATAAACATTCCTAGCAAAACCAAAGTACTTTTTTTTGACAAAATAACTTAAAGTGGGAATTTTAGTTAAGACTGCTGTCATCGAAGAAAAATTCTTTAAATAAGTTGCAGCTTACTGCTGTTCACAGTTTGTATTTTTTCATTTCTTTAAAGGGTATTATTACAACTTTCCGTTAAAGCTGGGTTTAGTTAAAGGTGACTTTTGCCAAAGCGAACCTTAAAGTCACCTTTAACTTCTTTTCGTTATTGCAACCTAAACATAAAATAAAATGAACTTTAAAGTCACCTTTAACTTCTTTTCGTTATTATGGCAGTGCCGGAGCATTGTCGATATCACTGTCAATTAAACAAGTGCTTTAAGAACGCAGTGACAACGACGTGCCTTTTTATTTGTTTTTTTGTTTTGAAATAAATATAATGAATACGCCAATATCTATTTTGATTTGAAAAACTATTAATATATATACATACATACATACATAATTGGCCATTACCACCCTTCAGTCACGCTTACGACCCAGTTTCTCACACCACTTATGTTGTGTGTGTTAATTTTACATGAGTGGCGGGACGTACAGTTTAAAATCGACTCCGAGCGACAGATTTTGGAGAAACTCCTCATGGCAATTTTATTTACTCTCAGAGTTTTTGCCAGAAATCTGCTGAGGGGAAGACGCCGAAGAAATATTTTCCAAATTTCGTTTTGATGTCTGGTTGGTTTAAGTTATTACAACTTGCCGTTATAAGCCCTATGCCCTAAGAATTATAGTAGAGTAGAGAAGTTCTATAGAGCCTCAATTTCTCGTCATCTTTCTTGTGTTTTTCATATAATACCCAAATATTTATAAAAAAGGATTGGATTTTCCAGTGCATACTAAATTCGGAACTGTTCTTTACCAAATAAATTTGCTGTACTCAGTTATGAAAAGATTGCAAATGGGAAATGGCAAACTAGTTGTCTTTCGTTCAGCCTGTTTTTCCAAATCACCATGGACCAATATAGCATTCAACAGAACGTCCATATAATAAAATTGGTTTATTAGAATGGGTTTTCTGTTCTGGCAATTTACCACCGGTTATCGTAATGTTGTATATAAATTGGAATACACTGATTCAGTAAACAAGCGACCAACACCTGTACGGTGACTGAAAAACTGTAATCAAACTCAATGTAAAGTACAATAGATTTCAACTTTCGTTCACGTTTTAGAATAGCCAACGTAAAAAAGTCTACAAGTATCCGAAAATACATTAAAATAAAACCTTTTTAATACTTTAACTCGACACAAAATATCGAAATCGATAAAAATAGAATCAGACTGTAAAATCAGTTGTTTGCAGAAGCATCATGCATCACATAGTTAGATGCCATTTCTACTGCAATAAATACATTATCTTTTCTGGTTTCCAACAAGTTTTGTTATGCTGTTAATTCAAAAGGTTTATTAAAACACAATTGTGAAATGGCGGTCCTACAAACGGAGAAGAATTTTTAAACTCATTTTCATTCGATACTCTTGATACAATGTTGTCTAGTTTTTGTTTAGTAGATATGTTGAATTACAAATCTTCATCTGACTTTTCCTTCTGGGGTTTTATTACTTCACGACTATGTGCGAATAAGCCAAGATGTATTTACACATAATGGCATCAATAGAGCTTTGAAAAGAATATACAATTTCAATGATATCTCACACTTATTTCGGGTTATTTAAATTTGAGTATAGAAAACGCTTAAAAAGACCTTATACATATTGGGATTAAATTTACAACGCCGCTCTATGGATCCTCACCAACGGTGCTCCTTTTATTTGTATCTAAGTCTTTTCTGATAGCCAATCAGCTATTAGGTCCCTCTCGAGCGTTACGATTAACCCCAAACTAAATAGGGAGTGTCGCCGTTTTCTCGACATTATCTCTGGACTCATCAGTGCCTCACTTGTCTGGGTCCCCCCAGGCATAGAGACATTCCAGCCAGCTGTAAGACCGATGAGCTAGACAGTGCAGGTAAACTCCTTCCGGAACGCTTGCCAATCGAATTGAGCATGCCACTTACATTGTTACGTTGGCAATAAAATAAAAATCCTTCCGGAACGTCAATCAATACTGGGTCTTGCTCCAATGGCCGACTCACCCCATAATGGACAGGAGGCAAACTGTTGTCCACTTTCTTTATTAATGCACATTTCTTGCGAGGTGCAGATTTGGTTATTTGGCTCACCCTACCTAGTCAGCTTAACGGAGCATTGATATCAAGGGTAAAGCTTCGTTTATTCGGGCCTGATGGGGTTCCTAGCAGTATTTTAAAACACCATTCTCTGTTATTGAGTACTCAGTTAAACTACTTATTCAACAAATAAATTGGGCTATTTTCTCTCCTTTTGGAAGCAATCATTTATAATTCCAATGTTTAAATCAGGATCTAAAGCCGATATTTCAAATTATAGAGCAATTGCTAAACTCAACATTATACCGAAATTATTTGAAAAACTCTTATGTGATATACTGTCATTTCAAGCATCGTCTATTTTATCTGCATCCCAGCACGGATTCTGTAAGTCTCGATCAACTATCGCAAATCTTCTTGAATTTATTTACAACTTTGGTAAATGATGGATTTATTGTAGGCAAACAAACTGACTTCATTTATATTGATTTCAGTAAGGCACTTGATAAAGTAAATCATAACTTACTCGTTCATTATTGAATCGTATTCGGTAAACAGAAGGCAGTGCGTTAAATTCAGGAATACGCCGCTCCTATTTACTCTTCTTATACATGATCTCCTTTCTGTTTTCAAAAATTCAACCACTTAATGTATACAGACGATGTTAAAATATTTTTATCTTTTAATAATATTGAAGACCAAGTACTTTTACAAGATGATATTAACTGCTTAACCGCTTGGTGTAGTACTAATTTAATGGAGCTGAATGTAAATATATGTGCCTGACTAGATCATCTCCAACCAAAGGATTTTATACAATCCTTTAACGATTTAGGGATAATTTTCGATTGTAAATTGGACTTCAGAAATCATATTACATCAACTGTTAGCAAAGCTACATGTATCCTCCGATTTATCAAACGATGGGCTAAAGAGTTTTCTGACCCTTAATTTACCAAACAATTGTTTACCACACTGGTTCGCCCAATTCTTGAATATGGATCTGTAATAAGGGACCCTCAATACGCTGTACACTCTGACAAAATCGAATCAGTTCAAAAACAGTTCTTATTATTTTGTCTTCGTGGTTTAAGGAATGGATGGGATCCTAAAATAAAGTTACCATCTTATGAAAAACGTCTAGCGCTCATTAAATTACCATATTTAAAAAGCCGGTAAAATGCTAAATGCTGTCTTTTTTCTGAAGCTGATTAATTGTGTTATAACTCTCAGTTTCTTCTAGATAAACTTTACATAAAAATAGCTATTCGTGCAACAACATACTATAATTTCATAAATATAAAATATTAAAATTTTAATAAAAATTTGGAATCCATTAAAAAAATATATAATTTTACAATTAAACTTACTTATTAATAAATTCAATGTTATTTTCTTTTTCAAATTATTTTTTTGTAATGAAATCATAATAATAATAATTTTGTATTGAACTATAAAATGTATTAGTCTGTAAGGATTTTCCATAGGCTTAAAATAAATAAAACTTTCAGGCTGGCTTCCAGCATAGAGAAGGTCAACTTCTTCGACGAGTTTGGTGGAGTTCGTTCAGTAGAAGGACTGAGCTTACCTGTTTCATCACAGCCGGTCTATATGTGTGCTCAAGTGGACCTTGGGTTCAAAGCTACCACTCCAACCTTCCTGCCTAGACCTATTGGAATAAATCTTTTGAAAACACAAACTGAGACACATATCTATTAATTCTAAAATAAATTATTTGACTACTACTAAATTCACTTTGTTTTTGTTTTTAATTTTACTTTACTTTTCTTAAATATAACGGTGAATTTTCTCTTCTTTTATAATTGAAAAAAGTACCAGAAAATTTAACTTCAGAACAAATTTAAATACTGTTTGTGTTTGCAGAATATTTGCCCTACACACTTCTTCTTATAAATTTAAAGATATAAAGATATACATACACGTGAATGTATGTATTTATTTATTCCCGTATATGTTTATCGAAATCGATGGTATGATTGTTGAACTCATTTCAAAATCGATTGACCCAAATCAATTTCATTTTGTTCTTCTTCAACATGGGTTCATGGGGTTATAAAAATATTTTTTTAATTTTTTATTCGATTAATAAAATCTTCAAACCAGAATTCTTTCACAGAATAATAAGTTTTAGAAAAGCGAAACAGAGATGAAGAATGCAATAAATTTCGGGTTTTAATCTCTATTCTATTGTTTAAATTTTATGGCTGAAAACTCACAAGGACGTATAATAAAACCCAATGAAACAAAAAAAAATTAATGACTTCGGGTACATGTTTCCTCTGTCACCTTAATGAAATAGAATAATTTATTTATTTTTTATTAGCTCTTCTTATCGCAATTCTTTTTTTTTTAATTTATATTCCAAAATATTTTATTCGTTTTCTTTACGCTGAAGGATTTTTCTAACCTTTTATAAATTATTTACGTCAGTCCATTTCATTTTTAATTTCTGTGTAAGTGGGTATTTAAAAAGGAGGTGATAATGAAAACTTTCATCATTTTTTTTAATAAAAAATATTCTAATCTTTTTCACACTTTCACCATTCACCTAGATAAGGATTGAAATTTATTTGAATTTAATTTTTTCTTAATTTTATCGGTATTTTTTTTTTTTTTTTGATATAAAATGAGCAACATCTGTTATTTATGTTGGTACTTTCATTTGTGGATTGTGTTTGTTTTAATGTTCAACTGAAGATAACAGGTATACCGGATGGCAATAAGGGCTATTGTTTTTGAATATAAAATACGAATTTTTAACGGGAAAATTCTGATTTTCCCCATCTTTAGAACAATTTGTGGATTTCACGCCTATAAAGCCATTCTTCTTTTAATGCAAGCCAACTACTTATTTACTTACATAATTGGCCATTAACAACCCGATTAAAGGATTTCAGCTTGTCTTAACACATCCTTCCAGGTGCCTTTGGTTCTAGCGCACATTTGATATTTGGTCACACCAATCGCAATCAAAGTCGTCCTCTTTACCGAGTTCAGCAAATCTCAGCATCAAATACCCGTCTCGTCGGAGCATATTCCTCCATTCGAACGTCAAAGCCGAAATAGCGCAGCCGCTGGATGTTAATGTCCATATTGTTGAGGAGCTCATACAGCTCATTGTTGGCTCGGATGCTAAATCATCGCCAACTTGCACTTTATCGAAGATCATACGTAGGCGTCTACTCTCGGAAATTAGTGTTTAATAGTGTCCTTGATTTTGCGCCATAAAGAAGCAAGGGAAAGATGGGCGTCTTGTAGGGTATCAGTTTTGTTGTACGAGAGGGGCCTCTGCTACTCAGTTGCCTATTGAAACCATAGTAGCACCTGATGGCAAGAGTGATCCTGCCCTTGATTTCCAAATTGACATCATTTTTGGTGGTAACGGCGGAGGCAAGATAAATAAATTCTTTGACTACATCGAAAGTATAGGTGTCGGCCGTTAAATAGCACTAAAGGCAGCAGAAGCATCTCACTTGGTACGCCCTATGACAGAGTTGGGGAACCCTTTTACCATTAGAGGCCACATTTAAATTAGGCAACAATAAGAGAGGCCGCATAAGCTAAGAAAGTGACTTTTGTGAAATTATTATAGTTTTTCTATAGATTTAACAATTCATTGCATTATATAGAAAAAATAAAATGTAATACTACAAAATTTTAAATATAATATACATATAAAATAATGTAAAAATATTGTAAAAAAATACAATAAAAAATATTTTGTTATTCACTAAGTGACTTATTTGGCTTTGTTTTTTGTTTGACAGTAATTGTATATTTGGATCAAGCTTCGTAACACACAACTTTAATTGATCCTCTAAATGTGCATCTGTCATAGGGCCTAAGATGTCAAGTCGTCAGCATACGCAAACAACTGAACGCTTTTTTTAAAAATAGTGTCATTGCGATGCACTCCAGAATTCCGCCGAGCACTCTTCATGATGGAGTTGAAGAGGTTGCATAACAAAGCATTGGTTTTCATTGGATAAATTTTTTACATGGTGGGTTTCAAGCCCTACGCACAAGCCAAATTTCAAGTCCAAGGTATTGGAGTGCGCTGGATGCATTAGTTAACATCTAGGGGGTGCTATTTTGGCATACAGGAGGGGCCACGTGGAGGCTGCGTATCAACTTGAATACAGCGAGACAAGGATCGTTCTGTAGGTCGCCATGTTGACCACAGTCCGAAACTTTACGTTGCTTGCATGCTTTCCATCCCATTTCATACCAATTAGCCACTTAATTTTCTACTTCCTCCAGCTCCTAGCCTAATGCTTTGGTTGTATCCTAAACCATTGTGTATTCTGATTTTGTAAAATAACCTTGTCTTGTGGCCCGTTCTGATTGCTTTTCTATCAATACTTGGTTCAGTTTTTCCCTCTATGATTCTGAAAATAAATTTTTTATCGTCAGTAACAAATTGCATGCGACACTGATTTTTGTCTTTAAAGCAAAATTTCACAATTGGTTTTTTGGTTTTCCATCTGCCTGTCATTTAATGCATGTGGAACCCATTTTCCAGACATTGGGATCTTTCCCATAATTTTTAAACGATCAGAAATTGTTTATTGTGCAGCATTTACAATTTCTATCAATTGTTTCAGATTCAAGATATCAACTTCATCCATATTGTTACGAAAATGGAAATGGTGTTATCGTTTAACATTAAAATGGTAAACAAAAGCTACAAAAACAGAAACAATGGACTTGTATACATGATCAACGAATAAATAAAAATATAGCAACATCATCAGTATAAAAGTTAACGGTGGTGTTGGCTCAGCCAGCAGAATAAATTTTGCACAGTAAGCTTTTCCTTATTTTTAGGTGTGCACTTGTGTCCGGTCAAGTTACACGCTGGGAAACAAAATTATAGTTAGCGGTATGCACCTGTGTCCGATCAGGTTGCAGTATGTGAAAACAAAATTATTTCTGCTGGATCAGCGTCTACAGCAAACACGTGGAGGTGCAACGTGATCGCGGGAGTTGATGAGCATACTTGGTTGAGGACAAAAACATCAGTTTGGGTTGCGCGATCTGATTTAATGTTCAAACAAACTAGTTATGTTAAATAATTTATATTAAATAATTTATTGTAAAAATAATTATTCGTGTCCGAATATCCTTAATTAATTGTTAATAAGTTTAAAAATAATTGTGTTAATAAATAAATTTCATTGAAAAGAATTGTGTTTCCTTTATGTTGTCGGTTCAGTTGGTCAAACCGACCTATTATATTTTTTTTAACGGTTCAAAGTCCTTTAACTTAAAAAAAGGATAAACAATTAAACAAACAGTCAACAACAACACTGCAAGGACAAACATAAACAAAATACAGAAACAACAATAACGTATACAACATGTTTTCATCTATAGAGATTTCGCGAAGGCAAAGTAATTCTCCTTAAAGAGCATTTGTCAGACTGTTTACCCTGCGATATAAAAGGCAAGACAAAGCAGGCAACATGATCAGTACGAATTCAGTCAGTCTTGTGTGAAAACGCGTCTTTGTGTAAAGAGAATAATAGTGGTTTGAAGATTTTCGATATAAAGATCTAACGAACAATTGTTAGTGTGTACGCTGAAGAGTGTAAAGAAGAATATCAAATAAAGCAAATTGTTGTTGTTTAAATCAAGTTGCCGAAGGTGGACACGGAATTGTGCGAACAATAAGGAATTGAATTAAAACTAAACAGAAATTAATTTTTATTTTATTTGCAGTCAACGAACTCATATTTTAAACGTTTTTAAAAGGGTAAAGACGTAACAATATTGTTTGCAATTCGTTGTTTTTATACTTTTTTTATGGTTCTTCATTTCTTACAATAAGCTCAATATCTCTGAAGCTTCCAGATTATGATGCTGCTGAAAAGGATTTTTACCACTTTTTTTCAAATGAACACAAAATCATAATGCTTTCCGCAAATCATTATTTTCTGGTACAAAATTCGTCATCTTTAACACCATAAAAAAATATGATGTTGTATGTGCACTGATTTGATGTATACGTAATGTGTTTGACAGATGTCATCTACAACACAAAAAAGAAACAAATTAAAGCTCTTTCACTATAAATGTTACCCGTGGATATATTTGAATTTGACGCTAAGTTCATACCAGTGCAACTAATATAAAATACATACATAACGTACATAATTGGTCATCACAACCCTTCAATCAGGACTACCACCTAGCTTCTCACACCACTTATGTTGTGTGTGTTAGTTTGATACATGAGTGTTGTGACCTACAGTTTAAAGTCAACTGCGAACGACAGATTTTTGAGAAACTTTTCATGGCAGTTTTATTTGCCCTCAGAGTTTTTACCAGAAATCTTCTGAGAAGAAGTCGCCGAAGAAATATTTTTTCATATTTTCGTTTTGATATCTAATAATTGTACTTATTGTTATCATTTATTTACTAGGTTCTGTTAATTACAGTCGGTAACTTATTTTAAAGAGCATGTGACAAAAAGCTTAAAACTACAACACAAACAGTTTTGTTTGTTATGCTAAATATAAGACCACTACTGTATATAAGTTTTAATCAATAGATTAAGTTAATATACATGTACAATAAGCTAACATACAAATTTAATTAATATATGTAGCCAAATTGTCACACACAACGGCAATTACATTACTTTAATATTAGAATTTCAATTCATTAATGTGTACAGAAGGCTATTAAGGGAATTTTAAATTACAATATTTAATAGCACACAACTACAATGCAGTTCAATGGAAATGCATTTACGAATGTTTAGATTCAAAATCGTCAGGTGAATGAAGACGTTATCTTTTATCAGATTGTGTTGTGTTATAATCAAGAAATAATTAATTTTGTGCTAATGAAAGACAAATTAAATAAAGTCGGTTATGCTATACACTGAGCCACTGAGAGTATCTTTTACGTAAATTAACATATAGTACTCATGTATTGTGAAACACATACAGTGGACAGTAAAAGTCTAGGATCCCCAATATCAGTAAGCAATGTTATTAACGTTAAGTAATAATTTATGGTTCTTATATTTATTTTATCTATTCAATTCTATTTTATTATAAAATAAAAAATTTGTATGTTTTTCACAAACCATAAGAAAAATAAAGGAAACTTTCTGGTGACTCCATATTTTTGCATCACAAAAGTGTAGGTACCCTCAAGAAGAACTCAGAATAAATCTAAAATTCAAATCCCCATTATACTAAAGTATTATACACAGTGCTTAGTACGATATGCCTTAAGTTCAAGTACTCCATTTAACCTATTTAGAATCAAATGTATCAGTTTAGTTTAGAGTTCAGTGTTGATATTCCATGCACTCAGCCGCTTGTGCGACTTTTCCCTTCTTCGGTCATTATTATACTTAACTACTTAAAACTAATTGTATGCTAAATTATTATGCTCTAACACACCATATATATGTGGGAATATGCTGAGACAGCGTAATACGCGATGTCCGAGCATTTATGCAGTGTGGACAATATCAACAAGAATGTAATGATATTAAGTTGCATACAAAGGGTATGGCAACTTCGACTAGTCAAAAACACACTTCAAGAGTTCGTACGCGAATCTTGCTTGTTTTGTGATTCTTGTAAATGTTGAGTCATGGAGAGTTGAAATCAGCGTTGCCATTTGCCAAGTTTTCCCTATTTTCCAAGTTTTTGACATGCAAAAAAGTTTTCATTAAAGTTGTTTTCTAACAAAACAATTTTTTTTTCGAAAATTTAAAATCTCAATAAATTGAACAATAACACGAAATATTTACATTTATAAATAAATACACAATATTTTATTAGTCCGGGGCAAAAGTAGCAAAGAAACACCAGTAGAGGCCATCGGTCTCCGGTGTTTCGTTTAAAATTGTTGATACTTTTGTAGAAAACAAGTATAAAAAAAAAATAAAAAATTTTTGTCAGAAATAAAAAGTTTTTAAAAAATTACTGCCATCGCTGATCGAAATCAACAACATCGTACGTGTTGTTAAGTATGAGTATGATGAATACTTCAAACGTTGAATATGAGTAGTAAGAGTATAATATTAAAATAAGTATGAATGCGTATAAGTATCAGAAATTATGAGTATAATTCGTTTCTACTCATCTTTTTGAGTATTCATTGCTGATCTCTGATCGGGACTTTGTGCTAGAGTATTTAGCCTGTGTGCACTTTGGTAGGCAAATCACACCTTCACATTATCAGCAATATGATTGGGTTCATTGACCTGTTGCCAGTAATAACCATCACGAACCCTTAATTCTTCCGAACTTTTGGCGAATTTCTTTTTTAGAATGTCTAAAAATACTTTTTCTTATTCATTATTTCCTCAATTAATTACAAACTACCAGCGTCTTAAATATATTGGGGTTCCCAGACTCTTACTGTCCACTGTATTTACTTACGGTCTTATGTAAATAAATTATATTGTTTTGTAATATATCCACAGAATGCCATTGTAACCACACATACACTCGGTTAAAAATAATGGTTAGCTTTTATGTAAAATGTTAGTAAGATGGCAGAAAAAATAACTGTTCACCAGAGCTTCTCATATGATATCTGTTAAAGTCTGAAGCTATAGTATTCGCCCATATAAAAAAGAATAATTAAACGCTAACAATATATTTTGTTTTTTTTTTTTCTTTAGGACCAGATCGCTTTAGTAATTAAAAAGACAAAATTGGAAATGTGTTAATAATTGTAATAGAAACCAAGCTTATAAGACGATAAACATGGTTTAGTCGCCGTAGCCTAGTACGTAGTGTTGGCTTATTAGACGTGAGGCCTCGCTTCAAACCGCAGGTCAGGCATCTTCAACTCAACGAAATATGAAAATATATTTTTTTTTTCATATTTATGAAAATATATATTTATTTCATATTTCGTTTTGGTGTCTGACCTGGGATACGAACCCGGGCTTTACGTCTAATAAGCCAACACACTACCTACTAGACTACGGCGACTTCATGAACAAAATACAAACTACAATACAACAATTATGAAACAACGATGTTTACATTTATAGAGATGTCGAGAAGGCGAGGCCACGAACATTCGCCTTTAAGAATATTCATCAGACTGTTTACGTTGCCTTATAAAAGGCAAGGCAAAGCAGGCAACGGGGTTAGTAAAAAGTCAGTCAGTTTTGTGTGAAGACACGGTTTGTTTGAAGAGAATAATCGTGGGTTGATGATCTCCGTTACAAAGATCTGTCTAACAATTGCCTAGTAATTGTTATTGTTTATGCAAAGGGTGTAAACAAATGAATAGCAAACAAAGCAATTGTTGTTGTTACATCAAGCTGTGAATAGTGGCACACAAAATTGTTCGAATTATAAAGAATTTAATTAAAACTAAATACCAATTTGATTTTATTTTATTTGCTATCTGCAAATATTTTAAACTTTTTAAAAGGTAAAAACATAACAGTATGAAGTTTGCTGTATTTGTCCATTTAAAATAAAAAAAACACATATACATATACACGATAACTCGAACTCTCCCTTTTTTCTTTTGTGAAATGGTTATTCGATTTGTAGAGGTTGGGTTGTGTATTTTAGTTTATATAAAAACAAATCTCAAGAATCTATTATTTGTATCAGATTGCTTAAGAAAATAAATAATAATTCAAAGCGATTATGTGTGTTTTGTCAATGGCATTTCTTGTTAAAGAAAAGGATATTCTATGGAATTGTCTTAATTCGTTTTCTAAATTTTATTTCTATTCTATCAAATGATGTTCCATTATTAGTTGCTTTAAGCAGACATCTTATTGTTACAATACGAAGTTTAAAGAGCATTAGTAAGAAATATTGAAAGATTAAAGTAAATAAATGTTTATTTGATCCTTTATCAAAACAGTATCTAGTATCGTTGGAAAGCCTGTAAGCATTTGGTTTCTTTTATGTATAGGCTTGAGGCAAATAAAATTGTTTCATAAGAATGTCCGTTGGAAAAATGACACTTTTAAATTAGAAATACTTTTGTCTGCTTCATTCTATTCCAATGCATTTCATTCAATTTGTGTTTGGGCCAGTCTATTATGAATTTGAAATAATGTTTTAAACAAATGAATAGACACTCAGAAATTAATTTTTGTATTCTACTTAAAATCAAAGGATGGGTTTAGTTTAAAGTTAAATCGTATAAAAATATGATTTTGAATGACACCATATTATTCATGTTATTGTACAATATTGTTACGTTTTTATCCTTTAAAAACGTTTAAAATATTAAATAAAATAAAAATAGATTTGTGTTTAGTTTTAATTAAAATACTTTAATAATCAATTGAAATAAAGTACAGTACGCACTTGGAATTGCGTGCTTAGTTTCGTGAGTAAACCCGTATGACTGACTTCGTCGAATGTTTCTGAAACATCCAAGAATACAGCGGTACAAACATTTTTCTCCTCTAAAGATCTTTCTATTACATCAGTAATGCGGTGAACTTGGTCAATTGTTGAATGTGCACTTCTAAAACCAAATTGATGTTCAGGAACAAGGTTTCTTTGTTCAATTATCTGCTTAATGCGAATTTGTAATATTTTCTCATATACTTTTGATAATATGGGCAGAAGCGAAATAGGTATACATGATTTAAATGCAGTTGGAGGTTTTCCAGGTTTTGGTATCATTACCATTTCGGCGACTTTCCAAAACGATGGTACATGAGGCACGCTAAATGAAACAGTGAAAATTTGTGTTAGTTTTAGAATTATGTTATTTGGAAGTTCTTAAACTTCAGTTGTTATTAAGTCGAATCCAGGACATTTCTTTAATTTCTAATTAAGATGGATTTGTTTAAAAATTTCAATTTGTGCTACTTCGACCATCATCATCTAGACTGCTGACTTCCTGCGTAATAGATGGTGCATCAATATCAAGAGAGAACACACCAGCAAAACAGTTAGACAACAATTCAGCCTTTTGGCTATTTGTTCTGGCCCAAATTCCATCTGCCATGTGAATGGGTGGAATTTGTACTGTGGGTCTATCTGAGGTTTTTTCATTACTCAACCTTTGTAAGTAGTTATTCAAACGTGAGCTCTTATACATTTTGATTTCTAAGCTAAGTTCGTGTGTCATTCTATTAAGCCTTGCCTTGTCAGCTGGAAATCTAGATCGTTGCCATATATTTATCAACCTTATTTTATTTTTTTATAATCTCCCTTATATAAGCACGGTATGAAGCAACATGTTGTTTATCAGGAGGGTTCGGAGTAAACTCAACGTCTATCTCAATTTCGTCAGTTGTTTCTGGTTCATTAGGCGGTATGTTTGAATTTTGCAGCACAGTCTGAAACTATTGCCAATCGGTAAATTTATATGCCAAAACAGGAGATTTTGTCCTACAGATAGCCTTTTCATAAACATTCATATATATCGGCGAATGGTCAGAATTAATATCAAATCCATTTTCCAACTTGATACACGACTTTGATATCATATTTATTATAAAGAAATCTATAAGATCATGTATTTTACTACTATCTGCTGGCCAATACGTTCAGTTACCCGTTGACACAACTTCACATCCGGTTTCCAAAATTGCCTTATATAGTTTCTTTCCCTTAGGAGTGTTCAAACGGGATGAAAGGTGAAAATATTTTCTTTAAATGTAATCAAACAATAACCACCGACTTTTGTCACCACTGAAAAAGGTCAAGAAAATTGCTTCAACAGCCTAACGTTATATTTGTAAAGCCCAATAATTTGGGCACAAATTTAAAGAAAAATTTTACAATAAGCGTTGTGAATTGAACATTTCGTCATTACACCCTAGGGTGAAATTAGTAGAACGCTTATAATATGACATTTAGTGTTCTGCAGTCGAAGTAAAAAAAAGCTGAGCGATTGGCGAAAGGGAAGTAAAAAAATTGAACGGAAAAGTTTCTCAAAATTTCTATCGTTTGGAGTCGTCTTTAAACTGTAGGTTAAACAGGGTCAGATCAGCAATAAAATTAGCACACACAACTAGGGCGGTATGAAAGGTAGGTTGTAATCCTGACAAAAGGGTTGCGGGCTCGATTTTGCACCGTAGTCTAGTAGGCCACGGTTCAAATCCCAGGTGAAGAGTTTCTGAAAAATCTGTCGTTCGGAGTCGATTTAAACTGTAGGTCCCGCCACTTATGTATAAAATAACATAAGTGTGGTGAAGAAGCTAGACTGAACTGTTGTAATGACCAATTAAGTATGTATGTATGTATGTAATTCTCGAGAAAGGAAAAGTGACAACATTTTTCACGGGTTCTTTAAAAAATATCAAGGTTTTAAAAATAAAATTTCCTTTTTCCTATAATTACTATCTTTCTATTATTCTAACCAAATGAACTGCATGAGTAGGAGCCATCTCCTGAGTGCTGTTCTTAAAAAAAAAGAATAAGATAAGACAGCATTATTATTTTCAAATAATTTAATATCCAGCAAATGTTATACTTTATAAAATACAACTCGCCTGCTATATTCTCTTTACACGGTCATAACCTAGGAATTAAAAGAAGACTTTGCTTAATTAATTGTTTGTTGTAAATTTAGTCTCTCCATAAGGCGGCTTTATTTTAGGATTCATTTGTAATTAAGTCGTAAACTTTTCAGATGAAAGTCATATTATAGTTTATGGTCATTTCGTACGTGTTATGAATATGAAATACAAACACAAAAATAAGAAGTGCACATACGAAAACTTGCGAAAAATGCTTATATATGTATGTATGTATGAATACTGTTACAAGAAATTAAACATTAGTTAGACTTAATTAATTCTAATTTGTATAAAATTTGGTTTAAAGCTATCAAACCTGAAACCTGTTACTGATTAATAGACGTGGTTGAAATGTCAAATTTAGGTTAACAAATACTAAAACAAACCCTGCAAAAAGAGCATCATTGCCAATAATAATGGCCATCATATTTGTACACATTTTGCTGAAATATATTTCATTTTTTCTTTTTTATATCAATTTGGACTGTCATTTAGGTTGGTGGCCCAAATTAATGTTAAATATTGACAGAAAGAGAAATCAAGAAGAGGAAAAACATATTGTTACGTTTTTACCTTTTAAAAACGTTTGCAATATGAGCTCGTAGATAGCAAATAAAAATAAATTTGTGTTCAGCTTTAATTAATTTATTTTTTGTTCGCACAATACTGTCTGTTCACTACTTGATGTAAATAACAACAATTTGCTTTGTTTGCTATTCTTCTTTACACTCTTCTGCGTAAACAATAATAATTGTTCGAAAGATCTTTATAACGGAGATCTTCAAACCACAATTATTTTCTTCACACGCATCGTGTCCTCACACAAGACTGGCTGAATTTTTACTGATCCCGTTGCCTGCTTCGCTTTGACTTTTATATGACTACGTAAACAGTCTGATGAATGATCTTGAGGTCGAATGTCCGTGGCTTCGACTTATTGAGAGCTCCATAAATGTAAACATCGTTGTTTTGTATTTTGTTTACATTTATTCTGGTAGTTTGTTGTCGCTTTTTGTTTACTTGTTTATCCCTTTTTTATACTGCTGTTGTTGCTATATTTTTGTTTATTTGTTGATCATGTAAACAAGTCGCCGTGGTGTAGTAGGTAGTGTGTTGGCTTACTATTCGTAAAGCCCGGGTTCGTATCCCAGGTCAGACATCAAAAATGAAATATGAAAAAAAAAAATATTTCTTCGGCGACTTCCTCTCAGCAGATTTCTGGCAAAAACTCTGAGAGTAAATAAAATTGCCATGAAAAGTTTCTCAAAAATCTGTCGTTCGGAGTCGACGTTAAACTGTAGGTCCCGCCACTCACGTATAAAATTAACGCACACAACATGAGTGGTGTGAGAAGCTAGGCCGTAATCCTGACTGAAGGGTTGTAATGGCCAATTATGTATGTTATGTATGTAAACAAGTCCATTGTTTTTGTTTTTGTAGCTTTTGATTATAATTTTAATGTTAAACGATGAAACACCATTTCCATTTTTGTAACCTGTAATGTTTTCGATTCTCTGCGAATTTAAGAAAGCAATGTAATAATAATGAAATCGCTAGAGTCTAGTAGGTAGTGTACTGGCTTCTTGGACGTGAGAACATGGTTAAAATCTCAGGACCGACATCTCGATTAAAAGCAAATATATATATCCTCTCGGCAGATTTCTGACAAATATTCTGAGAGTCGGCTTTAAACTGTCGAGTTTAAACTGTAGGTCTCGCCACTTGTGTAAAATTAAACACACAACATCAGTGGTGTGAGAAGCTAGGTCGTAATCCTGCCTTGAAGGTTTATAAGGACCAATTAACACATGATACCACGCCTTACGGCAATCTAACAATTGATAACATCCCTCTTGTTGAAGTTACATCGGTCAAATTAGTTGTAATTAATTCAGTCTATTTTAACAAATCACCATGCACAGATAAGTATATCGGCCCACAACACGGGTGAATAACAATGGACGATCTATTGCACATTGTACCGTTCGTTTCGTTCATTTCATGATTGCCATAATCGTCCTACCGGGAGGATTATACGCAATAACTTGGTCGGTGAATTTTGCGCATGGAGTTGGAGAAATAGTCGTAAAAAAATCAACAGATTCACGAACTAAAGATGAATTAGCATAGACAAAGAGGTGTTTTTGCTAAATGACCTTTGGACCAAAAATTCATAGAAAAAACCTTCTTCTACCGTGAGACCCATTTCTATATAAAGAAGTACAAGAACAAAAAAATTTTCGAAATTGCGACGCTACCAAACCACATGAAATCCAAGAAAATGCTCCAGTCTAGTGTGGATTTTATGCTTGCGACGTCATCGATCCATGCAAGCAGTCAATGTCAACAGCTACTACAGATCGAAGATTACTGCTTTCTTTTGACCTGAAGTGGATGATGGTTTCAATAGAATGCCGCTACATGCCATTTATCTCATGGGATTATTACATACTGTGCACAATTTATTTGAGAAGATGGCCACCTTAGGTGGATATGATTTGAAACTGTCAACCGAGATCATGCGATTTGAACCGTTAACTTTTTCATGTGAGGTTTTCTCATGTCACAGGTGAATGGTACTGGAATAAGCCACAAGCCACAAACCACAAGGGGCCTCAAAGCAAACATAACATATGTCATCGATCGAAATCAGATTGACTTAAGAGAGACTTCGAATGAGCCGCGTACAGAGAGGCCGAGGCGAACATTTGAATGATGTTATATTCCATATATAATGACATCAATACATACATAATTGGTCGTTACAATCCTTCAGTCAGTCATGGACCTAGTTTCTCACACCACTTATGTTGTATGTGTTAATTTTACACATGCGTGGCGGGAGATTTTTGAGTAACTTTTCATGGCAATTTTATTTGTTCTCAGAGTTTTTGCCAGAAATCTACTGAGAGGAAGTCACCGAAGAAATATTTTTTCATATTTTCGTTTTGATATCTGACCTGGGGTTTGAACCGCGGCCTTACGTCTAATAAGCCAACACACGACCTACTAGACTACGGTGGCTTCATACTGACATCAATAGGCCTTTAAAATAAGTATAAAAGTTTCTATGATATCTGAAATATACTTCGTTTTATTTAAGTTTAATAACCTATTATAAGTAAGGTATCAGATTAACTTAAAGATTTTCTAGGCATATATCTGCAAGTGCTGTTCGTGCGTATACTCGTATAACGCCTCATTGTGTTTTAGAGTGCAGAAAGTTGAGAATGTCCAAAGAAGAAGGAACTATAATGCTGCCATTGGCATTTCTTGCCTTATATTGCCAAATTAAACTTGAGTACTATTATGTGTTTATCGGTATTGTTGTTGCTTTTGTTCTTTAACACATAAAATTTTATTTAATCGTATATTAACACATACAACAATATGCAAAGAATACGTAAACAAATCCATTAAATTACTTTTTTTTGTTTTTTTTGCCTTCTTATCTTAATAACCTGTTAGGTTTTGTAAGTTAGAAGGTGATGAGAACTTCAATATTTGATTTTTATTTTATTACTGGAATCGATTAACTCTATTTGATGAACAATGTATTATTCGTATATTTAAATTTCGTTTTGTTTTAGTCTTTTATATCTGGTGTTGCTTTAGCTGCTTGAGAACTATCGAAATCGACAACTGCGGTTCGTAATCAAAGAAAACTCAACAGATTCAGTATGCCTTAGTAAGTCATTATGAATTATTACATTTACTCAGACAAAATAAAAAAAATGAAATACACCCAGCTAATGACATAGTGTAAGTTGTGAGTTTTGTTGAGTAGAACTCAAAAATATTTTTTTATATTTCTTGAATCCTTCAAACTCGGTTTATGTGACAAAAACAAAAAATTAACCCTCAATTAAAAAAAAAACAATAAATTTTATATATCGAAAATCTTATGTTTTTTATTTTTTGCTAAATTACACAATAGTGCAGCATATATATAAATTATAAAAAATATAAATTAAGAAAAAATATTTCTTGCAGTCAATAACATTTCCACTTTACGTAAAGAACATGTTTTTATATGGCCATCGAGAAAAATATCAGCTTCAAACGTTATTTCTTATTTGTCATACTTTAGACACCTAGTTGGAGAGACCGAATTCTTTTTTTTTTTTTTTGGTAATTAATCACTCTCGTCTAAATAAATATAAATACAGTAAATCTAGCTTGTAGCTTAAAAGATTTATGTATTTAGTGTTAAAGGCTTAAATATTGTTAATCATCTTGCGAAAATTTTAATATAATTGTCTTTAAAATAGTAATCCTGAAGAATTTTTAGAGTGCGTATCGTTAAGGATACGCGCGGTACATATGAGGGTTTATGACTAATATAAATACGAAATTGATTATCGAAACAAAATACAAAAAAAAAACAAAGATTTTTTTGACAAGGCGGATACTTAACAGCTGGTAAGTTACGGCCACCTTCTTTGAATTCGCCTTGCTGCCATCCATCTAAAGCAAAAATAATAGAAATTTGAATATTTAAATTTATAAAATGCACTGATTTTTAAATTCAGTAGATTTCTTTTATTTCATGCTTATTCAAGTGTGAGATTTCTTCATAGGGATTCTTTTCTGTCCTTTTTTATGCTTCATAAGACACAACTTGCTTCTACGTGGCCATGTTGTAAATGACCTTTGCAATAACCTTTTATTTTCTATTTATATTTCCATTTGCAAAGTCTGTGCCAGTGGTGATCAGCATTGATACCCTTCGGATTGGTTGACCTTTAATGAACATTTTTTTTTTGGACAAGTTGTTTTGATTTTGAATTTTCTAAAGAAAATAAATTGAAACAACAAAAAAATGTTCTCGAAGGTATTCATTTGAAAGATAAAAATAAATTCTTTAAAATATTTTGAGCACATTTAATTAATTCCTTGGTACATATTTTTGACCATCTTCAGGCTATAAAGCAACACAGAAATTTGGTAGCAGATCCGCAAGGGGTGCAGAAGTTAGGGAGGAAACACTTCTCTACTCTTCTACGAGGCGATGACGGTGGTCTTTAGAGATGATGTACTAAATATGTTAAAGCGTGTTTCGTAAAAAGAAATCCGTAGTTTTTATATATGAGCCTTAGAGGCTTATGTCAGTGAGATTTGTTACATTTTTATGTCAGTAAGATTAGGGTTAACGCAAACACATTAAATGAGGAAGGTAGTAGTTTCAAATATCTTGTCGTTCCAACCAAAATTTAAATACGAACAAATCGTTTAGATTTCTTTCTTCTTAGCCAATTCTCAGGCGTGCATCGTGTTGGAATACAGGAAAGATAATTTATAGGAGAAAGAAAGGAGGTGGTAGTGTGCGACAATTTTTAATGGCCAATGATATACCTTCGCCACTTTATTTTCGAAAATTGGCCATTAACAACCCGATTAAAGGATTTCGGCTTGCCGTAACACATCCTTCCAGGCGCCTCTGCTTCTTGCGCACCTATGCCAGTTGGTAACACCAATCGATGACAGGGATTCCTCGATTTGGTCCTTCCAACGGATACCAGGTCGTTCTCGTCGCCGACTTCCGCAGATACCCGTCTCATCGGAGCATCCTCCTCCATTCGAACGACATGGCCGAGCCAGCACAGCCGGTGGATATTAATACGCTGCACAACATTTATGTCGTTGAGGAGCTCATACAGCTCACTGTTGGATCGGATGCGGAAATCATCGCCAACTCGCACTGGACCGAAGGTCTTACGTAGGATTATTCTCTCGAATACTCTAAAGGCGGCTGCTTAATGGGGTCCATGCCTCTGCGCCATAAAGAAGCACGAAATGGATAAGCGTCTTGTAGAATATTAGTTTTGTCGTAAGAGAGAGGTCTCTGCTCTCAATTGCCTATTGAAGCCATAGAAGCACCTATTGGCAAGCGTGATCCTGGGCTTGATCCCCAGACTAACATCATTTTTGGTGGTAACGGCGGAGCCAAGATAAATAAATTCCTTGACTATATCGAAAGTATAGCTATCGGCCGTAATCTGAGAATCAATACGCCGCACGTCTCTACCTGTAGATAACATATGCTTTATTTTGCTTCATTTACTACCGGACCCATCTTAGTAGACTCCCGTTCAATAGCACTAAAGGCAGCAGTAAACTCTCGCTTGGTACGCCCTATGATGTCAATGCCATCAGCGTACGCAAGCAACTGGACCCTTTTTTGAAAAATAGCGAAATTGCGATGCACTCCCGCCTTGGGCAGAACACTGTAAATGACGAAGTGAGTAATCACATGCATAGATAAATAATGAGAGAATGTTTATTATTGACTCTCTGGGTTGAATCAAGCAAACGGCCTCTACATTTAAAGTTTAGCAGACTACCAACTAAGCCATCAGGGACCTAGAAAACTTTTAAAATCAATGTTTTGCACTTTAAAGTTTAATTACCGATGAATTTAGTTTTTGTAAATTTATATTTTGAAAATCATTCCGAATTATGCCAATACCATATATTTTTAACTAAATGGTGTCGAAAAGGTTAAAAAATAGAAAAATTATTTCTATTAAATTGTAATTAATGTATGTATGTATGTATACATTTTATAGCGAATAGTATTTTAACATACTGTTACGTTTTTACCTTTTAAAAACATTTAAAATATGAGCTCGGAGATTGCAAAGAAAATCAAAATAAGTCTTTGTTTAGTTTTAATTACAATTCTTTATTATTCGCACAATTCTGTGTGCCACTGTTCACAACTTTATGTATACAACAACAATTGCATTGTTCGTTATTCCTCTGTTTATACCCTTTGCAGAAACAATAACAATTACTAGAAAATTATTCGACAGATCTTTGTAACGGAGATCTTCAAAACAAGATTACTCTCTTCAATCACACCGCGTCTTCACACAAGACTTCAATAACTCAGTCGCCTGCTTTGCCTTCCGTTTTATATCGCAAAGTAAACAGTCTGATGAATGTTCTTGAAGGCGAACGATCATGAGTTCGCCTTCTCGAAATCTTGATAAATGTAAACATCGTTGTTTACGTTTATTATTGTAGTGTTGTTGTTATATTTTTGTTTACTTACTTACCATTTTTTATTCTAGTGTTGTTGGTGTATTTTTTGTTTACTTGTTTACCATTTTTTATGCTGGTGTTTGTTGTTACATTAAGCAGTGCGTTTGCAGTTCATTGTTTTGTTTTTGTAGCTTTTGTTTATAATGTTAATGTTAAACGATGTAAAGGCAAAACACCACTATCTAAATTTTTATTTTCGTAACAATATTGTATGCGCGTTTGCTTCCATATATTTTGCAAATAGATAATGTTATAATATAATGCAAATAGATTAGTATACACCCCTATCGCAAATAACTATTCCCATAAAAAAATTTCCAAATTTCCTCATTTCCTATTGTGAATCATTTCCAAAAAATTTTTTGGGAGTGAAAAAAAATATTGTATCCCAAGAAATATTTTGTAAAATTAATTCGCAACACTTACACAACAACACAATATTACGCGCTCGAGAATGCACTTCGTTAAATTTTGCTTCTGCTGATCCCTCTGCGACATTTCTATAGGGTACTAGCATCCATGGCTCAGAGGCATACCCGCCGTCTTCTAAATTATATTTGTATTAGATGTATTAAGAAATATGTATATGTAATAATTATTACAAAAGTATAGCTAGATCTTCGCTGCAACCTTTCCATGGATTGTTTCTCCTCTTCCAATAAACGAAGATATAAGCTACACATTTTTTAAGATTTGTATTTTTCTTTGAAAAATTAATAAAATTTACAAAACTTACAATACTGTATGCGCCTTCGCTTCCATATATTTTGCAAATGGATAGTTAATGTTATGTTATGTTATATTGTATTTAACAGAGGGACACTCATTATTAATACTATAAACAAGTGATATTTGCCTTAAATATAAATTAACGTTATATAAAATTCATTATGTTTTATTTTCAAATTTTATCACTCATCATTATTATTGTTCATTATCATAACCAATTTAATTTTTTCTTTTTTTTTGTTTTCCAATTTTTTAATAATTTTAAATAAAGCAATTCAGACATAAATTTAAATAAATTTGGATTATAATTGCTTTCGATTGTAATAAAAATATAAATTTTAACGAATATCACGCATTCATTCATTAAGTCAAGAGATTATCACAAACTATGTGTGTGTGTGAAAATTGCTCATTTGCATTTTTATTGCATATAATGAATGACAAACAAACATTTTGCAATTGCTATTAATTGATTATGATAAATTTTAAGTGGTTGTTGTGACAATAACCTTAAATAAAAAAATAAATTGATTGGATTTCAAGCGTGCTAAAATTATTCCCTCTCTCTGCTTTTACAATTCACCTGTCCTATGTTGATTTGACATACCGTAGTAAAGCATTAAGTCTTAATTTTTATTGCGTTTAGTGTCACTAAGCCCAATAACGATTAGATTTTTAGTATACCTGGAATCAAATCGTGCCTTTTAATCATTTTTGAGTTTTTCTTTTCAGTATAACTATTGTAGATACTCGAATCGTTCTTAATTAAAGGCTGACAGGGTTAAAATCTTTGAAGTTGAAAAAATTCCTGACGATTACTGTGCGTTAATAAGTGTGTTTTATTGGTTTTTAATATATAATTGATCATTACAGGCCTTCAGTCAGGACTACTACTTAGCTTCTCACACCAATTACATTGTGTGTGTTAATTTCATTCGTATAATGTCGATTGCGAATGCAAGATTTTTGAGAAACTTTTCATTGGTAATTTTATTTAGTCTCAGAGTTTTTTTTATCAGAAATGTGCTGAGAGAGGAAATCGCATAAAAAATATTTGTTCATGTTTATTTTCGTTGGAAATGTCTGATTTGCGGTTTGAGTCATAACCTCACGTCTAATAATCCATAAAGTTGTAATACACTTATCCTTTGATATACGTCGTCTAGATTTACGCTGTCAAATTCCATTTGCGTCGTCATTCGATTTACGTCTTCGTCTTAGATGTTTAGCAGGATTTTCTTTTAAATCGAGAAATGTATGATTAAAAAGAAAAGCACAACTTTCGCAATAAAGTGCATCGGCATGAGTAAAAATCACATATTTTAACTCGTCAGAACTCGTCAGAAGAAAAAACATTATTTCATAACTCATTTCACATGCCTGAAAAATAAAAAGCTTAATTCAAAAGACTTGCTTGAAATAGTTAAGCAAGGTCTCAGTACTACAATACTGTTAGCACGTGTGATGGTACCAGAGATCAGCAATAAGTATTCAAAAAGATTAATATAATCGAATCATACTTTCTGATACTTCTAATTCTGATACTTACGCGCATTCATACTTATTTTAAAATTATTCTCATACTACTCATATTTAAAGTTTGAAGTACTCATCGTACTCATATCACTAGAATCATTAAGTATTTTTCTAAAGTTATGAATCTGAATGAGTAGGCTTATGAATCAAACATATTTCGAATGGTATGAGTTTGATGTCAACATTTAACTCATACTCATTGCAACCTGTACTTATAAATCAACGTTGTAGTGAGTACGAACGAATCAGAATAGTTAATTTTCAATATTGGTGACTCACTTATTTTCAAAATTTCATGAGTCCTTATGAGTAGCGAAAAAACAATTCATTGCTGATCTCTGGTTGGTACCAGATGTGGGGAGTTTACGATTTGAAAAAAAATTAAACCTTCATATAACCCACGAGATGGTTAAGAGATGCAAACCAGGAGCTGTAATTATATGACGAAATAGGTAATATCAGTGTTATAAAGGGACCATATTGGACCATTGAGGCGGCTGTCAGTTGAACTCAACCTAAACTATAACGAAATATACCTAACCGGAATTGACAGAACTTTCTCAGCTATACGTAAGCGAATCAATTGCACTTATAAAAAGCGAGATTCCCTTTACTAAAGCTAACTACTGTGATAATGGATTTCGTTATACTATATCCAGTATATGAATTTACAAAGCATTATAAATCTTATTAACTAAAGTGTTTAATTGAATGAAAGAATTTATTTTCGAAATTAATGATAACGTAATTACTTTAATTTTTTAAGATAATTATTCAAATGTTCTAATAAAATTTTGAATGTTAGATATAAGTATACTTAAATACCCCAAACTGAACTTCAATGAACATTAAATTTAAATTCCGCTCTCTCCCATATCCTACTTGCTATTTCATACAAGTTAGTATTTTTTATTATTTGACCGTTTATCTAAATCTATTATCAGGTCATTACTTCCGTATTATTAATTATTCATTAAGAATAATTCTCGAAAGACGATTTTGTGGACCGATAACATTGGTTGATGATTTTTTCATACGTCAACTAACAGTGCATTGTTATATAAAAATTCAAATAAAAAAGAATACAATGTAAAAATAAAGAAAAAAGCAAATATTGAACTTTGTACTGAAATTGTGTCATAAAGTTCTTAGGAAAGCAAAAAAAAAAATAAATAAAACAGAGGACTAAAGTTTCACGAATTCAAAAAAGAAATATTAAATTGTGTTTTAAACTTCAAACTTGAGGAATGAAATGAAAAAAATTGCTTGCAACTAGGAATTTTTCGTTGCGATAACAGGTAAAGAACTTTGAAGTTAGTACCCTCTTTTCAACCGTGGTTTTTTTCTTTTATTCTATACACAATTCAATATAAAGTAGCCGTAGTCAAATAGGTAGTGTGTTCGCTTATTATCTCAAACCCCAGGTCAGACATCAAAACGAAAATATGAAAAAAAAACAAATTTCTTCGTCGACTTCCTCTCAGTAGATTTCTGGCAAAATCTTTGAGAGGAAATAAAATTGCCATGAAAAACTTCTCAAAAATCTGTCGTTCGGAGTCGACTTTAAACTGTAGGTACCGCCACTCGTGTATAAAATTAACACACAAATTGAGTGAAGTCAGAAGCTAGGCCGTAATCCTGATTGAAGGGTTGTATTGGTCAATTATGTTCTGATGTTCTATAGCCCTCATTCTATTCTATTATAACTATCTTTCTGTTGTTTCAGAACATGCAGTGCATGAGTAGGAGCTTATCTCCTGAGTGTTGGTGCAAATAAACCACAAACCACACTGGTTCTTAAAGCCAATATAATCGATCCAATACCGATGAATTTACGTGCCAGAATCATAGAAAATTGCACATTTCGTATGCACTGCATCCATAACTACACAAAATTGGAAATTACTAATGCCCTCCACCGAAAAAATCGCTGGCGGATATTTGAGCAATTATGTGTACCACACACAATGATATCAATAGGTCTTAAATATATTGATGATATCTCACACACAATTTGCTTTATTTAAAATTAAAGATAAAAAGCGGCTAGATAAAGAAAAGGCTAAAATATTGTTACGAAAATGGAAATGGTGTTTTGATTTCACACCGTTTAAATTGTAAACAAAAGCTACAAAAAAAAAAAAACAATGAACTTGTTTACATGATAAACAAGTAAACAAAAATATACCAACAAAAAGCAGTATAAAAGAGAGATAAAAAAGTAAACAAAAATGCATATTATTTATTATTATTGCATATTTTATATGCAATTGACATATAAAAGGCAAGACAAAGCAGGTAATGGAGTCAGTAAAAATGGAGTCAGTCTTGTGTGAAGATCTCCGTTATAAAGATCTGTCGAACAATTGTTATTGTTTACGCAAAAATGTGTAACAAATAATGACAAGCAAAGCACTTGTTGTTGTATACACGGATCAATTTCAAGTTGGAGTGACCACAAGAAGTTGGCTAATGTTTGCGCAAAGAGAAATAATAATATTTGCAAAAAACACACATATAAGAGCCGACTTCCGGAAGTCGTGCGAACGTGAAATTGACACATTTTGCGATAAAAAATCAAGATCGATCAAAATTTATGAACATTTTTGAACTAAAAGTTAATTTGATGAGATGACATATATAAAAAATATAACACGTCTGCTATACTATTTAAATAATAACTACGGTAATTTTTGTCCGATTTGATCAAACGAGGTGTCATTCTCTTCACAAGATAATCCACTTTCAGCATGTCATCACTTATTTTATACATTTTTAATAAATTTTGCAATTAAGGATAGATAAACAGGGGAAAAATGAGAAAAAGAATCGTATTTTCCAAGTTTACCGTATCAAAACTAATAACATGTAAGTTTGGATCACATGTTTATGTATATTTTTTTAAAGGATCAGCTGTCCCCCTTTCAATAAACTTTGGATTTTGAAAATGGGTTAAAAATATTCGGGTAATCAATAATTTTGTGTGAAAAGAACAAAAAAGCCGTTTTTGTCAAATAAAACAAGTTTGGAGGGTTTAAGAAATACAAAAAAATATTTTGAGTTCTACTCAACATAACTCACAACCTACACTATGTCATTAGCTGGGTGTATTTTGACTGTCGCACCGTGTAATCATTTTACGATCGTCATAATAATATTACCGTAATGTGGTGGATAATTTCTAGTCCACTGCTTCAGAAAACGATCGACCAAAAGGACATGTTGTTTCTATTATGAAATCCAATACAATAAGTGCTGTTTTAATTGTTATGAGAAACTAGGTCGTAATCCTGACTAAAGGGTTGTAATGACCAATTATGTATGTAATGGCGTTTATTGCAATTTACGCAAAAAAGGTGCATATCTGAACACCGTGTTAAACTTTCGTTGTTTTGGTATAAACACAATAAGCACAACGCAGCAAGCAAAACTGTTCCAGTCTAAGTTAAGCGGAATGCAGCGGTAACAAAGCATAAGCAAAACAAAAAAAACGTGTCATTAATTTTTTATCAATGGTTCCACTTAATCGCTGTTTCGCATTATAATTTCGCGTTTTTAGATCCTCTATTTAATGCGTGTTATTAAATTGACAGCATTAACACTTTCACGCCGGCGCTTTAATTCAAGCTTGTCGCGTTCTGGCAGCTGTTATATTTATAAGATGTTATTGATTATAATTGTTATTAAAAATAAATGCTTTTAAGAGAACGTGATTCAGGTTTTTTTTCCGGCAGTCGAAGTGTTAAATGGTCTAAATATTTGGTATTACGTATCGTCTAATAGCATGCTCAATTGTGTGCTATCGGTGATACACGCCCCCCGATGAGACAGTCTAGTACGGGACACCGATGGTACGCGCCGGCGTAAACGTGTTAATCGTAATATTGCCAGCACAAATCCTCCCATTCTGCGCACTAATTGTCTTATTATAATTATAATTGGTCATTACAACCCTTCAGTCAGGATTACGAACTAGCTTCTCACACCACTCAATTTGTGTGTGTTAATGTTATACATGAGTGGCGGGACCTACAGTTTTAAGTCTACTCCGAACGACGACGATTTTTGAGAAAGTTTTCATGGCAATTTTATTTACTCTCAGAGTTTTTGCCAGAAATCTGCTGAGAGGAAGTCGCCGAAAAAATACTTATTGTATTTTGTTTTGATGTCTGGTCTGGGGCTCGAACCCTGGCTTTACGTTTAATATACCTACACACTACCTGCTAGACTACGGCGACTTCAATTCAATTGTCTTATTGCTGCATTTAAAAATAGAAATTAGCCTCAAAGCAAAGCAGCAGAATCTTTGCTTTTTGTGGCGCTATCTTTAAAATAATCACTTCCATATACACTCCGATATTCTATTTTTATTTTTGAAAGATTGCTGCGTTTTAAATATTCAGATTTAAATATACTGTGCGGCCATGTTTGAATATTTGTTTGTGTTTTTTGTATGCAAATAACACTGTGAACACAATTGAAATTGACACCAACATCTTACTCTTATTGAATTGCGAGGAATTCGATAAATCAAAACCAAAAAGGCCTTCCCTATAATCCACGTGTTTAACAAGTAGCCATGCTTGCAAGATATACATGTGAATCGTTATTCTTTTAAGAAAATCCGTTTAATTTTTCGTTTTTGCCTTCCCATACAGCAAAAACCAGCAGAAATAAATCATAAGCTTTTGGTTAAAATCTTTATATCTAAAATAGCATGAGTACGTGAAATTATGCCAACCGGAACAGTGTACACGACGTGCCCGAACTAAAGCATTTGCTTTTTGTCCAATACGAGTAAAAGAGTTTCTGGTACATGAAATTCTACCATCCGTAGCAGTGTAAACGACCTGTTGTTGTTGCAAAAGTCTTTGTTCGACAAAGTCAACAATTAAAATTTGCAGTCGTTGCAAAAAATGCAGCTACAAACACATGCGAACACATTAACAAACAATTCATATGCCGTTCTCCACTGTACCTTATAATTCCATTTCATGCATGCTGATGTGCATAAAACTTTATTCCACGCACAGGAAATTTTTGAAATAATACAATTGCGGTATATACATATGTATGTATATACGTATGTCGGGTGACAATTGAACGAAATTCATTGTTTATGTTGTTAAAGACCCAAAAAATTTATAATGGGCAAATTCGTATCAAGTGACCCAATTTTTAAAATCGAGATCTACCGATTTGGATTTGCACCAAGGTTAGTACTATTGCATAGTAGGCCAGACACAAATTTTCAGCTGTATCAGTCAAGAACTGCCGGAGTTAGAGGGGGCCAAAGTTGGACATTTTGGTCATACAGGGTTTTTTCTTAAATGTGTGTAACTTTTCACCTATTGGTCCTATCTCAAAAGAAAGTTTATACAATTTCCTTTAAGGCCTTTATAATCGCTTAATGGGGTCTATCAAAAAAATTATTTTTTAACTCAAGAATAAGATTTTTCAATATTTGGCATAAAAACGTACTACCTAAATTATCTTAAAAAGTATTTATTTGCATTCTAAGGACATTCGGAAATTAGTTTTTTATAAACAGTGTTAAAATTTGGACGTACGTTATTTACTAATTACTTACGTAATTAATCTTCACAATGGCACAAAAAGTAAATGTTGACTTCTTTTTGTTGTAAGCCCTTAAACAAAAAGAAGCACAGATCATCAGATATGCGAAATATTTCCGAGAACTTATTGAAAAAATTCCCAACGATTTCAAAACGGTTGCTAATTTGTGGATCGTGCAGGAAAATGATGGGAAAGTTGGACACATTACCGGTTATTCCAGATGAGAACAAAATCAATTCTGAAAATGATGACAGTTCTGCAGGAGATGATGGTTGTTCTAACTTTTCAGTAGAACCTATAAGACCTAATAATGTGTGCCAAAATCAACAGAAGGTTGTTACTGCTGCTGCTTCCTGCCAAAACACAATGCTTTGGCCTCAGTTGGGTAAATTTTGTAAATCCAATTTTGACGTCCTCATGTTCAGATTGAAATGTTGCCTATAACTCAATCAGATTACAGAGAACCATCCTCTTCTGCATTTGGACTTTCTGGCCATCGATTCGAATAGACACCCAGTCTTTCATTCCTGGCATCAATCGACTATATCATCTCGCTCATGTTGAAGGAAATCAACTTAGAGTATTAGCGTGCGAAACTGAAGCTCTAGTAACTCAATTTTATCAGCGAGATGATGATATGAGTCGACATCGGAAGACATCGATTTTAAAAATTGGGTCACTTGACACGAAATTGCCCAATATAACTTTAATACAATTTAACTTATGAAAAACGTTGTCAATTGTATATCCCCATAATGTTGAATCTGTTATTTTCTATATAAAATCTATTACTTAAAAAATAGGAGCGTATTTCGATTGTAGAACTGTAGAAAAGGCTGTCTTATTTATATCTGGACTGTGTTCGAAAGGAAAAGGTTTATGGGTGCCCTGTGGAGTCTAAAAAATAGTGTCCTACAGTGTCTACAAGGGTTCGATACTCATCAGATACTCTGGTACACTACAACGAGTATTTGATTTCAGTTACTGAGTTTGATGAGTTTTTTCCACCAATAATGTGAAGCTTGGTTTTGGATGAATTCTCGATAAAATTACCTTAGGCGTGCAAGAATATACAGCCGAATAGGATCTGATGATAAGAATAATTTCTTTTTTCACATCATTCAAAAGAATTTTGAGAATGTAAGATGTTGGTAGAGGTAAGTGGAATTGAATGCAAATCCAAGGCAAAACCGTAGTAGTATTATGTATAAGAAGGAAGAAACTTAGCAAATGGCGGTATATTTGACTTCTGGGTATTTTTTTATCGCAGAAGATGAAAAAAATCTAGAGATAATATCGGACAATAAATTGACATGAATGACGCATATAAGGACCCATATAGAGATGAAAAACCAAACATGGATATATACGATGATGGTCAGACCAATTATTACAAATGGGGCCATTGTTTGGACAGTCAGAAGGAATTTTAAAAGAGGTCACTCGGATATGTACAATATAAAAAGACTATTGGGTGTTTGTAAAACTATGTTATGCATGGTAGTGAAGATCTAGACTATCGACACTATTGTTAAAATATTGAGAGAAAATTAACACGATAACTTTGGTAAATGTTTAGTAATGAGAGTGATAGGAGTGAATATATCAATTTGCAGGTCAAATACTATTTAAACTGAGGTACAGCTATAAGGCACATAGAGGAGTCAATGGCAATTAGAGGGACGAGAGAGGTTCAAGATTGAAACTATGAAAATCTATACGTAGTTAATGCCATTATAAGGTGTAGACAATTATACTTGGATAAGTAGTACAAAGAACATTCTATCTAACAGACTGATAGACTCAAAGAGCATTTGTTGTGAATAGGGCGATTACCACAAGGGAGATATTTTTACCGGCACAGAACAGTATCCTAAAGAGTTAAAGAAGACTTTTGGTGGAAGGTTTTTAGAGAAACATATATATCCTGCCGATATTGAAATGGAGCGATGAGAACTGAGAATACCAGTATAGATAGCATGTACAAGTATCGATGTCTTACGATCCTTTGAAATTCGCATTGTAACACTTATCTATGACGCACACACCCTTTGGTACTTCTGAATTATACTTGTTTTGTATTCAGCAATCTTATAGATTTACTTTAATACGACTTAGTTCAGTAGTGTGTTGGCTAGTTTGACGTGAGGTTACTTTTCAAACCCCTGATCAGACATCTCCAACAAAATTTGAATAATTCTTCGGTGCCTTCCTCTCAGCAGATTTCTGTCAAAAACTCTGAGAGTAAATAAATTTGCCATGAAAAGTTTGTCAAAAAACATCTGTCGTTCGGATTCGACTTTAAACTGTAGGTTGCGCCATTCATGGTAAAAATTCATACACACAACATAAGAGTGAAAAGATAGGTCGTAATACTGACTGAAGGGTTGTAATGACCAATTATGGTCATGGTATATGTATGGGCTTCACTCAAACGCCAGAGTAAAACAAGCATTCCGTCTATTAACTCAGCTATTAACCATCGGGTTGGATGATATCATTAGGTAAATTTGTTCAATGGTGAAAGAATTTACGTGGACTTTCTCATGCCAACTGGAAGATTTAGATAATGTGAGGAAGATCTTCAACACGCAAGCAAAACGTGGTTAGAATAGGGAACAATGGTGGATTTGAAATAAATTTCAACAGGAATAATGCCACAGGAACTCACAAATATCCAGATGATCCAACTTGCAATATTGAACGCTTGTGTAACATCAACTCTGTTTTACGGAAGTGAAACCTGATCACTTTCGAATATCATCATGCAAAAACTACAGACATTAATCAACAAATATCAGTAAATCATATGCATAATATGGATCACTTCACCAACGAGAAACCTTAAATAAAAATAATTAAATGGAGAAAACAGAAATGGACCAACCATGCTATCAGAAGGATTCTTGATTGTAAAACGTAGATGGCACTGTAGTGAAGTGGAGGTTAAAGAGGCCGTACCAAAAAGCACTTAAGGACGCTAGTGCAAGAGGAGAGGGCAGTCCAATATTGGAAATCAACAGCAAACCTAGCTTAATGTAGATGCATTGCGCTGGCCATATACTCACAAGAGCTGTAATAGAAAATATTATTAAATACTTGAACTATTAAACCCACTATTTATTTTTAGATGATTGTATTTAAGCAAGAAATTTGTAAAAAGAGAACATTTCTGTATGCAGGATATGAATTTGTCAAAGTGAAACTGAAAGAAAAGCACATATATACCATTTAGCTATATTGTTTAAAAAATTTGCATAAAGGCCAATTTACGCGATAAGTATTTTCGTACCTAGACTTAGAGTGGAAATATTAAAAATTTAATGCGTAACTTAAACATTAAGTGTAAAAATTTAAAACATATTTTGACGCGTTTAGTAAAATACCAAAATAAAGCATCCACGATCTACTGAAGTGTGATGATGATTTGAAAAACTTCAAAACACTGAAATAACAGTACATCTGGCTAATATCCATCAGTATTTTCACCTAATGTCGTAAGCTTTTATAACATATTAAGTTTATACAATACTATTCTATAAAAAAACTTGACATAACACACGACTTGTGTGATCGCCTAAATTACCCTTAAGTAGAATGGTAATGCATACAGTTAGTTTGATATAACGAAAAAAGTAAAACTAATTAAATGACTCTGTACAACAAATTTTTGAGAAACCTTTCGTGGCAATTTTATTTACTCTCTGAGTTTTTTTTTCCAGATTTCTGCTGAGTGGGGATGTTTCATCTAGGGTTTGAACCTTGGCCTTACGTCTAATAACTTAACACATTACCTACCTTTCTACTTCAACTTTTGAAGGAAGCGACGAAAATAATACCGAATCTATTGAACTTTGACAAGCAGTATGTGCATAAAGCTGAAAGAAACACTTAAATTGTTATCATGATCGAATCCAGTAATCGCTCGATTTTCATCGCTGTTAGTTCCAAAAAATGACGACGTAAAAATACGACGAATTGTAGCTATTCTTACGTACTTCAAAATATCCTATTAATAAAAAGCCTAAATGCTAAAAAATTATTATTAAATTTTTATTTATTATTAAAAAACAGTTAAAAAAAACAATTCATTAAAAATTCAATTTAGACATAAATATGTTCCTCAAGGAACTTTTATATAGATTAAAAGAAACATCAAATCCAGACACTAAAATTGTAGGTAAAATTATATGAACTTCTCAACCCACTGTTTCTAGGCATATCAAATAAGGTAGATTTAAAAAATTTAAACTAAAAACTGTTCCCTTTGCTGACTCAAGCCTATATTAATTTCTTAAAAAAAAATTCTAATTTATTCAGCTTAAAGCTTCGAGATATTATTGTATGACACGAGCGTTAAGAAAATATTATCTTTTGTTCATTCGACGATTAGATCTAAATATAATAGTTACCAGAATTTATATTATAAAGGAAGAGCTTTTTTTAATACTTTGGCAAAACCGAAATTTAAAATTATCCGATTAACTAAAACCCGTTTATTTCTTTCTACAAACATGTATTTACGTTTCCTATCGATAGCGGGATGTAATTTAAAAATCATTCTTTATCTGTGGCCACTTGAAGTTGACAGCTTTTTTTTTCTTTTTTTGTTTTGGCAATTTGATTTTAAAATATATCTTTTGGACATCTAATGAATCCCAATAAATAGACAAAATGATAACTTCGCTTCTTATAATCCTATGGTAGTGAAAGGGCTTAAAAATATTTAGGTTTACAAATGGGAACGATCTAAAGAATTAATTTGAGTACACCTAATTCTGTTTTTACACGGTAGATTGGTTCCAGAAAAATCCGTGTAAAAAAAAACCGTGTAAAAAAAGACACTGATTGTATGCAAAAATAGGTGATCGGTTCCTAATATCTAAAACCTATTAAAATTAGTGAAAAACAAGGATTTTTTAAGAAGTTTTGTATTTGACATTTTCTTTTAGGGTTTCATAAAATATTTAACAAAATTAAAAATAAAAATAACTAAATAAATATAAAATATTTTTGGCTTGCCTTTTATCTTAATGCGTTAAATTTGATGTAACGATAGAAAAACAAATTTGCCAATAAAAAATTTCTTTACCAAACACAAAATATTAACACATTTCAATTGCTCTGACCTTTGTGCTTGTATGCACAAAAGGGAATTCCACTAAATTTGTGCCATTTACATTTGCTTTGACTAGTAAATTTGCTTGTACGCGCAAAAAGGGAATTTCCTTAAATTTGTGATATGAAAATACTTTGCAAAAATTAAATTTGACAAAAAATTTAAGCACAAAAAATTTTAAATCGTGCTAAATGGAATAAAATCGTGTAACAAAAATTAAAAATATTTTATTTTCAAACCGTGTTATATCAAAACCGTGTAAAAAAGACCGTGTAAAAACAGAATTAGGTGTATATAAAGGGTCCGCCAAATAACTTTTTTTTGAAAATGCTCTAAAAAAAAAACTACTGAATATTTTTTCACATTCCTTTTTTTATTTGAATTTTATTTCATTAAAATGGCTGCCTCGGCTGGCCATGCAGTAGCCTACATGATCTGTTAAATGTTTAAGCACATTATCGATTGTGTGCAGCTGTATTTCACCAATGGCTTCACGAATATTGTCCTTTAAAGCGTCAATTGTCTCTGGCTTGTCGGCGTAACACTTATATTTAACGGCACCCCACAAATAATAGTCCAACGGTGTCAAATCGCAGCTCCGAGGTGGCCAAACGACATCAGCTCTGCGGCTGATAATGCGATCTTCAAAAACAGGGCGCAAAACATCGAGTGTTGCTTCGGCTGTGTGGCACGTAGCGCCGTCCTGTTGAAACCAAATGTTGCCAATATCCTCCTCTTCAATTTTTGTGAACAAAAATTCGTTCAACATGGCCCAATAACGATTGCCATTGACTGTAACGGCTACTCCTTGCTCATTTTCGAAGCCCAATTATGCTTCTGGACCAAAATCCGCACCAAACAGTGACTCGTTTTGGATGCGTCGGCTTTTCAATGTATGCGTGCGGGTTTTCTGTGCCCCAAATGCAACAATTTTGCTTGTTTACATACCCGCCAAGATCAAAATGAGCTTCATCTGAAAAGATGATTTTTTGCTAAAATCGACATCTTCTGGTGCAGGCTACTGCATGGCCAGCCGAGGCAGCCATTTGAATGAAATTATTTTCCATTATAAACCGGAAGGATTGTACTTTCAAATAAAAAAATAAATATGAGAAAATATTCCGTAGTTTTTTTTAAAGTATTTTCAAAAAAAAAGTTATTTGGCGGACCCTTTATATGTTATCGACAAGTAGAAACGTGCGACGTATTGATTCTCAGATTACGGCCGATAACTATACTTTTGTTATAGTCAAGGAATTTATTTATCTTGGCTCCGCCGTTACAACCAAGAATGATGTCAGTCTGGAGATCAAGCGCAGGATCACTCTTGTCAACAGGTGCTACTATGGTCTCAATAGGCAATTGAATAGCAGAGTTCTATCTCGTACCACAAAACTAATACTCTACAAGACGCTCATCCTACCCGTTCTTCTTTATGGCGCAGAGGCATGGACACTATTAAGCACTGATGCAGAAGCAGAGTATTTGAGAGAAAAGTCCTACCTAAGATCTTCGGTTCGGTTCGAGTTGGCGATGATTTCCGCATCCGATCCAACAATTAGCTGTATGAGCTCCTCAACGACATAGACGTTGTGTAATATCCAGCGGCTGCGCTGGCTCGGCCATATCGTTCGAATGGAGGAGGATTGGTGTGACCAACAGGCGTAGGCGCGCAAGAAGCAGTTATGTAAGCAGTTAATGTCCAGTTATGTAAGTAAGTAAGCCTTTAATATATAAAGTTCATATTTCTTTAATTATGTGTAGCCAGTTTTGCTCACCAGTGTATAAGATAGGATAATAGTAGGCCACTCTAAAAATTGCAAATAAATGATCAAATTTTTTATTTTATATGAGAGAATTAGCTCCAATTCTACTAAATTGTAGTTAGATTTTGTTTTTCCTAACTTTTCAACTTTATTTTAAATCTTTTAATTTCTGTTTACATTAAAATAATATAAAATTTAATTTATTTAGTTTACGTACGTATCAATTACATTGTATCCGCAAGTGTATGATATCAGATGTTTTATATCCCTTATTTTAATAAAAATTAAAATTCCCACCATTACAGTGATCGCTGTTCAAATCCACGCACTTTAAAACAAATTAAAGAATTGATTTCATTTTAAATTGAGCGTAAAAATTGGTTTTTGTGTTTTGAAAAACAGCCAAAATGTTATTCGTTACAACAACATCATATGAAGGTTATTAAATATCGGCTTCCATAACTAACACCGCGAATATAATATAAAATGAAATTTTTTTAAATAATTTTTACACATATATGTATAGTATATTCACATTTGTTTTTAATAATCAATATTTTTTAATATGCACTGTTACTACTACTACTTATTTACTCTTTAAGACCAAATTAAATTAACATTGGTTTCGTGTCGTGATTAGAGGGCTTAAGTGTTAGGATGCTTAGAATTCATAGAATCTAAGAACTACCACTCCTGTCTATTATCGTCTGTTTCCTTTTTTGTGACGTTTAGTAGAAACAAATCAACATGGCTCTGTGGGTTAGTCCATCGACAAGATAAATTCCATCAGCGTCTCTGCTCATAGTGAGAGGCTGATGGCCTGCTTGTGTCTCTAAAAGAGTGGCAGTTTTTAAAATCTTGGCATATATGTACATAATATAACATAATTGTTTATTACAACCCTTCAGTCAGGATTACGACCTAGCCTCATACACCGCTTATGAGGAAATCGCTGAAGAAATATTTTTCATACTTCTTTGAGTTGGAGATGTCTGACCTGGGGTTTGAATCGTGGCCACACGTCTAAATAACTCACACGCTACCTACTATACTACCTTGACTTCATAACCTCACAATATGGATTGATGAATTCATCTCCACGTTATGTATTAGGCCATCGTGCCAAGAACTGTCGAAAGTTTGTGAGACATCGATAAAAGTTTTTTTCCTGGAAAGATTATTTTCCATTTACACTCGTCTGTGTTTTTGTTTGTTTCATGCAATGACAATGAGCTTATGATTCTGAATAATTCCGCTTTCGTGTGAGTATTGCCAGTCTTAATGTCTTCTTAACTTGGGCGACCTGCCACTCTTGAGTCCGATATTCAAATTCTACAACAGCATTAAGAATTAAAGAAATCTTCATTGCTATACACAGTAGTATATGAGATTGCTTCGGATTGGGTCCCGCAATAGTTTCTTTGATCTGCCGAAACTCCAAACTCTTAAGAATGACATGGAATGATCACTTCAAAATCAGTATTGTTTAACAGCAAATTTGGGAAAATTTAAGTTATATCACGTTAATCAAGTTATATAATACCATCTTAATCCACTTGAGTTAGTAACTTAAAAAATTCAATTTTTGTTTCATCAGATTATGTCTGAAACCAATTAATAAATATTTATAATCACACAACTTTCTATATTCTCACATTCTAGCAATAAATTATAATAACTTTTATCCTTTATTTCTGTGTAGATAGAGAGACTTTCATTTTGTTGCGTCAGATATTTTTAATTTTATTATTGCTACAACACGTACAAGTTATGGTATAAATAAATTACCACTGCATAGACCATGTGTGTCTGGTATACCTGATTTACAGAGTTTAGGAGTTTATTAATTGGCATTCAAATGGGTCTTAAAATTAAGCCACCATATACAATATAATTTATAAGAAACACTTAACTCAACATACATCTCTTTTAATATTTCAGTAGCGAATAGATATCAAATACGTATGTATGTGTGGGCGACTTATTGGATTTTTCGTTTACAAAACATAACTATATGTAGCGTAAGTTCTTCACTTCAAATTTTATTTTCATTAACTTATATATTGTAAACAATTAATTTATTATTTATGTCCTAACAAAGTAATACAATCTTAAATTTATTAGAAATTGTTACTAGTCCGCAGTAGGAAATAATAATTATTTGAAACGCGCTATCACACAGACCAATAGTTTAAACCAGCCATGCACACCCTTTTCATCGCTGTGGGCCGCATTAGAAAGTTAATAATTGAATGGGGGCCACATTAGAAAATTATTAATTGGACAATCACAAAAACCTAAACTCTAGAAATCTAGTTATTATTATATATATACTTTATTACAGAAACAAGAAAATTCACATTCAAAATAATTCAAAATATTATAGTAACTTAATCAAAAACAAATTCCACAAAGCGCTGCATTTTGTCGTAAATGTGGAAAGTTTTCTGTAGGAAGACATCTGTAGAAGTTCATTAAGTCTCCTTCCTTAAATTTGGACTTCAATTTTTCGTTGCATTGAATATCAATAAGCTCAAGTTGGAGTTTTGATTCAGCATTTTCACGTGATGCTCCAAAAGGATTAGCAAATGTGCTGATCAGTATTTTGTACCGGTCATTGTCTTCACATCGTTCATTGAAAGATTGCTGCAGTTGTTGAATATAAATACCGTATTGATTACTGTTCATCTTTTATTTTTTAAATATTTTATCGCAGTTGGGAAAGTGACAAATATTATTATTGGTTATTTTGGGAATGGAACAATGATAACTTGATTCGAAAAGCTGATACGTCACCATGCAATGTCGTGATTAATTGAGATTTTCCTTGAATTTTAAGGTTCAAACCATTTAAATGGCCGCATATATTTGTTAAAAACGCGAGGTCACATATCCATTTTGAATCTTCCAAATAATCTACTGGCAGACTTTTTTGATTTTAAAACATTTTAATTTCTTCAATAAGGTTAAGGAAACGTTGCAGAACTTTGCCTCTACTTAACCAACCAACTTCACTATAGTACAAAACATCACAATATTCGCATTCAATTTCATTAAGAAATTCCTTACATTGTCTGTGATTTAATCCACGTGATCGGATGAAATTTACTGCAACTTTTGTCATAACATGGTCGAAACCCAGATTTTGGCCAATTAAATTTTGTTGGTGTATAATGCAGTGATACTTCAATAAATCCGTATGTATTCTTTTTTGCTTCATATGTTCGGATAAAAGAGTTGTCATACCGATTTTAGGACCAATCATTGAAGGAGCCCCGTCAGTCACTATACCAGAAAGCTTTGATAAATCCAAATTATGCTTCCGCATGCTAGGCAATAATGCCTGCAATAAATCCGATTCTCTTGTTTGATATTTCATTGGATAGAGTTCAACAAGTTCTTCAAAAATCTCATAATCTGATGTTATACAACGGGCATATATACACAATTGAGCAATGGAAGTTATATCAGTAGATTCATCAACAGCTAATAAAAACTTGATATAGTTTTTGAATATTCTTGAAAATTTAGTCACGAAATCAGCAGAAATTTCGGTGATACGCCGTTGTATTGTCATTCGGTTTAAACTTAGTGCTTAAAATTTCGAAGTGCATTTTGTACAACATAATTTTTTTGATGCTACGATTAAGCAGTGCTTTACAAAATCACCATCGGTATACGGTCGAGACAATTTTGCTATTAAATTCGCAATATCAAAACTTACTTCAACTACTTCATTGCACTTTTTAAATATATCTTGTTATGCTTGTAACAATTGAACCATTGAAATAATTTTTTGTGTTCTTAAAGCACCAGAATACTTTTCATCAAAATCAGAATGTTTACTTTGAAAATGTCTTTTTAAGTTATATTCTTTCGGCACTGCAATCGTTGCTTTACAAATTAAACATATAATGTTTCCTTTATGCTCGATAAAACAAAACTTTTCAGCCCATTGCTCTTGGAAAACTCGTCTTTCACCTTCTAACTTCCGTTTCTTAAGTTGGTTTGATACCGACATATTATGTTTTGGATACATAAATTAAAAAAACTGAGTAAAACTAAACAAAGTACAAAGTTACTTTGTCAAAGTACAAACTGTAAATTTCAAATCTCTATAATTCCATGTAAAAAATGTTGTGGTCCATGGCATACTGAGATTCAAATTTAAACACTTAAACAAGTAAATAAATTGAAATAAGTGAATATGAAAATTAAGGGAATGTATTTCTATAATTTCATAATTAATTATATTTATACTTATTCTCTTATTTGATTTGAAAAACATATTTATTTTTTCTGAGCATAGTAAATAATTTATTATAAAAAAATATAAAAAAAAAATTTATTTTATTTAAAGATGTAAGCAAATTATAACAGTTTAGTTTAAACGCTGGAAAGTGAGGGTTCACTACAAAATATGGATTTTTTTGTTCGCTTTGAAAGAAATGTGTCAGCAAAATTCAAGGTACCCCAATATATTTTAGAGACTTAATGAATTTCAAGCAATAACATATTCAAATAATAAATGTTTTTTATATTTATTTTATTAATTTATTTCTATTTTATAATAAAACAAAAGGGTTAGGGTTTTCACAAATCATAAGGCAAATAAGGGAATATTTTTGGTGATTGGATATTTTTGCACAGAAAAACTGTTGGTTTCTGCTCAGAGTAAGTTTAAAATTCAAAGATTATATGTATATATCAAAATATTATATATTTAGTAGGATATTCTTTAAGAAAAGCACTCTGTTTAGCACTCGCGTTCCGCTATGAATTAATTTGTATATAGTTGTCGTAAATCAATGGTTTATGTAGACAAACTAGCGACTCTTGACGAATTGAAAACCAATATTCAAACCATATTTACGCTATATGACCTGATTTATCAAAAAAAGAGTTCAAAAAATTTAATAATAGAATGGTCCATGTAACTCTTTGCTGCGGCAGACATATGCCGGAAATCGTATTTAAAAACTAAATGCTTTGATTGTAATATCTACCAGATATTATTAAAAAATTATTTACCATAAAACTTCTGCCTCAAGTCCTCAAGCTCCCAAAAATACATTTTTTGTTATTTTATATCCAACAGATTGAAATGCTAGTCACCGACCTGATTTTTGTAGATTCTAGAAAGATAACTCTGAGCATAAAATTGGATTTAGAGAAAAAGGGGTTTGTTAATGAGATTATTGGATTTAATTTCAACGATACTGTAAAGCAAACAATACCAAGAAAATGTCTATTTGAACAAAATAGGATCATAATGTAATCAATTTTTACCATTAACTTTGCCAAAACATAGTACATATCCAACCCACGTCCTATTTTTGCAAAAGGGATTATTTTTTTATTTTCTCTAGTTTTCTCAACAACTACACCTTCTCTTCCTTGGCCTTAAAACTGTTGCGTAAAGTGAAACCCATGTTTAAAGCAGCTTTGAAATGAAAAACTATTGTAATGGTTTTAAGTGTTACCACACGTTTACACCCTTTTAGCAAACTTATGACCAAAACGCAGCATAAGTTGGATTAAATTTTAAGAGCATTTTGTATTTACGTTGCTATTCTGTTATCTTTTAAAGTAAAAAATAACGAAAACGAAGGTTAAAGTGGTTTTGTTGTTGTGTAAAATTGAAAAAGGTAAGTCAGTCTAAAGTGGCCACAATTTAGAACAATAATTAAAGGACCACTGGAAACCTAATTTAGATCTCATTGAACAGTCAGATTGAATGTATTTCAGTCTCAATTTAATTTGATTTTTAATGTTTGCGTTTTTTATTTCCAGACCACCAGAAATATTTTCACACTTCATAATATTATTCGATCAGAAATAACATCTATTTCCACATTCTTATCCACATCTGTGGGGTTCAGACACGGAAGGGTTGATACACATACTCGTAGACATATAATTTCTAATTACAACTCTTCAGCCAGTACTACGACCTAGCTTCTCATACCACTGATGCTGTGCTTGTTTTTATTTAGTCAATTCTACTCGGGGATCAAACATTCCCTAAAGGAAACCATCCCAGACAAAAAAAGAAAAATAAATAACAAATCATGACATTGCAAAGTTCGGTTAAGAATGTCAGAAAATGACAGGTCGGAAACATCCACCACTTTATAGTAATACACGTGAATGAAGGACAGTCTCTTCTTTGTCCTCAAACCGACAATTATTGCAGAAGTCATTAGTGGAAATGCCAAGTCATTCAGCATGCCTACCAAACGTACAGTGGCCCTAAAGAATCACTACTGTGCAATGGATGGCCATGCGACTCAATAACAAAAGTAAGTCGGATATTCCGCGCTCCGTACTGGCCCTGGCCATCTCGTCTGTAAAGCAATTTCCAAAGATATCCTCATGTCCCGGAACCCATATAAGAGTTGTCTTTGAATGATTGGAAATTGTCTGAGGAATCCTCAGCATTCATTGGCAATGACGGACGGTAAAACTAGCTTCGTTAGGAACTTAATCTTTGTCTGACTGTCCTAGTAAATTAGGAGATTTTCTGGAAAAATCCCACTACGAAAGAAGCATTGCGACGCTTTCAAAATTGCCGTGACCACTGCTTGGAAAACACTGCAGTGGCAGGACCCTTAATAAATATACCACAGCCCACCCTGCGAGTCATCTTTCAGCTATCAGTGTAGTTTTCAAGGGTCTCATCGGGAACCTCCGGATATTTTGTCCAAAAGTCTCTGGTTAGAAGTCTAAAGTCTAATATTCTAATCAGAAAGTTACAAAAAGTCATGTAATGGACCCAAATGTGCAAATATCTTTCCAATAGAGCAACGTCTTTATAGTCCAGGTTGGGTCAGTAATGGATCAGTTTCACTGCCACCAGCTTAACCATCTGCCTTATTAGAAGTTCAAAGGAAAGCCACTTTGGTACAGCAAATAATGCCCCATTTGGGGTGGAACAGAGCGCACTGGTGAACAAAACTCCTGCGTACTCCGTCAATTAGTCGAAAACGGCATTGTTGTTAGTCTCCGTCCGCCAAATATGCACACCATAGAGCAAGGTTGGTTCCCCAAGGTTCTATGGAGCCAATATGTATAGTTGGTCGGTCCTAAACACCAGAGCTTGCCTCCTTTCCTTTTGCAGGGGTAAAGCTATAATGGTTTTTAGCTCTATCAAGAATGCTATTCTGTAAAGAGAGCTTGGAATAAAGAATGATCCGCAGATACCTAACTCTCTTGGATAAGAAGAGTTGGACCCCGTTCAGCATCTGTAAGATAAAAATGGATATTTTATATAAAAAGCATCAAACCACGCGATGAGCACCATACTGTTGTAGGCTTTAGTGTCTGGTTACATCTCGCATGGAGAGTGTACGGATCGAAGCCTGACACCATTGCCAGATCATCTGCATAACCATAGACCTTAAAACCACGTCTCTACAGGTCTTTTAACAGGTCCTATACTACGGTATACCATAAAGAGAGTGAAAGAACACACCTTATGGTGTGCCTCTGTTTGGCCCTTGCCATATGCACCTTACCTAGAAAGACGTTAATTATTCTCCTGGCCAAAAGTACAATAACGAATTTCGTAGCACGTTTGGTAACATTGCACTTTTTAAGGGTCCTAACAACAGTTTCGAATGGACATAGTAGCCTCGTTATCAATGAAAGCAGCTAAAGAGTAAAGTTTGTAAACCAGAGCTTTTTCAATGTTCCCCACTAGAGTTCATTACAGTCGCAGTGAATGGACCTGCCTCTAGTGAAGGCATGTTGACCTCTACTGGCAAATAACCACCTGCTTAAACAGAAAAAGACTAAGTTAATGCAATTGAAATAATGAAAAAAAAATTAATAATAATAATTATGTTCGTTAAAAGAACTAAAAAGGAATATACAAAACGCTGAATAAAGCCTTTTTACTGTTCCCTGTGTTATGTTAGGACTCTAAGAGCCAATTTTACAACTTCCCGTTAAAATTGGGTTTAGTTAAAAGTAACTTTAGCTAAAGTGAACTTTAAAATCAACTTTAACTTCTTTTCGTTATTAGAACCTACAGATAAAATGAAGTAAACTTTTTCAAAAATATGGCAGTGCCGGAGCAATGTCGATAACACTGCTCAATTAAACAAGTTTTTTTTTAATGCAGGTGCAACGACGGGCTTCTTTTTTGTTGTATTTTCGCATTTTGTTTATAGTTGAAGTTGCCATATTGAAAATAATATATAATATGGCAAGTTTAAACATAAACTTAACTTTAAAAGTTAAAGGAAGGATGATCCTTCCTTTAGCTTAACGCTCACTTCTACCATATTGTCCACTTATAATAATAAAAAACAATTTATCTGCCCGTTAAAATCCTCCCTTTAGTTACTAATGGCCCTACATGTTCTTTTATTTATTGGGCCCTGTTTTCGTTATGCCTATCAATGTAACTTTATCCGTTTCTTTAAATATAACAATTCTTACTGACTTGATCAGAATATCAGATTGTAATTTGAATTTGAATATATTTTTCATATACAAAGTTCTAAGTACTCAACTTACTCGTTTGGAAACATACATAATAACCATACAATCCTTCAGTCAGGATTACCGATTACGACCTAGTTTCTCACACCACTTATGTTGTGTGTATTAATTTTATACATGAGTGGTTGGACGTACAGTTTAAAGTCGACTCCGAACGACAGATTTTTAAGAAACTTTTCATGGCAATTTTATTTACTCTCAGAGTTTTTGCCAGAAATCTGCTGAGAGGAGGTCTCCGAAGAAATACTTTTTGTATTTTGTCTTGATGTCTGGCCTGGGGCTCGAACCTTGGCTTTACGTCTAATAAGCCAGCACACTACCTACTGGACTACGGCGACTTCACTCGTTTGGAAAACTCATGTTTAAACATCCGAAAGTGGAATAATTTAAAATTTTAAAAGCAAATGCAGTGCTATGCAATATTAAAATCGTTTTGCATATTCCACACATCATAAATACAAAACTTTTTTAGTTGCTTGTATGTAGTCATAATATCTATTTGCCACTAGTTGGGGGTGTCTGGAATTGTAATGCGAGCATTTTTTCCTAGCGCTATGTAAGAAACTGTTAAATATTCATTTATTACCTTGAATCCTTTTCAGCCTCAGCAAATATATCAAATTTTTGTTTTTTTCTATTCAATTTAAAAATAGTGAACATAAGCAATAGATTCTGATACAACAATAAATTTAAATAGAAAAGTAACACTATCCTACAAAATAAAAGAAATTAAATACACCCAGCTAATGACATAGTGTAGGTTGTGAGGCTTATTGAATAGAACTTAAAAATATTTTTTTTAATATTCTTGAACCCTGCAAACTTGTGTTATTTGACAAAAACTGTTATTCTGGACTTTACGCACAAATTTGTTGGTTACACAAACATTTCTGAACCAATGTCACAAATTTAATCTTCTTTAGAAAAAGGAGAAAGGGGCCTTCAAAACCATATACATATATATACTATTTGACTTAATATTCTATGAAGTTTGATGAGCTAAACTTGGCAAATGGGAATTTTTTTCATATTTTTTTATTAAGTTTGTCCATTCATAGTAGCAAACTTTAATTAAAAAATATAAAATGGCATTCTTAATCTGCATTCTCTTGTGAAGAGTTTGACACTTCGTTTGATAAAATTGAACAAAAATTATCGTACTTATTATTTAAAGAACTTTATCAAATGAACTTTAAGTTCAAAAATTTTCAGAATTTTTGATGGATCTTGATTGTTTTGTTGGAAAATGTATCAATTTCAAGTTGGGCAGTGTTTGCGCAAAGCGAAATAATAATGTTTGCAAAAAGCACAAATATTGGCCGACTTCTGGTCGATCAAACGTGAAGTTAACACATTTTCTGATGAACAATCAAGATCCATCAAAAATTCTGAAAATTTTTTAACTGAAAATTCATTTGCTAAAATGACATACATAAAAATATAACACGACTGTTTTACTATTCAAATAATAACTACGGTAATTTTTGTCCGTTTTTGTCTGATTTGATCAATCTCTTCACAATATAATGCACTTTCACAATATCATCAGGTATTTTATATTTTTCAATTAAATTTTCAATTAAGAATAGCTAAGTTTGAAAAAATTAAAAAAATCATGTTTTCCAAGTTTACCCAATCAAAACTCATAACATGTAAGTTTGAATCACATGTTTATGTATACCATTTTAAAAGCTCATCTGTTCCCTTTTAAAAAAACGTCAGATTTTAAAAATAAGTTAAAAATATTTAGGTAGTCAATAATTTTGTGTGAAAAGATCAAAAATACCATTTTTGTTAAATAAAACAAGTTTGAAGAGTTTGAAAAAAATAAAAAAAATTTTTGGAGTTCTACTCAACAAAACTCCCAACCTACACCATGTTATTAGTTGGGTGTATTTTGACTGTCGCTCAATGTTATTTATTGCTTGGTGGGTATATTTTCTTATTTAATAAATATAAAAAGTTATTAATGTTAAAAACGTAAAAATTATTTGTAAACACTAATTGACACCGGTGTCTCTATGATCCGTAAGCGAATTTTTCCACTTACATACAGAGGTTACGATTTCTTACTATTACGATAATTTATTTACTTTTTATTGTACTGTAGATTATGTTTTGCAGAGGACATGGGGTTATTGAACTCAATAAGAATGAAATGTAGCATAAATTGATGGAAAACAATAGTGTTGACGATGATAGATAGAAGGCTTTTGAAACAAGACAATTTCCGAGACGTATCTGATGTTGAAATAAAATAAATTTTATGCCTGGGCATTCAATATTTGCAATTAAATACATCTTTGAGCTATTTAGAGACGTTGAACATGTTTTTAAAGTGGCCTAGAGAACATAATGTTACGAAAATAAAAAATCTAGATACTGGTATTTTGCTTTTACATCGTTTAACATTAATATTATAAACAAAAGCTACAAAAACAAAGCAATGAACTTGTTTACAAATTATCGCAGTGCGAAATATAACAACAAAAACCAGTAAACAAGTAAACAAAAATACAACAACAAATACTGCAAGAATAAATGTAAACAAAATACACAAACAACAATAATGAAGCAATGATGCTTACATTTATAGAGATCTCGAGAAGGCGAAGAAACGAACATTAGTCTTCAAGAACATTCATCAGACTGTCTACGTTGTCATATAAAAGGCAAGGCAAAGCAGGCAACTGAGTTAGTAAAAGTTCAGTAAGTCTTGTGTGAAGATGCGTTATGTTTGAAGAGAGTAATCGTGGTTTGAAGATCTCCTTTACAAAAATCAGTCGAACAATTAGCTAGTAATTGTTACTGTTTATGCAAAGGGTGTAAACAGAGAAATAACAAACAAAGCAATTGTAGTTGTATACATAAACTTGTGAACGGTGGCACACTGAATTGTGCGAACAATAAAGAACTTTAATTAAAATTAAAACCAGTTTTATAGTTATTGTAATTGGAATCTACGAGCTCATATTATAAACGTATATGGATATGGGCACCTTGTATATCAAACGAAATGCCAAGGCCTTGGTGTGAAGATCATAGATTTTTGTTTGAGCAACTTTCCATGGCAATTTTATTTACTCTTAGAGTTTTTGCCAAAAATTTGCTGAGAGAAAGTCGCCGAAGAAATATATTTTCATATTTTCGTTTTGATGTCTGACCTGGGATTTGAACCGCGGCGTCACTTCTAAGAAGACAACACACTACCTAGTGGACTACGACGCACTTTGGGGTTTTTGATGCCTAAAATGGGAAATAACTGGAAAATGAAATTCTTGAGTACCAAATATTTTTTTACATGAGCTAAAAGTGCACAATATTCTGCATCACTTTCTTAAAAAAAAGCGTCTCTAGCAAGTACCTTTACATTACTACGTCTTTTTGAAGTGTGAGTTGTTTGATAGTTTTTTATCTTTCATGAAAAACTAAATTTTCAGTGTTTTCAAAATTAGTTCTCGGTAAGTTTTTAAGTAAAAATATTAAAAAAAAATATGGTGCCTTCAACGGCAGACGATTGAGATTATATTTGCTTCGTTGTTTTATAAGTTTATATAGTTTTGCTATTTTTAAAAAATATTTTTCTGAAGGTCTATAAATTTTGCAAATTTTGTAGCATATATGGAGAAATAGTTGTGAGTTAAGCAAAGTAAAGCAAAAAAATTTTTCTTTTCTTAAACCTAAGACAACTTGTGAAATAATAGAAAAATTTTTTTTTTCACTTTCTTGCACCTGATTAAAAAAAGAAGATATTATTGCATCTATATAATTTTTATCTATTAAATTTTTTTTACAAAATAATAAGACTATATTTATTCAATCATAGGTACAAACGTGAATACAATTTTTATTTCTCGAAGAGAAATTTATAAAATAATTGCAAATTCTGGATTTGAAACCTTTACTGAAAAAATTGCATTTCTTACAAGTTTATTGTCAAGCAATAAAAAAATATTAATGGAAAAATTTTATTTCCCAATTGAAGAATCGCTGGAATGCATCTTATAGAGTTTCTGAGCGTTTTCTTCGGAACAACAAGTACTGGTTATATTCGTCAATAGGTTTCCCGTGCCAATCTGGTGTTAAGCGTGGTAGATCGAAAATTGATTTCGAGGATTGCAGTGATAGAAGCAAAAACCAAACGACAAAAGAGTAAAGGAAAGAAAATGCCTCATATTTGTTGGCGCGGACCAGAAGTAATAAACTACTCTTTAATACCAATATGGTAGTTAACTGAGGAAGCGCAATTTATTCTAATTTGTATTAAATTTCTATGTTCAATTCTAATTTTATCTGGTTGGTAGATAATCTTTGAGAGTAGGATTGTAAAATTTTGTCAGACCATATATTTTGATGCAGTACATCAGAATCAATCAAAAACTCAATTTTGATTTTTTTGGTTGTTAGGCTCTTATGCATTTCAGGTCACGATTTTTTAAATTATTATTGATTTATCTTCTTTAAGCGAAATAAACCAAAAAAAGTTAAAAAAAAAACAACCAGGAAAGCTCCCACGATTTAATTCCCATTTTAGGCATCAAAAACCCCATTGTGCGACGCCTTCAATATATAGACAATATAAATTGTTCGATTATTTAAAAAAGTAAACCTGAAGAATTTTGTAATGAAAGCAAGTTTAACGCAAATATTAATTTTTCTTAAATTGAAAATGGATGAATAACAGATTTCGGATATTTTCAATGAGAGGGATTTTAATCTCTGTGGAGATAGTGGTACTGAGAAGTCGCCGTAGTCTAGTAGATAGTGTGTTGGCTTATTAGACGTAAAGCCAGGTTTCGAGACCCAGGCCACACATCAAGACAAAATACGAATAGTATTTCTTCGGCGACTTTCTCTCAGCAATATCTCTCATGGTAATATTTATGTATCTACACTAACCAGATATATTCTTTGCCCTTCGATCCGTATGAAGTCTGTGATTGTGCTGTTTAATTGTGTTGCCCAATTTTCATCTCTAGACCTGGTTTTCGTTTAAAATCGACTAACTGGTTTGCCTTAGATTGCCTGTCAATGAGAAATCAAAAATATTACGGGCGAATAACGTAAGGCATCCAGATATAAAATACTCAGTTACATACTTAATTGTAAAGTAATCTAGTTTCCCACACCATCCATGTCGTGTGTGTTAATGTTATCCATAAGCGGAGGTACATACATAACATAACATACATAATTGGTCATTACGACCCTTTAGTCAGGATTACCACATAGTTTCTCACACCACTCATGTATAAAATTAACACACACAACATGAGTGGTGTGAAAAGCTAGGCCGTAATCCCGACTGAAGGGTTGTAATGGCCAATTAGGTATGTATGTACTTAGGTTGTGTGCGTTAATTTTTGCACATGAGTGGCGGGACCTACATTTTAAAGTCGGCTCCGAACGACAGATTTTTGAGAAACTTTTCGTGGCAATTTTATTTTCGGTCAGAATTTTTGACAGAAATCTGCTGAAAGTAAGTCGCCGAAGAAATATTTTTTCATATTTCGTTGAGTTGGAGATGTCTTATCTGGGGCTTGAACCGAGGCCTCACGTCTGATAAGCCAACACACTACCTACTAGACAAGCGGAGATACATACATACAGTCTAAAATCGACTCGGAAAGTGAGATTTTTGAGAACATTTTTATGGCAATTTCAGAGTTTTTGCCTGAAGCCTACTATCATAAATCTGTCGACTTTAAACTGTTGGTCCCGCCACTCACGTATAAAATTGACACACGCAGCATAAGTGGTGTGAGAAGCTAGTTTGTTATTCTGACTGAAAGGTTGTAATGATTTATGTATATATGTATGTAATTATCTTTTATTTTTATCGTATGAATCCCAGAAGCAGTTAACACGAAACCAATTGTAATAAGTTCGATGCTACGGTAGGCTAGAGAGTAGTATTCTAGTGGGTGGTTGCCAAGGCGATTATTGTTTAAAATACTCTTTCACATTGTAATTGTTTTAATATAATTATTAATTACATTGTTGTTCATATCAAAAATAAATAAAACTTTATTGTCTAGCACAAGTTCCGTCACTATTTACCTGTCACAATTGCGGTCGATTGGCGAACACGTTCTATTATGTAAATAAAATAATCGTATTACATCGTATCGTTTACTTTAATTAAATTTATTATTGTTTTATGAAATGCGTCATCAAATTGGCGAAATTAATTGCATTTTATATTGCATAGTAAATTAAAAGAATAAATTAAAAATTTTTAGTTTCCCTTACTAAAACAATATAAAGAAAATTAATTGCAACGGATGAATCATGGAATTATTTGTTAAACGAAAAAATAAAAAATAAATTGTGATCTTGATTGTGGATGAATAATTGATCAAACTATCAGGCCTGAGACTATAGGCATGATGGCCGCAGGAAAATGCAAAGAGGTTTTATTATGTTGAGCATGAGTTTAAGAACTACACGCAATTTCTGTTATCGTATAATGCCCTTGTTGGGTAGAGTTATAGATACCAACCTCTGCCTCAATTTAATATTGTGCCTATCTACGCAGCCCTAAAAATGATGAAAAAATATACGTAGTTGGCGCTGCTCTACAGCGATGAAGGTTAATCCGAGTTCCCTACTTTAAAATTCATCGTTGTTAATAGCACTACCTTTGACGTCCTCTATATTACCATCGTCGTTATCAGTCACTTCGACGATTTGCAAGAAACGACCAAGAAATCTAGAAACCGATTGATTGATTGTCTTCGCAATCGCTTGCCAGGGTAAATTCCCCATAACAACACAATGTTATCCAGACTCTGAGGAAAACCTTTCTTAGTTTTTCAAGCCGTAATGCACTCAATGATCCACCTAATCAGATTGTACGATACTGTGTAGGACCTATTCCTACGTTTATTTCTTACGTTTCAGTATTGTAATGGTACTGGTCATTAAAACCCTTCAGTCAGGATTACGACTAAGCTTCTCACACTACTTATGTTGTGTGCGTTAATTTTATACACGAGTTGCGGGGCCTTCATTTTAAACTCGACTCTGAAGGACAGATTTTTGAGAAACTTTTCATGACAATTTGATTTACTCTCAGAGTTTTTGCCAGAAAACTGCTGAGAGGAAGTCGCCGATGAAATATTTTATCATATTTCGATTTGTTGGAGATGTCTGACCTGGGGTTTGAACCGTGGCCTTACGTCTAATAAGCCAACACACTGCCACTAGACTATTCTGCTTTTTCCAATTTGGAAATGAAATTTTTTGGGAGCGCATATATCCTTTCTATTTTTTCCTCCTCTTCGTTTCTTTCTATGGCACAGATGCCCGGAACTCCTGGCGGCTTTTGATTAGACGAGAGGGGCACAACAGAGCATTGATTTCTGCTTGACTGTCCACACATGTAATCTATTTCAATGGAGGTAGTTTCTTGCTTTTAATCATACGTGCAGCTGGTTCAATAGCAAAAATCTCCACATATAATAAGATGGAGTGATTAGGTAATCTCTGTGACCTGTTTAGTGCCAGTTTATCGGAATAGAACTCAGAACTACATTTACATTGCATTTTTGAGCCATCGGTGAAGATCGTTATATCCCCGTCACCGATGACAGCTTCAGCAAAACGTTTTTCCCGTGTGAGAGTGTGAGCATCTACTTCATGCAGTAGTGAAGCAGAGCACCAGTGGTGCCCAGCCTGGCTTATGTTGGCGATATTTTTTGATCACATTAAAGATGGCGGATTTTGTACCAGAAAATGATGATGTCCGAAAAGCATTATTTTTTGGTTTTCATTTGAAGAAAAATGCTGGAGAGTCGCATGGAATGCTTGTGGCATAGTTTGTCGAGGTAAGTATGCTTAAACAAACAAATTTCCTAATTTTTGGCCTAGTATTTCGATGTCATTATCTTTTTTATGACATTTAAAAATTTGTAATTTTACTTGCGGTGTATTATATGTATGTGCATAAAATTATACTGCTTCACAATAGGTAAGATTTTTTCTACTACCGTTTTGTAAAATTGCTAAAAGATAAGGGAAGTTCCTTTGTTCATGTTTGAACATGAATTAGCTCTTCCTTATTAACTTACATATTACTTTTCCCCCTCAATTATCAGTACCTAAGAAGGATATGCTTTTAAATAAATTAAAGCATAAGCGGGATTATGTTGTTTGTATCATAAGTTCGTCTCAAACCTATGAGACACAAGGCGTTAATTCAGTGCTTATAACACGGCATCCAGGAACGAAAAATATGATAATAAATGTGTATTGAACACAAAAGGGAAATGCATAAGAACAATGTAAAGTCGCTTACGACAATGTTCTGTTGAGATTATTGCATCAATTTCTTAATTTTTTATTAGCTTAAAAAACATATAAAATTTTTCCTTTTATTATAAAATTGTAATTTATTTCAATAAATTTTTGTATAGAAATGTATTGATAATTTTTAAAGCAAACGACATTTTTATCTTGATTTGAAACATTTTTAAGAAAATAAATTTTAATTGATCGTACATACATACATACATAATTGGTCATCCCAACAGAATTTTTTTTTTGAGAAACTTTTCATGTCAATTTTAATTCGTCTAATTATTTTTTCCAGAAAGTTGCTGAGAGGAAGTCACAGAAGAAATATTTGTTTGCATTTCATTTTGTTGGAGCTAACAGACCTGGGTTTTAAACCATGGCCTCACGTCTTATAGGCCAAAACACTACCTACTATACTACAGCGGTTTCTAAATCGTAATATCTACTTAAAGCATGACGGCAGTAATATTGTTGTTTTTGCGATAGTGTTCCCATACCGTATACAAGGTACATGGAAAATTATGAATTATTTTGTTATCCTTGGAAATTTAATGCTGCATTATGGCCGATGAAAATAAGCCACTTTGATGACTGTCCCAGAGAGAAAGTGACTCTTAAAGTGCACTAAGAAATGATTCAAAAATATGGATATCAATGTTTTATACTGTTATGGACCATCTTCTGATCCAAATCTAATTGACAACTTGTCAAATACAGGAAAACAACAATCAGAATAAAGTGTGCCACAAACTACGATAAACTATGGGAAATAATTCAGGCTTCGTTAAATGACAAAATGTCGTTTACCACATGTTTAGTTCAGCGTATTTCAGACGGAGATTATTACAGGGACCTACCTCCTTTGAACTTGATCATATGTGTGGATAGTCAAGCATCAATCAAAGCGATGGGATTCCACATCGTCAATGGAATTTTTACCCCATATACGTCGACACAACACTCGTCTTTACTGGGTTAGGGGCATTGTGGCATAGAAGGAAACGAAAAGGACTGGCACGATAGGGATCAAAAAGTGCGAGGAAGAGACAATAGACAATACTTTATTAAATTGGAAAAGGCAGCATGGAATTCAACAAACCGTAGGTGGTTCAACATAACTGATTGGCGAATTTAAAAACTGCTGTGTCTAACAGTCGCCGTAGTCTAGTAGGTAGTGTGTTGGCTTATTGGACGTAAAGCCAGGGTTCGAGCCCCCAGGCTTTCTGGCAAAAACTCTGAGAGTAAAGAAAAATTGCCATGAAAAATTTCTCAAAAGTCTGTCGTTCGGAGTCGACTTTATACTGTAGGTCCCGCCACTCATGTATAAAATTAAGACACACAGCATGACTGGTGTGAGAAGCTAGGCCGTAATCCTGACTGAAGGGTTGTAATGGCCAATTTTGTATGTATATATGTAATCATGATGCTGCAAACACAACAAACGGAACACAGTAAGCACAACTATTTTGTAAATGAAGCTTAAGGTACGCAGCATATGTATTAATTATAATAACAGCAGCAGCAGTAAAGCATAACCAAAACAAATAAAATATAAACAGTTCGTTAATTCTTTATCAATGGTGCTTTATATACAATACATGGTGTTTTTAAAACCTCTGTTTCATGTATGTTATTGTATTGGCAGCACTAATCATCTCAATGTCAATATAAATACTCTCACTTTTAGCACTAATTTTCTCATTGCGGCGAACAGGAATTAGCCTAAAAGCAACGCAGCAGAATCGTTGTTTGTTGTCGCGCTTCAATATACTCACTTTACATTAATGCGTTTGCTGCGTTGCATTTATTGTGTCTATGTTTGCGAAACTAATAAATTATGAGTACAATTTTCTTTAAAAAATACTTTTTTATGTACAATTTTACAAAAAAATTTATTCTCTTTTGCGAAGCATGTTGAGGCCTTGAAAAGGGCCGATAATGTTAACATCCGCTGATTGCTTTCAAAGTAGTATTTGCATAATCAGCAGCTACTTACTTCTTTGATGACGGTGTACCTAAAGGGAAACAAAAATTATTATTAATTTATTAAATGCTAGTCCAAACTTTTATTATTATTTTTTATAATGGTTAGAGGATCTATGACAATTATGTGTGTAACAAAATATCCGCTAACTGCTCGCCATTGCTTCCTTTCTCCATTTGGTCCATCCTTTTAATGACTCTGATATATAATTGAGGTTCAATGTCGTTCAATTCCGAATGATCACATCCTAAAGGTTGGAAAGACGAATGATATATGTATTTATGTATGGTAATTGCAGAACCTGTAGTTTAACTGACGACAGATTTGGGACATTTTCCATGGCAATTAGTTTACTCTCACAATTTCTTTTTAACAATGTTTGAGCCGCGATTTTAACTCTAAAAGTGTTTTCGATTAACCCAGAGACTTAACAATATTTTATTTCCGAAAAGAAATAAGTGCATACTAGTAGCAAAGTAATATTGTTGTTCCTAGAAATTTTTCCCTCCTGATGAAATATGCTCACTAATGTTTACAAATCCTTTTGCTACCATTATTCTCTTCATCAGTAAATACCGATACATTGAATATTTATCCATAACATTTGACTTTGGTTATATAAGCATATGGGTTTGCGCCTTTCTTTGTCACAGCAACCTCAACGTTAACAAAAATATATCAATCAATCAATTTGAGTTGACAGTATATACACACAGTGGCGAGAAAAAGTTTTAAGTAGAATTATTTGCTTTAAAATAGAAAAGACAGCTTAAATGTTATTCAACAGTACCCACTTTTGCTCGCTCTTCATCTCTGTTTAACGGCTGAAACTATGTCGATTCCTCACAATGCGCATCGTCACACTCTTGTTTATAGCATTTGCTGCTGCTTTCGGAGCTCTGATCTTATATTTTCGTAACAATCGCTTGAGTAGCCATCTGCCATCATCATTTAGAGACCTTGGATGATCTCTAGGATATGTCGATTGCTTTGCATTTCTTTCTTTATGATTCAAACCATTGTCCGATGAGAAACGCTCACTTTTCCAGCAATTTTTTTGAAGAATAACCTTTTTCAGCGTAGTTTAGTAGGTAGTGTGTTGGCTTATTAGATCTAAGGCCACAATTCAAATCCCATGCCCGACATCAAACCGAAAATATATAAATTCAGTCAGAAACAAAATTGCCATGAAAAGTTTCTCAAAAAATCTGTTGTTCGAAATCGACTTTAAACTGCAGGTGCCGCCACTTATGTATAAAATTAACACACACAACATAAGTGGTGTGAGAAACTAAGTCCATAATCCGGACTTAAGGGTTGTAATTACCAAGTATGTATGCAACCTTTTTCAATTAGTGCGACTATATTGTTTTCAACTTCAATTGAAATTATTTTCATTTTAATTTTTTTTAAAAAAATTTTAAGTTTCACAAAAAACTTGAAAATCTTTTCCCCGCCACTAAAGCTAAAATAAATAAATTTTGTGAAAAGAATTCAAAAAAATTTTCATTAAAGGTACACTTAAAACAGAAAAGCGAAACGTGCAAAACTACGTAACATAATTGGCCATTACAACCCTTTAGTCAGGATTACGACCTAGCTTCTCACACCATTCATGTTGTGTGTGTTAATTTTGTACATAAGTTGCGGGACCTACAGTTTAACGTCGACTACGAACAACAAATTTTTTTTGAGTAACGTCGTTTTTTACAGTTAGTTGCTGGATAGTGTGAGATGTTATTTTATGTACAATTTCTAACTTATTAAATTTAAAATATTTCGCAAATATTGTGCATCTACTTATGCCCTCCACTGTACATATTTGCATATATCATTTGTGCTAAAAATATTATATTTACATATGTAAGGTTCTGTACAATCTACCATTAAATATGTGCATTTTATTATTCGACTATTGATGCTGGTGAAGTTATTGTTGATGAAGAAATATCAACAAAGAAATCAAAGTTATTTGTTAAATACTTTCACATTTCTTATTCCGAACTTTATTAAAATAAAAATTTATTTAAGGTTATATTTTCATATTCCTATGACTAAAGGATTTAATTTAATTGTTGTATAAGTACGGAAGCTAAATTCGACCATGAAGAAGTGAATAAAAAGGCGTACCATTTTACACAAAAAACTCTTGGCAACCCATATATTTAGGCTAATTTTATAACTTATTGCCCATTTTCCCATTTAAACCTTTTATCATATGTAGTATTTTATCAAGATGATGTTGATGAATGACTTTCGATATGACAATCAAACAATGGCTACAACTTTCTCCAACAGCTTAGCATAAATTCCGCAAAAAATTCTGTTTTACTTACGCATATGGTACATATGTACGTTCCTTTTTTAAGCGCTTTCTATATTTAAATTTAAATAAAACAAAGTGTGTGTGAAATTACATTTGAAAGATCTATTGATGAAATTATGTGTGCAATATAACATCGATCAAATTTTCGCCATGGCTCTCTTGGTTTGTGCGCATCATAAATGTTCCATTTTCCAAGGCTTGGTGCATATAGCAGATGGAATTTAACCGTTGATTATGTTGGCTTTGTAATCGCTGCGGTTTTTGGATTATCTGTCTACATCTGCAACTTTATAAATACTTTCGAAGTTTTTATTCGTTTGAAATGCTTCTTTTAAATTTCTGCCACGACTTCTCTGAGTGGAGTGCATCGGAATTGTTCAAATTCCTATGACTCTGGTCTTTGAAGACGGCTCCTGAGACTTAAGTAAACTTCATAAGAAAACGTCTAACAGAGTCAAATCCCACAATTTCGATATCCAGTTTACTTCACCTCCCCATGAGATGAAATTGCCATCAAATCGCTTGTGCAGTATTTCCAATATGCTCACAGCTATGTGGCACGTAGCACTAACCTGTAGAAACCAAATGTCGTTTGCGTACAGTCCCTCTAATTCAGGCTAAAAAATTTGATATCATCGACGATGATGATAGATGATCATCAATGTGCAGTGCTCACCGTTGAAAATGATGGACGGGCCGATATTTTCTCAAAGAAAAAGGGACCGATAACGCTATCAGCCCAAACTCCATGCTAACCAATGAGTTTATTGGGATGTATTGTACGCTCTTGTATTTCATGTAAATTTATATCGTTTGTTGAGGTACCTATTCTTCCAGAAATTGACTTCATCGCTGAAAATTTATTTTCGATGAATATTAGGGTCTGTTGCCAACAGAATCTGAGCTCATTCAGTAAATACACTTCGTTGTTTATGGGCGACTATGGTTACTATTAGCAACAGTCAAAGTTCGGAGGTCTCTGTTAGAAGACTCTTACATACATAACATATCTCCTGGCGTTTTATTGAAATTGCAAAATTTACATATCTTTCGATGTTCTTGAATTTAAATGAGTTTGACGAAATTTCATTTTTATAGACTTTAAAATCTATTTTGAATAACTGCTTATAAGAGTATAATTTTGTAAAAAATAAAAATATTTTTTAAACTTAGTTTTCATTATTCAATACGAAAATTTTGAAGATATTTTTGTGTATTTAAATTTGCTTTTGTATATGAGTTCGAAACATATTTAAGCAATTTGTATTTTTTAAAATTTTTTAAAATTTATGTATTTGTTACACAGTATTCCGTTGGTTAGTAAATTGCTGTGAGAATATGGTTGCTTGCGTACCTGACGACATTGACATCATAGGACGTACCAAGCGAGATGTTACTGCTGCATTTATTACGGGAGTCTACTAAGATGGGTCTGGTAATAAATGAGGACAAAACAAATTATATGTTATTGACAAGTAGAGACGTGCGGCGTATTGATTCTTTTGATATAGTCAAGGAATTTATTTATATTGGCTCCGCCGTTACCGCCAGAAATGATGTCAGTCTGGAGATCAAGCGCAGGATCACTCTTGCCAACAGGTGCTACTATGGTCTCAATGGCAATTGTGTAGCAGAGACCTCTCTCGTGCGACAAAACTAACACTTTACAGGACACTCATCCTACCCGTGATTCTTTATGGCGCAGAGACGTGGACCCTATTAAGCACTGATGCAGCAGCCTTGAGAGTACTCGAGAGAAAAGTCCATCGATTGGTGTGCCAATTGGCGTAGGCGCGCGAGAAGCAGAGGCGCCTGGAATGATGTGTTGCGGCAGGCCGAAATTGGGTTATTAAGTAAGTAAGAACGTAACAATATTAAGTGAACAAAAAACAGTATATTTTTCATCGTGTTAAACAGGGGGAATTTTGCACCAGAAAATGATGATTAGCGGAAAGTATTAATTTTTTGTTTTGATTTATTTGGCGAGTCGAATAGAATACTTGTCGAGGGATAGGGTGATCATGGTCAATCAGGCTCAACATGTATAAGATAGTTTTGATAATTCAGAGATAACGATTTTGATGAAGAACTACCAAAAAACTTTGAGGACGCCGAATCGCAAACAATATTGGATGAAGATGTCAGTTTAGGTCGAAAAGAAATCACAGAATAATTAAATGTTGAACAACAAATAATTTTTGACCGTTTAAAAGCTATGAGAAATATCAAAAAGCCTGTAAAATGGATGTCACCTAAATTGAGTGACAGATGGACAACCGAAAAACCAGTTGTAAAGTTTTGATTCAAAGATAAGATAGAAAATCAGTGTTGCATCAATTTTTCGTGGCAGTGAAAAATAGATTTTTTTCCAGAATTATAATCGAAAACAATTATGGGGTAATCCGGAACAACAATCAATTCCTGATGCAAAACCAGATCGATTCACCAGGAAGACAATCCTATGTGTCTGGTGGGATCAGAAAAGTGTAGTTTACCACAAGCTCCTAAAACCATTAATACAGATGGCTTCCGACAACAAATGATCAATTTGAGTAATGCATTAATCGAAAAACGATGAGAAGGAACACAAGCCACTACCTACTATATATTATTTTTTGGCGAATCTAAGGCCCGATACACTCAAGTCATAAATTGAGGGTAACAAATTACAAACTCTTTTTATTGCAAACATAACTTGTATGAAAAGCTAGGCTGTAATTGTGACTGAAGAGTACAATAAGAAGTGACAGGATCTGATCTTATTCGCTACTTTCAAAGTAGTTATTGATCGACACCACAATATGTGATCAAGCGTTGTCATGATGAAAAATTATGGCCTCCTGTCTGGTTGTATATTCAGAGCACTTTTCGGCCAATAGTCGCTCCAATTATTGCCTCTGGCTTGGTTTTAGCAGCTCGTGATGGATCACACTCTTCATATACTGAACGTTTCCTTGACGCATTGGAAGTAAATTTTGGTCGTTACCAAATGACAAATTCTGTCTTGTCGGAAATTAAAAAGAATATCCGTCGTGACCAAAAAAAAATTATGATGTCTGCAACCAAAACAAAAGACGTTGATTTTGACAGCTCAACAACAGCTCTTTTAAAAGACAACGCATTATATGGACAATATTTTGTCATTGTGTTACTCTGTAATCTGCGTATAAATGAATATGTTATTCTTAAATTTATTTTAAATAGGATCCGGACTTCATTGCCGTTATAAGCAATTTCTCTTCCTTTTACACGTTAATAACACAAAATGGTCAAGACCGTTTCTAATAATCTTTAATTATTTCAGTTCATTTCTTTTTTTTGGAAACTGCTATATGCTATGGTATCTTTTAAAAATATTTTTCTTTGTTTTTCCTTCAGTTTCAAGGATAATTACGAAAGCTTTATAAAACAGAGATTGTTATTAGTAATCGATTTTTCTACTTCTTTTCATTAATTTGAAGGCTTTTGAATGTTATGCTGTATCTAATATACGTAAAGAATGAATACCTTAAATACTATGGAAATTGTATGCACAATAACCTGAGACAAATTAAAAGTTAAAAGGCTTTTAAATTTAAGTTTCGATTTAGAGACAAATAAATTTTTTTGTTAGAATTTATTACAAGAACATGTTGTTAGGAAGGTTAAGCACTGTAATGAATAAAACAAGAGGCTAGCTTTAGACAATAGGAATATAATTATGTTCAATGAGAACAATGTCAGGTTACAATTGGTAATGTCAACCTATTCCCATCTAGCTTTTCACACCTTTTATGTTGTGTGTATTAATTTTATACATGCGTGGTTTAAAGTCGATTCCGAACGACAAATATTTAAGAAACTTTTCATGACAATCTTTTATTTAACTTTCGGAGTCTTTGCCACTACTTCTTCGCCGAAGAAGTATTTTTCATATTTTGTTTTGTTGGAGATGTCTGACCTGGAATTTTGTTCGTGACCTTAGGTCCAATAACTACTAGTCTACGGCGACTTCACAGCAGATTAATGAACCCACTTATGCACCTGTGTTTTAGTCCAGACGTTGCTTTAAATGACAACTTACAATTCCTATCAATTCAGAAGCTTCAGAAAACTATATTTTGTTCATAACTATGTTAACAAGTTATTAAAAAATAATGTTCATATTGGGCCAGAATGAAGTCGCCGTAGTCTAGTAGGTACTGTGTTGGCTTATTAGACGTAAGGCCACCGTTCAATCCCCAGGTCAGACATCAACACGAAAATATGAAAAAGTTTTTCTTCGGCGGCTTCCTCTCAACAGATTTCTGGCAAAAACTCTGAGAGTGAATAAAATTGCCTTCAAAAGTTTCTGAAAAAATCTGTTGTTCGGAGTCGACTTATTTTAAAAAATTAAGATTTTTATAAAATTAACACACACAACATAAGTGAAGTGAGAAACTAGGTTGTAATATTGACTAAAAGGTTGTAGTGACCAATCATGTATGTCCTTGGTTATTTATGCTTAAACCGACGCACATTCTAAGGCTGGTACTACGGCAAATTCAAATGCATTCCAACAATAGATTGGAGTTCCTATGCATATGGTCTTACAAAAACTCCATTCATTGGTAAGAGTAAGGTGGGATAATGAACTCACTTGTAGAGGCATCAGACAGATCTGGTCCGAGCTGGATGTAAAACAGAATTTGCATTGAACCTACCAAGATTGAGAAACCTTATAACAGTGATAACAGAACACTGGCTTCTAGGTTTTCAAACTAGGAGACTAGGAATACATCATAACAACTTCTGCAGAACCTGCAACGACGAGAAAGAAAAGAAGAAAACAGAAAATCTTCTTTGTCATTGTCCGGCCTGTAGAATAAGAATTCTTGGACACCAAGAATTTTGTGACAAAACATGTCTAGCCAAAGGGCGATTTGAGAAAAATTCATCCCTTTATGACTGAGAGATGCCAAGTAGGAGCTATAAATGAATAAGTAGGTAATATCCGTGTTGCAATAGAACAGAATAGAATCCGAGGAAGCTGTGCACAAAGATGCGGCTGCCAGTTTCACCTTACCTAATTTAAAGCATGTAAGAAAGCGAAAAAAAAATCCGAAAAAAAACTCAATTGCTCCACAAATCTTCAATAACATGAATTTACTCCTCGATATGCAACAACTGATAAAACATATTTATATCATTTCACTTCAGAATTAAAACATTTTTATCCTACTGTCATAAGCATGTTCATGTAATTGTATATCGTTGGTCTGATGTAGAAATGCCCTAACTAAAATTTTTTGAAACTGTTTTTTTTTGTGATTTCTGTGTATTTGTGTTAAATGCAACGATGTGTATGCATGTATATGTATATATATTTTGTATATTTGCGGACTATATTGCAAACTGGCAAGTTGCCTATTACATAGCGTTACTGAAACTTTATTTTTCTATTATTCTAAAAACTTTTCAATGTCATTGTTATATCTTGAAAATGTTCACTTTTATTTCCAAAATAATACAAGAAACAGAAAGCTATTTACAATATTATGCATAATTAATTTCGACAATTCCTAAAAAGAACAAGAAAATTAAATAAATTTTGATATGACAAATCCAATGTAATAGAGCTCCATAGTTGGCTAACACTCCGTCAACACTTTGCGGAAAGTGTTCTTCATATCTTTTGACAGATGCTAAATAAATATTTCTGTTAAACATTTTTTTATATGTTTCTATTTTTTTATGTCAGAAATGAAAATCAATTACACCTTCCTACTTACATACGTAATCAAATAATGTTTTATCTTAAGAATTGAAAACCTGAAAAGAGCAAACAAAAGTTACTGAAGTCGTTCTGTTTGCAAAGGCAAAAAAAAAAGGAAAACCAAAAACAAAATATACATTTTGAAATCAAATGTCTTAAGGCAAACAGGAGCAAAATAAATCAACAAATAATACCTAAACATACCGCAGAAACATACATATGTTTCCAACATCATCGATACAAATTATGTGTCCTAGAAATTTATATAAAAGCCACAATTAAAAAAAATGAAAGACATTACTGCAAAAAAGAAAACTAAAAAATAAATACAAATTCAGTATGAAATAAAACATGGAAGCGAAAGAAATCACGACTGCTAAACACAATTTCAAGTTGCCTGTAAGTACTGTAGACATTTTGTTTACTGTTACACATCCAATCACTTGTTACGCTAAATAACTATCCATGACTGTTATACGAGTATATACGATACCCAAACACATATGTTATTTTCAGAAAGGAGGAAATGTAAACAAATGGTACACATATATGTATCTATAAGAGCCCATAGCAAATAATGTCCTTTGAGTTATGTGATGTAATACATTCACTCTCATCGTTTCAGTCTCCATTCTAAATTGTTATTACGGAAAATTAATTTTTATATCATTGCCGTTTTTATTGTCATTTTAAATACACTTTAATGATATGTGTGTAAGATATAGCAAAATGAAACGGTATTGTAAATTGTATTACGCGTAGTTAGCATGATGGTCAATGCTAGCATTGAAAAATCAAGAGCAATGTTGTAGGACATATTTTCAAAACAATATTCATGAGAAAAAATTTTTGCGGCATTCTGCAACATTTTGATTACACTCTTGCCTATTGGGTTTAAATAAATATTATAGGAAAAAAATTCTGAGAGAGCGACAAAAAAGAGCGACAATTATGCTGTAATATCTTCGAAAATTCCACTAAAGTAATCGATAGTAGCAGAGAGCACTAAGCGACAAAATACAAAGAATTAAATACACCGGAGTAACACCTTGTCTAAATCGTTCAGCTAGTTGAGTCGAATTCAAAAATACTGTTTTTATTTTACTAAATAATAGCTAAACTTGAAAAATAAGAAAAAAATTAATATTTTCCAAGTTTACCTCATCAAAGCTCATAACATGTAAGTTCGAACAAAATGTTTATGTATAACGTTTTAAAGACTAATTTCTTCCCTTTCTAAAAAACTTTGGATTTTTAAAATAGGTTCACACATATTTGGGTAATCAATAATTTTTTTCGAAAAGAAAGAAAATAGTTTTTGTCAAATAAAATAAGTTTGGAGGGTTCGAGAAAAATAAAACAGTATTTTTGAGTTCTATTTAACCTAGCGAATAACTTAGACTATGTAGTTACTCAGGTGTATTTTCACAATCGCACCGTGTTATTATTGCTTAGGTTGAGCGGCTCTAGGAAGGGAGGCGCTTCACCGCGATATCGCTTTTGCGCCTTTACCCAGAGACCTGTTGGTACATTATAAACATTCAATTATGGAAAGAAAAGAAAGTGGAAAAGAAGAGGACCCAATTTAGAAAGAATAAATAAAGAAGAAAAAGTAAAAGAATTATTATTATATTATACACCAAAAGTCGCCGTAGTCTAGTAGGTAGTTTGTTGGCTTATTAGACGTAAAGCCAGGGTTCAAACCCCAGGCCAGACATCAAAACAAAATACAAAAAGTATTTCTTCGGCGAGTTCCTCCCAGCAGCTTTCTGGCAAAAACTCTGAGAGCAAATAAAATTGCCATGAAAACTTTCTCAAAATTGAGTCCTTCGAGGTCGACTTTAAACTGTAGGTCCCGCCACTTATGTATAAAATTAACACACACAACATAAGTCGTGTGAAAAGCTAGGTCGGAATCTTGGCTGAAGTGTTGTAATGACCAATTATGTTATGTATGCTATAGGAAACTCTATGGTAGTATATACAGTGTCGGTCGAAATATTCAAATTTTAAGAGAAATTTTAAATTGTAATTGTTCTATCAAAAAAAAAACACTTTAGTAACTCCAAATTTTGTATGACATAAGGCAGAATGCTTGGTAATACAAATAAATTATTATTTCAGAGTTCTAAATAATAACACTCCTCAACTGACTACATTTCGCCATCAATATTATTCACATTCCTTATTAAAAAAATTAAAACTTCCGATCTTCAGTTTACGCGCATATTCACGTCTCATAACTCTTTTCACTTCTCATCACTGACCATAACTAATTACACTCCTTTATTTTATGTCAGAGAATTTCACGGTCTTCCTAAGGAATTTTTTTTGATTGTATTCGATCTTTGTTTTGTTCTTAATCTCGTAAATTCCTACGAATTGCTTTGTACAACGATGTGTGTATTTTGTTGTTGTTATTATACTCAGCTTCGTTTAGCTTTAGCTTTTTCACACTCTTCTTTGGTTTCATTATTTATTTTAATACAATATTAATTTTAATACACGCAGTCATTCATTTAATCAGTTACTTAGTTGAATATATCAACATTTGCCGTCATACTAGACTTCAAATTAGAAAGCTAGTACTTGAACACCATAAAAACAGATAAAGTCAGTAGGAAATAGCAAAACTTGTTAATAAAGCATGAATAAAAGAAAAGATCACGCAAAGTTCGAAAAATGAACGCTGAGCAAAAAGTAAGTCAAAATTTCACTCTAAAAAGCTTTTTGCAGAACGTGAAGACGGGAGGACCGTTAACCAAATGAAGATAAATATAAGTTTGAGTGTGCCGAATTTGTTAGATATGAATATAAAACAAATGAAGAACGATTTTAATTGCAACAAGAATGTGTTTGCATTTTGCAAATAAGGGAAATAAAATCATTTGAACCTGCAATAGCTTAATTGGTCCATTTTTATTGAGATTTACTGTATATTAAAAAACGTAATACATTTCCCTTCCAAATACATATATATCTGTGTTAAATTCGAATTTTAATTTTATTTCAAAAGAAATTAGCTCCATTAACTATAAATTGCTGCCAATTAACCTTCAGACCACACCCGCACCATAAATAACTGCCAGAATGTCTAATATGCCGCCGCTACCTTAGCTGTCGTCAAGACATGGAATGAATGGTATGAGCAACATCAGTATTTAATTTTACTCATACGCCCAGTTACATTCAGTAACCCAGTAACGCCCAGTTGTTATGTAAATATTTATTAAGCTGCACAAACACACATACATGCATTATATTACGCTTATTTAGGAGGAAGAAACGCAAACTAATAAATATTTGTAAATATTTATTACGATAGGTTAGGTTAGAGGACAAGTACAGTACTCGGAGGTCGAATTGACCCATTGTACAACATCCTAGTTTCGCACACCACTTATATTCTGTGTGTTAATTTTATACATGTGTGGTGGGACCTACAGTTTAAAGTCGACTCCGAACAACAAATTTTTGAGAAACTTTTTCATGACAATTTTATTTATTTTTATTGTAGTCATCTACAGTCTGCTGTAAGCCTAACTAAAAGTTTGTAATTATCAATTATGTAATGAAGTTTAAATATCCTGAAGATGACAAATAAAATGCTAATACTGACCCCAAACTATCAGCACCAGGTAAAAGTGTGCATAACTCAAGATGCACATACAGAAATGCATATGGTATACAAAACAGTGATATTTTAATTAGAATATGACTCTATCATTTTCTGTAAATTATTAAAAAAAATTAACAGTGCGTAACAAAAATTTATAGTCACATATAGGTTAACACTGGAAACTTTAACTGTAAAAAATAATGCCTAAAGGCTTCAACCAAATTTAATTCGTAAATATTTTTACGAAAATGGAAATGGTGTTATATCGTTTAACATTAAAATGGTAAACAAAAGCTTCAAAAACCAAAACAATGAACTTGTTTACATGATAAATAAGTAAACAAAAATATACCAACAACACCATTATCAAAAAGGGGATAAACAAGTAAAAGAAAATGCAACAAAAAACAATGTAAACAAAATACACGAACAACAATGAAATAACGATGTTTACATTCATGGAGACCTCGAGAAGGCGAAGCCACGAACATTCGTCTTCAAGATCATTCATTAGACTATTTACATTGGCATATAAAAGGCGAGACAAAGAAGGCAACGGAGTCAGTAAAAATCAAGTCAGTATTGTGTGAAGACGCGTTGCGTGTGAAGAGAATAATCGTAGTTTGAAGATGTCCGTTATAGAGATCTGCCGGACAATTGTTGGTGTTTACTCAAAAGTGTGTAAAGAAAAATAACAAACAAAGTAATTGTTGTTGTTTGCATCAAGTTGTGAACAGTGGCACACATAATTGTGCGCATAATAAAGAATTTTAACTAAACCTAAACACAAATTTATTTTTATTTTATTTACAATCTACAAGCTCATATTCTAAACGATTTTAAACGGCAAAAACGTAACAACATAATACATTTGAAAAGTACTCACAAAACTAAGCGCTAACATATCAATTCTCATAAGAAGTTCTAATTTTTTGCTTTCATTTAAGGAATTCATAGGAATTTAAAATTAATTTAATTTTTCTCTTGTTTTTTTCCTAAAGTCTTTTACAGATGTTTGTTTTGTCTCTTCTCTAGCAAGCGCAAAAATTCCCAACATGATGATGATTCTGTGACAAAAAAAAAATTCTCTAAAAGCAGAATTTTTTTCTCTAAAAGGAAAATATTTTTGCTCGTTATAATCGTCCAACTAAGTATTCAACAACGACATAGCACAAAACACTACTACGTTGTGGACAAAGTCATTCAAGCTAGAATATTGCCGCTGTAAAATTTGTCAATATTTGTCTTAAAGGTACATCTGAAGATAAGATTTTCAAGAATCCGTTTAATACGTATGTTATAAAAATTAACACGACGTTTGATTAATATTTGCTTAAATAAAAAATTAATCACTCATACGCCTTGAAAACCTGATGCTTAAGACTAGGACTTAACAGTGAACTTAGCAAGGTTTAGTTGGTGCGAAATTTCAATGTCGACAACTTATTTATTTTATTAGAGAACTATGGAATGATTTGACTGAAAAAAATATGTTCTTAGACTAAGCTTTTTATAAAGCTTATAGTGTATGAATATATTATATAAAGAATTGACACATTGAAGCTTGGAAACTCCATACTAATATGTAGCAAGATATTTACGTTCTTTTCGTATTAATGGTTTTTATTTTATACAATTGTAAATACACTTACCGTCAACAGATTACAATATTAATATATGCTGACGATTTTTAATTGTCAATTGGTTTAGACTATATACATATATGCAGATAATTCAAGGGGGAGAAAAGCTGAATTTATTTACAAACATCCATAATTGGTCGTTTGTAACAAGCAAAACCAAAAAAAGATTAGTGCCAGTTGGTAACACTAAAAATGAAAACAGGGGCTTAGACTGTCACACAAATCAACACACAGTCAGATTACCATCTAAAAAATCTCTCATGACAAAAATTGTGTCTTGAGCGGCGGGACATATAGTTTAAAGTCGTCCCCGAACGACAGATTTTTGATAAAATGTTCATGAAAATTTTATTGTCTCTCAGAGTTTTGGCCAGAAGACTATTGAATGTTCGAGATATCTGAGGTCGGTTATTGTACTGCACGTGGCAGGAAAAAATTCTGCGGGTAGAGCGTTCCATATACGGACAGTATGGCTAAAGAACGAATTCTGTCGATAAAGTACTGGTCAATCGATCACAAACGGATGTGCTCTGCGACAAAGACCACTACAACGTATGAATATATGGTTTTCAGGAACAAGTCCCTTTATTACGCCAGAGCAGAATCTGTTGTAGTATCGATAGAATATTGAAACACAAGTAACGATGCAAAGGTGCTTCAATGAATCAATAGAGTTAGACATCCAAATTACAACCTCCACCCTTGCCTGTACATGGACGAGAAGCCTCAAAACAGACTTTGAGACACCGGCCAATACATGAGAGCTGTATTTCATTTTCATGCCTAGAACATCAAAAGCTTCTGGTAATATTTTTGCCACGTTTACGTGTCAATAAATAACGTTGGGTTTTTCCCGCATTAAAGTCCACACTATTCACTATTCATTCATATTACACCTTTTCGCCTCAATCTTTAAAGGGCGCGGCATGTGATCGAACGAATATTAATGCCAAATATTGTTTTCATCTACAGTCTGCTGTAAGCCTGACTAAAAGTTTGTTATGACCAATTATATAATTACGTTTAAATGTTAAGAAATTCACAAATAAAATGCCAGTGCACATACAGAAATGCATCCTGTTAAATATGGTAGACAAAACAGTGTCGTTTAAATTAGAATATGGCTCTATCATTTTTAAATTTATTATTTAAATTATTATTATTTAATTATTTAAAAAATTAACAGTACGTAACAAAGATTTATATTCGCCTAATAATGCCTAAATGAAGTAGCCGTAGTCTTGTAGGTAGTGTGTTGGCTTATTAGACGTAAGGCCACGGTTCAAACCGCAGTTTGAAGTTTCTCCAAAATATGTCGTTCGGAGTTGACTTTAAACTATAGGTCCCACCACTTGTGCATGAAATTAACACACGCAACATAAGTGGTGTGAGAAGCTAGGTCGTAATTCTGACTGAAGTGATGTAATGACCAACTATGTATGTTATCGTCCACAAAGCATACATCCGTGCAAGCTCCAAATGTATTTATTGATGACTTTAGATAACTTTTGGCTTTTTCACATTGACTCATCCTCCTAATCATAATGTATTTCTTATTATTTCAAGAGAATAATGAATACTTGCCTCTCCTGCCAGCTGTTTCTGAACTTGAACTGCGTTTCTTCAAGACCTCTTAGATGCGACACTCTGTGGTCATAGATAATTTTTATTTTGAGTCGAAAACCAGTGGTCGAACCATATTTTAAATGATAAGGCGTTACATATTAAATAAAAAATAAAGCAATAAAAATAAAGTAAATAAAGTTTCGAAAAGATCTGTAATTTTTTTTATGAAATACACGGGTACTAGATTCCACATCCGACTGAATTTAAGAGATCCATTCCATTGCACTGGCTAGTTCCACATGTTTGCCTATTTTTTTTGCGACAGATTTGAAAATGGTTCGCAATATAGTTTTATTGCTGTAATTATATTTGCTAACACTAGCCGAACACTAAGACAGTTGTTTGAAAGACTGTGTATTCAGATGTAGTTTCGTTTGCCTTTAAATACAGTCTCGTATTTGAACGACCATTGAGACATGGTAAGGTTTTAAATGTTGCAGAAACAATATTGTTTTAATTAAAATTAATTGAAATATATTAAAAAGTTTTTAATTCGACTTTTAGTTTTTTTTCTCAATTTACACACACATTTACAGTTATTAATATGAAAATGTCTCTAATTTTTTAGAAATTTCAGTGCAAAATTTAATTTTTTACGAAATTAATTTATATACGTGATTCAGGTTTTTTTTTCTTGAAACACGTCCGCACTCTTTAATATTTTACACCAAACTAAGATAGCGCAGGTATATTGTGCAATAGCTTACCTTTTCCTGTATACGAATTAGGTTAAGCTCTTATACTAACAAGCATACACATCGATTTATACATACTAATTACAGTCGTTAGTAGACACATTGCCGCCTTATAGTTTTTCGAATTTCATGAACTTGAAAGCTCCCCATTAATTTTAATGTACGTGTGCATAACATTGAACGTAGGTATGTATTGAAACAAAACTTTACTCTTATACCATAAACTGTTGATAACATTCTCTTATACAATATTTACCTCTACCATTTCATTTGTATTTGTTGAGTTTTCTTTATTTTTTATTTCTTTTATTTTATTTTAATTGGTCAAATATCCTTTCACTTTAAATATTCAAAAGTTAATTCGAAATAAAACAATAAAAGGTAACTTTTTAATTTAGTTGTAAACTGAATAAGAAATATATTTTAAATAATTTAATTTTAAAGATTTTCTTACGTTAAGGAGGACCGCTAATTAAAATATTTAAGGGCCATTATTACAACTTGCCGTTAACTAAAGGTAGGATTTTGACGGGCAGATAAATTGTTTTTCATTATTATAAGTAGTGTGTTTATGGGGTTTCTAGCTCAATTATTTCATACAAATTTAGGAGCATGCCTACGCTACAGTCGGTAGTGTCGGTTAGTCGATAGGTTTGTAACATGTAATATGAAAATTTATGTACGAATGATTGGACGGACCGAATGAGTGTGTGTGTAACATGTAATGTGTATGATCGTGTTTTTAATAATAAATTCATGGCACGTTTTAGTCCTTATGATTTTTGTTTTTGTTTACAGAATGTACACCTGTATGATTGTTGTGTGTTTTTTTATTTTTTGTATGATTTAATTGGAAGGATCTTTAATTTTAAATGTGATAAGAAAGGATAGGTTGGTTGTGCGGTTGTTTTTTATTTTTTGTATATTTAATTAGAAGGATGTTTAATTTTAAATGTGATAAGAAAGGGTAGGTTGGTTGTGCGGTTGTTTTTATTTTTTGTGTGATTTAATTAGAAGGATCTGCAATTTTAAATTGATAAGAAATTCTTGTCACGTACAGCTCATGATCAAATGTAGAAGAAATAGTAAACGGATGTACACCTGCAAGATAGTTTTCTAGGAATAATAGATTCTTATCGCAGTTTAGTGTATACAGGATGAACACCTGCATCATCGTTTTCTATGAATAATAGATTCTTATCGCGGTTTAGTGTATACCTGCATAATAAATAATAAATTCTTGTCACGTACTGCTCATGATCAAATGTAGAAAAAATAGAAATACAAACTGATAAGAAAGGGTAGGTTGGTTGTACGTGTTCTTTTTTTTTGTAAACAGGATGTACACCTGCGTGATAGTTTTTTTTTTTTTTATATATCTAAATAGAAACATGATTGTGCATGTTCATTTTATTTGTATTACTTTTCGAACGAATGATTGGACAGAATGAGTCTGTCTACTTTAATCATCTACACCCAGAGTATAAATAGACTTGTTTTTAAGGATTTAGAAGTCATTCTTGTGCTAGAAATTGATAGCGAGTTGTGTTTCCAAATTTAAAATTTAAAATAAAAAAATAAATAAATAAAAATATAAAAATGGCTAGTTTTACTTGTGAATTTTGTCTTAAAGAATTCAAGTTTAATAGGAATTTAAGAAGACATACTAGACTACATCATGATGGACCATCCACATCAATAAAATGCATACCATGCAATAAATATTTCTCAAGCCAGTTAAATTATAATCAACACATTTTAACACATTCAAAGATTGGAGACGGAGGAGAACCATTTGATACAGTTAATTGTACCGAGTGTAATCAACGTATTCCAAAGACGAATTGGCACTATCACATTCGAACAAATGCACATAAACTTAATTGTGCTGACAAAATTCGGAATGATGATAATAGTGCTAATGATGATGATGAAGTAAAATGTGTAAGATCAGTGTTTAAAAATAGAATTATCACATATGTTATTGAGAATAATGATGAAACGAATTTAATACCCGAGAACTTTTTATCGGGAATTAAATTCAAAGTGGCTAAGCTGTTAAGTCATATGATCCAAAAACATGATAATATTAAATTCAATCTGGAGATATTTTGCGAATACATGCTGGTTAAAGAAGAGGAGAATTTATGCTATATTAAAATAAAATCACATCAAACGAAGATGGCTATAATTAATTTCTCATCATCAACTACAGATGATCTCCTCAATATTTACAAAACACAATGCGATGTTATTGTTAAAAAAATGAGTGAATTCCAGGAACGTGATAGCGGATGGACATTAATACAAATATTACGGATAGAAAATAATATAAATAAATATCAGTGTATAAAAGGTTCGCAGTATATTCCTCTACCAACCCCAATACAAAAGAAACATGCATGCATCAATGTTCAAAATAACGATGAGTATTGTTTCAAGTGGGCTGTTATATCAGCATTGTATCCTGTTAATAAAAATTCTAATAGAAGCATCTCATATAAAATTAATAACATTAGTGATGATAATATCACGTTGGAAAATGGTATTGCTTTAAATTTTGAATATTTGACTTTTCCGCTACCAACAAATAGAATTAAGGATTTTGAAATGAAAAATCCCGATATTAGCGTGAACGTGTTTGGGTTAAATGATAACAATGATATAGTCGGACCCTACTATTCCAGTATAAATGAAAAGGCTAAGCACATTAATTTGTTATTACTAGAAGATGGTGAGAGGTTCCATTACGTATGGATTAAAAATATTTCAAGGTAAATCAATAATAATTTTGTGTTAAAAAAAAAAAATTATATTAATATAAAATTGTTTCACTTTCAATTTAATTACAGATTAATAAAAAGTCAACAAACAAAACATAAATGTAAGATACATGTATGTAATACATGTTTAATACATTTTTATAGTGAAACGGCGCTGATCAAACACAAAGATGAGTGCAACAAAATCGTAACTAAAATGCCCTCTGTAGACAATAATATCGTAAGTTTTAAAAATTACAAAAAGCAAATGGATGTACCTTTTGTAGTCTACGCTGATTTTGAGTGTATTCTAGAGACTATTAATATTCAAAATTCAGCAAATGTCAAGTCAATACAAAAACATATTCCATTTGCTTATAGTTATTACATCAAATGTTCATTTAACAGTAGTCTAGATAAATTTAGCATGTACAGTGGTGATGATGCACCAAAACATTTCTTTGTAAATTTAGTTAAAGATTGTACAGATTTATATGTTAATTATTTAAGTATCGTAAAACCAATGAATACCTTAACACCTTCTCAACTGATTAGGCAGAAAGAGGATACAATTTGTCACATTTGCAAAAAAAATTTATCTCATGTAGATCGAGTAGCCGATCATTGTCACTTAACAGGTGAATATAGAGGACCGGCACATAACAAATGTAATTTAGAGTATCAAATAGCAAATTTTATTCCTATATTCTTTCATAATCTATCATCATATGATTGTCATTTGTTCGTACGAGAACTCTCTTCTATTGAAGGTGATATAAATGTAATCCCCTTAAACAAAGAACTATATGTATCTATATCGAAGAAGATTAATGTAGATGAAAAAAATACTATAGAACTACGTTTTCTAGATTCTTGTCGGTTTATGCAATCAAGTTTGGAAAAACTAGCAGGATATTTGTCAGATAATGATCTATCAACAGTAAAATCAAGTTATCAAACTCCCAATGAATTTAGTTTAATGAAACGTAAAGGTGTCTTTCCATATGACTATCTAGATTCAGTCAACCGTCTTGAAGAAACAGGACTACCACCCCGATCATGTTTCTTTAATAAACTTACTAATGAGTCGTGCAGTGAAGACGATTACGAACACGCTGAAAAAGTTTGGAATACATTCAAATGTAAGAAACTCTTAGATTATCTCTTATTATATTTAAAAATTGATGTCCTATTGCTTTGTGATGTATTTGAAAATTTCCGTAAGGTTTGTAAAAACATTTACAATTTAGATCCCTGTCAATATTATACTACACCAGGTTTATCCTGGGATGCAATGTTGAAAACAACTGAAATTGAGTTGGAATTATTAACAGATATCAACATGTACAATTTCGTTGTGCGGGGTATTAGGGGAGGTATTGTTCAATGCAGTAAGCGACATGTGACAGCTAATAATAAATACGTTAGTGACTATGATTCAACAAAAGAGTCAAATTATCTAATGTATTTAGATGTAAATAATTTATATGGTTACGCAATGTCTCAATATCTTCCCTATAAAAATTTTAAATGGCTTGACAACTGTAACGACTTCGATGTAACTACTGTAGAAGAAGATTCAGAATTTGGTTATATTTTAGAAGTAGATTTGGAATATCCAACTGCATTGCACGATCACCATAGTGATTTTCCATTCTGTGCTGAAAATAAGAAAATTGAGAATATGAAACATAGAAAACTAATAACAGACTTAAATGACAAAAAGAATTACATAATACATTACCGCAATCTTCAGCAATGCATTCAACATGGTTTAATTTTGAAGAAAATTCATAGAATTCTGCAATTTAATCAATCGAATTGGTTAAAAAAATATATTGATGTAAATAACCATTATAGAACATTGGCTAAAAACACATTTGAACAAAACTTTTTTAAATTACTTAATAATGCTGTCTATGGTAAGACTATGGAAAATGTCGATAAGCGAAAAGACATCAAAATAGTAATTGGGTGGGAAAATAGAAGAAAACGATTAGGAGCCAGATCACTAATTGCGAAACCAAATTTTCATAGTTGTATTGAAATTACTGAAGAAATGGTTGCCGTTGAAATGAGTAGAGTGAAAACGGTATATAATAAACCCATTTATATTGGTTTTTCAGTTCTAGAATTATCAAAATGGAAAATGTATAATTTTCATTATGATTATATGAAGACAAAATATCTTGATAATATTAATCTCTGCTATATGGATACCGATTCATTTATATATGATGTGAGAACAAATGATATGTATGATGATATTAAAAATGATATTCCAACACATTTCGATACATCTGCTTATTCAAAAGACAATCCATATAACTTCCCCTTGATGAATAAAAAAGTATTGGGAATGATGAAAGATGAATGTAATGGAAAAGTTATTAGGGAATTCATTGGTTTACGAGCTAAAATGTATTCCGTCAAAATAGATAGAGTAGACAAAGAAATTAAAAAAATTAAAGGCGTTAAAAATAGTGTAACATCTAGACTAAGCATTAATGATTTTAGAAAATGTCTACTAGAGAAAAAGCTGTATCATGATTCAATGTATGTGTTTAGATCTAAGATTCATCAAGTATATACACAATATATAAGCAAATTAACTTTAAGTTATTTAGACGATAAGAGATTTATTTGTGAAAATAATGTTGACACTTACGCCTGGGGACATTACAAAATAAATTCTCCATCAACCTCATCATCTTCAAATTTAAATTCATATAGAGAATTTCTGCAAGACGATAATGATGAAATGTTTTTAAATGTAAATATATAGATTAAGTAGTTTATAAGAAATTAAGGGTAAAAAATAAGAAAGAATGTAAACCTATCTATTTATCTACATAATAAAAATAAGAAAAAATGTAAACCTACCTATTTATCTACATAATAAAAATAGAAAAAAAAAAACGTTTATCTGTTGTTTCATTTAAAATTTTGGTTCAGTTTAATGTTTTTTAACATTTCCTTTAGAACAGCTCTTGTCTTTACAAGATCTTCTAACATTTTAGTATGGTAATTTCTAGACATTGTGATAATTTTTTCATATTAATTTTGATCTGCTTTGTATCTGTTCCCGATCTGCTTTATATCTGGACACGATCTGCTATGTATCTGATCACGATCTGATTCGTATCTGCTCACGATCTACTTGGTATCTGATCACGATATGCTTCGTATCTGCTCACGATCTGCTTTATGTCTGGTCACGATCTGCTTTGTATCTGCTCACGATCTGATTTATACCTGATCACGATCTGCTTGATGTCTTATGTCTATATCTTTTGAATTTGGGTACGCTATATCGTGCTTTCTACAAGCTGCATCCAATAAATGTATTCCTTTGCCTCCTCTTGCTAATCGTTTTTGAAGTTTTGTATCAGGTCCACAAAACTGATAACCAGGTGGATGTAATTCAACATATAATTTGTTTATTAAGTTGTCTACAAATCTTCTTCCAATCTTACACTGATTAGGTGTTTTTCTTTTGACTGTAGTTTATAACCATTTTTTTCATTACTTTCATACCTCTTCGCATGAAACACTACACCAGCTATACCTGCTATACCAGCTATACAAGCTGTACTAGCTATACTAGCAAGCTGTACAATCTGTACTAGCTATACTAGCAAGCTGTACAATCTGTACTAGCTATACTAGCAAGCTGTACAATCTGTACTAGCTATACTAGCAAGCTGTACTAGCTATACTAGCAAGCTATACAATCTGTACTAGCTATACTAGCAAGCTGTAGTAGCTATATCAGCTATATCAGCTATACCTGGTATACCTGCTATACCAGCTATATCAGCTATACCAGCTATACCTGCTATACCTGCTATATCAGCTACTACAGCTTGCTAGTATAGCTAGTACAGATTGTATAGCTTGCTAGTATAGCTAGTACAGATTGTACAGCTTGCTAGTATAGCTAGTACAGATTGTACAGCTTGCTAGTATAGCTAGTACAGCTTGTATAGCTGGTATAGCAGGTATAGCTGGTATAGCTGGTATAGCTGATATAGCTGGTATAGCAGGTATACCAGGTATAGCTGATATAGCTGATATAGCTACTACAGCTTGCTAGTATAGCTAGTACAGATTGTATAGCTTGCTAGTATAGCTAGTACAGCTTGCTAGTATAGCTAGTACAGATTGTACAGCTTGCTAGTATAGCTAGTACAGATTGTACAGCTTGCTAGTATAGCTAGTACAGCTTGTATAGCTGGTATAGCAGGTATAGCTGGTGTAGTGTTTCATGCGAAGAGGTATGAAAGTAATGAAAAAAATGGTTATAAACTACAGTCAAAAGAAAAACACCTAATCAGTGTAAGATTGGAAGAAGATTTGTAGACAACTTAATAAACAAATTATATGTTGAATTACATCCACCTGGTTATCAGTTTTGTGGACCTGATACAAAACTTCAAAAACGATTAGCAAGAGGAGGCAAAGGAATACATTTATTGGATGCAGCTTGTAGAAAGCACGATATAGCGTACCCAAATTCAAAAGATATAGACATAAGACATCAAGCAGATCGTGATCAGGTATAAATCAGATCGTGAGCAGATACAAAGCAGATCGTGACCAGACATAAAGCAGATCGTGAGCAGATACGAAGCATATCGTGATCAGATACCAAGTAGATCGTGAGCAGATACGAATCAGATCGTGATCAGATACATAGCAGATCGTGTCCAGATATAAAGCAGATCGGGAACAGATACAAAGCAGATCAAAATTAATATGAAAAAATTATCACAATGTCTAGAAATTACCATACTAAAATGTTAGAAGATCTTGTAAAGACAAGAGCTGTTCTAAAGGAAATGTTAAAAAACATTAAACTGAACCAAAATTTTAAATGAAACAACAGATAAACGTTTTTTTTTTTCTATTTTTATTATGTAGATAAATAGGTAGGTTTACATTTTTTCTTATTTTTATTATGTAGATAAATAGATAGGTTTACATTCTTTCTTATTTTTTACCCTTAATTTCTTATAAACTACTTAATCTATATATTTACATTTAAAAACATTTCATCATTATCGTCTTGCAGAAATTCTCTATATGAATTTAAATTTGAAGATGATGAGGTTGATGGAGAATTTATTTTGTAATGTCCCCAGGCGTAAGTGTCAACATTATTTTCACAAATAAATCTCTTATCGTCTAAATAACTTAAAGTTAATTTGCTTATATATTGTGTATATACTTGATGAATCTTAGATCTAAACACATACATTGAATCATGATACAGCTTTTTCTCTAGTAGACATTTTCTAAAATCATTAATGCTTAGTCTAGATGTTACACTATTTTTAACGCCTTTAATTTTTTTAATTTCTTTGTCTACTCTATCTATTTTGACGGAATACATTTTAGCTCGTAAACCAATGAATTCCCTAATAACTTTTCCATTACATTCATCTTTCATCATTCCCAATACTTTTTTATTCATCAAGGGGAAGTTATATGGATTGTCTTTTGAATAAGCAGATGTATCGAAATGTGTTGGAATATCATTTTTAATATCATCATACATATCATTTGTTCTCACATCATATATAAATGAATCGGTATCCATATAGCAGAGATTAATATTATCAAGATATTTTGTCTTCATATAATCATAATGAAAATTATACATTTTCCATTTTGATAATTCTAGAACTGAAAAACCAATATAAATGGGTTTATTATATACCGTTTTCACTCTACTCATTTCAACGGCAACCATTTCTTCAGTAATTTCAATACAACTATGAAAATTTGGTTTCGCAATTAGTGATCTGGCTCCTAATCGTTTTCTTCTATTTTCCCACCCAATTACTATTTTGATGTCTTTTCGCTTATCGACATTTTCCATAGTCTTACCATAGACAGCATTATTAAGTAATTTAAAAAAGTTTTGTTCAAATGTGTTTTAGCCAATGTTCTATAATGGTTATTTACATCAATATATTTTTTTAACCAATTCGATTGATTAAATTGCAGAATTCTATGAATTTTCTTCAAAATTAAACCATGTTGAATGCATTGCTGAAGATTGCGGTAATGTATTATGTAATTCTTTTTGTCATTTAAGTCTGTTATTAGTTTTCTATGTTTCATATTCTCAATTTTCTTATTTTCAGCACAGAATGGAAAATCACTATGGTGATCGTGCAATGCAGTTGGATATTCCAAATCTACTTCTAAAATATAACCAAATTCTGAATCTTCTTCTACAGTAGTTACATCGAAGTCGTTACAGTTGTCAAGCCATTTAAAATTTTTATAGGGAAGATATTGAGACATTGCGTAACCATATAAATTATTTACATCTAAATACATTAGATAATTTGACTCTTTTGTTGAATCATAGTCACTAACGTATTTATTATTAGCTGTCACATGTCACTTACTGCATTGAACAATACCTCCCCTAATACCCCGCACAACGAAATTGTACATGTTGATATCTGTTAATAATTCCAACTCAATTTCAGTTGTTTTCAACATTGCATCCCAGGATAAACCTGGTGTAGTATAATATTGACAGGGATCTAAATTGTAAATGTTTTTACAAACCTTACGGAAATTTTCAAATACATCACAAAGCAATAGGACATCAATTTTTAAATATAATAAGAGATAATCTAAGAGTTTCTTACATTTGAATGTATTCCAAACTTTTTCAGCGTGTTCGTAATCGTCTTCACTGCACGACTCATTAGTAAGTTTATTAAAGAAACATGATCGGGGTGGTAGTCCTGTTTCTTCAAGACGGTTGACTGAATCTAGATAGTCATATGGAAAGACACCTTTACGTTTCATTAAACTAAATTCATTGGGAGTTTGATAACTTGATTTTACTGTTGATAGATCATTATCTGACAAATATCCTGCTAGTTTTTCCAAACTTGATTGCATAAACCGACAAGAATCTAGAAAACGTAGTTCTATAGTATTTTTTTCATCTACATTAATCTTCTTCGATATAGATACATATAGTTCTTTGTTTAAGGGGATTACATTTATATCACCTTCAATAGAAGAGAGTTCTCGTACGAACAAATGACAATCATATGATGATAGATTATGAAAGAATATAGGAATAAAATTTGCTATTTGATACTCTAAATTACATTTGTTATGTGCCGGTCCTCTATATTCACCTGTTAAGTGACAATGATCGGCTACTCGATCTACATGAGATAAATTTTTTTTGCAAATGTGACAAATTGTATCCTCTTTCTGCCTAATCAGTTGAGAAGGTGTTAAGGTATTCATTGGTTTTACGATACTTAAATAATTAACATATAAATCTGTACAATCTTTAACTAAATTTACAAAGAAATGTTTTGGTGCATCATCACCACTGTACATGCTAAATTTATCTAGACTACTGTTAAATGAACATTTGATGTAATAACTATAAGCAAATGGAATATGTTTTTGTATTGACTTGACATTTGCTGAATTTTGAATATTAATAGTCTCTAGAATACACTCAAAATCAGCGTAGACTACAAAAGGTACATCCATTTGCTTTTTGTAATTTTTAAAACTTACGATATTATTGTCTACAGAGGGCATTTTAGTTACGATTTTGTTGCACTCATCTTTGTGTTTGATCAGCGCCGTTTCACTATAAAAATGTATTACATACATGTATCTTACATTTATGTTTTGTTTGTTGACTTTTTATTAATCTGTAATTAAATTGAAAGTGAAACAATTTTATATTAATATAATTTTTTTTTTTTAACACAAAATTATTATTGATTTACCTTGAAATATTTTTAATCCATACGTAATGGAACCTCTCACCATCTTCTAGTAATAACAAATTAATGTGCTTAGCCTTTTCATTTATACTGGAATAGTAGGGTCCGACTATATCATTGTTATCATTTAACCCAAACACGTTCACGCTAATATCGGGATTTTTCATTTCAAAATCCTTAATTCTATTTGTTGGTAGCGGAAAAGTCAAATATTCAAAATTTAAAGCAATACCATTTTCCAACGTGATATTATCATCACTAATGTTATTAATTTTATATGAGATGCTTCTATTAGAATTTTTATTAACAGGATACAATGCTGATATAACAGCCCACTTGAAACAATACTCATCGTTATTTTGAACATTGATGCATGCATGTTTCTTTTGTATTGGGGTTGGTAGAGGAATATACTGCGAACCTTTTATACACTGATATTTATTTATATTATTTTCTATCCGTAATATTTGTATTAATGTCCATCCGCTATCACGTTCCTGGAATTCACTCATTTTTTTAACAATAACATCGCATTGTGTTTTGTAAATATTGAGGAGATCATCTGTAGTTGATGATGAGAAATTAATTATAGCCATCTTCGTTTGATGTGATTTTATTTTAATATAGCATAAATTCTCCTCTTCTTTAACCAGCATGTATTCGCAAAATATCTCCAGATTGAATTTAATATTATCATGTTTTTGGATCATATGACTTAACAGCTTAGCCACTTTGAATTTAATTCCCGATAAAAAGTTCTCGGGTATTAAATTCGTTTCATCATTATTCTCAATAACATATGTGATAATTCTATTTTTAAACACTGATCTTACACATTTTACTTCATCATCATCATTAGCACTATTATCATCATTCCGAATTTTGTCAGCACAATTAAGTTTATGTGCATTTGTTCGAATGTGATAGTGCCAATTCGTCTTTGGAATACGTTGATTACACTCGGTACAATTAACTGTATCAAATGGTTCTCCTCCGTCTCCAATCTTTGAATGTGTTAAAATGTGTTGATTATAATTTAACTGGCTTGAGAAATATTTATTGCATGGTATGCATTTTATTGATGTGGATGGTCCATCATGATGTAGTCTAGTATGTCTTCTTAAATTCCTATTAAACTTGAATTCTTTAAGACAAAATTCACAAGTAAAACTAGCCATTTTTATATTTTTATTTATTTATTTTTTTATTTTAAATTTTAAATTTGGAAACACAACTCGCTATCAATTTCTAGCACAAGAATGACTTCTAAATCCTTAAAAACAAGTCTATTTATACTCTGGGTGTAGATGATTAAAGTAGACAGACTCATTCTGTCCAATCATTCGTTCGAAAAGTAATACAAATAAAATGAACATGCACAATCATGTTTCTATTTAGATATATAAAAAAAAAAAAAACTATCACGCAGGTGTACATCCTGTTTACAAAAAAAAAGAACACGTACAACCAACCTACCCTTTCTTATCAGTTTGTATTTCTATTTTTTCTACATTTGATCATGAGCAGTACGTGACAAGAATTTATTATTTATTATGCAGGTATACACTAAACCGCGATAAGAATCTATTATTCATAGAAAACGATGATGCAGGTGTTCATCCTGTATACACTAAACTGCGATAAGAATCTATTATTCCTAGAAAACTATCTTGCAGGTGTACATCCGTTTACTATTTCTTCTACATTTGATCATGAGCTGTACGTGACAAGAATTTCTTATCAATTTAAAATTGCAGATCCTTCTAATTAAATCACACAAAAAATAAAAACAACCGCACAACCAACCTACCCTTTCTTATCACATTTAAAATTAAACATCCTTCTAATTAAATATACAAAAAATAAAAAACAACCGCACAACCAACCTATCCTTTCTTATCACATTTAAAATTAAAGATCCTTCCAATTAAATCATACAAAAAATAAAAAAACACACAACAATCATACAGGTGTACATTCTGTAAACAAAAACAAAAATCATAAGGACTAAAACGTGCCATGAATTTATTATTAAAAACACGATCATACACATTACATGTTACACACACACTCATTCGGTCCGTCCAATCATTCGTACATAAATTTTCATATTACATGTTACAAACCTATCGACTAACCGACACTACCGACTGTAGCGTAGGCATGCTCCTAAATTTGTATGAAATAATTGAGCTAGAAACCCCATAAACACACTACTATTATAAGTTGACAATAAGGTAGAAGTAAGCGCTAAACTGAAACTGAAACTACCTTTAACTTTTAAAGTTAAGTTTATGTTTGAACTTGCCATATTATATATTATTTTCAATATGGCAACTTCCAATATAAACAAAATGAGCAAGTACAAGAAAAAAAGAGGCCCTTTGTTGCCACTGCATTAAAAAAAAGTTGTATAATTGAACAGTGTTATCGATATTGCTCCGGAACTGCCATATTTTAAAAAAGTTAACTTTATTTTATCTGTAGGTTGTAATAACAAAAATATGTTAAAGTTGACTTTAAAGTTCACTTTAGCTACAGTTACCTTTAACTAAACCCAACTTTAACGGCTCTAACATAGTCAAATAGCATGATCTCGCTGATGAGTTTACATCTTCTTCACAGGAGATGACAATGACCTCAAATTATATATTTCAAGCTAAAGACTAGAAACAGAATGGCTTACATCGTGTAATTTAAGTGTCAATCTTCGCTAAACGGAATTGAGGCTTTTACTAGGCGATATAAGGTACCCTTTTTTAACTGACCGATTCTTAACGGAGGTCCTTATCCAAGAAGGTTAAGTATCTGGAATTCATTACTAATTCTAAGCCCTTATGGAAGTACAACATTATTAATAGGAGTAGGAAAGTCACATTAGCGCTGAACAAGGACATTAGTTTAGATATAAGGCTTTAAACAAACTTACTTTAAACAAGCATTGACAAATGAAATATTTGTTGCCACTGCATTTAAAATTTTTTTAAAAAATTGAACAGTGTTATCGACATTACTCCGGTACAGCCATATTTTATGAAAAACTTAACTTTATTTCATCATAAGGTTGTAATAACAAAAATAAGTTAAAGGTGACTTTAAATTTCACTTTAGCTAAAGTTACCTTTAACTAAACACAACTTTAACGGGAAGTTGTAATAATGGCCCTAATAAAATTTTGAAACAGCAACTTAACACTCCCAACAAATATACCAACAGTGTATACAGTTCCGTTCCTAGTCGAGCGGTTTGGGTGTCTTAAATATTTTTTCGATTTCCTTTCATGAAAATAAATTTTTTTTCTATAAATCATCCCATTTCTGGAGGAATACGTACGCTAAAGGTCAAAATTGTATGAACTGTATGAGCATCAAATGTAACCATAAAATGTCAATGACATGAAACCGAATTTAGTTATTAACACCATGAGACAACTGAATTTTTCGAAGGTCGAATTTTCTTTGGATGTCTCAAGCGGTTCTAAAGTGGTGGTTCAAGAGGCACCACAAGGAGTGGTATTTTCACTTTTGCTATGCATCCCTGACCTAACCCTTAATACTCTAGTAAAAGCCATGGAAAGAACCGGCAAAGAATCAAAATTATTTTAGGAAATTCTAGAATTACTGCTGAGATTACCATCGAAACGGTGCAACGATTTTAGACAGGGAGTTAAGCCAACCAAGCACGGTATTACTATTCGCAGGATACACAGAAACTCTCAATTTCAATATCACACGATGAAGATGAGTATGGAATATTTTCTGAACACATGAATTTTATATTCGCTCTTTCACTATGTGATTGCTGTAGTACTATTCAGGTTGAAATAATGACTTTAAAATATGCTGGTTAAAGAATGCGGTATCAGGTATTAAATGGAGATGTACTAACAATAAGATGATAATGAGACTTGAATTGAATCTGAAAACCCTTGTAGCAATAATGACACCAGAGGCCTCAAAATGGAAATGGTAAGATAGTAAGATTCTGTCTGCCATTAACGGCGTAAACTTGGAATATTTCATCTTTGAGCCCACTATGATAGATATGGCCTCTATGCGAATTTTGAACACCCCTTTTATATACTCATAAAAAATATATTTTTAATTTTTCAAAGCTTTCCTCGACAGTTACATTTGTTTCAGAAAATAGAGAAGAAATAATTTTCAATATTTTACAAAAAAAAAAAAAAATTGCTTCAAAAGCCTCAAAATAAATTTTCCAAAAATATTTCTTTAATTTTCTCTGAATATTAAAAATAGAACACAACACAAAACATATGGAAATCCCATTAGTAATTCCGTATGGAGACACAAACGTATGGTATACAAGGTGGAATTTAAAATTTATTTACGAATTACCCCAATTGCTTCCATTAAATATGTATCCTTAAAGAAATCTTTTTATTTAAATATATAAACTTACATACATACATAATTAGTCATTACAACCCTTCAGTCAGGATTACAACCTAATTTCCCACACCACTTATGTTGTGTATGTTAATCTTATACATGGGTGGCTGCACCTACAGTTTAAAGCCGAGTACGAATGACAGATTCTTGAGAAACTTTTTCATGGCAATTTTATTTACTCTCAGAATTTTTGCTAGAAATCTGCTGAGAGAAATATTTTTCATATTTCGTTTCGTTGAACTTGTTTGCCTTGGAGTTGCAACTGTGGCCTCACGCTTAATAAGCCAACACACTACTTACTAGACACGGCGACTACAATATTGACATAAAGTTCTTCTTTTGCTTTACTCTTCTTTTGTTGCAACAAAAGTTGAAATTTTTATACATATATCGCAACAGTTCAAGCCCCAGGCCAGACATTTCGAACAAAACGAAATATGATGACAAAATATTTCTTCGGTGTGTTCCCCTCAGCAGATTTCTGGCAAAAACTCTGAGGTTAATAAAATTGCAAAGAAAATTTTTCTCAAAAGTCTGTCGTTCGGAGATCGTGATCCTAACTGAAGGGTTGTAATGACCAATTGTGTATGTATGTGTATGTATAAATTATAGATCCGAATTCATATTCAACTTTGGTACATATATTAACTGGGGTAATTTTGCTTAATAAACATCTGAGATTTGGTCTCAGAATTCGTACTTCTGATAAGTAAAATTTTGCATTGACGACTGCGGTAATTAAAGTATAGCTACAGGATATTACCACATATGTATGAGTTTTATTCGTTCAAAGTTTATCTGCGTATTATTGAAGTACGTGACTCCACTACTTTATTTTAAATTATTACCCAATTTTTGTATTTTTTTTTAAAGGTTAAGTACTACGTATTTTATGCACCCAAGACTTTAAAATTTACTTATAATACTTTATAGAAAATAGATTCTCATTATTCTCGAAGTAGATGCCAATAACTTTTGCACGCAGTTGGCTGTCACATATACAAAAAAAATGCAGCCGTGCATTTAGCAATTTAAAACGTTATCAGCATCCAATAAAATTTATTTGATTTTAATATCTCCCTTATAGCAGTATTATCTTTTGAAATAAATAACGTATACTTGAAATGAAATCGAAATAATTTTATTTTTTTTTTCTGTTTTTCAGCACCATGAGCATGTGAAAGTTTAAATATTTTATAAAATTCGCAAAGCTATCCAAGAAGCATACGCGACCTAATAACCGAGATTTTCAAAGTACTTTTAAATGACCCACCGCCTATGTTGACTCACATTATGCTCATATACTATAGTACAGGCGTGGCCAGACTTTTCTTTGTTGAAGTTCGACTTTGTCTAAAATTCAGAAGGAAAGATCGACTGATTATAAATGTAATAATTTTATTTAATCATTAATATTACAGCCACTTAAAATAAATTTGCAATTTTTATGTAGATGCAGATGCGTGACATTGCATGTTGTCAGCAAGCTGGTGGAACGATGGCACGTTATTGGTAACTGCTAAGTGCAGACACATTTTTAATTGTTCAGCTGTAGAGTGCTGCGATATTTTGCTTTTATTATTTTCATATGAGAAAATGCTGATTAGCATAAGTAGGTAGATCCAATTTACGCGGTCAACTGCAAAGCAATGTCTCCTAAACATGGATATTTTTCTTCTTGTAGCAACTACCAGTAACTCTTTTCAGACGCTCTTGATTTTATAAAAATATCTGAATTGAGAGTTATAATTTCATATTCTATTTTTGAAAAGTCAATAGTAAAAAATCAGCTTTTTTATTTTAGAGAATGACATAAATAGCTGAATTGGCTCTATTTTTTTAATATCTTGAAAACGATTTTCAAACTCATTCTAAATTTTACTAATCTCTGCAATATAGTCATCAAATGTTGTATTAAATTTGAACTTTTCTGATACTGAGTTTAAACTTTTAAAGTTTTTTAAGTCTTTCGCTTACAACTGCGATTTCAAAAGCTTTAATTTTAATTTGAAGCTATTAATGGAGTTTACTAATTCAGTAATAGTTCAGTTTTTTTCCTTGAAGTTCCAGATTAAGTATATTCAGGTGATTGTAAAATCTGTTAAAAAAGCCAATTCGTTCGACAATTGGTCATATCCTACTCCTCTTGAATCCAAAAATTGTATAACTTCTGGTAGTAGTTCTTGAAATATTTCCAAAAATCCCCCACGACTCAGCCATCTGTCATCAGTGTGCAACAACAGATCACAATATTCTGACTCATTTTATTCTAACTGAGTTTTAAAAAGTCGTCGCTGTAAACTTCTTGAACGTATTGAATTAACTATTTTAAAAGCAATTTCCATAACCCCGTTTAAGTTCAACAATTTTGCACACAACGCATGCTGATGTATAACACAATGAAACGATACAAAATCTGGAATATCATAATTTTTTCGACAAAGAGCCACAAAACCGTTTAACCCGCCCGAGAGCACCGTATGTTGCTACGCATACAAGTTTGTACAACGGTAGTGTAAACTTTTCCACAAATTTTATAAACTCGTAATAAATGTCTTCGTGTCTAAATGTCTATTGCCTTTTAGTGGAAGATTTGTTAAAAGATCTTCCTTTGAAGTCATGTCAGTAAAACTCATTCTTATATAAATGCATAATCGGTCAATATCAACTAGTTCGGTTGATTCGTCAAACTGAAGTGAAAAATATTTGCATTCGGCGATGTCTTGCTTCAGTTTTTGATTCAAATCAATTGCCATAGCTTCAACTCTTCTTGTGACTGATTGGCGCGAAAGTTGCACATCTTTAGTAGCTGGCATAATTTGCGGCTTGTTTTTAAAATTTGCAAATAAAACTTCTCCACCTTCTATAAAAGCTTTTTTCACTAATTCACCGTCACTAAAAGGCTTTCGATGTTGAGCTAAAAGAAAACTTGTTCGAAAGGAAGCTTCCGTTGCTGATGTGGGCTCTATGTGTGGCTTGGTAAACATATATTGTTGAGCTTCAATTGATTTTTCAGCATATTCAACTGAATTCTACGCTTCTCCGATTTTAGCGGAAAATCAGCTTCATAATTCTATTGATTGGATTTATAATGTCGCTCTAGATTTCCTTTTTTTGCCATCGATATTATGGAATTGCATATCAGACACACGCAATTTTCTTTAATTCGATTAAAGAAATAATTTTCCTCCCACTCATCGTGGAAGTGATATGTTTTCGGTTTTTTAATAACACTTATTTAGGATTAAAATTCCAAATTATTTCAAATATGTTTATTGCTGGGTTTTAAAGCTTTAACAAAAATTATGTTTTCGTTTAGGAATTACACATTCAACTGAATTTTCATTGACAACGAATTATGTAAGTGAAATTTTTTTTCATTATGAATTCAAATAAAACACAGTATGTATGGTCATGCTTTTTTAACAAAAGAAATTTTAAATGAAGACTCAGTTGTGAATGTTAAAAAAATGACATTTAATTCTAAAAATTATTTAATTTTTCTTTTCTTTAGATTTCTTTAATGAAAGATTTTCTAAAACCATCGAAAGATCGACCAAAAACCATCGAAAAATTGACAGTCGATCGCGATCGACCGTTTGGGCACGGCTGCTATAGTATATTTAATACGTAAAATTCATTCATGGCAAGAACATAAGTGGCGTATGAGTGATATATAATTCCATTAGTTTCATGACAAAATCGAAGATTTTTATTGCATACTTTTCAGAGTAACTATTCTAGCACATGTAATATGGTACGTATGAGTAATATATTTCAAATGCAATTAAACAGAAAGTATACCACTAACTTCTAGGGATTTTAAAACATTTAAAATTTTCCTACATGGGCAATTATTTTTCATAAAATCAGGCAATTTAGAACCTTTTTTGAATCATTGCGTTACATTTTTTTTGTCGCGGAGATATCTTTGAATGTCAAATGTTATTTTCTGAGCTTGTTCGAATTTTTAAGTTGATTCTGAAATTTAGAAGCTGCTTTAGTTTAAATTAGGAAATTCATTTTTAAGGCTTCAAGAGTTACTATCAGTAGAGTTACTAGCAGTATTAGAGTAAATGATTGCCTACAGTGTCTTCCAACAGGGACTTCCGAACTTTGACAGTGGAAAAGCCATAGTGACCATCTTCTTAAAGCTACATCTCTCAAATTAGTTGTCTTTTATTCAATATGTTTTGCCAAGTCTCCTAAGGCGACCACAGACAGATTGGTTCATATTTCTTTGACAAAAGTGTTGGCCAGGCCGACGGCGAGTACTATAGGTCGATTTTTACCAACCTGACCTGACCTGAATTGAAAGATGTGGTTATGTTTTAACAGGACAGCCCGCAATGGATATTCTGCACAAGTAATGACCATGGCTATCTTATATGCAGGGAATGTGATTGCGATTTAGCACCGTTAGACTGTTTTGTTGTGAGGTTTTCTTAAGTCAGAAGTGTGTGAGAATAAATCATAAACAAAAGCGGTCCTTAAAGCCAACAGCCTGGTTTATGCTTTAAAATTATGAAAAGTATAAAATTTTGGATGCGTCCGGTGCAGTTAATCAGCTTATGTAGTCTGGGTAATCTATGTACGTGTGTTATAATTGACTTGATAACTTACTTTTATGTTCCAATTAAATTATTTTGAAAATGTGTACACTCTGCTTCATTCACGTTAACTATTATATTTCCTTTGCAGATTAAGTTAGGTTAAGGCGAAGTGGTGAAGTCGCCGTGAAGTCATCGTAGTCTAGTAGGTAGTGTGTTGTCTTATTAGACGTAAGGCCACGGTTCAAACCACAGGGCAGACATCAAAACGAAAATATGAAACAAATATTTCTTCGGTGGCTTCCTCTCAGCAGATCTCTGCGAAAAACTCGGGGAGCAAATAAAATTGCCATCAAAAGTTTCTCAAAAAAATCTGTTGGATTCGGAGTCGACTTTAAACTGTAAGTCAAACCACTCATGTATAGAATTAACACACACAACATAAGTCGTGTGAGAAACTAGGTCGTAATCCTAACTGAAGGGTTGTAATGACCAATTATGTATATATGTCATGTTTTAAAATGGACAACTCAATTCCCTAATCTCAATAAAATTGAGAACTTTTGGACTGAGGTTGAAAAGAGGATGGAGGATAAAAAGTACTGACGAATTGTGGCAAAACATCGAAACATGTTGGAGGGCAATTTCTCGATCTCATTGTAGAAGGCGCTTAGTTCAGAGTTTGCTAAATCGATGTGGAAATGTTTTTAAAAATAAAGGTTTAATAACGAAATACTGGTGATAAAAACGATAAATCAGAAATCATCGCAATAAAAATGAAGATAGTATATGTTTTAATTATACGACCAACCCAATAAATCTTTTATTTAATATTTCTATTGTCAACAAAATTATAAATTATCTGTTAAATAGACAATTGGAAACTATTTAAAGTTACAATTGTTTTAATTATATGGCCACCACTGTATGTGAAATACTAGTCATGAAATTTGATTGTGATGTTTTAAACACTTTCTTTGTTACATCAATTTGAAAATCAAAATTACTCTTGCAGGCTTGTGCTAGGAAGAATAGGGTTAATGGGATTTATTCTTGAATTTCAACAAACATAACGTACGTTCTTATTTTTTTTATATTTAAAACTAAATGTAATAAAAAAGGGAAAGACATAGAAATCACTAAATGCAGAAAAACTGATTTCAATTTTGTTTGTCAGGTCCAGCCTGCTTACAAATGGTTTTAGGAATTATTTTTCGATTTGAAATCAAATTGTCTGCAAGTCATTTATAATAATATGACCTCAATACCGGAAATATCTTTTATTGCATTATTGTTTTAAGGATATAAAAATATAAAATTTCCTTGAGACTGCATTTCTAAATCGTTTGTGTACATAAAAAATAATAAACAAAAAAAAAGTAAGTCAGGTCGACATAATACCTACTGTTTCTGACAATGCGTTACAAAGGATAACATTTGCGTACGATATCAAAAAATGCTGTAAATGCAAAACTTTTCAAAACCACAAAATAATTTTATAGGATGCGTAGCTACAATAGCGAGCAAAAGTGTATGAATGTTGCTCAGTTAATCAATTTTTGCTTAACAAAATGGTTATTTAAATAAGTTATTTTTGCCCCAGTTCAGCACCAGGAATAAAATTAACTTTCTACGTTACTTATAATACGTTGTATTCCGTTTCTAGTGTGGAGATGAGGGCTTGTGTGTTTCTCTTTTTTATGTGAATTCGATATGGAACAAGCCAGAGGATTTAAATGGAGTAGAAGCCTGTTAAAGTACTTATCGCAATATTTTTCTATTTTTGTTTTGACCGATGCCACATTGATTTCCTTATGTACACTGAGCTGTTTTGGACATGTGTTTTGAATTGTCGTCTTTTAATTTTTTCAGAATTTTAGCTTCTCACGCCGGACGACAGATGTTTTGAAAAACCTTTAATGGCATTTTTTATTTTTGGAGTTTTGCCAGAAGTCTGCCCAAAGAGACATTTTTTGTTTCATATTTCGTTTTGTTGGAGATGTCTTACCAGGAGTTTGAACCGTGGCCTCACGTGTAATAAATCAATATTGAGATGATCACAAATATCGACTTTGTTGTAAGGGAGTGAAACCTGGGGGCTAATTCTAGCAATCCTATACGAACGAATTTTTACTCGAACGGGCGAGTTTTTTAGTTTTGGAATTCTCTTATTCGTTATCGAGTAAAGTGTATGGAAATTTCTAATGATGGTATTCGATAACGAATTTATATATTTTATTAAAAATTTTTTTAAAAATTTATACTAATTTATGATTAAAAAATTAATTCCAGTATTTGTAGGTCAAAACTTTAAAAAATTAATTACACACAGAAGGAAATTCTTGGAAATTTCATAGTTAAGCATTCAGAATTGGCAAAGAGTATTATACCAAATACTTTTCAGGGAAAGGCAGCTATGGGAACAGCTCACAGCTAAGCTCAGTGCTTCCCGCCCACCAATCAAAGATGCAAAAATGTGGCGCAAACTTTTGTTTTAGTTTAAATAATAAATGTATAAATATATGTACATATGTCTTTAGGTATACGCTGACCTAAAGCAGAATGTTAAAAAGAAGGTCTCATTCAATAGATCTTCAAAAAAAAAAACGGGTGGCGGACCGTATGAATAAAAAGTTCTTTCCCAAATAGAAGAACAGATACTGTCTGCTGTTGGAATTGAAGTTTCTGTTGAGTGTCTAAGAAATTTCCATATATTTAGGTCTTCAAAAATATCAGAAGGCAGCCCATTAGAGAATTGCGACAAAGAAAATGTTACCCTAACAACTTCACCAAAAAATGGTATTCCTGACGTATCTTCCTGCTGTTTATCGGATTATGAATAAGACAAAATGGAACCTACCTTGTCTTCTTTTATAGAGTTTGAAGATGATACTGCAGCCCAGCTAATAATAAAGAAAAAAATAAGGCTCCACAAATTGCTAGTCAGAGGAAGAGACAGCAAAAGTTCACTGTTGGAAAAAATATGGTTACAACAGAATTATACCAAAAGGAAATGCTTAAAAGAGTGGATTTACTTATTGAAATATAAAACAAAGAATTTAAATTAAAGGAAAAGGAGTATGAACTTGCTGGTCAATTGTTTGAATTTAAAAAAAGCTCTCCATATTAAAGAAATGGAACATGAACTAAACTCTCAAATAAAAGCGAGTAAAACCAAAATATATTATCCATTATACGAAATATTACAATTTTAATAAAACTTTTCTTCCTTGGATTAATTAAATTTCTTTTATTTTTGTAAGCAAACATACATATGTTTTTTGTTTACAATTTTTGCATTTTAGTCAGTGCTGTACAACGAAATTATTAACTCGTTTCACAACCCCTAAGCAACAAGTCGATTCGTTTTCTATCGAATAACATCATCAGAAAATTTCTCGCTAGCGAAATTATTTTCTATTCGAACGCAATTTCGATCACGACTGCGAGAATTAGACCCCTGGTTAGTGTCGAACACCTTCACGCAAAAACTACAGGTATTCATCAACAAATGCCACAGAGTCACATGTAAAATATTGTGGCCTAATAAATTCAGCTACATGGATCTCTGAAACCTTACGAACGACGAACTGTCAATAATGCAGACTTAAGAAGTCGTGGGCTGCCAAAGAACCCCTGGAAACGTTCGATATTCCAAGATCTAGGACAGTGGAATCTTACATGGGAAGATGCAAAAAATAACAGCAGTCAACTGGATAAGATGGATATGCTTTGTAGAAACCATATGGTCTCAAAAGGGGTAATGGAAAAAGACCGGCATTAATGTGAAAAATAAAGGCACCCAAACATATTTTTTATTAAAAGAGTGCCTCAGTAAGAATGGATTTTTTTATTTTAAAATAATTAATATATTTTTAGATATAGTTGTTATTTATCTGTCTGTCGTGACGACTTGACTGTCTGAAAACAAACACTTATAAAAAACGAATTTGTGTTGTACATATATGTAAATATTATTTATTTATTTATTAATTACAATACAATTACAAATTACATTTTAATTATATACGAGCTGAGTAACCTTGATTATATGCTCCGTGTAGTGTCACAGACCAGAATTTCTGGTAGGAACCGAACTCACGACCCTCACGCTAATAGCCTAGCACACTACCCACTAGACTACCAGGGCACCCATTATAACAATTTGTAATTTTAAATAATCTTTTTTAATCTATTTATAAAACTACTTAAAACTGAACACACAATTAATGGTTGTAATGATTAAAAAGATTTCAGAAACGACAGAAGAGAAATTTTAATGTGTTTCTCTTTCTTAAGAGCCGTGGTCTAGTAGGTAGTGTGTTGGCTTATAAGACGAAAAGCTAGGGCTCGAGCCCCAGGCCAGACATAAAAAAATACAAAAAGTGTTTCTTCGGCGACTTCCTCTCAGCAGATTTCTGGCAAAAACTCTGCGAGTAAATAAAATTACCATGAAAAGTTTCTCAAAAATCTGTCGTTCGGAGTCGACTTTAAACTGTAGGTCCCGCCACTCATGTATAGAATTACGGCGACTTCAATTCATTTTATTATTTAACTTCTAAAAATTAATTTAAAATAGAAATTTCAAATCATTTATTTTCCTTTATTTTTCTCTATATTTTTGGAAGCATGAAATTGTGCAAAACATTCCCTTGGATGCACATTCAAACCGTATTTTGTACAAGCGTACTCTGTTTTCCCACCACATTGCAAATAGCTACCGCGTATTGCGCATAGCTACCAATATTATCAAATATATGGCCAAATTTGTCAGTGCGTTTTGCTATTTGCTGCGCATTTGTGACAACTTTTCCATCACGGCGTCGATTTTCACGAATTTTTACCAACGCTTCTACAACGCTAACCCAAAAATCGAGCTGGCTCATAGGTGACAAACCTTCACATCCCCTGCACAAGCAGTGTAGTTTCCATGCGTTTACCCTAGCTGCGTCAATACCGTTAGTGAGTAATGGCCAGAACCACATTTTTTTCGCGGACTCGGATATGATAATTGTTGACGCGATTATCCATTAAGTCAACTCAACCCATTCGCTGGTTATATACATGTATTATGTCTGCTTGTTCAACGACAGCCATCTGGCGATGTTTACGGTCATATCTTTTGGTTTTGCACATCGGCTCTACACCCAAAAAATTACAGTCACCACCTTCAGAAAGATTTAATATACATATATACATAGTTATAACATTATAACAAATATGTGTGCAGGTAATTACCGCATTATCGTTCCAGCGAACTGCGATAATATTGTTATTTTTGTCAATGATGATGAACACCGAGGTTTCTATTTCATCAATTTAATATCATCCAACAATGCGTGATTGCACCGATTATCTCGAACAGTACCTTTTCGAGATAATATACATAATAAATTATGGCTTGTAAAAAAGTTATCGAATCTAACATTATATTGGCGTGGATCTGAAATATTCTCTAATAGTCATAGTACCACGTTTTCTCCAAGGACGAAGTCAGCACTATTATTAGCAGAAACGCCAGCATATGGGATAAAGGAATAAGAATATCCCGTCATAGAAGCTAACACTCTGCATTTCTAGCTAAATCGTATTGGCTTGCGCTTTATGTACATCTTTAGGGAATGGCGACCATAATATGCGATCATGTGTTCATCCACAGGAAGACTATGAAAAAATAAGCCATTTCATTTTTAACGCACATTTTCAATGAAACTCTCAAATATACTTTAACTATGTAGTTTAGCCGTCATATAATAGAGAAAAAATTTTATTTCAGAACACACTTATGCCGAAGTGGGTAGAAAAATACCCATGCCTACAAAGGCCCCCACGGCACTTAAAAAAAAATAAAAATATTCATATCAATACAAATACTCCAAAAACTATTTGTGCCAAATTTCACCGAAATCGGACCACGGATTCTAGGGTCAGGCGTTAATGGGTTAATCCCGATGAATTATTTGAGGATTTACTTTTGGAGCGCAAACGGCATTTGTCAACATAATATTGACAGCATATTGAAATAATTTCAATATCTGAAAAACTTTTAACGTCAACGTGATTATTTAAGACATAAGCATACAATCTATATGATACCAAGAAAACTAGAAAGTAGATCATGCGAATATTCAGGTATTCTACTAAAGTCAAAGCTAAAACACATTTTGTTGGGTGACTTGTTTTAGGAATGCTTAACACATCTTCTGAGAATCTTGACTTGTTTCTCCGCTGTTTAAAGCAATGTCCACTATGGGTTTAGACGCGTAAATAATCAACTTTCCAGCTACAGAAGTAAATGTAATAAATGTAAGTGTAAACATGTTAACGTAGTATTCAGGTTGTGAACATGTCACTCACTTTCGAAACAACCAAATATTGACACTTGCAGTGATGCACAAACTGATGGTAAGTCTGGAGAAATGTGGACTCTTATAACAACCCAGGCGAAGTTGTCAGTCATGGTTGCAATGCAGACGGACTGAAGGACGACAAGTTCTGGAATGAACCAATCTGGTTGAACATCTACACATCTACCCTCCGAAACTCAAGCTGAAGCTGAAACTGCAGACCCAAAACCATCTATGAACTTCACTCACCCTATCCAGGACATTTTGGAAAGATTTTCTGAATGGTCCAACATGGCTCGACATGACAGCACAGTTCTGGATCGAAAAAACCCACAATCTATTGACGAAATATTCAATAGATTATTAACCCACCCGGGTATTGAACTTGATGCGCATGGGACCAAACTACCCGTGATAGGCTAATAAGTCTTTGTCAGACACAATATTAAATGATTATTAAATTTACTCATCCTTACACCCTTACTAATTACCCAATACTCTCCAGAACACTCCTTACCTACCCAAATTATTACCCAGTACACCCACAACTATTCATTTCAGATCCCACCCGACTGAAAGCTATGGCCCATTTAGGGGTCAGAAGTTGATGTTTGGACCCATGAGAAGACCCCGAAATCCTGAGTGAAAAATTAATACCCATAACCTTTTTTTTAACAATTATAAATAAATTATTTTCATTCCCAGGTTGCCGGCCCGGGAGGATGTTCACACGAGGGAACAAATTCGAACAATCCCAACCCTGACTTCCAATATAACAACACAAACATCTCTAACAAATAATAATAGTAACCTCACCAACAAACATCAACATTCACAATACACAATACAACATACTTTCACACTTTCATCAACATCTCCTGCATGATTAATCAGTTGATTATCAACAGTGAACAACTAAAAACCCAACAAGTCCTGCGCATGTGCATTCTACTTTGTGATTAAGAATTAATTAATTTTGAAAACTTTAAATTTGTGGCAAATGATAAAATAACAAAAAGATTGTGTAAATAAATTACATTGAATTGAAACATTTCAATTTTCTCTAAACCCTAACAATAAAATACAAATTGTGAACTAATATACAAATAAGAATAAAATACATTTTATAACGTTTTTTAAAATATATACAAATAAAATAACAACTAATATTTATTATTAACATACAGACACACATATACTATATACATACTAAAAGGTTGTTGCATACATTTATATACCCTACCCCCTCTTACCCACATACTAACCCTACCCCATTACCCGTTTAATCAAAGTCCATTATAGTTTGCCTTTAAATCTATCTAAGTTCAAAGCCAAATTATTGCTTTGTTTTCCCAAACAGCTAAACATAAAAAGAAATAATGGTGTGAACATAGACAATTATGCGAAACAATATTTGTATAATTTTTTTGTCATAGTCTGCATGTGTAAATGAATTGTTTCCAGCTAAATTTTGTCGTTGTTTGTGTCGGTGCTATTATCCAATGACAACGACAAAATTTTAAATTAACATGACTCTTAAAGTGTGACAACTAACTAGAATACTAAAATTATTATAATTAGAATAAAATAAAACTCTCATACCTCTCATGTCGCTTGCAGACACCAGTAACATCAGCAACAATATTATTATCATCATACGCTCATTTACTAAACAAAAAAATAGAATGAGTAATTAACAAGTAAAACTATCACCAACAACAAAACAGGCAACTAACACCAGAGCGGCTGACACAAGTAATAACTTGACTAGCTGAATGAATGATATGCAATTATATGTATACGTCTGTGAACCACAAATGGTTTTTTTACGAATAAATTGTAGATATGAGTAGATAAATTATTGTCCCAGACTTACAAAGGAATGCCATTTTTTGTTGGATTTTAGTTAGATTAGTCACCAATGAACATATTAAACACAATTTCTGTTTCCTTACACTTGTGGATAATATTGTTACGAAAACGGAAATGGGGTTACATCGTTTAACATTAAAATAATAAACAAAAGCCACAAAAACAACAACTTACACGATTAACAACTAAACAAAAATATAGCAACAACATCAATATAAAAAAGGGGATAAACAAGTAAACAAAAAGAAACAACAAGCATTACCAGAATAAATTTAAACAAAATACACAAACAACAATGAAAAACGATGTTTAAATGTTATGTTATGGAGATCTCGAGAAGGCGAAGCCATGAACATTCGACTTCAAGATTATTCATCAGAAGGTTTACGTTGCCATATAAAAGGCAAGGCAAAGCTGGAAACTGAGTCAGTAAAGATTCAGTCAGTCTTGTGTGTAGAGAATAATCGTGTTTTGAAGATCTCCGTTATAAAGATCTGTCGAACAATTGCTAGTATTTACGCAGAAGAGTGTAAAGATTGTTGTTGTTTACATCAAGTAGTGAACAGTGGCACATGGAATTGTGCGAACAATAAAAAATTTAATTAAAACTGAACATAAATTTATTTTTATTTGCAATCTATGAGTTCATATTTCAACCGCTTTGAAAAGGTAAAAACGCAACAATATTAAACGATCTTGATCCGTTTTATCAGTTGTTCCATTTTTAAGCGCTTCCTATCTTTATGTGAAATAAAACAAAGTGTGTGTGAGGTATCATCGAAATTTTTTATTCGTTTGAAAGACCTATTGATGCCATTACGTGTGTATTATAGCATACATAGTTTATATACCCACCACGGCTTTACTGAGTGGAGAGCATTCCAAATTTCTAATAATTCATGACTCTGTCCCATAAATCAAACTAAATTTAACCGACGACATAGGTTATCTTGACTTGTTCGTAAAAATACGCCCAGCTTATGACATAGTATAAGTTGTGAGTTTTGTTGAGTAGAACTCAAAAATATTTTTTGTTATAAATCTCGAACCCTCCAAACGTGTTTTATTTGACAAAAAAGGTTTTTTTTATTTTTTCACACATCGTCGGCTACACAACAGTGTATTCTTGCTGTTGATAATTTTCATATAAAAATCCGATACACTTATACACATTTGTTTCATACATATGTTTTTAAAAGTTGTATTGGTTTCGTACTATCAGTTTATGTAAATCAAGAAGAAGAATAAAAATACAAAATATTTTCTATGCAACTTGAGTCAACATTAAACATTTCAAAATTATACTTTTCACACAGATAATTATTTAATTCACTTTTTTCCGCAATGTTTTTGTTTTTGCTGCTTGAAAATCAATTTATTAATATTGGTCTTCTTCTTCTTCTTATCGCTTTTTGATGTTTGGAATACGAAATACAGAATACAACATAACATTGAGCGTTCACAAACAAAAAGTGTATTCAATACAACAAACACGATACAAAATCGTGTGAATTGGCCAAGTAATTTTAGAAGCGTTTTACATTTTCTATTATAGTTTACAAAACTAAAGCACCAACAAGTGGTCTACATCGTTCACAAAAAAACGCATAACCATTCTGGCGCTCAACAATTTCATTATAATACCGAATAACAAGAACAAAAACCACATACAATGCTTCAATGATATAAATGCAAATTGTATACTTTTTATCATGTTTTCTGTTATATTATTTTGCATTTGCCTTTGTTTATTGCACATCCTAACTGAAATGTCGCACACAGACATGCTTGGATGTTTCATTATATGCAATTAATGTTGCTGAAATGGATATCGTGCAATAAATTCAAATGATAAAATTTATAAAAATATTTAGCACAGCATATTTGAATGTAAAATGAGTTCCAAATATTGCATTACATGACCTTATTATTCGGAGTTTATCTTTGACATATATGACGATAAAAAAATGAATGGGCTTGCATGAATTGCCCAACTATTTATTGTTTTACTCTCCGTTTATGGAATAAAGGGAGGTACCTTGTTGAATGAGTCCTCAGTGAATAGGTGGATAGAGATAATTATCAACAATTGCAACAACACAGTAGTCCATTTCCTCCAACCTTTGATTAAGCCACTTAGATTCCGATAAAGCCACTTAGATTCCTTGTGTCTATCGTCTGCATAGTAGACTCCCAATCCTCTGCATAATAGACAACAAAAGTACTTTTCTGTGGATATGTACCCAATAGGAGAAGAACAGTTTTCCACTTTTCGTCGCCTCCACAACTTCTACAGAAGTTGTTTACCAACTGTCCATAAAAGTGCTCATAAAACGTCGTGGTAGTCTAGTAGATCTGTGTTCCTGAAAGTATCAAATGCTCCTTAAAGTTGCTCATGTGTCGAAAGTAAAGCAGTGATAAAGGTAGAAATATTTGTATGACTGTTCAACGATATGTCCGCCGTAGTTTAGTCTGACATCAAAACGAAAATATGAAAAAAATATTTCTTCGGTGTTTTCCACTCAGTAGATTTCTGGCTAAACCTCTGAGAGTAAATAAAATTTCCATGAAAAATTTCTCAGCAATCTGTCTTTCGGAATCGACTTTAAACTTTAAGTCTCGCTACTTATGTATTAATTAAGAAGCTAGGCCGTATTCCTGATTGAAGGATTGTAATGACCAATTATGTATGTATGTGTGCTCGTAAGAGATATAATAACTCCCAACACTATGCTATACGCTCCTTTTGAGTATGAATAGACTTTCCGTGCGCTGTCTTTGTCCAGGTTTACTGTGTTCTTTTGCATGTATTTTAAATCCCTCATATCAATTATAAGCTCCCAAATCCTTGCCAATGGAAACTTCGATGACTGAGGCAGATCTGACTAGTTCATCATGTCTGCGGTTTCTTCAAATTCCGATACCCACATGCTACATATAAATGCTGCACCGCTTTCCCATGCCATTAAGAGATTTGCGTCAGGGTAAGAAGAGTCGCCTGATTATCAAAAAGTATGCTAATGGCCTTTGCAGATATAAGTTCATTCTTAATAATTTTTATCGCAGCCCATATGACCGACACTTCAGTCAAGAAGATGCTGCCATGATCAGGCGGTCTTATAGAGTGGGCCAAATTTCACCACCAACAGTTCCATTCAGTTTCATCAGCAAAAATCTCAAGGTTCATATGTGTTAAAGAGGTACTTGGCAGGATTCTTTAAGAATTCATAGTGTGGTATTATATTGTTACGAAAATGGAAATGCTGTTACATCGTTTAATTTTAAATTATAAACAAAAGCTACAAAAACAACAACAATGGACTTGTTTCGGTTAAGTTAGGTTAGGTTAGAGGACGTGTACTTGTCAATTAAGACAAGTACAGTACCCGGAGGTCGAATTGACCCATTGTACAACGTCCTAGTTTCTCACACCACTTATGTTGTGTGTGTTAATTTTATACATGAGTGGTTTTAAAGTTTAAAGTCGACTCCGAACGACAGATTTTCATTTATTGAGAAACTTTTCATGGCATTTTTTATTAACTCTCAGAGTTTTTGCCAGAAATCTACTGAGAGGAAGTCGCCGAAAAAATACTTTTTGTATTTTGTCTTTGATGCCTGGCCTGCGGCTCGAACCCAGGCTTTTGCGTCTAATAAGCCAACACACTACGTACTATTCTACGGCGACTTCATGGACTTGTTTACATGATCAACAAATAAAGCAAAATATAACAACAACATCAGTATAAAAAAGGGATAAACAAATAAACAAACAGACAACAACAACACAAACAACAATAACTTAAACAACGTGTTTACATCTATAGAGATTTCGCGAAGGCGAAGTCATTCTCCTTCAAGAGCATTCATCAGACTGTTTACCCTGCGATATAAAAGGCAAGCAACGGAGTCCGAAAGATCTATTACATCCGTTATAAAGATCTATTGAACAATTGTTATTGTTTACGCAAAAGAGTGAAAAGAAGAATAACCAATAGAGCAATTGTGAGAATTGTGCGAACGATAAAGGAATTATTTAAAACTAAACACAAATTTATTTTTATTTATAATCTACGAACTTATATTTTAAACGTTATTAAAAGGGTAAAAACGTAACAATATTGTCAATACTACCGATAGTTCTAAATTCCCGTAGGATTCTCGAGTAATCAGTATTCGCGGCATTGCGTTGTTGCCCAGAAATGGTGATTAGTTGTAGGTTTTACGCAAAACATCACTAATAATGATTTAGACAGATCTTTATAACAACGATATATGAGATTGGAGTCTGACCGACATTTTTTTACAACCATTTAGTAAAATGGAGGTCTTTTTCACTTTGTTGAGTACATTTGGTTTCCAGGACAGTTTTTCATCTCATCATAAGCTCCAAGTAGTGCATCTCTTGAGTTCACTGTCCCGCTAATACAATCTTAATAAAGAAAACCGGCTTCTTGTACCATTTAGTGAAAAGTACTACCTCTAAAACATGTGGCGTTGCCATGCCTTGAGTATTGGTCGTAAATTAAAAAATAGAAAATACTTTATGGTTTAAAACAAATTCTATTAAACGTCAATAATACAGTGTGGGAATATCAATACTGTTGTACATATCAGTTGTTCTGTACATTTGTTGTGCATATTTTTTTTGTTGTAGCCTGAAGTAGTAATAATTTAATTTATTTTATTAATTGTAAATTTTCATGCTTTGTTACTTTCAATCATCATTATTTTTATTATTACCAATTAGTATTATTTATTTATCTTTTTTATTAAAACATTTATTTTTTCCAGTTCATGTAATTCACTTTTTTACAAAATAGAGAAAATTATAAATAAAATCCAAACGTAATTAATTTTTAAAATATGTGCAGTGCACAGCAAAAGTCTAGTTACCCAGATTGAAATTTGTTGAGGATATAATGAAGAAGAGATAATATTTAAACATTCTAAAGAACAAATTCACCTACAGTTGGGAAGAATTAGGAATTAGTAATGGTTATTATTTTCAACAAGTCAATGAACCCATACTGCTGCAAATGTGAAAATGTGATTTACCTACCACAGTCTCCACAGGCTTAATACTTTGGCGCAAAGTCCCGACAAGCTTCCAAGCCGCTAAAAATTAAACAAAAAGCTATAGAAAAACTTTTACATAAGTGCTAGACAGCAAATATCAATAGAACACGCTAAATAGATCTGGTACATTCAATGCCCAATGGATTAAATGGAGTGCTTGAGGGTCAACTGCTTTAAGGGTCAACTACTAAATATTACAAATAACATATTGTTACGTTTTTACTTTCAAAAAACGTTTAAAATATGAATGCGTAGATTGCAAATAAAATAAAAATAAATTCGTATTTCGTTTTAATTAAAATTCCTTATTGTTCGCACAATTCTGTGTGCCACTGTTCACAAATTTATATATACAACGGCATTGCTTTGTTTGTTATTCCTCTGTTTACACCCTTTACATAAACAATAACAATTACTAGACAATTATTCAATTAATCTTTCTCTCTACACAAGGCTCACTGAACATTTACTAACTCCGTCGCCTGCTTTGCCTTGCCTTTTATATGGCAACGTAAACAGTCTGAGGAATGTTGTTGAAGGCAAATGTTCGTATCTTAGTCTTCACGAGATCTCTATAAATGTAAACATCATTGTGCCATTACTGTTTGTTTGTGTATTTTGTTTACATTTATCCTTGTAGTGTTTGTTGTATTTGTGTTTACTTGTTTATCATTTTTTATGTGTTTGTTGTTATATATTCGTTTACTTGTTTACCATTTTTTATGCTGGTGTTTGTTGTTATATTACGCAGTGCGATAATTTGTAAACATGTTCATTGTTTAGTTTTTGTAGCGTATCTTTATAATTTTAATGTCAAACGATCATCTAGATTTTTTTCATTTTCGTAAGAATATATACATATATTTTGTCTTTGAATTTTAAATTCACTCTGAGTTATTCTTGGAGGTATCTACACTTTTGCGGTTCAAAAATATGGAGTCACCAGAATGCTTCTGTTATTTTTTTATGGTTTCGGAAGACGTTAAAAATTATTTTGTTTTATAATAAAATAGAAATAAATAAAATTAATATATAAAACATCAAGAATTTGTACATATTATTGCTTTAAATCCATTAAATTGCGTACACATATTGTGGTACTTAGACTCATGCCGCCCACTGTATGTGTTCCATTAAGCTGATGTTCTCCTTCACTTTTAAGTGCAATCAATTTGTAAGTTAATTTTTATACAATGCTGGACATTTAATTAAAACATAAGTATATCTCATTTAATCCGTTTTCTTTTGATTTGATTCCTTTGATTACTTCTTTATGTTTTTGTTCTATTCGATTTCCTCACATAATAAGTCATTATATTGTATAATGAAAGTTTAGATTTTCAAGTGGACATAAGGGAAAATATAACATTATTCAAAGAAGAAAGGAAAGTAATACTCAACCTCAAACAGAGACCAAAACTTCCCATTTACTTGGTTGCTCTGAAGCGAAAACTTTATAATGTTATGAAACATTTTTATACATTTTGATCATTAAATAAAATAAGCAATGATCGTCTCGAGAGGCGGAATTGGTGTCGTCATTGCATCTTAATAGAGTATAAAATTGTCGTCTCCATAACCTCAGCAGGCCTTGCGAATCTGTAGCCAAGTTTCCGTTTTCATTACTGCAGGAAAATGCTCTGGCCTTTAAATATTCTAGCAAATATCGCCATAAAACTTTTGGGTGCAAAAAAACTTTTAATTTTATTTTGACTGACAAGTCGTTTCTATAGATTTCAATTATTCAATAGAATCGCACGCGCAGTCTAATTAAATCAAATATAAGGACCTTAGTCCAGTCTGTTATCTTTAAATAAAATACTATGAACGGACAAACTTGAAAAAATATGACAAAAATCGCATTTGTCAAGTTTACCTCATCAAACCTCATAGCATATTAAGTCAACTAATATATACATGTATATCGTTTTAAAGGCCATTCCCTCTCTTTTCTAATAAGGTTTAAATTTTGGACATTGGTTCAGAAATGTTTGTGCAATCAATAAGTTTGTGCGTAAAGTCCAAAAATCAGTTTTTGTCAAATAAAACAAGTTTGGAGGGTTTAAGAAATATAAGAAAAATATTTTTGAGTTCTACTCAACAAACCTCACAACTTACACTATGTCATTAGCTGGCTGTATTTTATTTTTTTATTTTCTCGCATACATTACACTGTATGGTATGTATTCATGACGAACAAAACTCTCCTCTGTATTTTCACTAATTTACCACTTTGTATTAGAAATGTTGTTCTGTTTTCATTGTTTTTTCCTTTCATTTTTAGTTAACTGTGTGAATATTTGATGACAGACAGCCAGTAAAGAAAATGACAAAACATATGCTGCTTAATTTATCACTTAACACTGACTTTTGGAGATTTAAAACATATTTTCAAGGACACATCAATGTTGCAAAACACTTACAGTATACATACCACTTTAATATTCATATGCTTTTAATTTAATGTTATAATTACAGTTATTATCTGCATCACTTTTAAATGAAATAACATAACTTGAACTAAGATAGATGACTCTGTTATATAAAGTAATAATTATAGCACTAAACTAAAGCAAGGGTTTGAAATCTAATATTAAAACTTACTAACATATTAAAAATGTTTGATGTTCAAAAGGATAAATAACACTATGCGACCATTTAATATATATAGCAGCTGAGTCATATTTTTTATATATGTTGTCTTATAAAATGAATTTTATGTTAAAAATTTTCAAAATTTTTGATGGATCTTAAGGGTTTATTGAAAAATGTGTAATTTATCCATTGGACCAAACACCGTAATTTATCTAATGTTTGCGCAAAGCGAAATAATAATATTTGCGAAAAACGGTAATATTAGACTTCTTTTGGTAGTCGGTCAAACGTGCAAAGAGCAAATTCTCAGGTAAACAATCAAGATCCATAAAAAAGGTTCATTTGATATGACTGTGTATATAAAAGCTATGACTACGCTGTTATACTCTTTAAATAATAACTACAGTAATTTTTGTCCAATTTTATCAAACGATAAGAGAATGTACTTTAAGAACGTCACCACTTGTTTGAACAAAATGTTAATGTATACTGTTTGAAAGGCTAATCTCCCCCCTTTCTAAAAAACTTTGGATTTTTAAAATAGGTTCAAACATATTTAGGTAATCAATAATTTTGTGTGAAACGATGAAAAAACCCGTTTTTCTCAAATAAAACAAGTTTGGAGGGTTCGAGAAAAAGAAAAAAAAATTTTTGAATTCTACTCAACTAACTGAATAACTTAGACTATGTAGACGTGTGTTAGACGGGTGTATTTTCACTGTCGCACCGTGTTATTATTTATTCAATAAAACCTTTGTTTTAAAATATTTCAGTACTAAATTAAATTTGTTGTGGGAAAAAGTATACAAACTTTTTCGTCGACAACTTGATGTAAGAAGAATAACAAATTTCATGAAGAAAAGAGTGTTTTTTATTTTTTTTCTTTACGAAAGGAGAGAGAACACTTATTCCTTTATTGCCACCCTATTTATGTGATGACTTGCATTATTTTACTGACAATACTTTTTTTAATTTATAAATTCTCTGCTTTTAATGTAGTGGAATCAATACTAAGAGTACTCCTTGCTGTAATTAAAGTAGTGTTGATTGCTAACATGATGATAATGTTTTGATAATTCCAAAAGAATTCACAAGTGACAACAAAAGAAAAATGAGTTTTTAAACATAGTGAAAGAGGACGACGCGACGACGACGACGTGTTATGTTTAACATGAGAACACATTTTTTTATTTTTTAGTTATTTTGGAAGACTATAAAGATAGTATCTTAACCACTTGAGAACCGCCAAAAGTTCTAAAAAATTCTGGAACGAAAATAAACTCTTTAAGTTAAAAAAGCTATGCTGGTGTTCGTATCTTCCCAATATATGAGAACGTTAAAAATTGAAATGTGAAATGTTGCTTATCTCAACGGACAATATTTCCATTTTTAAAGATTAAAGTTGTAAAGCTGTAGGTCTCCGTAGTCTAGTAGAGTTAGATCGGAGTGGTAGCTCTGATATCGAAACGCTGACTTAAGCACACATAGCGGCCCGTTGTGACGCCAAAGGTGAACGAAGTCCCTGTACTTTCTACCAAAACCAGGGAAGAGGAAGAAGTTGGTCAGCGCAAGGGCTTCACGTCAAAAGTACGACTACCCTACGTTGGAAAAGCCAGCCAGAAAGTTAGATAAACGAAACTATATCCTTGACATCAATAGCTGATAGCTCCGTCAAGCTGACAAGACGGACCTATATCTGCACCTCGCAAGAGATGGGCATTGACAAAGAAATTGGATAACAGTCTCCTCTTCCTCAGCGGATCTGCACCCACGGCAGAAGTCGTTAAATGGGAGCCGCATCCTTTCCGCGTGTCTACCTATAACACAATGACCTGTAAGCATGGCCACTATGATTGGGATGATGTCACGACCAAGACCAAATAACTGGATGGTACGCTTTCCATCCATCAAGGGCCAGGTGAGTCTAGCGGTGGAGCAGGACTCCTCTATGACCGAGGATAGGTTAGCGTGTCGAGAGAACTTCCGCGCAATGGCCAACTTGACCGAGGCAAGTGGCATACCCTAGTAGGTAGTAAGGCCACGTTGCAAACCCCAGATCAGACAAGAAATATGAAAAAATATTTCTTCCATGCGTTCCTCTCAGCAGATTTCTGGCAAAAACTCTGAGGGTAAATAAAATTACCATGAAAAGTTTCTAAAAAATTTGTCGTTTAGATTCGACTTTAAACTATAGGTCTCGCCACTTATCGTAATCCAGACTTAAGTATTGTTATTTCAACACAATGTGCTAAATGAGTGGCGGTTAAAAAACTTCTTCCAGTCGATTTCGCTGAGACGAGTTATGTGTTTCTCGAAATATTGGGATCTCAAGCAAACAATATCTTGGCAATAACATAAAAAGTGGTCCAACGTTTCGAAGTCTTCACCGCCTGTTGTGCATTTATCATTTTTCACCACGCCAATACATTGCGGGTGTATACATATGTAAGACGAAGCACCCCGTGATTATGCTACCTAGCGTCGCACTTATTTAGTTTTAAAATAATCATGATTCTCTCCTCATTAGGTTTGCCTCACTGAATATAAATGTTTTAATAGATAAACATTTTTGTATTTGCATCTGTATGATGTAATACGAGTAATATGAAAACCATTTATTATAAAACATTTAAATGATAGAGATTTCAAATATACGTTCAGAAGAGAATGGAGAGATAAAAAAATTAAACAAAAGATGAAACAAATTTACGTTTACAATTTAAAAATTTACATTTACATTAAAAAAGCATGTTTGTATGTGTATCAGTAGCAGGCATAACAGCTATAATAATGATAACAACAGAACGTAAATGTCAGCAATAAAATCCTTTTTAAAATTTTTCCAATTTACATTCAGAGTTGTATCAAAATTTTATTATTGTTGTTCTTTTTTATCAGTTTTTCTTTTTTTTAATTGAAACAGATAAAAATTGACTACTAGCATACACATACGAGTATACATACTTGTATACATACATTTTATATTGTACAACATTAATATACCATACAATCATGGTCAAAAGTCTAACATATCTTCTACATTTAGAGCAAACAAATCTCACAGTGTAGGCCAGAAAGAAAGCTAGTTGCCGGAAATGTCACATTTATTCTTCAGGAAGTGCGGTCCATGAACGGATACCTCGCAGTCAGATAAATTGATTGCCGAAAGTTCAGGAATATCTGACATCCGCAAACAATATGAAAATTATTAAATAAAAACAGTATAAGACCAAGCATAAAACTATTTGTTGATTTCTTAATCGGTATGTAACACGTTTTTCACTGATTTCTTTAAGTTTTTGCTCTAATATTTCTTGCTCTTCGCTCTCATGATTTTTTAATGTCTTTTTTGCTAATAAAAATGAATTTGAAGAAAATCTTCATTAACTACACGGTGGGACAGTCAAAATACACCGACTAATAACGCAGTGTAGGTTATGACTTTTGTTGAGTAGAACTCAAAAATATTCTTTTTTATATTTCTCGAACCCTCCAAACTTGTTTCATTTGACAAGAACTGTTTTTTTTTTTGGAACTTACGCACACATTTATTGATTACACAAACATTTCTGAACCGATGTCCAAAATTTAATGAGGCCAGGGTTGGGAAATGCCAGTTAGGAGTTATTATCATCGGTATTACATCAGGACTTTATAATACTCAAGGACAACTAACAATTAAACCTAATTGACCAACGTATTACCCCGTCAAATGATAAAATTTTGTGTGCAAACTTTTAAGCGCTGTAATCACTTACTTCCTCACTCTATTGCCCTCCACATTTTATAAGTATTCATCCTGCTTAGTAAAAGTGAACCTCATAAAATATTTAAATTTTGATATTTAGAAGAAGACGGTTTAAACCTTTTATAATAATGTACGTGTACCTTTTTGTTGTTGCTCTTAAGTAAAGTCAGAAAGGCATGAATAAAATACTGGAAAGTACGTTGATTCAATTCCAAAAAAAACTTCTGCCTGTTCAAACGGACAACCGCCGCAAATTAACTTTGATTGTATTCACGTTTATTCAAACACAAATTTTTAATGGCGAAGTGTGTGGCTGTTGTAAAGTAAGGTTCAAAATTAAGCAGCAACAACAGGGTAGCCAAAAGCACTAACCATGAAAAAAAAACTCAAAAGGGGTAATAGATTTTAATGAAAAATTAATTCATTACGTTGGTTTAAAGGGTGCCAATTAGCAAATCGTAGGTAAGTAGTTTGATCATTGAAAGAAGGAAGGGGGTTTTAGAATAAATCAAAATTTTTTTCTTTTGTATTTTCATAAGTAACTAAATCTTTTATAATTAAAATTTAATTTCTAATTTTATGTAAACATGTTTATCTCATTTATTTTATCGTTTTTAAGGCATATTTCTGTTCTCGAAGTTAAAGGTGTTTTTGTAAAGTTGTCTTAAAATTATTAAAAAAAAAAACGTTATAAAATATTGTAAATTTGAAATGTAAAAAGTTATTAAACAATACGAATAAATAAAATATTTTACTTTTTTTTTTGTAACAAATAAAATAAAAATAAAATTACAAATCGCATGAGGTTTTGTAGAAATAAACTGATGAAGTTGGTACCACATAATTACACGTCACTAAAGAATATTCGTGATACACATGTACATACATAATTGTTCATTGCAACCCTTCAGTCAGGATTACCCCCTAGCTCCTCACATAACTTATGTTGTGTGTGTTACTTTTGTACATGAGTGGCGGAACCTACCGTTTAATGTTGACTCTGAACGAGAAACTTGAGAAACTTTTTCATGGCACTTTTATTTACTCCCAAAGTTTTTACCAGAAATCTGCTGAGAGGAAGTCGCCGAAGAGATACAGTATTCTCCAGATATAAGGACCCCGGATATGATAATTTCCCGCTTAGCATCACTGAAATTTAGACAATTTATTTCGATGTATGCATCCCGCTTTTAATCACCAAACTTCTAACAAAAAAATTCGCTTATATGCACCCGCTTTGTGACAGCTTGCTTTTCAAAATTGATTCTTTCCTTTACCTCCTTCGTTCGTGCCATAAAATGTTTCTAAATTTCTTGAGCTATTGGAAGCCAATATTTACACATTATTGGAAGTTTGGTTATTCGATAGACTGCTTCCCCAAAATATTTATATAATACCGTTTATAATGGGTGATTTTTTAAGAGCTATAGGAAAATTTAAAAAAAAAAAATAACACATAAAATTCAGAAAAATTCATGAAATCTTTATTTGAATCGATAGTACGGTCCATATAATTTAATGTTTGAAGATTATTTCATGCAAATGTTGACCGCGACTGCGCCTCAAGTGGTCCCTCCGGTTAGTCGAATTTTGGCTACTCTTTCCAACATTTCGGCCGGTATCACACGAATAAATGCTTCAATGTTGTCTTCCAATGCGTCAATTGAAGTGGGCTTGTCTGTATAGACATGAGCTTTAACATATCCCTACAAAAAATAGTCTAAAGGTGTTAAATCGCACGATCTAGGCGGCCAATTGACCGGTCCCGAACGTGAAATAAAATGTTCACCGAACTCGCCTCTCAATAAGTCCATTGTTACGCGTGCTGTGTGGCATGTGGAACCGTCTTGTTGAAACCACATGCCATGCAAGTCAAGCTCTTGCCTTTTGGGCAAAAAAAAGTTGGATATCATCTCACGGTAGCGCTCACCATTCACAGTTATGGTACGATTCGCAGCATCTTTGAAGAAGTACGGTCCAATGATGCCACCAGCCCATAAGCCGCACCAAACTATGACTTTTTCTAGATGCATTGGTAGCTCTTGCAATGCTTCTGGCTGATCTTCACTCCAAAATAGACAATTCTGCTTATTTACGTATCCATTGAGCCAAAATTGAGCTTCGTCGCTGAACACAATTTTTCGATAAAGAAGAGCCCATTCACCAAAAATTCTGCATTGCGGTAGGTCGTTCGGCTTCAATTCTTGCACCAGCTATATTTTGAAAGGCTTCACACCTAAATCGTTCCGCAAAATTTTCCACGTTGTTGAGTAACAGAGGCCCAATTGCTGCGAACGGCGACGAATCGATAATTGACGGTCATCATTAACGCTGGCCGATACACCTGCGATATTTTCTTCAGTTCACACTCTACGTAAGCGTGTGACGAGCACTCTTTTTAGTTTTAGTCCATAGACTTGAACATGTGGACCGAACCGGTTACACTTTTTTAATGGTTTCTATTCTCAGTCAACAAGAACATTCTTTTTTCAATTTATGTGTTTGTTTTTTATGAGTCAGGAGGATAATGTGATACAGGCAGGGACAAATATATGTGACTATTGTCTATTCCCGATTGTAATTACTCATCAGAAAATAAATCTAAACGAATGCTTTTATACAACACCTTGGATTTTTTGTGGTTTCAGATTAAAAGTTTATGAAGTTCGAGTTCACAATTGCAGCAAGCTTTATATTAGAGAGCTTGTTCGATGTCAGAAAATTAGAGGTCAGAAACATTCATCTCTTCATGACAAGGTTCCTGCAGAAGTCAATTTTTGTAAAACCGAGTCCTTCGGCATGTCTACCAAAAGGACAATAGCCCGTATGAATTGCTATCGTGCTATGGATAGCCATATAAGACTTACCATTGAATGATTCTTTATTTCTCCGAGAAAACCTCGGTTTTAATGGACAAGGACGGATGTTGGAACAATATTCGTTAGGAAGTTAATCACAGCCTGGCATTTTGATTAATCAAGAGATTTTCAGGCAAAATCCCACCCTGTTCTACTATTAAATTAAGTAAAAATCAACTGTATATCTTAAAGCCTTTAACATTGCTTTGCTGATCTAAATAAATGTTTCTTTAAGTTTACAATTTTTTTTAATAAAATAATAAAATAAAATAACTTAAAAAGCAAAAATGAGAGCAAAGTAAGGTAAACAAATACTATAAACGGATTTATTTATAACAAGATACGAGACAGGTTTTTGTTGTGATTTTCATTGGAGGCAATTTTTACGTGGTGGGTTACAAGACCAACCAAAATTTAATGTCCAGGGGATTGCACTTCGCTGCGCGCATTAGTTAACATTTAGCGGATGCTAGAAGCCCATCTAGGAGGCGCGACGAGGACGCTGCGTTTCTACTTGAATACAGCAAGACAAGGATCGACCTGGTGGTCGCCACGTTGACCAGAGTCAGAAACTTTACCTTGTTTGCATGCATTCCATCCCTCCCTTACGCCAAATTCTGGAAAACACCCACTCAATAGGAAATTAAGTAGTAGAGACAAAACTAATATTCTACAAGACGCTCATCCTACCCATGCTTCGTTATGGCGCAGAGGCATGGACTCTATTAAGCACTGATGCAGCAACCTTGAGAGTATTCGAAAGAAAAATCCTACGTAAGATCTTCGGTCCAGTGCGAGTTGGCGATCATTTCCGCATCCGATCCAACAGTGAGCTGTATGAGCTCCTCAACTACATAGACGACCAAATCAAGGAAGCCCTATCATCGATTGGTGTGACCAACTGGAGTAGGCGCGCAAGAAGCAGAGTCGCCTGGAAGGATGTGTTGTGCCAAGCCGAAATCCGTTAATCGGGTTGTTAATGGCCAATTAAGTAAGTAAGTAAGATACGAGATAAAGAACAGTCCTTGAATGTTGAAAGGCAAGTAACAACTATGTTATGGTCGGTACGCATTATATGGCTAGCTTGCCATCAAGAAATGAGATTGTGAATATTTTGCCCAATGGATCTAGAGCAGCTCATACCATAAGATTGGATAACTTATTGCATTTCATTGCATTGAAATCTGAGCTGCGAAAGTAAATGAGAACGTGACATCGACTATTATGAAACACAATAGGACAAATTGAGAAGATAATTTTTTTTATTTTAATTATTTTTTTTAAGATGCTGAGAGCCACTGTAAGTACTCCAGCACTTGCCATTTGTGAAACATTCAGATACCATGGATAAACTTACTCGCAAGTCGAAACCAATGTTTACGACATCAATGATGTCGACATCAATAATGATGATATAGTTTTCCCAACCCTCTTCTTACTCAACCAAAAAATTCTGGCCTTAGCAACTGATTCAATTTGCCATATTAATCTCAAGTCAAATTTTTTCAAGAAATCCTAGGCATTTATGGACAAGGAAGGAAGTGAAAATTATGTTCGTTAAGAACTTAATCGCAGCCTGGCTGTCCTAGTATATCCAAAGATTTTTAAGAAAAGTCGTGCAACCCAACAAGCATTGCGCCGCTTTCAAAATCGCCATGACTTCTACTGGAGAAACACTAGAGTGGCCAGGCAGCATATGGGAACGTTTAACATCAAAACCCTTAATAATTATACCACAAACCTAAAAATAGACTTAAAAAAGAGTTAAAAAGTTTTGCTGGCCAATAATGTTAAATGTTATACTAATTTATTTCGTTATTGTACAATGGGTCAATTCGACCTCCGGGTACTGTACTTGTCTTAATTGACAAGTACACGTCCTCTAACCTATTTCGTAATTTATTTAGTTTATTTGTTTCTTTGGAACTACATTAAGAATAAAAATAATGAGAAAAGTTACTGTGTTGATGGAAATCAATTTTATGGAAATATGCGTGTTAGCAAAATCAGTTGGGAGAACTAACTAACAACAAGAAAAAGTCAGTAACGAATGCCGCATAATCACTTTTGTATGATAAACTAGGAATTAATTTCAAACATAACTGAATTAGACAACAAAACTTTAGTGTGTTAGTGTGTTATGGGAAAATAATAGAGTTGAGTTCGAGCATGAGAAATAAATACAAAAAATTCAGAACCTATTGAAATCACATATAATGTTCTACGTATACATACATATACATACATAAGTGAGTCAACACTTTTGTTCTTAAGTATAAAACAGTTTTGTTCTTAAGTATAAAACAGTTTTGTTCTTAAGTATAAAAAAAGTTCTTTTATAATGAATTGTTCTTTTTGTTTTAACATTTCATAAGTAATAAATAAACGTTTTTATTTTTGGAAATTTATTCGAATATTCTCATTTACTTTTCTCGCTATCCTAAGAAAATGAATTATTTCAGTAGTGTTTACTCACTTTTGGCGCTCAGTGTATATATGACAGCACAACATGAAGAGAATAAAGCAATTTACTTAAATTCCCAGCAGTAAAATGGGGTTTTAAAAGCATGGTAGTCTAGTTATTCATTTTCAATTAATTTTTAGATGTGGTGTGATTACCTCTTAAGCTCATCAATTAAAAAATGTATAAAATTCGTTAACTTGTACAAATTTCATAAAATTTTTACAACGTTGTTATTTATTTTTCATGCACTAAGTTTTTTGTGAAAACATTTCTTTTTTTGAAAAAAAAAAACTTATTTTACACCGGTATACCTGGCAATTCTTCCGCTTTGAATTCTTGCTCTTAATTCACTTGTTGAAGAAGATTCATTATGCTATTTAAGCTTGCTTCAAGATAAGACACTTAGCCAAATCTACTGGGAATTTTTTTATTTTTGCTTTTATGACGCAACTTAATGACTATGGCTCAAAAGAAAAATATCTTTGTTTGATTTTTTGTTATAGTTTCTTTTTGTAAGTGGTAATAATATTTTTGTAATAAAAAAGAGCATAAAAATGGAATGGACGACAGATAAACAGGTCATTATTGCTATCATTGTTTTTTTTTCGAGAAAGAAAAAGATTACATTTTTTCTTGTGCGATAACAAATTAGAACAATTCATTAATACCGTTCATTAAAATCCCGTTCAGTTTTCCAACGAACTTAAGAGATGAAAGTTTATTTTTTATTTTTAAAAAATTTATTGCCTATGCAGTGGCCTCCTGTTTTGAGGTTGTTGTAATAAAAACAAATGTTTAAATAATAAAAAAGGGGAATCTATTTATGCTTATGAATATAAGGCAACAATAAGTAAAGAAAGAATAAGTAGTACAATGAAGAGAGGAGACCAACCAAGGATCATATGATAATTGAAATACATATAAGCCATCATGTAGGCTGTTGTGCGCTCACGATCTTACTTTCTATAGGAAGTCTGTGTCTTGTACAAACCTCATTAACTTCTTCCAGTCCATTCCTCTGAGATGGCTTATGACTGGTATAGTGTCATCCTCAAAATATGGAAATCTCGCTCTTACGAAAGCTGGGCAGTGACTCAAAAAGCGCTCCATTCTTTCGATGCCTTTACCGCATGCTCTGCATTAATCATTTCCGACCACGCCAATGCGGCTGAGGTGTACATCGGCACTCATTGAACTCGTATCTCTATAGGGTCACAAGTGCTAGTCCATATGTAGAAGCGGTATAAGTTCTAAATGAACCCTCACTCTAAAAATAATGCACTGGTTCTACACTATCTTATGCTTGGATATCGATGGAGAGCAAATACAACATTAGAATAATTCATAGGGTTCAACGATAGGGACAAGTGCGAACTTCACCCACAATAACTTTGGATACTACTATTCATCCAACTATACTCAGCCTTTGGGGTAAGGGTCAAACAAAACCCCAAGTGGTGCTTTTTTGCTTGATACTCAGTTATCCGATAAGATGCCCAGCATATCAACAACAACCAATTGAATCACTCTAATACCAGATCGACTTTCGTGGTCAAATGGATCCCTGCCAAAGTTGCCCGTGAAAACTAGCAACTACGCGGATGACATGGAACGTTACACATTATATGGGCGCCTAGTCATTCAATGAAAACGAAGAAGTGTATATTTTATCTACCATAAGCTTAGATAACCCAATGTTTTTCAGTGCATTATACATACCATGCTGGGAAAGTGGGTAGAAAAGTCACATCGTCACATTCTGGAAGAAAGACACTGTAGGAAAAATTTTAAAAACACTTTAGGGGCGATCCTAATTAAGGGAGTACCATGAGTATTTTAAAACTAAACAGTGAGGACCTCCGCTTTACATACACTGAAACCAAAATTTCCGTAAATAATGTGACAAGAGATTTAGAATTGAGGATATTTCTGTAAATATCAGCTAACAAAAATGTGTATTCATATTTATCTACGTCTTTTTTTTTAGTAAAAATTTACAACTTTAGTAAATTATTCATATTGAAAAACTTTCTTAATATGAAGAAATGAAGAAATTTCTTCAATATGAATAAAATGCTTTCGTTATATTGCGGGATGTAAATATGACGAAATTTAGTTGAATTTACTATTAATTTTTATTTACATATATTAAAGAATAAAAAATAAAAAAAAGTATAAGTGTTATTGTCTAACAAAATATTAAGTATACGTCACCCGTTAACTCTATGTAATATTTTATCTTCTTCTTCTTATATAAAAATGAATGTGTGTTTATTTGTTTGTTGGTTTGTTTGAAGTCTATAGACGGCTAAACGGTTGGACCGATTTTCTTGAAATTTTCACAGTATCTTCCTGTATGTCTGAAAGGAACTATACGCTACTTTTTATTTTAAAATTTCAAGTAGGCGAGGTGGCACGCCCACATACCCAATAAGTATTTAATGTCGCATATCTCATAAACTGCAACAGCTAGAGTCCTCAAATTTTGTATGGACGACTTTGACGTATATAGGAACAAAATGGGCGGACTGGCTATAGTGGGCACGTCGCCTCCCATAGTCTATCTATCTCTATATATAAAAATGCATGTTTGTTTGTATGCACCTTATAGAATCGTAAACTGTGCATTTGATCATGTTATGATCTTTAGCAAAGTTGTTGCGCAAGAGTCGATGAAGATTTCTAAGTTGGTATGACCAATTTCCGACAGGTGGTGCCACTGAAACTTAATTAAAATGACTTAAATCATAAACTGTGCATTGTTTAACAAAGTTGTTGCGCATGAGTCGACGGAGGTTGGTGCGATTAATTTCCGATGGATGGCGTCACTGAAAATTATTCAAAATGAATGACAAGCAATTGGTCGACCTACACCTCAATCACGGAAGAAAAGAGCATTACGAGTCTCAATATCAGACGAGCATTGAGACTGGAAAATCTTCGAGTATATGCCGCTGAGACCCGTTCACATGAACAACTTGAACAACGAGAAGTGAGATTAGAAACAAATCAATCATCTGAATCATCGGGACAACGGGAAACAAAATCAATAAAATGATTCAAAATTAATTGGACTATTGTGTAATGTCTTTCCTTCAAATTTACTTTATCTTGTGGCGCAGCAACACTCGCAGGGTACAGCTAGTTAATATATATACATACTTATGTATACAATATATAATAAATGGATCATCATATATATACTGACATACACATAACATCCATAAAACAATGATGAATTTAAATGTATCTAAGCGATATGCAGTTAAAAAGATTTAATATCGGTAGTGTTATTCGAAAGAAATATTTTCCAAATTATATTTTCCATTAATGGTATTACAGAAGGGTCTTTTTATGTCCTTTTGCCAAGACATTAAGCGATTTTCAAACTGTATTTCAGCGCCCAATTTTATGTTCCATTTTTGGCATAGTTGGCTAACGTGCTGAGGAGTCATAACTTTTAGCGCATCTATGTATATTTATATATTCACCTTAAAATATATATATAAAATATTATTAAAAATTGAGTGGTACGCAATAAATAAATACCATAAAAAGCGTCAAAAAGGCTTCCAAATTTAAATTTTTTTGCTTTTATAACACTTCATATTTTTAAATTTAATAAAAAAAACTGACTATAAATTAATACTTTTTTTAATTGAAAAACTCAATTTTTTTATAACCACACGTTCGTGATTCTGACAATAATTATTTCCAACGCCTACTTCGTTTATTTACAATTTCGAAAATAATTGATTTGAATTAACGAACTTTCTTTAATTTTACTACAATAAAGTAGTTAAATTGACGAAATTTATTTAATTTAATTTGAAAATTTTATCGATTACTTCAGTATTGTGCACACTTTATTTGCTATTTTTACTTTACTACATAATATTGTCGCACAACATTTGTATCACTAACCAAGGAATCATCAATTGTACAACTGTCCTGATATCCTTTAGACAAATTCAATTACTATTCTTATGCTAACGTATGTATGTATTTATATGTAAACATTCTCTACAGCACCTTCAACATTATTTGTCAATTTTATTTAACACTCAAACCATTAAGGTTAACAATAAAAAAAGGTTTGTTTTCATTAATATACCATATGAGTATGTATTAAGATTTCAAATTTTCCAATCTTTTTTATTTCATTTCATTCACCATTTTGTGTTGTGTGTCTATGACAGCAGCAACTGAAACTTAAAGTGAAATGAAATTAAAAAAGAAACAATTTTTTTATATTGTTTCATATAAATCTACAGCATCTAAAGAAGATGTCATTGTCATTCTAGTGTTGGCTATTGTGAGATATTTGTTTTAAATTTATTTTTAATTTCACATTGACGAATAACACAACTGTTGTTTTTGTTGTTAATTTCTTTATCAAACATACATATATTTAAAAATTGTTTGTATAAATATGGTGTCATTTTCCTTAATTGCTTTTCAAAATAAAATGTTTTGTCGCTTAAGCAGGAACAGATTCGATTGCGCCTCAATTTATGCCAAAGTCTCTTTAGCTCTGCGCTAAGCAACAAGATTAGTGTTCGAACATATTACTTAGTATTTATAGAAGAAAAAACATATTTAAAAATAAATAATAATAGAAAATAAATGGAACGTCTCATAGCCATAGCTTCCAGATTTGACGATTTATCGTCATTTTGACGATTTTGTGCGTCAAAATTGTCAGATTGACGATTTATACCCTTATTTTAACGAAATTAAAAATTTACATAATTTTCTTTACTTTAGTATATTAAAAGCCTCTTTAAGCATTTGTGCATTTGCATTTGCTTTGCAATTGTTTGTGGACACCAGACCTGTGCATGAAAGAAGTTCCACATAAAAATAATGCGACTAAAGAACAAATTTTGTCTGTAATGCAGTGTGCGATCTAATGGCCAGTCGACCACAAACGAGGTGCTGGCATGATTCTCGGGAACAAGTCCCCTTATTTAGCTCGAGAAAAATCCGTTGTAGCAGCGATAGAACAGTGAAACCCAAGTCAAATTGCATCATAAATAGGAAGAAGCTCAGATGAAGTGAAATATTTCTTGCATCGTCTTAAGAAGCCAAAGCACTAAATAATGTGTCAGTTTTAGCGAACATCACACTGAATTTTCATGCCCACACTGTTCGGATCTTCTGACTCCCTAATATTTACACCACCCATAGATATAGATGATGCAATATTATTGCAGTGCTTATGTTTCAATAAACAACACTGGGATAGATTGTTTAAGCCTTAAACAAATTTTTCTCAAAACTTATATAAAACTTCTCGATTTTTGGAAAAATATCAGAAATGAAAATAGGAGGTAGGTAGCTTTTAATTTACAGCCTTGACTAAATTTATCAAGATATATTAGTGTTATCACATTCTTTAGCTCATGTAGAGAGAGTATTAAACCAAGTTAATTTAATTTAGAATAAATTCCATAAAATTTAACCTAAATTCCTTAGAAGAATAGTGCGTAAATGGATTATTTAAATGGATTATTTAACTTAAAACCATTGTAACTGCTTCGACTTTAATATTGTGTGTGATTAAAATAAAATGTTTAATTCTAATACATCTAACATATAAATATACATATAGAATATAAAATACTCTTTCATTAAGTTTATTTTATATAATTACTTGTTAAATTTTTTGTTAGATCTGTTTTAATGTTCTATTTTTGAACTAAAATATATCCCTGATTGACCGAAACTAACACATACAAGTTTCACTTACCAACATATTATAGTCTTTTCAGCTGTAGAGCTCCATTTCCAACAATACATCATTAGTGACGGTGAAATGACCGGTCTTTTGATTATCAGACTTGATGGCGTCAAATATATTTTTGACAATATCTGTCAAAAGAAAAAATTTCACTTGTGACAAATTTTAAAATGAAAGTTTTAAGTGTTGAAAATGTTTAAAATTTTAAAAAAATTAATAAAAAAAAGACATCATTAATGAAATGAAAAGAATTTTAAAAAAAATTTTAGGCTGAAAATATATGGAACAAGAAATCGAAGTGCAGTTTAAAAGGACCAGTAAGTGATTGGAAACGTAAGTATCTTTTCAGTGTGAATCATTTGACCAGTATTTAATAAATCTTTTTACTAGATCGTTGTACAACTAAAGCTGATGATACATTCAAGAACTGTGAGGGATAAAGTGAGGGAGGAGTGCGTCAAACATACCAGTGGCAAAAAAGTGACGGCAAATGAATTCGGTTGTGAGCCACCTCTTGTCGACAATTTTAAATATTATTCAGATATCAAAATGTTAACAATTAACAGTATTTCATTATGTATTCAAATTATGAACTCATTGTATTTTATTTAATGAAAATAAATTGCTTATAAAAAAAAATAAGTTTTTAAGTAAAATCTATGAATCAATTAGGTAATCAACTGTGATATACATATCAATCACGACCGGTATATGCATCAAGTTTGACTAGATAACAGTGACTTTTACCTCAACACTTTTGATGTGTCAACTTTGACTGATAATTGAATCAAGTTTGACTAGACAACTGTGAACAATAATATATCAATTGTCATTTAAAAACAGCGATAGAATTCATATGCTAGAAAGAGAAGCAAAATCACACGTACACGAATGTGTACATCAAGTTTTTCACATTGCCCTTAATATCTCGATGGGAACTTGTGATGTATTTACACATCACACTTGCCGGTCAAATGACTAATCATTTGACTAGTCATGTTCTGGTAGGGTATGTTTTACTGCAATGAAAATAATTTTTTTTTGAAACCTTTCAATTTATTTAGTTATTTTTTTAAGATTTTAATGAACGTCTTTGAGGATTTTGACGATTTTTTGCTAATATTTGACGATATGACGCTTTATTTATCTGGTAGTTATGCTCATAGCTTTAGCGGAAAACAAGGAATATTAAACGTACATATTAAGTTATTACATTCGATTGGTAAATTAAAAATACGTACCAAGTGTACCGGTCTGAAATGAACATTTTCTTGTGAAAATAAAATACATTTAATTCAAAATTTTTCCATCTTCCACGGAATTTGTTGTTTCCATGCTAATAAAACTGTTCGCCTTTCGAAGCAAACCAATTATTTACGTAATTTTCGACTTCCTCGTAGAAATTGAAGTGTTGCTCAGTCAATAACTGTTCCAGCGATGAAAACAATACTAGTAGAAAGCAGCCTAATCTGGTGATTACTGCGGATGGTTTAGCAGCTTCTAGCTTAGTGCTTTGATTGTTTTCTGAACGACCCTAGCTTTGTGTGCTGACGCATTGCCATGTTGTAAAATTCCATTGCAAGTTTTAGGAGCACGTGGTACACCACACCTTTCTGGTCCGATTAGGTAAACAGCATTGTCTTTCTTTCGAGTCGACCTGGTTTTGTAGCCAAAGTTGATGCCTGTTACGAAATAACTCATGTTTTTTCTGTTAAGAATTTTGAAAATTACTCCATTCTTATACAATTTCTTATAACATCTCTGCCATTTGTTTATGAATCAAAATGTCATTTTCATCCAATACATACATACATAATTTATCGTTACAATCCTACAGTCAGGATTACGACTTGCTTCTCACACCACTTATGTTGTGTATGTTAATTTTATATATGAGTGACTAAAAACTACAGATTTTTTCAAAAACTTTTCATGTCAATTTTATTACCTGTTAATAGAAGTCGCCGTAGTCTAGTAGGTAGTATATTGGCTTAGTAGACGTAAGGTCAGACATCAAAACGAAAATATAGAAAATATTTTTTCCGCGACTTCCTTTCAGCAGATTTCTGGCAAAAACTCTGAGAGTAAATAAAATCGCAATGGAAAGTTTCTCATAAACCTGTCGTTCGGAGTCGTCTTTAAACTGTAGCTCCTGCCGTTCGTGTATAAAATTAAAACACGTAAACACGAAACTAGGTCGTAATCCTGACTGAAGGGTTGTAATGGCCCATTATGTATGTATGTATGTCAGAGTTTGTATGATTGTAATGACTAATTATGTATGTATGTATGGAGACCTTTGTATCTTGACACACACTTCATACCAGCACACCTGATAGAATTTAATAAAAATGGTTGATTTATTTTTTTATGGTTTGCTTGTTCTAATAATCCTATTCAATTTTTTTTTTTTATTTTGTACAACAGTTCAAAAATTCTATCTGGGACACAGCTAACTAAATTCAATCGCAATTCATTAATTAACTAGCATTCATCGAAAATAGCTTCATTAATATTAAATTTAAGTTTGAAAACTTGTGTTCGTAATATGTATGTAAAATGATGTGAGAGAAATCTAACTTCCCTTCATATTTTTCATTCATATGACCTAATAAAAACTATTTTTAAAGTTTTAATGTATTCGTATAGTATATATTATTCATCAAAAGTCTGAAAAACACTTTATAGTAGCTTATTGCAGTTATAAAAGTGCATACTATGCATAGCAAATTCATAGCAAAACGACGTAGAGAAAGAACAACAAACGCAATTCACAACATTTATTACAAATCACAAGTTAACATTATTCATAAAAAGTTACACAAATGCACATGGTACCTGCACTATTATAAGAAAAAGGATAAGAAAAAGGACAACTTGTCAGAATAACTTTTATTTTATTTTATTATTTACGATAAAACATAAACATAAATAATAAAAACATAACAAAATCTTTGAAAACTTAACAAAATTAAGTACACAACACCAAAGAATCCTTAGGAAAGTGTATGTATCAAAAATGATACATAAGCCAGAATTATGAAGTCTTTGAATTTTTTAAATCCTGTTTTTTTATTTGATTTAAAATAATGGCGATAACAATACTAACAAATTAGAAAAATATCACGCATCTAACTTCTTCTGAATTAAATTTATATAGTCTCAAACATTTTTTGAAGCCTCCGTAATCTAGTAGGTAGTATGTTGGATTATTAGACGTAAGGACGCGGTTCCAACCCCAGGTCAGATCTCAAAACGAAATATGAAAAATATTTCTGGCAAAAACTCTGAGAGTAAATAAAAACTGCCATGAAAAATTTCTCAAAAATCTGTCGTTCGGAGTCGACTAAAAACTGTAGATCCCGCCACTCATGTATAAAAATTAACGCACACAACGTAAGTGGTGTAAGAAACTAGGTAGTAATCCTGACTGAAGGGTTGTAATGACCGATTATATATATATGTATGTAGTCTCAAATATTTAAATGTATCATTTTTATACAAAGCTCGATCTACGGATATTCCATGAGGGATAGTTGAAAAATGTTAAACTGGAGCTATAATTATATGATGGAATTAGTAATACCGGACTTTATAGGACCCAAGTAAACTGTGCCTATTGAGGCTGCTGTCATCTTAACCCAACCTAATGTCTAGGAATGGTTATTATGTAACGTAAAAACAAAATCCGTTTGATAATCTGTGAAAGCATTTGGATAGTCAAACAATAAAACATGTGATAGAAATCAAGAAAGATTTAAAACGTACTTCAGGATCACTGGTGGCCAAGGGTCGGTAGGATGACTTCAAAAATGAATTTTATAAATAAAAGCAAAGGAATATGCGAGATTATTAATATTTTAAAATACCACTGATATCATATACAATGGACAGCAAAAGCCTAGGTACAGCAATACATTTTAGCAATTTTTTATGTTTTTTGCAAACCAACAGAAAAATAAGGAAATCTTTTTGCACTACAAACGAGTAGATACTCCCAAAAATATTCAGACTATGTTATAGCCAATATTTGTTTGTTTATAGTAAGTAGTGTATAAAATTAACACACACAACATAAGTGGTGTGAGAAACTAGGACGTTTGTACAATTGGCCAATTCGACCTCCGGGTACTGTACTTGTCTTAATTGACAAGTACACGTCCTCTAACCAAACATAACCTAATAAGTAGTTGAAATAATCTGTGCTAATATATCTTTGTAAAAATTATATAATTTTTTTTTATTAGGATGTCCATACCAGAGAACAGCAATGCATCGTTTTTTCGCTACTCATAACTACTCATGAAATTTTGAGTACGAGTGAGTCAACAGCATTGAAATTCTGATACTGCTGACACTGATTCATTCATACTCCATACAACATTGATTTATAAGTACAGGTTGCAATGAGTATGAGTTTAACGTTGACATCAAACTCATAACATTCGAAATATGCTTGAATCATACGCCTACTCGTTCAGATTCATAACTTTAGAAAAATACTTAAAATACTCCTAAATGATTCGAATCATTCATCAAAATTTACAGCCTTAGTTGTTTTTGCATTTACAAAAAAAGAAGAAAGAAAAAGACAAAGACAGCAAGCAAAACAAACACACAAATTTCTAGTGAGTATTGTAGCGTTCGAACGATAATCATGCTTATTTTGTGATTCTTGTAAATGTTGAGTAAAGGAGAGTCGAAATCAACAACATCATGCGTATTGTTAAGTATGAGTACGATGAGTACTTCAAACGTAGTATGAGTATAATATTAAAACAAGTGTGAATGCGTATAAGTATCAGAAATTATGATTCGAATCTACTCATCATTGCTGATCTCTGGTACATACCAACTCTTATTTAAAGACTAAGAACATTATATGTTTTCGTTCATAATTTTGCATTTATTCAAGAATTTTAAATTTTCCACATATTCGGAACAAGGACAATATTTCTCTTAATAGAATAAAGGTTAGGTTAGGTTAGGTACATACTACATATGTATGTTGTTTTACAATTAATATTCTTTTTTTATAGTTTTCTTCATACAAAATAAATAATATAGTAATATTATTAAAATAATGCATGAGTATATGTATAAAATGACGATAAATCGTCAAATTTGGCAGCTATAATTGTGAGGCCAACCGCGGCAGCCATATAAATGAAATAAAAATCAATTTCCAACCGGAGCAGTTGTAGTTCACAGCAAAACAATAAATTTATAAAAATTTCAAACTAATTTTGTTTTATTATATTTTTAAATTTAAACTTTTAGATCGCCAACCTATTATATTTATTCACATTATGCTCATATTTAATATGTAAAATTCATAATGCAGAGAACATATGTGACGTATGAGTGATATTTAATTCTATTAGTTTCATACATGACAAAATCGAAGGTTTTTATTGCATACTTTTCAGAGTAACTATTCAAGTACATGTTATATGATGCGTATGAGTAATATATTTGAAATACAATTAAAAAGAAAGTATACTTCATAAATTTGGGATTAATTTGGAACTAAGATACATGATATGACAATTATGATGGATTTTTCATTTCTATGCTCTTCTAGGCTATATTCTAGTAGGTAATATATCATGACCTGTATCTTCATAATCTGTATCTTGAACATCTGCACAAGAAAAAAATTAATTTGCCAAAATTTCAAACCGTTTTTGTTTTATTACATTTTTAAATATACTCCTTTAAATTGCCCAGCGGGTCTAATGGTCTCATGTCAGAAGTGAATATGCTGCCGGTGACTATCCACATCCCACATGGTATAGTAATAATTGGTGCAGTATTATATTCGTCATTATTTATTTAACGAACGAATAACGAAACTAAATTCAAAACGAAAATAAAAATTTGTGAAACAAATTTGGTCAGAAGTAGAAAATAAATATTCCACAATTTAGACTATAGAACTTGTTCAAAATCGGTTTGAACACATAAATTATTAAAAAAAATAATTTTTATGTTAAATAACATAAGTGTGTTAATTGAACTTAAACATAATTTCCAACGGGAATGCCTCCAAAAATGTGCACAGAATTTCCATAATTTCCAAAGGAATGTCTCCAAGTATACTGTTAATTCAGTTGCTTTAGAGAAACAGAAGGCTATTAGATAATAAAACCTACAATCATAACTCACTTCAAATCTTACAATAAGATCAACCACAACATATTTCTCAAATGTTTAAAATAGTGCAAACCTCTTATAAAAATAAACTAAAAAAAGAATATTAATATAACAAACAAACTTCAAATAAAATAAAGTAAAAGAAAATTATATAATTTTTATATACTTACATTAAAACTAATAATATTGTAATAAAAGGAAATTAAAATTTGTGCTAAAAAATATAATTGAAACAAACCAAATTGTGCTTAAATAATAAATTAAATATATTAAATAAATTAAAATATACATATGTATACATACTTACCTAAACCTTAACCTGAATTTACATTGTGAACAAAATTGTATCTGAAAATAAAGTGAATTTATACTTACCCCAGACCTCTGTTGATGAAATTATTAAATTAAAAGGTTAATATCCTAGACATCCATCCTGAAAAGAAAGGAGAAAAAAAGGTAAGAACTCTCTCAGAATTCAAAGTTCTCAGAAGTGAAATAATCTAATTTCCCTTTTTGTTTTTTTCCAATTATCCAGTGATTGTAATTGTTTGCGAGCAATTACAATCCACATCTCGTTCTCATTGAACGAGATTTAAAACAAATTATTTATCCCCAATTTGTTCATAACTAGAAATAATAGTTTAGGCTTTTTGTAAAAAAAAAATTTTTTTTTGAAGTTTGAAAATATTTTTAAAATCAGGGTTTGTATTCCTTGCTTGAAATTAGCAAAATCACCTAAATATCTGCTATGCTTAAAGTTTTTCAGCAATTGCACTAAAAGCAAAAGCAAACAGCAAAGCCGAAGAAACATAAACAAACTCATTAGCTGTAGTGGTACAGTGAAATGTAAATATTCAGCTTTGTGAATATAAGTCTCATTTGTAAACGCTTCCTATTTAGTTTAAATAAAGGAAAATGTGTGTTGGATATCACTGATATTTTTTATTCATTTGAAATAGCAATTATGTGTAGAAAATAACATCGTTTAAATGACAGACTTTTGTCTGGGTGGATCGCATTCAAAACGTCTAATTTTCCATGATATCAGGTCAAATTTTATTAATGGCATGGGTTATGTTAGGAATATTAAAGGGTGCACAAAGAAGGATTCAAAAACCTGCTGAATGTGTTGATGGAAAATTTGCCCCTCTCAGCGGTAAGATTTTGCCATACCCCCATAGTGAAACTCGCAGGCACTTTGAGATTTTTGGCGGAAGGCAGCTACCAAAACAGATTAGGTAGGCAAATTGAAATATTAACATTTGATAGAGTTTTATGTCCTCAGTGAGAGAATGAGATTGTAAAATGGTTTTACGTTTCTGATCAATCTACATTTCATGTAATTGCTTTTTATACAACGATAAGCCTTTGCAACTATTCCTACGTTTTTCCACTCCGCTGTAGATTTAGTAGTTCAAACTTTGGATATGAGTAGTATGAGTATGATATTAGAATAAGTACGAATGCGTATAAGTCTCAGTAATTATGAATATGATTCGAATCTTTTTGAATACTCATTGCTGATCTCTGGTACATACCAACTCTTATTTAAAGACTAAGAATATTATGGGTTTTCGTTCATAATTTTACATTAATTCACGGATTTCAAATATTCCAGTTATTCGGAACAAGGACTCTTTTTTAATAGAATAGAGGTTAGGTATACTTTTAATAGCTACATGTATGTTGTTTTACAATTAATTCTTTTTCTTATACTTTTCTTCATACAAAATAAATAATATAGTAATAATATTAAAATAATACATGAGTATATTTCAATAACAAAATTCAATATAGATTCCCATAATAATATTTGCCTAGTGCACATATGATTGCTCCCCTTGTACTTCTTTTTCTTTTTCCCTTATAACCAAGAAGAGTATACGAAATTGAACGTAGTCACGGAGAATGTTGAATCGTCATAAATTTGTAAAAGGCAATAAACATGATTCATTACATTCAATATTTTTGTATTGGATTCTGGTCATCTGTTCTTTGTTTTCCTTTTTTTCAATTCCGTTTTTCTTATTGACGCATAAATTAAAGTTTAGTAAAGTTTAGAAATATAGAAACAATTCTGTTTCGAATTGTAAATTTTTAGAAAATTACTCGATGTCCAGAAATATGGTTATTGTGGATCTCTGCAGGCCGGATCTCTTCGTTCCTTAAAGCGAGTATCCGTATTATGTATTGTCACTCATTTCGACTGGGAGTTGTGGAATTTTTTCCGTCAAATCTGCTGTCTTGCGGTATGATATATTCCGAAGTTATTAATTTGGACTTCAGTCATATAATCTGCAGTTTCAGGTTATAAATTTTGTTCATGCAGAACAATGCTTGCAATTAAAAACAGTGTACTTTAACATTTCGAATTCATCTAACCCCATTAATTTCCACTCTGAGAATGGTGGGGCGGTCAATTAGAAAATCGTTTTCAGTAGTGCTAATAACTTCAGATTGGAATCTAACGAAGAAAAATTCACAGACCTTTGAAGCATTTCTTTCAGTCTCTAGGGCATAAAATCATAACCCAACTTTAATTTTATAGAGGGTAGCCTTAAAGAATAGATTTCTAGCTTATTTGAGTAGAAGATGGAACGTCAGTCATGGATTGCAGACATACGGCGTACCACGCATATTAGCTGTAATAATAATATAATTGATCATTACAGACAGGATTATGACGTAGCTACTCACACCTCTTATGTTGTGTGTGTTCATTTTATGCATGAGTGGCGAGACGTACAAATTAAAGTCGATTTAGTTCCGGTTTAGCGACCGTTCTTCCAAATTATTTCATAAATACTCCATTAGAGTCATATCTGGATTTGTGCCAGAATGTTAAATCAGATCTTCACATTAGCAGCCTTATGATTGAGCTCATTGACTTGTTGGAAGTAATAATCATTACGAATTCCTACTTCTTCTGAATTTCTGGTGAATACGTTCTTCAGAATGTTTTAATACTCTCTCTTATTTATTATTTCCTCAATAAATTCCACACTGCTCGCAACCAGAGGACACATCTTTCAGTTACAATTTTTCGAGATTGCTCTCATGTCATATTCATTTTGAGTTAACAATATATTGCATTAAACTTTCTGATCATATACAGATAATAAAACAATCGACGAAGCTCATTTACTCTTTATCATATAATTCTTTTATGTTTGACCAAATTTCGCTCTTTTTTTCAACTACGTTAGTTGATCATAAAAGCTTGCAGTCAGTAGACAAAAAAAAATAATTTTTTTTTTGTTCGTCGATTCAACAAAGAGTAACCTTACTGGACAAAAATGACCATCCAGGATTAAAATAAATGGGTGGCCAGGGTACGTTTATTCGCTACAAGCTTTCGTTATCAACCAACATTGTTGATAAAAAGAGCGAAATTTGGTCAAACATAAAAGAATTATATAATAAAGAGTAAATGAGCTTTAAAGCGTTCGTGGATTCAACGAAGAGTAACCTTAATGTACAAAAATGAAGGGTAACCGTCCAGGGTTAAATTAGCAACTGACAATCAATTTAATATCTATTAGTCGTCCTATTAATATGGGCAGACAATACGTCTGATGAGCTTTTGTGAGTGGGTAAATAAAAAAATACTAATTTTGTTCACTCAATGTCCGGCAATCTCTTACCTCCATACGCTTCTCATTGACTGTCTTTTGTAAAAATAAAAATTTCTTATGAATAGTATTTTCAAGTTGTTGAATTTTATTGTTATATTTTGTTAAAATTTAATTTTGCCTTAATTTTCTAGATAATTTAAAATTCACAATTTTTTTTGAATTAATGTTTTATTTATCAATGAAGTAAACAACAAAGAGCAGAATGTTGATAATAATTTATCAAATTTTTCTCAATTTACCCAAAATGGTTCTTCGACAAATATGTTTATCAACTACGTGAAGTTAAAACTAAGTGCGAAAACAAAAACCTTCTCTTTTGCCCTATTTAATTTTTGTAATGTTTTGTTCTTGTTTTTAAGAAAGTTAGGCAACTAAGTCACACATACATATACCTAAAAATCGGACAGATTTGAACAGGGAGGGAAAATAAATGAAACTTTAGGTTACCAAAGAAACTTTGAATTGTTTAAATATTTTTACTAGAATTTTACTTTGCCACTATTACCTACTATATTCCTTTACGTAGAAAACAACAAACAATTTTACAAACACAAAAGATTATAACTGAAGCAGGAAGTCTTTGCAAATATTTGAAAAATGATTCTAAAATGATTAACTTTCACTACAAAAACAAATTTTCTTCAAATAATTCAACTTTCCCCGTTTTTGAGGCCATTTATTATAATGTCCTCCTGTCTAATACTACGTCTACAGTGACATTTGTTTTCATTGCTTTTTTTGGTATCCTAGAGAATCTGTAATAAGTGGTAATAGAGATATATTCTGTCTTTAATAGGAATTAAGAAAAGAGAAAAGAACTATTTTAACGTGGAAACTAAAAATAAATCTTCCGAAAAGTAGGAAAAGAATTATTTTTTAATAGGCTTTACAAACATTCAAATATAAATCCTCCCTCTTAGTAACACTCTCATAGTTCCATATCAACATAATGAATAACTATAAAAACAATAGTGCTATAAACACAATAAACGCAACGGAGCAAACGCAGCAATCTGTAAAATTAGAATACACGATAACAAGCAAAGCTTTTGCTGCTTTGCTTTTAAGCTAAGTTCAATTATTCTTTGCGGTAATGAGAGAATTAGTGCTCACAGTGAAATAAATTGTGCTGTCAATGCGACGATTAATGCAGTCAAAACAATAACATGCATGAAATAGAGGTTTTGAAACCGCGATGTATGAAATATAACGCAAAAAATAGTTGAGAAGCAGCATTGGTAAAGAACAAATGAACTGTTTATATTTTTTTGTTTTACTTATGCTTTGTTGCCGCTGTGTTTATTATAATTAATACGCATACAGATTAACCTAAGCTAATTGCAAAAGCCTTTGATTTATCTATCTTCGCCGCCACTATTGTCTCCATTTAATATATGCTACATATCATTTTCGTTGATTTTATTCACTTTTCATCCTCCGCTAAGCTAATCTACAATACACAAAGTAAGTAAATTACCTGTTAGAAAAGCTCCTTTACGGACCATAGGGATACAAGTGTCCCTTAGTGTTTACAATTAATTATTTAAGTATTCAACATCGATAACTTTTTATATTGTTACTAAATTGAAATGGTGTTACATCGTTTAACATTAAAATGATAAACAAAAGGTACAAAAACAAAAGCAATGGACATACATGACCAACGAATAAACAAAAATATAGCAAACAACATCAGTATAAAATGGAGATAAACAAGTGAACAAGAATGAACAACAAACACTACCATATTAAGGGCCATTATTACAACTTGCCGTTAAACTTGGGTTTAGTTAAAGGTACTTTTAGCTAAAGGGAACTATAAAGTTACCTTTAACTTATTTTCGTTATTACAACCTACAGATACAATTTTTCAAAAATATGGCAGTGCCGGAGCAATTTCGATAAAACTGCTCAATTATACAAGTTTTTTTTAACGCAGTGGCAACCGCGGGCTTTTTTTTGTTATATTTGATCTTTCTGTTTAAATTTGAAGTTGCCATAATGGAAATAATATATAATATGGCAAGTTCAAACATAAAGTGACCTTTAAATGTTAAAGGTAGGATGATCCTCAATTTAACTTAACGATCACTTCTATCTTATTGGGTACTCATAATAACGAAACACAGTTTATTTGCCCGTTGAAATCCTCCATTTAGTTAGCGGCGAGTTGTAATAATGGCCCTAAATGTAAACGAAATACACAAACAACAATGAAACAACGATGTTTACATTTACAGAGATTTCGAGAACGCGAAGTCATTCTTCTTCAAGAGCATCCATCAGACTGTTTACCCTGCGATATAAAAAACAAGACAAAGCAGGCAACGGAATCAGTAAAAAAATTCAGCCAGTCTTATGTGAAGACGCGTTGCGTGTGAAGAGAATAATTGTGGTTTGAAGATGTCTGCTATAAGGATCGGTCGAACAATTGTTATTGTTTACGCAAACGAGTGTAAAGCAGCATAAGGAACAAAGCTGTTGTAGTTGTTTACATCAGTGGCACACATAACAATAAAGAAATTAATTAAACCTGAACACAAATTCATTCATATTTCTAACGTTTTTAAAAGGTATAAACGTAACAATATTTATTAAAATAAGAAAATATACCCCCTTAGCTATAAATAATATATAAAATGTAGAGTAGGAATGTAAATCTCATACATATCGAGCCATAACCGCAAAAATATCTCAAGCGACATATTTTTCATATATCGTTTTTTGTAATAAATAAATTCATTGGCATCAATTGCAACATCTATAAGAATTTCAGGGTCACACTCTATACATTTATAACAAAAAAAATTTTACTTTCTAACTTAATTTGCACAAGAAATAAATAATAAAAACCTGCCCCTGTAAAATTTCGTTTTTGTGACTTGAGATATTTTTGCGGTTATGGCTCGATATCAAAACACTTTTACAAAATATTATAATCTCAGGTACAAAAAACTGTCAAATTCTAGTAACCCTATATGAAGAATAAATGTTCGAATGTAGCGAACTATATAGAAAACTTAAATACGTGTTTGTAGAAATAAACAAAAATTATATAACACTCACACGCTATTTAATTATTCAGATTTTTTAAATTTTCCGTTTGGGACATATGTCTTCCCGAGGTCGTTAAAGTGCTGAAAATTTGACGTCATTTTGCACTTTTTTATAATACGAATACGTAAACGTGTATTTACTATTGTGCATGAAATACAAATACTATACAATTGAAATATCTCAATTTGAATGGTTTTTATTTTCATTTTTTGATACAAACAACGTAAATTTTGTATTTCATTTTAAGTTTTTAAAACTAGAGTATGTCATTTCACATGGTATAGTAAATATTGGTGCAGTATTCTATTCGTCATTATTTATTTAACGAACGAATAACGAAACTAAATTCAAAACGAAAATAAAAATATGTAAAATAAATTTGGTTAAGAGTAGAAAATAAATATTCCGCAATTTAGACAATAGAACTGCAAACAATAGTTCAGGCTTTTTGTGATAAAATATTTTTTTTTCAATTCAAAATATTGTTAAAATATTGAAATAAAAACTGACACAGCAATACTGAGTAGAAAGAATTATTTGATACAAAATAAATTGAGTCAGTATCATAAATATAAAGATTCAATACCAGATAATTATAATGTTTTACGACTATGTATTTAATGTATTGTTACGAAAAATGGAAATGGTGTTTTACTTTTAAATCGTTTAAGATTAAAATTATAAACAAAAGCTACAAAAACAAAACCAATGAACTTGTTTAAATGATAAACAATTAAACAAAAATATACCAACAAAACGCCAGGATAAAAGAAGTGATAAAAAAGTAAACAAGAACGCAAAAAAAACTGCAAGAACAAATGTAAACAGAAATACAACAACAAATAGGAATAAATAGGAATAAAGAGCATCCATTAGACTGTTTACTCTGCGATATAAAATGCAAGGCAAAGCAGGCAACGAGTCAGTAAAAATTCAGTCAGTCTTGTGTAAAAAGGCGTGGTTTGAAGATCAACGTTATAAAAATCTGTCGAATAAGAAGTGACTAGTAATTGTTAATGTTAATTAAAGCGTGCAAAGAGGAATAACAATCAAAGCAATTGTTGTTATTTACATCAAGTTGTGAAGAGTGGCACACAGAATTGTGCGAACAATAAAGAATTTAATTAAAACTAAACACACATTTATTTTTATTTGCAATCTACGAAGTCATACTTTAAACGTATTTAAGATATGAAAACGTAACAGTATGTTAGGACATACATATATATTCATCTGAACGTTTTACCGTTATTTTGAGTTAACATTTTCCATATTGTTGTTTCCATACGAAATAATTATACGGTGCAGAACTAAAATAGAATAGTTTCGTAAAAAATACTTGTAAGTTTAAGTTGAAAATAATTCAACTATTTTATATGCGTATTTGGTTTTAAAATAAGTCTCATATTAAGAAATGCCTCGTGTAACTAAATTAACACTTGAAAAGCGTGAAAAAATAGATGTGTGGTTATAGACTTTTACTGTATTAAAAACTGCGATAATTATAGAGTATCCCAAGCACCCATGGAAAGGGGAGTCGCAACACCACAAAATCACTCAACAATGAGACAAATTCTAGATCCCATAAAATTGCCTTTCTCACAAGTTATTGGGAAGGACTGTATTCCACGCCATTGTCAAATTATTTATTTTGGAGAGACGTTCTACTAAAAATCTTTTTATTTTATAAAAACCGGCTTTATTTAACCCACCTTACAAAAATCTACTAGAAGGGTAACTTATTTGTTGACCACTTGAAAGTCGTCTTCACCTCGAATTTGTGCAATGATTCGACCTTGAACCACTCGGAGCTACTGATGAAGCGACGTGTCAGTTCGTGATAATTCCTCTAGATCGTTTAGATAATGGTCAGATTTTCTGTGCCGTTCTGCACGTATGACTGCCCACTAGACTACCAAGGCACCCTGTTCTGAATTGTATTTTCGAATTAGATGAATTTTACTGTGACATTTATTGTTGTTAAAATGTAATTTTGTCTTAATTCTCAAAATAATTTAAATTTGACAAATTTTTTTGAATTAATGTTTTATTTATCAATGAAGTAAACAACAAAGAGCAGAATGTTGATAATAATTTATCAAAATTTTCTCAATCAATGTCAATGCGTGACATTGGTAGTGATACGCCTGGCCAGTTCATTCGCTCTGCTGTTACCCAAAACGTCACTGTGTCCTGGCACTCATATGATATGGACATAATATCGTTCTGCTACTTTATATCATCTGTGACAGCTATACACTCTTCTGAATTTTATCACGTTGGAACTCAGTGCCCTGATAACCGCCTGGCTACCGGAAAGTATGAAATACGCCTTAAGGTTCTAATCGATTCTGAAAAAATTCCACCAACAACGATTCTGTTCAATTTGATTGCTTTGGTGAACATTTGCGCGGGTGATCGGCACCATTTTTAAAGACCTTGTTTTTGCGGAGTGGACGTCTCGAAACTCATTAATAAGTCGTATCGCGGTGTCATGTAGTCAATGTTCTGAATTGTTCTAAATTACTTCAGGATTCCTTCGTGATCAGTATCCGATCCATGCCATTGTTTAGTAGCGCAGAGACGCCTGATAATCTTATCCGCCACACTCATACAATAGAGATCAAGCCGAAGGAAGCATAAAATTATCTCCAGAGATGCAGTGTGTAAAGCACCAATGATAATTATACAGTCAGATCATTTCAACCGCTGTACCGGGTTCAAGTTCGTTGCAATATCGAATAAATTCCATAATACTAGGTTTTCAAAGGTCAAGGAAAGCTTGAACAGTACTATGTAGATCTAGTGAGTAATCGGGGGTACCAGGTCCCATTTTTTCCCTAACACTTTATAACAAATGTGGAGGGCAATCGAGGCCTTTTTCGATCTATTAACGATACTTTCTATCCAGAAGGGGTTGCAAAAAATACCTCTAATCCTTGTGCTTCAGTTCTGTTTCATGCATTCTCAGTGCAGGAAAGGCTGTGGTTTGTACTCTTGCTAGTAAAGACTAACACCTCCGTTTCCTTGGGAGTAACACTCAAGCAGCGATTAGATGACATTCTTTACAGCTAGTCCTGTTCGAAATTTTAAGAACCACATCATATGCGAAAACAAGAGTCCCACATCAACCTTGCTCCAACATTATTAGCAGCTCATACATAATAAGGTTCCATAGGAGGCAGGAAGATTTGAAAATACAAACATTATTAATTTGTTAAAAAAAAAACAATAATAATAACAAAAATCTTGACAATTTAGAAAAATACCGAAAGTATTTTCCTTTAAATTTCATTTAGCTAGGGATGTATACATCACAGATCAGCAATGAATCAATTTTTCGCTACTCATAAGCAAGCACTCATGAAATTTTGAATATAAGTGAGTCAATACTACACTAATTCATTAGTATTCAATATAACGTTGATTTATAACTACATGTTCCATTGGGTACGCGTCCATCGTTGGCAACGAACTCATACCATTCGAAATATGTTTGATTCATAATCCTGCTCATTCAGATTCATAAGTTTACAAAAGTACTTATAATACTTCGAGTGGCTCGAATCATTCATCAAAATTTACACTCTTAGCCATTGTTGCATTTAGAAAAAAGAAAAAGATACATATCCATATACATATACATTTAGTGTTCGTACGCGAATCATACACAGACGTCGGCACCAATGTCCCTCACAGTGTTGAAAAATTTAGTGCTTTAGTACTTTTTTCAGTACTTTTTCATTTTAAAAATACCGCAGTACCCCCGCGACGCTTTAATTACTTTTTTATTATTACATATTTTATGTCTTGCGTTTTTCAGCTATTAATGCATTAGCAACATGTTCAACGTAATGCTGAAGGCTTTAGTCCCGGTTAGCCAAACGTCCACGGACCGTACATTTGTTTTTAGAATACGAAAAGTAATGAAAACGCTTGCCGAACAGTAATGTAATTTCAGTAACCATTTGAATTGCTCATCATATGTTAAAAACGAACGTATGTTATATTACGTTCCATCGACGTTTGACTAAACGGGGCTTTACGTTTCGTTTTTGTCTTGTATGTGAGGAATAGGAATAAGTCGTTAGTTTTTCTCTTCCGTGTGTGGTCTAGTAGGTAGGGTGCTGGCTTACTCGACGTGAGCCCACGGTTCAAACGAAATATTAAAAAACTCTGAGAGTAAATAAAATTGTCATGATAAAGTTTCTAAAAAATCTGTTGTTTGGAGTCGACTTTAAACACTAGGTCTGTATTTTTTGTATGTATGTATTTTTTTTTTTTGCAAAAGTACCGTTCATTCAAAAAAGTTCTCTTACAGTTACAGTTCAGTACCATTTCAAAATATCACTGGTCCCTCAGGTGAAGAACATCTTCGGCTTATTACACACATAGGACACGGATATCAACAATGTTCATTAAAATGAGCGTAAAAATGCATTCAGTTGCTTGTCATCTTCTAAAGAAGAAGGTTCATGCCACTTTTTCAGACTTCAGTAATACACCCAAAGAAATATTGCAGTAGAATTCACTAATATCAATGAGAAATGATTTCAATTTTTGGAAGAATACTTGCCAACTTAAATACGATCTTTAGGGATTTAGCGCAGTACAGTTTTTCTTTAATATTTTCCGCTCACATATACATATTATTGGGTCAATTAGTAGACTTGAAAATATTACTAACAATTTTCCTCTAGGTTAACACTTGCCTCTCACAAATACACTCACATTTGTATCATGTTCTCTTTGTACCGACTTCTTATCATACTTATTTGGTGATTCTTGTAAATGTTGAGTCATGGAGACTCGAAATCGACAACATCATACGTGTTGATAAGTATGAATATGATGAGTACCTCAAACTTTGAATGTGTGTAGTATGAGTATGATAATTAAATAAGTATGAATGCGTATAAGTAGCAGAAATTACGAGTATGATTCGATTCTACTCATCTTGTTGAATACTCTGATACTCTGGTATGAAGATGAATATTATTATTCCATATTGGTTGTATATAGTAATCCAAATATTTTTTTTTGTATTTAGAACTCATAGAACGTTGTTTGCCACTGCTTTGAACAAGTGTAAGAATGTTATTTACAGGACTGCATGTACGGTGCGGAATATTATTTACTTTTAACTAACTTTTCTTACTTCAAAATGTATGGCATGGATGTAAGTAGTTTTTATATGTTAAACAACCTGTAGGACTTTAATTTTATTATTTCTTTTTATATTTACAAAAAGTTTTTGTCTTCTATTTAATTTTGTATCGCTTCCGTTTCCTTTTATAAATTTTGTTTTGTACGTAAGAGCAAACAAGTTGAGTTTACAACTTTCACTTTCATTGGTATTTGTAAGAAATTTACTTTCGAATGTCTGTAGTGTCTGCATTGCTCTTATTCAGTTTATTCTTATTGTTGTAAATTGCAAATAAGTTACCATCTTAAGAGCGCAAAAAATAGTTTTTATTTACGTTTTTAGATATATTTGTATTACCGTTATTGTTAGTATTTGGTTAGTAAAGAATTAAAGTACATACAAAATACAATACAAAATACATTTTAGGAAAAATTCTTAATCAACTCACGATACGGTGTTGAAAGGAATAGTTAATGTTACACTGTTATGTAACAGAGCCAAATAAAGTCATTGCAACAATTTAAGCAATCAATAACAAAATTGTAAGCGAAGGGAATTATTGGAATAATTAATTTGAACCGTTAGGTGGCACCAATTACACTGTACAACAGTCAAAATACACCCAGCTAATGACATAGTGTAGGTTGTGTAGGTAAAAAGTATATTTTTTATATTTCTTGAACCCTCCATTCAAACTTACTGATTACCCAAATAATCAAAAATTATTGATTACCCAAATATTTTTTAATCTATTTTCATAATCAAAAGTTTTTTGAAAAGGGGAGAGATGTGCCTTTAAGACGGTATACATAAACTTAGGTATTATGAGTTTTGAACGGGTAAACTTGAAAAAAATTATTTTTTTATAATTTTTTCTAGTTTAGCCGTTCTTAATTGCAAAATTTAAGTAAAAATATGAAATAAATGGTAATATTCTGAAAGTGCATTAACTTGAGTAGAGGTTGATACGTTTGATAAAACCGGACAAAAATTACCGTAGTTATTATTTAAATATTATAACAGTCGTATTATATTTTTTATATGTCACCTTATCAAATAAACTTTCAGTTCATAAATTTTCAAAATTTTTTATGGATCTTGATTGTTTATCGCAAAATGTGTCAATTTCCCATTTGGACAACTACCAGAAATCGGCGTTTTTCCGAAATATTATTATTACGCTTTGCGCAAACATTGGCCAACTTCTGGTGGTCGCTCGTAAAATTGACACATTTTGCGGTCAACAATCATTCATTCAAAATATTGGAACTGAAAGTTCATTTGAAAAAATATGCCACGACTGTTATATGTACTCTTTAAATAATATCTACAGTAACTTTTGTTCGATTTCATTATATGAAGTGTCAATCTCTTCAAAAGAAGTCTTCACCATTATTTTATATTTTTTATATTTCTACTATGAATGGAGAAACTTGAAAAAATATGAAAAAGATTCGAATTTGCAAAGTTTACCTCATCAAACCTCATAGTATACTCAGTCAAATAATATATATATGTATATCGTTTTAAAGGACCATCGGAAATCGGTTCAGGAATGTTTGTGTAAGCAATAAATTTGTGCGTAAAGTCTAAAAAAACAGTTTTTGTCAAATAAAACAAGTTTGGAGGGTTCAAGAAATATAAAAAAAAAATATTTTTAAGTTCTACTCAATAAAACTCACAACCTACACTATGTTATTAGCTGGATGTATTTCATTGTTTTTATTTGTCGCATATTGTTATTTATGCATTGTTATACAGTGATGGGCATATAATTTCATTTGTTCGTTTTTTATATGATATCCTGATGTTTAAGGGGAACTTTCACACTGGAAAGATAAGTTTGATTTCTTCTTTATTTTTCTATTTTACTCAATTTTCTTATAAATTAAGTCATTATTTTGTAAAGTGTCGTTATTCAAGTGGGCACATAATTAAAACAGTTTTAGTTTTGCTATTCTAAAAATGTATTTTAATATCTGATTTAGTTTGCTTTTTGTCAATTTATTGTGTTTTAAATGGTATCAGAAAAATGTGTAAAAATAATTAATCATAAGAAATGAAAAATGGGCAAATTATTCCGAAGAAAAAAGGGACATAGCACACAACTTTCCTTAACACAGAGGAGCCTGGAAGATGATAAATCAAATTTTCCATTTACTTGCTTGCTCTTGAAAAAATTTATAATGTAATATAATGAAACATTGTAATATATTTGGAATCTCAAGTAATATATCCAGAGCCTCTAAACACCGTAAAACCACAGCCACGGAAGGTGCAATAGGGTGTATAAATCACATCTTCACATTAGCAGCTGTATGATTGAGTTCATTGCCTTGTTGGAAGTTATAACCATTACGAATTCTGAATTCCGAACTTATGGTGACTTCGTTCGTTAGAAATGTTTGGCATTCTTTCTCATACATTATTTCTTCAATAACTTCCAAGTGGACCAACACGACTGCGACTTCCATTATCCGCTATCCACATTAGCAGCTGTATGATTGAGTTCATTGCCTTGTTGGAAGTTATAACCATTACGAATTCTGAATTCCGAACTTTTGGTGACTTCGTTCGTTAGAAATGTTTGGCATTCTTTCTCATACATTATTTCTTCAATAACTTCCAAGTGGACCAACACGACTGCGACTTCCATTATCCGCTATCCATGAACAAGACGACGTTTATTTAAATAAAATTTATAAAATCGTCAAATACTGACAGCATAGAATAAAATGCTTGAAAAAGAAAAGGAAGAAACCTATTTAGACAGAAAAGTTAAACTGAATTAAAGCAAAAATATAGAACAACTTTGCAGGTGGAATCATAGTTTATGATAATTTCGTACGTGTTAAGAATATAAAAAACCGTTCAAAAGTGCACACACAAAAATATTAAGAGCCATTACAACTAAACATATGCGATGCTAAATATTATTTTTAATTAGAAGAGGGAGAAAAATAGAAATTAAGAAGGCTAATGATATACATAGTGTAGGTTGTGAGTTTTGTTGAGTAGAACTCAAAAATATTTTTTTTATATTTCTCCAAACATGTTTTATTTGACAAAAACGGTATTTTTGATCTCATCACACAAAATTATTGATTAGCCAAATATTGTTTAATCTATTTTCAAAATCGAAAATTTTTTGAAAAGGGGCAGGTTCAAACTTAAATGTTATGAGTTTAGCTATTCTTAATTGCAAAATTTAATTAAAAAATCTAAAATAAGTGATGACATTCTGAAAGTGCATTACCTTGCAAAGAGATTGACACTTCGTTTGATCAAATCGGACGAAAATTACCGTAGTTATTATTTATATAGTATAACAGTCGTTTTATAATTTTTACATATGTCATCTTATCGAATAAACTTTCAGTTCAAAAATTTTCAAAAATTTTGATCAATCTTGATTGCTTATAGGAAAATGTATAAATTTCACGTTTGAGCGACCACCAAAAATATACCAAAAGCAGGAGAAGGCGTCCTGTATTCCATAAAAGAGTAAAAACGAATAAATTACGACAAAAAACTACATCCTACATTTAAAAGTCGTGCATATTAAGTACCCTAAAAATAAGCCTTAAGTCTCACATACCTATATACACTATTTACACGCTCGCAACCATGGTAGGATTAAAAAGGGGGATTTGTTTAATTAATTGTTTGTGGTGAACTTTGTATCTATTTATGAGAATGTTTGCTTAAGGATTCACTAGAAAAAGTTTTTAGGTGGAATCATAGTTTACGATTAGTTCGTACGTGTTAAGAATATAAAAAAACAAATTCAAAAATAATAATTGCACACACACAAAAATATTAAGATAAATAAGCATATGCGATGCTAAATATTAGTTTTATTTAGAAAAGAGAACAACAGAAAGTAATATATTTTTGTAAATATAATTTTAATATATGGGTTCATTGGATACCATTGGATACCTTAATAGTTTTCGGTATATAAATAATGAAATTAAGCTGTAATATGTTCGCCATTTTATAACTCGAGACCCACTCAACCGATTTATGAAACAAAGCAAGGTTTGGAAAACTCTATTTTCACTGATTACACGGTATGACAGTCAAAACACATCCAGCTAATGACATAGTGTAGGTTGTGAGTTTTGTTGAGTAGAACTGAAAAATATTTTTTTATATTTCTTGAACCCTCCAAAGTTGTTTTATTTGACGAAAACAATTTTTTGATCTTTTCTCACAAAATCATTGATTACCCAAATATTTTTGAACCCATTTTAAACATTTTTTAGAAAGGGGAGAGATTAGTCTTTAAAACGGTATACATAAAGCTTTTGATCGAACTTATGTGTTATGAGATTTGATGGGGTAAACTTTGAAAATATTATTTTTTCTTATTTTTCCAAGTTTGGCCATTCCAAATTGGAAAATTGATTTAAAAACTATAAAACAAGTGGCGATATTTTTAAAGAGCCTTTCTCTTGTGAAGAGATTGACACTTTGTTTTATAAAATCGGACAAAACTTACGGTAGTTATTATTTAAAAAGTGAACAACTGAGTCATATTTTTAGTGTATGTTCTCTTATCAAATGAACTTTAAGTTAAACATTTTCAAAATTTTTGATGGATTTTAAGTGTTTATTGAAAAATGTGTCCTTTTTCCGTTGAACCAGTCACCGGAAGTTGGCTAATGTTTGAGCAAAGCGAAATAATAATATTTGCGAAAACGGAAATGTTAGACTACTTATGGCAGTCGTCCAAACATGCAAATATCAAATTCTCAGGTAAACAATCAAGATCCATCACAAATTTTGAAAATTTTTGAAATGAAAGTTCATTTGATAAGATGACATATATAAAAACTGTAACATTACTGTTGTACTCTTTAAATAATAACTACGGTACTACTTCTGACAAGAGAATGCAATATAAGAATGTCTCCACTGATTTCATATTTTTTAATTAAATTTGCAATTAAGAATGGTTAAACTTGAAAAAATAAGAAAAAAATATTTTCCAAGTTTACCCCATCAAATCTCATAACATATAAGTTCGAACAAAAGCTGTATGTATACCGTTTTAAGACTAATCTTTCCCCTTTCTAAAAACTTTTGATTTTTAAAATAGGTTCAAATATATTTGGGTAATCAATAATTTTGTTCGTAAAGTCCAAAAGACTGCTTTTATCAAATAAAACAAGTTTGGAGAGTTCGAGGAAAATAAAAAAAACATTTTTGAGTTTTACTCAACAAAACTCACAACCTGCACTATGTCATTAGCTGGGTGTACTTAATTTTTTATTTTGTCGCATAGTGTTATGTACGAAAAAAATGAAAAGTTTCTCAAAAATCAATAGTTTGGAGATGCCCTTAAACCTGCTTCCGCCATCCAGGTATAAAATTAACAAATACAACATAAGTGGTTTGAGGAGCTGGGTTGTAATCCTGATTGAAGGGTTGTATGTATTTCTGTAATATTTTTGGACAAGAACCCTTTAATGTGTATTCGGCGAAGTCGTTTTAATATTTGTGGAATGTAATGTACAAATGTAAATAAATATAAATGTATGTATAAATATTGTAGTGTATGCATATTTTAGAGTACAAATACATACTCTGATTCAGTTCAGGTAATGGGTTGCATCAAATTATTACAAAGTGTTACTTTGAAACAACCGCATATTTGCTTATATTTGTGGGTGTTGTTTGTGTAGTAATACTTTCAGTTTCTGAAGTGTGTCACTATTGTAAACTGACTTAAGTGATGGGAATGCAGAACATGTGCCATATAGAACACTTTTGGTGTATGTTTAATTCAAGTGCAACAAAATTACATTGATTGTATTTTATTTTAATTACTTTGAGAAGAGTTTAAGTTATTGAGTGAATAGAATTAGAAAATGTATTAGTATATAAGACCAAAGATTTATACCGTCGCCAGCCCAAAAAACACTGAATTTTTAGAGACGCATTTGACTCTCTTGGATCTCAGTTGAATTGGTATTGTCCCAAATTCGATAATTTTGTTTGTTTACGTATCCATTCATCCAGAAATCGGCTCTTGTCCGGTAAGAGCGACAATTTTTGTGTAGCTCCTGAGACCACGAACAACAAGATGCAGAATAGTTGTACTTGGGGTAATTTAATTTGGAGCATTCGAAATATAGCGAATCGATTACGCATATATATTTGTACTAAATGTCGATCGTCTCCAATAGAAGCACTTTTTGGTAAAACACCTAGAGCCATTATTACAACTTGCCGTTAATTAAAGGGAGGATTTTGACGGGCAGATAAATTGTTTTTCATCATTATAAGTGGACAATAAGGCAGAAGTAAGCGTTTAGCAAAAGGGCGGATCATGCTACCTCTAACTTTTAAGGATAAGTTTATTTTTGAAGTTACACTATTAAATATTATTTTCAATATGGCAAATTCATTTAGTCAGTTGCCATTGCGTTTAAAAATAACTTAAAGTTAAAGTTCCCTGTAGCTAAAGTTACCTGTAACTAAACCCAACTTTAACGGCAAGTTGTAATAACGGCTTTTAGTGTGTTAGATATTTCGGTATGGGAAAAATGTTCGAGAAGTGAATTTTTTGATCCATAGTGATAGTACAGCAAACAACCTCAATAACATCAAAAATTGTTGAAATATCTTAACCGATATGAATAAACTACACACTTAAGTTATTGTTTTAACTAAAGTTGAAAGCATTTTAACATTTGCATTAAATTGTTGTGAGAAAAAAGAATAGTTATTCCTTTTTAGAAATGTTTAAAAGAGTGCGCCATAATTTTGACGCATTACTCATTGGCATGAGTCTCTTTCTTATTTTATTTATTTTTGCTGTTGTTGTAGGTATATGTAGTAAAACTATTTAAACAAACCGAAAAAAACTAAAGTTTTAAATATAATTTTAAAAAGAATTCATTTATAAATGTTTACTTGAAAAATAAGCTATAAATTTGATCAGGACTTTACTACATATTTTCCTTTTTTTTTGGAAATATAAATTTTAATGTTAAATTTATTAAGTATACCCTCTGTTTGAGGGGTAATGAATTTTCAAGGCAGTACAGTTTTTTTGACTTTATGCCCATTCAAGGGTAGGATGCCTATTTTAGAAATTCCTTCTGTCCTTTTTTAATGCTTCATAAAATACAATTTGGTTGTATGTAGAATTCCTTTTCAATGTTTGTCTATTTTCTATTTGTATTGTATTTCAATTTGCAAATATTTTTTCAATGTAAGTCATTGAAAAATTTCAAGGGTATCATACTGGTTGTTCTTTAACATAAATTAGATAAATTATATATATATAATAAATTAAATTTAACATAAATTTTAGTTTGTTTTTTAACAATTTGTAAAACAAATATTTCTTTTGAAGGTATTCATTTTGTGTTCGTATTGGTGAATACCATTAATTAATTTCTGGATACATGTGCTTGCGAATCTTAAAATTAATGGCTCTTAAAATGGAATCTGAAACAAGTAGAAAATATTTTCAACTCTTTCCTATATTTACTCGTTTCTCTTTAATTGTTTCCGTTTCTTTAAAAAATATATAGAAATTAAATTTATTATCAAATTAAATTGAAATTTAATTGGGCCTGTATGCAAAATATTTACAATATATTTTTTGTACTCTTTAGGATATAATACGTAAACTTCTGTACAATTTTGATTGTATGTCCCTTTGTAATAGTGTAAAGAAATAACTACTAAGAGGTATATTAGCATTACTCAATGGAATAAGAATATTTTGAATGCAACAACTATTTATGGACGAATAAAATTTCCTCTGGGTTATTGTATTAAAAGAAGAATATACTTCCAGAACACATTAACAACGAACACAATAAGCCAAGTATCATACAACTCGAACTCGCCGTGGTCTAGTAGGTAGTGTGTTGGCTTATTAGACGAAAGGCTAGGGTTCAAACACCGTTTCAGACATCTAAACAAAATATGAAAGAATATTTAATCGGCGACTTCCTCTCAGCGGATTTTTGGCGAAAACTCTGAGAGTAAATAAAATTGCCATGTAAAGATTCTAAAATAATCTCTCGTCCGGAGTCGACTTTAAACTGTAACGTTTAAACTGTTTAAACTGTTACTTTAAACTGTAAAGTAACAAACACTAAATAAGTGGTGTGAAACTGAAGGGTTGTATTGATCAATTATATATGTATGCATGTAAACTCCAATTGCTATTCAACGCTAAAAACAAATCGATTTCAATACCTTCCTATGCAGTTAACATAATATTCTTGCACCAATCAAATGGGTTTTTTTTTGTCTGGAGCTTGTTTCATTAAGAGCGACAATTTTTTGGGTAGCTTTTGAGAACATAGTCAACAAGATGCCGACGGATTGTACATGGGGTAATTAAATTTGAAAAGATGATGACCATTTGGAAGCCAGTAGACCACTACCAGCAGATAGATTTCGCATACACATTTGTATTAAATATCGAGAGTTTGCAGGAGTTGCATAGTCTTTGGTCTAGTTTATTGGAAAGTGGTTCTCCGATATAAAAATTTGTGGCTATATTATAAATTTCCATTCTCTTAATTTAAATAGTCTTCAGTTTGTTGTTGTTGTACTTATATGTAGTAAAACCATTTTAAACAATCAGAAAATACTAGCATAAGTTAATAATTAAATTTTTAAAACATTAATATATGCAGTGGTGATCAAAACATTTACAACTGAAACAACATTTCAACTAAATGTTGAATAGGTCAACGAACATTGGATCTTCTATCTGTCACTGTGCCAATTTGGGAACACTTAATTATTAAGGCTGTAGAAAAAACTATTTACTCTAGTTTATTTATTTTTGCATTATTGAATAGTGGAAAGTGCTCTGAATAAATATTAAATGAAGCAATTTAACTACATTTATTGTTATTGTAATATATTACAATCTATTAAACTTCATGGTAACCAAAGTTATATTTTCTACCTAAAGCTTATAGTCGTTATTTGTATTATAATATTAAATTCAATAAACAGTGAAACATTGAAAAGCAATTTTAGTTTCATGCAACAAATGTATGATTTTAGAAAACATATAATAATGCTGTACCAATTTGGGTACAATGGTCACAAGTATACTAAAAACAAATTATAAACTAAATTTGTTTTATTTTATTTTTTACACAAAATATGTGAGTTATTAATTTGAAGCAAACGGTTTAAAGATAATGTGATAAAATAGTAATGCCACCTGTCTGCCATTTCACTTTGTTGCTAGTTTGTGTGGCAGCACTAAACCGTTAACAAACACAAGCTACATAAAAAGGGAAATCCCCAAATAATATCAAAAGTATTTTATTTTATTACATTTATAATTTTTGAAACTTTTATGACCTTCGAGTAGTTAACAGATGTAATAAGTTCACAAAGATGAGCCGACATTATAGCGCCAGTAATCACTTTCGAGGCTTAGAGGAAGCCGTAAATGCGATAGTAGAAGATAGTGACGATTGCTTGGAAAATTACTTAATACCACCAGAACCTAGTGCTGTAACTGACGAAGAAGAGACGATTGCTGAAAATACAGCTTAACCAAATTTGCCAAATGACGTACCTGGTGAAATCGAGATGTTTGTACGTGACATTAGTCCTCTATCAAATTTTCAAAATAGCAGTGATGATGAACCATTGCCTGCTAAAGGGGCTCGTTTAAGACCCAATATCCCACGATGTGGAGAGCATGGTATTACTGTAAATAAATCTAAATTGAATGTTCCGTCGTGGCGAAAGTCAGCTCCAAGTTACTAAAAGACTTACGTTGGAACTGACGAAAGAGTCATATTTGAAACAAGTATGAAAGAGGAATTGAAGAACTTGACTCCTGTTCAAATATTTGAAATATTTTTCGATAAAGAGGTTTTTGAAATGATATCCAAATTTAGTCAGCTGTAATCTTATCAAAACAATCTTCACAACTTTAGTGTAACTGTTGCAGAACCAAAAGTTTTTCGCGGGACACTGATTCTATCTGGCTACCACAAACTTCCAAGGGAAGAGATGTATTGGTCTTTAGATGAAGATATTAGAGTAGAAGTAGTATCAAAGGCTATATCCAGAAACAGGTTAAAGGAAATAAAAAGAATTCTACACCTTGTAGACAATAACGACGTTGAAAAAACTAGTGACAAAATGTTTAAAGTACGTCAACTTGCTGATATTCTTATCAGAAAATTTAACCAATGGGGTTTTTTCCACGAACATATTTCTATCGATGAATCCATGGTGAAATTCCACGGTCGCCATTCAGCAAAACAGTATATTCGAGGTAAACCTATTCGGTTTGCTTATAAAAACTGGATATTGTTACTGCTTTGATATTTATTGTGGTAAATCAACTACATCTGTTACTGAGCCATTGGGTACTAGCATTGCGAAAATGCTGCTACAAAAATTGACCATGAATCCTGCCAAACATAAAATTTTTTTTGATAATTTCTTTACACATTTTGAGTTACTCATTGATTTGCTTAATTTAGATTACCGTGCCAAAAGAAAAATCCGAGAAAACTGCACTAAGAAATGTCATCTACCAAATGCAAAAGAGATAATGAAAAAATCAAGAGCCGATTTCGATTTCAGATTTGACAAAAATAATGCATTATTACTGGTCCGCTGGAACGATAACAGTATTTGCAGAATGGCGACTAATTACGATTATTATGAACCAGTAGGAAAAGTTAAACGATGGTCTTCTGAAAAAAAAAACTAAAAGTTGATATGCAAAACCTCACTTGTTCCAAACTTACAACAAAAGCATGGGCGGAGTTGATGAAATGGACCAATCTACATATATCTTTATACCGAATTAGCATACATAGCAAAAATTGGTGGTGGTGTTTATTTACGTACATGGTTGATATGGCTATATCAAATGCGTGGCACCTACATGAATTTTGTGAAGAAAATGCTATGGATCAATTACAATTTCGTCAATTCATTGCTAGGTTGTATCTAAAATAGTCGTCCAAAAGACATTCTGCTCGACCTTCGTCATCAAATATTCAGGGTCTACCTCTCGACGGTGCAGATCACGTTCCAGAAAAGCTTCCTAAGCATGTGCGTTGTGTCATATGCCACAATAGAAGCCGCTGGAGTTGAAAAAAATTCAAAAAAACACTCTGCGTTGAAAAAAATTGTTTAGCAAAATATCACCATTGTCCTAACTTTTTTTACGTTTCTATTTTTAAAAAATAAATATACACTGAAATTTTAAAAATTTAACTTGTAGTTTTTGTTTGGATGTAAATGGGTTAACTGCGAACAGTATTTGTTTCCAGCCATTTGTGCTCAAAAATTAATAAATCAATGTAAACTTTCTTAGCTCCAAGCTTCAACGGTGTAAACAAACCTGTTAACACGAAATTTTGAATAAAATGCAAAAACTTAAATATAAAATATTAAAAAGAATGTGATTACCGTTATATGCTATAATTTTCTAGTGTTCATAACATAATCTGCAATAAGAAAAAGCAGATTGCAAATGTTTTGAACACTTCAATTTCGACGCTGTTGTGAAGTTGCGGAATCAGTTTTTATTTGACATGATCAATAAAACAGGGAATAGATTTAAGAAGTTACTAATTACTTTTGAAAATTGATAAGAAAAAAAAAATAAAGCAAACCACGAATGTGTTCTCAGTTGAAAATGAAATTTGGCCCCCACTGTAAATTTTTATGTGAAATTTTTTTTTAGAAATTTTAATGTTAAATTTATTAAGTACTCTACACCCTCAATTTGAGGGGAAATTACTTTTTCAAGACAGTACAGTTTATTTTGATTTTATGCCCATGTAGGATGCCTTTATAGAGATTCCTTCTGTCCTTTTTTAATGCTTCATAAAATAAAACTTGGTATGTGTAGATTTAGTTTTCAATGTTCGTCTATTTTCTATTTGTATTGTATTTCCATTCTCAAAGATTTTTTCTATGTCATTGATACCCTTAGACTAGTTATCCTTTAACAAAAATTATTTTTTGGTTTGTTTTTATTTTTTTGAACAATTTGTAAAACAAATATTTCTTTTGAAGGTATACATACGTATTCATTTTCTTGTATACATTTAATTAATTTCTTGGTACATACATATACTTGGAGCATCTTAAAATTAATGACTCTCAAAATTGAATTTGAAACAAGTAGAAACTTATTTTCAACTCTTTCCTATATTTACTCGATTATTTTCGATTGCTTCCGTTTCTTTTAAAGAAAAAATAAAATTTAAATTTATTATCAAATTAAATCGAAATTTAACTGTACCTAAATGTAAATTACTTATATTTTTATTTTGTATTTAAAATTTTGCACATTGATTATTGTATATCCATACGTAATCAATGAACAAGGATATATTGAATACTATTAATGGACGCTTAAAACTGCTGGATTACAAACTTGAGCAATTCAGATCCTCATGGTTCTTGAATTCGAAGTCGACTTTAAACTTTTAGATCGCACATCTTGTATATAATTAACACACCAAACATAAGTGGTGTGAGAAGCTAGGTCGTAGTCCTGATTGAATGGTTGCAATGGTTGGTGTGCGTACATTTTTGTCGATCAATCATCCGAAAATCTTTTTATTCACATTGATTGAAATTAAAAATAATACTTCTGTTATTAAATTCCAGTGTAGCATAATTAATTACTCAGTATTTCATTTCAGTAAAATCTTTCCAAGTACGGGGTAAGGGTATACAAAAATAATCATTAATTGTTAACAATGGACGGTTACTGGTCGTCGAATCGTTGAAGCTCATTTATTCTTTATTATAAAATTCTTTTATATTTGGCCAAATTTTGCTCTTTTTATCAACAACGTTAGTTGATAATGAAAGTTTTCAGTCAGTGGACGAAAAAAAATTTTTTTGGTCATTGATTCAACGATGAGTAACCTTACTGTACTAAAATGACCATTCAGGATTAAAAAAATGGGTGGCCAGGCTATGTTTACTGACTACATGCTTTCGTTATCAACCAACATTATTGATAAAAAGAGCGAAATTTTGTCAAACATAAAAGACCCAGCGGTAAATAAAACTAAGTACTTAGACAATATGCGATGACGTAGGTATGATATTCTAAGCGAGCGATCTAAGTACTTAGAGTATAATCTATGCGTAATCCAACATATAATGATATTTTTATGTTGTGTTTTGTTTTTATTTAAAGAAAAATAATAAAGAAATTTATTTTTTTTGTGAAAAACAGTCTGTGAAATATATGTTTATAATAATATTATAAATAATCCAAAAACCTTATTAGAAAAGATGGAAAATGAAACTGGATAAATTAAAAGGTATGTAATTAAAGCTAATATAATATACATAGCTAATAACAGAAAGATATAACCCAAAACGTCCTAACTGACATTTACAGACTTTCACAGAAATATTAAAACGGCTGGAATATTTCTAATCGCATTTTAGATTTTTAGACTTAAATTTTAGAAATAGTGAAACTTTGAATTTATATACAATTTTAATTATTTTTTGAAATTATAACATTTTTGCTGCTTTTTTGCAGTTAATTTTTTAAATCTTGTTATTAACGTATGTATGGAGTTAAAACGTTTTGTATTTTAGTACTGATATACAAATGGGAGAATTATTAATTTTTAAATACATAAATATTAATTATTTCAGTTGATCAAATACAGGCCACTACAATAATTAAACAACTTCTAAAAAAACGTACATGTGGGAAAAGATTCCGATTTTCCTATTTTAAATGTTGAAGACATAGAAAGAGTTAACAGCCTAATTTCTGCAGATCCAGAATCATATGTAAGTTCTTAAAATCAAATAACAAAAACCTTTAATCTAAAATTTATTTCTTATTCCAGATTTCAAAAATAAAGACCATTTTGAGAACAGGGGGCTTAGAAAAAAATGTTGACAGAATATTGCATAAAAATGTATATATATCATTAAATTACGATGTTTAATAGTTCGTATTTATTTAGTTTGTATTAATAAAAAATATTTTTCTTTTAATAAAAAATCCTATTTGCTGGTATTTTAACTTACAAATGCAAGTAGCACACACAATACTTTCTAATTTGCAAGTCTATATAGGCTTCTCATCAACATCGCTTAGAACTCCACTTATTATGTAAGTGAAATGTTAATAGAGCTTAATGATATTGTGGCTTACATTCTAAGCGAGAGCACATCGATGTGGCAGCTTATGACACTTTTATGTTAAATCTAAGTGGGAAACTAAGTGAAAACATCACCACTGACAGCCAAGAAATATTGCTTAGAGAGTACATAATGGGTATTTTTACCGCTGGGGAATTATATAATAAAGAGTAAATGAGCTTCGTCGATTCAACTAAGAGTAACCTTAATGTACAAAAATGAAGAGTAACCGTCCAGGGTTAAATTTCATTTAACACAAACCACTTATGCATGCCTTACTGTTCGACAATTTGTCAGTATCACCACTTATATAATATGAACAAAATGGCTTTTTATGCCTTTATTTATAATGCTACCAGAACAACATTACGCAGCTTAATGAAAACAAGAAAGGATGAGTGAATAAGAGCGGATGTACATTCGTAATTAGTTAATATAGATTTTTAACGTAGAATAACTGCTGAACAATACATTGGTTTACTGTTTAAAAGGATATACACAATTTTTGATCATAATTAAAAATTATTTTTTTATTCAGTCTTGCAGAAGGAAATTCTAAACTTTGGAGTGGCACGTTTGAGATTTGATTTTATGTTCCATACAAGTGAATAAAAAATGTTGTTGATAATCCAAACGCACGTTGTTTTATGCAAATTTGAAGATATGTAGCGCTTTATATAAGAACCTATATAATGTTCTTTAAGTTATTTTATAACTTAAATTGCAAATTGCAGTCGTCGTAGTCTAGTAGGTAGTGTGTTGGCTTATTAGACGTAAAGCCAGGGTTCGAGCCCCAGGCCAGACATCAAAACAAAATACAAAAAGTATTTCTTCGGCGACTTCCTCTCAGCAGATTTCTGGCAAAAAATTTAATAATTATACGACATCACATAATTGAAGTTGGTCACCCACTTCTAAACTATTAATTCATCCCTGTATTGTTCTATAGTAAACACATGACAATGTAAGTAATATTTGCTTCAGTTTAAAAGTCTGTTTAAGATAAGAAATAGAGAGTTCTGAAACCCCAGTTAAGTGATAAACCCTACCCTGATTATACCAAATTAAAATATTTGGAAATGCTTCCTCTGTACAATTTAAAATTTCTGTTACACCCATACATCATCATCGAAAGCAATTCATTACAAAAGTAGCTGTAACAATGTGCCGTACAAAATTAATTTCAACAAAGTTTTTTTAAGTCAATGAAAAAATTAAGTGGACGAAAGAAAAGTAATTCAATGCTTACAAATACTTATGAATACTAAAAATTACTCATACGTACAGATGGACTAGATAGCTAAAGCAAAATATAACTCAATGCGTGTAACTACGTATTAACACTAAAATTACTCATACGCACGGATGGACTTGATTTATTGATGGCTGGACAATCTTAACCAAACAGTAAAGGTTTCAGAGAGCTTAAAATTTTGATTTCTTACGTTAGTGGAAAATAGAAATTGCTTTAACTTTCGTTTGTTTTTTTATTTTTCCATGGTGAAATGTAATGCATCCAGAGAGTCACTGTTTGATGCAGATTTTTATCCTCGCGAAGTCATTGGTCCATATTTCATGGAGAACGACGTTGGAATTGGATAATCTGGACACTACTTTACATATTTAAATACATAATTGGTCATTACAAACCTTCAGTCAGGATTACGACTCAACTCACACCACTTACCTTGTGTATGTTACTTTAACACGTTCGTCGCCATGTCAGTCATATGTGTCTGACGCTAAGAAGTTCTACTTGAGCCATGTCAGTCATATGTGTCTGAGGCTAAGAAGTTCTTCATGAGCCATGTCAAACATACATATAAGTCTGACGTACGCGCTTTGTAGTCCACACTATTTTGGAATTGTATTTTACAAATTTATTTTTGTAAAATTCGTATTTTAAATAAATAAATAAAACAAGTTTTAATATAAGGCCATGTCAGTCATATATGTGTGACATAAAAAATAGTGTTTTTACGGAAATTTTGGCAAAAAATTTTTTTTCTGTGATGCATATAATAATCTAATAAAGCTACCGTGGCCCATGTGAAAATTTTTCTGATATTATCGTGGCGATGAACGTGTTAATACATAAGTTTGAAGTCGATTCCGAACGACAGATTTTTTATAAACTTTTTCATGGTAATTTCTATTTATTCTCAGACCACACACAAATTTACTATCACCAAATCATCTTGTTGAGATGACTGTTCCCCGTAGAAAACGGGGAATTTGTAATTGCTGTAAGTGCAAGTGTGATGCCAAATGCATTATATGCAATAAATTTGTATGCAAATTGAAGGGAAAACCAATTTGTTCATCTTGCTGCGAAAATAGCAATAAGCCAATTATTATATTTCCTTACTTTTACTGATATACAGAATAAAATAAATTGCATGGACCAAAATGGTCCATAACCTAAGATTTGTAACTTTTAATTTTGTTCTGTTCGATTTTATCCTAGATAGCTAAAAACTCACTAAAACCATTAAAATATAAAAAAATACCTGAGCTGACGTTTTAAGTTAATACGACAAGCCATTGCAAACTTAAATAACAATTAAAAAAAAATTTGACCAAAATGGTCCAAACCTAACAGCAGGGTTAAGGTAAACCACCACAGAAAGCGACAAACAAAAAAATTGCGAAATTATGTCGTAGGTTATTAAAACAATTTGGAAAACTATACTTATGATGAAGTATGTAAATATTGGACAAAATGGTCGTGTGTACTAGATTTCTCCCGTAGAGCATATTTCTTTCTTTAATGCTGATTTCATTTTTTTATTTATTTTTTATCCACAAACACATAATATTAGTAGTCGCTGCAGTCTAGTAGGTGTGTGTTGGCTTATTAGACATGAGGCCGCGGTTTAAACCTCAGGTCAGAAATTTCCAACAGAACTAAATAAAAAAAGTATTTCACCGGCGACTTCAAGTTAGCAGATTTCTGGTAAATACTCTGAGAGTAAAAAATATTGCCATGAAAATGTTTCTCAAATATACTCATTTATATAACTAACACACACAATATAAGTGGTTTGAGAAACTAGGTAGTAATCCTGACTGATGTATGTACATATGTATGTATGTCCAACTATTTATGTATGTATGTAAATACATAATAGATGCACGTATACACTAGTAGCTGTTCTTCTTTATCTCTTTCAATGGATGCATTTCATTGTGTAGCGACATTAAATAATCTTATATTCTGCGTTTCTAAACTAGTATAGAACCTTTGAAATGTTTTTTTGAACATACGAAATTTCCGGTAAAACTTTGCATTCTACGCAATACACTTCATTAGGTAGAGCTGCCACACTATAAACACTCTCTCATTATTTGTTAACACACAAGTACATCATATACCCAAGCACAAACAGACCATTTGCCGTAGTCTAGTAGGTAGTGTGTAGATTGTCGTATGGAAAACTATTTGTTGTTATTGTTTCCATAATACGTGCACTTTGAAATTGAATGAAATGTGAAGTGGTGTTTGAAACGTATAAGCAATTTATGTTTATGTAGGTGTTCTCACAGCTTCTTGATAGTAAACTAATATAAATTAATTTCCCCTTGGTTGACTTAGTTAGCAACTGCTTGCAACCATTGGGTATTTCTTGACTAATTGAAGAAGTTTATTTAAATTTTAAATCTTTAAAACATGAGTAGTAATAAAAACTCTATATTTGTATGTAAATAAAACAATATCAATTAAAGTCGCCATAGCATAGTAGGAGTTTGCTTATAAGATAGGAGACTATGGTTCAAACACCAAGCCATACTTCTTGGACAAAATATGCTCCCAGCTGTCTTTTCACAAAAATTACCATGAAAACTTTCTCAAAAAAGCTGTCTTTCGTAGTTGACTTTAACACGTAGGTGTCGGCACTCATGTATAAAATTAACACACACAACATAAGTGGTGTGAGAAACTAGAGCATAATTCTGACTGATGATTAATTATGTATGTATGTAAATCAGCATTTTCTAATAATCCAGACACAAGAAATTTAGTTCTCTTTTTAAATGGTCTGGTTTCAATAAATGATTGAATGAATAATTGTTACTGTATTTTTCAATTAAATACAATTTATTTTTACAAAATCTCACCTTAACTTAACTGTTTCAGGAGTAGATCTCAGACATGTTTACTGTCTGATATGTCTTTGACAGTAAAAGTTCTCGTTTTAATTAAATAGTGGTTGCAATAATATATCCTTATTCAGTAACTCAGTATGACCCCCGTAAATGGTTTTTATCCACTGAACTGAATATGTCCGCAGGTTTCATTTTTGCTTTGGTTGATAGCCATTTATGTACATCTGCCTCTTTATTGTGTAGTATATTCGATATTAAATCGGATAAGAAGATGGACGGTTGATCACTATGAATGTATTGCTTACTTACTTACCAATACAAATAAATTCAAAAAATTTAAAACCCACGATCCAAACCACATTGGAGTACAAATTGAAATTGCTTCATTACTCTAGGTGGTCCAGATATTTACTTACATACTTAATTGGACATGTGTCCAATGTGTATTTAAATTTTGTTCATAATTTTTTCAGCAGTTAATGGCTTTAACAGATCTTTCAATCGCATAAAAATATGCATGCTATTTTTCCCACCACGATAAGCTCCTAATTCAATTTTGCAAGCAAGTTATGTCATAAGTTCATTATTATAAAGGTAAATTTAGTTCCCTGTGTTAAAACTATATAAAAGAAATGTTCTATTTTTAATTTTATAAACTTTCAAGACTATGCCACAATAAGAAGGTAGTGTGTTAAACTTCAAATGCCAAGGCTGTGTGTTCGATTTCCACCAGAAGCCCTGGGTGGTTTGTGATTGTTTGATCGTTGACATTAAAAATTAGACAAAGAAAGTGAGAATTAAAAAAAGTGAAGACAGTATATGCACTGGTCATAAAAAAGCGGTTTCAAAATAAAATTTGTCACACACCACCCCTCTTTCCTTTCTCCTATATCTTTCTGATATTTAAACATTATGCACTGCATGAGTACAAATTCATCTCCTGAGTGTTGGTTAAAAAATGTTTTAAGTGTACTGAGAAATGGTTCGAAGATAACAATATCTATATATTTGACTGAACCACCTTATTTTTATCAAACGATCAAAGGAAAGTGTCCCACATATTATGATAAATACGTAAATAAGTATTATTATCTAATTATTTTTTATAACTACATATTTTGAAGTATGGATTGTCAAAATGCGACTCCCGGATATAAGAAATGGGTATTATCGCTGGAGGTGATTTTGAATAGAAATTTGGTGTCAACTGTTCTTGAAGTCGCCGTGGTATAGTAGGTGGTGGTGTGTTGGCTGATTAGACGTGAGGTCTCGCTTCAAACCCCCAGGTCACGTATCTCCAACTGAATCAAATATGACAAAATATTCCTTCGGCGACTTCCTCTCAGCAGATTTCTGGCAAAAACTCTGAGAGTAAATAAAATTGCCATGAAAAACTTCTGTCGTTCGGAGTCGACTTTAAACTGTAGGTCGCACTTCTCATGTATAAAAATTAACGCACACAACATAAGTTTTGTGAGAAACTAGGTCGTAATAATGTGAAAAGGGTTGTAATGAACAAATTTGCCTACTGCTTCAGAGCAGATTCAGCTATCACATCCTTTGTCAGTTAAATTTTTTGCAGTCATGACCCAAAATTCACCAAGTAGTATTCTACGAAAAACTGAGATCTTATATGCCGATCTTGCCTTTCGCCGGCGCAGCAAAATTAGTAATTGAAGTCTTAAATGAGTTCCATAAAAACGTATCGTCACGATACTATCCGAATAGTAGAATAAGTAAGAAGGGTATCCATGGCCTGAATTAATAACTTTCCAACACGCTAATACTGAACTGAAAACTATTACTGATAAGAAATATTATTATCCCGCGAGTACGCTCAAAGCGCCCTCATTCTGTCCTTATTTCCTTTAAAATTAGCAAATCCTGAGTGTAATCAATGTTGTTTTAGTTCATTTAAAATATTTAATTTAAATAAGAACTTTGAATTGTTTTTCTAGGGGAAAGGAATATCGGTCCTTTATGTATTCCAATTGATACTTTGCAAACGCAATGACAAATATTTTTCAAATTTTTACACAAAGACTTCTAGTATACAAACAATTGCTGTCATTACTACTAGCTGTTAAACAAATTGTATGTTCGCCTTTACAATATTTCAAAAGCAATTTTTCTTTTGTTCGTGTATAAAGAAATGGCAAAACCATCACATTTGAGTTTAACAGACGTGATGAATAGGCATTTTTATGCCTTTCTATGCAAAATCAACAATAATCTAAAATGTAATACCATTATTGGGGAACATATAGCAGAACATTTTTTTTAACATCTTTCCATTATCTTAGATATCTAAAATATCTTAAGACTGAAAAGAGGAAAAAGGTTATATAATCATAAGCCGTTAACAAGGTATTTGGTGACAAATGTATTAGTTGGTAGTTATTTTAAGTTTTTTTTTATGGCTTTCAACCCAAGCAAACCTGACTTGTAGAAGTTAATACATAATTGTATATACTTAAAGTTATTAGCTCAGAATAATTTACTCATCAAGTTTTTTTTTTTTTTACCAATTTACGGCTAAACCAGTTAAAGAATATAATGGGTGATTTTTTAAGAGCTATAGGAAAATTTTTCAAAAAAAAAAACACATAAAATTCAGAAAAAATGCAAGAAATCTTTATTTGAATCGATAGTACGGTACATATAATTTAATGTTTGAAGATTATTTCATACAAATGTTGACCGCGACTGCGCCTCAAATGGTCCATCCGCTTAGTCCAATTTTGGCATACTCTTTCCACCATTTCAGCCTGTATCTCACGAACAAATGCTTCAATGTTTTCTTCCAATGCGTCAATTGAAGCGGGCTTGTCTGTATGGACATGAGCTTTAACATAGCCCCACAAAAAATAGTATAAAGGCGTTACATCATACGATCTAGGCGGCCAATTGACCGGTCCCGAACGTGAAATAAAATGTTCACCGAACTCGCCTCTCAATAAGTCCATTGTTACGCGTGCTGTGTGGCATGTGGCACCGTCTTGTTGAAACCACATATCATGCAAGTCAAGCTCTTGCATTTTGGGCAAAAAAAAAAATTGGATATCATCTCACGGTAGCGCTCACCATTCGCAGTTACGTTACGATTCGCAGCATCTTTGAAGAAGTACGGTCCAATGATGCCACCAGCCCATAAACCGCACCAAACTGTGACTTTTTCCGAATGCATTGATAGCTTTTGCAATGCTTCTGGCTGATTTTCCCTCCAAAATCGACAATTCTGTTTATTTACGTATCATTTGAGCCAAAAATGAGCTTCGTCGCTGAACACAATTTTTTGATAAAGAAGTGGATCTTCGGCCAACTTTCCAAGAGCCCATTCGCCAAAAATCGGTAGGTAGGTCGTGATGTGGTAGGTCATTCGGCTTCAATTTTTGAACCAGTTGTATTTTGAAAGGCTTCACGCCTAAATCCTTCCGCAAAATTGTCCACGTTGTTGAGTAACAGAGGCCCAATTACTGCGAACGGCGACGAATCGATAATTGATGGTCATCATTACCATTGGCCGATACAGCTGCAATATTTTCTTCAGTTCGAACTCTACGTAAGCGTGTTGGTGGTTTAATGTCCAACAATGCCAATTTGGTGCGAAATTTAGTCACAATAGCCCGAATAGCCGCTTCAGTGGGTCGATTAAACTGACCATAAAATGGAAGAAGCGCGCGATGAACTTTCTTAACAGAGCACGCATTTTGTTAATAAAATTCAATGATTTGCAATCGTTGTTCGTTTGTAAGACGATTCATGGTTAAATTATAGACCAAACTGGAGATGTTTGACAGTGAAACAAAACACGAAACCAGTGTTGTCAAAAAGATAATAGCTAAAAAATCACCCGTTAGTTAATTTCGATGTTACAACGGTAAGCAAGTAAGGTATGCCCATTGAGACGACTTTCAATTTAATCAAACCTAATCTTCACTTCACTATCATCCCGAAAGTTTTATGAAGATGTGAATTCAATTGAATTAAATATTATCAAGAAAATTGCTTGTGTCAATAAATTCTAGGGGAATAAGAATTCCTCTTCTTAAGTTTCCAAGCAGTGGATAAGCATTATTGTGATATATTCCCAATCGTCAGGCGTGTGCTCACAGATTCACATGATTCCTATATCGATATTGGACCAGATCCGTTTAGCTTCTCTGCAATTGGGTTCAATGCATTTCCATCTTACTTTTGCAAATGAGTAAAATTTGTTTGCGACGGCTTGTTTGATACACTGTTGAGGAATGCCAATCTTATGTATGAACCCAATTAAATTTACCATTGGGCCAACTTTTGCTAGCGATTCGGCTTTCTTGCTACCTTCAATGTGTGTGTCCAGAAACACATATGGAAGTAAACGTCGAATGTTTTGCTATCTCCCTAACGCATACCTGGCTTTCTTGGACAACTTCAGATTTGGTGTACCAATTTACTCTCAGTATACATATATACAAAAATATTCCAATCGATATACATCGCTGCCAGGACCGCACACTGGCAATCTTACTGGCCACTTCTTCATCCTGAATAGTGCTACAGTAATCAGGTAGTGCAAGAGACAACCTAAGATTCAGTTGTTCTGAAAAGATTTCACATTCGATATTGTTGCGTGATCTGGATCCATCGACAAGATGACAAGTCTTATACCTTCGGTGTTAAATAATACAACAAAAAATTATAAAAAGAAATAGAAAGCGTAAGCTCTACGCTTTCTCTCATTTATACATATTTTATAGTCAACTCGCAGATTGTACCCGGCGTTGAGCGGGTTATGTAGTTTGGATTAGTTTAAAAAATGAAAAATGTTTTTAAATTAAAAAAGCAGTGATTATTTGTTGTTGTTAAAAAAATAAAAAATTTTTTGTTATTAACACTTAAAAATATACCAAAATCAGTAACTTAAGTATATACAGTGAGCGCCAAAAGTGAGTAAACACCACTGAAATAATTAATTTTCTTAGGATAGCGAGAAAAGTAAAAGAGAATAGTCGAATAAATTTCCAAAAATAAAAACGTTTATTTATTACTTATAAAATGTTAAAACAAAAACAACAATTCATGATAAAGGAGCTTTTTTATACTTAAGGACAAAACTGTTTTATACCTAAGAACAAAAGTGTTGACTCACTTATGGCGCTCAGTGTATATTAAAAATACAAAAATATGTAAACTTATTCTATTATTAACACTTATAGGAATATTGAGTACATACATATAACTATTAAATAAATGCAATATAAACTTATTCTACAATTAAATAAAATAATATTATTATTATCAAAATATACTATATTCTATACACGATATTATCTGTTTTACCAGTTGGGGTAAAAATATATAAATTTTTGCCACTTGGAGAAAAACATGGTGTAACCAAATTTAAACAAGCCACCTTCAATGTTTGACCCCGAGACTTATTAATGGTCATAGCAAATGCTAGTTTTTTATAAAAATCAATTTAGAATTGTAAAAAATATTTTAAAATGTGATTTGCAATTGTTTTGTATTGAAATTCAAAACTTTAAAACGTTCTCGCGAAAAGCTAAAAAAACAACATAATACCATAATACTATTACAAAAAAATATTTTTTTCTCGTAATCAGTGCATTAACAGGCGTTGTTTGGGAGGTATTCATTCGGAAACCGGTTTAACAAACAACCCAGTTTTTTGAACACTCTAAGCCCTAAATATAAATGCACTCCATTTGCCCATTTTTCGCCCCTTTCCCCCTTTTTGGACTCCTTTTGGTTCAGCTTTAGAAACGGAACACCTCCAATAGCTATTTGGGAAACTTAACCAAGCTAAATCGTAAAAAAATACATTTAAACCAGATAAAAGACATCATTTATGCATAAAGTACTAATTTTTGCCCATTTTGTATCCCTTTGTCCCATTTTTTTCCCCCTTTGAATCAAAATTTTGAAAAGATTTATAGTCTATAACCTGCACCGAAAAACTCTCAAATTTCAAGAAAATCGGTCCAGGCGTTCAGGAGATTGGCAAACAAGCAAACCAACAGACAAACAAACAAACAAAAAACAGACTTACAGAAAGTTTTATAATATATTTTAGGATTATTGTAATCTTCAAAGCTACAAAAACATAAAATATAAAAATAATCATTAAATTCAAAACAATGGCATTGAAAGTTTAACTACTAAATTACGGAATCATAATGTAACGTCAAGTGTAGTTCGTATGTACTCTTGATGGATGTTTTTAGTTGTCATAATTTTCATTCGGTTTTATATGTTAAGTGTTAAATAAATGTCATACTCTAAACACTTTCATCTGAAGAGGTTCCTTAGTTGTTCACTGCTGTTGCTTTTGTCAGTTTATTTAATTACCTTTCGCTACACAATTAGGGCAACAATAATAGCACCACTTTAGTTATTCGAACTTAAACAATAGATTCTGCATATGTGATGAGTAATATGTATGAAGCTCGCTTAGTATAAAGGTATTAAGAAACTTCATAGACAACTGAACAGTTGGACACCATATTTGACCGTTTTTGTTCGATAAAATCAAACTTGTTATATGCAACAATAGCTGTGTTATACGCAACAATAGCTAGGTAGTGTGTTGACTTATTAGATATTAGGCCGCGGTACAAAACAGATCAAAATGAAATACGATAAATATTTCTTCGGCAACTTCCTCTCAGCAGTCTTCTGGTAAAAATGAAAGTGCTATGAAAAGTTCTTGAAATCTGTAGTTGGGAGTATATAAACTTTAGGTCTAGTCACTAATTAATAAAATTAACACAAATCCAGGAGGATTGTTATGTCCTGTTAACATGTTACTCCGATAATAAATTTGGATTTAGTATGAAACGTGGATGTACTGAAAAAAGCTATGAATTAGTGCAAGGTACAAAAATGTTGTTCTTGCGTATTTATTTATATTTCTTAAGCATCCGACAGGATTTTAATTAATTAACGCAGTGATTTTTTTGGAAAGTTACATAATCGTCCTTAAGTTTCTTATTTGAAAAGTAAATTGTGAGTTTGATTCAACAAATTATAGCTTGTGTGCCGTAGAGTAGTTTGTTAAGACCCGTTTTATACTGCGTACACATTGTCATTTCTACCTTTGCTGACGATACTGTATTCTTAAACATACAGGAGAAACCCCACGAAACATTTCAACGCCTGCAATATAACATATTCTATTCAGGAAAGTATTACATCTATGAAAGATGAAGGTGAATGAAAAAAAAATTCTTCACGTAACATTTACATTACAGAGTGAAATATACTACCCGAATAAATAACCATACAGGGCACTATAGGTAAGTTTACTCAAAATAATTTTTCTCACATTCAAGAAAGCTTTTTTTTTAAAGGCAAAGCTTTTTTGAGCAAAGTTTAAAGGGAATATATATGTACAATGTGATTTTGTCGATTTCTCTAAGTAGGTGAAAAACATAAATTTAATTTAAATGTGGAAAACAAAAGTGATAGAGAGTGCATAATTGTTTAAGAAGAATTAGTTAAAAAAAATATATTTTTTTTTTGGGAAAAAATTCAACCTTCAATTCATTTTTTTTTTATTGAGTTTTGGATAAACTTTTACTAAAAAGAAAATTTAAAGAAACAATTAGAAAAGTGTTAAGTTATTTTTTGTCAATTTCATGTTGCTATTTTTTGTGTTTTTTGAGCAATAAAATATTTTGCAGGCAGCCTGTACTCAAAAATATTCAAAAACCCCCGTACACTGAATTTCATATAAATCTGTAGACATTTTAAAATTTAGGTGGCTACATTGGATCTGCCATTTCGATTTTTTAAAAATTTTACTTGAAATTCGAAATCAGCATCTTTAAAAACGCTCATACACTGGTATTGATGTAAATCTGTTGAAAATTTTCAATTTAGGTCGCCATTAGGATTCGCCATTGTGAATTTAAAAAATTTTAACTTCGGTTCGAAAGCAACAACCTCAAAAACCCCCCTATACCGCTTTTCGTCATTATTTAGTGATTCGTTATAATTTTGGCCAGAAAATATAATCATTTTACCTACAGTGCAATGGCTTAAGGTTTGCATACAAAATATCTTAGCATACACTGTGATAAGCATAAATAAAGCTAAAAGTATTTAAAATACATAGTCTTATTAGTAGAAATTAAAGTTTAACAATCCATGAGCAAACACTCGACTACTCAAATATTTCTGAATCATTTTCATACATATTGACGTTGGTCTGAAATAGTTCGTTCTACAGAAGCAATAATTCACTTTTGACGATAATATAGTATTATGAAGTACTGTTGCGGAAAAAAATTAAACCGAAATATATTCGAAATTTTAATATACGAGTTGTGACCAAAAAATAACCGTTATTTTCAAATTTCGTGAGTTACGTATGTTCGATTATCGCATTTTTTCATTTGGTACACATGTCTGTTATATATGTTGTCAATATGAGCCATTTTTGATTGTCAGTTTGTTTTTGACAGATAAAAAGGTTAGTCGTTTTTTGGTGTGCTCTTCGAGTTTTCACTATTCATAAAAATGGGATTATTGGGCTTTGGTTTCAATGTCATAGCCATACCCCCATGATTCGTCACCAGTTATGACCTTTTTGAGCAAATGTGGATGGTCGTTGAACGTCGTCAACATCTCCTGAGCGATGTCAATGCGACGTTGTTTTTGCTCAAAATTTAGCAATTTGCGATATGCCAACATTATCAGCGACCTCTCTAATAGTGATACGACGATTATAAAAAATCATTTTCTTCACTGATTCAATGTTTTCATCGGTTGTTGACGTGCTCGGGCGACCAGGATGAACATCGTCATTGACATCTTCTCGTCCGTCCTTAAACCGGTTATACCACAATTGAACTTGTGTTCTGCTCATAGTAGACTCGCCAAATGCCACAGTCAACATTTCAAATGTCCTTGCACATTTAATTTCATTTTTTACACAAAACTTAATACAGTTTCTTTGATCCATTTTTTCGAATAGCAAAAAAAAAAACTAAGAGCACACCAAAACACGACTTAAGCATCCAGTGGGGCAAGCAGTGAAGTTGTTATTGGAAAACATTCAGAAAGTTCCTTGATCTGATATCTAATAAAACGGAGGGATATTGCGTACTCGTCTAGTTTTACAAATATCTGATCGTTCATTGAGCGCTTCTTGTTATTAAACTAAGTATGTGTAGAATATCATCAAAATTTTTTATTCTTTTAAAAGGCCTATTTTTGCCAATATGTGTTGTGTATAGCAACCTATAAATATCAGCCACATCTTCTTTATGGAAATCATATGAGAATGTCAAATTTCCCAGACTCTGGCGCATAAATCAGGCTGAATTTGATCTATGGTAAGGATTATGTTGGATTTGAGGACGGCTGCGGTTTGCGGCATATTCACATACACCTGCGACTTAAAAAACCCCACGAGAAATGGGGTCCCCGTAGTCTAGTAGGTAGTGTGTTGGCTTATTAGACGTAAAGCCAGGGTTCGAGCCCCAGGCCAGACATCAAGACAAAATACAAAAAGTATTACTTCGGCGACTTCCTCTCAGCAGATTTCTGGCAGAAACTCTGAGAGTAAATAAAATTGCCATGAAAAGTTTCTCAAAAATCTGTCGTTCGGAGTCGACTTTAAACTCTAGATCCCACCACACATGTATAAAATTAACACACACAACATAAGTGGTGTAAGAAACTAGGACGTTGAACAATGGGTCAATTCGACCTCCTTGTACTGTAATTGTCTTAATTGACGAGTACACGTCCTCTACCCTAACATAACCTAATGGGGTCTAGAATATCCAATGTGGCATGCCGTTGATCTCGAGATCAACCAATTCAGGTCAACAGAAATTGTACTTGCCGTTGGCCTGGTTAGCGTTGTTTTCAAAGAGTACATTCCCATAATACCTCCAACCCAAAATCGGCTCCAAGCAATGACTTTTTCTAAATGCATTGGATGTTTTTAGATCTTAAGTGGATTGAAATCTTACCAAATTCGACAATTTTGTTTGTTAACGCATCAATTCACCAAGAAAATGGCCTCATTGTTGAAGATGATTTTTCGATGTAAAATAAGGTCAGACATTACACTCGTTTAGATAAATTTTATTATTTTAACGAATTGTTGAAATGCCGTCTGTACTGAATTTGCAAAACAGACTGATTAAATGACAACTAATTTGATAGATGTAGCTTCAGAAATAAATATAATAAACTTAAGAGACACCTATTTTTCTTATATTTGTATACATACTTAATAAAATTTGTGCATACTATTTACAATAGAATTGGAACTTTATAGTTTTCTCCTTTAAAAGCGATTCATATTCTCAATTTTGTTTATTCTTTTTTTAATCATTTCAACATCAAGATTAAGATTAAGTTTCTTCCCTTCTGCTGCAATGGACATAAGCCGCAATATAATTTTATATCCTGCTATTGTTTTGACACCTACTGTAACATTTTCCACCATTTTTCATAGTTGTTTTTATAGTTTCAATTTCCCTTATATGGTTGTTTTATATGATCGTTTGTAATGGAGGACATGTCGTGTCATAACGTATGGACATGACACGAACAATAAACAAAATAAACATAAAGCGTGGCTTGGTAAGTGGTATTCAACTGGATCTTTCTTTGTTATTGACTTGATAAAATAAATTCCAATAAAATTTATGACAAATGGATCTATTTAAATAATCAGGTAATTTAGGAATTAAATAAGAAATAAATATCTTGTAAGCGTTAATTTTGTTTATTAAATGCAATCAACCGGAATAAATATCATTAAGGAATACGATTTATTTTATTTTAAGACACCTACTTATTTACATAATTGGTCATTGCAACCCTTTAGTCAAGATGACAACATAGCTTCTCACGCCACACATGTTGTGTCTTAATTTTATCCATACACTTTATAATCGACTCCGAAAAACAGATATTTAGAGACTTTTCATGTCAAATAGATTTACTCTCAGAGTTTTTGTCTGACGACTGCTGAGATAAAGTCACCCAAGAAATATTTTTTCATATTTCGGTTTGTTTCAGATAACTGTGCTGAGGTTTAAATCGCGTGCTTGCGTCTAATAAGCTTAGAATGTGGCAACTTCGAATTTGTTTACATATAAATATTTGGAGCCGCCTTAGTCTACTAGGTAGTGTGTCGGCTTATAAAACGTGCAGGTCAAACATCTCCGGCAAAAACGAAATACTGTTACGTTTTTACCCATTAGAAACGTTTTTAAAATATGAGTTCGTATATTGCAAATAAAATAAAAATAAATTTGTTTAGTTTTAAATCATATCTTTATTGTTGTCTCAAATCCGTGTGCCACCTTTGTCAACTTGATTTAAATAACAACAATTTGCTTTATTTGTTATTCTTCTCACACTCTTCCGCGTACACACTAACAATTGTATTGGGACATTCTTACTTGTTATAATATTTTTATATATATTTTTTAATAATAATACCTAAAATAATATAATAATATAATAATAATACCTAAAATGAATTCTATATAATGAACTACCCTAATATTAAGTTAATTTTAAGTTGAATAACTACATAGGATACAAGGTTAAGCAGGCAACGGAGTTGCTGAATATCCTTAACTGTAGAAATCCAGTAAAGAAATGTTAGAATTAAGAAAATATGAAATAAATAAAGTTGGTTGTAATAAAGAAGTCATTCGGTGAAGTTATTTTAACTCTCAAATATTTTGGTCTCGCGAATATAAAATAAATATAAAATAAATATAAAATAATATAAATAATAATAAAATAAATATAAAAATAAAAATAAAATAAAAAGTACCCTACAATTCATATTATAATTTATTTAAACTGAACTAATTCCTAAAAAATACTGGGAAGTTATAAATTGTTCGTTAGATCTTTACGACGGAGTTCTTCAAACTACAATTGTTCTCTTCACACCCAACGCGTCTTCACACAGGACTGACTGAATTCTTTATGATTCCGTTGCCTGCTTTGTCTTGCTTTTTATATCGCTGGGTAAACAGTCTGAAGAATGCTCTCGAAGGAGAATGACTTTTGCCTTTCTCGAAATCTCTATAAATGTTCCTTATTGTTGTTTGCGTATTTTGTTTACGTTTGTCCTTGCAGTGTTGTTGTTGCCTGTTTATTTACTTTGTTTATCCCCTTTTTATGCTGATGTTGTTGCTATATTTTTGTTTATTCGTTGATCATTTAAACTAATCCATTGTTTTGTATTTGGAGCTTTTGTTTATCATTTTAATAACTCTATTTCCATTTTCGTAACAATATAAAAAAATATTTCTTCTGTAGATTTGTAGGAAAAACTTTGAGAAGAAATAAAATTGCCATGAAAAGTTTCCCACAAATCTGTTGTTCGGAATCGACATTAAACTATAGGTCCTGTCATTCATGTATGAAATTAATACACACAACATAAGTGGTGTGAGGAATTAGGTCGTAATGCTGGCTGAAAGGTTGTATTGACAAATTATGTATGTATGTATGTATGCATGTGTGTAATTATTATAATTTCATATAGAAATATTACATAGATTCCAGCTTATAATTTAGTTTGTTTCCTCTTCTATAGCTTTTAATTTTATTACGCCTTATTTTATTACTAATACTTTAATACTTAAAGCTCTTCTTAAAATTGAAATTATTTTTGGAGCTTTTCAAATTTAAAAAGACCAGTTGTAGATAATGTTACTTTTGATAAATTGCAAATCTTTAATTTCTGATGTTTAACTTTATATTAGTAGGGAAAAATGACAAGCAGATGAATTATTTGCGCGACAAGCTCAGTCAATTTAAAATTAACTTAGCTCTGCTATTTAGTATACAATATTCATTGTATACTTCAGTTGCGTTCGTTGTTACAGACAATAGCACAACACAAGCAAAGATTAATGTTTCTAACTTTTGTTAAGAATTAGAAAATTTGTTTACTGCTAGAGATAGTAATGCCATGAATGTAAAAAATTTTGATAAGCTAGGGATTGGTACATTAAATTAAAATTTTATATGAAACTGGAGTAACCCTGTCAGCGTTAGTGGGAAATACAGGAATACATATAAATTTACGTATTTTTATAAAGAAAATGAAATCTTGAAGAAAGAATTGACATTTCCCTGCAAAAGAAATGCAAAACGTGTGTTGCCCTTATTTCAATAAAAATATTTCTTTCCATTTTTAATGCCATTTTGAGCATCAATTACATACATACATACTTTATTGGTCATTACAACCCTTTAATCAGGATTACGACCTATTCTTCCCATACGACTTTCGTTATGCGTGCTAACTTTATACATGAGTGGAGGGACCCACAGATTTTTTTATTTACTCTCACAGTTTTTGCCAGAAATCTGCGGAAAGGGAGTCTCTAACGAAATATTGTTCCATATTTCGTTTTGTCTGACCCGGGGTTTGAACCATGGCCTCATGTCTAATAAGCCAAAACACTACCACGAAATTGACGGCTTCAGTTTCCCGATCTTAGCTCCATGGTAGACCTTTAGGAACTTAGAAGAAACTTCTAAAAACCTTGAAGAATTGTGGACCTCTATGTGAACAACGAGGAACGTTATAAATTCAAAAATCCTAAAAATTTAGTGGACAGTATGCCGCGTTATATATAAGCTGTAGTTACTGCCATAACAGGCCATAAAAAAATCATAAAATTTGTTAAAAAAAAGTCAACCCAAAAACCCTTTCCAATGGCTTATTTCACATTTTTGCATATTTTTCGATAATGTTGCAACAAGGAGGTTGTATGATAATTGTAAATAAAAGTACAATAAACCATTGGCACTATAGTAATGTTGAACGATTGTATATTGCAAATTGCTGTATACGAATCGTAGAATTTATTTATTTTTATAATATTTTACATCAACCTGACGTGCCATTATTTAAGGACTTGTTCGGATAATACAATTTATTCAATATCAGTGACAGTTTTTTCTTATTTATTTTGACAAACTTTAAACATCATTATAGTAGGTGTTTCAGCAGGGACAACCAAAATTTAACAGTTGATAACGACCATCTTTTTAAAGCTACGTCTGCCAAATTAGTTGTCATTTATACAGTCTGTTATGTAAACTTACCGCGGAGGTATATAGTATTTCAGAACAAGTGTAAATAGTAAAAATTATTATTCAAAATAGATGTTCTGCTCGGGCAACATACTGCGCGCTTTACCCAATATACGAAAGTCATAATGGTCCTAAGTGGTCCTTTTTGGTGTGAATTTTGGCTTCATAGCGTCATCGATCCAAAATTTCTTTGAGTTCGACGTTTGAGTCCTGACCTGAATTGGATGATCTGGTGCCAACGACATATGGTTTCAACGGGTCACACCGGATATTTGAGAACATGTTCATCTAAAGTGAAGTGATGTGAATTGGCCACCGAGATGGTGCAATTTGACCCCACTAGACTTTATCTTGTGAGATTTCCTGAAGCTGTAGGTATGTGTAGAAGTCGCCGTGGTCTAGTAGGTAGTGTGTTGGCTTATCAGACGAAAAGCCAGGGTTCGAGCCCCAGGCCAGACATCAAAATAAAATACAAAAAGTATTTCTTCGGTGACTTCCTCTCAGCAGATTTCTGGCAAAATCTCTGAGAGTAAATAAAATTGCCATGAAAAGTTTCTCAAAAATCTGTCGTTCGGAGTCGACTTTAAACTGTAGGTCCCGCCACTCAGGTATAAAATTAACACATACAACATAAGTGGTGTGAGAAACTAGGTCGTAATCCTGACTGCAGGGTTGTAATGACCAACTATGTATGTATGTAGGTATGTGCGAATAACCACAGTCTTCAAAGCCAACATAACCCATGTCACCGAAATTTCAGATTCAGTTTAATTTTTTAATAATTGGACATTATAGATGCGCTCCATTTAAAGAAGAGGTGGCGGACATTTGAACGATGTTGTCATTATCATCGAATAAACAATTGCAATGCTATCTCGCACACACCTTGTTTTATTTAAATTTAAAAATAGAAAGTGCTTAATGAAAGACCAATATATTCTATTATTTACTATGTAAACTTACAATCATGATTTAAAAAACGTATGCATGGCGATTTATGTAAATTTGTAATTTTAAAAATTTTCATTTTATCTGTAAATATGTAATAAAATTCTATCATAAATAAGGCAGACAAATATAAAAATTAATTTATTTTGAATTTGTTTCAAGATCACATCGAATTGCTTGTTGTTACGAAACATTGAATAGGGGGCATTTGGAATTAACCCACGCACTTACCATATATTAAATGTTATTTCGTACAAAAATTATGTAAATTAATATTCGTATTTAGAATAATCGCAATAATATGGATTTAATTTTTTTAACCTTTTGCTTCTAATACGTAGAAATATTAAAGCGCAACCAGTAAATTACAAATAAATTATAATTCTAAACAAATTGATATATCAGGTGTACTGGTATGAAACGATTTCGTAGAATTAATATGCAAACATACAAACTGACATACATAATTGGTCATTACAACCCGTTAGTCAGCACTATGACCTAGCTTTTCATACCACCTATGATGTGTATATTAATTTTAAATACGAATGGCAGAACCTACAGCTTAATACTGTGTTCAGGCATGAATTTTAATTGAGTCAATATTCGTTTAATTGATACAATTATTTTAAATGTTCAGGCATACGCAAATCAGCTTATTCAATACTCATTTGACAGCTGGAAAACTCATTTAAGACTGTTTTTATCAGAATTTCTTGAATATAACGGCTAGTTGCCTTTACGACTTCTATTAAAAAATACATCGAATATATTTTCGAAGATTTTTTCCTGTCTTTTAAATTTTTTTATTGAGGAATGCATGTAATCTGCCTTAACTACTGCGGGATGTTATTTGCCCTGAGCACAGGTTCTGTAAATTGATTGGCATATTTTGTGATATAAAACCATTGTTTTGGACATTTTTGGAATTGCCTGGTATGATTCGGTATATTGAGGTATATTGTTTGTTTTCTGGCAGATGGATATTCACTCTACTCCAAGCGAGTATTACAGTAAAAATTTCTGGTGCTATTTTGTTAATAAAAATTCCTATTCATTGTTTTGTTTATAGTCCTTATTCTCAAAATTTCGAAACATTCAAAATAATTTAAATTATTAGAAATTTTAAATAATATATGTATGGTAGAAAGAGAATGGAATGGTATTCCTTATACAAGAAGTATCGGTAGATTTAGTGTTAATATAAATAAACTTTCTTTCCACCTCACTCGATATTTTTATTTGACGTTGTTGATATTTGTATTTTCAAATATCAACAAAATTTGTTCGTATAAGTTATAACGTTTTCACTGAACATACTTATGACAGTGCTGCATTTTAAGTTTTACTCAATATTATAATAATTTGCGTATTTATTGCGCAATTATTAATAGAAACTTTATATGAAATATTGAGCTCAATAATGGCGTTTATTGCAATTTACGCAATAAAAGTGTATATCTGAACACCGTATAAAATCGACTCGGAACGACCGATTTTTGAGAAACTTTTCATGACAATTTTATTTACTCTCAGAATTTTTGACAGACGACTGCTGATAGGAAGAAGAAATAAATATTTTTTCATATTTCATTTTGTTGAAGATGTCTGACCTGGGATTTAAACCGTGGCTTCTACCTACTAGACATGGATATCATATCGTTCTACTATCGTACAGAAACATCATCGACAGCTATACACTGTCTTTGAGCTTTGATAGCCGCCGGAAAGTATCGTATCATTTTTACTCATTTCGGTTTAAAAACATCAACATGACAAATTATCGTGCATGTCGATCAGCTTAATGCTGCTGTAACGCGTAGTTTTGAAGAAGACTGAAATGTCGACTCATCGTATTTTTCAACTTGTTCGTCTTGACTTACGTGTCTGTGAAATTCAACTCGACCGACGTTTACGACATATTTTTTCTGACTGGATGCATTTGAAAGTGGAAGAAGGTAAAAATATTTATCAAAGAATTATCTTTAGTGGTGAAGCAAAATTTTTAGTATTTGAAGTAAAGATTGCTAAAATCACCATTCGTAAAAGTCCTTAAAAAATCACGATTACACTCATTAAACTTGTTCCTACTTTTTAAGGTCAGGACACTACCATTACTCTTAATAGCGCTGGATATTGAGTCATATTGAATGAGTTTGTATTCCTAACAAGTTGAAATTTAACCACATTTAGTGGCAACTGCACAGCGCAATTTATGAAATAACGCTCTTAATTGATTTATTTCGAAACCGATTTTCCATTCTGCAGTGGTTCTGTTCATTGGCCGTTTTGTGTGTGTGTAGATGCATCCGGATAACTTTTGATGAACTACTTTAAATCAATTATTTGTGCCAGTCAAGCAGAAAATCTTAAAGCATTTTACGCTAATATTTAAATCATTATTGCTGCCACATGATTCAATTTTTTTAGAAAATGTAATCAACAACTTGACTGGTCGAATGTACACTTTACTAGTAATCGAGACATGTACAATGGACAGCGAAAGTCTAGGGATTACATGAATTTTAAGCAATAATATGTAAAAATAATTGATGTTTTTTATATTTATTTTCTTAATGTTTTCCCATTTTATTATACAACAAAAAATTTTAATATTTTTCACAAACCATAAGAAAATAAAGGAAACATAAAAGTATAAGTACCCCCAAGAAGAATTCTGAGTAAACTTGAAATTCAAAGCCCTAATATATTAAAATGTTATACTTTATATTTAATAAGATATCCCTTATGGACAAGCTTTACATTTAACCTATTTGGAATTGTACCATTGTTTTCTGTTGATATTTACCACATTTCAAACTTGTGCAAGTTTTTCGGTTGACTTTTGTTCGACGTTTACCGACTATGCAACTGTTCTTCCAAATGATCAGGACATTGTGTAAAAGTAATAGGCAAATCACATGTTCACATTAGCAGCAAAATGATTGCGTTCATTGACTTGTAACAACCATTACGAATTCCTAATGCACGCACGTTAGGTTAATATGTACTTTAGCATTTTTAAGTACTCCCTCTCATTCATTATTTCTGGATATATTTTAAACTGCCCATACCTTGTGCCCACATATGTCATAAGGGTATCTCCTAATCGAGATAAAGAAATGTATCATTATCAAACTAAAATGTATGGCTACTTTTCACAGATTAATTTAACTTTAATAGCGTCTTTCTACAAAATGAATCTTTAAACCCTTCTTGCTATTAACTTAACAAAACTGAATAATTTTTTATTGAGGTATAACGTTGGCGAACGTAATACATTGAACATTTTAACCCATTAACGACGAATGGGTAGAAAAATAACCAAAAAAGAGGGCTTTTAAAAAATTATATCTTAACCCAACTAAACGAGAGCCCAAACGCTTCTTTAAGAACGAATAAAGAAGACATAGAACGGTTTAAAAAATATTAGTATTGGATGATATTCACATATTTTGGATGATAGCGAAAAGGTCAAAGATCTCGAATTTTTCAAAATCAAGATTTTGTAGAAAGAACTTCTACGGAATATGTGTGGATGATATTCTCAGAAAAACCTTGAGATGCCATGTATATCTTCTACCCGATGAAAATACTTTTACTTGAATTGGTCTACTTCCCTAAGCTACAGTTGCGATTTAATGAAATGGGTATAAAAATACCTAGTTAGGCATTGGTGTGAAATCTTACAAAAACCATACATACATACATAATTGGACGCTACAAACCGTAAGTCAGAATTACGGCCTAGCTTCTCACACCACTCATGTTGTGTGTTAATTTTATACACGAGTGGCAGGAGCCACAGTATATAGTCGACCCCGAATGACAGATTTTTTGAGAAACTTCTCATGGCGATTTTATTTCTTTCGCAGAGTTTTTGCCAGAAAGCTGCTGAGAAGTCGCCGAAAAAATATTTCTTCATATTTCATTTTGATGTCTGACCTGGGGTTTGAACCCTGGCCTTTATAAAACTTTTAAAAGTTAATTTTGAATAAAAATTTCAAATTGTTTTTCTTTATTTTTTTCTAAATTTTTGGGAGCATGAAATTGTGCAAAACAATCCCTTGGGTGTACATTCAAACCGCATTTTGTACAACCGTACTCTGTTTTCCCACCACATTGCGGATAGCGACCACGTTTTCCAATTTTATTAATCATGTGGTCAAATTTGTCAGTGCGTTTTGCTATTTGCTGCGCATTTGTGACAACTTTTCCATCACGGCGTCGATTTTCACGAATTTTTACCAACGCTTCAACAACGCTAACCCGAAAATCGTAGGTGGCAAACCTTCACATCCGCCTGCACAAGCAATGTAGTTTCCATGCGTTTACCATAGCTGCGTCAATAGCGTTAGTGAGTGCCAATACCACTTTTTTCGCTGTTTTCGTAATTGTTGAGGTGATTATCGGTTAAGTCAACCTCACCCATTCGCTGTTTATATACATGTATTATGTATGGTTGAAGTCGCCGTGATCTAGTAGGTAGTGTGTTGGCTTATTAGACGGAAAGCCAGGGTTCGAGCCCCACACCATACATCAAAACAAAATACGAAAAGTATTTCTTCGGCGACTTCCTCTCAGCAGATTTCTGGCAAAAACTCTGAGAGTAAATAAAATTGCCATGAAAAGTTTCTCGAAAAGCCTATCGTTCGGAGTCGACTTTAAACTGCAGGTCCCACCACTCATGTATAAAATTAACACACACAACATAAGTGGTGTGAGAAACTAGGTCGTAATCCTGACAAAAGGGTTGTAATGACCAATTATGTATGTGTATGTATGGTTGTTCAACGACAGCCCTTTTGCGATGTTTACGGTCAAATTTTTTTGTTTTGCACATCTGCCCTACACCCAGGAAATTAGACATCACAGTCACCACCTTCAGAAAGATTTCATATACATACATATATACATAGGTATAATATGATAATAAATATACCGTATTATATAAATTACCGTATTATCGTTCCAGCGAACTGCGATAATATTGTTATTTTTTCCAAAGCAAAAATCTGACGAGCGCTGAGGTTTCTTTTTATCAATTTAATATCATCCAACAATGCGTGATTGCTCCGATTATCTCGAACAGTACCTGTTGCAAAATAATCTTTTCGAAATAATGTACATAATAAATTATTGCTTGTAAAAAAGTTGTCGAATGTGACATTATTTTGGCGTAGTCGTAGTACCACGTTTTCTCCAAGGACGTAGTCAGCATTATTATTAGCAGAAGCGCCAGCATATGGGATAAAGGAATAACAATATCCTGTCATAGAAGCTAACGCTCAGTGTTTGTAGGTAAATCGTATTGGCTTACCCTTTATGTACATCTATAGAGAATGGCGACCATAATATATAGTAGGGTAGAAAAATACCCATGCCCTACAGAGACGCCACGACACTTAAAAAAAATAAAAATTTGCATATCAATACAAATACTCCAAATACTATTTGTGCCAAATTTCACCGAAATCGGGCCACGGATTCTGGTGTCAGGCGTTAATGGGTTAATATAAAAATTTATTGTAAATATTATTCTATCATTATCATACAAACTTATCCTTTATTGAATAACAAATTAAAAAAGAAAAATTGTGCGAGTTTAACTTTTCCTATCTGATTCATATTGATCCTTTATTAACAAAAAAAAATAGTTTTGGAAGAAAGAGGAAAAAACTTTTTTATAATCTTTGATGGAAAAAATAAACGCACAATTTTTCAACAGAATTGGGAGTTTACTTTGAACGATGTATTAAAGGTATTCAGTAATAAAAAAATAATGAAAAAGCCTTTAAAATTCTTCTAAAAGTTCTAAAGAAAACTTTTCTAGAAGATGAATTTAAAACCACAAAAATTTAAATGGAATCTTAGAAAAAATATTTTTCACAAGTTATGAAAACCATGTACATACAGTGGATAGTAAAATTATAGGTAGCCCAATATATTTGAACAATTTCATGAATATTAAGCAATAACATGTACAAATAATTGATTTAATTTATTTCTATGTTATTATACAAGAACAACAAATTTTAATGTTTTTCACAAACCAGAAGAAAAATAAGGAAAAGTTTTTAGGGGCTCCATATTTTTACACGCAAAAGTGTAGGATTCCGCAAAAAGACCTCAGAATAAATTTAAAATTCAAAGGCCCAATGTAGTAAAATATTATTCGTTATATTAAGTAATATCCCTTAAGACCAAGAACGCCTTTTAACCCATTTGGCATTGAATGTACCAGTTTTTTCTTGTGTTTTTTCTTAATATTTGCTTCCATTCAATCAAGAGCAATATATTCAGTTGACTTTTGATTAAGGTTTAGCGACTACTTAACAGTTCTTCCATGAGATTTTTAAAATTTTTAAAATGGAGTCATATCAATATTAGAAAGGTGCTGTGTACCACGAGTTGATAAAACCAGTTAAAACCGTGCATGCAGATCGACCAAAATGGACTGCACGACACCTGAAGGTAATTTTGCACCTGCAAACAAAGCCACATCGGTTCAGAATACAATCAAAGCTTTAGGCTGGGTACGACTACCCCACACGCCGTATGCACTCAACATGGTTCCTGCCGACTACTATTTGATTTTATCGATGGGATACGCATTTACTGAGCAGCACTTCAAGGACATCGAAAGATAGATGACTTATTGGTTTGCTTCAAGAGACGAATAGCTTTATTGACGTAGAATCCACAAATTGCCTAAAAGATGGAAAGAATGTTTTTTACTTCTTTACTTGCCCGTTAAAAATTAGTGTTTTTCTTTTCGCGAAAAAAAAATTAATAATAATAGCGCTAATTTCATGCAGGCACGTTCACCAGATAGGTTTTATAAAAAAAGTGTGCACCTAAGTTTGTTTGTGTAGGCCAGGTAACAACAAATAGTGCTGAAAGCGTTCTGTTAATGTATAGCTCTATCTGTATCTGCTCTAAATATATTTACAGTACGTGCATTACTCATAAAATTTTCAAAATAATTCAATTAATTTAACTTTTCTTTCATACTCTGTATTTTATATACACAATACAGTTGTTTAAAATGATTTGCATGTAAGATATTGAAATTTATTGATTTTTTATTAAATTTTTTCATTTTAAGTTTTTACAAAAATGTTCTCGCCTCAATTTAACTATGAAAACTAACTAACATAACTATTATTTATTTATGTATTTATTTATTTATTTATTTATTTATTTATTTATTTATTTGTTATTAGTCATAGCACATAAAGCAAAATAAAAAAATTTACACACCATATATGTTTGGAATTTATTATATGTACAGGCATCAGTGTGGATACCTTAAGCAAAAATGAAGAAAATTACAGAAACGCTTATTCATATATTCTTATCTCTGGATGACATACGCCATAAATTTAAATCCACTCTATTCAAAAAAACAAAAAAATTAACCAAAAGTTATATTCAACTTTTTTACTCATACAATGTATACGTACATATGCCATTAACACGATGAGAGGTTTGATGAGGAAATATAATATTTTTCTTAAAATAATGACTTTTTTCTGGAAAATGATTTTTTTATTCCTCAATATTTAGAAAATTTAGTAAAAAAAATTTTTCAACAGACAACTTAATCTTGAATCATTATCCGTCTACTGCTCACCTGTCAGTGTACCCTCACTTCTGGCAAAAACACCGAAAGTAAATAAAATTGCCATGAAAAGTCTCTAAACAATCTGTCTGTAGGTCCCGCCACTCATATATAAAATTAACACACACAACTTAAGCGGTTTGAGAAGCTAGATCGTAATCTTAACATTAGGGTTGTAATGACTAATTATTTATGTATGTATGTTATGTATTAATAATTACACAGCCCTGCATGGGTTTTGCAACTAAGATTGCTCTAGGTGTTTCCGAAGGTATTTTGTGCGCTAAATACGAATCTGGTTTCAAAAACTTTCCATCACGTCAGGTTTTCGAGAAAAAGGGGGTTGAAAACCCTAAAAATAGCGTTTGTGGCCATTTCTGAAACATTGTAGAGCTCAACACTGACGTGCTAGAACCATCGCTATGGTTAGAAATTGACAATTGATCTTTGCTCTTTAAAATGAGCCCAAAGCCAAATTGTTTGCATACACCCTTAAAGTAGGGGGTGGGTTTATGTCAAGGGGTGCAAAAGAAAACGAAACACATTACGGAGGTCCTTAAAAATTAATCAGATTTACTTGAAAATTGTTAGTCAGGGGTTTTTACAGATCTTCATTCAGAAGATGATTACAGATCTTCATTCAGATTTAATAAATTCAAAATGGCGGATCCAATATGGCGGTCGAGGTTTATAAAAATTAATCAGATTTACTTGACCGCCATATTGGATCCGCCATTTTGAATTTATTAAATCTGAATGAAGATCTGTAATCAGCGACCCCAAAAACCCATGACACCTGAAGCCATCTTATTTGCACAAAAAAGTCCAAATTTGCAGGGCTGTGTTATTCATCTTAAAGCCATATAGCAGCAAGCAAGAATACATGGAAATAGTGTAGGTGCGTTCATTTGCGAACTCCCTCATAATAATATCAGAAAATTGAAATGCTTTTAATTTTACACCCACTAGCAACATTAATTTTTCGTCATCACTTTTTTAAGTCGATGAAATAAAAAAAAAGAAAACAAAAGAAGGAAAATAAATAAACTTCTCCTCCATTTAACACATAATATTGGCATAACTGCATACAAGTGTCACGTAACAACGTCATTAATGTTCAAAAATCGTTCTCATTGCATTTCGTCATAGGAGGATTTGGATTTTGTTTTTGCGCAGAAGAGAAGGGATAATATCATATAAACGTACGAAAATGGAGATATAAATTTTTTCACTTCATTTGATCAGAGATGCATTCATTTTAATCGTACAAACCTAAAAGAATCGGTCCTGAGGCAGTAATATTTATTTTGTGAATTTAAGTACGTAAACCCTTACCATCACTTGACGCTTGGCTAAGTCCATTTTTAACACAAAATTTTATGCAATTTCTTAGATCCATTGTTTTCAAGAAAATAAATCACAAAACACTAAAAACACTATCTTATTTGTACCTCTCACAAACAAACTAAACATGCGTTAAAAAGCTAAAATTATGAACTTATGTTCGCAACGAGTGCACCATCATAAAAAACAATTTGTTGTAACAATTCTGTTTCTTTTACATCCTGGTGGGGCAGACCGAGCAATTCCTCTTAGAGTGCCTACCCATTTCTTTTACAAACTCTGGTACCTTCTTGGTTTTCCTGCTGTGCACTGCTAGTTACAGCAGTTTTGAAATTCGGCAACCACGTAAGTTCGACCCCCTATGGTTTGTTGAATCCCATACTGCATTTTCCAATTTGGAAAAGTATTCTTGTAGAGGCGTCTTCTCCTCCAACATCTCTCATCTCTTTGTGTCACTTTGTCAGCATTTTTGTTTCCCTCTATGCCAGAGTGGCCCGGCACCCAATAAAGACGTTTGTTATGTCAACGTACACGTATGTAACTCCTGACGCCCTTTAATTTGATATATGATCAAATTCAAAGGAGATAGGTCCCTGGCTGCAATCAATAGCAAAAATAACCGCCTGAAATAAGCTCGCCTGATTACGTAATCTATATGACCCGCTCAGTGCCAGCTTATCGGAATAAATCCAGTGATACATTCCTTTGTTTGGGCCATCGGTGAGGATCTTTATATCATCGCCCCAGATGATAGCTTTAGCAACCCATACTTCCCATGTGGGAGTATACGTAGTCATGCTGTATGAAGAGCGTACCCTGCCAAACACATCTGAGAACTAAAGCTTCAGTGCAGTTCTAGCAGCCAAAGCAGATGTCTAGTCAGCGTTCTTTATTATAAACGTTTGCAGGCAACAAGTCGAAACTATAGCGTTTGTAAAAAGCAACTTCCACGTGTTTTAAAATGATTCGACTCATGGAGCCTCTCAAGCCATAATTTTGTGTTTACAAAACGAACTTCGCTATATTTTTGATTTGAAAACGGTCTTAAACATATCTAATCTTCTCAAACAGTTTCATGCACTGGCAGACGAGCATATAACCTTTTCTCATATCACAGTTAAATAACACTCTATAACAGCGATATGATTCTTATTATCTGAGCGCTTGATGGTGAAAACTGAAATAATTTACAGAATGATGTTTTACAGATTAAGTTTCATACACCATTTGGTTATAACTTGTGATATTCAATTATTATATTAGAGTGAGCGTGTTTAATGTTGTAATAAAATGTATGTCCCGTGTTGTACTTCACTGCACTCTCAAGTGAATGATAGACATATTCATTATAACTTAAAATCAGACGGAAAGAAAGTAAGAAAGAGTAAATAAAAGTAAGAGTATTGTAAGAGTAGCATACGGAGACAACATATTTAAGTGCGAATAGTGTTTACCAAGTGCCAGTTACTACTGGCAAGTCAGGTAGTCATTCGAACGTGGTTGTCTTCTTATGGCAGTTGATGTAGTCAGTTTCGGTATTTCTGCTTTCGTTTTTGCTCATTGGTAAGGAAAAGTGCTGTACTGTACGAACCTCTAGCCATTGACAAAATTAAATTTGTAAATATTCTTTTCACGACACACGTGCTTGTATAGCAAACAAAAGTCTCACGTATAAAAATTGTTTTCTATTTGTGGTCACCAAAATGAATCTTAAAGTATACTTTCTTCGTTTTTAGCGATATTAAATCGTAAAAAGTAATCATTTTAGTTGTTTCCGTCGTCCTGGAAAATATTAAATGTCTGAAAAAGTTTTCTTCCAATTTAGGAAAAAAAGACTGATGTTTCCATATTTTCACAGATTATTTTTACTGAAATTCTTGTTATGCACGGCAGAATGTCTTCACGAGAAACTGATTGGACCAGGAACACAACAATTTGATGGTTTGAAGTTTTTCAAATCTTAGTGCAGATTTACTTACTATTACAATCCTTCAATCAATAATACTACCTAGCGTCTCACATGACTAATGTCTGAAAAAGTTTTCTTTCAATTTAGGAAAAACTTTTTACAAAGAAACTAAAGTTAAACAGACTGATGTTTCCATATTTTCACAGATTATTTTTACTGAAATTCTTGTTATGCACGGCAGAATGTCTTCACGAGAAACTGATTGGACCAGGAACACAACAATTTGATGGTTTGAAGTTTTTCAAATCTTAGTGCAGATTTACTTACTATTACAATCCTTCAATCAATAATACTACCTAGCGTCTCACATGACTAATGTCGTGTGTATTAATTGTATACATGAGTGATGAGACCTACAGTTTCAAGTCGAGTTTGAACGACAGATTTTTTTGAGAAACATTTAATTTCAATTTTAATTACTTTCAGAGTTTTTGCCAGAAGACTGCTGAGAGGAAGCCGCAGAAGAAATATTTTTTTCTATTTTGTGTAGTTCAAGATGACTGAGCTGGGGTTGGAACCACTACTTCTACTACTTCCTTCTTTGATGATCTGGCCATCAACGACATGTATTTTAAAAGGACGGCGCTTCTGCCACACAGCTCATACTGCATGGAATTTTCTCTACGATAGATTTGTGAGCATTGTTACCACACATGGGGGTGATGTGAACCAGAAATCAGCAAAGAGAATTCAAAAAGATGAGTAGATTCGAATCATACTCATAATTTCAGATACTTATACGCATTCATACTTATTTTAATATCATACTCATACTACTCATACTACTCATATTCAAAGTTTGAAGTACTCATCGTACTCATACTTAACAATACGCATGATGTTGTTGAATTGGGCTCTCCTTCACTCAACATTTACACGAATCACAAAATAAGTATGATTCGCGTACGAACACTACAATACTCACTAAAGGTTGTGTGTTTGCTTTGCTTGCTGTCTTTGTCTTTTTCTTTCTTTTTTTTTTTTGTAAATGAAACAACAACTAAGAATGTAAATTTTGATGAATGATTCGAATCACTCGAGTATGATTCGAATATGTATATAGTATTTTAAGGATTTTTCTAAATTTATGATTTTGAAAGAGTAGGCGTATGCATCAAACATATTTCGAATGTTATGCGTTTGATGTCAACGTTATACTCATACACGAACAATTTAAGGCCATGATTATATCATGTGTAGGTGATGAAAACTGATGACTGATACGCTGCAATTTTCCTTGTGGTGTTTCCTTAATTTGCGACTGCAAATGCGAATAATCCGAAAATCATAGCGGTCCTCAAGTCATTCATGTCCTCGGTCAATTTCAATCACACTTGTAAGCCAGATTCATGTAAAATTTAACATATCGGTTACGCTTCACTTAGAGAAATCGTGACGCACATTCAAACGATGTTATGTACCACATATGAGGTAACCATTAGATCTTTTCAACTAAAAATATCGATCAAACACTTAGTTTTATTTAAATTTAAAGATAGGAAACGTTTAAAAATACCCTATATTTTATAAATTTTCGGTTAATTGGGTACAAGTGTTCAGGCATAAAACTATACGCAGTTCAGCTGCTTATTCAATATTCATTTAACAGCTGGTAAACAAAACAACTGGTTATTTCAACAACATTGTTTTAATTTTGTTTTGTTTGTCGTTGTTGACATTTGAGTTGTCAAATATCAACAGACAGTGTTCGGTTAATTGTAATATGATCACTAACCACACTTATGACAGTGCTGCATTTTAAGTTTTACTCAATATTATAACAATTTGCGTATTTATTGTGCAATTATTAATTGAAACTTTATATGGAATATTGAGCTCAATAATGGCGTTTATTGATTTTTACGCAATAAAGGTGCATATCTGAACATAGTATTAATTATGTAAATTACGAAAATAATTTTTTAACCCATTTAACGCGAATAATTTATGTAGATTACCTTTAAGACCACGCCCGCAACATTATCTATTTCCAGAAAGTATAACGTGCAAACACAATCACAGCATTGTCATTAAAAGGGGGTGGTATTAGCAACATTAGGATTTAATAAGTCCCATACGCCTAGTTATGTTTAGCGCTTTTGCGTATGTTACGTAAATATTTATTTGGCTGCACAACCTTACATTGCAATGGTATAACGACATGTGTTTATTTTGTTTGTAGCCTTTGATAATAAATTTTGCAGATGAGAAAGAAGAGCAGAAAGACCGTAAGAAGAAATATTTTTGTAGTTTTTGTAAAGATTTGTATGTTTGTTGTTATTTGTATAAAACTAATAAACAGTCATGGAGACAATTAGAATATTTTCTTTATATTCTCGGTGTACTGGTATAAAATGAGCGTTTTTGGTGAAAGTAAAGCACGAATTCTTAATGGGAAGTTAAAAAACATTTTATTCAAAACCATTGCTACATATTTTTTCCATCCCTCAGGCAAATTGTGGATTCCACGCCAATTTAACAGTTCCTCTTTCAAAGCAAACCAAATAGCCACCAGTCTACTTTTATTGTGTATCAATTGAAAAGTCAATAGATTTAATAAGTAATCGAAACATCTTTGCTTCTATAGGGATTTCGAATATATATGAACGGCATAATAGCCGGTCTCACGAAAAAAACTTTGTTATCTGTAATCGAAAATATTGAAAATGTTTGATAGAATTTCAACATGCAAATGTTATTCGCAATCCTTATACCATTAGAGCAATAATGATGTGTAACATTAGTCTACCCTAAGTGTCCTTACAATCACACAATGTCTGACAAATTGAATTTAAAAACTACAGCTGAAATCATTTTCGATATATAAAAAAATAGTCCCAAATTCTTTAAAAAAATTTGTTACAAATATTTCTTTCCTTTTTTCATTAAATATTAAAATTTGTAACACACCATAAATCATATGAAAGTCCTGAACAGTTTGTAATTCCCTGTGTATACAAACGTATGCTCGCTACAATTTTAAGGGCAATTATTACAACTTGCCGTTAAACTTTTGTTTAGTTAAAGGTACTTTTAGCTAAAGGGAACTGTAAAGTTACCTTTAACTTAATTTCATTATTACAATTTACAGATAAAATAAAGTTAACTTTTTTAAAAGTATGGCAGTGGCGGAGCAATGTCGATAACACTGCTCAAATTAAACAAGTTTTATTTAAACGCAGTGGCAACGACGGGCTTCTTTTTTTGTTGTAGTTGTTCACTTTGTTTATATTTGAAGTTGCCGTATTGCAAATAAAATATAATATGGCAAGTTCAAACATCAGGCAACTCCAACAAAATGAAAATATTTCATCGGCTACTTCCCCTCAGCAGATTTCCAGCAGAAACTCTGAGAGTAAATAAATATTGCCGTGGGAAGTTTCTTAAAAAAATGAATATATTAAACGTTTAAAGGTATATCTGAAAGTGAAATAGTAAAACGCATACAAAATTTAAATACATTGGCTCAAATAAGTTTCCGTATGCCAAGCAGGCGGAAACAGTTTACACAATATTTCAAAAACTAAACTTGTTCTTGTAATAATTAGGTACAAAAATGTTAGTTTAATAAGTTTTTTTTATATTTATTTTTTATGAAAAAAAATTGAAAAAATCTTCAAAAAGTCACCGTACCCTCTTTGCTAATACCGATTTTTAAATTTGATTTGGTTTCGTAAAATCCAAAAATCCTGAAAATTACAAAAAAATCATTAAAAAGAGTGCTATAAATTTGGACAAACAATATGAATTCCGATTCACAATGATCCGAATCACTTATCACAATATTGTGGAAGAGGAATATCTCATCAACTAGGACGCAGATTTAAACTCTATAAAGTTTTTAAAAGAAAAAAAAATTCAGAACGCAAGTAATAAGTAAATGCCCCAGGGAATTTCATTGTTAAAGAAATCACAAAATCTGCATTAAATTGCTCGGTTTCTTAAGACGGTGTAAGAAATACTTCAGTCTATCTGATCTTCTAACTATTTACACCAATTATACATATCTGTCCTCTGAAGTAACCTTAGTTTAGTAGGTATTGTGGTTTTATTAGACGTGAGACAATGCTTAAAACCCCCGGCTGGATGTTTCCAACAAAACTAAATTGGAAAAAAAATTTTCGCCCACTTTCTCTCAATAGATTTCTGGCAAAAACTCTGAGAGTTAATAAAATTGCCAATGAACAGTTTCTCTCATCTCTGTATTATTTTTTAGCTATCCTGACATTACATTTTTTGCCATGAAAAATTTACTTTAGTTTTACATCCTTTAATTAAACATATATTTTCATATAAAGCAAAAAATGAAAAACAAAAAATAATGTAGCAAGCATAGACAATTATACGAATACGACTTTATTTAGTTTGTTATCATAGTTAAGCTCTTTATATTGCTTACAGCAAACTTTTGTTATCATGTTTCTGCTTTTGTGTTATCATGACACTTTAATCAACAATATTTAAACAAAGAACTGGAAATTTACTTGCATACATACATATATTATTATTATTTAAAAACTCTTTCTAAAAACTTTTAGAACGTGTCGCTAGCAGACTGAATTTTGTTATACAGTAATCCCTCGATTTACGTCGCAGTTGGTTCCAAAAAATGGCGCCGTAAATCAAATTTCATATTGCTCATACTACAAAGTAGTATGTTTTTAACATTGAACTTAAAAAAGTTACAGTGTCCCTCGATTTACGTCGCAGTTGGTTCCAAAAAAAGGCGACGTAAATCGAATGACGACGCAAATTGAAGTTAGAGGGAACAAAAAATTTGACGATGTAAATCAAAACGACGTTAATCGAGGCGACGTAAATCGAGGGATTACTGTATTCCAATATAGAGGACACCAGGAATAATAGTAATGCCGTTGTATTCGTATTTACTAAATAAAAGTGTAATGAATAATTAAAGAGTGCAGTAAGCAACACCATGAACAAAACGAGCCACTGACACCAGAGTGGTGGACCCAAGTAATGACTTTACTTGTGGAAAGGATGACATGAAGTTATTAAAAACCAGAAAAAGTTTTTGTATATATGTACATATGTATGTATGTAATTGTAGGAGTACGTAATACTTATGAATTGGTATGTGTACGTCATTAACTAATAATCACCATTTTTGTTGTATTTTTAAATAGTAAGGTAAGGTTAAATTAATTATTAGCTACCTAGGAGATCATAGGGTTTTACAAGCCCGTTTGTCAAATCGATTATACTTATTCCATCATACTGTTACGAAAATGGAAATGGTGTTTTGCTTTTACATCGTTTAACATTAAAATAATGATAAACAAGTATACAGAAATATACCAACAAAAACGAGCATAAAAGGGATAAACAAGTAAACAAAAATGCAACAACAAACACTGCGAGAATAAATGTAAACAAAAACATACAAACAACAATAATGAACGATGTTTACATATATAGAGATACGAACATTCGACTTCAAGATCATTCATCAGACTGTTTACGTTGGCATGTAAAAGGCAAGACAAAGCAGGCAACGGTTTAAAGAGAAATGAGTTTTGAAATTCTCATTTACAAAGAACCGTAGAACTCTTGTATAAAAATTTTTATTGTTTATGCAAAGAGTGCAAAGAAAAATAATAAATGAATAAATTGTTGTTGTTTACATCAAATTGTGAACAGTGGCACACAGAATTGTGTAAACAATAAAGATAAATAATTAAAACTAAACACAAATTTATTTTTATCTTATTTGTAGTCTACGAGCTCATATCTTAAACGTTTTTAAGAGATAAAAACGTAACAATATAATTATAACGTTGACTCAGACAGACAGATTTGGAAAATTATTCATGACAGTTTTATTTACTCTAAAAATTTCTGCGGGAAAGCTGCTGTAGGGAATTGACCAAAGTAATGTTTCTTTTCATATTTCTTTTGTTCGAAGTATCCGAGCTGGGACCCATATGCTCAAAGACCCATATGAAGTTAAAGGCCAAATGTCAATCTTGGACAGCTTTAGACAAGGTGTACATAGTCTCTAAGAATTTAATAACCCATCTTCAATGTCAGTAAATAAGTGCATATCTCTTTTCAATGTGCTTTGATGCCAGATTCACACGGGGGAAATCTTTACATCAACTATTTTATAAAGTGTAGTATGTAGATTCAACTGTTTTCAAATGATTCCACCTACATACATAATTGATCTTTACAACCCATCAGTTAGGAATACTTCCTAGCATCTCCACACCACTTATGTGTGTGTTTTAATTTTATACACGAGCGGCGGGACCTACAGTTTAAAGTCGATTCCGAACGACAGATTTTTGACAAACTTTTCATGGCAGTTACATTTACTCTCAGTGTTTTTGCCAGTAATCTGCTGAAAGAAAGTCGACGAAGAAATATTTTTTTCATATTTTTGTTTTGATGTCTGACCTGGGGTTTGAACCCGGGTCTTACGTCTAACAAGCCAACACACTATCAACTAGACTACGACTTCAACACATCTAACTTTATTATGTAACCTATATCCGGCAGCAAATACTTAGATGACATTGTCTATGAGTGTACACCATTATCATAAAAGAATTTACCGGATGTAGTCGATAGGTGCATTCATATCAAAGATATTACCATGTTTATAAGTAGGATCCTTCACACGCTTTACATGTCGAATTAGTTGTCATTTGTTTAAACTGTTTTGGATTGAGGGCAACATAGACATCAACTTATGTTTTAAAATATTATGATGCTACAAATAATATCCTAACCAGGAAAAAAACAACATTACCTAGAATAAATCTTGCTTTTGCAGCAATCTTCATATTAAAGAACTTAGTCAATGTGTACTGACACATGAAGTGAAGTATAATATCTTTCTCCTCCTTAGATCCACTGCTGCTGCAGAAGTCTTTTATTGAAAGACTTACAAATAGTGAAATAGTAGTGTGAGTCGCTATTCTCCAATAAATGATCATGCGATTAACGATAGAAGAGAGTCAGTCCTCTCATTATCCATACGTGTCCAACAGAGTCTAGCATTATTTCATGTACTTTCCTGCTAATAATGAGATTTATCCTCCTTGTAAAACAAGTGGGCAAGACCCAGTTTAACTAAGACAATCGGAATACATATGCCATGCAACATTTCCGAAGATTGGAAGCTTCGTACCGGCTCTGGTCGTTGCATGAGCAATGAAATTTTTCACTGGAAACCTCGGGATTTTTAAACCGAAACGATTTAGTTGGAACTCTGTTGTGTACTTATGTTGCATCTGAAAGGCATAATGTGACGATCAAAGTACGATACCATAATGATCAAATCATTCGTATAACCGTAGACCTTAAAACCACGCCACTGCAACTCTTCCATCAGACCCTCTGCAACGATATTTCTCAGCAAGGGCGATGGAAATCCATATGAGCCTCAGTAAAGAACGCAGTAATGATAATTCTGATTAAAAATTCCGTAATAAACTTTATAACCGGTCCACTAACATTCCGTTCATTAAAACCTCTAACAACAACTTCCGGTTATTGTCGAAAACACTATCCACTTCAATGAAATCTACCAAAGAGGTGCTTAAATATGTTAGAGATGTGCACCTTTGGGTAGAACCAATAAAAACCGAATCTGAAATTGTTAATAAACAGAAGGTATGACGAATATCGGTAATAATTTGGGAGATAATTAGTAAATGGTTGAAAGTTGAGGCTTTAGACTGGTAAATTAAGTGCTATTATATGTGAATTATACAAATCGTTTTCCGGAGTGTCGTAGTTAAGATCAGGTGAGGTTCAATGTCTACATTGCCTTCCATTTGGGTAGCGTTTTTTCTACTGTCCTACCGCAAATGATTTATATTGCTGCACTATTCAGGGCTGATTATACTATACGTTTGCATTTGTTCAGTTCCAGATTTTTATAAAATGCTTTGTATGGCTTTACCCTTTCAATGACACGGAATTCTGTGTAATGGAACCAACATCAGAGTATGCCTGCATGTGACATTTTAGTTAGGAAGAGCAAACACAACCATATTTAAGTAAACAAAAACATTTTTCATTATCCAAGCCTATCGTTTATAAATTTGGTGGCGGATTTTGTTCTTGTTTTTTGTGATTACAACGAGATTGTTATCGCATAGGTTTCGAACACAAACATTGTGGTGCAACACTTTGTTGACAACAACTTGTTGTTTCTTTAGTATTGTAAATTCTAATAAAAAATTTAAATGGTTTCAAAGTCAGGATGTGTTTTGTTTGTTATTGTTGTTGTTTTTTTTTTTTTTTTTTGTTAAATAATATAGAGCTGTCATGTAGCACCTACATCATATTTTTATAATTTTTTTGTCTTTCTCAGTTCTTTATATTGCAACTATAACTTAATTCTTTTTGGAAATAAATGCTTTATGAAGATTGTTTTTTGAAAGAACATTTCATTCTAAGTATTGTCTATCGAAAGTTACGATAATTTCCTATCTTTTTGGCAAATTATTGAGTCCTCGTCTTTTGATGCCTAGAATGATTCCTGTTCTGAAGTGAAGCGCATTGTAACGTATTTATTTGTTTAAAATTTTATTTATTATTTAATTTTATTTTAGTGCACTCAAAGAGCACTGTTAAATAATAAGAACAATAATTTTTAATAAAGTGCAGCTGAACCGCACTATTTGGTTAAATTTTATTGATTGATCTTGAGGCAAAATATCCCTTCTTTTATACTAAATTTTGGCTGATTTGACAACTCCAAATCAAACCATTAATTCTAATACAATTTTGTATTGACTTAATACTATAACATATGTTTGTGTGTATATTATATGTTTAACTATATTATAATGGTTTGTGTGTGTAATAATTATGGGACAAGTGGATGTTATATGACACGCGCCTATTATCCACAATAATTCCCACGGTGAAGTGTAAAGAGAGCCACACACGATCACCAGCAATGCCATACAACAACAACACGCATACTATATATTATATGCAAACCAATGCAGTCGGCGGCCTGACAACAAAGTGTCAAATGATCGTCGCATGTGCGCGACGGTCAATAACATTGAGTCAAGTGGTCGCCGCTCATATGCAATTGGATATTCTTTTGTTCATGCATATGAAATGTTGTGCTAGTATTGACAACTGTAAAATCATGCTACAGTGTTCTGTATCGATCGAAACAAATTATAGTCAGAGGCGGAAAATGAGGCAAAATTCCCATTCCCTGTTTTACTAATAATTTTTCCCGAGTGTTGTCATGATGGAAAATTACGGACACGTGTCTGATTGCATATTCAAGTCACTCTTAGACTGGTGTGGTTTTAGCAGCTCATATTGTATCACACTCTTCTGTGCCCCCAAATACAGAACATTGTCTTGACGCAAAGATATTCTGCTGGCGTTTAGATTTTGCTCATTGCCCGCACTTCACATATAAATGTGTTTGTCGCAAGGAGTTCATTTATTTTCGCAAGGGATAATTCGTTGCTTAAATTATTTATTTTTAAAACGATCAAACATCATTTCATACATATGTGCATAATTGGTCATTACAACCCGTCGGTCAGGATTACGACCTAGCTTCTCACACCACTGTTGTTTGCGTTAATTTTATGATGATGATTTTCATTACCGGATTTAATTTTAGTTCTTGACGCCTGAATTACTTTTAAAGAAAAACTGTAATGTGGAGAATTTTTAACACGCTCTCAAATAATACTGTATTAAGTATTTCCAAATATTTGCATTCGCGCTTATATAGTGGCAGATACAACTAGAATTTAATATTTTGAATCATTGGAAATGTTTTACTTCCGTTTATTTCCTTTTACTACGCTTATGTTAAATAAACATGCTGACTAACGAACCCAAAACAAATGGACATACAGGAAGCCAACAAAATTAATATTTTAATTGTTCCGAATGCGTCAGGCACTAGAGGAATACACAATAAGAATTACAAGAGGTTCAACTGATATTATACGAATTTTTCCTGAAGGCAAAACTACTTATCCTTCCAAAAGGAGAAGCAATAGGACTTAGTCGGACTCATTCGCACATTTCAACATTTGTTCTTCCCACGCTCATGGTTAAAACTGTTTCAAACGGAAATTGTTTTCTTAAGAAACTTAAGAAAGCAAAAGGATGAGACATCTTTGTTTTCTTTTATTGTGTTTTCATTTAATTTAGAGCACAATTGTTAAATAAACAAAATAAAATGAGACATTTTCATGTTATTTGTATTCATGTTTATTATTGTTGACACAGTTCAACTATTTGTTTCTGTGTACGTGCTAGTTTATAATAGTTTTGTGCTATTTATCACAGCAACATTCATTATGATGTATTTATTATTCAGTAAAATTTAGTGTTTAAAGAATTTATTGTGTTGAAATATTATTTCGTTTCGTCTACGTTTCATATTTTAAAATTAAAATACAGAATATATGTATGCAGTCGATAAACTTCGACAATGCGACATTACATAGTTCCTCACTTACTTAATTGGTCATTACAACTCTTTAGTCAGGATTACAACCTATCTTCCTCACATCACTCATGTTGTGTGTGTTGATTTTATTCATGACAGGTGGGGCATTTATAGTTTAATGTTGAACAACTGATTTGAGAAATTTTTTTAATGCAATTTTATTTAATTTGAGTTTTTTCGCCAGAAGGCTCCTGTTAGAAAGTCGGCGAATATTTTTTTTATATAACGTTTTGTTCGAGATGTTTGAGTCAGATATTGAGCAACGGTCTCTGGTTTCGTAAGCCAACACACTACCTACCAGACCACCCATTTTGACGGCCCAAAAGTAGTCAATTATTTTGGCCTTCAATTGGACCCTAAACTAATGTTCTGGGCTCAGATCCAAGACCCTGCAACTAAAACCCCTAAAGTCACCTCCTTACTTAGTAAGCGTATGGCCAATATAGGCGGTCGTGTATAGAGCAGACGCAGATTGATGACGACAATTACGGACTCTATTCTGGTTTACGGCAGTGAGACCTGTGCAGAAACATTAAAGGCCGCCTGTGGATTGGAAATTTTATAATCGGTACAACGAACCGCTGCACTTAGAGTGGCATCGGACTGTATCTAAGTCAGCAGTAGTGGTAATCAGTGGTGTAATACCTATAGTTTTACAGGCAAGCGAGCAGAAGAGGATGTGGGAGACTAAAAACGTGCACGAAGAGACAGTAAATGTCGAAAATGCCAGAAAGCAAACCATATAACACTGCAGCAAGACAAATGGAACACTGAAACTAGTGGTAAACGGACGGCAAAACTTTTCCCAAATATTAAACGCTGGATTGATAGGAAATTTTTAATGGGTTAATTATTATTTAACACAGCTGCCGTTATTTTTGTAAATATCTGTTTAAAATGGGGAAGATGACACGATTTAATTGCATCTATGATGATGCGTCGATTGATGACGCTGAACACACTTTATTTCATTATGAGAGATGGAGTTTAGAAAGAACGAATCTTGAGGCCAAAGTTAGCGTCTGTACTGTCGTAAACTTCTACGATTCTACTTCTGAACAGCAAAGAAAATTGGAATAGCATAGCCAGTTACACTGAAGCCTTGCTAAAGTCTAAGAAACTTGACTTGGATGAGAGGATTAAAATTGATGTTTAAACACCTTTTCACATCTCGTTGCACAATCCAGAAGTGATATATGGATATAAAGGGGCCAAATTGACAGAAGGACTCACTTCGAAGTAATACTACAGTAGTTCCGGAGTGGACACAAAGAGTTCAAAAGAGAAGGGGGAGATTTGGTGGGTGAAGGCCCCACACACGGGGCATAGTGAAGACTTCCCCTATGGTGCGGTAAATTTACTCTTCCTCAGTGGAGAAAAAACCTACTAGACCACGGCAACTGTAATCATCCTTTAAGTCAATCAAATATTCATATTTACCTATTCAATATTACCTACAATTTTATCAGTTAATCTAAGCAATTGCCAGGTATTTGTGAAGCAATATTTGAAAGAAAAAACTTTCAAATTAACTTTGTGAGAAATAATCTCTCAGAAAATGATTATTTATTTAGCTAAATGCCGATTAAATCCAAACATCAGTAAAGCTAAGTATTTAAATAATATTCACCGAAATGTGTTTCAGACCGATTTGCAATAGCACTTTTTTTTGGTGGTCAAAACTTTTTTTACTTACAATTTTGACTTTACTTTTCTATTCACAATAGTTACACGTTTTGTACGGAATGTACGGGACTTTGTATTTTTTACCCACTTTTATAACGTAAGGAATCAAACTACAGCGTTTGAATTTATATTCCATACACGTACATACAAAATTTGTTATTACAACTATCTTCTCACTCCACTTATGTTGTGTGTGCTAATTTTATACACGAGTGGCGGGACCTACAGTTTAATGTCGACTCCGATTTTTTAGAAACTTTTTATGGCAACTTTTATGTACTTTCAGAGTTTTTTACAGAAATCTTCTGAGAGGAAATCACCAAAGAAATATTTTTTCATATTTGTCTGACTTGAGTTTTACCACGTCTAATAAGCCAACACACTACCTACTAGACTCAACGACTTCGTATTTATTACGTTATATTGCGTTTTCTTTATTATGTGCAAAACTGCTCATCTTTTCTCGTTTATAAAACGAAAACAGAGTAAGTTAGCCAACTTTCTTCTAGAAACCAAAAAGAGTACGAAAATGGGAAGGGAGAAACAAAATTGTTAAATATTTGCGAAAATAATGTCAACTCCCATGTAAAGTAAGTAATACGCTTACAGTGATATGAAATAATAATGCGACCTGCAGAGGTTTGAGAGTTTATTTATTATTAGCATATTACGCAGTTGGTTGTTCAAGGTCGCACATTTTAATATAAAAGATCTATTGTGTTCTATATTGGTCATGAGTGATGACCCTAGTAAAATTATCATTGCCACTCCTACAGAGACGCAGGTAGGTTGGTTGAAGTGGTAGCTTTGATACCAAAGCTCACTTGTGCACACAAAGCGATCCGTTGTGATGTCATAGGTAAGCGCAGTCCCTGTACTAACCGAATTTTACTAAAGTAATCGAAGAAGGTGCTCAATGCAAGGGCTGCACACTAAAACACGACTCCGCTATTCTGGAACCCAGCCTAAAAGTTTAATAAACAAAGCTCTGTTCTTTATATTAATGGATGATAACTCCGTTAAGCCGTCAAAGATTGAAAGACAAGTACGCTAAATCTACTCCTAGCAATAGATGGGCATTGACAATGAAATTGTAACAGTTTCTTCCTCTTTAACCGACCCACAAACTCGGCAAAAGTTGTTTGATGGGAGCTGCAGGCTTTCCGCGTGGAAAGTTGTGTGCTCCTATAGAGTGTGTACACCAAGAGAGTCGCCGTAGTCTATAGGCAGTGTGTTAAATTACTGCATGTGCGACCACGGTTTAAATCCCAGGTCAAACAATTCCAACAAAACGAAATATGATAAAATATTTCTTCGGCGATTTTCTCTCAGCAGATTTCTGGCAAACACTCTGAGAGTAAATAAAATTGTTATGAAAAGTTTCTCAAAAATCTGTGATTTGGAGTCGACTTTAAACTGTAGGTCCTGCAACTCATGTATAAAAAATTAACACATACAACGTAGGTGGCGTGAGAAAATTTGCGTTACGAACTTCATAGCAGTTATAATGGGCCCAGAGACTGAGAATACCGCGTAACAACTTCTGCAGAAGCTGTAATGGTGCTTGGGCACCCGAAATTTATGCGATTTGGTTAAAATTCTTACTTGACTGAGAGATTGCACAGATACTGATACCATTTTAAATATAAAATGTTCAATTAGTTTCATTTAAATTATACTTCTGCTTCTCGGTATGGAAATGGACGCAGTTGGTAAAAAATTAACACAAAAAGTACAAAACCAGTGGAATTTCAATTGTACAATGAAATTACTTTCATTAACTAATTAGTTTTCTGCTGTCCATTTTCTCCCAGTTTTGGATATGAAATTCCTTTCTGTTTAACTGAATGTTTGTGTTCTTTCCTTCTTGCAACTGTTCAGCACATTTTGGTTTCGTTAAGTATTGCTGTGGTGTGGTGTTCTTGTTGAGTTCATTAATTTCATGCAAATAATTCGGTTTTTTGTCTCAGCTGCTTATTCAATATTCATTTGACAGCTGGTAAACGAATCAGCTGGTTGTTTCAACAATATAGTTTTTTTTGTCGTTGTTGACTTTTGAGTTGTCAAATGTCAACAGAAAGTGTTCAGATAATATGTGCACTGAACATACATACATGATTTATTGCGTAATAATTAATTGAAACTATATATGCTATATTGGCGTTTATCAATAATGGCGTTTATTGCGATTTACGCATTAAAGGTGCATATCTGAATACCGTATAAGTTCGCACAATTATCAGCAGTGCAAGCGTCTCTATGTGTCAGTTACTTTACACATACATACATACACAAAGCGATCTAAAGAAACATGATTAGGATCCTTTTATACACGGCGTGTATACACAATTCACCAATATGAAGAAAATATCGATCGTACACAATGCTACTCTCACACAGATATAACGGAGCTTCATAGAAATATTTTTTCTTATTTAATTTTGTTCGAGTTGTAGGACTTGGGGTTTGAATCACGGCTTGACTTCTAATAAGCCAAAATACTACCTAATAAACTAAGGCGACTTTCCTTTGGTTACTTAGTTGTTTTAATTGCGTAACAAAAAGTTTTTTAAAAACTTGGGAAAAAAAATTTGCTTAAAATGTATATCTTATTTATATGTTTTTAGCATTTATACAATGTTTTTCCTCCTCTTTTGAAGCCATCTATATGTGGAATATCGTAAAATTACACCAAAAGTCGACATTCAGCGGTATGGGCCACCTAGAATTACGTGGCGGTATATAATACAGGGCAAAACCAAACAAACGTTATAATGAATTACAATCGATTTTATATTTAATATACACTGGCGAGCAAAAGTAGTTACATAATATGAAAAAAGTAGTTGTATTTTATTTTTTAAAATTAATAAACAAGCCATGCGTAACTTTGACAATTCTTAAATTAAAAAGCTTTTAAGTAAAATTATTTTTTTTTTAATATAATAGACAAACTAAATGTTATTTAAGTCTTATCCGGTTTTGCTCGCTTCTCATTTCTGATTAACTGCTGAAGTTAGACCGATTTCTGCCAATGCACGTCGTGTAGTCTATTCGCTTAAATTTTTGTTTATGGCATTTGCCGCTGTTTTTGGAGTTCTGACTTCGTATTTTCATAACAATCGCTTCAGTTGCCGTGTGCCATAATCATTTAGAGATCTTGGGCGACCTCCAGTATATTTGAATTGCTTTGCATTCCACTTTTATGGTTCCAGTAATTTTTCTTGCAGAATAAACTTTTTGCGACTATGTTGTTCTAAACTTTAATTGAAATTTTCTTCATTTAATCTTTTTTCCACATATTGCAAGTAAAATTTAAATAAAATTTGAAAATGTTTTCCTCGCCACTAGAGCTGGAATACTAAAAAAATGTTGTAAAAATAACACTATGCAACAAAATAAAAAAATGACATACACCCAGCAAATGACATATTGTAAGTTGTGAGTTTTGTTGAGTAGAACTCAAAAATATTTTTTTATATTCCTTGAGCCCTCCAAACTTCTTTTATTGGACAAAAACTTTTTTTTTTGACATTACTCACAAATTTATTGATTACACAAACATTTCTGATACAAAGTAACAAATTTAAACATTATTAGAAAAGAGAGGGATGGACCTTTAAGACTACATGCATGTACAAATTATTTGACTTAATATACTATGGGGTTTGGTGAGTTAAACTTGACAAATGCGAATTTTTTTATATTTTTTCAAGTTTGTCCGTTCATAGTAGCAAGCTTTTATTAAAAAATATGAAATAAGTGATCACATTCTGAAAGTGAAGAGTTTAACACTTCGTTTGATCAAATCGAACAAAAATTACCATAGTTATTGTTCAAAAAGTCTAACAGTCGAGTTATATTTTTCATATATATCTGTGGCAATAAATAATAATGGCTTAAGTTGACATAATTGTATTTTCATTGTATTACATATTCTTATTCTCTTCTTCAAGATCTATCACTCATCTAAATTCCATGTATTAAATGTCATTATTAATAAAATGTGTATAGGTATTTATATTTATATTTTTATAATTACCAAACACAATTTATTTTAGACAAACCTCTTAATATCTTTAAACACGAATTTTCGACTTAAGGTATTATATATTTATATATTATATATATATATACATATATATTTTTTTTTTTCAAATGAACTTTTAGTTAAAAATTTTCAGAGTTTTTGATAGATCTTAATTGTTTATCGCAAAATGTGTCAATTTTACATTTGAGCGACCACCAGAAATTGGACAATGATTGCGCAAAGAGAAATAATAATATTTGCAAAAAACCCAAATATTAGCCGCCTTCTGGTAGTCCTGCAAACGTGAAATTGATACATTTTTCGATAAACAATCAAGATCCATCAGAACTTTTGAAAATTTTGGAACTGATAGTTCATTAGAAAAAATATATATAAAAAATATAACACGACTGTTATACTCCTTAAATAATAACTACGGTAATTTTTGTTCGATTTTATCTAACGAAGTGTTAATCTCTTCACTTTCAGAATGTCATAACTTATTTCATATTTTTTAATAAAAGCTTGAAATTAACAATGGCTAAGCTTAAAAAAATATCGTTACATGAAAGTCTGAACCATATGGTTATGTATACCATTTTTAAATCTCATCTGTTCTTTTTTACAACACTTTGGATTTTTAAAATATGTTAAAAAATATTTGGGTACTCATAATTTTGTGTGAAAAGATCAAAAATATCGTTTTGTTAAATAAACCAAATTTGGAGGGTTCGAGAAATATAAAAAAGTATTTTTGAGTTCTACTCCTCAAATCTCAAAACTTACACTATGTCATTACTTGGGTGTATTTTGACTGTTGCACCGTGTAATCCAAATAATCTTAAGTAAGGGTTTTTTTTTTAATAGAAAAGCAAGAAATGAAAAACTGGATAAGTGAACAGATTTGATTTTAAAGTCTTTTTTTTAACAATTTGCGTCGTTGGTTTAAGTTTGATAGTCGATAGTGTGATAAGTTATTTTATTTACAATTTCCTACATATTCAATTGGTCAATTCACACAAGCCAATGTATCGTTGTATCCATTGTATTGCTGGACGACCATACAACTGTGTATGCTTGTTGTTGATAATTTTCATGTAAAAATCCGATATACTTATACACATTTTTTTCTTATATTTTTAAAAGTTGTATTGTTTTCGTGCTATCAAATTGTGTGAATGAAAAAAATGTGTATAGGTTTTCATATATTTTTAATAAGTTGTGTTGGTTTCGTGCTATCAAATTGTTTGGATACCAAAAAGAAGAATACGACATACACAATATAGCATAGCATTGAGCGTTCACAAACAACCAAGTGTATTAAATACAACATACATGATACAAGGCGTGTGAATTGGTCAAATATTTTATAAATTTTATGTACCCACTTTTAATCGCCACTACATATAAATGCTTGTGTACCTAATATAAACACATGTTGCAAATATTTTTTTTTTTGTACAACTTAGAAAAAATACTGTTCTACTGGCATTTTATGATTTTTGGGTCAAAGGTTAGTAGTAAATTTATAAAGAATTTTAAAAAGTATTTTATTTTATAACATATTTTAAACTTTAATGACTTAGTTAAACCTTTTGGCTTTTTGACTTCAGGCATTAATTAAAAGGAAATATTTTTCTTAAACTTGTTTCAGTTAAAGTCTTCACACCACCAGTATATTGCTTGGGCACCCAAAATTTTTATATTTAATCTCCCGTTTTCAATTTCTGTTGCTTTTATTTTTTCTTTTCTTTTTTTGTACTACAAATTCATAAAATTTCTGCTCGTCTGCCGTCAATATGCTTTTTTTCATATTTCTACTCTCGGAATGTAATGAAAATTAAAACAGAGTGAACAGAGCAAAGGCTAAATATAGTATTTAGTAATAATGTGAAGCATGTTTGAAATGAATTTGCGGAGAATTGCCACTGTAACCCATTCATTAATGAAACAAAATTAACAACATGACAGCCAAATAAGAAAAGGCTTCATACGAATTAATAAGGTAAGAAGGCATTTTATGTGGTATCGACAAACTTTTACTGAATCTTGTCAAACTTTAGTTACCATAATTAAACAAAATTTATGTAAATTAAAATAGGCCCAAAAATAAAAAGTACCTAAAATTATGTAAATTTTAAATTACTTAAGCACTTTGAAATTAGCCCCTTATTTCCCCAAAAATTTTCTTTTTAAATTTTTTTAATTCAAATTATTAATAATTTCTTTTTAATCTACATTTTTATTAGTTTCTCTTATATATTGAGGTCTTTAATAGAAATCAAAAAGTTTTTCATCAGACACATTTCATTGGTATTGTTTCTCTACTAAATGCGTGTAAATGCTGGATTCTGTCTAAGATCTTATCCTCATACGAATATTCACATCAAATTATTTTAAGATTAACTCTCGCACTTGGAAGTTAATAACGACCATTTTGTTGGGGCTGCATCCGTCAAATTAGTTCTCACTTATTCAGTCTGTTCTGGCAAATCATACAACAACGCGAATGAAATTGTATCTTCGGCAACGCAACGTCGCAACCTTTTGTCATACATGATTGATCATTACAACCCTTTAGTCAGAATAACGACCTAGTTTCTCACATCACTTATGGTGTGTATGTTATTTTATAGTGGCGGGACTTATAGTTTAAAGACGACTCGAAACGATAGATTTTCATGGCAATTTAATTTACTCTCAGAGTTTTTGCCAGAAATCTACTGAGAGGAAGTCGCCGATGAAAAACTCTTTCATATTTCGTTTTGTTGTCTGACCGGGGATATTAACCGTGACTTCGCGTCTAATAAGCCAATACACCACCTACTAGACTACGGCGACTTCAATCAATAAGGACTTTTAAATGAATTAAAAAATTTCAATGATATCTCACACGCTTGGTTTTATTTGAAATTTAAAGTATTCTTAAGGAAAATCCTAATATATGGACAGTTTCACTGAAGATCACAATATGTTAATTGGCGAATTTGTTGTGGAAAGCAGCCAGAGATAAATCATTAGATGTTAATGTAACCTAATGCAGACTGCTACAGGTAAGTAGGTTGGTAGAGAGGAGGCCAACCAAGGGTCTCGTGCCATACATTGACATACACCTTAGCCAAAATGTAGGCTTGTTGTGCGCTCGCCATTAGGAATATCACCTTTTCTCTATAGGAAAACTGTATCTTGTACAAAATTCGTTAATTCCATTCCTATGACATCAGCTATGACTGGTATGGTGTCATACCCAAAGTATTGGGTTCTAGATCTTACGAAAGCTAGGCAATGATACAAAAAATACTCCATCGTTTTAATGTCCCCCACATTCCCTGCATTCACCATTTTCACCTCTCCAATACGGTCAATGTGTACATGTAGGGCAGAGTGTTCCGTAATTACGCTTATAGTCGCCCTTACTAAGTTTTAAAATAATCATGGGTCTCTCCTCATTATGATCGCCCTAAAATATTTTTATAATTTTTCCTACTGTGTTATTGCTCCACATTAGTCGATGTGACGTTTCCGCTTGGCCTTTAACATACTGATTGATTACCCAAGTAAAACTCTGGCTCTATTAGCCAGAATATTCGATCATTAGCCCATACTGCTTCCAGAGCAACGAAAATCGCAACGTTACAGTTTGATTGACATGTGCTTTCAATCTATTAGTATACTAGTATGGTGAGCAGTTAAACATGCATTTTTGAGCAAGATCCTGTAATAATTTTCTTTGGGTATAACTGAAGTATTTTTGAACACTTCAAAATCAATAAACTCTGGAATATGCCAATTTCATAACCCAGTTTTTTGTCCACTCGACAATACGACCAACACCGTCAATCTACTGTAGGCTTATGGGGAACTGCCATAATATTTATAACATGACTAAAGCAGTACCTTAGTACGTCAGATGATCGAATATAAAGACCTCGACATGTTAACAATCATAATTGGATTTTAAAAGGTTCAGAAGAATAAAGAAACCAACTGTAAATCTAACCACTTTAAGTCCTCCGGCTCGTAGTTTGTCTCCACCTAAAATATATTTACGCTTGCAAATGCAATCAATTCCGAAAGGGACATTTACTCCTTTTATTAATTGTGTCCTAATTTTAGTTTCAAAGATTAGAGGACTTTTTTTATTATAAATAATTTTTTCGGCTATATATTCACCGCATGTTATAAATAAGCATTGATAAGCTAAAACCAATAATTTAGTTTCATATCCAAAAACACATAAGCAAATAATTCCACTGTGAAGCACTTTCAGATAGAATGCTGTCTGTATCATTGACAGCACTGGCTTCATATTCGATGGAATGCCATTTGGTCGAAAAGTGCTTTGATCACCTTATGCAACTCTGATGTATTTGTGGGATCACTGTTAAGAAATAGCTGAAGGTGATGAATCAGCAGTAGACTTTATAGGTATAGACAAGAGTCCCATTGTAGCATAGGCAGAGAGCCAGGTCGTTATCTCACTCCAGACCTACACCAGGCCAGTAGATAAAGAGATTCATAAAATACGAAAGGTGAACATTGGCGGATTGTAGGTTTTGTAAAAGGAACCAATAATCTAAAAATGCATTGTGATAGTTGGTTACGTCTTCCGAATGGGTCAGGGTGCAGTCTGTGTCTCGAGGAAAATGAAACCATAATATTCTATGGAATTACATTTCGCTCTCCAAGTTTTTATTACCGTTCCCAATAATTATGTCGTATAGCTCAAGAGTTGCTATTTTATCAGTATAACTCAATGACTTAATATATACGCATAAAAAATTCATAAACGTTTAATCGCACGAATGAGGATGTTGGGAAACAGAACCAATTTCGCAAAAAAGTTGTCACAAAGAGGGTGCATCTAAACAAAATTTTTTTAAAGTAAATGTAAAGTATGATGTACAAATTTTCTTGCTTAAAAGAGGGGTATGCTTAAAAGAGGAATGCATATCTCAAAATAGTTTCAATACATTCTGAAGCAATAATCAAGACTACATAAGTTTCAGTGCTACTAAGCAGGAAATTATTATATTCAGGGTGCTTATATCCAGGGAATACTGTAGTATGTATTAAAACCAACACCACAAAATACCCCCGTTTATTAATAATGCTAGCAACATTGGCAACATCTGGCCTTAAAGGAATATAGCGAACCAAAAACTATCTAAAATTAAAAATTCAAGAATACAACCATAACATCTTTTCGTTACTTTTTGATTTATCAAAAATGGTGTGTATAAGCTAATGCTGATGCGTATATAATTTGAATTTGAATAGCGGATGTGTGATTTGCATAAAATGCAAATAAAAATTGTTTCATTATCGATCTCGAGTTTTAAAAAATAAAGTTCTGTAAGGCAATAGAAAAAAAGAAAAAAATTAAAAATCAGTAGATAGTAGTTAATATGATGTATTTCTTATACTTCTTTGGAAGGAATTTCAATTGTCATAATTGTCAGCCTACATGTGTATGTAATACTTTTTATTTTTGAATATACACCTTAAATAACTCTGTGCCTCTTATTTCGAAGTACAAAGGTAATATTAATTCCTGAATTTTGATTCCAAATCCGTTTTAGCGCTTTTCAGATTGACCCTTTTATAGTTTTCTAATTCCTAAATAAAATAATTCATTTCATTTCCATTCTTTGCCAATTAAACATATCAAATGTCAAATCGCCGTAGTCTAGTAGGTAGTGTGTTGGCTTATTAGACGAAAGACCAAGGTTCAAACCCCAGGTCAGACATCAAAATGAAATTTAAAAAAAAAAATAATATTTCTTCGCCGACTTCCTCTCAGCAGATTTCTGGCAAAAAAAAACTCTGAGAGTAAATAAAATTGCCATAAAAAAGTTTTTCAAAAGTCTGTCGTTCGTAGTCGACTTTAAACTGTAGGTCCCACCACTCATGTAAAAAATTAACACACACAACATAAGTGGCGTGAGGAGCTAGGCCGTAATCCTGACTGAAAGGTTGTAATCACCAATTATGTATGTATGTAATGTATAAATGAACGACTGATTTTTTGAATTTATTTTATAACCGAATTTCTGAATATCGGTTAAGTTTTACTCACTTACCTACTTAATTGGTCACTACAAGCCTTCAGTTAGGATTACAATTCAGCTTCTCAAAGTGACAGAACCTACAGTTTAAAATCAATTTCGAATTACAGATTTATGAGAAACTTTTCGTGACAAATTTTTTTATTTACTCTCACAGTTTTTACCGGGAATCAGCCGAGAGGATGTCGTTAAAAAAATATTTCATATTTCATTTTGATCGGTGGATGGAGCGTAGGAAGGAGGAAAAAGAAAAGTGCCTGGCCACAAATAAATCTTTATCGCTCTAAGCGTTGAATACTCATAGCCGGCTACTGCCCTCATGATTTCTGAATTGAGGGAAAAAAATTACAAATTAGTTCGTTGCAGGTTTGGAAGGATCTGAATTCTATATACATATTATTTGTAACAAATGGAAATATTTGTCTCCATTTCTCAGTAAAAGAAGTTGGTGAAAATTGTGTTTTGAATTGTATTAGAAAAAATGTTTACAAAAATTAATCATATGGTATAGGAGCCAAATTATTTCGAAAAAGCTGGAAAGTTCTGAGAAGACGGTAAATGGAATTTTAAAGTTACTTGGTTAGTCCACAGTCAGTGAAAAGATAATAGTCATAAGAGGATTTAAAGCAGATCCATGTAAATATTTTAAGCAGATAAAAGTTTAATTATGGTCATCTTATGGTATTAATCGAAAACTATTAGATGACGTATTAATGAAGCTCTTTTAGGTGGATGCATTGCACAGCAAAAATATTTCGTATCAAAGAAAAAAAAGAAATTAAAGTCCAGGTTTGGTTTTGCCAAATAAACAAATATTTTATACAGTGACGAATCTAAATTTTGCTGATGGAGATTAGAAGGAAAACGGGTTGTATATATGGCGTTAACCTGTTTTATATTTCAACGATATATTAAACCATGATTCCGATCTGTGTATGTGAAATAAAAGTGACTTCATTGTCTATCCATCTTCTTCCTTGAGCAAGTTATTGTTATAGTTAAAATTTTCCTATATGCGTTACTTTATAATGAGCTGGAATTTTTATTGACAGTACAAGTAAATTACGTAAATTTTGTTATCTCACGAACGTAATGTTCATGTATGAATTGTAGTTAAGTAGAAATATTTGTGCGGCAACAATAGCAATAACAGCTGTAACAATAAATAAAATAATTGGTAACAACATACATATGAACATATGTACACATCTATGCCCCATCGTCTTTACGACTCTGTATTTATTGTAGCATGATATATGTTTGTCTAACAACAACAACAACGTAATTTTTCGTATACAGCATCAGTTTTTCTTCTTCCGGAATTTATATTTTAAATGGTTAGCATATAAATTAATACATTTAAAAATGATATAAAAAGGTAGTATAAGGGAAACTTTTCTGATAAGATACATATAATATTTAAGATATTTAATTCTAGTTGTTTGCCACAAAAAGGAAATGAAAAAGGAATAAACTATTAACACCCTAGCAATTGCAATAAGAAGTCAGAAAGTTGTAGAAGAAAATCGATACAAAGTTTGAGTTCTCTTAAAGCTATGAATTTTATTAAACGCGTGACTTAGAGATAACTATAAAAGTTTTATAGTAGTTGTTTTAGCTCAAAATACCTGAAACTTTCTGTTAAGCAATAAACCCGTCCAACCAAATGATTCATAATATTTGCGAAATAGTAACAAGAAAATGTATCGTATACAATACATACATTCATACAGCAACAAATTATCGAAGATCAATCATATCAAGAAGACACTAACAGTGGTGAATATAAAAATACCCTAACAATTTTGTATCTAGGCAAAAAGAAAAAAACAAAAAACGTGTTTGTACTTATTACAACATTAAACTAGGTTTCTCAAAAATCTGTCGTTCTTAGTAGACTTTAAACTGTAGGTCAGGCACTCATATATAAAATTAACATACACAACATAAGAAGTGGGAGGAGCTAGATCGTAGTCTTGACTGAAGAGTTGTAATGACCAATTTAGTAATAATAGTAGTAGGATTTATAAATTATAGCTTGTACAAGAGTTGAAAAACAAATGAACATTATTTAAATCGCCTTTTTGCTGATAATGCCAGTAATGGACAGTAATGGATATTACAAAAATATATTATATCGATTTATCACGCATCGATGCTATCTGTGCATGAATTGCATATTTGTAGTAAAATTTTAATCCAAAAGCAAGACGTACTTTTTATTGCACAGAGATAGTGAAGAACCGCAACCAAACGATTTATTGTCCATTCTTCAACTTGCCACAAACCTGTTGCTTTGCAAACTTCAGGAAGCTGTTCGAATAAGTCTTTGTTATTACTCAATTAAATAAAGTTCAATGTGTTCCCTTCTCAGCTGCATTAATACCGCACATGTTGTAAATATATAGACTTTTTACCTCATCACGGAGTCTACATATTAAAAACAGTGATCTTTGAGTTTACGTCCACCGAGTAACTAGAGTTGGCAATTATGACGTTTGAAAAACGTTGAAAACAGCAGCCCTAACCGTTTATTTAGAGGGAGAAAAAAAACCCATGTTTGGCAAAGCAAATGTGTTAGAAGCAACAGATATGCAGAGTGAAAATTGGTGATAAAGTAGAAAAAGTAAGAAACATTTATTTTGTGTTAAAAAAGGGAAATTTTGGAATATTTTATAATTTCTTCAGAAAAATTTTAAAAATTCCTAAATATTTAATTATTAATCGAAATGTGAGTAATTTTCGATCACAATGTATATAGTTTCTTATGCAAAAGATAATCAAGAAGCTTAATATTACAAGATCAAAATAAGACATACTGCTTTTAAAAAATTTTTATTGCTGAAATTTGCAAATATTTTTTAATTTCTTGAATGAAGAAGTTAAAAATTATTATTAGTTTTAGTTCTTTTTATTATGTAGTAATAGTTTCACACAACAATACCATTTCTTATTAACTCGCGCCAATATAAAAAACCCTTCCCAAAACCTAACAAAAAACATAAATATACAAAACAGACAAACAATCTGAGAAGGGCAGAAATACTTTTTAGTAATACTAGCTGTCCATTTCACATTAAATTGGCAATGTGTCAAATTCCGTATAGCCTACGTTTACCCTGTATTTACGTCGACCGGTAAAATTCCACTTACCATCCTCAGGCTACTTCTTGATAGTCTGATGCATAAATCAAATCGCTTCTAAAATTACCAAAAAAAAAAAGATTAATTTGTCCCAAATCCGTTTGATTTGAGAAGAGTTATCGCTTCTACTTACCTATCCTTTCGCCGAATATACTTTCCCAAATCCCTCTCAATTCGCCACAGAAAGATTCCGCCCTCCTCGCGATTTGGTTTGTCAGCACAATCGAGCAAATTCCTATATGACTGAGGCACCTTGTGTTACGGATTTAGAGTTTTATTCCAAGCTCGTATCAATCTCATAAGAACTGAGTGTTCTGATGGCGGCCTGGCTATAATTTGTAGTGATATGACTCGTCCTCTGTACTTCCTGTTCAAGTTTCGATGACGAAAACTTTAGCTTGGAAACAATCAACGAATTTTTTCATGTTTTCTGAATAATTTACTCCGGAGTTAATTTTTTCGGATTCAATGTCTCATATTGATACTTCGATCTCTGTGGAGTGTGGAAAAAACTGTGGAAAAGTCTTTTGAAATGAATTCATTTGCAACCTCCAGGCATGACCTCTATGTATGTTTATTTCTTTCTCTGGACATGTGAACATTTCAAATATTTCATACCACAAACGTACTGACCTTGTTTCAAAACAATAAATTTTGTTTTCACTATAAATTTAATTACAAAACAAAATTTGTAATTGGTTTTTGAGTGTGTTTTTCTGAACATGGATGAAAACAAATCATGGAAATTTTAATTCCAAAATAAAATCAATAGTTTAAATTGGCAATGAAAATAAAATAAAAAGTGGGTAGACAAGTAAGAAACAATTATTTCCGAATTTAGCAAGAGTTTAAGGTCAATTTTCAGTTTACTTTTGCTAGGGATTCAATGGCAATGTTTTCTTGCATAGATAACATTACTAACATTTAATTGTATTCAATTGTTATAAAAAATTCTGTATTCTGTATTTTTCTTTTTGGTAAACTATTAGATTTTAAAATTTGCTAATCTAACTTGTAGAGGTTGGTCCATTTAATAAAGTTAAAATTTAAAAAGGCAACAAAACAAAAACGGTTTGAAATTTTGCTAAATTTATTCACTTGTTGTGAAATATAATTATTCCGGTTAGAAATGGAATATTATTTCATTCATATCCTGCCTCGGATGGCCTTATAGTACCTCAATCGATCGGACCAATTTTCGTGCACTTTTTCCATGGTATAGGGTTGTATTTCGACAATGACATCAAATGCTTAATTGTCTGTGGTTTGCCGGCATAATAGTTTTCTTTAACGATGCCGCACCGAAAATAGTTCTACGGTATCAAATCACAGCTCCTTGGCAGTCAATTGACATCACCATTTCATCATCATCAATTAATTAAACGGCCATAAAAAGTTTGACGCAATGAATAGATTGTACCATGTTTAGATGTGTACCACCATAAGGAGCGGCTGCCAAAAAAAAAAAAAAAAATGGCGCAATAGATGTCTCCGTCCTCATTTTTAAAGAAATATGAGCTAATGATGACTCCGCTACACAAGCGTGCATTGTATGACCACGTGTGGGCTTCTGAGCTCCAAATACGGCAATTGTGCTTACTAACGTACCCACCAAGATGAAAATGAGCTTCTTCCGAAAAATTTTTTTTTTTTGGCAAAATCGACAGTTGGCGGTTTCCCTTTGGCGCATCTGGCTTTAAGTCTTGAACGTATTGTGTTGGTAGGCGTCATACCAAGATCTTTTCGCAAAATTCTACATAAACTGGTGTGTGAAATGTAATTCTTCAGAACGATGACGAGTTGTTGTTGATGGCTCTCAATTTCGATATTTTTGAGTGTACGCACTATACGAGCGCACTCACCTCTTGACGCATCAACAATGAAACCAGTTTCACGAACTTTTGCAATAAACTTGCGTGTACTGTTGATCCAATTATCTTTGCTTTGGAAATAAATTTCCAATCAATCTCAACGTTGCTCAAGTGTAAATTCATTCCGGTCAGATTCAAAATAACCGATAAATCGTCCACCCGCTGTATGAGCCGTAGATGCTCCTGTCAGTAAGATTTGCTACATTTTTATGTCAGTAAGATAAGGGTTTCGAAGTCGCCGTAGTCTAGTAGGTAGTGTGTTGGCTTATCAGACGTAAAGCCAGGGGTTCGAGCCCCAGGCCAGGCATCAAGACAAAATACAAAAAGTATTTCTTCGGCGACTTCCTGCCAGCAGATTTCTGGCAAAAACTCTGAGAGTAAATAAAAAAAAAAAAAAAAGTTTCTCAACAATCTGTCGTTCGGAGTCTACTTTAAACTGTAGGTCCCACCACTCATCTATAAAATTAACACACACAACATAAGTGGTGTGAGAAACTCGGACGTTGTACAATGGGTCAATTCAACCTCCGGGTACTGTACTTGTCTTAATTGACAAGTTCACGTCCTCTAACCTAACCTAACCTAAGATTAGGGTTAAAAATATCTTTAATACTTTTATGAGAATATCATTATTCCTGTAAAACCCTAACAAATATTAACTCTAAGCAATGAGGAAGAGGTGAAAAACTGAAAAACAACTTAAAATCTCTCAAATGTCTGACGTATTTGCAAAGAGATTTTGTATTCCTAATACAAAATACCAACATATTGAAAAGAAATAATATTGTATTGAAAGCATACAAAGGAATGTTTCATAATAAAACACATTCCTCAAGTATTAAAATATTTTAAATTCTTTATAAAATTCTTATGAATCATAATAACAATGGATCTTTAAGTATCCATGTGTAGCTATTATTATGCAGTGCAATAAGTTATTTGTGTAATTAAATCTCTAATAGTTTATGTCGAGTATACTTCTCAGAACGAAACGAAAGAAAAATTATACTTACTACCATTCATGTTAATTTTATCCACTAGTGTTGGGACCTACAGTTTAATGTAAATTCGAACGACATATTTTTGAAATATTTTTCATGGCAATTTTATTTACTTTCAGAGTTTTGCCAGAATACTGCTGAGAGCAAGTCACAGAAAGATATATTTTTTTCATATTTCGTTTTGCACGAAGTGGCTGATTCACGATCTCTCGTCTAATTAGCCAACACACTAGCTAGTACACAACGGCGACTTCATTGTAAGGTTTGCTATAATCTGTTTACCCAACTTTGTGAATACATATCGGTCCTTCTAACAGAGTCTTTGACAGTTATTAACTGCCATTTTGTTGAAGCTACATCTGTCGAATTAGTTGCCATTTATTCGGTCTGTTTTGCCAAATCGCCATGAACGGATATAGTATTCAACAATGCAACAACACGAACGCGCCATAAAATTGTCTTGTCATTTACGATCGCCATAAACATGCTACCGAGACGACTATTTGCCATGTGAATAAACACAAAGCAAACGAGCATTGGCGATAATCTGCATGAACCAATTTATTAAAATATGAAAATAAAATGCGCCTGTAAGTAAAATTAGAAGAGAGAGAGAGAGAGAGTTTGGGTACGTTCGGTACCCAAACAGTAGTTATGCAACATTGCAGCATAATAAAAATCAAATGTTCAAAAATGCACTACTTGGCAGCAGTGACTTGCGTCGAACGTTTTTTTTTTTGCAGACAAATGACAATGCTGTCGCAAATTTTTGCAAATTTTGCAACAGTTTGATTTCAGTTGCATTAGTTCGCGGTAAACCATTTGTTCGACAACATTGAAGTTTCATGAAATAAAAGTTATTAAACAAAAGAAAATTTTGCTTTATTTGCAGAAAAATGGAAAAATAATAAAATTTAACCGATATTGTTATAGAAAATTTTAATTATTTATATTTTTAGTTACGCGGTAGATTTCACATTCAACATACAAAAATTAATAATACGACTGTATATGGATGATAGACTGGATATGGAGTCGGTCTTCAAAGAAGGAAGAAAGAAGAAATCAGTATTGTGGAGAAAAATCTTACTAAAAATTAAAGAAATCAAACCGGACTTTGAAATGACAAAGGAACAAATAAGAAAATGGCTGTAGAATACATCATCTTGATACCGGTTTATTACTTCAAAGTATTATATTATTTATTTTAGGAATATGCCTTCTTTTTAGTTTTAATTGATTTTTAATAGCCAGAAGTCTTAATTTTGTTCCTTATTTTTTTTTATTATAATTGAATAGAAAGCTCTGTTAATTTTGAGAACATTTTTTTTTAATTCTTGCAGAACGTTCTAAAAAGCAAATTCTGTTTAGTTATTGTGCAGTAGCAAGCATCTGCAACAGCTGATCACGCATTAGCAACAAAACTTGGCATTACTGCCGCAGTGGTGCAAAAATTTGCTGAATTTACGAACGCACCCTTTATTATAATTATTAATATGTACACCTATTATGCTTTTCACAATTATATCAAAGAACAATTGATGTTAAAACTAGATTTCACATTCAACATACAAAAATTAATAATACGACTGTATATGGATGATAGACTGGATATGGAGTCGGTCTTCAAAGAAGGAAGAAAGAAGAAATCAGTATTGTGGGGAAAAATCTTACTAAAAATTAAAGAAATCAAACCGGACTTTGAAATGACAAAGGAACAAATAAGAAAATGGCTGTAGAATACATCATCTTGATACCGGTTTATTACTTCAAAGTATTATATTATTTATTTTAGGAATATGCCTTCTTATTAGTTTTAATTGATTTTTAATAGCCAGAAGTCTTAATTTTGTTCCTTATTTTTTTTATTATAATTGAATAGAAAGCTCTGTTAATTTTGAGAACATTTTTTTTTTAATTCTTGCAGAACGTTCTAAAAAGCAAATTCTGTTTAGTTATTGTGCAGTAGCAAGCATCTGCAACAGCTGATCACGCATTAGCAACAAAACTTGGCATTACTGCCGCAGTGGTGCAAAAATTTGCTGAATTTACGAACGCACCCTTTATTATAATTATTAATATGTACACCTATTATGCTTTTCACAATTATATCAAAGAACAATTGATGTTAAAACCAAAGTGTATAGATAAGTATACAGGCTTGCTATGAGCAATAATATTTGTCCGTATAATTTCAACACAATTAATGGCATGAGTGAACTAGGCATCAAGATCATGCGATTTGTTTAACATTTCCGGTTTAAATGGTTCTGTAAATTTATGAAAGGTTATCTGTAGGGAATAGAACACACAATCCCGACATTCGGTGATTAATGCGCTACCCAATAGACACCTATATTGTTATATTACTTCCACTTATATTTACTCACCAATTCTTGAATTTATTTTCGAAGCGTTTATTTAATTTAGATGCACAAGAGGTGAAACAATAGGATCGTTTTTCGTTAATATCGTTAATTGCATCTTAAATTGTATTAGAAATCAATTGTTTCATGTTATGTTTACTACAGGCGAGAACATTCTTCGTAGTTTTGTTTGGGTTGTTCCTTTAAGAAAATACTTTTAGGGTTTGGGGCTAATTAGGTCACCGCAGTCGTATTGAGCTTGTTACAATTTGCGGCAGGCATGGTTTAATGGTTCTGTGATGATGCAATATTCTTGAGTCACTTAATCATTTGAGACACCTCGATGGTCAAAAGTCATAATGCAAAAAAAAACACATTCTCCCTTGAGCTTATATTTGATGGTTATTTGAATGAGACTACCAAAGAAAGGTGTACATATGTAGATATTGTTACGAAAAATGAAATATCGTTAACATCGACATGATTAACAAAGGCTACTTTAACAAATACAGCGAACTTGTTACAAGTAAACCAACAGCATCGGTATGAAAGAAACGGGGTTAGACAACAAAATACAGAAACAACAATGATGTCGTAATATAATTCTCGAGAAGGCGAAAACACGAACTGTCATCAGACTGTTTACGTGAGCATATAAAAAGGCAAATCAAAGCTGGCAATGAATAGTAAGAATTCAGTCAGTCTTGTATGAATACGCGTTGCGTGTGAAGAAAACGGTCGTGGTGTGAAGATCTCCGTTGAAAAGAACTGTGTTGTAAGCAAATAATAATAGGGATCAAGCTATTATTGTTGTATTCGTCAAGTTGGAAATAGTGGCACACAAAAGTAGTGAGAACAATAAGGAATTTAATTGAAACTAAATACCAATTTATTTATATTTTGTTTGCAGTCAACGAACTCATATTCTAAACGCTTTTAAAAAGGTAAAAACTTAGCAATATTGTAGTAAACTGTTAAGGAAAAAAGTGGAAGCCATCACTTTCAAATGAAGGCCAGAGACACACCTCTATACAATGAATAAACCGAACAATTTCCAAACAATTCCGTATATTATACGATATATTAGGATTATATTTTTATTGCATAGGAAAAGTGATATGATATCTTATATTTTATGGAATAAGCATTTCTCTTTAGCAAATATTACTGCCGTAAAAGCTTTAAGGAATATGTATGTATAAAATATAAATGGTTTTACCTTAAACTAAATTTTGTATATTTTTTTATAAGCACTTTTATACATACATACATACATGTTTGTATTTATATACATACATACATAGATATATTTCTAAATGTACATATGTACAAAGGAAATTCTAGTTTACTCCCTATGCTTGTTTTTGTATTTAAAATATGTTTTTGTAAAGCCATTTCATTTTTAACAACTAAAGTATTAGAAATTTTTTTTTATTTTTACCACTTTACAGTTTATTTTTATATTCACAAAAGCCACAGTCTGTTAACAAACAAAAAAATCGATATGAGAACTTATTTATTAATGGATTCATAAATTTTAAAGTTTTTTTTATTTATTCGTTTTCTTTAGTTGGAATTTCTATAAAAAGAAGATATTAATAGTAAACTCCAAATGATACTGGACACACAGTTAGATCAGGTCAAATTTTCTGAAATTAATGAATTTTCTGAATTAATTTATCACAAAATGATTGTAACTTGCTTTTTTATTAATTGTAGTATAATCCGTTCGCAAATACACGTTCATGGATCGCAAAAAACTTTTTATATTATTTCTGGAAGAATGATGAAATATTTCTTTTATAGGATCTTCGCTTAAAAAAGAGTTCTCTGGCTTAGGAATGAATAGCCCAAAAATGTGAGTATTTATGCATTATATATATATATATTATATATGCATCAATAAAGACCATTTCCTACATACATCAGTCAAATAACTTATTTAAAGTACAGTCCTCTAGTCAGGGTTACAACTTAGCTTCTCGCATCTATCAAATTAGTTGCCATTTTTCCCGTATGTTTTTCCATGTTTTCGTATGTGGTCTAGTAGGTAGTGTGTTGGCTTTTTAGACATAAAGCCAGGGTTCATACCCCAGGCCAGACATCACAATAAAATACAAAAAGTATTTCTTCGACAACTTCCTCTCAGCAGATTTGTGGCAAAAGCTCTGAGAGTAAATAAAATTGCCATGAAAAAGTTTCTCAAAAATCTTTCGTTCGGAGTCGACTGTAGGTCCCACACACAAAAAGGAGATTTTTGCAAAATAAAGGGTATTTTGGCGGTAAAAAGGGGCAACTTTTTTAAAAGAAAAGAAAAGGAACTAATATAGATAAAAAAAATTAATTTTTATTAGATTCTAATTTTTTTAAATTATTTGTTCTGTTTTATTTCTTGATTGAATTTCATTCAAATTTATGAACGTTAGGACATTTAAACTTAAAAAAAAATGCATTTTTAAATTTATAAAAATTCCCTTAAATAAAACTTTTTTTTGCTAACCCACTATATAATAATACAAAACACAAAACAAAACTATTATTATAACTAAAAAACAGTTCATTAGAGACAAATAAAAAATTATACAAAATTGCGTATTTTGTAACAAATTAAAAAAAAATAACAAAAAATATAATATATATTTTAAAATAAAAATACAATTCAAAATTATACAAAATTACTAATTACATTTCAAATAATTAATATGATAACACTTAGAGTACATAGTATTTGGAATTTTTGTATTAAACAAACTGAGGGCAAAAAGTTAAACATAAATACTAATTTTGTTACAACTGTTCATTTTAGAAGCAAATAGAAACATTTTGTAATAAGTTAAATATGATATATAGTTTTACATTTTATATTATATTATTTATTTATATGTCATAATATATCACAATTTTATAAAAAAATATATAATAATGGCAGGCACATTTTTTAAAACTTTATTGTTCAGGCATGGAATATAAAAATTCTGAAATTTTGATTTTTGTTCAAAACAAAACAACAATAATAATCAAATTACACAAACTAGTTTATAGATTATTCAATAGACTAATCAATAGAATAGTTTATAAGTTATTTAATACACCAGTCCATAGACTAGTAGTAGTCTATAAAATAGTCGATCGAATAAACCATTGACTAATACAGTTGATTAATTCACGGTCTATTTAAAAAACTAATTCAAATGCTATTTAAAAGACCACAGAAGTCAATAGACTGGTCAATATATTATATCATATACTATACTATATTTACTACTCTATAGACTACTACACATATATGTGGACTAGTCTATTAAATAGTCTTTGAACTAGTTTTTTAAATAGTCTATGAACTAGTCTACTAGTCTTTGAACTGGTGTATTAAATAACCTATAAATCTACTCTATATTGACTAATCTATTAACAAGTCTATAAACTAGTCTGTGTAATTAACCGTAGTTCTATGAAATACTTAGAAATTAGGATACAGCGATATTTCTCAATGTCAAAAAGGACTATATTACTTAATTTTCCATGATTGTTTTGGTTTATATATTTTACAAAATGAGTTTTTATGTATATTTCACAGTTATATTAGTATATTCACATTCGATTAAATTATTTTTTTGATAAATTACTTCTGTACTTTTTTATAAGTTCATCGTCAGGCACCCAAATTTTCGAGGTCCATGTTTAATAAATTTTGTGCCGAAAGCATGGACTCGCATGTGTCCACTTTTAACCTATTCCATAACTTATTTTTCATTAATGTTAGCTACGAAAAAATTCTTTCTCCCGACGCACTACTATGTGGCAGAGTAAATACGTAAGTAACAAATTCATATAAATTAGGATACAAATAATTATTAAGCCTATTTTTTAAATTACCAATTTTATGCCCAAATTCTTCTGGATTTGTAATTTTAAAGATATTTTCATATGATATATCATTCATTTGGGTTTCTAATATTTTTAATTCTTATATATATATATCAGGTTTTCTAAAAAAGGGGAAAAAGGGGTCAAAAATCTTGAAAAGTGTCAGACTTAGTTCATTTTAGTAAGGGGGCACAAAAAGTGGCGGGGTCGCTGAAAAAGTGTCAAATTGCGACTTTAGTCGCTCAACGGTAACGCTGGTCGTAATACTGACTGAAAGGTTGTAATGACTAATTATGTATGTATGTATGTTACTGTGATGATCAAATCAAAAATATAGATTGAAAAATGGAAATAATATTATAACAGCGTTAACTTGTATAACAAAATAAATAAAACCAATTAAAACAAAAAAAAAGGAATTCAAGAAATAAGATGCAACAATTTAATGCCTCCAGTCATAAATATTTCAAATGGACGTTTAAATTTTGATAAAATTTTTGAATTACATTTGGACTTCTGAGCTTTTCGAATGAATTCATGACCTTTTGTTTTCCTCTTTATGGACAGAACAGACATCAATCAGCAATCAAATCGTTGATTCGTAATCACTTGAAAAATTATTTGAGAACGGTATTCGTCTACTTAATGCCAGGTAAAACGTATAATTGTGTTTGCACTTGTAGGAATGCCACAAATAAAATATATTCTTTATGTTCTTCAAAGAAAGTTGAATTAACTCATTTAACTTACATATACAAAATTATGTGCAAATGTTTGTCTTTCATTTAGACCACAAAAAGTTGTTAGCATTTTATTTCTTTAAAGAATATCTGTGCAATTTTTTGCTGGAATATTTTAAAAACAAGCGATTTTTAATTTACTGTGTGTTATAAAAAAATATTATTTTTCTTTCTTTTTTTGTCGCATTAAATTGTAACGTGACTTCCAAACAACAAAAACACAATATTTGATATGAAATGGTATCGTTAGATTTCATTACGGCTTACTTCATCTTATATTCCAAATAAATTCGTTACCTGGCTTTGTACCGCAATTTAAAAAGTAAACGTAACTGATTCCTTATTTTTCTGTAGATGAACTATAAAAATGTAGGAATGAAAAAATTACTATGAATGGAAATTTCATTACGTATGATGGTTCTAATACACGTTTTTTTCATGGATCTTTCTTAAGCGCTGCCTAGCTTTGGATTTAAATAAAACAAACTACAATATGAGCGAGATATCGTAGACATTTTTTATTTATTTAAAATACCTATTGATCCCGTTATGTGTGGAATATAAAATTGTTAAATATTCTGTCAAAGTTACTCTGCGTAAAGCATGTTCCCAATGTCTTTCCATGACTCTGGCACATTAATCAGGCTGAATTTGACCGATGGCATGTGTTATATTGGTCTTAGTGACCGTTGTGATTTGTCGTTTATTTGCATACACCTGCGACTTAAGAAAACTTCTAAGGGAGTCGGATGGATATCGGAGGAAATCTCCTGCAATTCAGGTCATAAGCCGTTGTCAATCGCAGATCTATAGTACTCGGCGTTGATATTGATGGACTAGCCAACGTCGTGGACTAATAACGCTGCCAGCCTAAAATTCATTCAAAACAGGAATTTTTTCGATATGCCACTGGATGCAGTTGAGCCTCATGTAGATTATTATAGCCCCAGATTTGTCAAGTTTGTTTGTTCATGTACCCACTTTCCGCTATGCGTGCTCAAGTGAACTTTTTTGATATCAGATCTACCACTCCGACCTAACCTAACCCATTCAGGGGCTGTTTTACAAATTTGTAAAGTTTAGGGAGCCGTTGCTGTAAGAACAGCGATGCGATTTGATCGTTTTCGATTAAATAATTTTTATTTCAAAGATGACAATTAAAAAGCTTAAAGAAATCATGTGCGATTGAGATAGACCGACATTTAATATGAATACATGTTTCTAAAGAATTTTAGGAACACCATTTAAAACTCAAGACAGCTCGATGTTTGACTGATACATTCCCAATTGCGATTTAAAGCAAATGCTTAATGAAATCAAACAATTCCTGGAGTGTGATAGTAATGTGATCGTAGATGAAACAAGGTGGATTGACATCTAGATAGGTAATGTGGTATGTCTGAAGGAATAGAAAGGAAATTGTTTATTAAAGGGTATCAATTTGATTCTGAGCTCTATTACACATCTACATACATAAGTGTTCATTAATACCTTTCAGTCAAGCGTGTGACTGAGCTTCTCACACCACTTATGTTGTGTGTGTTAATTTTATACATGAGTAGCAGGACCTACAGTTAAAAGTCGACTCCGAACGACAGATTTTTGAGAAACTTTTCATGGCAGAGTTTTTGTCAGAACAAATATATTTTCATATTTTGTTTTGCTGGAGATGTCGGACCTGGAGTTCTAAGCTCTGTTATCAATAATTAGATCGATGTAGGTGACTTTCTTTAGAATCCAATATTATTTTAAAGCGATACTTTCATAATGTGCTGCTATCTACAATCATAGGGATTACGAATCGAATAGGCTTCAATTTTGTACAAATGAAATGATGTAATGATGTAAATTCTACTATTGAATATAGAAAAGAAATGAATAAATATCAATATATATTCAATATATATAAATCTCATAATATATTATGAGATTTTCTTAGATTCAATTTCGGCATAGTTACACATGCACACAGATGCACTCGCTGAACCATACGGCCATTGAAGGGGGTTTACCTTACAACACTGAACATTGAACCACACTAAACTTCGAATGAAACCGGTCAGTTCTCTTAGTGGCACGTTCGCCACCCTGCCCAGATCTTCAAACATAATATCACCGATCTTCAAACATAATAGACCGATGACGTCTTTCCTGAAGTACAGGGCACCCACGTACAAGACATTGTACCGATTCCGTTTCTTCCACATCCCGGAAGCCTCTGCAGTACTCCTGGTTGGTGGGGCAGACCGAACTTGTCAACGAAACTGCCAATAGCGTCGAGCCCCATTCCTCTTAGAATGCGAACTGTACTCTTGTCGGACTTAAGTAATTACCTGGTTCCTCCGCTGTCCACTGCTAGACAAAGCAGTTTTGAAATTCGGCAAACAGCTATATTGAACCACCTACAGTTTGTTGAATTCTATACTGATTTTTCAAACTTGAAGAAAGTACCGTCTCTTCCTCAGATATCGTCGACCCATTCCACGCCAGTTCGTCCGCCTTTTCGTTCCCTTTTCTGCCAAAGTGACCTGGAGCCCTTTATAGGCTGGATTTGTGTCAACGTATATGATTTGACAAGATGGGATACCAGCACTTTGATTGCTGGTTGACTATCCACCTATATGATCAAGTCTGAAAGAGGTAGGTTCCTGGTTTCAACCATTCAATAGCAAATATCTTCGCCTGAACAACGCTGACCTGGTTATCGGAATATACCTCAGCCAACTAAAGAACACAAATTTTCTTAAACTGCGAGATACAAAATAAAATTGTTCACATTTTTAGATATTCATTCAGAAATGTTTTTACAATCTCATATTAAATTTAATTTCAGTAATTCGTAGGTGTTTCATTTAAATTGCATATAAAACAATGCTTGATAAAAACAAATTTCTATCATAGGTTCGCATATATTACTTTGCTTGAAGGAGGTATTTTCAAAGTTGTGTTGTACAGCGTTTGTCATCCATCTAAACTGAGAATGTACTTTACAGTTGTTGATGGTGTTGAAGTGCATGCAAAGTATTAATCGCAACAACAAAGGAGAAGAACAATAACAAAAGCAATTTACAATATTTATTACAAATCACAAGTTAACATAATTCATAAAAGCTACACAAATCCTCAAAATATGAACACTGTGAGTATGTTCACATACTCGCATAAAAAACGATAAAAAGAAGAGAACACACTTCGTTCAACGATTTTTTTCAAAGTTTTCATACAATGTTCAAACAGTATTGTACCGAACAAAAGTATCCATATGGATTAGAACTTTTTAATTTATTTTCCAATCGTTATAGGGTAGAAAACAATTTTTTTTTAAATAACAATTACTATTTAAATATACTAGGTTCATAGGTATAAAGTGAGCATCAAGATACATTTACTGTGACTCTGTAGGTTCGCATCAAATGCTTGTTGAGGCATATAGTTATCATATCATAGATGGCTTCGACGGTTCAGAGATAAAGATTTTAATGTGAGAAATGAGGTCAGACCATCATGGTCAACATCTTTTGGCTTAGATTGGTTAAGTTAAGTTCGTTTCACACAGCTCATGCCATATTGTATATTCTGTACGAACGTTTAAAGGGCATTATTTCACGTGTGGATGATGTGATATGATACCGATTTATTTTTCAGAGTCAAGGAAAATTGGACATTGTGGATGTGCTTTACTTAGATAAGCCGTAACGGACATTTAAAGGAATAAAAAATTTAGATGTCATCCCACACACTTTTTATTTTAATTTTAATTTAAAAATATGAAGAATTTGTGACAGAACCAGTAGTGTGTGGGAAATATTATCCATTTTACACGCCTATAGGTTGTCTTTAAAGTCTCATAATTCATAAAGTAGTTCATTTAGAAATTGAAAAGAGTAAGGAAATGAAATACTTTGGAAATTAGCGTGCTTAACCATGGGAAAATTGTTGTTGAATTTTTAATTCAAATGCTTGGAAACTTCTTACTAAAACGTTATTTAAAATCTGTTCTCAAACCGCTACACATGGATAAATTTAACACACCCGATGTGAATGGTATGATAATTTAAACAGTTTGTATTTAAAGGGGTGTCGTATAGCTTAAGAGTTCAGTTTAGTTACTATCACACAAGTTAGAACAAAAAATACTAGCCCGGACTGAATTTTTTTTTAAAGAGGTAAAAATAACAAAGAGAACAAAAATCCTACAAAGACAGGGTAGAGTACCAGTCTTGCAACGAATTGTTGCTGGAGATGAAATATAATTTTGTTTTCAGAACGGAAAAATCATGTTTTAATATGGGACAACTATTAACTTTGGGTGCAAACCCAGATCGGTTCTCTTGGTCTAAATCGGATGATGTGGACCCCAATCACATATCACAACTTCAGCAATGTCATGAATTACTTATTCTGCGTAAGGATTAGATTAGGTTGTGTAAACTGGCCAATGAGATTATGTGATTTGATCCCGTTAATAATTTTTCATGAGACTCTTATATGGCAGAGGGCCACAGGCCAATGTGACACATGCCATCGGTTACAGTCATTCTCACTTATTTGGAGAAATATGAAAAATTAGACCTTACGGATGCGCTCCCCACAAAGAAGCTGTGGCAGTCGTTTGACTGATGTTATTATTACGTTTTTACCTTTTAAAAACGTTTAAAATATGAGTTCGTTGAGTGCAAAGAAAATAAAAATAAATTGGTGTTTAGTTTTAATTAAATTCTTTGTTGCTCGCTTAATTCTATTCACAACTTGATTGCCTTTTTTGTTATTGTTCTTTACACTCTTTTGCGTAAACAATAACAATTGTTTGACAGATCGATATAACGGAAATCTTCAAAACACGATTATTCTCTTCAAACAACACGCGTCTTCACACAAGACTGAATTTTTACTGACTCTGTTGCCTGCTTTGTCTTGCCTTTTGTATGCCAACGTAAACATTCTGATGAATGATATTGAAGCCGAATGTTCGTATCTGTTCGTATTCTTTACTGTTGTTGCGTATTTTTGTTTGCATTTATTCTTGCAGTGGTTGTTGTTGCATTTTTCTTTACTTGTTTATCCTGCTTTTATACCGTTGTTTGTTGGTATATTTTTGTTTACTTGTTTATCATGTAAACAAGTTCATTGCTTTTCTTGTAGCTTTTGTTTACAATTTAAACGATGTGTAAGCAAAACACCATTTCCATTTTTGTAACACTATAGTCCACACATAATGACATCATTGGGCATGCGAACAAATAAAAAATTTATATTATTTCTTGCACAAATTCGTGAGAGTAAAATAAAATTGTCATGAATATTTTCTCAATAATCTGTCGTTCGAAAGCGACTTTAAACTGTAGGTTTCGCCAGTCACATATAAAATTAACACACACAACATAAGCTAGGTCGTAATCCTGACTGAAGAGTTTTAATGACCTGTTATGTATGTATGTATGTGTGTACTGTTACTAATTATAAGTGTCACAAATAATGCCCATTAAAAGCATTATTTCGCTAAAATACAGAGCTTTGTTATTAATATCATTATAACAAGAACTCACTTCAGTTTTACATTTCCATTTTTAGAATATTTTTTGTAGACACTGAAGCTTATGAATACACCCAACACTTACCTATCCGTCACTCACATTTTATAAGTTTAAATAACATGAAAAATCATTTGTTAATTGTCTATTGCCGTTCGTTTAGGTTTTTAACACCTGATCCCATTGTTTAAGTCCGGAGATTGGAAAATCCCATCTCAACGATCGACATGAAGAGGCCTAGCCACCAACAGAGGGCGCTAGTATATTAATTTAAGCTTTTTGTACTGTAATTTCATTTTATCTAAGCTTATATTTTTTAACATTACGCTGTAATTGTGCTTAGCTTAGGCCTCTTGTTTTGTATAAGCTCAACTTTTATATCATTCTAATTTGTTAATCCAAAGTGATATAACTTAACTTGTTTACTGAACAATTTCATATTTTGATGTGATAATTCTGTTGTATTTAAAAGTATATAATTTTGTGAACAAAAAAAAGTGAAAGAATAAAAATTTGTATATACATATTTGAAATTAAAAGAATAAAAAAAAAATTTTTATTTATTTAAAATTGGTGAAAAATAAATCAAAGAACGTGAATTTGTTTTTTGAAGAACCCAAAACCTCACAATTTTCTGTAAAATAAAGATAAAAAAAAAAACAAGAAATTTAAGAATTTGAATGAACAAACGGAAAAGTGGGAATTAACAGTCAACAAAAAAAGTGTTCCACAATTGAAGCCAAAAAACGACTATTTACAGCCTTTGCCCTTCACACCTTATATACAGTCCATAGCGAAGAAACAGGAGGAGTCGCCACAACCACCAACCACCACAACAGCATCTTCGCCACCATCGACATCCATACAGTCCACGAATTATCATTTGGTCCAATCGAACCGGATTTTGGAACTGCGTTTATTTTGCCTTTTTCGGTTGTGTGACCTTCATCCAAACAAACTTCAACCTAATCACCAAATTACAAGGTAACGTTGTTTTTTGTTTTTACTTTTCTATATTTTGGTGGTGTTTTATATACAAGTAAAGTTCTGTTAGACTAGACAACAAAACTTTGCAAGTATATAAAATTTATAACAGTGCAAATATATTCGCAAAGTGGTGTGTTATAATTTCGATAGCACTGGCACACTTTGCGAATTTATTGAATATAAGAACCAAAGGGTTCTTTGCATGCACTGTTATACCAATTTGTCTTGGCTTATAGCAAAGTCAAAAGTGTTTGGGATATCAAATTGTGTTGTGAATATCACAGTTGGTGAATCGAGTTCAACCACCCAATTTGATATCAATTATAAGTCAACAGTTTTGTTATAATTGGTGATTGTGCGTTGGGCTAAATAGCGAAGCACATTACCTTTTATTACAATTTTTTAAATCCACCGGATACATGAAGGAGGTACCCATAACTAAATCTTATTCACTTTTATTAGTAACAAATCTGGAATTTTTAACAGATCTTATAGTGAATGAGATGTTTGATTTGTAATAAAGTAAAGTGGGATGAAACAATAGAATTTATTTATGAGTTTCCGTACAATTTTTTATTCGTTCTTTAATTTTGGAAACATTTTTATTTTTTGATAAAAATTGTTGATAATTTATGAATTTGTTATTTTTTATTATTTTAAATTTAATATTTTTTGATATTAATAAAATTTATGTTGACAAGTTTAATATATATATACATACATATATGTACATACCCATAAATTTGAATATTACTTTTTTGATTTGAGGAGAAACCATAAGTATCGTGTTATTGGCCATTAGGAATTTGTCCTGTTGGCCTAGTTTTGCGAATTGCGTAATTTCTGTTGTTTGGAATATATGTCAGTTTAATTGGACATTTATTACCTTTTGTTAAGTTTGCGGTAAGGCGCAAATTTGGTCGCGATAGAACGTTGTCAGGGTGGTCACGGTGACCTTTTGTTAAAATTTTGAAATATTGTCGGTTTTTAGTTGCGTATCGCAAAATTAGTTACGATCGAGGCGCGAACATTTTCGAGTTTCGTTGTGGTGCCATTTATTATTTATTTGACTTTTGATATTTTTTGTTTGATTTTAATTTCGCTGGGGAGTTAATCTTGAATTAGTGAGGAACAGAATCTCAACCATTCTGTTGATTCTTTTTGGTTCCTACTTTTGTTGCTGTTAGTTAGCTGAAAATCTTCCTGTATTAATCTGTCGGTGCGTAGGTATAATTTTCGTTTATACAAGCTCGGCTTATTATTCAGGTTGATTCGTAGAACTGTTTTTGACAATATTTGTGACCATTGGAGCTATACTACAATTTGGGTAGTTATTTAGAGCTGATTTAGAGCTGCAAGTTTGAGCGTTCGTTTGGAGAGCGTTTCAATATGTCACAGAATCTTTTCGTCCTTGGCCAAAGTTTTTTGGTTGTAAAACAGAACAACCTGTGTACTGACTGTTTCGATGTTGGTCATAGGTTGAATGAATGCAGGCGGAATTTGGATTGTTCGATCTGCGATTTGCGACATCACCCTTTGCTGCACCGGGAGGTGTTTGGATCCTCTCGGGAACTTGTCGTTTTCGATGCGGCAAGTTCTGGTCATGCAGCAAAGCTTGGTAGTGATGTGCAAAACTGTTTTGCTGCCACATATGGGCAGATTCTTTTAGAGTGTTTGTCATCGAGTGTAAATATTTAGAGCTAGACTCCGGTTCGCAAGCAACTTTTATTTCGGACAAGTTGCAGAAAAAAAATTAGGATTGCCAACAGCAGCAATAAGATAAGGTATAGGGCCTACTACTGAATGGCGCTTAGGTCGCATTCGTAATTTAGGTTTAAATAATAATGGTTACGTAGGAACTGTGGATTTAGCAACTAAACGTGGAACAATTATAAAGCCGATTGGACAGCTTTTAATTCTTCCAACGAACTGAATATTTTGAAAAACAACTTAACTCATAGTATCATGGTACACCGAGGAAATCCCGGAGAGGTGAAGATGTCGAAGGCGATAAATTGAGGGGTTGATTGAGAGGATCCAAACACCTCCGGCTCGAAGGACCAAATGATGAACTCCTGTGGACTGTATAAGGGGGAGAAGAACACACAAAAAAGGCCATTGCCATTGCAGGACACTACAAAAAAAGGGAACCAAATTAGAAAAGTTCCAACAAACAAATCCACACAAAAAAACACTTTCCTTTTTGTTATCTGTTTGACTTCTCACTTTTGTTTACTCTATGTGTATTTGGAATCTTAGAAACTGTTGTAAAAAAAAAATTATTACACAAGTTTTAAAATCTTTAAGTAAATTAGATGCATCCTTGTGGATGTTACAAAGAAGAATGAGAAAAATTAACAAAACAAAATTTTAATTCCAAAAACAACACTAATATTAAAATACCAAAAAGCTTTATTTTACACTGCAGCGCCCTCTGTTGCCAATTTGCCATCGTTTAAACAATCCTGTTTATGTCAGCAGGAATGGGAACTATTGATCGTCAGACATAAACACCCATTTTAAATTGCTTCAACTATTTTTATTTTTATTGCTTTTTTTAACATGGCAGCACCATATAGAGTGTAAGAAGTGTAGGATTGATAGTAAAGCTTTAAAAATTTTTGTTTTTTTAAAAAGCTCAATTGAAGAGCTCTGTTCTCTTTATTCTATTCAATCCAATTGATTTCGATATGGGAATTATTTCCTCTTTTATACAGTTTTTTAGCTGATCCGACAATTTCGAATCAACTCCCTTAATTCTATATAGTTCTTAACTTATTACATATGTTTGATTAAATGTTCTAGTGACCTATATTCTATCAATTAATAATACATGTGTTTGTATGTATGCAACACGAGCCAAGCCTTCAGCCCAACACTAGTAATGCAAACAACGCATAATTCTCACGCTAGCCAGCGGAGAATTCACAACAACAACAACATGCACATAATGTATTGGCGACTTGAGCACGCGTCAAAAGCAGCGAGAGTCAATGCCCAGAATTATGTTAATGACACACTCGCTTATGCTATTTGATATTCATTTGTTTATACATGTTGTGCTGTTAATGATCATTAGCCTTACAGAACATTGTGTTGGCATAAACGGCAGTAGGGTCGTGCTACAGAAGGGAAAACAGAATGACGCCAACGAATTGTTTGTGCGTTTTATCTGAGGGTTTATGGCAGGCCGAAAACAACAGCTAATAATGTTTCATCTTCTTTTACATAGTTGTGCTTTATTTGTTATTGTTGTAGTAAGAGATATTCTATCTCTAGTACAGGCAATAACAATAAAAGAAAACTCTTATGTCTATACTCATACTGCTACTGCTGAGTTAGCGTGTATTAAAATATCACATTCGCTTAAATCCCCATTTACACAGCTACATACACATACACCCATGGTTTTAAAAAAGTATATGGATGCTTCTTAAGTCGAAGGTATACTTTGTACGGTTGGTTCTTTTCTTGTAGGAAATTGCCCCTATCCATGCACATACATTACGTTGGCACTAGGAAAATAGGTTAAGTGAGATAGAAAAAAGGAGTAAAATTTTAAGATGTTGAATTTGAAATGCAGGGAAAGTATTCCACATACCGATATTGCGACTGTAACACGTTCCTGTGCGTCCCACTTGCAAATCGGCTACAAACGTATGTGGCCTACGAAAAAGACGAATACTGCGTACAAAAATATCTGATTTTCGGGGACAAGTGTCTTTATTTCATTACAAGACATGCTAAAAAGTCTAGTAGGTAGACTTACTTACTAAACTTACTAAACATGAGGCCTCGATTCAAATCAAAGGCTAGACATCTCCACCAAAAGGAAATAAAAAAAATATGGGGTTGTTCGGAACGGAATTTCGTGTTTTTTTTGTGAAAATGAAAGACAGTTTTCGTATTATAAACAATTACTTTATTAAAATATATATTGGCCGCTCTGATCCAACACCTTTTGTCATCTTTCTGGTATTAGCATAATTCCACGCTCATAAAATTTTTGGCAAAAAATTGATCGAGATGAGATTTGACCTCCTCATTGGAAGTGAAGGTTTTACCGTCTAAGAAATTTTGGAGTGACCGGAACATATAATAATCCGATGGTGCCATGTCTGGAGAATATGATGGGTGTAGCATTGTATCCCATTCAAGCTCTGAAAGCTTTTGGCGAGCGACCAAACTTGTGTGAGGTCTCGCGTTGTCTTGGTGAAACACTACACCTTTCCTGTTGATTAGTTCCGGCCTTTTCTGTTGAAGTGCATTATTCAATTTACCTAGCTGATGAGACTAGATTTCCGAATTAATCATTGTGTTATCCGCTAAAAGCTCAAAAAACTAATCCTTTAAAATCCCAACAAACAGACAGCATCAGTTTTTTTGGTGAATATCGGCTTGGGAAATGGTTTATCTTTTTTGCTTCATGACCTCTTGCGTTTGACGTTGTTGTATATAACCCATATTTCGTCCCTAGTGATGATGCGCTTCAAAAACGGATCATTTCCCTGACGCTTGAAAAGCACAGATTTCTCTCTGTGAACATGGATAATCCATACATCGAGCTTCGAGGATAATCCCAAGCCTTTCAAGTGGTCTTAAACTGTTGAATTTGGCAAATTTAACATTAATCCGATCTCACGGGTTGTTATTCGCCGGTTCGCATCAACTAATATCTTTATCGCGTCTTTACCAGCTTCAACCGGCCTTCCCGAACGTGGTACATCTTTGACATTAAAATTGCCAGATCGAAATTTAGCGAACCAGTTCTGGCACTGGCTTACTGTCAACACACCTTCTCCATACACATCGGCCAATTTATTTCTGGCTTAAACAGCATTTTTACCCTTTCTTTAGTAAAACATTAAGATATGACGACAATGCTACTTATCGAAAATGAATGAAAAATTTAAAAAAAATTTTGACAACCTCTTCGCAAAAGTGTTCTCTGAGGATAAACTATTGGGTTGTTCGGAAAGTAATTTCGTTTTTTAAACTCCGTGAGAACATGGGGAACCCACACATCGAGCTTCGAGGAAAATCCCAGGCCTTTCAAGTGGTCATAAACTGTTAAATTTGATAAATTTAACCTTAATCTGATCTCACGTGTAGGTATTCACCGGTTCGCATCAACTAACGCCTTTATCGCGTCTTTATCAGATTCGACCGGCCTTCCTAAACTTGGTGTTCCTTCGACATTAAAATTGCCGGATAGAAATTTAGCGAACCTGTTCTCCATACACACCGGCCAATTTCTTTCTGGCTTGAACAGCATTTTTACCGTTTCTGTTTTAATGTAGTAAGATATGTCGGAAATGCTTCTTATCCCTCTCCATATTTAAAAGGGCACCAACTAAAAACTACTGGGTAGAATTAATTGAAATTTTTCACACACAAGCCTTACTATATGAGCTCTGAAGTTGAAGCTGAATTTGAGTGCAAAAAAATACAATTAAATTCACTGTTGGGTAACAATTTAGCAGATTTCTCTCAAAAACTCGGTGAATAAATAAAATGCAATGAAATATTTCTCAAAAAAATCTGTCGTTTGGAATCGATTTTAAACTGTAGGTCCCGCCTCTCATGAATAAAATAAACACACAACAAGCGTGAGAAGTAATATGTAGTACTCCTGACTGAAGGATTGTAATAACAAATATTGCATTCATGTGCAAGCTAGCAGATAGGATTAGAAGTTATAAGAAGGTATTTGGAGAATGAACAAAGCTTTGTGTTTCCTCAAAATTTAGCCTAAATGCATCGGATGAGATCCCTTCTATTACAACCCATTAGAGCACTCCTTCAGAAATCTCGGTTAAATTCAAGGGAAGCGTATTTCAAAAAGTTTCGATAAAAGTGCACCGTGACACACTCTTTTATAGGCTATGGAAACGCATAGAGCGACCACACATTTTCAGATTATCTGGTTTAACATTTTGGTGAGTAAAGTCAACAAGGCCGTATGGAAACTGTATTGTCTTGTACTAATCAGAATGTTTAATGGTAAATATTTTCCAGCTGAAGATAAGCATAGAAAGTACGGATAAAATTGCTATTGAGCGATAGTTAGTATCATCACATTTTTTTGAATTCGCGTTAGACTAGAATTCTACTAGGAATGTGGAAAATACCTTCCTGATATGAGGATAAATCAATGCTACAGGGCAGAAAACTTGTTTATGCCGAGATGAGTAAGAACCCTCTTAACAGCGTGGGAACATATTAGGCATCATTTTGAACTCATTCAGCGGTTGATTGCATTTTATTTGTGAATATTTTCATCAAAAATGAGCTACGTCAACAAGCCCAGTGAATGAATGGTCATCCATTATAAGAACAAGGATCGAAATAGCATTCTTGAAGTCGCTGCGGTAATAATTTTCGAAAGAACTGTTGGTCTGTTGTGTGGAATATAAATCACAAAAAAGGTTCTTACAAGAAACAAGAATCTGACAGACCTGAATAAAATATAATAAACATATGCACGCAACATGCGATTGTCTGTCCAGTAGTTCAATCCATTAACCAATCATTTGTAAGGGTATTTTTGTAATTTGCATTTACTGAAGCACATCACAAATTGATTAAAAAGGTATTTCATTGTGAAACGTTTAGGTGATGTTTAAGGATTTGATTTTTTGATTTTTATCTTCAACAGAATTTTCTCGTTTATTTCGAGGAGTTCAATAATAAATAGAGAAAATATTGATTATCGTTTGAGTAAATACATATACATATTTCTTGATGGGAAAAAAAAACAAATTTGTATTCTAAAAACGAAGGATATACATGTATTACGTAATGTGCGAATACAAATGTGTTTTTTCTTTACAAAATTTTAAAAACAGTATTTTATGCACAAAACTCGTAAGACAAACACAAATTGAGTCATGAAAAAGGTGCAGATTTTATATAAGGTAGTCTAATACGAATTGAATCCACATGATAGACTTTTATTTGTTTTGCTTAACCATAAATTACAGGGCACTATAAAAGCAATAACTTTAATAACCAAATAACAGAACATAATTTATTTACTTAGTTATTAACGAAACAATCATTATGTAAATATCGAATATATATGGTGTACGTATCAGATTTTGTTTTAAATTGCAATAAATTTCAAGAAATTAAATAGTATTGCTGAACGCAAAATAATTACGCATTTACGGAAACGAGATAATAATAGAAGAAAGAAAAGCAAGACCTCTTTCTAGTCTTCGTACAATAAAATTGTATGAAAACGAAAATAGAGTTGTAGTTCATTCAGTAAAAAAACCACATGTTATTAGCATCCAAAATTTTTGAAGACATACACACAGTTGCTGAAGTATATATACGGTTAAAAAATTTCAGAAATTTTTTAACTAATCCGTTTTCGATGAAAATCTTTATAGTTTCCTTGATGTTAAGACGGTCTTTTGCATTGGTTAAAAAATTTCTGAAATTGAACTGAATTGTGGCCCTGCACAGGCCCACAAAGGTATGCATCCGATTTACAAATTTCACAAATTTCTGAACCAATGCAAAAGACCGTCTTAAAATCGAGAAAAGTTGTCAGACAATTACAAAGATTTTCAACGAAAACTGATTAGTTAAAAAATTTCTGAAATTTGTTATCCGTATGTATACTTTTGTGGCTGAGTGTATATAATAATTCATAGTTCATAATAACAAAATAACCGTTAAAATTTAATATTGAAATTTTAATTTACATTATACATTTAATTAAATTAAATAAAAAAATATATGTATGTAAAAAATAATTAAACTAATATGTCCTATTGATTTAAGTAGGGTGCTTAAAGAATAACAAAAAGCTTTTTCTTTATATAATGTTTCTAGGTTTGTTTAAATTAAATATCGTTAGTACATATACTTCGCAAAGACGCTAAGTCCACTTTAAAAAAAAAAATTTTAAAACTGAAGAAGCCGCAATGTTTATTGCGTCTCCTGTAAAATTTGAAAAAAGGGACTTAACACATTTGCGAATGAGACTAACGATATGCATGATCTTCATACAACAAGAAATATACGAAATAAAATTGAAAAGAAAATAAGGAAAAAGTAAAGGAAACTAACACCCACCGATATTAATGTAGGTGATGGTGTTGCTGATTTAAAGTATTTGATTAAAAGAATATGTCTAACAGACATCTAAATATATGGGCATTTCCATGCATATTTATTATTCAATCTAATTCTATAATAAAACAAAGAATAATTTTTAAACTAATTCTAATATTAAAATTTAAAACTAAAATAATAAAATAAATAAATTAAATTAATTACGGAATTTCGCTGGTTTTTTGTGGATTCTTTCAGTGGTATTTGGAGGCCGTCAGTCAATCAGACTGGCGACTGGTTAAATTCAATTCTCCACTTAATTGCCTCCTCCTTTCGTTGCCGATATAATCTCCAGTACAGTGTACTGTACACAGTGCAACAGGGCTTTCAACCCCACTTTTTATTTGAAAAAAGAAGATAAATTTCCTTTAATAAAATAAAATACTTCTAGATCACAAACAGAATATATCGTTACCTTTTTCCCCAGAAACTTTCAAAATGAAAAAATGTTATGTAATTCTGATTTCAGAAGAGAAAAAAAATACGAGGTAAATTTGGGGTTGTGGACTAACGGGATAATACTGTTAGTAGCACTAGGTATTCACTTCACTTTCCTATTAAAAAAACGCTAAAAAAAGAAAATTTCCTCACGCCACTAAATCTTTAAATAAATTATATGAGATCTTACCTTTTTTTTCATAAAAATAAAGAAAATACACTATAAAATTTAATGACGAGATCACTTTAACATTTTTTAACTTTAACTTTTTAGAATTTATTCAACAGATCAAACTTTATAATTTTGTTACATGGTATTTTTCTTCGATCTTGTCGGTCGAAGAGCTCAAATTGAAAAGAAAAAATAATTAGATAAGTTCGACTTAATACACTTCGCATGATCTATTTGTGTTAGTAGTGACTGGAAAATGTTCGGTCCAGTAGAGGCATCAGGATGCGTTTACATGCTACTACCTATGAGATTATGATTATGCTAACTAAACACAGCAACATGTCGACCGTTATTATTTGAAATAAATTGTTACAACTATTTTTTGCAAAATCTACCACTACAATTGCGATGAAACATCACACACATTTTGTTTTATTTAAATTTAAGTAGGAACCTTTTAATCAATGGCAGTATTTCCAGATATTAAGAAGAAAGTTATTTACACTCAAACAGAGAGAAAAATATTTTCAATGTAAATGAGGCAAAAAAATCGAAAATTTTTGTTGTTGAAAACTTTTTCAATAAAGAAAAGTTAGCTTGTTTACAGACTATTTTTTTTCGCAAATAACCAATGAAGCGTATACGTTTCAGATAACACGGAAGAAAAAAATATTGTGTTCAATGTTTTCATTCGATAAAGGTAAACAACATTCGAACAATTGCATGCTCGTTCTTTTTTCTTCTTTTCTAACCACAAGGTCCGTCGCCTTCATTCGACTGGAACGGGTTAAATTGTTTAAAACAAACAATTTTCACGAAAACAATAAATTATTCCGCAGCAGCATACTGGCGTAATATTTAATTAAATTCTTTGATTAAATAGTGAGTGGTTGACAAAGAGGGTTCTTTTTGGTTTGTTTTTAAAAATTTTGATAAAAACAAGGCTTGTTTTCTTCAATGCTTGTTAAACAAGCATAGGTTTACTGTTTTCATTTTTAATACGGCTATCTGCTTTACGGCTATACATACATACGTTCATAATGGGTCAATATAACCCTTCAGTCAGTATTACGACGTAGCTTCTGAAACCACTTATATCGTGTGTGTTAATTCATAGTAGCAAATTTTAATTAAAAAATATGAAATAAGTGATGACATTCTAAAAGTGCATTATCTTGTGGAGAGATTGGCACTCCGTTTGATCAAATCGGATAAAAATTATCGTTATTAATTAAAGAATCTAACAGTCGAGTTATATTTTTCATATACGTATATATTTTTCATATTAACTTTTAGTCCAAAAATTTTCTGAATTTTTGAAGAATCTTGATTGTATATCAGAAAGTTTTTGAACGGAAAGTTCATTTGATAAGATGACATAGGATATAAAAAATATAACACATCTGCTATACTATTTAAATAATAACAACTGGAGTTTTTGTTCGATTTGGTCAAACGAATGCACTTTTAGAATGTCATCACTTATTTTATACCTTTTAATTAAATTTTATAATTAACAATATATTTATATAATTATATAATTAACAATAAGATAAATAAAAAATAAGAAAAAAATCAACTTATAACATGTAAATTTGAACCATATGTTTATCTATAAAATTTTAAAGCTCATCTCTCCCCTTTTCAAAAACTTTGGATTTTAAAATATGTTAAAAAATATTTGTGTTAATCAATAATTTTGTGTGAAAAGATCAAAAATACTGTTTTTGTCAAATAAAACAAGTTTGGAGGGTTCAAATAATATAAAAAAATATTTTTGGTTTTTACTCGACAAAACTCATAACCTACAATATGTCATTAGCTGGGTGTAATTTGACTGTCGCACCGTATTATTTCCACAATAAATTTTAAACTGCCCACACCGGGTACAATAAATGCGTTTTTCTAAACATAGTTAAAAACTTTGAGATACAAGATCCAAAATGTAAAGTTTAAATTTAAAAATTTCAAAAAGAAATTCGGGAATTTTTTTATTATCTGGATTGATATCCTTTGTTGTCATGACCTTCTTCTAAACGTTTTTCACAGAAAAGTATGATTTCTATCCATCTACAGCAATGGCATCTTGTGGCGTTTGCATATCAGTTAGTGTGTGCTGTAAATTTGTTTTCTAAAATACCCTATAAAAATTCAATGGGATTTACATCTGTGGTCTAAATGCTATTTCATTTATATCATTGTATAGAAATTATTCTTAGTCAGTATAGGAATGAGTGATTCGGATCCTTGTTATGAAAGAGTTGAAATGGCCCAAATTGCATTAATATAACCAACTCTTTGACGTTAATACGAATGTTTTATAATTATCGCAATTTGCGCTTTGATGTTAATATTTAGTTCCCAACAAACCGAATAACTAGTAATAAAGTAAAATTCTTAGATTTTTAGAAAACAAATCCGTTTTCTAAAAATCGTTATGTTAGAGAGTTTCACATTTGCCTCTATCTAAGGTTAGGTTAGATCGGAGTGGTAGCTATGATATCAAAGCTCACTTGAGCACGCATAGAGGCCCGTTGTGACGCCACAGGTGAACGCAGTCCCTGTACTGACCAAGTTCTATAAACCAGGGAAGAAGAAGAAGTTGGTCAGCGCAAGTGCTGTACACCAAAAGCACGACTACCTTACGCTGGCAAAAAAGTTCGAAAGGTTGATAAACGAAGTTATATCTTTGATATCAATAGATGAAAGCTCCGTCAAGCTGACAAGAAATGGAGAGCCAAATAACCTATATCTGCACGTCGCAAGAGATGGGCACTCACAAAGAAAGTGAATAACAGTCTCCTCTTCTTCAGCGGATCTGCATGTGTTATGAGCTTGGCCCCTGCGATTGAGATGATGCTACAACCAAGTCCGAGTAAATGGGTGGTGCACCTTCTATCCATCAAGGGACAGGTGAGCCTAGCGGTAGAGCTGGACTTCTCATTGACCCAGGATAGGTTGGAGTCTCGAAAGAATTTCCGTGCAATGGCCAACTTGACCGAGGAAGGTGGCATACCCAAGTCAATAGAAGAGGATTCCGGAAGGAGTGCACCAGCCCTGGCGACCTCGTCGGCCCTGCAGTTTCCCGGAAAGTTACCGTGCCCGTGAACCCAGAGAAGTGAGACACTGAAGCGCTCAGAAAGAAGGTCGAGAAAGCGGCGACATTCCCTAACGATCCTGGAGTTATTCACAACGCTCGACAGAGATTTTATGGCGGCATGACTATCAGAGAAGACTGAGGCGTAGGTGAAAGAGCACCCTTGACTAGGATCCATTGAGCGACCCAGTAAATGGCCATTACCTCCGCCTGAAACACCCTACAATAATCCGGCAGTCAGAGAGAAATATTCAGGTCCAGTTTCCCCGAGTAGACTTCGCTACCAACCCCATTATCGAGTTCAGAGCCGTCGGTGTATTTATCCAGGAATTCCGGAGGGGCAATCGTGTCAGGGTCCCACTCGTACATACTCGGAATCAGATTATATCTAAGCTGTACAGACAATTTTTTGAGCTTATTTCATTATATTTTGTTTTATTTGAATTTTTGTTGTCGTAATTATTTACTGACTTTTTCCTGCCTCGCAAGAACTCGAAAGAAAGTTCAATATAATCGAGCGTAATACAGAATACATTCACAAAATTATAAAATTAAGTACCGATGAATAAAATTTTTATATTTTAAATCAAATTCTGTTAGTTTTTATTTGGTTTCTTTTTATCTTTCCTTTCCAATTATAGTTGCTGTTCATGAAATAATATCAATTATTTTAAAAAAGAAAATAAATCAATTTGCCATGTACACCATAAATAATGTAAATTGAGACAAGTTCAAAATAAAGAAATCAAATCCAATTTCAAGTATTCAATTTGTTACTCATAATGGTAAAGAAGTGAAATAAATAATTGAACATCATTAATAAGACGTGTACTAAACAAATTTGTATGCAGATATTTATTCATAACTTTGGTCATATTTCTTATCAAAATGGTCGAAACCAAATAGAAAAAAAATAATTGAAAAAGCCACAATACTTATGTAGAAGTGATTTAGTACTGAAGGGAAACTATACAACCTTATGTAAAAGATACACCGCAAGAATCTGTAAACACTTTGCAATAACCATACATGGGCATACTGCATTATAATTCTAATGCATTAAGCTTTTCAGTATTCAGTAAATGTTAAGTGGTAATGAAATTTAGATTGCATTAGCAGTAAAATTTTACTGATTACTGAAAAAAACCAGAAATCAGTAAACTTTTACTGATTACTGGAAAAAAAAAATTCAGTAAGTCAGTAAGTTTTTACTGATTACTGAAAAATATCAGTATCAGTAAAATTTATTAATTACATGTTAGTGGAATTATTTTCTGGAAAAATTGCCTACAGTTCAAGGATTCGAATAAAATTTGCTCTGTTCAATAAGCTGAATTATTAACAATTGTTACTGGAAAAGCATTCATTAACTCAAAAAACTTGCAAGAAGAACAAAAAAAAATTTTTTTATCGTTGCAAATTATTACAAGTTTTATTTTGAATTATCTTTTGTTTACATTATTGTCAGAACAATTTAAAATCAAAATATTTTACAATATCGACTAATCAAAAATTTATTTATTTACTTTTTTTTACAAGTTTTTACTAATAAAGTTTTCATTTACTATATAGTTTTTGATGATTTAACTTCACTCTCTTAATAGGAATTTAATGAACATACTTAACCCTTATCCTGTACTTCAAAAATAAAACGCATATGACATTAGTGGGTCAAATTTCCCCAATACAAAAAATTATAATATTTATTCAGTTTTTTTATTTTTTTACATTCATTACAAACAATATTGGTCTCAGAATGCTTTTTGCAAATAAATTTTCCACATTCAGAGCATTTACTTTCATATTTGGTGCTGTTAGAACGATTTGGACAAAAGTTGCAACGTCCCCTTTTTACATTTTTTGCTTACGGAACTTCAGCAGAATCCTTTTGAAGACTCTTACGACTGCAGGCCCACTTTGTGGCATGTGCGGTCTACGAGATATTTCTCCGCTTATAAGCTCCAAGGCTAAGTCTTCCAAGAATATGCGTCGCTTATATTTCTTATTTTCGTTCCAGTGTGGATTAATTTTTAGAAAAACTACGTAGGCATTATAGGCAGATATATCCAACATATTGTAAAACAGTGCTTGAGGCAATCGCTTAGTTCTCCTTTTACATGTGTAAGTTCTCATAAGTTGATGTAATGTATCGACCCCTGATTTCATTTCATTCTGATTATTTGGAGCTTGCTCTTATTTTTTCGACGTGATGTAAGCAATTTTTTTTAGGTACATATCCCATTTTTGTTTTGCTCCCATTGTCGAAGAGGAAGTGAGCACACAGGTTTGCCTTTTAGTTGTAAAATTTTTTCTGGAAAAAAGACCTTTACGATCGTCCCATAGAAATTCTAAAACTTCACCATGAGATGTAAATACACCCGCCAACAAAAGTAGCCCGAAATATGCTTCAATTGTTATGTCGTCTACAGCAATCCAAATATTTCCAAATACAGATTGACCGAAATGAACCGATTGCATAGCTTTTATTCTTATGAATACATTACCACTTATAGTAGCCTTGTAAATTAGTCATATCAACAACTAATTTCATATTATCACTGGGCATAAATAACAAAAGAAAATATTTTATATCATCAGCTCTTGAAATAGAATAACGCGATGGGCAAAGAGTTAAATTTATTATGTCCTGTTTAGATACATTAAAACTTCATCCGTAGTTTGATCGAGAATTTCGGAAATGCCCACGCTAGCGCCTGACGAGGAGTTACGGTCATAGTCAGGTGCAGTTTCAGAAACGAGGTGGTTTTCATTTTCACTGATAGCATAAGAAAAGTTCTTATCTCTTCCGGTTTCATACATACATAATTGGCCATTACAACCCTTCAGTCAGGATTACGGCCTAGCTTCTCACACCACTCATGTTGTGTGCGTTAATTTTATACGTGAGTGGCGGGACGTACAGTTTAACGTCGACTCCGAACGACAGAATTTTGAGAAACTTTTTCATGGCAGTTTATTTTACTCTCAGAGTTTTTGCCAGAAATCTGCTGAGAGGAAGTCGCCGAAGAAATATTTTTTTTCATATTTCATTTTTGATGTCTGACCTGGGATACGAACCCGGGCTTTACGAATAGTAAGCCAACACACTACCTACTACACCATGGCGACTTCTTCTCTTCCGGTTTCATTGTCCCAAAATATGTGAAGATTTTGTCACTTGTATTCAATTCAAAAACACAAACGAATGAAATATTTACACTACTTATTTCTTTTTTGGTTTTGTTGCAGTTTGTAATACCGTTATAAAAAGCAAAAACAACAAAAAACACTTGTGCGTTATTATCACATATTTTTTTGTTGCTAGGTATGAAGTTGTCAAGGCCCACGAAATTGTTACGAAGCTCGTATCATATGCGTAAATTGATTTTTTTACATTGGGCAATTTTGACCCAAAAGTACCAATTGCGTAAGTTTATTTACATACGCTTTGTGAAACGATCTACAAAAATTATATTTTAAATTTTAATAGTATTGACTAAAAACATAATTGTACAAAAGTTTCAAGAAAATCCCCTGAGTATTTAAAGAATAAATGAGCAATAAAAACTGTTTGGGCAATTTTGACCCATTAATACAGGATAAGGGTTAAAACAAAATCATTTAAATCATTTTATCCACAACAACAACAAAAATTTAACAGTTACTTTTTGTCAATTTGCTTATTAATTTATATATTTATTTTTAGAACTGCTTTTCACACGAATAGAAAATAAATTAGTATTAGAAACAACACACTTAAATAAATATTTCGATGGTGTTGTGAGTACAACGGCGATCAGAAATCGGGTGTTCGTGGGTCAAACCCAGTGGGCTACATCTTTTTTAAATTCATATTTGACATTTTAATTTTTGTTTTTTACAAATATATAAATATTTCTGCTAATAACATCTATTACAAATGTTGACAATTTTTTTATAATTAATAAAAATTTACTGGTAACGCATAATGGATTTCAATTTACTGGTACTGATTTTTTCAGTATTCAGTACAAATTTATTGATTTACTGCTTATTTTTCAGTAACCAGTAAAATTTTAGTGATGCAATCTAAATTTCATTATCAGTAAAAATTTACTAAATACTGTAATTTTTTTAGTAATCAGTAAAAATCAATTTTTACTGAAATTTTACTGGTACTGCAAAGTGCCCATCTATGGCAATAACCATCAAAAAAGTAGTCTATTTGGATTGATTATACGGTGCGACAGTAAAAATACATCCAAATAACTAGCGGGTGGACCATCTACCGATTTTAATTTGATTCATCACAAATTTCGAATCTGGCAATACTTATATCACAAAATTTTGTATATTATCTCCACTGAATGTAATGAATCGATTTACGCTTGAGCAACGTTGGAATTTATTGAAAATTTGTTTCCAAAATAAAAACAATTGGTCGGAATTTTCAAAAATTCAAAAAAAAAATTATCTTTTCGGATAAAGCTCATTTTTATCTAGGACGGTACGTTAAAAAGTAAAATGCCTCATTTAGGGCTCAAAAACCCACGCGTGGTCTTGCAGAAGCTAATGCACCCATTACGAGCGACTGTTTGGTGCGGCTTGGCCCATATTTCTTTGAAAATGAGGACGGCGCAACTATTACAGTCAATCGCACCATGATTTTTTGTACCCGTTCTTCACGGATGTGAAGATGTTTGACTTCAACAGGGTGGTGCAACTTAATACACATCTCATGCCACAATCGATTTATTACGCCCAACATTTGATAGTCGTTTAATTATCCAAAATGGTGATGTCAATTGGCCGCCAAAAAGCTGCGATTTGATACCGTTGGACTATTTTCGGTAGGGCGCCGTTAAAGAAAAGTGTTATGCCGACAAGCCGGAGGCAATTGAGCATTTGAAGGCATTTGATGCCATTGCCGAGATACGACTCCATACATTCGAAAAAGTGCAAGAAAATTTATCCGATCGAATGAGGTACTTTGGAAAAATTATATTTCATTTCTAACCGGAACAATTGTACTTATTTTTTATTACATTTTTAAATTTAATCTTTTAAATATCTCGTCTTTTATTTTACAAATAATTTTTTTTTCAAATGAAATCTCACTTTAAAAATTTTTGATGGATCTTTCACGTTTGAATGACTACTAAAAATCGGCTAATATTTGCGTAAAACGAAATAATATTTTTTTTAAAAAACGGGAATATTGACCGGCTTCTGGTAAAGGTGCTACTAAAAATAAATATTTTAAAAATATTTATTGTTTTAAAAACACGTTTGTATTGTATTTTCATAATACCAAACGAAATCATAAAACTATCAAATTTTCATGCTTTTCATATTGTGATGATTTATGCGGAATATTAAATTACAAAAATCAATCACACACATACTTCCCATATATATTTAAGACAAAAAAGAAAAATAACATAAAAGAACAAATGCTGACGTTTTGTTTTCAAAGAGCCAAAGAAAATAATAACAAAAAACCAAAAACGTTAACAGCAAACCGTCTATTCACTATCATCGATGCTTGCGGACAAGACATACCATACATACCATATCTATGTAATGTACAACATGTTGTCAGTCTCTCAGGCATTTATTTACATAAAAAAACATTTTTTTTAAATTAAAAGAAACCCTTAAAACAAAACTGAAGCAGTATGACAAAGTTTTGCAAAAGCTTTTTATTAAAGAGTTCATACATTAAATAACTTGAAAAATTTAACCGAAATTCTATGTATTTACTTGAATTTATGCCAAAGTGGGGAAAATTAGGGTGAATTTTGATTTGCATGGATTTCTTACACTTTAATACGCTTAAATAGAGAATATTCCGTATTCACTTTTCTTTTAAAAATACCTTCTACTACTAGTACTTACTTAATTGGTCATTAAAATCCTTTTGCAAGGACTACGACCTAGCTTCTGACACCATTTATGTTGTGTGCGTTAATTTTATACATGAGGGGCGGGACCTACAGTTTTGAAGTTAACTTCGAACGACAGATTTTTGAGAAGCTCTTCATGGCAATTTTATTTGCTCTCAGAGTTTTAGCCAGAAATCTGCTGATAGGCAGTCGTCGAAATACTTTTTTCATATTTTCGTTTTACTGTCTGACCTTCAAAAAAAGATGGAGTGTTGTCGCCGCCGTCCCAAAGTCAACACCAAAAATAATGACTTTTTCGGGATGAATTGGATACTCTTGGATATCATGTAAATTTGTATCGTCTCATTTTGTTTGTACACGTTCCCATTCATCCAGAAATAGACCACTTCGCTAAAAGTGATTTTTCGATTAAAATTAGGGTCAGTTGCCAACTACTCCAAAGCCTATCCAGCGAGCACATTTCGTTGTATACGATGGTTTACCTTCAGTTCATGGGTCAGTTGAATTTTGTACAGATGTAGGACCAAATCACGATGCAAAATTCGCCAAGTTGTGGTCTGTGAAAGACCAATATGTTGTGAGATATGCAAAAAGACTAGCTCGGATACTCCTTCATAGTCTCATGAACAGCAGTAAAGTTCTGTAGATCTTTCGTTTCGTCAACTTACGGGGTTTGTTGATTTAGTAAGCCAGTGAACTCAATTTTCCCACCATATCGCAAATAGTCCTCCTGGTAGGACGATTTTAGCGGTTGTAAAATGGACGATGTGTGCGTTGCGCTTTATTCGAAAAGAACACTGATTTTGATAAAAAAAATATTATTTGCACATTTTGTTAAATAACACAGCCCTGCAAATTTGGACTTTTTTTGTGCAAATAAGATGGCTCCAGGTGTTTCCGAAGGCATTTTGCGCAAAAACCATTTTGCGCAAAACACATGCAGGGCTGTGTAATATATCCATTCATGGTGATTTAAATGACAATTAATTGCACAGATATAGTCCCTATAAGATGATCGTCAGCAATTGTGAAAATTTAGAAGTCCCTGTTGGAAGACCCTGTATAAATATATGATCCTGTACACTGTAAGAATAAGACTGAAGCCTGTTATGCTGTAATTGAGTAAATAAGTAAACAATATTGATAAGAATTCTTAATTAAATATGTTTACATGGATTTCAAACTAAATGAACATTTATAGTTCAAAACAATTCATTTAATTCTTATGTTTTTTGGTTAAATTTAACCAAGTTTACTCTGCTTAAATATAATTCTCTCCATAATTTGGTTTTATGATTGTCTTTCTTTATTTAAATGTTATTTTATGGTGGTTAAAATTGCTCACCAAACTTTAAACTTTACTATCAACTGAGTTGCGGTAAGAAATTTTAACCGCTAAAGTGTGCATAGAAATAAACAAGCCAAAAATCTTAATAAGTTGAAACACTTTTCTGTCAGAATTTAATTTTTTTTGTTTTTTTAATTTTTCTTATTTAATCTTAAAGCTCAATAACATGAATGAAACCTACTTTCCGACGTTAAAATTGTACTTGAGAAACTGAAAATAAAACCACAGGACTCCATAAACATTCATAGCAAAACTACAGTAAATAATTTTTATTTTTTGTTTCAAACTACAGCTGTTGTCACAGTAAAAACTTCTTAAATTCTTTTTAAATCATAGTTTGTAGAGTTTTAGTCCTTTAAGAAACGTAACAGAGTTTAATTAAAGTTTTGATTTAAATTCATGCACAGTTTCACCCAGTGGTGTTGTCGAGCCGGAACGCTCCGGAACGAGCGACTCTGTTGCTTGAAAACATTGCGGGTTCCAAAGTATTACATGACAATAACGCAGAGCACCCCTTTAGAAATACTTTTCCGGACGGAAAACCTTTCATCCATCAATCGATAAATCAACATTAATTCCAAATGAATCGTACATTACTATATGCATGTTGAATGGTGCTTGCTAACAAATTCCAAATGCGACTTTAACGGACAAGTTTACGCTGACTGTAAGAAATTATCAGGTTGTACCTACATTCAATTGTAAAATATTATCTCTTCTTTAGTAAATTTATGGACGAAAGGTGAGACTTCCTCGTTGCAGTATATATTGTGCTTTCGTTTATTTTACTTATTTTACTTACGGCCATTATTACAACTTGCCGTTACAGTTAGGTTTAGTTAAAGGTAACTTTAGCTAAAGTGAACTTTAAAGTCACCTTTAACGTCTTTTCGTTATTACAACCTAATGATAAAATAAAGTTAATTTTCTTCGGTAACACTGTTCAGTTAAACAAGTTCTTTTTGTTGTTATATTTGCTCATTTTATTTATATTGAAAGTCGCCATATTGAAAATAATATATAACATGTTAAGTTCAAACATAAACTTAACTTTTAAAGCTAGAGGTAAGATGATCCTCCCTTTAGGTTAGTGCTCGCTCCTACCTTATTGTCCACTTATGATAATGAAAAACAATTTAACTAGCAAGTTGTAATAAAGGCTCTTAGACTATCAAGGAATCAGAGTATAAAGTTTGTGAGGCGAAAGAGCTTTATGAAAAATATATGTATTTGCATTATATTCAGCACAGAGCTTTGGCTCTCTATTAACTAAAAATTTTCATTGAAAGCCAAAATTAGAACTATCGCTTAGCAGAAAAAAATACCTTACTTAATTGGTCATAACAACCCTTTAGTCAAAGTGATTAGCCTAGTAGACTTCGTTGATTTTGAACTTAAAACTTATCATATTGTTACGAGAATGGAAAAAACTAGATACTGGTGTTTTGCTTTTACATTGTTTAACATTAAAAATATAAAAAAGCTACAAAAACAAACAAAAAAATGAACTTGTTTACAAATTATCGCACTGCGTAATATAGCAACATACACCAGCAGAAAAAAATGATAAACAAGTAAACAAAAATATACCAACAAACACTTGTATTAAGCAAAAATACAACAACAAACACTACAAGAATAAATGTAACGAAAACAATAATGAAACAGCGATGTTTATATTTATAGAGATCTCGAGAAGGATAAGCCACGAATATTCGCCTTCAAGAACATTCATCAGACTGTTTACGTTGCCATATAAAAGGTAAGGCAAAGCAGGCAACTTGGTTAGTAAAAATTTAGTCAGTCTTGTGTGAAGACGCGGTGCGTTTGAAGAGAGTAATCGTGGTTTGAAGATTTCCGTTACAAAGATCTGTCGAACAATTGTCTAGTAATTGTAATTGTTTATGCAAAGGGTGTAAACAGAGGAATAACAAACAAAGTAATTGTTGCTGTGAACAGTGGCACACATAATTGTGCGAATAATAAAGAATTTTAATTAAAACTAAACACAAACTTATTTTTATTTTATTTACAATCTACCTGCTCATATTTTAAACGTTTTTAAAAAGGTAAAACCAGTAACAATACGTATATATATATTTATATGCGCTTACGTCTAATAGAAACGATAGTACGGTTGTTGAACGAGAAAGAGAAGAACACAATAAATTTTGATCTTAAATGGATTTTTCAGTGTTTAAGATTTATGCTTGGAAACTCATAAGATATTAGAATAACGCTCAAATTTAAATTGAAGAAAAAGTAGATTATTGACTTTGGGTACATGTTGCGTCTGTGACCTTAATAATTATAGAATAATTTTTTATTTTTTTCTTTTGGTTTTCTTATCACAACAAAATTTTTTAATTTATATTCCAAAGTTTTATTTGTTTTTCTTTATGCTTCTCTAAGGGTTTTGGAATCTGGTACAAATTATTTTGCTCCGCTTTTTCATTTATCCTTTCGTAAATTGATATTTAAAAAGGAGGTAAAAATGGAAGCTTTCAGCAGTCTTTTTTCATTAATTTTATTCTAATCTTTTTCACACTTTCTTAACCACACAGATGGGGGTTAACATTTATTTTCATTTAGTTTTTGTTAATTTTTGATATTCGCTAATGTAAAATAATCAATAATTTTTTTTTTTTTTTTAATCCGTAATCCTGACTGAAGGGTTGTAATGGCCAATTATGTATGTAAAATAATCAATATCTGTTATTATGTTTTCCTAGATTAAGTTTCTTTTTCAATTGAGATTTACAGTTGGTAAAATGAGTTCGATTTTATGAGGCAACATTAAAAAAATAATTAAATTCCACCATACACCACCGCACCAATGGGAAAGTAAAGCTTACAAAAGATACGTACTTTTTCACATAGCCAATCCTTTTCAAATGTCAACCTCACCCACCTTGAAGGGCTTGGTATCCCCTGTCACGCTAACGAGGCTCTGATGACCGACCAATGGCGGTATAACCTTAATACTTGCACGGCTAAATTCCGGCACTTTGCATGCCTGGTGGGGATGTTGGCAACCCCAACACCAGGATCGGTCGGTATAGACTAATAAGCTGTACGTCTTAAATGTCTATTATTACCGAACCGAAACCAGCGGTCCTATGCTTCCTAGAGGAGTAAAAGGAAAATATATATACACCATCGTAACCTCGTCTTTCATCTAAAAATATATGGAAAGGGAAACATAATTAGTCAACGATATTAAGAGGCGCTCCGGGACAATTGGATCTTATTTGATTTAAAGCACGATCTTATGTGATCGAAAAGTAAAAATATTGATAGAAAAAGAACACAACCCTCTTTTATTCAATGTGTAATAAATCGCACGGTATATATATTTTTGCGAAATATTTTTTCCGACCCGAATAATGTCTGTTAATCTGAAAAACAGTGGAAAACTATTGGGAAATGATAGCTGGATGTATAACTTCTTAAGGACTGCATTCAGAGCTTTACCTTAGGCTTTTAGACCGTTGTCGTTCGCATACAATAGCGACTAAAACCTCAGGAAAAAGTCCAAACGGGTTCAAATTGTATGATCTCGGTGGTCAGCATACATCATTTGGTCGCTGAAAGGTTTTCTGGATACTCAAAGCTTTTAATAACTATTTAACTTGCCAAATCAACTAACTCTGTATCTGATCCTTTGAACACTAGAGTGTTCAAAATGCCATTCACAGCGTCTAGATGATTTAGGTAATTTCAATTTCGGTGTGGAATAATCGTAATGTTCCCTGACAAATGTAAAGTTGATTGAGGGAGTTTCATAATAGGATCGATAATAAATCCGTTCTAAAGATAAGGATAATCATTGTGAAGAAATGCCATATTACAGTGATACTGCAATCTATTGTACAACTCTCAAATTTTGTTTGGGTATCGCCGTAGTCTAAGAGGTAGTGTGTTGGTTTATTAGACGTAAGGCCACGGTTCAAACCCCAGATCAGACATCAAAACGAAATTTGAAAAAAAATATTTCTTCGGCAACTTCCTCTCAGCAGATTTCTCGCAAAAATATATGCTTTATATTATTATTATTTAAATTATGTTTTATAGATACATAACTGAATTCGAAATATCATGGATTTATGTACCCGCTCTCGCAATTCCAAAAAAGCCTAAGTGACACTTGGGACACTAGATCGACTAGCAGTGAGTAGAATATTGAAATTATCAATCACGTGGTCTACTTACATCGAGTTGGTCAGCTCTGAATATTTTAGAGACAAAAAATTAAATCTATCACCTGATGGATATTGCAATCTCGACTGGTAAGAGTGTCGTGTAGCAATGAAATTAAAAATTTTGGTGAACCATTTGTGAGATCTTAAAATTTCGCAAATTTCCTTATACTTAGTAGGATATCCTTTAAGGTCAAGAATTTAACCTATTCGGCATCGAATGTATCAGTTTAATTTAACATTTTCTGTTGATATTGGCCACCATTAGCAAGTTTTTGCTTGAAGTTTAGCTACTACGTAACCGTTCTTCCAAATTATGTTCTACATACTCTCAGGGAGTCATATTGGGACTTTGTGCAAGAGTAATGGGCTGTGGAGACAATGGTAGGCTGATTGTAGTATGATTGAGTTTATTAACTTTTTGGATGTAATAACCATTGCGAATGCTGAATTCCTTTGAACGTGAATTTGGTCTTTAGAAGGTTTAAATACTCTCCCATATTCATTATTACCTCAATAAATTCCAAACTGGCCACAACTGGTTCCTTCGTGAATGTACAAAATATTAATTTTGACTCGCATAATTATGCCGATAAAAATGAAAAACGTTAAATTTATTGTGAAATGTAACAATAGTTTCTTACTTCACTTACTTCAGTTTAAATTGGTATGAATTAAAAATATTATTCTTTTATTCAATGCAATAATTTACTACACAAATTTAATTAAATTAATTAATTTATCGCACACAACGACAGTTATTCTTAATAACAGAATTCTAATTCATTAACTTGTACAGAGGACCATGCTTTCCTGGGTATTTAAATTACAATATTCGATAGCATACAAGTCCATTGCAATTTAATGGAAATGCATTTTCAAAGTAGCGAGGAGAACGGAGACGATGATCTTTTATCCATTTGTGTTATGTTATAATCAAGAAATAATTAATTTTGTGCTAATGAAAGACAAATTAAATAAAGTTGGTTATGCTATACACCGAGCCACTCACAGTATCTTTTACATAAATTACCATGTAGTCATATATTTTAAAGTTCATATGAATGTATGTATGTATTCCTACGCATATATGTAATTTAGAATGTTTTGCAATATGTACACATAATGACATTGTAACCATACGTGCTGGTCTTGTGCTGTCAACATAAATAAGAATCCAATAGTACGTATGAGGAATTTCTGTATTTAAATAGTCTTCCTGCGCAACATACTGCTATCATTATAACCCTCGAGCCAGCATTACGACCTAGCTTCTCACACCACTTATGTTGTGCATAAGGACATTAGTAAAGTACATACTTCATTATTTTCAAAAATTGCAAAATTATCAATAAAACTAATTTATAGTTAAATACATACACCCTTTATTTGGGTAATAGGCTAGAGAAACAAAATCGAAGCCACAAACCCATTCTAATAGATTATCCTCTACCTTACGAACGTATTCATATTTGATTATAATTTTGCATAAAATTTATGCAAATTAATAACGCAGTTATTTGGTTGAATTGAATTGTTTGCATTGTTTTCATTAGAATTACGAAAATAAAAACAAAAATAATCTTTATTTAAAGAATTTTATTTACATATGTTATATCTAAAATATAAATAAATAAAATAAATTAAATTTGTGAAATAAAAACAAAAATATTTAAAATGTTTTTTTCATATTCTTTATTTACAATCTATCCCATTGGAGATAATAAGCAAATTTGATACAGTAATATATACAAGTAAATGGTGCACTCCATTGAGAACAACATCATTTTAACAATAAATTTTTATAGTATTGTAATTATTTTTTAAAGCTATTTTACATATAATTAAATGTACATACCTACAAAAATAAAAAAACAATAACAATTATCGAAATGGTAAATCAAGTATATGATAACGTTTAAGTTTTCTCACTTCCTCAGTTTCGTCTAGTGGAGATATCGCTAGTGGGTTGCAGTGCTTGCATAATCTGTTAAGATAGTTTTCGCTATATTTCTTTATTTCGTCTTTAATTGTTGGCATGTGTAAGTCATTATGAATAGTTTTATTTGAAATAAAATGTCAATGTCTTATTTTGATACCTTTGAAGAATTTCTACATTGCAGTTACTGGCAGTTCCCCACAATTGTATGCCATAAGTCCACACCGGTTTAAGTATTGTTTTATATATTATTAATTTTGTTTCAATGCTTACTTCAGATTTAGGCTGAAGAAGCCAATAAAGACGTTTGGTTTTCATATTAAGATGTCTTTTTTTTGCCGTAATATGAGCTTTCCATGTAAGCCTTTTGTCAATATGAAGACCAAGATATTTCACACTGTCTCTTTTGGGAATTGTGTTGCCATTAAGGAATAATTGTGGGCAATTTCCTTTTTGTAACGTAAACATAACATGTGCAGATTTTTCAGTATTCACTTTGATATTCCATTGAGATAACCAAAGCTCAATTCGGTTTAGTTCATTTTGAATTAGATTTAATGCATTTGTTGGACAAGAACTCGATGCTAAAATTGCAGTGTCATCGGCATAAGTTGCTAGGTCGTAATCCTGACTGAAGGGTTATAATGACCAATTATATATATATGTAAGTTCATTTCATTTTAATTTTAAACGAAGTTACACTGTTTCCACTTTCGTAACAATATGAAAAAAATATTTCTTCAGCGACTTCCTCTGAGCAGTCCTCTGGCAAAAACTCTGTTGGCAAATAAAATTGTAATGAAAAGATTCTTAAAAATTTTGTCATTCACAGTCACTCATTGATACAACACAACATAAGAGATATGAGAAGCTTGGTTATTATTTTGACTAAAGAGGTAATGACCAACTAAGTAATAGAGTCAGTAAATTGCTGCAGTGCTGCAGCAAATTCGACTTAATAAATGCGGTCGCGGTTAAATCACAATAAAACATGTACGCTGACGTTAAATAGGATTGATGGTATCTAATATGTTGCATTTCGTTTGGCTAACTACAAATTCATGAGTTAATTTGTGTCGCCAGGATATCGCTGAGAGTATTTCACCTATAGTTCATGATGATGATTTTGTAAGTAAAAATTTCTCACTAAGAAAGACATTCTGAATGTCACTACGTGACTAAAATATCCACAATTATTTCATTAAAGTACAGAATCTTTAATTTAAATTGGTTTGTAGCTCTCTAATAAAGACACAAGTCAACATTAATACTTTTAATAATTTCATATCCAACAAAATAAGAGTGCTTCCCGCACTCTCTACATTGTCATAATCCAGGGATTAAAAGTGGACTCTGCTTAATTAATTGTTTGTGGTAAACTTTGCGTCTTCATAAGAGGGCTTTATTTTAGGGTTTATTTGTAATAAAGTTGTAAACTTTTCAGGTGGTATTCATATCAGATATAGTTTATGGTCATTTCGTACGTGTTAAGAATATGAAATACAAAGACAAAAATAAATACTACACTCGCAAAAATATAAAAAATCAATGCTCCACTCCTATAGTATAGCAAATATTAGTTATAATTAAAAAAGAAGAGAAGAATGCAAACCTATAGGTGTTATGATTTTAGTTCGAGAATAAATTAAAATTTATTCTAACTTGTGTTAAATCTACGTTTGGTCTATCAGACTAGAAACCTTGAATTAAATTATTGACTTGGTTAAAATTTCAAATTTAATTTAAAAAAACAAATCCTGTAAAAAGAGATTTCTAAAATAGAGTGACTTTTATCATTAAATAAATCAAACTTATCTTATTTTATCAGTTCTTTTTTTTATCAAGTTTGGGTGTATCTTTTTACCTTTTTGTTTCTGGGAAAAAAATTTATTTACAGATGTAAATATTTTGCGTTATTGTTGATTTTATTGAAATTTTGAATTTTTCGAAAAAAATTGTTTTGTTAGAAAACAAATTTAATGAAAACTTTTTCGCATCCCAAAAAACTTCGATAAAAAGGGAAAACTTGGCAAATGGCAACGTTAACTGTGGCCCAAAATTGCTTACCTACTTGATTACCTAAATGATCATTACTAACACTTAGTCAGGATTACAGCATAGCTTCTTAACCCGCTCATGTTTTATGTGTTAATTTTATCCATGAGTGGCTTGACCTACAGTTTGAAGTCGACTCTGAATGACAGATTTTTGAGAATCTTTTTTATGAAAATTATATTTATTCTCAGAGGTTAATTTGAAAAGTTGAAAGTCATTAGTTTTGAGGTGGTCATGGATATGTATTCATAAAATGGTTTTCAAAATATTTCAAAGAATTTCGTTGTATCTTTCAAATATATTGTTACGTAAATGAAAAATCTAGATACTGGTGTTTTGCTTTTAGATCGTTTAACATTAAAATTGCAAACAAAATCTACAAGAACAAAACGATGCAATAAACAACCCTGTTTACAAATTATCGTGTAGCTTAATATACAGTGCGGGCTCGATTTGCGCAACTACCTATTATTGCAACTGACCGATTTGCGCAACAGCCTAATTTTTAACGTTACTGTCTTTATAACAGCAACTTTTTTCAAAAAACAGTCGCGATAAATGCAACTTTATTTTTTATTTTGCAAATGTTGTATTATTTGGCAGTTATTCTGTTTATTTTCCTTTTTATTCTCATAGTTTTTCAATCAGAAGCGTAATTTAAAATTGTTTGACAAATCATAGGAACCTAAAAAATCCTTTCACGACGACACTGGCCTCACAAAAAATTTTGACTGTTTATTTACAGTTATTTTTTTTTTTGTCTCTGTTTCTTTGATTTTATTTAAGAAATGAAGAAGTGAATATGTGGATCAATGATAGTGTGGAAAATGAGTACGAAGAAATATGCCTTTCTGATGACGAAAATTCAGTTCATGTTAAGGTACAAGAAATACCAAAAATAAAAACTGATGATGTCATTAAAGCACTTAACGTTTGCATAGATTGGGCAACAACAAATGATATTTCAAGTGAAAATTTTGTTGCACTCCAGGATATAAAGAAGTCTGCAATTAATAAAAAGTTTAAAAAATCCAAAGTTCAGACAAAAATCTCCAAATTTTTTGTTTAAATTAGTGAATACCAAATTTATTATATTAAATATCATTATTTTTTTATTTTTATTAGTAATATATTAATTTAAACCTTTTATTATAACTTTTTTTTATTTAATAAATGAATTAATTATTTTATGTTAATTAAATTGCTTGTGTTTGTTAAAAAAATTAATTTAAAAATTGCACTGTATTTAGTGGTCGGTTATTGCAACATTTCGAAAATTGCAACAACCCCGATTTCCTATCGGTTGCGCAAATCGAGCCCGTACTGTAACAGCAAACACAAGCATAAAAAATGTTACACTAGTAAACAAAAATATACCAACAACACTAAAATAAAAAAACGTAAAAAACGATGTTTACATTTATAGAGATTTCGAGAAGGCGAAGTTATGAACGCTCGCCTTGAAGAACATTCATCAGACTTTTTACTTTGCTATCTGAAAGGCATGGCAAAACAGGCGACTGTGTTAGTGAAGTTCAGTCAGTCTTGTGTGAAGACGCGGTGCGTTTGAAGAGAGTAATCGTGGTTTTAAGATCTCCGTTACAAAGATCTGTCGAATAATTGTTTAGTGATTGTCATTGCTTATGCAAAGGGTATAAACAGAGAAATAACTAAGAAAAGCAATTGTTGTTGTTTACATAAAGTTGTGAACAGTGTCACAAAGAAATGTGCAAATAAAAAAAAAATTAATTAAAACTAAACACATAAATATTTTTATTTTATTTGCAATCTAGGAGCTCATATTTTAAACGTTTTTAAAAGGTAAAAACGTAACAATATTTTATACGCATGTATCTATATCATGTATCCACAAGTGTTCCTCACTACCTGTATAACGCCTCCTTGTGCTCAAAAGGCCATTTAACAATGTTCAAGGAAGAAGAAACAAACAAGTGCCATGGGTACTACTGGCAGTTATATACATACATATATAATTGGTCATTACAACCCTTCAGTCAGGATTACTTGTGTGTATTAATTTTAAATTTTAGTGGTGGGACCTACAGTTTCAAGTCGATTCCAAACGACAGATTTTTGAGGAACTTTTCATGGCAATTTTATTTACTCTCAGAGTTTTTGTCAGAAATCTGCTGAGATAAAGTCGCCGAAAAAATATTTTTTCATATTTATTTTGTTCGAGATGTCTGGCCTGCAGTTTAAACCGTGACCGCACGTTTGATAAGTCAACAATCTGCCTACCAGACTTGGACTTTGGCAGTTGACCTCAATTTTCAACCAAAAATTATTGATTTCATCGCGATTCTCTATGAATGCGTACATGAACAAACAAAATTGCCAAACTAGGATGGCACCAATTCATATGAGATCTACAAGCGTTCAATGCATTTAATAAAAGTCACATGTTTGGTGTGGATTATGGGCTGCAGTCCATATTTCCTTAAGAACAACGTTAATCATGCCCGCACTGTCAACGGCGTGCTCTATATATCGATGATTTCCAACTTCTTTTGTTCCATCTTGGATTACATAAACACCAATTACATGTGCTTTTCACAGCATGGAGCTACGTGCTACATAGCTCATGACACGTAGGATATTTTGCACTAGCGAATTGAAGTCATGGTCACATCAAGTTCAGATGATGTGAATTGGCAAACGAGATCATGCGTTTTGATTCATTATACTTTTCTTTGTAGGATTTTCTTGTGTATGCGAATAAGTCACAAATCACAGCAGTAAAGGTAGTCAACATAACCCAATTAATCTCCTCCGAACCTATTTCCATGACAAACCGCTCGGTGTCAACACCGGGTAAAACCCCGGCAGCAAACATATGTGTACATTAATGTATGAGGAATAATAACATGATATCTTTCTTAAATATAAATAATCGTTATGTGAAATTGATTATGTGTCATTACCATATTTTATAATACATATCATTATGTTTCATCATCATTATAATTATTCGCTATCATAAGCCCGTGATTATATTCTTTCTTTTTAATATTTGACTAACTTTAAATAAAACAATGCAGCCCTAAATTTATATAAATTTGGATTATAATTGCTTGCGACTGTAATAAAATCACAAATTTTAATGACTTTAATGACTATCACTCGGTAAGTCAAGAGTTTAACACAAACTATGTGTGTGCGTGTATATGAAAATAGCTCACATGCATTTGCATATGAATATGAATTTATAATGAATGACAAACAGGTTGTTATTAATTGATTAAAATAAATTTTAAGCGGTAATTCTGATAACAACGCTGCAAGTTATTTTAGGCTTTTTTTGGTGCACTGGTAGTATAGTGGGTAGTGTGTTAGATTATTAGCGTAAGGGTCATGGGTTCGATTCCCACCCGAGACTCTGGTCTGTTACACTACACCAAGCATATGGTCGAAGTTACTCAGCTCGTATATAATTAAAATATAATTTGTAATTATATTCTAATTAATAAATAAATAAAATATATATTTTAGGCTTTAAAATAGCAAAAAATATTAAATTAAATTGGATTTGAGGAGTGTTGCAATTATTCCCTCTTATAGCCTTTTATATCACTACCCCTGTTCAATGATTATAAATTTTTTTACCACTGCCATTGGATTTAGTTGTACTGAGGTCAATAATGTCGATATATAATCGGTACAATTCAGTTCATACTAACATACATACAACAAATAGTCATTACAACCTATAATTCCCTGGCTGAAGGGGATTACGACCTAGTTTCCCACACCACATATGTTGTGTGTGCTAATTTTTTACATGAGCGGCGGGATTTACAGTTTAGAGTCGATTCCGAAGACATATTTTTGAGGAACTTTTCATGGCCATTTAATTAAACTCTCAAAGTTTTTGCCAGAAATCTGCTGAGAGGAAGTCACCGAAGAAATATTTTCTCATTTTTTCGTTTTGTTGGATATGTCTGACTACGGGTATGAACCGCGGCCTTTTGTCTAATAAGTCAACTCACTACCTACTAGACTACGACGACTTAGAGCTATTCAAACTCGCTGTCTTGATTAAGATGTTCTATTGGACCCTTAAGCACATCTTAATAATATCCAAAGAAATATCGAATTTCTAAAGAAATTATTAAATTACAGTTTAAGAGAATGTGTAGAAAGTGTTAAATGTATTCATTCTACAGCTGGTCATTACAACTCTTCAGTCAGGTTTCAAATTTTATTCTAAAACTATAAATTATGAACTTAATTTTAATACAATATTCACGTAATTTTGTTGCTCACTGTAAGTAACTAACAAAAATTAAATCACACAACTTTAATTAAGTGATCCAATAACCTCATAAAGAAAGCAATTTAGTTCAGATGTTTTCGATAATTTTTTATGATTTTAAAAGATTTACAAATGACTCTCAAACTTAAGGTTTTTATTGATTTTATTTACTTTAATTTATATTCTGATAAAATCTATGTATGGAATTGTGTAAATGTGGTTATAAGAAGACAGACAATTTTATGAAAAGGCGTTTGTGAAAATATATGAAATATTTGAGTATGAATATAATAAATATGTTGATTACTAGGCCTATATACATAGCTGCTAGATTTGATGATTTATCGTTATTTTTACGATTTTTGGAAATTAAAAATTTGCGTCATATTCTTTACTTTAGTACATTAAAAACCACTGTCAGATTTTTATTTGCTTTGCAAATTTATGTTAGTAAAACAAGGAGTAAAGTATTATATTTTTAAGTTACTTTCGAATACCTGTGATGATTTTTCTGTACTTTATATCTTTTTAAGCCCTTAAAGGTCAAAAAACTACAAATCCTAAATAACCTCGTAGTTGAGAATAATTTATCACTTGTCGTTGCAGACAATTTTAAATTTTGGATTACTGCTTCTAATATTACCATCGGAAGAACAAAGGCAAGCGCAGTTATTTTTTTCGTATAACCAACACTCAGCGGATGGATGGCATTGTGTTTGGAACTATGAAAATATGTTATGGGAAGAAGGAAAGGGAGAACAGTGTTTATGGACACTAGGCTTGTATATTTTTATACCATAAGTAACAGGAAAGACCTCTACAGGAATTGAGTTCCACATACGAATAGTCCGACTAAAAAACCTATCTTTTCTGTAATGCAGTATGCGATCCACTTGACAATCGACTCCATACGGATGTGCTGGCCGAGAAAGACGACCGTTACATACGAATTATTCATTAGATATTCAAAAAATATACTTTAAAACCAAATTAACAAAACAAATTTTTTCTTTCGTTAAAATTAAGACAAATGTAATTGGTTTTAGTATTTTAGGAACATGCATTTTTTTAAATAAATTAAATATTTGCTACCGAAAAGTAATGTATATATATCGAATTCAGATAACCAGAACTCATTACATGATGTCCCTTAAATTTTATCATGTGCCCATCGATCAATGGCTGTTTGCTGTTTTTGAGAGCATCTGGAACATTTTCATTGTTGCTTAACATCTGATGTGCAGGGTATCCCATATCGATTTATGAAGACTAGTAATCTCTAAATTACGGCACAATTTGATAACCCATGGAGAATTCTCGACCATTTTTATTAAAATATCGAATTTAGTTTTCTATGACCAACTGGCGTTGGCGCGCAAGAAGCAGAGGCGCCTGGAAGGATGCGTTACGGAAGGTCGAATTTCGTTAATCGAGTTGTTATGTTTCGAATGTCTTCTTCATACACTTTTGCTGTGAGTCTGCAATATTTTTTCATCATATTTTTTAAAATATAGTTTCTCTTAAGCAATATAAAGTTTTAGTTTTTTACTTTCAATCGTTCGTTTTATTTCTCTTGTCTGTTATCAACTTTGAGTTTTAAATGGCAACATATTTTCAGCTGAAAGGTCGATCTATTTAAATTGTCTATGGTATCGTCAAGCTTTTTAGTGACCATTTCTAAAATACAAAATTATTTGATAGAAAACGATCAAAGCACTCTGCTGCTCTTCCAGCAACGGCTCCATAAACTTTACAAATTTATTCAACACCCTGCTATGCATTCTTAATTGTTCATCTAACAAAGTGGGAACATTGCTTTCATGCAAGGTTAAGCAATTAATATTTCAAATTAATATTCTTGTGAACACTATATTCTGAGAATAAACCTAAAAATATGCTTTAAATTTTTTATTTAGTTTTACTTATTCACTGCGTCAGTCACTGCGTATTCCATGCAAAATAACTTATGCGTCTGGTAAACGATATGCAAGATCTAGCGAAAACATGCGCTGTCCTTCAGAGTGTGCAAAAGAATCCAAAACAGCTGATTTTGTGCCACTCACAAGAGCACCACCTTTTACAGACAACAATTTGACGAATTGGCCACCATGACTTAAGCAAGCACCCGTAAAAATTCTACATGAAAACGAAATATTTAAAAATATTACTTCGCCGACTTCCGCACAGAAGGTTTGTAAAAAATTTCTGAGAGTAAATAAAATGACCATGAAAAGATTCTGAAAAAAACTGCCGTTCGGTTGCGACAGCAGATACCGCCACTCATGTGACATACTTTCATCTCCCGGGAATTGAAGAAGAAGCTAGTTCTTCCAACCTGCATCTACTGCAACTATTGTGGGCCTTAATGCCGCAGTTGAAGCAAACTCTACAAATGGTTGTATTATTTCGCTAGGATCTCCTATTGATACTTACATACATACATACATACATAATTGACCAATACAACCTTTCAGTCAGGATTACGGCCTAGCTTTTCAAACCGCTCATGTAATGTGTGTTAATTTATACATAAAGTCGACTCCGAACGACAGATTTTTGAGAAACATTTCACGGCAATTATATTTACTCCCAGAGTTGTTGCCAGAAATCTGCTGAGAGGAAGTCGCCGAAGAAATATTTTTTCACATTTTGGTTTTTGATGTCTGACCTGGGTTTTGAACCGTGGCCTTACGTCTAGTAAGCCAACACACTACGTACTAGACTACGGCGAAGACCACGATCTCCAATTGATCCATCGTTTAAATTTACCATGGAAGCGTATGTTATTGAAAAGCTCACTGGTCGGTTGCCCACATGCACGTCGGCGAAGTATGCTGATTTTGAGGCACTCGATCTCCCGTTAACAGATTTTAAATCTGTCCGTATGTATTTGCTATATACTCCCAGATAATGCTTCCTAGAGTTCGAAAATACCCCAAAAAATTCATTGATCCCCCAACGAATGTTTGGGATTGTAACTGGCAAAACACGTCAGTCAAGTTCATTATCCCTTAAGTCCGAATACCCTACGGACTTAAGTCTTGGTCTATCTCGTAAAGGTACGTTTGCTCAAAATTTGAGTGTCAATTCCTGCAGAGCCCTGGGATTAAAACCTAATACGAGGAATTTATTACCCTTCGCTAGATCGCACGCGTATCATGACTGTATTTAATTCTCTTCCTAACCAAGTTTATTATTTACCCCATCACATGCATCCACTAGATTCCGGATTATGAAATTTTCAGGCGGCACCGCCGTTAAAACTTACGTTTACGTTGAAATGCGAAAATTGAAATATTTTGCTTCAAGCCAGCTCCAACTCCCTATTCCTCAATAGTCACAAAAATAGTTTTGTCTCAAATAGCCAAAGCTAGCCAAAGCGAGTACCTGTCCTGTTCCATTGGAAACTAAACTAAGCTGCGTCGAAAATGTCATTGTCAAGTGTATTGGTTGGCACTCAAAGTGAGCTTTATTAAGGACGTAGAATTTTTAGGGCTTAACAACGAGCCACAATGAATGAACTTGAACTAATTTCACCGTTATAGTCCTGCTTGGAAAACCATGTAGAGCAAATATCCTTTTGCGAATATAGTAAGTAATGAAATAGTGAAAAGAAAAATGCAAAAACTTTATAAACGAACCGTATCTACCCAAGTAAACTCAAATTACCATACATTTGTGGGTAAAGAAACATTTGTTGAAGAGACTTTGGGCAGAATCAAACTAATTAGTTAATGAATGTAATTTACACCGTTCTAAAGCTGGTATTCCTTGTTTAATTTTTTTGTTTTTTTAATCGCGGTCAATTGCTTGCTTTTATTTCTTTGAAATTGTTTATAGTTCGAATGCTTGTTGTTCACCAATACTAAGATGCTTCAAGCATTCTCCTTATATTCGTTTGTTTGAAAACATTTGTAGAATTAAATTTTACTCGATTATGTACTGTTATTTTTGTTCACTCAGTAAATGAGACTTTTACGATAATTAAAAGCATAATTTTAAATTAATTTAAATAATAATGGTAACAATAAATTTCCATTAAGGTCTTGACAACCAGCATTTATTGGGTAAAATTAAAGTCTTTAAATAGTGTAGTCAGTGTTAATGAAAAGTTTGAAATTTAATACTTAACACTGTTTTGATTACTGTAACAAGGGTAAACAGTTATATTCAATTTGCATATCAAATTAATGCGTCAATCCCTTGTTAAATAAATCAAAAGAATAAACAATTTTTATTTCACTCACTAGCCCTTGATTTGTGAATATACTGCTTGTCAATATTTTCTCATCACATTTGAATACCTTTAAAAAGTCATGAATCTAATGTTGTAACCAAAGCAAAGTACATATAAATTCTCTTTCTACTCGTTTTTTTGCACGAATTTTATTTGACATGACTTAAAAAAATAATGTTGTTACACAAATTGTTTTGATTTGATACGATTTTCAATATTTTATGAATTTTGACAGAACCATTTCCTCAAATCACTCGTGCAGAATGTCCATGAGCTGTGTGGTATGTAGTGCAGTCCTGGTGAAACCACCACATCTGATGCAGATTGATACCGTCCCAAATTCGAAAATTTTGTGTGTTCACATAGCCACATTTACAGTAATGGTTCTCATCATAGAAGATGATTTGTCGGTGAATATAAGGTACAGTTGGCAATTGCTCCAGAGAACATTCAACGTACTCACCTCGTTGTCAATGGCTGTGAATACATGACAAGTAATTTTACAGATAAGATTCAGCAAGTTGACCGTTATCAGGAGTCGAGGTTCGGAAATATTTGTTGAAAAACCAACATAATTCCAGGACTATCGAATGATTAAAAGCAAAAATAGTTACGCAAATAATATAATACAATCATACTTAATTGATCGTTATAACCCCTCAGTCTGGATTACTACATACCTAGCTTCTGGCACGACTTCTGTAGCGTGTGATAATTTTATACACGAGTGGCGGAACCTACTGCTTAAAGTCTAGATCAACCGACAGACTTTAAGAAACTTTTCAAGGCAATCAGCTGAAATGCAGTCACCGATTAAATATTTTGTTCATATTAAGTTTTGATTTTCTTTTAATTCGAGGTAAAGAATAGGGTCGCCGTAGTCTAGTAGGTAGTGTGTTGACTTATTAGACGTAAAGCCAGGGTTCGAGCCCCAGGCCAGACATCGAAACAAACTACAAAAAGTATTTCTTTGGCGACTTTCTGAAAAACTGAAACTCTGAGAGTAAATAAAATTGCCATGAAAAGTCGTTCGGAGTCGACTTTAAACTGTAAAATTAACACACACAACATAAGTGGTGTAGAAACTAGGTCGTAATTCTGACTGAAGGGTTGTAATGACCAATTATGTATGTATGTATGTAAATAATAATAAATTAAATTTTAAATACCTTATTAGCTTAAAAAGATTGGAAGTCTCATACGATTTCAAATGTATCAAACACAGTATGGGCTTCAGAATGTTCGTTTGGTACACAGATAATTTAAAAATCATTCATACATACATTGCATAAACGGCTGGACCATTTCCTATCCATATTCTTGTGTTTCGTAAGGAATATATTGAAACTATAAAGAAAGTATCGTAATAAGTTGATAGTTTATGAAGATTGATATTCAACTTTTAGTTGTAAGGAAAAAAATTATACGAGCCAAACATAAAATTGCAAAAAAAGAACAACAGTATGCTACGTTATTTAATACTAATATTACTCATACGCACGACTGGAGTTTTATTAATGATACAACCGATAGCATCTGTTTTAAATGATTTTTTTGCACTCATTTGAACGTAATTATAAATTGTGGTTTCACACATTACGTGATGTTTTAAACTTATACAAATTACAGTTCTTTTAAAGGCATGACAGCAAAAAATAATTACGTCGGAGCTTATTACTCATTTGATCATTACAGACAAAAAATAAAATAAAATCAAATTTATGAACTTCCCTTAACTGATGGCACACCAGCCATAAAAAAATAAAAAGCCCAAAATATTTCTGTTTTTTTTTAATTCAAATACTTTCTGTTTATAGTATACAATTTGACAAAAAACGTAAATTAAATTAAGTTTCTGGTGATAGCAAATAAAAAAATTATATTAAAAACTTCACGAAAAAGTCGGATTTCAATTAAAAAAAAATCATTTTTTAACATCTTTAACTGTTTTTAACTCCTCTGCAAATCTTATTGGCATATAATGCACAAATTTGTAAGTGTATTCTTCAGTTACTTACTCAATTGCTCAATACAACCTTTTACAGTTTAACATCTAACACTACTCGTGTTGTGGCGGGACATACACATTAATATTGAATCCAGACAATAGATTTGAGAAACTTTTCAAGGCATTTTACTATCAGAGTTTTTGCCAGAAGACTGCCTATAGAAAGTCGCCGAAAGAAATATTTTTTCATACTTCTTTCTGTTCAAGCCAGGAATTGAACAGAACCATTTATTCTCCGAGTTTTTGCCAGAAATCTGCTGAGAGGAAGTCAGCGAAGAAATATTTTTTCATATTTCGTTTTGATGAAGATGTTTGGCCTGGGGTTTGAACCGTGGCCTCACGTCTAATTAGCTAACACACTACCTGCTAGACTACGATGACTTCTATTATATTTCGTTTTATTCGAGACTAGGACTTGAACCACTGGCTCTCCTTTGATACAACCTGCCAGTCTACGGCATACGACAATTCGGACAATGAGGCTTGTGAAATAACTCATACATTTATCTTCATTACTTAATTTCAAAACAAAACACTTACGAATGCCTCACTTACCAGGTACAAATCCGGCCTTAGTTTATCAAATAGATTCACTATGTGCTCTAACTGACTAGACCTTAGGACATGTGGAAATTCGCAGTAATGACCAGGCAGATGAGCATATGAAGACGAAAGAAACCGCGTTGTAGATAGGCCCAGAGCCTACTTGTGGACTTGGAATATACGTTCGAAAGAATATAGAGAAAAGAATATAGAGAGAGGCACAGAATAAATGGGTTTGAATCTTAACTTTGGTCTATTGTCATGATCAAGGTTTGAGCCATGCAACAGACTGTCGAAGAATAACCTGAGATTAGTAATCAATATATTCATACGGAAAGGTAGATTAAGGAGCACTTGTTTAGAATGGAGATGTTATCGAATGATGAGAATAAACTATCAGAGCACATTCTTAGAACCCATAGGGCTCATAAAACGATAATGTATTCGCAGGAGGTAGGTAATACTTGCGTGCATAATTAGTTGCTGGTCAGGGAATTGTTCTTGTTGATCAGCGACCAACCGCGCCTGTCAGAGCGAAAAGTTAAGAGAAGAATGCTATTATACCTCTACACGACGATAACAATGATAACAGGCTGCTAAAATTATATAATTGAAAACATTATAGCAATTCCAGGTCGCCGTAGTCTATTAGGTAGTGTGTTGGGTTACTGGACCATAGGCTGAGGTTCAACTGATGGTTTCGAACATAACGAAATATTTTTTCTGGAAAAACTCCGAGAGTTTATTAAATTGTCCAACCTGTCATGGGGAATATTGCTTCCTCGCCAATCTTTTTCGGTGGATAGGAGACGTGCCAACCAACTACTCAAACTTGATCCCAATGTCATCTCGATCGCAGTGGCCATGCTTACAGTTCGTTGCGTTATACAAAAACAAGCGGAAAGGTTGCAGATCCCATCAAACGACTTTTGACGACATTGACAAAAATCTCTCGCGGGGTGTGCAGATTTAGGATATTTGCTCTCCATTCCTTGTTAGCTTGACAGAGTAATAATCCATTGATATCAAGGATATGGCTTCGTTTATAAAAACTTTCTGGCTGATTTTCAGCTTAGGGAGTACTGCTTTCGATGAGTTCGGTGAAATTCGGCTAGTACAGGGTATCACAACGAGTAGCTATGCGTGCTCAAATGACCTTTAGTATCAAAGCGACCACTCCAACCTAACCATATAAAATTGTCATGAAAAGTTTCTCAAAAATCTGCAGTACGGAGCAATCTTTGAATTAAATTATAAAAATCAACACATTTAAGCAAGAATTTTCATTCAATTGAGCAGCAAATAAAACTCCACTTAATATTAGAAATTTCTAGCATTCATCTACTAAATCGCTGCAAGAACTTTTATTTTAAAATCCGTCATGATGAAAACATGTTCCGTTTAAAACAGTAGACGTGTGCACAAGACATTTTGCTAGCTTACCTTGCACTAAATGCAATACTGAATTGTTCTCTTTTTTGTTGGTCTTGATTATACGAGTACACTGAAATGTGTATTTCTCTTTTATTCAAAGTATACAACAGCACTTATTTATCTGTGAAGTAATGGAAATATGCTTTGTGTTGTAAGAAGGTATTTCACTACTGAAACTAAATTTTTAATATTGTCAAATGAATTTCAGTAGTGTCAACATTGAAAAATATGCGTATATAAGTGTTTTTATACATTCTTTGCTTTTGCCATAAACTCTTTCAACAACAATCTTGCTTCAAATGGCTATGTTAACATTCGTTGATGTTCGTGTCCTATGTGTGTAAAAAGCCAAAGATGTTCGGCCCCGGGGTTATTGGTGCCGACGTCTGCTATTGAATAAATACTCTATCTTTATTATGAAAAAAAAGAAAAAAAAAACATTTTTTCTTTCTCACTTACTGCAAAAAGAAATGCACGTTGTGGCACTATGAAGTGTACAATATTTTTGCTGTCCTCTTCACATAACTCTCTTTTGTATTGTTGTACAATGGTTTATGAGTACAGTTTTTTTTTTTTTTTGTTCTCTATCTATGCTTCACTCTTATGTATATTTGCAGCTACAGTAAATATTCGCTCATGACAAAAATACAATACTGTACACTTTTTAATGTCTTGTGCCCCGTTTTGTTTTATTTGCGCATTTTCTTCCAAAGACGTTTTGTTTTTAATATGATATCCATACATACATATGTAGGTAAACAAGAAAATGCTTGGAACTCAGAAATCACAGAAAGAAATGTTTAATTTCCTTTGATGCAGAATATCGAAAAGAAAATGTCCTGATAACCAAATACATGAATGCAGTCAAACGTGACAATGTAAATTTTGTTTTATAATGTCTTCTTTGTTTCTGCTGCGTAAAAAAATGCTTTGAAATGCGGCAAATTTATGTCATCTTTTCATGTACAGAGTTTCTCAATTTCAGTTACCGTTCCAAGTATATTGTATTTTAAATTTGTGTCATAAATTAGAAACATTACTCGATTAAGATTAGAGTTAGACGCTAGAAGACCTTACATAATCCTTAGACGTGACTCAAGTAGCCATTTTAAAGTGCTTAAGAGCAGCAGCTTTTTTCAGAAGTTAGTAAAATGCGTGCCCAAAGAACTGCAACTGAGATACATTCAAAAACGATTTTACTTGTCCGAAATACTATTTGATCGCAACGAGCAAAATCTATTGTCAGACTGAACATCCATTGAGCCGAGGTAATGCTCTGTGTTTATTAGGATCAAACGATTGTGGTTCATATACATACATACATACATAATTGGCCATTACAACCTTTCATTCAGATTAGCTTCTCACACCACTCTTGTTGTGTGTGTTATTTTAGCATGAGTAGCGGGACCTACAGTTTAAAGTCAACTCCGAACGATAGATTTTTTTTGAGAAACTTTTCATGGCAATTTTATTTACTTCTCAGAGTGTTTGCCAGAAATCTGCTGAGAGGAAGTCGCCGAAGAACTATTTTTTCATATTTCGTTTTGATATCTGACCTAGGGTTTGAACCTTACTTCTAATAAGCCAACACACTACCTACTAGTCTACGGCGACTTCATATAACCTACTAAAACTTGGCCAATTTACCACTATGGAAAGTTACAGACAACTCTGTATTCGTCTGAAGCGAGAATTTACCAATAAATGCCCTAAATATGCAACCAGATTTGAGCCCGTAATTTTCCGTCATGACAATGCTCGGTTATATATTGTAGCGTCGGTCAAAGACTGTTTGTAAAACAGGAGGTAAAAGTAAGTTTTACCTCAACCGTCGAATAGCGTAGATTGTTACCCCGACGATTTAATCGTATATGAAAGGTATTGTATGCATTAACCCTGGACGGTAACTCTTCATTTTTGTACATTAAGATTACTCATCGTTGAATCGATGAACAATTTAACCCTGAATGGTTACTGTTCGTCGAATCGATGAAGCTCATTTACTATTTCTCATATAATTCTTATATGTTTGGCCAAATTTCGCTCTTTTTTCAACAACCTTAGTTGATAACGAAAGTCTGCAGCCAAATTTGTAACCCTGGTTGGTCCTTTTTGTACAGTAAGGTTACCCTTCATTAAATCGACGTACAACTTTACGTCTGCTCACTGAAAGCTTTCGTTATCAACTCACACTATGTTCACATATGCACTTTTATTGAGTACAATATTTTAAGTGTTCAGACATAATATTATACGCAGTTCAGCTGCTTATTCAATATTCATTTGACAGCTGGTAAACAAAACAGCTGGTTGTTCCAACAAATTTTTTTTTTTATTTTTGTCGTTGCTGACATTTGAGTTGTCAAATATCAACAGAAAGTGCTCGGATAATTGTAATATGCGCACTGAACATACTTATGACAGTGCTGCATTTTAAGTGTTAATCAATATTATAACAATTTGCGTATTTATTGCGCAATCATTAATTGAAACTTTACATGAAATATTGAGCTCAATAATGGCTTTTATTGCGATTTACGCAATAAAGGTGCATATCTGAACACTGTGTAATGTTGTTGAAAAAGAGAGCGAAATTTGGTTAAGAGTTATATTGTAAAGAGTGAATGAACTTCGTCGATTCGACGAACAGTTCTGCCCAGCGTTAAACTACACGTTTCAATGAAGTTCAAAAATTATGAACTGATAGGATCAGCAGGGTAATAAATTGTAATCAGAAATGGAAAACTAAAGAAAATTTAAACACTGTAAATTTTTATATTCCCAAAATTTTAAAAAATTTCTCAATAAACCATTCAGAAAAACTAAAATCTTCTTTCAATTCAGACTTATCCAATTGGTTTGAAATGCTCGGATAATTGTAATATGCGCACTGAACATACTTATGACAGTGCTGCATTTTAAGTGTTAATCAATATTATAACAATTTGCGTATTTATTGCGCAATCATTAATTGAAACTTTACATGAAATATTGAGCTCAATAATGGCTTTTATTGCGATTTACGCAATAAAGGTGCATATCTGAACACTGTGTAATGTTGTTGAAAAAGAGAGCGAAATTTGGTTAAGAGTTATATTGTAAAGAGTGAATGAACTTCGTCGATTCGACGAACAGTTCTGCCCAGCGTTAAACTACACGTTTCAATGAAGTTCAAAAATTATGAACTGATAGGATCAGCAGGGTAATAAATTGTAATCAGAAATGGAAAACTAAAGAAAATTTAAACACTGTAAATTTTTATATTCCCAAAATTTTAAAAAATTTCTCAATAAACCATTCAGAAAAACTAAAATCTTCTTTCAATTCAGACTTATCCAATTGGTTTGAAATGGTTTTATAATTCCAGTCTCAGTCTTACACTATCAAAACAGTAACTGCCATATTCGGGAATTTTAATTTTCAATTTTGAAGACCCTGTAGTCTAGTAGGCATCTCCAATAAAAGGAAATCGGAAAAACATATTTCTTTCGGCAACTTCCTCTCAGCATACTTCTGACAAAGTGTCTGAGGGTAAGTAAATATGAAATGTAAAGTTTCTCAAGTCTGCCGTTCAGAGTCGATATTACCATAAGTACAGCACAGTAAGTTCTGCCACTAATGGATTAAATTAACAAGCACAACATGCGTGATGTAAGGTAGGTTGTAATCCTTACTTTTATAATGACCAATTAAGTAAGTAAAAGCCGTTATTTGTTCTGCTGACTAATACTGTTGTTAAAAATAAAATAAAGATATAATTGAAAAAAATTGAATATTTATTGACAACAGAAACTGAATACCATAACAAATTTTTCACACAAATCATTAAAGAGTTTTCTGATGTAACCTGATTTGAGTTGAATTGAATATTACTAACAGCAACAAAATGCGTTACTTGTTACTAAAGTTCACTTCATATCATATTTAATTTCCGTTCAGAAGTATCATTTAAAATTTAAACTCGAATTTGAAATACCTTGTAATATCTTTGATATTTTTTTGTAATTTCTTGTGATGTGGTATATACTGCAAGCATTTTATTTCTTAGTTATTGCCTTACTAACCCAAGTGACACACTTACAGATTCCATTGAGCACATATACACACATACATAGGTACGTGGGTTGTGCTTTAAGTGTGAGTATTAACGCTTATAAACGCAACCATCATTATTCAAAATTATTTGAAGAAAAATTCATTGAAGTATTAGTTGCTCTATCAAGCAATAACTAATGTCTTATCGTTGAATATTCTGATGCGAAAAAACTAAAAAAATTTATGAACGTCTAGCGTAAATCGTAATCTAGTCAAGATGCAAAACGTCACGATCGATATCATCCTATAAATTAGTAGCAAGAAAATCCTTCGGAATATTGAAAAACCCTCAATCAAATAATGCTAAAAAAAAAATCGATGTTTAATAACACACGGTGGACAGCAAAACTCTTGGTACCCCAATTTATTTTAGATATTTGATGAATTTCATATATTTGTTTTATTAATTTATTTTTGTTTTATTATAAAACAAATTTTATCAAGTTTTTCACAAACCAAAAAAAAAAAAAAAATAGGGAAAAGTGTCTTGTAACTCCACATTTTTGCACATTAAAAGTGTAGGTACAACCAAGAAGTCCTCATACTAAATTGAAAATTCAATGCTTAATATATTAAAATTTTTGTCGCTATTCTTAGTAGGATATCATTTAACGTCAAGCACTCCTTTTAACCTATATGGCACTGAATGTACTACTTCACAAGTTCTTTAGTAGAATTTTGTTTGTAGTTTTGGGACTACGTAACCATTCTTTCATATGATAGCCTAACTACTCTCTTGGGATGATATCCGCACTTTGTTCAAGAGTATTGTTATGTTTACCTTTTTAAAAAACGTTTAAAATATGAGTTCGTAGACCTCAAATAAAAATAAATTTATGTTTAGTTTTAGATAAATTCTTTATTGTTCGCACAATTCCGTGTGCCACTGATTGCAACTCGATCTGAACAACAACAATTTCCTGTATTTGTTATTCTTCTTTAAACTCTTCCGCGTACACACTAACACTTGTTCGTTAGATCTTTACAACGGAGATCTTCAAACCACGATTATTCTCTTCACATGCAATGCATCTTCACACAAGACTGACTGAATTTTTACTCATCCCGTTGCCTGCTTTATCTTGGCTTTTATATCGTAAACAGTCTGATGAATGCTTTTGAAGGTGATTGACTTTGCCTTCGCGAAGTCTCTATAAATATAAACATGTCGCTTACGTTATTGTTGTTTGTGTATTTTGTTTACGTTTGTCCTTGCATTGTTGTTGTTGCTTCTTCTTTACTTGTTTATCCTTTTTTATGCTGACGTTGTTGCTATATTTTTGTTTATTCGTTGACCGTGTAACCAAGTCCATTGTTTTCGTTTTCGTAGCTTTTGTTTATTATTTTAATGTTAAACGATAACACCATTTCCATTTTCGTAACAGTATGAAGCACGTGGGAACTTTGATATACAAATCACATCATCACATGAGTAGAAGAATGTTTTTGGGTCATTGACTTGTTAGAAGTAATGACCAATGTTTAAAAAATCCCTCTTATTCATTATTTCCTCAATAAATTCGAAACTGCCCACACCTAGTGCCGAAACATAACCCCGCAGTATTGTATCTCAAACCTTTATTTTATCACTTCAGCAAGCATTTGAAAATGCTTATGATTTAATACTTATGATATGAAGATAAAATTATGCTTTTTAGAATGCCAGTTACTTGTAGTGTTGAATATGGACTGCAACTACGTACTTTTTTATTCTGCCGAACATGTTTATATACACGATATGTGTGTCTGAAAACGAATCATATACTTTTTAATATGCTGAAGAAAGTGGTAAACAAAATCTTTGTAAATATGTTCGTATGCTCATATGCATATTTGGTTTTGTGCAAATGTTTACCAGCAGTTCAGTTTTCCTTATAACCCAATAAAGGATTTGGAAAATACAGCGATTTCGTGGTTGCTAATGAATTGGCTTGTAAACAAGTAGACAACAGGAAACGTACTATTTTTTATCTTTACCAAGAGTTGAAAGAAAGAGTAGTAGTAGAAACAATAGTAAAAAGAGAATTTGGCAAAATAATTGTATGAATTCGTATATCGTACAAATAAATGCAGCATATATCCGGAGCATCTTTAAAAAATATTAGAATATTTTTAGTTTTCTTTATAAATATAGGGTCTTTCAATAGGGACTTTTGAACTTTGATGGTTGATAACAGCCATCTTGTTGAAGCTACAGCTGTGAAATTAGCTTTGGAGTTGGCAGCTGCCAGTAATTTTCATCGAAAAATTATCCTAAGCGAAGAGACCTATTTCTGGATGAATGGCTACGTAAACACACAAAATTGTCGAATTATGAACGCGTTGATTGGTAACACGAGATCCAAAGGTTTTAATGCACAATGAGAAAAATCATTGGCATTGAATAAGAATGTGCGTATTATTTAATCTTATCATAAAAAAGTTTATTACACGTGAATTCTATTACTTGGTCTTAATCTAACAAAAGGTTAATTCTGCAAAGAATCAATTAATTGTGATGAAACATATTGTCGTAGTGTACAGCTTCCATAGTACTGTCACCATACTATCTGCTACACAATCTACAATGTCTTCGCTAGAATTATTACCCCGAAAAACTTCAAAATGCTTTAAGGAATAAGCAATGTCAATTCTGTACTCAGTACCTGTTTGTCGGATGCATTAACACCACACAGGTTCACATAATCAAAAAATCTTCATAATTTTTTCATGACAAACCCCATTCTTAACTAGTGGCTTTTCTGTTTGCAGTGGCCAATGAAAACGAAGGTCACTGACCACTGGATAGGCTGATACGTGATTCAAGTCTCCTTACAGTGCAATTATCTAACAAAGGTTAACACATTGGGTTACAACTTCATTTTATCTTTTGTTGCGTATTCTCTTACAAACATCTCTTCCATATGCACTGGAAAGTTCTAATCCATCAGCGCACCATGGGCACGGTAATCTGTAAAAATAAAGCCGACGCACTTGTAAGGATTGCCACCAGGGAAAATTCAACTGAATTCCTACATGAGATTGTCGTTTTCCTGCTGAGAGGCTCCAGTTTATGGCAAAGTTGATACGGTATAATGAACCCATTTATAGAGACACTAGAACAGTATATGCATAGAACCTATCAAGATTCCAGCTCAAGATCTTAGTAGCAGTTACAAGTGGACACTGGCCACAGATATTCACCACAGGAGGCTTGGAATACCTGGTAATCATTTCTGCAGAAGCTGCAATGACAAGGAATAAGGGGAACCGCACAACATCTGCGTTGTTATGGTCGACGCTTGGGAACCTATGGAGAAGAATTCTTGAACCATCAGAATTTAGTGACAAAGTGTCTAACTAAAGGCGATTTGATTAAAATTCCTTCCTTAGTAACACTCTCGTGAAGTCACTATAGTTTAGTAGGTAGTGTGTTGGCCTATTAGACGCGAAGCCACGGTTCAAACTCCAGGTCAGACATCTCCAACATATCAATAAATATTACTTCGGCGACTTCCACTCAGTAGATTTTTGGCAAAAACGCTGAAAGTAAATAAAATTGCCATGGAACGTTTGTCCTTCGGAGTCGACTTTAAACTGTATTTCCCGTCAATTATGAATAAAATTAACGAACACAATATGTAATCCTCACTAGTTGGTTGTAATAGGCAATTAAGTAAGCCATAAGACTCTCGGTATGGTTGAAAGTTGACTCCCAGTCGCTATAATTATATGACGAAATAGGGAATATCGGACCCTAGTAAGATGTGCCAACTGAGACGGCTGCCAGTTTAACGCAAACTCACTTCACCAACTGATTTTATTTTAATCATTTAAAGACTGATGCACATCTTTGTATCATAACGTGTAGAAACTAGAGTTGAGATGTAGAAAATTAATCAATTTATTATAAAAAATAATTTGTTTTTGTATTAATTTATTCACTAATTTTGCAAAGAAATAAGTATTGTGTTCTATATTCACATATATTTGTTTTAGTTTTAGTTTTAAATGCAATTAATTACACTTTGTAGAGGCATTCAAATTTGTTAACAACTTTTGTTTAATTTATTTTGCATTATAAAATGCTTTTAATTTCTACAATTTGATTACGCATTTAACAAACCAATAATAAATTTTAACTAAAGTAAACGATACGATTTAATAAGAGTATTTTATTTACACAATAGAATGTGTTCTCGAATGGACCACAGTGGTGAAAGGTAAATAATAATTAAAAATGTACTTGACAACAAAGGTTTATTTATTTTTGTTGTGAGGCAACAATGGAATTAAAAATTATATTTCAATTATTATGACATGAAAAGGCAGTTTAAACAATAGCGGCATTAAATACAAGCCACTAGCCCTTGTTTATGAGCCTACCGAGGCATGGAACTTATTACGTTTGATTTCGCATTAAAAATGTTTTAGAATTAAAAAGTAATTTATCGGTAGCGACGATAACAAATGGTCAATTTGAATCATGCATTCATCGAAAAACGACAAGAATGCGCCACAAGGCACGGCAATATGGAAAACATGTGTAGCCATCAATGCCCAATACTACAAATTAGGTGTTTTTTACTTACCTATTAAACGTTAGTGTTCTATTTTCATAAAAAATGTACATTTTAGAGCGGTACTTTCAAAATTTGAGATTTATTGTTATTAAAAATTAATATATTGTTAAACGATTTAACATTAAAATTATAAACAAAAGCTACAAAAACAAAAACAATGAACTTGTTTGCATGATAAACAAGTAAACAAAAATATACCAACAAACATCAGTATAAAAAAGGGGATAAACAAGTAAACAAAAATCAACAACAATCACTGCAAGTGTAAATGTAAACAAAAATACACAAACAACAATAATGAAACAACGATGTTTGCTTTTTTAGACTTCTCGAGAAGGCATTCAAGAACATTCATCAGGCTGTTTAAATACATACATACATACACGAAAGAAATATTTTTTGTATTTTGTTTTGATGTCTGGCCTGGGGTTTGAATCCTGGTTTTTTCGTCTAATAAGTCAACACACTACCTACTAGACTACGGCGGCTTCAGACTGTTTACGTTGGCTTATAAAAGGCAAGACAAATCAGGCAACGGGGTTAGTAAAAGTTCACTCAGTCTTGTATGAAGACGCAGTGCATTTTTTAAAGAGAGTAATCGAGGTTTGAGGATCTCCGTTACAAAAATTTGTCGAACATTTTTTTTAAATTGTTATTGTTTATGCAAAAGAGTGCAAAGAGGAATAACAAACAAAGCCATTGTTGTTGTTTACATAAAGTTGTGAACAGTGGCACACATAATTGTGTGAATAATAAAGAATTTTAATTAAAACTAACAGAAATTTATTTTTATTTTATTTGCTATGTACAAGCTCATATTTTAAACGGTTTTAAAAGCTAAAAACGTAACAATATATATTATAATAGTTGTGTTGATTTTTTTAGTTCAAGGATTTTTTAAATGAATTTGTTTTTTTAATTTATGTTGTGGAATTAGTTAAATTAACCATTTCAACACTTTGTTTTTTAACATATAATTCTTGTCATTTGCATAAGCAATACTCTACTGAATATAATAAAAAAATGTTACAACTTTTTAGCTTTATTATGGGCTGGAAACCACTCAATAACAAAAATCAGATAATTTTAATTTGTTTACAAAAGATAAAATTTATTTTTTTTTTTCTTGTTTTCATTAAACATTAAATGCGTCGAAGATTACGTAACCGTTATTAAGTTAAATTATTTGAAAAACGTATTAAAAGGACATATAATCTTAAACAATGTACGCATTTTTATTATGCAATGTTAATAGGATTTTGTTTATTTAGGCATTTATAATTGACATAATGACTTATGCATGCAAAAATAATTTAAAAAAAGTAATGCTTATGTGTGTATTGAATTAATAAATCTTTTTTCAATTAATTATTCACTCAAATAAGTTAAATGGACACATTGTGATACCACAGCCTTCCGTCATCCCCTAGTCTCGAAACACAGTTGGAGCTTCTAATTACACAACTTACATACCTTACAACCCTTCAGTCAGAATTACGACCTAACTTCACCACATATGTTGTGTGCGTTGATTCTATTCATGGGCGGTGGGACCTACAGTTTAAATTGGAAACTTTTTCACTGCAATTTTATTTACTTTCATATCTTTAGCTAGAAATTTGGTGGAGGCAGTTGTCAAAGACTATTTTTTCATATTTCATTTTTTGAATTCTATGTTTGAACATTTGCCTCACCTCTTATAAGGTAAAACACTACATATTAGATTACGACGTCGTCAGACGACTAATGTCAATTCGTGTCAGTTTCTCCATGTCATCTAAGTAGGAGGCATAGTGCGAGGCATGTATCCAGTAGGTAAAGAATACTCTCTTCTTCTTCCTTAGCAATGTGTCCAAGACCAATGCGCCTCCACTCATAATCCAGTGGCCCGTAAAGACCGCGACAACAAGACTTGACGTGCGTCCTTCATTCAGCCGACCATCTATTGTTGACTAAATCGATAATGCATTGTCAATTATAAATTTACAGGGGTTTCCCAATGGCGGGAATATTAAATTACACAACTTGTCACCGTAGTCTGGGTAGTATGTTGGCATATTAGACGTAACGCCACGGTTCAAAGCCCAGCCATGACATCTTCAACAAAACGAAATATGAAAAATATTTCTTCGTCGACTTCCTCTCAGCAGATTTCTGACAAAAACTCTGAGACTAAATACAATTGCCATGAAAACTTTCTCAAAAATTTGTCTTTCGGAGTTGGCTTTAAACTCTAGGTCCCGCCACTCATGTATTAAAAAATTAACACACACAACATAAGTGGTGTGAGAAACTAGGTTGTAATCCTAATAGTATATTATCGTTAAGTTGTAATAACGAAAAAAAGTTAACGGTTACTTTAAAGTTCGCTTTAGCTAAAGTTACATTTAACTACACCCAACTTTAAAGGCAAGTTGTAATAATGGCTCTTAAACGTTAAAATTTCAATTCAATGACTAATTTTCAACTAAAAATTAAAAGAAAAACATTCCTCTTATTTCACGTATATTTCATATAAAACAAGATTTATTTTATCATCATAAAAAAGCTGCAAAAATAAAAGCTATTAAATTCTCACTAAAATGTCTTGAGTTTTTGTTGGCGTTTAAACAATTCTACTGCACTTAGATTAACAGTGAAACAACATTTTATCACAACGTCGCAACAATTTACAAAAAAAAAATAATATTAATAATTATAAAATAAAACCCAACATAACTTAAAAACACAAACATCACCCTCTAACAGAATTGTTGAAATGCCAACAGAAACAAAGAATATAACACAATGCTTTGGAAAAAGTTTTCAAAAAAATACACTTTAAATTTTTACAATTTCTCTTGATTTTTTGCAATAAGTTTGTAAAAGAATATTGTTACGTTTTTATCTTTTAAAAAACGTTTGAAATGTAAGCTCGTAGATTGCAAATAAAATAAAAAAATTCATTAAATTCTTTATTATTCGCACAATACTGTGTGCCACTATTCACAACTTGATATCTTCTAACTCTTTTGCGTAAACAATAACAATTGTTCGATATATCTTTGTAACGGAGATCTTCAAACCATGCTTATTCTCTTCAAAACGCACACCGTCTTCACACAAGACTGCATTTTTACTAACCCCGTCTCCTGCTTTGGCTTGCCGTTTATACATACATATACATACATACATAATTGGCCATTACAACCCTTCAGTCAGGATTACGGCCTAGCTTCTCACACCACTCATGTTGTGTGCGTTAATTTTATACGTGAGTGGCGGGACCTACAGTTTAACGTCGACTCCGAACGACAGAATTTTGAGAAACTTTTTCATGGCATTTTTATTTTACTCTCAGAGTTTTTGCCAGAAATCTGCTGAGAGGAAGTCGCCGAAGAAATTTTTGTTTTCATATTTCATTTTTGATGTCTGACCTGGGATACGAACCCGGGCTTTACGAATAGTAAGCCAACACACTACCTACTACACCACGGCGACTTGCCGTTTATAAGCCAACATAAACAGTTTGAAGTCGAATGTTCGTGTCCTCACCTTCTCGAGGTCTCTATAAATCTAAACATCGTGGTTGCATTATTGTTGTTTGTGTATTTTTGTATACATTTATTCTTGCAGTGTTTGTTGTTGCATTTTGTTTACTTGTTTATTCCCTTTTTATACTGGTTTTTCTTGGTATATTTTTGTATACTTGTTTATCATGTAAACAAGTTCATTGCTTTTGTTTTTAATGTTTTGTTTGTTTAATATTAAGGATTTACAATCTTATTTAATTGGTCATTACTAACCTTCATTCAGGATTACTACCTAGATTCTCACACCACTTATTTCCATAACTGGCGAAACCTATAGTTTATAGTCGACTCAGAGCGAAAGATATTTGAGAAACTTTTAATAACAATTCTTATTTAATCTCAGAGTTTTTGACAGAAAACTACAGAGAGGAAGTCGCCGTAAGAAATATTTTTTTTCATATTTCGTTGTGTTCGAGTTGAAAGGGCTGGGGTTTGAATCATTGACTCTCGTCTAATGTCTAATGAGATACTAGACTACGTCGACTTTAAGAAGTTTCTTCAAGGCGTATTTCTATTGGTATTGCTTTTCGAAGTTTTTCGTATTTTCTTCATTATTTTCTTATATAAAACTTAAAATGCACCAATAGGTCTTTGCGTGAAAACGTTGGTCTGGGTATATAGTGAAGTGCAATTCTTAACCAATTTTATAAGTTGTCTGAGGGTGCAGGAGAATACAAGACAGTCGATTTTGCGCCGCTTATAAGATCACGTGCTTTTGCAGAACACAATTTGACGAATTTGTAACCGTGACTTAGGCAAGCAACTGGTAAAATTTCAGCCGACCTAAGAACTGAAGGATACTGCATGACTTCCGATTTCTGCATGAATAGGTACGTGAACAAACAAAATTGACAAATTTCGGACTATAACAATACACATGAGGCTCAACTGCATCCAATGTCTTCCCGAAAAAGTCTTTGTTTGGAATGAATTTTAGTCTGGCGACATCATTGGTCCATGTGCTTTGAGTGTGACAGGCCATCAATATTAACGGCGAGCATTACAGATCTACGATTACCAACTGCTTATCACCTGAATTGTATGGAGATCATGAGAACTGGCCACTGAGATGCTACTATTTAACTGCATTAGATTTTTTTAAGTCGCTGATGTAACAACAAACTACAGCGGATCTCAACGCCAACATAACCCATGCCATCGGCCAAATTCAGCCCGAAAATGCTTAAACTTAAAATGCACCAATAGGTCTCTGGGTGAAAACGTTGGTCTGGGTATGCAATGAAACAAAATTCTTTCAAACTAACATTACTTAACCAATTTTTCTTTTAAAGTATTCTTTAAAAGAAGCAATTTATAATATAAACAACATTTTAACAACATTGTCATAAATTATGTTGAATAGAAAAGAATATCAATTACACTTTCATACTTACGTAATCAGATAACGTTTAATCGTACATACAGAGGAACTGAGAAAGAGAAAAAAATTGCTGACATTTTGTTTGCAAAGCAGAAAAAATAAAGGAAAATCAAAAACAAAATACAACTTTTGAACTTTTGAAAGCGAATGTTTTTAAGCCAAAAGCAATAAATTTAAATCCACAAATCTTAGCAAAACAGACCGTAAAAACACATGTTTTCGATATCGTTGATACAAAGTATTTATTAGAAAAAAATATTAGAAAAGGCACAATCAACAACAACAAAAAATGTAATTACTGTAAAAAAAAAGAAAAACAAAATAAAATAAATTCAGAATGAAATAAAATGCAAAAGAGAGAAAACATGGAAGTGAATGAAATCACGACTGTTATATATAATTTCAAGTTGACTGTAAGTACTGGACTTATAAGTACATTATAATTAGCATTACACACCCAATTACTTGATACGCTAAATAATAATTCACACTTTTATATGTAGGTTAACACACGCCACACACGTTCTTTGCAGAACACCTTCTATTTACATATATCTGTAGACCCATAGACATCAATGTCCTTTGAGTTATGTATGTATGTGATGTAATACATTCACTCTTAAATGTTTTGCTCTATTACAAATTGTTATTACGGAAAATGAATTTTTATAACACTGACGTTGTTGTTGTCATTTCAAATAAACGTTTATGGCATGAAAGTAAGGTGTAGTAAAATTAAAATGGAATATGTTGTTGGTCTTGACTGCGAATTATGTAACACAAATATATGTACATACATAGAAAATTTGTCATCATAACCCTTCAGTCAGGATAACGACCTAGCTTCTCACACCACTTAAGTTGTGTGTGCTAATTTTATCTTAAAGTTGGGGGACCTCCAGTTTAAAGTCGACTTTAAACTTTTCATGGCAACTAGCCGAAGAAATATTTGTTCATATTTTGTTTTGTTCCTAATGTCTGACATGGGATTTGAACCGTAGCCTCACGTCTAATAAGCAAACAGACTACCTACTATACTACGGCGACTTGAAACTCATTTTACGAGCTTCGGAGCATAAGTTCAAGTCCACTAGTTCAGCAAAAAATCGACGAAGAGCTGTAAACACCGCCACTATCCACGGGAATGTGCAGGAGAATTAGAAGTAGTCGATTTCGTATCGTTTTTGTCGAATTTGGCAAAATACTAATAAGCGTGAGACCTCAGAGCATCCAATGAAACAAAAAAAAGTTTGTTTGTGTGTTTGGTATTAATTTTCTGCATAATTCTTTGACAACGACTTCAGCTAGCACCATGGTCCGTTTTTAAGCGCTTCCCACCTTTAAATTTAAAAAAATAAACTAAATATGTGTGAGATATCATTGATATTTTTATTCATTGGAATTACTTATTGAAGCCATTATGCGTAGAATATAAAATCGTTCAAATTTCCAACATGGCTTCTCTGGATGAAGCGCGTTCGAAATGTTTTTCCATTACTATGGCCATTAATCAGGCTGAATTTGGTCGATAGCATGGGTTATATTGGCCTTGCAATCCGCTGTAGTTTGTCGTTACATCTGCGACTTAAAAAAAGTCTAAGAGAGTTAAACAGCAGCATCTCGGTTGCCAGTTCACTTGATCTCTTTACAATTCAGGCCATAAGCAGTTAGTAATCGTAGCTCTATAATGCTCGTCGTTGGCCTGTCCAACGTCACTCTCAAGGTATATGGACCAATGACGTTGCCAGAACTAAAATTCATTCCAAACAAAGATTTTTCGGGATGCCATTGAATGCAGTCGAACCTCATGTGGATTGTTATAGTCCGAAATTTGCCAGTATTGTTTGTTCACGTACCTATTCATGCAAAAATCGGACGTATGCTTCAGTTCTTAGGTCAGCTGAAAATTTACCAGTTGCTGGCCTAAGTCACTGTTGCAAATTCGTCGTATTGTGTTCTGCAAAATGACGTGTTCTTATTAGGGGCGTAAAATCGACTGTCTTTTATTCTCCTGCACCCACAGGCAAAGCCTACTATGTTTTCAGCCGATTTTGCATTTCACCTACCAGTCGTATAAGTTATTTGCCATGAGAAACATGAACAGAATATCACTCATACGCAGTGACTTACGCGGTGAATAAGAAAAGTTAAATTAAAAAAATTAAAGCATACTTTTAGGTTTATTCTCAAAATAGTACGAACTCAAGAATATTAATGATTGAAAGCAAAGTTTTCCACATTGTTAGAAGACATTAAAAAAATGCACATAATTTTGTGAAAAGTGATCGCGTATCAAAAATGTTTAGAAATTCGTAACAATCCTGACATATTGTGGTTTTCTATTAAATAAAATTAAGAATGCATAGAAGGGTGTTGAGCAAATTTGTAAGGTCTGTGGAGCAGTTACTTGTCGAAATCATGAACGATTTAAAAAGATCGACATTTAAGCTGAAAATATGTTGTCATTTACAACTGAAAGCAGTTCGATGTTTGGTTGAAACATGCCCAATTGCGATTTGAAGTAAAAGCTAATGGAATCAAACATAATATGGCAAGTTCAAACATAAACTGAACTTTAAAAATTAGAGGTAGGATGATCCTCCCTTTGGCTTAACGCTATAATATATATAATATCGAAAAACAATTTATCTGCCCGTTAAAATCTTCCCTTTGGTTCACGGCAAGTTGTAATAATGGCCCTTAACCAGTTAATCTTAAATTGCTACCTGTTTCGAAATTAAGGCATAGTCAAGATAGAAACTAAATCAAGTAAATCACAAACATAACAAAAATCAAATCAACAAAACAAACAAACCCGTATTATCAACAACAGAACAAAGTTACTATAGAATTTAAAGTAAATAAGTTGGAAACTGTTCATTTACAATCCTTTACAATTACTGACGTTGGTGTGTAAACATAAATACACAATGTATTAAAAAAAGAAACATGACCAAAAACTCTGCCTTCACCCCTCATCCTCTCCATAACTTGTTGTGGAATTATTTTGAAATTCATCACATTGAGAAGCTTATCTAAATATTTTACCACCTTCGGGTTGTTGATATTGTTTTACTTTGCTTTTTCCCTTACTCATTTCATTTTTAAGCCCCCACATCATTAACAGCCTAAAAATAGTCAGGTAAGAGTGGTTATGAATTGACAGTGCCAATGCAAAGTAATGTAAATGTAATCGTTATTTCTATTAAAGTGTGTTTAATTCCAACAAGTTACTTAGCAAATGCAGTGTCCAATAAATAAATAAAGCAAACGGACTGGCATTTTCATACAAATATTTGTTGTTTACCACAGCAGACTACAATCTGTCAAAAATACACCACAAATGAATGTATTGTTACGAAAATGGAAATGGTGTTTTTTTACATCGTTTAACATTAAAATTATAAACAAAACCTACAAAAACAAAAACAATGAACTTGTTTAGATGATAAAAAAGTAAACAAAAATATACCAACAAAAACCAGTATAAAAAGGGATAAACAAGTAAACAAAAATGCAACAACAACAATGCAAGAACAACCGTAAACAAAATACACAAACAACCATAAACATGTTGTTTACATTAATAAAGATCTCGAGAAGGCGAAGCCACGAACATTCGCTTTCAAGAACATTCATTAGACTGTTTACGTTGCCATATAAAAGGCAAAGTTTAGTAGTCTTGTGTGAAGACGCGGTGTTTGAAGAGAGTAAGCGTGGTTTGAAGATCTCCGTTATAAAGATTTGTCGTTTATTGTTTGAGCAAAAGAGTGTAAAGAAAAATAACAAACAAAGCATATTTTGCTGTTCACATCAAGCCGTGAACAGTGGCACACAGAATTGTGCGATCAATAAGGAATTTAATTAAAAATTAACACAAATTCATTTTTATTTTGTTTGCAATCTACGAACTCATATTTACACCAGTTTTGCTACAATTGTTCACCAAGTGCAGTACAGACTTTTTGAAATAGCCACATTATTGTTACCGTTGTTGAAATATTATTTTTACATTTGTTAATTCATTACATATCATAAAAATGTATGTAATTTAGTCGAAAGATTTGTTTTTACCAAGTATAAAATATATTTTGTTGTACAAAATAAGGCAGTTTAGACAAGGGTTTGAAGACATTTTGTACCATAGAAAATGAAATTACCAAACGATTATCGTATTGCCATTCTCACAAAGAAAACCAAAAACGATTTTCCTTTTGCGTACTTAATGATCGTTCTGAAGCATTAAGCATTTAAAAAAAGGAATCGTTTCAATGGTTCATAATCACAATTCCATTTCTGTTTAACCACACTTCGTTCAATATTATGATGCAAACTACGATGCAAAAACTATTCAATATTGTGCTTGAATACAGTCAAACCCTATTGCGAAGTTTTTAAAATATTTCGTTTGAGGCAGATTGAGAGTAAACAGTACTCTCATCTTAAGGAAACTGGTTCGAACCCAATTGTACGTTAAAATGCGATACGACTGAGCGTTATAAAATGGTTATCTTTTCCATTGAGTGATTATACGACCGGATATTCATTAAACCAGTTTTTTTCTATTTGTTATTGATAAAGCATAGTTTCCATAGTCTTTATCAAGCTTTGTCTTGAATTAAATAATGTTTTTTTTTGCTAAATTAGTATACAAAATACCTTCTTTCCGCTTTCTTCTCAAATTATGGGGTAGTCTTCCATCAATGTTTGGGAAACATAAATGGCACATTTTTTTTTCGAATGTACTCTGTGAGAAAGAATACGTACGATGTGTTACATACTGTGGAAAAATCTATTATTTTCCAAATAACCTCAAACTCGTTTTTTTAAAATATAAAAAAATACTCTTTATTTAACTCTTTACTCTTTGGTGAATCTTTTTAGACTCAGTTTTACAAAATTGTCATGTTATTTTCAATTCGATTTACACCTTCCTCTGTGCCTTCTCCAATAAACGTTTGCTTTTACGAAGTGTACATAGGACGTCGTCTGATGATGTTGACTCATAAATATTTTCGTTGTCATCACTATCATCGTTTTCTGGGGCTTGAACACGTTTAATTTGGTCTACAGCTACAACTCCCTCATAAAACCTCTGTGTTCGCTGTAGTCCGGGAATGTCAGACACTCGGTAGCGATCATTCGGCAAAACCTCTGTAATTATGTATGGTCCCTTGTAATGTGGAAGCAGTTTTGATGACTCACCAACACCTGACATTGTAACTCTTTTTATCATAACATAATCACCTGGTAAATATACGTCAGCACTGCATCGCGATTTGTCATAAGCTTTCTTTTGCTTTTGTTGTTGCTCAATAATATTTTGTAATGCCTTTTTACGTTCATCGTCTATGTTGACGTTTTTCTGCTGTCGGACTGCATCTTCTAATACACTACCAGAAACATTTTTGAGAGAGTAATTTAACAGCAATTTAAAAGGAGTGGTTTTAATTACGCGGTGAAAAGTGTTGTTTAAACTATATTGTGTGATGCCTACAAAATTGTCCCAATCTTTGTTATCTGGACGTTTGCTCATAGTTGCTATCATAGGGGTTATGCTTCTGTTTAGCCTCTCAATCTGCGCATTTGCTCTAGGGGTGGCTGTTGCATTTTTTATGTGGACGATATTATTATTTTTACAAAAATTTACGAACGTGGCACCTGTAAAACTAGTACCGAGGTCAGTAATAAATCTCGTTGGGGTACCAAATAAAGAAATCATATCTTCAATACAACGGACTGTTGTATTTGATTTTGTGTTGCGAACCGCCTTTAATATACAAAATTTTGTGAAACCATCAATAGCAGCCAGAATATAGGAATTACCTCTTGAGCTCTTTACGAAAGGGCCTAAGTGGTCCAGATGTACGGTGTGGAACGGAGTTCCTATTTTGTCAATTGGATGTAACATACCTGGTTTTTTTCCTCCTGGTTTATGGTATAAACATTCGGCACATGCCCCAATATAATTCTTAACGTAGTTTTTCAACCTAGGAAACCAGTAGTACTCTTTGATATTTTGCACGGTTTTGTCCACTCCAATATGAGCTAGGTCATCATGATAGCTGTTAACAATTTTCCATCTTGCTTTCCGAGGAACATAAAATTTTTCATCATCACCATCTTTTCTAAAAACAACACCATTTTTCAATACGTATTTTGATTTTACGTTTTTATCAAATTCATCTAAATCAGCTGTTTTCTTCAACGATTTAACCATATCACCAACAGCAGGGTCTGTTTTTTGTAGTAACGTTAACCAATCACCTTCGCTTAAATTATTGTAGAGAGAAAAAACATCAGCCACCGTCTCGGATTCCCGTGCATCACCAACTGGGTTGCGACTAAGTGCGTCCGCATGTTGCATTTTACTTCCGGCCCGATGCATAATTTCAAATTGAAACTCTTGGAGTTGAAGCCACCAACGCCCAATACGAGGTATCATATCTTTCTTAGAAAAAGTACTTCTTAATTGAATTCCAATTAAATACACACGAAGTTTCTGTAAAGACCACACAACAGCAAGCGCTTCTAGTTCCGTTGAATGGTATCGGCTTTCTTCTGGAGTAGTTTGTTTACTAACATAAGCAACCGGATGAAGTTGTTTATCGGTTTGTTCTTGGAGCAGAATTCCACCAAGACCGAGTTGACAGGCGTCTGTATGTACCTCCGTTCTTGCTTCTGGTGAATACATAGCTAATGTAGGACGAGATATAAGTTTTTCTTTAATCATTTTAAAGGCTTTCTCCTCTGTTGGCGACCAATTCCATTGTGCGTTTTTCCGGGTCAGTTTTGTTAAGGGCTGAGCCAACAATCCAAAATTGGGTACAAATTGCCGGAAATAACTTGCGAGGCCAATAAATTGTCTTACATTATGCACACTCTTTGGAGTTGCAAACTCAGAAACACTTTTTATTTTATCCTCAGACGGTCTCAAAGTTCCACACTGTATTTCAAACCCGAGGTACTCTATTTTTTCAAAAAGAAATTTGCATTTAGAAAAATTTAATTTTAAATTTGCTTTATTCAAAACTTCGAGAATGATTTTTAAGTTTGTCAAACCTTCTTCCTCTGTATCAGCTGGTATAAGAATATCATCGAAGTAGGACAAAGCAATTGTAAAACGTAAAGGGCCAAGTACTCTATTAATTAATTGTTGAAAAACGGCTGGGCCATTGCAAACACCAAATGGCATACGTAAAAACTCAAAGTGGCCTTCGGGTGTAACAAAGGCAGTAAGATGTCTAGACTCTTTACTTACAGGTATTTGATAGTATCCACTTTTCATATCCAAAGCCGTAAAATATTTTTTGTTTTGAAGACGATCAATGTTATCATGAATTAATGGCAATGGATATTGCATTTTCCTTGTTATTTTATTTAATGCCCTGTAGTCAATACAAATTCTCTTTTCACCGTTCTTTTTATTTACAAGTAATATTGGGCTCGAGAAATTAGACTCAGAATCACAAATTATTCCCGCACTCTTCATTGTTTCAATTTCATTTCTTACATACTCTCTCTCAGCATAACTCAAACGTTAGGGACGAAAAGTAACGGGATCATTCTTTGTTAACTCGATTTTAAACTCAACACCATTTGTTGTCCCCAAATCACTCAAATTATAAGAGAAACAAGAAATGTACTCTTCAACAATACTCTTGAGTTTTTCTCTTCCTTCTGTACTTACATTTTCGCCAATTTGCATCTCATCAAAATCAAAGTTTTTTGCGGTTGCTGTTGTTGTAGCGACACAAGCTGCACTCACACTCTCATTGCTTATGTCATGACTTCCACTCAAATCATCTTTTATATTTTTTGGTTCAACACAGATCTTAGCGTTTGTTATTGCTTCATCCTTTTCAAATTTTATGTCTTGTTTTGTCACATTCATAACAGGGATGGTAAAATCACCAGTATCATTATTTATAATACAATTTGGTATTAAAACACCCAACTTACTTTGGTGATTTTCTATGTACAGATTGGTGGCTTTAGGAAAGTGATTGTGGGCGGAAATAAATCCAACATAATTTGACGGAATCACGGTAGCTTCCTTAGCCCATAGTTTTACATCGGTTTTTGGTAAAATTGGCACTTCCATATTTTGCAAACAATTATCGTTAATATTTTCCTCAAAGAAGCGCAGAGTCGTACCTCGTCGTACCATAGTTATGTGTTCCTGTTCTGTGAATGGCTGTCCAACTAGTAAAGGAATATTTAATTCTTCATCTTTTACCACAAAAATCTCAACATCGGCTATAGCCTGGTCAACCTTAAGGTTTGCGGTCAATACACCAATTGGAACTACGTATCCCTTACCAAAACCATGTATTCGCACTAGAGATTTCGGACTGCTGTACATTATTTTTAATTCCTGTGCTGTTGATATCGGCATCATATTTACAGCACTCCCAGGGTCGACATACGCTTTGACTAATTGTCCGTTAATAAAGGCATTTTGAAAACACTTACTGTTGGTGGTGGTATCAATGACGGAAGAGGCGGCTGTTGTGACGGCGGTTGAAGTTGTGGTGGCGTTGTGGGAATTTGGTGTTATTTTTGATGGAACGTTTTTGCTTTTATCTGGGCAAGCATTCTGCATGTGGCCTTCTCGGTGACAATGAAGGCATTTAATGGGCGCTTTACAAAATCTTTTGACGTGTCCAATACCTTCGCAGCGGTAACATTTAAGCGTAGAAATTTCAGTCTTGCAGAAGCGTGCATAATGACCTTGCTTTCCACATTTGCTGCAGGTTTGCACACTATCCGTTTTACCCGGTTGTTGAAATCGCTGTGGCCAAGATTTACCTTCTACTACCTCCCCTACTGCACATCCAACATCAATATAATCGTATATGTTGGATATCATATCATTAAACGTGTTGTGTTGTCCCTGTAATAGAAATTTTCTTAGATCAATTGATTTTATACCTCTAATGATAAATTTTTTTGCGTCATCAAATTCCAAGCCAAGTTGTTGTGTAAGTCGTAACTTATCAAAGAAATAATCAGTGATATCCTCGTTAACGTGTTGACATGTTTGAGACATTTTTTCCCATAGTTCAGCTGTTGATTGGCGACCAATAAACGTGTCTTTAAACTCCTCTTCGAATTCCTTCCAACCTTTGAATTCGGCTGCGTTGTACCAATTTAACGAAGCACCTTCTAGGTTAGCTCGAGCGCATTGTAGACGAAAAGAATCCGGCCAATTATTCATATTACCAATACTATTAATGGAGGCTAGCCAATCTTTAGCTTCTGAAGATGACCTTTTGCCATTGAATTTTTTGATTGTGTTGTTTAAGTCTGGCATAACGTGAAACGATGTTCTCTCGGAACGCAGCGCGTTGATCAGCATCTGATTTTGTTGCAGCAGCAATGATAAAATTGAATTTTCACTCAAGTTAGGAATATTGGTTGGAGTATCCTCGTTACTGCATGGGGTACTCATATATGGATTATTTGAAGCACCCTCCTCTTCACACTGACTTTCGACTTCTTTATTCATATTACGGACGTAGGAATAAGAAAAGTATAATTAATTTTTTTTTTTCTTGTGGATCCCACTTCTGATTGTGGAAAAATCTATTATTTTCCAAATAACCTCAAACTCGTTTTTTTTTTAAATATAAAAAAAATACTCTTTATTTAACTCTTTACTCTTTGGTGAATCTTTTTAGACTCAGTTTTACAAAATTGTCATGTTATTTTCAAAGTATGTATGTTTCAAGTGTTAAAGTCAATGACAACTCAATGTCATTACTTATTCAAAAAGAGAATAACGATAAATGAAGAAGTAGTAAATTAGGAGTAATAGAGTTTACATGATATATTTTAAATATACGATATTTCGGGATTGTTTACAATACAAATACATGATTCTCGTAAACAAGTCCCCTTATTTCGCTCGATCAAAATCCGCTGTAGTAGCGACAGAACAGTGAAATAGGAGCCATATTGCGACGATGTTTTATAGTTTTATACTCTACTGTCATTAATGAGCACCTTCACACTTTACTATACGCGAGAAGCATCAAAATTGTCTTTGAGCCATCGGCCCATACATGAAATTTATTCCATTGTCGGTCGGATATAAGTGGTGTAAGTAGTAAGATGATTAGATAAATTGAAGTATTTCTTCACCTTCTTAAGAAATCGAGAACTTTCATACCTAAACCATAGACGCAGATGACGCAATATTATTGCTGCGTAGCAAGTCAATAAACAATACTGTATCTTTCGCACTTTTAATTCGTCCCAATTCATCTGACCACATTCCTAGATTGACCGTGTGAGAGATGTGAATGTGAATCATTCATATCGCTACGTTTTTACCCTTTTAAAAACGTTTAAAATATGAGCACGTAGATTGCAAATAAAAATAAAAATAAATTTATTTTCAGTTTTAAATAAATCCTTTATTATTCGTACAATTCAGTGTGCCACTGTTCACAACTTGATGTAAACAACAAAAATTTGCTTTCTTTGTTATTCTTCTTTGCACTCTTCTGCGTAAACACTAACAATTGTTCGTTAGATCTTTACAACGGAGATCTTCAAACCACGATTATCCTCTACACACCCAAAGCGTATTCGCACAAGACTGACGGAATTTTTGCTGATCCCGTTGCCTGCTTTGTCCTGCCTTTTATATCGCGGGTAAACTGTATGATGAATGCTCTTGAAGGAGAATGATTTCTCCTTCGCGAAATCTCTATAAATGTAAACATGTTGTTTACGTTATTGTTGTTTGTGTATTTTGTTTACATTTTTAATTTTAATATTAAACGATGTAACACCATTTCCATTTTCGTAAGAATATTTTATGTTTTTACAATGTCTGCCATTATACCATTCGTAGGAAAACAACTTCTTACTCTGCTATAATACTTAATGGCTTGTACAGAAATCTTGTCCAATAATAAAAAAATCAAAGCTGTTTGCTGTAGAAAAGCGATAAAAATTTAAGAAAACAATTACAGTTATAAAAGCAGTGGTAAGAAACAGAAATACGGTATAATATATTTGTTATATTATTATATAGAAGAAGCAACTTTTTAACCCTAACACGAACCTATGAGGCTCACTTCGATGATTCAATATTCATGACTTTAATTTTACATATGTTTTGAAAAATTAAATTACAAAGATTGAGAATTTTTAAATATTTCCATCTGTTAGAGGCCGAAGTATAAAAATGTAAAGTTAACTACTAACACGAGCCTCAGAGGTACATATAAAGCAGTTCATATTTTTAAAAAATGTTTGACTAAATAAATCAGGGTTCACATATTTAAAAGCATCTTCTATTTATAACAATGTTTATGTTTTAAAGTAAGTGTGCCCTGGTATTCTAGTGGGTAGTGTGCTGGACTATTAGTGTGACGGTCCTGGCTTCGATTCCCACCAGAGATTCTGGTCTATGACACTACGAGCATATGGTCAGGTTACTCCGCTCGTATATAATTAGAATATAATTTGTAATTGTATTGTAATAAATAAATAAATAAATATATACAAAGTAAACTTTCATATGTAAAACTTGGATTCTCGATTCTGCTTACTTTAACATTGGGAGATCCATTTTTATTCAATTGTTCAAATGTTCCACTCATACCTATTTGTATAAATAGATGTATTGTATTGTAATGTAATGTAATGCCGTTCCATCGCCATTTTATTGTATCGTATTCTACCGTACCAAAGTGTACCATATCAAATCATATATCAAAGTAGAATATGTAAAAATAATGTTGAACCGCTGATGTAAAAGGATACGATATGCAGTGATTATGCAGGAAGAGGACTGCGGGAGCCATTGAGTTGCTAGCAACAGTCGGGTGGGGGAGTTCGGTCCTTTCCTAGCAAAATCGGTCTACAATACAAATTTATTATAGACTCCCTATTTTGTGATGATGTTTAAGGTGTAAGGTCTGGGATGACTAGATTCTCAATTAAGTCGTTAACTATGCCCCAATCTAGTCATTCTGTTAGTTTAACTATGGTTTGGGTTAGTCAAAATTCTCAGGTAAATATCATCACCTCTGTTGTTGTTGAGGGATGTTGCCTCATAACCCACGCCTTCCAAGTTTCCTAGGCAAAAGAAAGTATTTTGTTGGAAACCCCAAATTTATCCCTATATCTAGCACTAATCTATATCTTCACTGTCAGAAAACACCCCTATTTCAAAGCCTTAGTTTACCATTCTATTTAAGATACAAATTTATTAAATTCATTAATTCTAACAATAAGTATAACTATTGTTTCTAATCTTAAGCATATTCAAATATAATTCAGAAAAAGAAAAAAATATATATCCTTCAATTATAGTTCGGAAAAAATATATATACAAATATACCAAAATTCAGGAAATATGTAATTTTAACATTTAACAAATTTAACTTCCGTTACATGAAATGAATATATAAAAAAACTATTTTAACAATTAGGCCGAGCCTCAATGGGTTAATATTGTAAATGTAAAAGAAACAAAAACCAAAAGAAATTCAAAAGATACGATCGCAAGCATTATAGGAACATTTTGGAATTGAAACATAACAATAATGTTAAAAAAAAAAGAAATGAAAATAACATAGGAAACATATGTTAATGCACAGTGTGACAAAAGAAAAATTATGCTGACGATCTAATTGGTTGTGGTTTCTTTTAGCTTTTATTAACTTAAATAATTGAAATTAAAGTTCATTATAGACTTACCAAATCAATCGATTTAATGATGAAGGCCTCCAGCATGATGTCGATGATGTGGTTGCTATATTAGGTATATATTCAAAATCTTCTAAGAAATATGTTAAATTTAATAATGGAAATTTATAGGTTAATTTATAGGTTAAGTTATAGGTTAAGTCTTTTCATAATTTTAATACAAAATTATATTATATTATTACATTCTTTTCATTTTTATATTACATTTCTTTCCATTTTTAGGCAGTAAAAATATAACAAAAGGTACAAATATCTCAATAGAATTTTATTATAATATAGAAAAATTGTTCTATGTTAGCATAATCAAAAGTTGGAGATTTCTCTTTTAAAGTTTAAACTTTTTCCTTATAAAATTCATTATTTAAAAATCTTCAAAATTCAAATTATTACATTTAATATTTTTTTTTAAGTTAATTCAATATCATAATTATGATCTTTCCAGCAATCTTTGATTATATATATAAATACATAATTTCATTATTTAATTCACTTTTATATTACTTCATGTGACTTCTTATCAAAATAAGCAAAAATTATGATACTTCATTAATAACAATAACTTTAATAAGAATTAAGGATCAAAATATATATAGCCAGGTTGTCATGGAATAACACTTTGATAAATCGGGATATTTTATGGTGAAGTGATGCACATGCTCTGCAGTTACGGTTCTATCAAAGATGACTTCAGGTTCTTCTCGTCTACTACCAAACTTCATTTAGGTTAGGATTTTGGATTCACAAATTTATGCTCGCCATTTAAAATTCTTTATTATATTCATCCTGAATATAATAGGAGACATCTTTCTATTTTCACTTGGTATTTTTCTATTTTATTCTATTTTTCTTTATTTAAAGTACAAAAACTTCACTTATAACAAAACGACAACTTGATTTGATTAACATTTTAATAAATAAAACCGTTCACGATGTGAACACTTTGAAGTTCAAAAGCAAAAGAGATCGATTAAGAACGCGTGATCACCCACGCTAAGTCTCCTAGATCATTCTATTATATTCATAGGAATAAAACCGCTTTTTCGAAAATAACTGCAAATATTGACATTTGAAGCTTCCAATTTCGACATTCCATTATGTGAAAAAAATTACGACCTTGTGAAGTTTCAAAGATTTGCACTATGGCAACCCCAATCTTATTTTCTGTTTTTTCTCCTTGGTTCTTTTTCTAAATGGTATTTAGTACATTATAAAGTAAGTGTGGTGAGAAAGATTATATTTATATGTAGATACCTAACCCATTAAGAACCAACAAAAAAATCAAAGTAATAAATTATTTCTCAGCTTTGTCAGCAAAATGTATATTTATGAAAAATGAAATAATTTAGAAATCAAAACGACCATTACATAGATGAGCGGTATTAAAATGCGTAGGGGAATTGTATCATATTATGGCATACTATATTAATTTTTTTAATAGTTTAATTAAAATTTATTTATTTAATACAAATTAAACATACTTACATGCAGATACAAACACATTTTTATGGTGAAATAATTTTTTTCTTTTTTTTTTGAAAAATAAAAAAATTATGAAGATAATTAGAATTGAAATTTGATTTTGTTATTCAAAATATTTTTTTTATTTCAAACATTTAATTTATTTTATTTATTTATATTTTAGATAAAACATATGTAAATAAAATTCTTTAAATCAACATTATATTTGCTATTATTTTTGTAAATATAATGATAAAAATGCAAACAATTCAATACAATCAAATAACTGCGTTATTAATTTGCATAAATTTTATGCGAAATTATAATCAAATATGAATGCGTTCGTAAGGTAGAGTACACTCTTAGTTTGGGGTTGTGGCTTCGATTTTCATTCTCTAGCCTATTACCCAAATACAGAGCGTACGTATTTTACTATAAATTAGTTATATTGATAATTTTGCAATTTTGTACTTCAGTAATAAACACAAGTGGTGTGAGAAGCTAGGTCGTAATGCTGGCTGAAGGGTTGTAATGATAGCAGTATGTGGCGTATAAATACTATTTAAATACATAAATTCCTCAATTCTTATTCAGTTTTTTGCTCATAAATATAAAGAGATGACAAATGTCAGAGTAAGAAATTTTTACATTTTACATAATTTGCTTTAATTACACGTACTAGGTGAGAGTAATGTTAAAGCGTAAAAGTTTTCTTCATCATTACATATTTTTTTAATATTCATTTGCACTCCAGGCACAGTATGTTAAGGAGTACATAGCAAGTACATTCCAACAGCATCACCAGAATAAAAATTCGACCTAAGAACTTAACTAATTTTACCCAGACGCTAAAGCCATTTTCGCAAATACTTAAAAACAAGAAACTATTTTTCAGTGTTTTTGTGGTTTTTGAAAAGATATTTCAACAGAATTTAAGAAAATAGTTCAGTAATTGCCGTTAAGAAAGAGCTTCACTCGTATTTGGAATGCTTTAATGATTTTTGCTTATTATGAGCAAAATTTCTTGTCGTAAAAGCTAAAGATTTCTTTAATTTCGAGTTTAATTTTTTTAGAAAATATTCCCATTCAGTGTATACACGTAGGAAATTTACGAAGGATGTACAAAAAAAGTTAATAAAAAAAGAACGGAAGGCAAGGAAAAATTATCCAAAAAACAAAATTATATTGTATCAGATATGCATTGCAATGGGGAACAAAGAAAGGGAATTCTTAAAAATTAAATACGAAAAAAACTATTGTTTTTTAGGTTTCAATATCAAAACAAAATTATGCCACATACATATTGTTATGTCTTTACCTTTTAAATTTAAATTTGTGTTCAGTTCTAATTAATTTCTTTATTATTCGCACAATCCTGTGTTCAGATACGCACTTTTATTGAGTCAATATTCGGTTTATTGAGTACAATATTTTAAGTATTCAGACATAATAATATACGCAGTTCAGCTGCTTATTCAATATTGACAGCTGGTTAACAAAACAGCTGGTTGTTTCAACAACATTGTTTTTGTTTTGTTTTTTTGTTTTGTTATTTTTTTGTCGTTCTTGACATTTGAGTTGTCAAATATCAACAGAAAGTGTTCGGATAATTGTAATATGCGCACTGAACATACTTATTTTAGCAATGCATTTTAAGTTTTACTCAATATTATATCAATATGCGTATTTATTGCACAATAATTAATTGAAATATTGACCAATAAATTTGCGTATCTGTAGACCGTATTATACTCGTTTGAGTAAACAATAACGATTGTGCGACCGATCTTTATAGCGCAGATCTTCGAACCACAATTATTCTCTTCACAAGCAACGCGTCTACACACAAGAATGACTGAATTTTTACTCCCCCCGTTGCTTGCTTTGTCTTGCTTTTTACATCGCAGGGTAAACAGTCTGATGGATGCTCTCGAAGGAGAATGACTTCTCGTTCTCGAAATCTCTGTAAATGTAAACACAGTTGTTTCATTATTGTTTGTGTATTTTGTTTACATTTATTCTGGTAATGTTTGCTGTTGCTTCTTGTTTACTTGTTTATCCTCTTTTTTATACTGATGTTGTTGCTATACATACATACATACCTAATTGGTCATTACAGCCCTTCAGTCAGGACCTAATATCTCACACCACTGATGTTGTGTGTGTTAATTTTATACGCCACTGGCGGGACGTACAGTTTAAAGTCGACTCTGAACGACAGATTTTTGAGGGGTACATTTATTACTATAAAAAAATCTAACTATAAAAATGGATTTCGTGTTTCAACATAGGCGCTATACGCAAGTTTCTTAAAAATAAAGAACATATGCTTTTATTTTAACCTACGCTTCTGTGTAAAGAACACACATAAACTACATGGGAGAAAACATACGTATGAAGTAAAACGTTATTAAGACATCATTGACGAGTTTGAAATTTTTTACAACTACTATATACTCTTCCAGGCCTAATGAAAAAAATAATAATAATCAAATTATATGTAATACAAAAATTACAGATAAAATTTAGTTGAATTCTTACTTCTGCATTGTGTTCGTATTTCAAATTTAACTACATATTGGTCTATTTTAAGTTAAGCATGTTGACTGTACAATACTTCTTAAAATGTTGCTCTTGATTGATGGATAAATAATCAATCAATGTTATCATAAAATAAAATCATATATGCACAGCCAATTAATCTTTATTTACAATTAATTATAAGAAGGTCACCTAATGATTATTTTGAACTTCTGATTGAAGCGAAGACATAAACAGCGGTTACAGGCACTGAGATCAATGGATAAAAATAATGTTAATGAAGGCGAAAAAAATAAATATTTGGGCAGTGGTCTCTTAATAAACTATAAAAATTTATTAAGACTGAATCCATTAATTATTTGAATATTTTTTTTTACTTTGTTTACTTTCTTTTCTGACTGTCACTGCAATAAACAATTACCAGTAATTGCTTGTGACATAATTGATAGAAAATCTTATATATTTGGAATAAAGAATCATTATTAAATGCTATAATGACCAGGCTTATGAATGTGCTAATATGAATATGATGTCATAGAACATAAGAAAATAATTAAACTTACTACACTATATGATAAAATATTCCATCGGCTACATCCTACAAGTATATTTGTAGCAAATGAAATTATCATGAGAATTTTTTTTGCTTTTACATCGTTTAACATTAAAATTATAAACAAAAGCTACAAAAACAATACAATGAACTTGTTTACAAATTATCGCACTGCCTAATAAAGGGCCCGCCAAATAACTTTTTTTTTTTGAAAATGTTTAAAAAAAAACTACTGAACATTTTCTCAAATTTCTTTTTTTATTTGAAAGTACAATCCTTCCGGTTAATAATGGAAAATTATTTCATTCAAATGGCTGTCTCGGCTGGCCATGCAGTAGCCTACACCAGAAGATGCCGATTTTGGCAAAAAAAAAAATCATCTTTTCAGATGAAGCTCATTTTGATCTTGGCGGGTATGTAAACAAGTAAAATTGTCGCATTTGGGGTACAGAAAACCCGCATGCATACATTGAAAAGCCGACGCACCCAAAACGAGTCACTGTTTGATGCCAATTTTGGTCCAGAGGCATAATTGGGCCACTTTTCTTCGAAAATGAGCAAGGACTGGCTGTTACAGTCAATGGCTATCGTTATCGGGCCATGTTGAATGAATTATTGTTCACAAAAATTGAAGAGGATAATATTGGCAATATTTAGTTTCAACAGGACGGTGCTACGTGCCACATAGCCGAAGCTACACTTGATGTTTTGCGCCCTGTTTTTGAAGATCGCATTATCAGCCGCAGAGCTGACGTCGTTTGGCCACCTCGGAGCTGCGATTTGACACCGTTCGACTATTATTTGTGGGGTGCCGTCAAAGATAAGTGTTACGCCGACAAGCCAGAGACAATTGACGCTTTAAAGGACAATATTCGTGAAGTCATTGGTGAAATACAGCTGCACAAAATCTATAATGTGCTTAAAGATTGGACCGATCGTGTAGGCTACTGCATGGCCAGCCGAGGCAGCCATTTGAATGAAATTATTTTCCATTATTAATCGGAAGGATTGTACTTTCAAATAAAAAAAGAAATTTGAGAAAATATTCAGTAGTTTTTTTTTTAAGCATTTTCAAAAAAAAAGTTATTTGGCGCACCCTTTATAATAAGAAACACCACCAAACAAAAAAAAAATGGTGAACGAATAAACAAAAATGTACCAACAACACTACAATAATAAACACAACATAAACATCGTTCTTTACATATTTACACTTATCGAGATTTTGAGAAGACGAAGTCATGAACGTTCGCCTTCAAGAACTTTCAGCAGACTGTTTACTTTGCCATATAAAATGCAAGACAAAGCAGGCGACTGAGTTATTGAAGTTTAGTCTATCTTGTGTGAAGACGCGGTGTGTTTGAAGAAAGTAATCGTGGTTTGAAGATCTCCGTTACAAAGATCAATCGAACAATTGTCTAGTAATTGTTATTGTTTATGCAAAAGGTGTAAATAGAGGAATAACAAACAACGCAATTGTTGTTGTTTACGTAAAGTTGCGAACAGTGGCACACAGAATTGTGCGAATAATAAATAATTTTAATTAAAACTAAACACAAATTTATTTTTTTGTATTTGAAATCTAAGAGGTCATATTTTAATTTTATATTTTAATTTAAAACGTAAAAACGTATGAGCTCTGAATTATTTTTTCTTTCATTTGAGCACGCTCTCCTCAACCAACTCCTAAACAACGAAAAGTTAAAAACAATTTTTTGTTCTGCAGTTTCTAAAATCTTTTTTAATTCTTACATTAATTTTGTGTTGAGTCTTAAGTAGCTTTACAAAAAGATTAAATTGGATTAACTGCAATCATACATTTTTTATAAGTTGTAAGAAGTAATTAAAATGAGAAGATTTTAATTGTCTTAAAGAAGAATTTATTTAAATAAGTGTTTACATATATATTCCTACAATAAACTTTTATCGACACAAATTCCATTTTTATAAAAGTTTTATTTTTTTGCCAGCGATTACAAACTAATTCACATAAGCCAAGTCATCAGGAAAGTACTTAAAAGTTAAAAATCACATGCCAGTAACGTAACCTTACACTTTGTACCTTTATTTCGCAGAAATAAATTTGTAATGCCGCTCCAAGCCTGATAACTGAGAATGGAAAACGTTCCTTTTTACCCACTTTACTGTAAAATTGGTATGCATTATATTTTTCGCCAGAAATTGTTCAGAATTAAATCTATTTTAATGAATTTGTGTACATAAGATTGCATCATTGCATATTCAAATAAATATGCAAATGAGTATTTCTAACAACAATTTTGTAATTTTATTTTACTTTTGTAATGTAGTTATTTTATAGCAACACATACATACATAAATAATTGGTCATTAGTCAGGATTACGACATAGTTGCACACACCACTTATGTTATTTGTGTGTTAATTTTTATACATGAGCGGTGGGACCTACCGTTTATAGTCGACTCCGAAGGACAGATTTTTGAGAAACTTTTCACGGCAATTTTATTTACTTTCAGAGTTTTTGCCAGAAATCTGCTGAGAGGAAGTCGCCGAAGAAATATTTTTTCATATTTCGTTCAGTTGGAGATGCCTGACCTGGGGTTTGAACCGAGGCCTCACGTCTAATATGCCAACAACCTACCTACTAGACCACGGCGACAACAATAGGTAGAGGCAAGATGACCGTTTACAACTATAAAATTCACTTGGAGCATATTAAGGTAGACTTGAAAAGATTAAATCCCCTTTCTGGGCTCATAAATAAAGCACATCGTAACCATTTTAATTCAATTGTTTTTAAGTAAAATGAACAAACAAATAAATTATAGAAATACTTAAACTTTCATTTGCCTACAAACAAAAATGTTGACAGCCGCTTAAGAGGCTTGAACACGCGCAGCAAAACGAAATTGAAGTCTTACTAGTCAAATTAAAAAAACGAATTTTTTTGATTTTTCTTCAACAAACTTGACAATTGTCAAGCTAATCAATTGACAGAGCCATACACGCCTTAATTTGGGCAGCAACCGAGTCGGTAGAATTGTCCGATGTTCCTTAGGTGATCTAATGACGACATACAGGGACAGACTAATGTAACATGCTCAGGCTCTTAGAGCCTGACAATCACATAAAACATGTTTTATAGCTTTCTCAAATTTTTTAAAAGCAACTTCTGCAAACACCATAACACAGCAGCATAAATATCGGGTCTTTCATTGAGCGCTTGTTATCTTAAAAATTAAGTAAAACAAAGTATGTGTGAGATAAAATCGAAATCTTTTATTCATCTAAAAGGCCTATTGATGCCATTATGAGTCGAATATAGTATCGTCCAAATGTCCGCTAATGGAGAAAGCTAAACTGGTCTCAAGAGTATAACAGGTTCTACTTGGTGTACAAAAAGACAAAAAAGTGCAATAATACACAGTAAGCTTGTTATTCTACTTTTTCGGAATTTCGAAGACTATTTTGACCATTCATTGAAATAATATATAAAAGAGGTGTAACGGTAATTTTCGATTTAATATTATATTTTTTTTATTACACCTTTGGGGAGCGTATGGCTTCAAAAAAATATTTGTTTGCCTTGTTTCCGCTGCTGCCATAATTTTCCAATTTATTTTCAAGACCTTTCAGTTATGTGTTGAACTGTTGAGAAACTCAATGAAACAATTTCGGCGATCTTGCGTAGGGTGCTCGCTTGCTGGTGATTTACATCCTCAGGCTTTGCAATAGAGGTTCGTTTTCCCATTTTAAAAAATTCTATGACCAAATATTTTAAATTTGAATTTTACTTTTTAACGCCGGCTTTCAAATAATCACTGACACTGAATAATGTTAAAATTAAGTAAAATTATGCCCTTCATTCTCATTTTTTTTTGGATTATTTAACCGTAGATCGAGCCTTAAAAAATAGATAGATTTTGTTAAAAATTTAAATATTTTTATTTATTTCAATTCATTTTAATAAAACTATTTTATATTTTAACATTTTATTATCACTTTTATGAAACCTACCCACAATTTTTGACATGATGTACATTGCAGGATGGTTTTAACGTAAAAATCAAAAACTTCAGGTCAGCTGAAAGACTTTCGGCTCATTTTTCGAAAGGGCCTAATAAATTTAAATTTAAATTTAATAAATGTAATGTAAATTTCATAGTAGCACATTTTCAAACCGAATGATTCTATGATCTCAGACCTCCGTAATTGACCGTAAAATCTTTGAAATAAAACATACGACGAAACACTTTTTTCTAATGTTTGTGTGTCACGTGAGATAAATATGAGAAGAGCAATAAGAAAGACTCTACAACATTTCATGTGATAGCTGCCAGCAATCTGCGTGAAAATTGGTAATATTTTTTCTTCCCAAACTACAAATACTGTTCTCTATTCCAAGCAGTACCATCTTTTTCGATTAACGTCCAATTGTCATGTCTTTGCTGTCAATGCTTTCGTAAGTTCATAAGACGAGCTTCTGTTTTGTTCTTTTTCAGAGTCTTCAGCAGCAGGAATATTACATACATACATACATAGTCGATTATTACAACCTTTCGTTGTAAATTGGAAATGTCTGACATGAGGTTTGAACCTTGGTCTGACGTCTAATAAGCTAACACACTACATACTAGACTACGATTACTTCTACCAATATCATGAGCATATCAAGAACAGAAAATTCAAACTGCTCACCTTCATCCAACACTTAACTTTCAATTCCTTCTCTAATACCACAAATAATGTATTATTTACGATAAAACTTCACAAAATCTTTGAAAACTTAAAAAAATTACATACATACATAATTGGCCATTACAACCCTATAGTCAGGATCACGACCTAGTTTCTCAAACCACTTATGTTGTTTGTGTTAATTTTATACATGAGTGGCGGGACCTACAGTTTAAAGTGGACTCCGAACGACAGATTTTTGAGAAAGTTTTTCATTGAAATTTTTATTTAATCTCAGGGTTTTTGCAAGAAATCTGCTGAGATGAAGCCGCCGAAGAAATACTTTTTGTATTTTTTGCTTTGCTGTCTGGCCTGGGGCTCGAACCCTGGCTTTACGTCAAATGAGCCAACACACTACCTAGTAGACTTCGGCGACCTACATACGCAACGCCAAATAGTCCCTAGGAAAGTCGTATGTTTCAAAAATCATGCATAAGCCAGAATTATGAAGTTTTTGAATTTTTTGAGTCCTGCTCAAAATTTTCTTTTTTTATTAGGTTTAAAATAACGACAATCACAATACTAACGAATTAAATAAATATCAGACATCTAACTCTTTCTGAATTAAAGTTATATAGTCTCAAAAATTTAAATGTATTATTTTTGATACAAGGATCAATCTACTGTGAAGCTTTTTGACCACATTTTTAAAAGAAATTTAAATTTAATCTTAAAAGGAGTGCCTTGTTGTGGTGTTGTCTTTGGTATTGTGTTAATGTGAAATATGGTTCTATACGGAGTGAAAGTATTTGTTTCTAAATAGATCAAATAAGCTGGTAAAACTTCATCAATTAAAGAGGTTCGTTGAGAATAAATCCAAACAGAGCAAAACATTGGTTTTATGTTTTCCAACTATGATAATCGTAATAATTATACATGAAATATAAAATAATAGAAAAAATATTTAATAAAATATGCGACAATATAAACACATACATACACACATACATATACACATACAATTCACATACAATCTATGTTCAGTGACCTTAATTCGCTTTATTTTAATTTTTTCCCCTTGATTGGTAAAATTACATTAGTTTTGTTGAGTTGAGCAAAAAAGCAACGGAAATAAAGAAAATAGGTTGCACAGTTTTTGTGCACTTTTTTATGCGCCGCTATTCGTAAGAGAGTTGCTCGTGCATGAAAATTTGCCATCCGTAATAACGACGACAGAGTGCTCTAGTGAAACCATTTACAGTGCTATGTTCCATGAAGTCAACAATAAAAACATTTTCAAACATTTATAAACAATTCATATGCAATTAATTCATCTATGATGCAATTTCATACGTACATACATATGTATTTACATACATATACAAAAGCTTTGTATGTGTAGGAAGTTTGCAGTAAAGAAGCTGCGGTTCCTATGCGTGCTTTGTGTGAAAGATTTCTTACATTATACTTCTGGTTTTAAAGGAATTATTTTTTTGTATCGGTAACTACCTTGAGGATTATTTGTTAGAAATATCTTTAGACCACCTTTGTGAAGAGGGGAAGAGAAACCTTAGTGTTACGATCATACCAATTATTGCACTCCCCTAAAATTTTATAGAGTATTTTTATAATTTTACCTTCAATAACAAAGGATTCTCTGTGCTTCAAACTCAAACACGTTTATTTTAAAAAGGCTCTCCTTGACTTCAAAAGAAGGAATAAACCATACTGTGTCAACTTATACCTCATAAGAGGCTAGTACTCCGATTGCAACTTGACTGTCAGATAGTATTGTTATGGTCTGTCTTTTGAACCTCCTATCCAAACACATCTTTCGATGGCAAATACTTTTCATTGAGAGATACCTGCGAGTTTCCCTATGCGCTCGGAATATTTCATTCTGAGATCAAAATTTCATGTTTCTGTTCCAAGATATTTTCTTGATCCATTCGCTGACCAAATAGTCTCTCCTTAAAAGAGATTACTCCATAGATTTCCGTGCAAAGCACTTCCCAAAATCATAGAGTCTACTGGAACTACTAAGGAGACAACCGTTTCCTTAGGTCCCATAATCCTTTTATGCATTTTATATTAGACTTGTCTCCCATCAACTTAATTACAGATTCCAAAGCTTTGGTCTTCACTACAATGTGTAGCGAACTTAAATTTAACTGAGCCTCCAGCACCGTTGTAGGAAAGTTTCGTATTGTTCATGTTATGCTCATAAGAGCTAGTCTCTATATCTTGTCCAATTTTGAACTGTTTTAAAATTGGTTTTATCTTAGCAGACAATTGCCACTAGTGGTCTGACCATCGTTGTATACATACAATGCATAATTCCTCTCTATACAAAAGTATAACAGGGTCTGGGTGACCAGTTCACAAAACAGCTACGTTCACTTAATTCTAATATATATATTATTTGACTTAATATGCTATGGGGTTCGATGAGGTAAACGTGGCAAATGCGAATTTTTTTCATATATTTTCAAGTTTGGCAGTTCATAGTAGCAAACGTTAATTCTAAATATGAAGTAAGTGACAGAAGTACATTATCTTGTGAAGAGATTGACACTTCGTTTGATCAAATCGGATGAAAATTACCGTAGTTATTATTTAAAGAGTATAACAGTCGAATTATATTCTTCATATATATATTTTTCCAAATGAACTTTTTGTTCAAAAATTTTCAGAATTTTTAACGGATCTTGATTTTTAATCACAAAATGTATCACGTTTGAGAGACCACCAGAAGTTGAACAGTGTTTGCGCAAAGCGAAATAATAATATTTGCAAAATAACACAAATATTAGTCGAGTTCTGATAGTTGTGCAAACGTGAAATTAACACATTTTGCGATAGCAATCAAGATCTATCAAAACTTTTAAAAAATTTTGAACTGAAAGTTCATTTGATAAGATAACATATATAAAAAATATAACACGGCTGTTATACTATTTAAATAATAACTACCGTAATTTTTGCACTATTTGATCAATCGAAGTGTCAATCTCTTGACAAGACAATACACTTTCAGAATGTCTTCTCCTATTTTATAGTTTTTAATTTAATTTTGCAATTAAGAACACCTAAACTTGAAAAAAAAAATTTTCCCAAGTTTACCCCATCAAAACTCATAACATATAAGTTTGAACAAAATGTTTATGTATACCGTTTTAAAGACTAATCTCTCCCCTTTCTAAAAAACTTTGGATTTTTCTCAACATATTTAACATAAACATATTTAAGTAATCAATAATTTTGTGAGAAAAGATCAAAAAAACTGTTTTTTATCAAATAAAACAAGTTTGGAGGGTTCAAAAAAAAAAAATATTCTTGAGTTCTACTCAACCTAGTCGGGTGTATTTTCACTGTTGCACCGTGTTATTTTAAATGACACAAAAATTATTAAATTGTCAAAATATCATCACCTATTAAATATATTAAAATCCTATGCCTTATTGTCTTACCTAATGATGTAAACAAATTTATTTCAAGTTTACAGCATTAACACTAATTCTTAAGGAACTTAAACCCAGTAGAGGTTGTTATTGTCCTCTCCTCATATAATACTCTTTAATATTCAAATATCGTCCACCAACAATTTTTAGATTAAATCCTACCAATTGTTTCAGGTACTTGTTAAGCAATATAGCCTTCAAAATGTTTAAAAGAACTAATCTTTTAGAAAATTTGCATTTATGCAGCTAACAACCTTGAAATGAAATCAAGTTTTTAAAATTCACCGAAGGTATTTCAAATACAAAACAGTTTTGTGGGCATTTCTTGCTATTCTCTTTTGCTGTTAATATTTAAAACAAAACTTTGTCTTATACTCTCTGTTAACTTTACTTAATTCGGTTCACGTTAATTTCACTTTACCTTACTTTCTTACTGAAAGGAGACAACCTAAGACCATTTACAAAAAATGTAAATGTCTTTAGTATGCGTAAACCTTCGCCAAGCATATTAAGTACCGAGTGTAGTACTCTTTCTACTTGCCTACCACTTTTGGTTCACAAAACATTAGCAAAACATCTTGAGGAACTTTTTTTGCACGTCTTGTGGAAAACCAAATATTTTCTAAAGTAGAAAGTACCAAACAAATAAATATTTGAGTTAATAACTTAACCTACTTGTTAAAGTACCAGGTGTACTGGTACTAAGTGAGAGTCAACACATCAAATCAATGAACAAACAACATCAAATTTTTTCATTGTGTTGAAAAAAGACGACGAATGTTATACCAGAAAATAATGATTTTTGTTCTCATTTATTTCTCATATAGCGATCGTGCTCTTTTAGAAGCAACACGCAAAATATAGTTTTGACGGTTCAGAGATCACGATTTTGATGTGAGGAATGAAAAACGTGGTAGACGCCGTAGTGTATTTGTATACAATACTGGATGAAGATTTTTATTGCATTTTTCGTTTTGTTGGAGATGTTTGACATGGGTTTTTTACCGTGGGCTCACGTCTAGTAAGCCAGAACACTACCTACTAGACTATTTATTTATTTATATTCAATAATCGTACGGAATGGAACAGAAAAAACTAACGACTTATATGTGTTCCTCATTTACAAAACAAAAACAGCTGATTCGGAACGTAACAAAACCTAAAAGCCTCGCTTAGTAAAACATCGTCGGAACGTAATAGAACATGCGTTCGTTTTCAGTATATGAACAGCAATATAAATGCTTACTGCTTTGGCTTACCGAAGCTAAAAACTAATTCTACTTTTAGCATTACGTTGAACATGTTGCTAATGCATTAAGCAGTACGATAATTTGTAAACAGGTTTGTTCGCTGCATTGATTTGTTGTCTGTAGCTTTTGTTAATAATTTAATGTTAACCAATACACCAGTATCTACATTTTTCATTTTCATGGGCAATATGGTATTCAGTTTACATCGTTTATAGTTATGACGCCATTATTTTGTAACCAATCGTTGCGTAAATCGAGGTATCACTGTAATAATAATATCACTAGCATTTTACATTATTTTTTTCATAGCTGACATTTACATAATGCCATTGTCACTGTCATTGCTAGTGCCAGTGCTGCTGTTGTGCATATGTGCATGAAATATTACATAACTTTCAATCTTTTTTATCTTACTTTTCCTTTTACTCCATCTTTGAATTTCCCTTCACGCCACCTTATTTCTATTCACCATTTTTTTTTAAATTTCTGTCGTATAAAGGCTTTAACTTACCTTTTTTATTACAGTTTAGATATGTTCCAGGCAAATACTATCATAAAATTCAGCAAACATAAGTTTTCAATTTCAAAAGTTTTGTTGACTGGTGTATGAGAAAAATATAAAATATTTATATCAATAACATGTTCGTGCAGTCTTTATATTTCATCCGAAAGAAGAATAAAATTTTTCAAATATGAATAGTTTAAAGAGAATATAATGGTAAAATTCTTTTATAAAATTCATCATATGATGCTTACATATAAGGCTAAGACGAACACAACCCAATTGAGAAATTTTTAATTTCTTCAATGCTTTATTTTTATCGATAATGAGAGGGAATATGGCATGCTAGCGTCTCAAAATTTATCATTATCTCTCTTTTATATGAGCCTTAGTTCAAAGATTATGAGAACGAAAAATAAAGGGGGGGCCATATAACGGTTAAATTGAAAAATACAATAAAACTAGAACGGTTTAAAATTTTCCCAAATTTATTTCTTTGTTGTGAAGTACAATTGTTCCAGTTAGAAATGGAATATTATTTTTATTATTATCTATCATGCACCTTTTCGAGTGTAAGGGGCCGTATATCGGCAATACCATCACGATTGTTGGCTTTCAAATGCTCAATTGTCTTCGATTTGTCAGCATAACACTTTTCTTTAACGGCGCTCTGCAGAAAATTATCCAACGCTGTCAAACCTCAGCTTCTTTTCGGTCAATTAACATCACTAACATGAAAATACGAAAAGATGATTGTTTTGCTAAAATCGGCATTATCGCACTATGTGGCATTTTGCCTGAAAACCTGGCCAAAATTAATAGAAGTATTTTATGAGTTAATGGCTGGAATTTTTTGATAGTGTTAGTGATAATAAGGCCCAAGGATGAATTCAACTGATTTTGGTTCAAATCGGTCCGTGATATCGCCTAGCCCCCATACAAATTCCCCTCGAAATTGCACTTATTTACACATAATTATAGCAATTATGCAACAATCATGATAAAATTTAGCATGGATCTGTTCTGTATACTAAGAAATCATGGTGTAATGTTTCGTGAAAATCGGATCACATTTGACCCTAGTCCCCATATAAAGTCCCCTTTAGAAATTCACGTTTGCGCTTATAAATGGCTTAAAAACATCGGTATCGTGATGAAATTCGGTATGAACGTGTATTTTGTAAATCTAAATCATATTACCAAATGTTGTTATGGTTGGTCCATAATTGCCTGTTGGTCCAAAATAGGGCCCCTTACGAAAATATGTTTAACAATTATAATTGGCTTAAAAATTTTATTACCTCGATGAAAATCGACATGAACATGTTTAATATGAATGTGAATCATTTATGATCACATTTTATTATGATCGGATCATAAGTGCCCCTAGGTACCACATACGGTCCATTAAGAAAATCAAACATACATCTTATATTGTTATAATAGTCGATATACATATGTAATTAAGTTTTTAAATTTCTATGATAATTAATATTTATTCATAATATTTATTTTACATTATTTAATACTTAACTTAAAAATACTTAAAAAGTGAAACCATTTACAATCGTTAAAACCGTTATCATTTTCATCATCAATGTCGGGAAGGAGTAATTTAATAGTATCAGATGAAAATGCTTTTCTATTCCTTCGCGGTTTTTGTGTACTGCAGTTTATAAAAGGGTCACTGCTTAAAAGTAACCTATTCAGGACATCTCGATTGGTATCCTTTCTACTGAATTTCCTCGCATAATTCATACGCCATATGGCTTTATTGCCTATGGCTTTATTACACCACGTCTATTTTTTTAATTTTTCAAAAAAAGTAAAATTTTCAAAAAATTGCCAAAAATAATTGCGCAAATTTGCGCAAACTTTTCTTTTTGTTCCTGAATGTAGAGAGTTCATATTTTTTTGTGGTATATAACATTAAACTACTAAAAACAACTTTCACCTTTAAAATCCTTATCTTTTTTTTGTTCCTGAATGTAGAGAGTTCATATTTTTTTTGTGGTATATAACATTAAACTACTAAAAACTACTTTCACCTTTAAAATCCTTATCTTTTTTAGGTAGGGTAAAAAAATGTGAATTTTTTATAATTTTTAAATTTTGAAGGAATAATTTTAACATTAATATATGAGATATATATATACAGTGCATGACAAAACAATGGAAACTTTTTCAAAAATTTATTTATGTGTTACAATCGGACGAAAATTTAAAAATCTTTTTAAGAAATCGGCAAAATATTAATGCCTTTTATTAATATGCACTGTTATTAACATTTCTGTATTTTAAAAAATATATAAAAAGACTATATAATTCAGTAATTAAAAAAAAAATAATTCTATTCACATATTTGATGTTGACAAAACATTGGAAACTTTGGAAACTTTTTTAATTTTTGAATTATATAATTCATTTTTATACATAATTTTAATATACAGCACCGTTAATAACAGTGCATATTAATAAGCTCCACAAATGTTTTGCCGATTTTTAAAAAACATGTTAAATTTTCGTCCGATTTTTTTTTTAAAAAGTTTCCATTGTTTTGTCAAGCACTGTATATATAAAAAACTGAAACTAGCGGTTGCTCATACCTTTCAAATAAAAAAATCAATATAAAACCTCTATTCGTTTAGCCACAAAAAAATATCATATAAACCTATTAAAATTTCAAAAACACACCAAAAACGCATTTAATTTTCTTCACTTTCCTGACTTTGACGTCGTCTCAGGTCTACAAATCTCAACTTAAAGTCGTGAAAATTCACTATATAATGCAGAATTTTGTTGTCTATTGAACTGCATACTCAGTTTCTTAAATTTCTTTAAATTCATTTTTGCCTTTTTGGCCAGCTTTTCAAGGTAAATGCCACATAGTGCATCGTGCAGTTTCTCATGGGACGAATAAATCCCAACATTGCTCAATCGTAAATCGATTCCTTACGTTCAGTGGAGACAATATTGTTACGAAAATGGAAATCGTTTAACATTAAAATGATAAACAAAAGTTACAAAAACAAAAACAATTTACTTGTTTACATGATCAGCAAATAAGCAAAAATATAGGAACAACATCAGTATAAAAGTTAACGGTGGTGTTGGCTCAGCCAGTGGAATAAATTCTGCACAGTAAGCTGTTCTTTGTTTTTCACCGTGCACCTGTGTCCGATCAAGTTACACGGTGGGAAACAAAAGTATAGTTAGCGGTATGCACCTGTGTCGGATCAGGTTGCAGTATGTGAAAATATTATTTCTGCTGGGTCAACATCTACAGCAAACATGTGGTGGTGGTGCAACGCGATCGTGAGATGGGATAAGCATGCTTGGTTGAGGACAAACAGATCAGTCTGGGTTGTGCGGTCTGATTTAACGGTCAATCAAAGTTATTAAGTTGTGTTAAATAATTTATATTGAATAAGTAATTGCAAAAAATAATTATTCGTGTCCGAATGTCTTTAACTAATTGTTAATAAGTTTAAAAATAATTATTTGTGCTAATAAATTAATTTCATTTAAAATAATTGTGTTTTTCTTTATGTTGTCGGTTCAGTTGGTCGAACCGACCTAATTTATTTTTTAATCAAACGGTTCAAGGTCTTTTAACTGGCGCCCAAGCAGGGACACGCCTAAATATCAAACGGCGGTGTCCTAAAAATAATAATAAAAAAGAAGTCCTGAGATTCCTACGGGACCCTCCAGGACCAAATAATATTAATAAAAAAAACGTTTTTCCGATTCCTACGGTACCCTCCAAAAACGCATTCATTAAATAATATCATCATTTAAATAATACAAAAAATTGCTTCTCCTCCTTCGCCAAATTGGTATTCCTGGTGGTAAAAATTGCCACAGAAGGTTACCAAAGCGAAAGCGAAGTAATCCGTACCTTAGTAGGTATCCGCGATTATTAAAGCGGATTTCCAAAAGGGAACATTACGGACCTTCCGAGAGGAGCCAAGGGATTTTGAACCGGTCGCGTCGATAGGTCCAACCCAGACTCTAAACTTATTTTTTTCCTCTCCTTGAATAATTTTATTTGAAAAATTAGAAAGTGAGGTTCAAATAAAAAAATTAATTGAAAAAATATAAGAGAATATATTATTTAAAAAAAATATATATGTTTAAAAGAGGAAAAAAATAAAGTGAAAAGTAAATTTAAAAGAAAAAAGAAAATTTGAAGAAAGAAAATAAAGAATAATATTAAAATAAAAAGTGAAGAGTAAAAGAAAGAATATATACGTAATTATAAAAGAAAATATATTATTTAAAAGAAAATCTATGCTTGAAGAAAAATAAAGAAAGAAAGAAAAATTTGAAAAAAGAAAATAAAGAAAAATATTAAAATAAAAAGTGAAGAGCAAAAGGAAAATAATATATACATAATAATAAAAAGAAAGTATATTATTTAAAAGACAATCTATGTTTAAAGAAAAAATAAAGAAAGAAGGAAAAATTTGATAAAAGAAAATAGAAAAAAATATTAAAATAAAAATCTATACATAATTACAAAAGAAAATATATTATTTAAAAGAAAATCTATGTTTGAAGAAAGAAATAAAGTGAAAAATAGTTAAAAAATAAAAATAAAAATATGTATTAAAGGAAATTGAGAGAAAATACTTGAAAAAGAAAATATAAGAGCATTAAAAAAGAAAAGAAGAAATTAAGAGAAATAAAAAAATAATAAAATAAGAAAAAAATTATAAAATTTAAAAAGAAAAAAGAATTATTTACGGTGAAGTGAGGGCTATAGTGGACATCCCCTAAAAATAAAAAACAACACAAAAGACGATTCGAAGGTAAGTGAATTTTTCTATTTTTTCATCCTTGTCGGTACTTCAACTGTAACCACCTTGACTGGTGCCATGAACCGTTTCATGGAGCAGGTTAAGGGGAATAGGAAATATTGAGGCGAGTTTAAGTAACAACGCCTTAGGCCAGGTGATTAGTAGATTAGAATTTCTTGAAAATAGTCAGGCTGCCGCCGTAGGTGCTGTGGTTTCAGAGGAAGGACCCCTTCAACGACCACGAACTGAGGACGATTTGAAGATATAAGCCGACTCCCTGACAGCGTGAAAGAATTACGATCTTTCGATGGTAATCCAACTCAATACATATCGTGGATACACTCGGTGGAGACTATTCTGAAGGATTTCGAAATCGTAAGACAAAAACCCATTTATCGAGCCATTGTCCAAAGCATACGCCAGAAAGTGGTGGGTGCTGCGGACACAGCATTGATTTCATACAACGTGTTTGACGACGATTGGAATGAAATCAAAAAGATTCTGTCCCTCCACTACGCCGATAAGAGAGACATTCAAACCTTGGAACATCAGTTAAACCAGCTTTCTCAAGGTTCTTCAAAAATGGATGAATTCTATGCTTCGGTGAATCATCAGTTATCACTAATCATTAATAAACTAAAGACTGAATACTATAGTCAGGAAACTGTGAGGGCACTTATAGAGACTTATAGGAATAGGGCTTTGGATGTATTTGTGCGTGGTTTGAGTACAGATTTGTCGCGGATGATTATTATTCAGAAACCGAAAACCCTTCCAGAGGCATACTCCGCTTGCTTGGAGTTGCAAAATTTAACTATGAGAAATAACATCCTTTATATTAAGGGTAATAATGGAATCACTGTTCCAACCTCGATCGGAACAGCAGATAGGCAATTTCCTCCTCGACCACCAAAGTCCTACCCAATACGTCAAAATAACAACTGGCAGCCTAGAAATTATAAACAAAATTGGCGAAGTGGTTATAAACCTCAAAATTTTCGTGAGGAGTTTTATGACTCTAAATTGAGGCCACCAATTCCTCCTCGTTATCCTGTGACCAAAAGTGAACCAATGGATGTTGATAAAACGATTCAATCACGTCGAATTAATTATATCAACAATCCGAGATCTATGGTCAAAAGGAATCAATCCGAAGAATATATTTCAAACAAACAACCACGATTGTATCATATCGAAGCCCAGGAGGAAAATGCCAGTGGGGCACAAGATGACATTGCCCAGCCAGATATAGTTGATGAAGTAAATTTTATGGGGGTCAGCCGTCAATCTTATCTTACATAGAATACAAGACTCCGAACAACAAAGTGTTGGAATTCCTGATTGACACAGGCTCAAACAAGAACTTCTGTAATCCTCTTTTGTCTAAGGGTTCCACACTTTTAACCAAACCAATATTGGTTCGATCAGCGGGAGGAGATATCTTAATTAATGAAAAAGTGGAAGGTCAGTTCTTTAAGTTTGCAGGAATAGATCTACCAATATCTTTCTATATATTGCCTGGACTTAAAACTTTTGATGGTATAATTGGTGATGATACCCTTAAGCAACAAGGTGCTATAATTGATCGTAGAGAAAAATCCTTATTTTGGAAAACAATATTCACATTCCTCTTAAAGAAAAAGTTTCTGTTGAAATAAACTATGTTATTGATGACGAATTCCCTGATGATATTAGGATTAGGTTAGGTAAGCTAATAGATAAATATAAATCCTTGTTCGGACCATTAGATGGTAGTGAACTAGCATCAACGAATGTCCAGGCAGAAATTAGAACTAGTACGGAGGAACCGATTTACACAAAAAGTAAGTTATCCTTATCCAGTCTGCATGAGGGAAGAAGTAGAGAGGCAAATAGGAGAGCTGCTCTCAGAAGGAATTATACGAACTTCGAAAAGCCCATATAATTCTCCAATTTGGGTAGTGCCCAAGAAACCTAAACCCAGTGGTGAAAAACAATACAGAATGGTTGATGATTTCAAGCGCCTGAATTCTGTAACTATTTCAGATACTTATCCAATTCCAGATATTACATCGACTCTTGCTAGCTTAGGGAATACCAAATATTTTACGACAATTGATCTCACATCAGGTTCCCATCAAATAGCCATGAATCCAAAAGATATTCCGAAAACGGCATTTTCGACGGCAAATGGTAAATTTGAATATTTAAGACTTCCTTTCGGTTTAAAAAATGCTCCGGCTATATTTCAGAGAATGATAGATGATGTCCTTCGCGAGTACATAGGAAAAATTTGTTTTGTCTACATTGATGATATCATTGTGATTGGAAAAAATGTCGAAGATCATTTAAAGAATGTGGACACAATATTCGCTAGGCTTCGTGAGGCCAACTTAAAAGTCAATCTCGATAAGACGCATTTTATGAAAACCGAGGTAGAATTTCTTGGATACATCGTTGGTTCAGAGGGAATCAAACCAGACCCCTCCAAAGTCAAATCTATTGAGAACCTGTTACCACGCACAAACCTGAAGGAATTAAAAAGTTTTTTGGGTATGACTTCATATTACAGGAGATTTATCCGAGACTATGCAAAAGTTGCGAAACCTCTCACAAATTTAACCAGGGGGGAATACGCTCAAGTGAAAGCTAGTCAGTCAAGGAAAGTTCCAATTACCTTAACCGATGAAGCTCTAAAAGCTTTCGAAGCATTAAAATCATTATTAACGACAGCGGAGATTTTATCTTTTCCAGATTTCGAAAAGCCATTTAATTTGACGACAGATGCCTCTAATACGGCATCGGGTGCTGTACTGTCACAGGGTGAAATTGGAAAGGATAAGCCAATAGCTTATATTTCTCGCTCGCTCAACCAAACTGAAGAGGGGTATGCTACTAATGAAAAAGAGATGTTAGCCATCGTGTGGGCTTTGGATAATCTTAGAAATTATTTATATGGTGCTAGGAAGATCCGAATCTATACGGATCATCAACCCTTAACCTTTGCATTGGGTAATAGAAATTTGAACGCAAAATTAAAAAGGTGGAAGGCACGCATAGAGGAGTATAATCACGAATTGATTTATAAGCCTGGTAAATCAAATCACGTGGCTGACGCTCTCTCAAGATTAAAAACCATATCTAACCATTTATATTACTCTGCTACTGACACAGCTAGTGAAGGAATGCCTGTTGATTTGGAAAATACTATAACTGTCACTGAAGGCAATGGGAGTGATATGGGTGACACCTTATCTGCATCTGAGGGTCGAGAAGATGACGGACTTTCGTCAGGAGCAACAGTTCATAGTGCTGAACAGGACTCCTCTAATTTAATACCACACGTAGAAGTTCCAATCAATGTCTTTAGGAATCAGATTATAGTCGGAATCGGAATGGACATGGTAGCGGTTGAGGAACCACACCAATATTAAAAGAGAAACTTAGACCAAATATTCTAAATGGTATCAAGATACCCGAAAAACTGCTTGGCAGCCTACAAGAGATTTATATTGATCATTTTTCTAGATATAAGATTAGGATTACGCAAAAAATGGTAACGGATATTACATCGAAGGAACGTCAATTCCAGATAATCGAAACTGAACACAGACGAGCACATCGTAATGCTAGGGAAAATAAAGAACAAATTTTAGAGCAATTCTATTTACCACAAATGAATGCTTTCATTAAGAAATATGTCGCTAGCTGTGATGTTTGTAATCGATGTAAATATGACCGAAAACCTCCACACATACATCACCAAAGAACTCCGGATCCCAAATACCCATGTGAGATTCTTCATATGGATATTATGGAAATTCAGGGGCAAAAGTTCATTTCATGTATAGATAAGTTTACAAAATTCGCAAAACTATTTAGTATTAGGGATAGGTCGTTAATACAGGTGAGGAAGAAATTGATTAAAATTTTACATTATTTTACAGCGCCAAAAATACTGGTCACTGATAATGAAGGTAGTTTTTTAAGCTCGTTGGTAGAAACTTTTATTAAATCATTGGGAATTCAGTTATATCTTACGCCTTCACAACGAAGTGAGGTAAATGGGCAAGTTGAGAGATTACACTCAACAATAATCGAAATATATAGGTGTCTGAGGACAGAACATCCAGACTTATCGGTAAAAGAATTAATTGAGATATGTGTCGACAGATACAATAATACCATACATTCGGTAACAAAGAAAATACCCCGAGACTTGTTTTTTAATAAGCTTGGAGAGGTAAGTTATGAAAAGCTATTGTCCACACAGAGGAAAGTAAATAGAGATCTTATACACTTACTGAAGAGAAATATGACAATCCGAAATGCAAGATTGAATAAAAAAAGGCAAAGTCCGAAAAATTATAGGAAGGGTGACAGAATTTATGTTGCTATTAAAACTATTAAAGGAAAGAATAAGGCGCTGTATAAAAAGGAAATAGTTGAAAGAAATAATAGGGCAACAGTACTGACAAGGAGCGGAAGAAAGATTCACAAAGAGCATATTAAGAACATAAAAGGGGCAAGTCCAAAAAAATTGTTTAAAACTTAACTAATTTCACTTCTACGTAAATGTTTCTTAAATAAAATTTTTTTTAACAAAGATAATAATAATTAGAATTTGTAGAATTAATTATTAAGCAAATGAAAAGATTTATAAAAGATAAGTATATCCCTTGAACAAATGGGCTCAAAATTTAAGCGGAAAGCATGTATTTATGCTGGGGTTCAATTCCCCATGGGTCCCATGAGAACTAAGGGGATCATTGATCACTTCCACACACATGAGAGCTACATAAGAGTAAAAAATATATAAAAAAATAGAAAAATCCAACCGAAACTTAATGGCGACCTTTAAGGCGATTTCTTTTTTTTTGGGATGATGATTTATGATAGTGATGTCCTCACTGCCACAAGTCAGAGTAGATCTCCGTACCATGAGTAGGTTTCTCGCAATCAAACCATTAACGCTTGAAACTAAAAGGGATAATGCGGAATTTACGGTCCATACAAAAAATATAAACAAATGATCTCAAAAATATAGTGGATACCGTATATTTACGGTGGGGTTCAACTCCCTAAGAGTATCATGAGAATAGAGAAATCGCACTATTGGGAAAGCCTTAAACTTAATAAAGTAAAGTAAAACATAGAATCAAAAATAAAAATAAAATTTAAAAAGAAGAAAAAACAATTAAAAATTAAAAAAAAAAGAGTAAAGAACTTAATTTCTGTTAGAAATTAAGTAAAATAAGATATAAAATTAGGAGTAGAAACAAAAAAAGGGTGAACGATACCTTTTATGTATCCACCCGAATTCCACTTTATCATCACACACTAATAATGCCACCTAATTAGGGGAAAGGTATTTCTAAGTTTCTTATTAACTCTATTTTCAGAATAATTTTTTAAGACATGTATTTTACACTAACTATTTACACATCTCTCATGATTATGACACTCAATTTGGCCCCATTCGCAAATGCCCTTCAAATATATCGATATGAGACGTCGCTGGTCTCGCTGAAGGTCGGTAATGGGTGGATAATTGACGGCAATTTGAAGCTAATACACATCATTAATCTTGAAGAATATGGAGAGGTGGCTGCGAATATATCAACCCTAGTTCAGGAGCACATCCCGTTAAGCAGAAATAAAGGTTTCATTTTGCACCACTTGTCGCAGATGCAGGAACGCCTCAACGAACTAATCAATGTTAACAAAAGGTCAACCCGATCGATTGATTGGATAGGATCGGCATGGAAGTGGATAGCTGGAAATCCCGATGCGGCAGACTGGAATAATATACTCAAAAGCCAGGAAGGCATTATTGAGAATAATAACGAGCAGTATAAAATAAATAAAGAGCTACAACAGATCACAAATTAGGCTGCAAAAAAGATAAATGAAATGATATCTAGACTAAATAACATAACGAGCGGCAAGGACTACAATTTAATTGAGGAAAACACCATTAATGAAATAATTGTGCTGAAGGATGAAATAAATGAAATTGTCCGAGCATGTCAAATGGCTAAAAATGGAATTGTTAACACGAATCTACTTAATCAGGCCGAGATCAATAGAATCCTAGATGAGTTGGAAACCTTACCTTATAACAATGTAATAGAAGCGGTTGAATATGCAACACCGTCAGTATATACAAATGGGTCACATTTTCTGTATGTTCTATCGATACCAAAACTGGGAAGAAGCGTCTATAATCTTCTCCTTACCAGAGCCACCATTAACGAAGGCAGACAAATCGACTTGCAATTCAAGAAAGTTCTGATAAATGAAGCTGAAACTTAATGACTAAGGGACGATTGCCTTTCAATAAATAACTCCACAGTATGCAGAAGGTCATCCGTAATTAAACTGGCAGAAGACGATTGCCTTAACCGTATCCTGAAGGGTAGATCAGCAAGATGTAAATACAAATTTAATCAAGATGAGGTCGTCGAAATACTGGACGAGGACGTTGTCTATGTTACAAATTTTAAAGGCGTGATTAAAGCCAATGGGGAATCTAAGTTTTTAAATGGCACGTATCTTCTTCAGCTCTCTAATGAGTCGATAGTAATTAGAAATCATACTTACTCGAGAAGCTCAATTACGAAAACTCAAGCCTTACCACCAGTTCTTGCTAATGTAACGCACGATGACCTACTGCTGGACATTAAGTACGTCCATGAAGTCAGCCTTAACAACATAAATCGGTTGGATCACTTAGGGGTTAAATTCAACAGTTCCATAGGGATAAATGTTGTTCTCATTGGTGCTATATTCGGATGCATTGCATGGCTCTGGTACCAACAAGTAAGGAAGCTTAACCTCTCAGGAATACATTTCCAAATATCAAATACGGACTCTAAGGTCAGCGGGACGCAGACATTTAAGGAGGGAGGAGTTACTAACAGTGGCGGCTCTGCCGACCAACCAAATTTTGCAGCATAAGCTTTTTTTACCAACACGCGCATCCGATCTAAATACCATAATTTTGTGGGAAAATAATTATTGCTTGATCAGCGTCTGCATTTTTGCACATGTTGGTGCAACGTGACCTACCAACCAACGAGCGAATGGGGTTGATGAAAGAACGGGCAGTCTTGGCTGCGCGTTCGTTGGTTGAAGTTGTTGTGTGACATTTGTATTTAATTGTTAATTTAAGAATTAACTAATATCGCGTATTGGTAAATTAAAGTTAATAATTAATAAATAATTTGTAATAAAATAAAATTATAACGTGTTTAAATTCGGCGCCGTTGATCGCGCCTTGGAATAAAATTTTTTTGAGCAAAGTCCCTTTAGCTTTTATATTTAAATTTTATATATTTATGTTTATGTATATGTTTCAAAATATCACTTCACAATTTGGTTTTTTTATTGGAAATTCAAATGTTTTTGTCTATTCAATGTATTTTATTCTAGTTATAATGTGATTTGTGTATATGTTTATTTTTATTATAATTTCACTTATTTTCTTTGTTCACACGCGAAGGGTTTCTTGGGTGGGTTCTTAGTTGTTCGCTGTTGTTTTTCAACTGCTCGATCGAGGATGAAATTAATTGTGTTGAAGTTGTTGATGAATGTGTGTATATGTTGATGAAGGCTGAATGTATATATGTGTTGGTGATGTTATCGGTATTATTTTTATCGATGTTTTTGTTGATACATTGGAAGTCATGAAAGGGAATGTGAATTTGTTCACTCTTGTGAACATCCTTCCGGACCTACAACCTGTGAATAAAAAGAACAATTATTTTTATTTGTTCAACATTGGGTTAGAGTGTGAGGGTAATTATAAATTAAAATACTTTATTATATTTTTTTTTTTAATTATTAAGTGATCCCATAACGAGCCAACCAAGGGTTGAGTCCTGTGCGATAAGCGAACCGCCATCGAGATGAATGGTATTTGGCTGTAGAATGGTGGTGTATAAATCACCACCAATTTCCATGGCCACAGGTGAATTGCAATAAAATTCTGGATCAGGTAGAGAAATCCTGCAGAATTTCCCCTTTATGGCTGGGTCCAATCCTTGAGAGTAGGGTGTTTTGGGTAAATCATTTGCAGCCTTCATGCAAACCTCATATTGTATTGTGGAGGCCATGTTAGGTGAGATTATGACCTTCACATATATACTTTCATCCACTTTAAACGGTCTTAATGTGCACTCACGCACGAACGCTACACCTATTTTCGAGGTCGTTAGGCTAGGGTTTAATAAAGCTCTGACAAGTTGCTTGGATTTCTCCGCTATGACTTGAACGACAACCGTAGGCACAATGGTCTGGGGCCTTGACGTTGGTAGAGTGGTTATTAAACTTGGATTGACAATTGTTCGTGGCGCAGGAATCGGTAACGTGTTTCTTCGTGATGTTGTTGGTGGGGATTGTTCCTTCTTGAGGTCCTTCAGAATACGATCTGGGCCGTGTAGGGTGGTGTGGTGTTTGCCATTACATTTTTGGCATCGGGATTTACTCGAACATTTTCCAATCAGGTGATTCCTGGCCAGACAATTGACGCAATAATGCAATTTAACTGCGGTTTTATATTTCTCCGCCAAGTTCATCTGTTGAAACTTTCTGCAGTTTGTCAAGCTGTGATTAGCTTGACAGATACCGCAACCAAAATGGCGTTTTGGTTGACGCTTGTCATTTTTTTGATTGGATTTTGGTCGAGATCCATTGCGGTTGGAACTTCCACTACGGTTGTTTTTGTTGGGTGCCATATCCTGTGTAAAAGAAATAGGTGTGAATGAAATGAAGTGTAATGAATGTGTTAGTTGATTAGACTGTTAGGGTGAAGGGTGAGTATATTAATAATAGTTACAAGTGGATAAGTGGGTTAAAAAGGGTAAGTAAACAACTAAATGTTATTTGGGTTACACTAGAAGTGTTAAACTAACTAGTGGGTAAAATGACAACTTTTGTTATTGGTCGAGTTAACGTCCCGGACGATGTCCGTATATCGACTACTCTGTTTCGTCCATTAGAGCCAGTGTATGTTTTAATGACTCGGCCGAGTAACCATTCATTTGGAGGTAAATTGTCTTGTCTGATAATAACAATGTCGTCCGTTTCAACTTGACGTTGAGGGTTCTTCCACTTGTATCTCTTGTGTGGCTCTTTAAGATATTCATCTTTCCATCTTCTACAAAAGTTATGATGTTGAATCTTTAACTTTTGCCATCTATTTGCCAGGGTTAAATTCTCATTGCTTACATCGGGTTCTGCTGGGGTTAAAATAGGTGATCCAATTAAAAAGTGTCCTGGAGTTAAAGGGTTAAGATCCTGTGGATTCTCGCTTGACGGGCTGAAGGGTCTTGAATTCAGGCCTCCTTCTATTCTGGCGAGAAGTGTGGCTAGCTCCTCAAATGTGTACTTCAGGGTATTCATTTTCTTTAGATGAGCATTAAAGCTTTTCACTCCCGCTTCCCATAAACCACCCATGTGTGGTGCACCTGGGGGTATAAAATGCCACGTCAAATTTTGGAAACTGCTAGCAGATGTAACGGAACCTTTTAATTGTTTAATGAATTCCTGTCGCTCTTTCTTCAATAATTTGCTAGCTCCAATGAAATTTGTCCCATTATCAGAGTAAATAGCGACAGGGCATCCCCGCCTCGAAAAAAATCGTGCGAAAGCTGCCAAAAAAGCTTGGGTTGACAAATCAGATGTTGGCTCCAAGTGAATAGCTTTTGTTGCAAAACAAACAAAAATGCATACGTAACCTTTTGTTATTCTACATGCTCTGCCATTATATACTTTAATGTCGAATGGTCCTGCAAAATCAACTCCCACATTCGTAAATGGTTTATTAATTTGGGTACGTTCTGGTGGCAATGCTGCCATAAATTGGGTTGTTTGTCTATTCTTATATCTAGTACACGGTGAACATTTGTTAATTACAGCGCTAACAAGATTCTTTAGTTTTGGAATCCAGTATCCTGAGCGTATTATTCTCAACATAAGTTGGTTTCCGCCATGTAGGGTTATTAGGTGCACGTGTTGGGTTAATAGTTTAGCAAATGAACTGCCGTAGGGTAATAAAATCGGGTGTCTTTCAGAATATGACAAACCGTTGGAATTTGCTAGTCGACCATTTGCTCGCATTATATTTGCGGAATCTAAAAATGGCGTTAGGGTGAGCAGGTTACTTTTCTTGGGTATAGGGTTTCTTTTCTTCAAACAATGATATTCATCTTTAAAATATTCAGTCTGACAAAGAATGATAAGTCTGTCACGGGTAGATTTGATCTCTGTCGTATCAAGTTCAATACTTGGGTGGGTCGTTAACAAATGTAATCTTTCGTTAACTAGTTGTGGGTAATTTCGATCAAGAATTATTCTATCCTTTCGAATTGTATTGTTTCGTTTATACGATACGCGATCACAAAATCGGTAGACATATGTCATTACTCGTAGAGCATTTGACAATTTTGAAAATCTTGATAATATGTCTGGGTTCTCAGCATTCATATCCAAGGAAGGGTGGGTATTAACGATTGTAGTAAACGACTGACTAACTTTCGCTTCAGCTTGAGTTGTGAAATTTGTATGTGTTGCTGGCCACTGTGAAGCAGATTGCTTCAACCATGATGGTCCATTCCACCATAAATCATCATCTTTTAGTTCATTAGCATTGCATCCTCGGCTAGCCACATCGGCAGGATTATCATGAGAAGCCACATGGTTCCAGTTGTCCACTCCTACTGTTTGCAGAATCGTTGAAACTCGATTTGCCACAAAGGTGTTCCAAGTGTTAGGGTTTTTGCTGAGCCAGGCCAAGACTATCGATGAGTCGGTCCAAAAATATGACCTATGTAAGGGTAGGTTAAGTTGGATGAGTAAATTTTTTGTCATATTTGCCAACAACACTGCGCCACAAAGTTCAAGTCTCGGTAAGGAGATTACTTTGATTGGCGCAACTCTCGTTTTAGCGAAGAGTAGGGTTACGGAATTAGGTCCGTCTACGGGTGTAACTCGTGCATATAGACATGCAGAGTATGCTTTTTCAGAAGCATCTGAAAAACCATGAAATTCAATTGTAGCTGTAGTTGAAAAGTTAATCCATCTTGGTATACGAATTCTATTAATATTGTCATAAAACTGCAAAAACTTTTGCCATTTTATAAGGGTGAATGGGTCAAGACATTCATCCCAAGCTGTGTTATCTTGCCAAATTTGTTGCATTATAATTTTTGCAGATATTACAATTGGCGCTAACCAACCAGCTGGGTCAAAAAGACGAGCGATATCTGATAAAACAGTTCGCTTTGTGTATGCCGATTTCCTTTCGATTAAGGGTACATTAAAGAAAAATGTGTCCTCTTTCGCATTCCACCGCATTCCTAATGTTTTGGCATTATTCGATTCCGGAAGGTTGAGTAAATCCACATCAAGTAGGTGTTCTTCGGGTAAGTTCTTCAACAATGCCTTCGTATTAGATATCCATTTTCTTAAAGGAAATCCAGCAGAGCCAAGAGCCGAGATAAATTGGGTTTGACCCTCTTTAGCTTCTTCAATGGTGTGACCTCCGGCTAAGACATCGTCTACGTACATATTATTTATATGCGAAGCGATAGGGTGTGTTTTTTGAATGTCTTTAGCTAATTCATGTAGTGTTCTAATAGCTAAGTATGGCGCACAATTGACACCAAAAGTGACCGTTTGCAGTTCGTAATCCTGAATGGGTTCGTTGACGCCTTTGCGGAATAATATACGTTGGAACGGAGTGTGTGTAGGGTTTAACATAATCTGCCGATACATTTTTGTAATGTCGGCATTATAAACTATTTTGTAAAAGCGCCATTTCAAGACGAGTACAACTAAATCTGTTTGTAGGGTAGGACCAGTGTATAGGGTATTATTAAGGCTGATGCTGTTCGAGGTTTTGCTAGATGCATTAAAAACAACTCGAACTTTTGTTGTAACGCGACCAAGTTTAACAACAGCGTGATGGGGTAAGTAATAATGTGTGTTTGAAGGTGTGTTTGGGTTATATTTTATAAGTTTCATATGACCTAGTTCGATGTACTCTTGTAGCACGTTATCATATTCCATTTTGAGTTCTGTTTTTTTCATCAAACTTTTCTCATTTCTTAAAAATTGAGCCATAGCCACATGTCGCGAGTTTCCTAACTCTACAGGAGGGTATATGAAGGGAAGATTTACCTGATAACGGCCATTCGGTAATCGACGGGTAGTGGTCATATAAGTTTCCTCACAAAAGGAACTTTCCTCTGAAACTTTGGGTTGGGTGGGTACATCCTCAATTTCCCAGAATTTGGTCAAAACTTTATCAAGCGTGACTGAACTGAAGTATGAAACTAAGGGTTGTGTATTGTTTGTGTTCTGAATAGGTCCTGTTAAAATCCATCCAAATTCAGTTTCTTGAGCTATTAGAGTATTAAGAAGATCTTTTCGTACTCCAGATTTCAATATTTGAGGGTAAAAATCGCTGCCAATTATAAAATCTATAGGTCTGCTTTCATATAACCTTTTGTCTGCTAATTGAATATCTTCCAAATCTTTTATAAGGGTTGGGTTTAAGCTTTGGGTGGGTAAATTTTTCGTTAGTGTTTTCACTACAATTGCTTGGATATTCAATTTGAAATTACTATTGGTATTCGAGCGTAGAGAAACTTGACACAGTTTAGTCGATCTTGCAGAGACTATCTCATTTAATCCAGAAATTTCTGCAACTATGGGTGTAGTGGGTAAATGTAATTTTCTTCTTAGTTTATCCGTTATAAATGAGAAGTCTGAAGCTGGGTCAATAAGAGCTCTGGCTGGAAACAATTCTCCTTGGACTTCTACATTCAGAACTGCGGTTCCCAATAACTTCGTTCTGTCATCTATGGGAATGGGTTTGCTCGATTGTGTGTGGGTCGAGAAAGACTGAACGGTATTTGACAAAGAAGATGCTTGGTTATCACCATTATGTGGGTTAATTCTTGAATTTGGTCTATGCAATAGACAATTATGTCGTCCACCGCAATATCTACAGATGAATGTACTGCGACAAGCTTGTATGACATGACCGACGGCCAAGCAAGTGTAACATATTTCATGTTTCTTTACAAACTCAATTCTCTCGTTTATTCCGAGTGAATTGAATGACGAACATTCCCTCAAGGTATGGTTTCCGTTGCAAAGTTTGCAAATTGAACCATCATGTTTAATTTGGATGCTTGGGTTTGATTGGGTTGAAGAGGGGAATTTTTGTTCGCTTTTACGTTTGTTTTGGGTGGGTGGGTTGTGAGTGGGTGGGTTTTTTGTTAATTTTGGTTGATCCCTAGGGCTCTTCCCATTTGACTCATTGGTTATATTATGAAATGTCCTGCCTCTTCTATCATACTGTGCTCTAATCTCTTGGAATTGTTTGGGTTTTGGGTGGGTAGAGTTATTGCCATGGTCTTGGACATCATTAACCGAAGTTAGTTCCTTAAATGTGTTAGTCAAGAACACATCTAAGTCAGTCCAAGAAGGCATTTCCGCACAATCTTTTAGAGATTTTTCAAATTCCCTTCGGGTTTCCCTAGGTAATTTTGATGTACACAGGTATACTAAGATAGGATCCCACTGATCCGTATCTATGTCCAAAGAGTTCAGATTTGCAATACAGCAATTTATCCTTCTCTGAAGCTTTCTTATAGAAACACTACACATGGTGCTTACTAAGGGTAAATTTAAAAGGGTTTTTAATTGCGCGTTAATTTGCATCCTATGATAATAATGATCCTATGATAATATGGGCAGTGTTGTTGTTGTAATTGTCGACACTCGCTGTAAGTACTCTTACTGTACGTATGTATATTTTAATGTGGTTTTTTATATTTGAGTATTTTTTGTAATATTTTGTTATTATGTTTTGTGTTGTGTTTGTGTTTAATGTTAATAAGGGTTATTTGTTAGTATTTATTTATTTGTAATTGTTTTTGATATCTGTTTAGTTAACAGTAATGCAATGTACTTGTTCGTGTACTTGATATATTTCAATTTCTTTTTTTTGATTTTTGTAATATGTATTTTGTTGCTATTTAATTCGAACTTTGTTGAACTTTTTATTTTTGTGTTCTTTACTTTTGATTTTGCTTATGTATTATTTTGAAAAATGTGCAATATGTGTTCCTCTTTATTATGTGTATTTTGTTTCTATTTTTTGTGAACCTTGTTGAACTTTTGTTTCCTTTTTAATTTATATTTGTTTTTAAATTTTATTTTACTGTTCTATGTAATATCATTTTCTTTTTGTATTTTTAATATTTAATAATTTGAAATATGTGATGTATTATTATTTTCGACCTTGTAATGTCTTATTTTTTACTGTTTTTTATGTATGTTGTTTTTGTTAATGCACTTTTTTTATTTAATGTGTCCTTCTATGATTATTGTTGTTTTAATTACTAATTTTGTGTTTAAACATATAATTTTAAATACTTGCACACTTTTTGTTTTTAGGATGTTTTTTTTATGTTTTTTGTATGGGGGATTTATATTTTACCCTGTTTTTGATAGTGTATGTGTGTATATTTTATTTTGTTTATTTAAACACTTGCATTAAATCACATTAGCACTGATATTTGTTATTCTTGTTTTTAATTTCTTTTCAAATTTTTTATCAAATTTTTGAAATTAGGGTTATATGGGGTTATAGTTTTTAATTATTTCACAATTTAGTGGGGTTATGGGTTTTTTGTGGACTGTATATTTGTGTCGCTGTTCCTTCTTTTTCCTTGAAGGACCATGAACATACGGGTTATAGGGTTAGGGTTAGTTTAAGGGTAAGAGGGGATAGGATGTATAATATACAAACCCTTTAATATGTATGTATATCTGTGACTGTATATTAATAATAAATGTTAGTGTTGTTTTTAATGTATATTTAAAAACGTTATAAACCGTATTTTATTTATATGTTGAAAAAGGTATATATATATTTTAGTGTTATAAAATAAATGTTATTTTTTATATTTAAAATTTATATATTTATGTTAATTTATATGTTTCAATATATCACTTCACAATATGGTTTTTTTTTATTGGAAATTCAAATGTTTTTGTATATTCAATGTATTTTATTCTAATTATAATGTGATTTGTATATATGTTTATTTTTATTATAAATTCACTTAAATGTTTTCTTTATTCACACGCGAAGGGTTTCTTGGGTGGATTCTTATTTGTTCACTGTTGTTTATCAACCGCTCGATCGAGGATAAAAAAAATTGTGTTGAAGTTGTTGATGAATGTGTGTATATGTTGATGAAGGCTGAATGTATATATGTGTTGGTGATGTTATCGGTATTATTTTTATCGATGTTTTTGTTGATACATTCGAAGTCAGGGAAGGGAATGTGAATTTGTTCACTCGTGTGAACACCGATCGCACACAATTCATTTCACAATTCTGCAATGTTCTTACTCTTTTACAGCATGCTCTTTTATGCATGCTCCTAAATTTGTATGGACTAAGTGGTCGAGAACATACATAAACACACTACTAAACTCCATCAAATGTACAACACTCGATACATTCGCAAAATTTCTGGTACATACCTGACATGCAATGTTATTCCTTACAAATATATCTACACTGCCGGCATTACATTTTCTATCTTATCGAAAAACTTTATAACAATGTAAACCAATAAGATTATTGAGCGTATGCGATGAGAGTTAAATTTAAAACACATCCACTATCAATACCGAAATTCTGAAACATGTATCCAGATTTATCAATTTTCTTTTCCAGACTTTGAGCATTAACGTGTGCTATCGACAAAGTATTCCTCTGCTCAGCTGTGATTCTAACCATACTCATATTCTAAAGATATGGATCGACTAACCATTGAGCTATGTTATCTTACCCTAATAGTAACGCAAGTAATGGCACAGAAGTATTTAAATTAATGAAAAAGAAACAAAATGAGAAACTTGCATAAAAAATAATTTTAGTAGTATGATTTAACTTAGAATCACTTCTTTTATCAAGCAAGTAATCCTTCCAGACATTAAATGAAAATATATTACAATCTAGCTTCACACACCACCCATGTTGAGTGTGTTATTTGTATTCATGAGTGGCGGGACCTACAGCTTAAAGCCGACTTCGAACGAAAGATTTTTTGAGAAACTTTGCATGGCAATTTTATTTACTTTCAGAGTTTTTGCCAGAAATGTGCTGAGAGGAAGTCGCCGAAGAAATATTTTATCACACTTCGTTTGGTTAGAGATGTCTGATCTGGTGGTTTGATCGAATAAGAAAACAAGGTAGTGTAAAATTCGGCGACTTCAATGGAAATAGTTTATCTAAGTCATCTCATCCGGCTACTAAGTGATGTCCAATATATTGGACGAAGTTACTCAGAGGTCAATTATGTAATAATTTAAATTACTAGTGTGATATAGAGTTGTCAATGCAGTCAAATCCTGGCAAAATCTAAACTATGGACAGGCTGCTGTTCTATGAAGGCATAGACAGACCAGAGTCGATTATATGATTCCTTATAATTTCCTGAATAGAACGTTCGATTTTAGAATTGCGAATATCGATTTTTAGTCTGCGGAATCGGAATACTGATGATTCAAATATAAGTGACAGGATGCGATGTCGTATCTTAATTAAGGCTGCCTTTCTGCCTGATCAATGCATGTTTTAAGCAGAGGTCCTGGAAATTTTGAAAGCAGCGCAGTGCCTGCTGAGTTGCGGGAATTTGCTCCGAAAATTCCTTTGATTTACTCATATAACCCTACTGCGATTAAGTCCCTAATGAACGTAGTTTCAACGTCCATCTTTGTCCATGAACGCCGAGGATTTTTTAGAGATATTTCGAATCATTCAAAGACAATACTTATATGCGTTCTATGACGCAGGGATATCGTTGGAAATTACATTGCTGATAAGATAGTCAGGGCCGGTTTGGAGTTCGCAATTAACGTCATATTACAAGTCATAGGTATTTCCATTATTTCGGTTAATTTTTATATTATTCAATCGTTTTACAGGGGGAGGGAGGAATGCATGCAAACAAGGTAAAGTTTCTGATTGTGGTCAACTTGGCGACCACCAGGACGATACTTGTCTTGCTGTATTCAAGTCGACACGCAGCCTCCTCATGGCCCCTCCTGGATGACATTCTAGCACCCGCTAGATGTTAACTAATGCGTGCAGCGAAGTCCAATCTCCTGGACGTTAAATTTGGGTTGTGCGTAGGGCTTGGAACCCACCACGTAAAAACAAATATCCAATGAAAACCAAAGCAAAATCCAATGAAAAGATCCCCTCAAAAGTTGACGACCACGGCAGGCATATAAAGGGCTATGATTTACGTATTTGCACATGGAACTTCCGCACCCTTTACAGGGTAGGCGCTTCCGCCCAGCTGCGGATGCCTTCATTAAATGTAGAACTGACATCACTGCCATACAGGAAATGCGATGGACAGCACAAGGATGCAAAAGGCTTGCATCTTGCGATGTATACTACAGCTGCCATGAAGACAAGCACGAATTTGGATGCGGATTTGTGGTTAGTAAGAGACGTCGTCACCTTGTCTCTCGGTTCACACCTGTGAACGAAAGAATAGCCACAATCCGTATCATAGCAAAATTCTTCCCGACGGAAGAAAAGGACGACGTGGTTAAGGATACCTTCTATGCTAAACTCGAGGACGTATACGATAAGTGCCTGGCTCATGACGCCAAAATTGTCCTCGGGGATTTTAATGCGAAGGTCGAGCGGGAAGGTATCTTTGGCCCCACTGTCGGACAGTTCAGCCTCCACGCGAACACTACCTCCAATGGTATGAGGCTGATCGATTTCACCGCGGCGCGCAACATGGTAGTATGTAGCACCAGGTTTCAGCATATCGACAACCATAAGGCCACTTGGATGTCCCCCGATCTATCAACATCCAACCAGATTGATCACATTGTGATTGACGGAAGGCACGTCTGCAGTGTACTAGATGTGCGTACATTCAGAGGTCCAAACATCGACTCGGACCACTACCTTGTCGCAGCCAAGTTCCGGTTGCGCATTAGCGCCTAGAGGTCTGCGCGCTCTAGTACATTGCGAAAGCTGGACGTCAAGAAGCTGCGATCACAAAGGACAACTGAGGCATTCTCCGCTCAACTCTCGGATGAGCTCCGTCGCTCCCCATCCAATCTCAGCGACATTGGTGGACTGTGGGCCAACATTTCCCACTCTTTGCGAACTACCAACGAAATCAGTGGTACGACGAGGAGTGTCGCGAGGCTGCGAAAAACGCCGCATACTAGAAAAGGCTGCAGGCAGCCGCAACGCGAGCCATTGTCATGAACTATAGAGAGAGGAGAAGGGATGAGAGACGCCTTTTCAGACGCGGGAGCAGGAAAGGCGTGAGCGCGAGGAAGTCGAGATGTATAGATGCAGGAATGATGCTCAAAAATTTCATCAAAAGGTTAAGCGTCTAACCGACGGTGCAAACCTCAGTGTCCTCTGTCCTGTCCTAAAAAAGGGATAACCTACTATATGCGCCAACTACAGGGGTATAAGCCTTCTCCCTATCGCATATAAGGTTCTTACAGGCGTATTGTGTGAACGACTGAAGACACTCGTCAAAACACTGATTGGATCTTATCAGTGCGGCTTCAGACGTGACAAGTCCACCATCGACCAGATCTTCACACTACGCCAAATCCTGGAAAAGACCCACGAAAAATAAGTCGACACACACCATCTTTTTGTCGACTATAAGGCAGCCTTCGATAGCCCTATAAGATATCGTGTTTTTGCCGCAATGTCTGAGCTCGGTATACCTGCGAAGCTGATAAGGCTGTGCAGAATGACGTTGATCAATTCCTGCAGCTCCATTAAGGTAGGAAAGGACCTCTCCGAACCGTTTCAAAAAAGTGTCCAGTTGCTTGCGTACGCTGACGACATTGACATCATAGGGCGTACCAAACGAGATGTTACTGCTGCCTTTAGTGCTATTGAACGGGAGTCTACTAAGATAGGTTTGGCAGTAAATGAGGGCAAAATAAGGTATACGTTATAGACAAGTAGAGATGCGCGGCGTATTGATTCTCAGATTACGGCCGATGACTATACTTTTGATACGGCCAAGGAATTCATCTATCTTGGCTCCGCCGTTACCACCAGAAATGATGTCAGTCGGGAGATCAAGCGCAGGATAACTCTTGCCAACAGGTGCTACTATGGTCTCAATAGGCAATTGAGTAGCAGAGACCTCTCTCGTCCGCCAAAACTTACACTTTACCAGACACTCATCTTACCCGTGCTTCTTTATGGCGCAGAGGCATGGACCCTATTAAGTACAGATGCAGCGGCCTTGAGAGTGTTCGAGAGAAAAGTACTACGCAAGATCTTCGGTCCAGTGCGAGTTGGCGATGATTTCGGTATCCGATACAACAGTGAGCTCTGAGTCATGTCGTTCGAATGGAGGAGGATGCTCCGGCGAGACGGGTATTTGATGCGGGAATCTGCGGAAGTCGCCGAAGAGGACGACCTTGCATCCGTTGGAAGGACCAAATCGAGGAAGCACTGTCATCGATTGGTGTGACCAACTGGCGTAGGCGCGAACGAAGCAGAGGCGCCTAGAAGGATGTGTTGCGGCAGGCCGAAATCCGTTAAACGGGTTGTTATGGCCAATTAAATAATTAAGTAAGTAATCGTTTTACAGAGAGGCTTAACCTCGTTGGCAGCAAGAAGGTACGTGTAATATTGCAAGACTCTGCTGGACACGTATGGACTAGATGAGGACTGACTCACTTATGTCCTTAAATCATACGACCATCCAAGGCACAATAGCGATTCTTACGAATAACTGTCCTTTTGGTAGCCATGCTGAAAGACCGGGCATTTCAAGTAATGCCATCTGCAGGAGAAAGGAACTATATGTCGCCTCATATGTCAGTACCCTGCTCTTGTCATGAAGAGAAGATTTCTGACCTCTCATTTTCTGCCATCGTTTACCGAGCTCTCCAATATACAGCTTTCTGCAATAGCAAGATTTATTTTGCACTTGGGATGGCTTTTTTCAAGCAAATACTTAATCCCTGAGTAGAATTAATTGTGGTATTACAATCTGCCCAAAATGGTGGCCTAAGTGGGACCATTTCCTTAGATTGGGTCTGCCACATAACCTAATCTTAAAAGCAATTAGTTTCGCGGATTACTCAGTGATAAGCGTTATACATTTGCTAAAAATAAAGTCGTCCATTTGACATTAAACTGCATCTCTTCCGAAATCTTCTTCTTTCGAAAATGGCTTAGTTTAACAAAATGTGATGATAAAGATAGAGATTAAAATGATACATTTATATTGTTACGAAAATTTAAAGGTGTTACATCATTTAACATTGAAATGATAAACAAAAGCTACAAAAACGAAAACAATGGTCAACGTATAAATAACAATATAGCAACAACATCAGTATAAAAAAAGGGAATAAACTAGTAAACAAAAAGCAACAACAAACATTACCAGAATAAACGTAAACAAAATACACAAGCAACAATGAAAAAACGACGTTTATATTTACAGAGATTTCGAGAACGCGAAGCACAAAATACACAGAATGGAAACAAGAGTTTGACAAATAACCTTCCATAGAGAAAGGGACAGCAAATATTACCAAAAAGTATTTCTCTCCGTTTCTGATTGTTTGTTTTTTTAGTTTTCGGGGTGCGTTTTTTATATTGGCGAGAGTTAATAAAAAAATGTAATTTTTGTGTAAAACTATTAATAAATAATAAAAACAACTAATAACAATAACAATTTTTAACTTTTTCTTCCAAAAAATAAAAAATATTGGCAACTTTCAGCAAGAAAAATTTTTTATGAGCAGTACGTCTTATTTTGATCTTGTAATATTTAGCTTCTTAATTACCTATTGCACAAGCAACTATATTTATTGGGACTGAAAATCACACACAATTCGATTAATATTTAAATATTTAAGAATCTTTCAACTTTTCATTGAAGAAATTAAAAAATATTCCAAATTATCCCTTTTTTAACACAAAATAAATGTTTGTTTACATTTAGTTTTTCTACTTTAACCGCCAGTTTTCACTCTGTATATCTGTTGCTTCTAACACATTTGATTCGCAAAACATTATAATATTTTTTTCTCCCTCTACGAGGAAGGTTAAGGTGCTGCTTTGAGCGTTTTTTAAACGTCAAAGGTTTCAATTCTGTGTATTTTGTGACTCGCAGTCATCTTCCTTCAAGAGCATCCATCAGACTGTTTACCCTACAATTTAAAAGTCAATACAAAGCAGGCAAGGGTGTCAGTAAAAATCTTGTGTGAAGACGAGTTGCATGTGAAGAGAATAATTGTGCTATAAGGATCGCTCGAACAATTGTTATTGTGTACACAAACGAGTGTAAAGCAGAATAAAAAACAAAGCAATTGTTGTTGTTTACATCAAGTTGTGAACAGTGGCACGCAGAATTGTGCGAACAATAACGAATTTAATTAAAACTAAACACAAATTTATTTTTATTTTTATTTGCAATCTACGAGCTCACTTTTTAAACGTTTTTAGAAGATAAAAAATGTAACAATGTATTACATTGAACACTGTTTTAATAACGGTATTAACCACAAAACTCCCTCTATAAAGTCAGCGCTACATTACTTCGAAGAAAAAAATTAAAACGTTCAAGCAATTGGGAAAATATATGAAAGCGCTAATCTTATATCATATTGTTTGTAACTTTACCAACTATAAAGTTATATAATATAGAATAACCATAATGAATTAATTTTGTGCTGTTCAGAAGTAATTTTTTCTGAAGATATTTGGAAATAGGAATTTTAATGTTAAATTTATTAAGTATACTCTCTGTGTGGGAGTAATGACTTTTTAAACAAATCTTTTTTTCTTTCTGTCCTTTTTTATGCTTCATAAAATACAACTTGATTATATGTTTGTATGTAGACTTCCATTTCAATGTCCGTTTATTCTCTATTTGTATTGCATTTCCATTTGCAAAGATTTTATTCAAGCTAGTCTTTGATAACCTTTAGACTTGTTGTCCTACAAAAGAGACAATTTTGGTTTGATTTTTCTTTAACAATTTGTAAAATAAACCATTCTATCGAAGGTATTAATTGCAAAGTTATTCTTGAAAATATTCAATTAATTTCTGAATACATATCCTTGAGCATTTAAAAATTAATGATTCTTAAAATTAAATCTGAAAGAAGCAGAAAATAATTTTCTACTCTGTCCTATTTTGCATTCCTTTTAAAGAAAGAAGAAAATTTAAATTTTTTATGAAATTAAAATATTTTAATTGTCTTTGTATGTTAAATATTTTTATTAAATTGTCGTCTGTGCTAGGTTTGTAAAAGTATTCCAAAATAACTATCAAATGGTCCAGCAGGGACTTTGACAATTGATAACTGTCAAATGATTAGTCATTTATTCAGCATGCATATAATAAAATTGTTTTACTAAAAAGGAGGCTCCCTACGCTTCCCACATTTAACGATCTCCATAATCCTTCCACCGAGAGAATTATTCTCAATGTGGTGGAGTCCACTGGTTCAGTAAACTGTCGAGGATAGGCATGATCTGACTCGATGGCCTAGTTGTCGAGGCCGTGGGTTCGATACCCAACAGATAATCTGGATGTCCATAATTTTCGAATTACAAGGTGTGACACTCAAAATACACTCAGCTAATAACATAGTGGAGGTTGTGAGTTTTATTGAGTAGAACTCAAAAATATTTTTTTTTTATTTCTCGAACCCGACTGACAGAATATTCTATTTACTCTTAGAGTTTTTACCGGATGTCTGCTATGAGAAAGTAGCCGAAAAAAATATTTTTTCATATTTCGTTTTGTTCGAAATGTAAGATCTTGGGTATGTAAGGATTGAGTCCTACTCTTAGATGTGGCAGTAGCAGCTGTTATCGTTCCTATGTATATATTACAAGTATATAAATTGATTGAAAGTAGTATTGAAATATAACACCTTCCAGCCACATAGTTTTCTTGTTCTTAATTTTTCAGATACAATCCATTTTGCATCTTTTTAGTGAACTCACTGATTGGCTAGCAGTTCTGCTTGTAAAACAGCAGCTCTCTATATCAAGGATATAAAAAAGTTGAAATAAATTATTTTTGAAGCTATTTTTGCTAATATTTAAAAAGTTTTTTTACTTCTTCTTCTTTTACTTCTTTTTCTTACACTTGTAGGTTTCGACAAAGTGCTTAAACAGACTAAAAGATAGTAGTGTCGCGTCTTTATTTTACGTTTTTCCTTCTTAAACTAAATAAGAAGAAATTATGCGTAAACAGTTCACACTCGTGCATGTTATGCTTTGCGAAGGCTTCCTGACTAGAAGTAAAATTTTTCAAAAATTTTCGTGCCATAAAAACTTAAGAATTTCGGCAGTTTTTTAATTCGATACCTTCATTTTGCATCGGCAAATGCCTAGTGAACGCAAACATTAAACTAAGAAAAGGAAAAAAGCACATAACTTTTAAACTTTTTGTGCAAAGAGAAAAATTTAAGGAAAAAATATTTTCACAACGAAAAGAAAAAGTAATGAAATGGGATTAAAGGTTTTGAGCTAAAAACTATATCATTTTGGAGTCTTACATGAGTGTTTTTTATTTGTATTAGAGTTTATTAGACGTGAGGCCATGAACGAAACGAAACATGAAAACTTATTTTTTTCGATGATTTCCTTTCAGCAGATTTCTAGAAAAGTCTCTGAGAGTAAACAAAAAACAGCCATGAAAAAGTGTTTCAAAAATCATTCGTTCGCATTCGACTTTAAACTGTACGTCCAACCACTTATGTTTAAAATTAACACACACAACATAAGTCAGAAACTAGTTCATAACCCATAAACCCCTTCGTAATTCTTCCACTTTCATACTCCATTGCCCATATACAGTGGACAGCCAAAGTCTTAGTACGGCAATATATTTTGACAAAAAAAATCACCACAGGCTTAATACTCTTGCACATAGTCCCGATATGACTTCAAGAGAGTATTTAGGAGATCATTTTAAAGAACGTTTACGTAATCGCTAAACCACAAACAAAAGTCAACCGAAAAACTTGCTCATGGTGCCATCAGAAAACACTAAACAAAACTTGTACATTCAATTCCAAATGGGTTGAATGGAGTGCTTGACCATAAGGGATATTCTACTAAATACAAGAGATAAAATTTTCACATATTAGGCCTTTGAATTTTAACTTTATTCAGGGTTCTCCTTGAGGAATCTGAAACTTTTCCTTAATTTTCTCTTGTTTTACGAAAAACATTAAAAAAGAATTAAATTAATAAAATAAATATATAAACTAAAAATTTTTATACAAACTTTTGGCTAAAATTAATGAAATTGCTAAAATATATTGTCGTACTAATACTTTTGCTATCCACTGTATATCATCAGATATTTTGCCGTCCGTTATTAAGTATTCTGTTAGATGACCCATCAAAAGATTCAGATTTTTCCCCTAATAGTACTTAAACTTAGCCAGCAAAGGGTTAAATAACAATTCTATTCTAAAGAAATTTATAATTTCATAAAAAATCTGAGGATCCTTAGTTGCGCACCTAATAGTAACATAACTTTCTATATCTAATATTAAACTTTAAAAATAATTTTAAATCTCTTGTTAAACTTTAAAATAGAACATATTTTTCTCCGCTTTTTTACTTAAGAAAATAGAAAATGTAATTAAACAGTTGTCATAAATCTCACGGTTTTCGTTTAATTTTTTAGTACACAAAAGCAAAAATAAATATCACGATGATAAAGATGTATACACAAAATACAATGAAATGCCAAAAAGAAAACAATTTGTTCATTAAAACTTGTCCTTAAAGCTAGAATCTACAATTTAAAAGTATTTTAACAACAACAAAATACAAAAGATGTTAAACAGCAAACAGTTTCTCTGGCACATTGGTGCCTAGAAGCAATATCAGTCTTTACTGCGCCTTTATTTATAACATCCAGTTGTTCTCATTTGTATTGCATGTTTTTCTAATTCTGTTCTTTTTTTATATTAAATTAAATTTGAATCTTGTCATAAATTAATTAAATTCATTTCTGTTCTTGTTACTGGATTTTAATGTCTATATAGTGTGTAGTTAAAGGCCCAGTTGGCAATTCACAGTAATCTTTATCCAAAAATCATCTTCAACCATGAGACCTATTTCTGGACAAATGAGTACGTGAAAAAACAAAATTATCGAATTTCGGCGCGATACAAATCTACATGAGATGTAATGCATCCCAAATATTTGATGTTTGGTGTGGATTTGCATTGGCTTCTTCATTGGTGTCTATTTCTTTGAGAATGCCGTTGACCAGCCTGACAGGCTTCAGTGTAAACGACGAGCACTATAGGTCAATGATGACCAACTCCTTGTGGCCTGAATTCGATAATCTGGACACCAATAATATGTGATTTGAATAGGACGGTTCTACGTGCCATACTGGCATACATACATGGTCATCTCATGTTCAGGTGATGTGAATTGGATACTGAGATCTTACTTTTTAACCGTAGATCGAGCTTTGTATCAAAAATGATACATTTAAATTTTTGAGATGATATAACTTTAATTCAGAAAAAGTTAGATGCCTGATATATTTTTAATTCGTTAGTATTGTAAATGTCATTCTTTGAAAATATATAAAAAAAGAAAATTTCAAATAGGACTTAAAAAATTCAAAATCTTCATAATTCTTATGTACCATATTCGATACATACGTCTTCAATACGGATTCTTTGGTGCTTGGTATTTAATTTTTTTGAGTTTTCAAAGTTTTTGTGCAGTTTTATCGTAAATAATACATTATTTATGGTATTTGAGAACGAATTGAAAGTTAAAGTGTTTGATGAAAGTGAAAAGGATTATAAATAGTGTTTCGTCCTATGTTTTATTTCATATATATAACAGATGAAAATATTTCGATCACCTACGCACGTGTGAGATAACAGAATAATTCGTTTTGATAATGTGACACTCAGAAATGATTATAAATTTACACTTATTAGGCCTTTTCGAAAAATGAACTAAAAGTCTTTCAGCTTTTAATAATCCCAATGATTTTGCCGCTGTAGATTAGTACGTAGTTGGATTTTATGGTTGTTAGAAATTTCGTGGTCCTCCGAAATCGAATCGGCAGTTTTAGATTCAAGTACATGCTACGTGCGTAGCAACTACTTACAGCCGTATTTGGGGAAACCTGTATCCTGGAAACCAGAGAGGAATCAAAAAGAACGCATTGTTATTGACATGATCGATGTTCAATTGCAACGATCTAACGAAATATAGAATTGGCTTATACCACCAGGTTTCAGCCAGCCCTCAATTGAGAGCGTCACTGATGCGAGTGACAATAAGCTGCTCCATCTAAGCAATTGGAAACTTATAAATCGCCACAAAGCAAGGGTGCTAGAAAAAATAAAACCAAGCTGACATGAAGTGTTTGATTTCTAAATAAAATTGATAATGAAATGTTAGAATATAAAATATTTTTATTAAAATGAATTAAAATAAATAAAAATATTTACATTTTTTAACAAAATCTATTAATAATCGTGACAATTCTATGTACTACAAGTATGTATCAAAGGTGATGCATAAGCTAGAATTATGAAGTTTTTTAGAGCTCGATCTACGGTTAAACCTGTTAGAATTTTTCTTGTGGGTGACGCTGGTGCGTCACCAACAGTAGCGGTGCTCAAAGCCAATATAATCCATGTCGTCGGGCAACTTCAGAACAATTTATGAGTCGGGCTAATGGAAAATTGGATATTTCGGATGCATATGTATGTACATACATACATAGTTCGTCATTGCAACTCTTCAGTCCAGATTTCGATATAGTTTCTCACACCACTTATGTTGTATGTGTTAATTTTATACATGAGGGACGGGACCTTCAATTTAAAGGTGACTCCAAACGACAGATTTTTGAGATTATTTTACTCTCTGAGTTATTGACAGAAGTTCGCAGGAGAAATATTTTTTCGCATTTTGTTATAGTGGAAATATCTGGCTTATTGTTTGAACCGTGGATCACGTCTAATAAGCCAACTCACTACCTAATACACTAGAGCGTCTACAATTAAGTATAGGAGGCGAAATGTCATAGATTTTTAAAAAAATTGATAAAATTATACTTTTTTCCAACAACAATGAAGCATGTTAGTATCGGATAAAAGTGGTAATGTATCCAATATTTCTCCCGAAATGCTCTCATTTTTATATACCATATGCTAATTTTATTTATTTATTTTATACGTACAAACACATTGTAGTTGCACGCAAGCACTAGTAGTTTTTGTTTTTAATCTTTGTCGATATATATGTACATCTCATTGAATAGGTATATCACCTCACTCGATATTCTGCGTATCCAAAATAGAATAGATTCCATGAAACGTTTCCCATTATTAAGTAAGTTTTTGAATACAAGAAATTTCCGGTAATACTTTGCTTTCGACCCAATCCACTTCCTCAATTATAGCTGCCACACTATAAAAACTCTCTTTAACCACACGTACATTCATTCTTATACTGAAGCACAAACAGCACATTTCCTGTCTCGGTTGTCATGTGGACAACTGTTTGTTGTTATTGTTGTCATTGTACGTGCGTCTTGAAATTTAAATGAAAAATGGTATTCGAAACGTACAAAAGATTTAAGTTTATGCAGGTGTTTTCACAGCATTTTGATGGTAAACTTAAAATTAATTAAATTAACATCCCGTTTGGTGATTGTGTTAGCAACTATTTGCAAACATTTTGTATTTGTTAACTAAACGAAGAAGTTTCATTAAATTTCGTATAAATAAAGGAAATTGGGAAAAGCCAAAATCAATAGAATATTTAGAAACTTTAAGAGTTAAGACCGACCTTATCAGTGCGGCTTCAGACCATTGAACAGATATTCACTTATCGTAAAATTCTGGAGAAGATGCATTAAAAATAAGTCGAAATAAACTATGTTTTTATCGACTATAAGGCAGCCTTCGATAGTCCTATAAGGAATGATGTTTTTGCTGCAATATTTGAGCTCGGTTTTCCTACGAAAATGATAAGGCGATGCAGAATGACGTTGAGCAACTCCTGCAATACTGTCAAGCTGAGAATAAACCGCTCCGAACTTTTTGAGGTTTCGTGTGTGGTTTCAGACAAGATGATTCCTTATCCCTCTTCAACTTCGTCATGGAGAGTGTTCTGCTCAAGGCGAAAAAAAATCGCAATTTCGCTTTTTTCCTCAAAAGTGTGCAGTTGCTCTGCGTGCGCTGACAATATTGACATCATCGGGCATCATTGAGCGGGAATCTGTAAATATTGGTTTGGCACTAAATGAGAGTAAAACGAATTAAAAGTTGTCGAAAAATTACGGTCGATAATAATACTTTCGATGTTGTCCGTGATTTTGCTTATCTTGCTCTGGATTCCCCATATTCCTCTCGTTAATACAAATCATCTTCAATACAAAAACAAGCAAACGCAATTTCAAAAAAATTGATAAAATTAATAACAATGTTTAGTTAACTGACTTGGAGTCCATGTCGGAATTGCTGTATCACCCTAAATATTCGAGATATCCTAATATAAGAGTAAAAAAACACAGTTTTTGGCTTTATTCCGGTGGATATTTCAAAAGGAATTATTATTTTTTTTTTCTCAAATCTCGTTAGAGAGTCTAAAAGTGCTTATGTTACCATTGTTTTTTGTCTTGAGGATATCGTTAATGATACCATTATGGTATTAGGTTTTGAATCGCAAACACTCTCTCTCTGTCTCGCCCTGGGATCTAACAATCTCTAAAGACACAATCCTCGCAAATCGGAATTGATGCTTTTTAGCAAGCGATATTTGGTACATATTTCTAACTTACCGATCCTAAATGGATTTCAACTTTCCTTATACAAGAAAGTTAAATATCTGGGGGTCATTCTTTATCCCAAGCTCTCATGAAGGAATAACATTATTGACAGGGTTAGGAGGTTAGCACTCTACACCTACAAAAGGACCGTAGGCAAAATCTGGGGTCTCAGACCAACCATCATATTCTGGCTATCACGGACCGTGGTGGAGCCAACATTGCGTGTCTGGGATACGTGTCTGGTAGACAGTGTGTAAACACCAGCTGTTCTAATCACCAATGTGCTCTGTTTTACTCCATCCAGGTCATAATTTACTATTTGATTATAGGCAGAGGGTTGAGTTGAAGGCAGTAAGACTGAATGCAGTAAAATCTTGGTTCATTAAAGACTATGGATATATTACTATTCTGAGCAGACACATCAGGGTTGATTATACGATTCCTTATAACTTTCTAAATAGAAAATCTAATTTTTTAATTCCAACTAGGGACTTTTGGTCTGAAGATCCGGTGGTTCCCAATGGGACGCTTGACATTTAAACTGATGAATCGAAGATGGCTTTTAGGTTGCGCAGCAGTGCTTTCCAAAGTTATAGCAATTTTGAAAGCGGTTCAATGCTTGTTGAGTGGCGGGATTTTTCCTGGAAAATCTGTTGATTTACTTGGACAGTTAGGCTGCGATTAAGTCCCTAACGAATACAGTTTCAATGTCGGCCCTTGTACATGAATGCAGAGGATTTCTCGGGGAAATTTCGAATCATTGGACAAGAAGATTATGGATCATATCTGACCTTAAATCGCATGGCCATCCAAAGCACTGTTTGATAGGCATGCCGCAAGACTTGGTTTTGTTTTGTCTTTTAAGAGATAAAATATATACTGAAAATAGGACCAAAAATCTAAAAATTGTTTGCCAATCTTTATGTTGAAAGAACTTTGGGTTTGGACATCCATAATACAGGAAGAATATTGCAAAATAGCTGACAATTTAAGAGGGCATTGAATGTTGATTCCAAAAGTAGAAAATATTTTTAACTATTTACTGTACTTTAAATACTATGCCACAAATCCCAGAACTGTGACTTCATTTTATCTCATATAAATGTACAAATTTGAATGTATATTCATATATATGTAGGTAAAGTTAGTTTGTAATATCTGTTGTCGTGTTTATTGTTGTGGATTTTATTTTCCAAGTATAAAAAAATCGCCATAAGTTTCAGCAAAATTTGAAAACCGTAATTTAAGTTTTTTACTAACAGCTAAAGAAAGTTAAAATCAAACAATAGAAAAAAGTAAGGCAATACATTTTTAAATAATAAAACTTAAAGGATTTTAAATTGTCGCATAAAATAGAACAATAATAACAAGAAACATACAAATATAAGAAATAATATTTGATATTTAAACAACAATTTTTAATTTCTTTTGTAAATTTATAATCTTCGTAAATAAAATTTGTGTTCAATACCCTCATAATTAAATAAGTCTATTAAAAAATACTTTGTCTTTGTGTTCATTTCTAATTCTTGAAATTTGAGACATTTTTAAACAATAAATTCCAAGAAATTTAATTACTTAAAAGTTTAAAATATTTTAAGGACCACAGGCATTTTTTTGAATTCTAATACGAACAGTTTAATTACTCTTTGCACTGAAGTAGTATGTAAATAGAAATATACACCAAGCAATTGGAAAATATATTATATTGACTTGAATCAACAAAATTTTTTTCAAGACTTGAGGAAATCTAACAAATTTTGAACAAATACTGCAAAAGTAAATAAATCCAAATATAACCTCAAACTCAAATAACATACTCTCCCCAGTGCAAAAGTCCGATTCAAATATTAAGACATCATATAAAAACCAAACAAATGAGATATCATACCATCACTATGTATACATATTCAATAAAATACTTTGTATATAGAGATCGCAATTAAATTGGAGATAATTACACATGTACTATGTGTTAAAGATGTTCATAGTTTTCTCTTAAGCACAATTAACCAATTTTAATTTTTCATTCAGTAAGAAAATAGGATTTTAAAAGCTATTCAAGTTCAAGATTATAATTGTTTTTCTTTATTTTCATTCGCACATCAAAATTAATGTACAATTGACCTGATATAATTTCCTATCGTGCTATTGTTTTGACAGCAACTATGACAGTTTTATCAGCATTTTTCATGTTTGTTTTTATAGTTGCAATCTCCTTTATAAGGTTGCGATTTGATAGGGTTAGACTTTTTCCCTTGAGGTTTTATTAAGTCGAAAGTATACACGAATGAGTTACAAACCACAGTTATCCTCAAAGTCAACATAACCCAAGCCATACCCAATATAGGAAACGCATAGAAAAAGGCAATATGTATGTATGTGTTAGAAATTAAATATGCTAAAAGAAGAAAGAAATCTTATACCTTCTACCTACATAATTGGTCATTACAACCCTTCAGTCCGGATTACAATCTAGCCTCTCACACTACATATGTTGTGTGTGTTAATTTTATATTTGAGTGGCGGGACCTACAGTTTGAAGTCGATACCGAACTATAGATTCTTGAGCAACTTTTGTATGCCAGTTTTATTTACTCTCAGAGTTTTTATCAGAAATCTTCTGAGAGGCTGTCGTCATATTTCGTTTTAACCTGAGATTTGAAACTTGGCCTCACGTCTACTAAGCTAATACACTGCATACTAGACTACGGCGAATCCAAATTGAATTAAATACGTTTCGACTACATTTAAACCGTGTAATGTCTGAAGCACAGAAAACATAAAATTTTAAAAATGAAAACATAAAAAAAAGAAATAGAACAACGACATTGTATAGAAAGACAACGGTTTCCCAATATGTGAACATGCAACATACATACGAAAATACAGGATCCAAGCACAAGATTTTTTTACCAAAACGAACAGGAAACCGTAGTCGTTGAAATTCAAATGGCATCTAAGTGGAAATCATTGGGATGCGTGCTATTAAAACTTGTGCGGATTTCCTTTTAATATTGTGACTCCGATTACATAATTCAAAAAATCTTGTTTCTTTGTACAGCATTGGTGGATTTATATAATGATGTGTGTTTATATAATGATGTGGTGCCAAATCCAGGCAATTCAGGAGAAATCCAAAATGCCGAATTAAAGACACGTGACTTTTTGTTAAGTGAAAAATAAAATTTACATTCTTATATTTCCTACCAATATAACTTTTTCACTCAATCAAACATGAATTGCTACTGGACTATTTTTTTTGATTGCCTGAAAATGTGTAAATATGTTGGAATTGTAAAGAAACCATCACTATCAATTGCATATTACCTTCCCCAAATAAAAGAATATACAGATCGATCATTTTTGTAATTATTCGCGCATATTGGCGAGTGTCTTTGTTGTAGCGTCTCATGAATTTGATTGTTTTATTCATGCTTCTATTACACTAGTTGATGTTGATATTGACATATCAAGTAGAGTTTGTCTGCAGTCTCCTTGTTGGATCTAAAGCTTCAACTGATTTCCTTTATGCCATTGCGTATTCATCCTACAGCATAACACCCGCTTGCTTCAAAAGCAAAGACAACCCATTTGCAGCTTCTGCCACCTAAGGTTCTTGCCACAAATATAATTGGTATTATTTTCTTCCTCACGTTCTTGTATTACTCCCTGACAAAATTAATTCAATATAAAATACTCTTATCTTTTATACATTCTCAACAAACTTTACAAAAAACTTAATTTAGTTTGATTGCATTTACGGTTAAAATCGTAAGGATTCGTTCGGTTTCACACCTTTACGTCTAATATAAGCAAAATATAGAGTCATACACGTACAATATACAAACTTCCATGCACATTCACATTCAAAGCTGCAACTGATAACAAATTTCACACACATAAGCAGATTCAACTAACAATCCAATCTTCTTAGCACATCGCTGGAGCTGAATGAATGGCTTAACAGTGGAGTGAAGTTAACAGAATTTATTGTTAAATACTCGTAAAATACAGGAAACTAATATAAATTAAAAACCATTGTCAATATAGCATATTTTGTTTACAAACGCAAACTCTTCCTAAGGAGTTATTTACAGACGTTCTTAGAAAACAATAAAATTTAACCGAATAGGTACGGAAAAAAATTTGAAATAAAAAAATCTAAGTCAATAATGTTGGTTTCTTGAAATCAGACTAGTCCAGGTTAAACTCAGAGGTATCGCAAAGCTTGGTTGTTTCTCTAACTCTATTCCTTATTTTCATTAACGATCGTCTTTCTTTAACTTCTAATACTTTCTAATCTTTTGCAGACGACAGCAATATTTGTCATTCATATTCTTTGAATTGAAGATTGAAGAATTGAAGATTGAGGTGAAAAGGCGTAGTATGAATGACTCACTCACATCCAACACGCGGTCAATCTCCGAATGTGGTTTGGATGAATAGGGTCGATTTCAGTTCGCTAAAGACCCAGTGTTCCTTATTGAAACATAAGCGCAGCAGTAATATTAGATTAAATGCACCTATTGGTGATGTAAATATTAGGGAGGCAGAAGATTTTGATGTTCTGGACATGAAAATTCAATGTGATTTTCGCTGGAACCAGCACATTTTTCAAGTGCCAAAGAAGCATTCAAGTGAATCGATTTCTTAAGAAATACTTCAAGAAATACTTCACTCTATCTGATCTTCTTACTATTTACACCACTATTATCCGACCGAGAATGGAATACATCTCCGGTACCTGGAAGTCTATTTTGAGACTTCTCGGCCGCGTACAGGAGAAGGCTGTTGATTAACACACTGTATTAGAGACAAAATTCGTTTTTTAGGCGGACTATTCATATGTGGAACGCCTCTCCTGCAGAGGTCTTTTCTGTAACTTACGATATAAAAGGACTTAAATCTAGTGTCCACAAACACTACTCCCTCTCCTCCTCTCTCTTTCTATCTTATAAACCAAAGGTTTTGATTGTCTTTTGTCTGAGAAGGGTCTTTGCTTCTCATTATTTTCACCTTTCTAAATATTTGCTTCTACTACACAGAAAGTTACTCACCCCGTCAGTCGTATGGAAGTTTCCATTCACCCCAGCTCATCCGCCTGCATATTGCAGCTGAGGGTAACTAAATTTTTCTTACATAGCATATTCAGCTTTACTATACAATACTATCTTCAAATTGAATTCAATGGAGCCTAGTGCTTAGTATTGGTATATACCGTTCTTTCTATATTCTATCCAAGTTAATTTTATATGTCTCCAAAATCTGTCTCCAAATCTGTCTCTATACTGTCTCCAAATCTATTCTTGAGCCAAATAAATAAATACATAATACATACAAATAAATACATACATAATTCGTCATTATAACACTTCAGTCAGGATTACGACCTACCTTCTCATACCACTTATGTTGTGTGTGTTAATTTTATCCATAAAGTAGACTTCGAATTACAAATTTTTTTGAGAAACTTTACATGGCAATATGGAGTTACACTCAGAGGTTTTGCCAGAAATCTGCTGAGAGGAAATCGCCGCCTTTAACCCTGCTGTTAGGTTAAAAAAACTTTCGAATTTTAGGTAAAGGACCATTTTGGTCCACTTTGTATATTTCATAAATAATTCGATATAAAACTCTTTTGACCAAACATTTTAAATAACTTAAATTGTTACAAAAGTTCTGGGATTCGCCATCTCTATACAGATATGTATACCACGAGTATAAGTTTTACTTCAGTTCGTGTGTATTCCGGTCTGTTATGAGCGAGTATAATTTTCACATCATAACAAGTGCTCTCAGCTTTGATGATGTTATCAACAGAAGACAACAAAAAAGTAGTGACAAGTTTGCTCTAATTCGTGAGTATGTGACAATTGGGAAACACTTCTTTCGATCTTTCATAACTGTCTTGAAAATGTCACTATTGATGAGCAGCTAATGGGTTTTAGAGGACAATGTTCCTTTAGGCAGTATATGCCAGCAAAGCCAGCCAAATTTGGGCTTAAATTTTGGTTACCTGTAGACTCCAAATCAGTATACATATGGAAAATACAAACATACCTTGGAAAACCAAAAAATGATAAGCCTGAAAAAAATTAAGGAGAGCGTGTGGTGTTGGAGGTTACAGAAGAATTGAAAGGGCAAAATATTACAGCTGATAGCTTTTGAGTTGGGGAAAAAACTTTTACAAAGGAAACTGACATATGTGTGAACAGTTCAAAGAAACAAAACTTCTATTCCACCGAAATTGCTTATGTTCAAAAAAGTTCCTTTATATACATCCTCGTATACTGGCCATAAAAATAATGGTACTATATTGATGAGCAACATGCACAACAGGTGAAATCGATTTCAGTAATCATAAGAAGAAACCTGCAATCATTTCTTATTATAACTCTACTTATGTATTTGTCGTTTCTGTAAAAATATTTCCTTTATCTTAGGAGGCGTTGATACTGCTGATGATATGATTAGCTACTACAGCACTAAAAGAAAAACAAATAGATGGCCAAACGTTGTGTTTTCAAATATAGTTGATATATCCGCATTGAATGCATTTATTTTATATTCAGAAATTGATTATTCGTGGGCTGCAAATGATTCAAATCGCAGAAGACCTGAGTTTTTACGTCAGCTAGCTATGTGCCCATCAGAAGAATACATGTTGAAAAGGACAGTCAAACCTAAAAATCCATTTGCGGCAGAGCTATTGACTCAACTACAAGCATCGTCATCAAATAGTGTACCATCTACAAGCGGTGATACACAAAAGTCAGCTCATAGAAAACGGGGAACTTGCAATTGCTGTAAGTCCAAATGTGATGCCAAATGCATTATATGCAATAAATTTGTATGCAAATTGAAGGGAAAAACAATTTGTTCATCTTGCTGCGAAAATAGCAATAAACCATAATTATTTTTTCTTACTTTTACTGATATACAGAATAAAATAAATTGTATAGGCCAAAATAGTCCATAACCTAAGATTTTAAACTTTTAATTTTATTCTGTTCGATTTTATCCTATATAGCTAAAAACTCACTAAAACCATTAAAATATAAAAAAAGACCTGAGCTGACATTTTAAGTTGATACGATAAGCCATTGCAAACTTATATAATAATTAAAAAAAATTTGACGAAAATGGTCCAAACCTAACAGCAGGGTTAATAATTCTTTTTGATCGAGATCTCTGACTGTGACTTAATAAGCCAACACACTACCTACTAGATTCTGACGAATTATGTACTTATGGACTCGGACTGAAACATAACTGAGCAATAATTATATCATTACAACCTTTATTACGACGTTCAAAATATTACCGATTTCTCTGCGCTTACCTTTATACCATAATACAGGTGTCAACACTGTACGAAAAACTATTCTTTTAAAAACGAAGATTAGTCACAAAGTTCATTATTTACTTCCACAGCAAACCCTTGCCTTGTTTGTTATTTTAAGAATTTTTTTATTCACTTTTCTGGCAATTTTCTTCACCACTGTACTTACTCTCCCCTAAGCTTAAAATTGTTTTGGAAGGCGAAACCAATGTTAGAAGAAAATGCAAATCATTCAAGAGGTATTAAATGTTATCCATGTTTCCAACCTTTTGGCAAAATTGAGACCAAAATACAGCATAAGTTAGATTAAATTTTAAGAGCATTTTGTATCTACGTTGCGATTCCTTTAACTTAAAACAATATAAAAAAAATTAAATTAATTACAAAACGAAGACATAATTCATTCTAAAGTCATTTTCAGACAATAATTAAAGACCCGTCAGAAATATGAGATGGAAGCCTTTGTAAAACTAGACTGAACGTTTAGGTCATAACGAAATAAGTGTAATTGGTGTTTTGCTTATCGCGCGTAAAAATTAATTTCAATTTTTTTTTTTGCCGACTTCCACTTTTTTTAATCCTCAGAGTTAAAGAATATTGAATTTAAGAATTTAGAGATGCTGCTACTGTTTCTTCCTTTTTTTTAAAAATTCTCTTAATAATTATCCAATTCGCTGTTTAAAAGTAAAATTTAAATTAATTATAATACATAAGAAAAAACCGTTGGATCTTGAATATGCCTTTAAACGATAGTGTTAATATAAGGAGGGAATTTTCGAGCGTGTCACTGCATATTTTGTTTCCTTGAACAAGGGTTAATCGTAATCCTTAAAACTTTTATTTTTGTTTTAATATTTTATATTCAAATAATGTTGAATTTTTGTTAAAATAACATGTCAATTCCTTATCAAGCGAACTAAAAGTTTCAAGTAATTGCCTATCAGTTTCAAGTAGTTAAAAATATGATTTTGCTGAATAGGGTCAAAGTGTGAGTGAAGTATTAAAGTTGCTGTAGTATAGTAGGTAGTGTGTTGGCTTATTAGACATGAGACGATGATGCAAACCTAAGGTCAGTTATCTCGAACAAAACGAAATATAAAAAAAATATTTTATCGGCGACTTCCTCACAGCGGTCTTCTGGCAAAAACGCTGAGAGTAAATATAATTGACATGAAAAGTTTCTCAAAAAAAAAAAAAATTTAATTTGTATTTCCACTTGTAGATATAATTAACACACATAACTTAAGAAGTGCAAGAAACTAGGTCGTAATCTGACTGAAGAGATGTAATGACTAATAAAGTTAGGAATTATTGGAGGTAAAAAGACTAAACACAACAATCAATCACAAACGGGGAGCTTTAGCTGATACCAAATAGTGTTGATATTGTAAAAATTGCCTCAACTTAATCTTCTAAAAATCGATTTACTAAGTGTACCGGTATGAAGTAAGCGTCAAGATACAAATGTCCAATAGGGAAGATTTATGGCGAACGTCTATAAAACATATTCCGTTTACATCAAATCAGTGAACAAACAATGGCAAATTGTTTCATCGTATTAAGTTTGTCAAATTTTGTACCAGGAAATCATAACTTGTGGAGGACAATACCTTTTTGTTTTCATTTAAAGTAGCAACGAATGCTTATGCATATGGTGATCATGTAGGAAATGGTTTGAAAACACCGAACAGAAACAGAAACAAAACACAGAAAATTAAATGTTGGACAACAAATTATTTCTAACCCTTTAAAAACTATGGTAAAAATCCAAAATTCTAGAAAATGGGTATCACATCAATTGAATGACAGGCTGATGGAAAACTGGAAAACCACTTGTGAATTTTTGCTTCAAAGACACGATTTTAAATTGGGGTTGCATTGAATTGTTACCGGCGATGAAAAAAGATTTATTTTCATAGTCCTAAATGGAAAAAATTATGGTTAATCCAGGAAAACCATCAACTTCGTCTGCTAAAGCAGAAAAAAGTATTCGGCAGAAAAACAATGCTGTGTGTCTGGGGATACCATAAAGGTGTGGTATCTCCTAAAATCGCTTTAGAACAGACCGCGCAAATGATCTGCAAGACTAACCGCCGTATTCACCAAACTTGAGTTTTAATGATGTGATACTCGCTTTCTAAGTAGTACTTCGATTCCAACGAGAAATTGGAAAATAGTGTGACTTACAGTTTTATTGGCATGAAATCTACAAATTGCATGAAAGATAATAGAAATGTGTAGCCAGCAATGGCCAATACTTTAAATGAAATGTTTCACTATAAATTAGATTGTGCTTGATCTGCCTATATTTTTTTTACACTGCTTACTGAATTGGGACTGTATGTGACATTATTATTGTAATTTATTAATAAAATTGCCCTATATTTAATCTGAAGTTTGTTGCAAATAGATTTCAAAATCAATATTATATAACTATTAACAAAATCAAAGAAAAAGTTGAATTTAAAATCCATGAAATCACCCATTGCTTGAAACAGATGTGAATCCCAGTTAGGAATGCATTTGCAAACTGTTAACTTTATTTTGTTTTGTCTGTTTTTGACTTCACTTCAGCGTTTTTAATTTGTTTTGTCATGCCTGTTTCAAATGTTTTAATGATTTAACGAAAGCTGAAAAATAAAAGAAAAACAAGAAAATAAGTTAAATAAAATAAGCCACAAGCCAAAGCGATTCTCAAATGCACCATCACCTATGCTATGAGTTAAATTCTTATGCCAGAGTCATGGAAATTTTGATATTTCGAATGCGCTCCAGCCAGAAAAGTTGTGACAGACATTTGAACGATTTTATGCTCCACAAATAATGGCATCAATAGGTCTTTCAAGCTAAAAAGAAAATTTCGATGATATCCCACAAATATTTTGTTTTATTTAAAATTACGGACAGGAATTAATCTGCCAAATCGAGTTGAAACTGTAGGTCCAGCCAGTACAATATTAATGCATACAACATACGTGGTGTGAAAAGCGAAGTTGTAATCCTGACTGAAGAGTTATAATGATAAAATATAAAAAAATATAAAAGTCCCCATGGAACCAGTTTTTTGCGCAATAAAAGAAAGTATTTAAGGCCTTATAAAACTTATATCAGGAAACTTTTGCTTATTAAGAATTTAAAATTGCCGATAATTTGCTTATTTTGAAGTGTTTTTAATGTCTAAGTATCCTAGAAAGAATAAATATTTTCTCAAGACAACTGCCAATGCAATTGGTAATCATACTTGAGATTTAGACTTGTATTGCAATGAAAAAAACGTTAATAAATGAATGAAAGAATGAGTCAGTTAAAGGTGACAGAATATTACCCGCTTATTGAATGAATCCCTAATAAATTTTCTTTTCCTTTGGTTCATCTATTCCCTACACTGTTTTCTCTTATCTTAACAATAATAACGTATAAAACGAATATGTTGCTATTGTATCGTTTAAAATCATTTTTTATTTTGTTACAAACACAATGTTGTTTTGCTTAAAATTAAAAATACAACCTTAAGCATCATGCCTCTAGAGGATGCACTACTGCAACAGCACAGCACTTTTCATTTTTGCTGCTTGTTATTACAATAAACATAAGGAACACAGTAGAGCTCAATGAAGTTGTAATTTTTGGAAAAATTGTATCAAAAGAGATTCGCTAAATGTTAAAATTCCTCAGTGATAACGACGATTTCAAACGAGCTGATAAACTTCCAATTCCGTGTGGTTATTGGGTGTTATAATATATTATATACAGACCATCTTTCCACGTCTGTAGATAAAAAGGCTTTAGAAAATATTTGGAAAGTCTTAATGCTACACCAGAATCAAATGATTCATTGTTTTCTCTATTTAAGTCTACACTTTTGGTTCATATGCTTCAATGACTTTAGTATTTTCAGATACTTACTAGTCATTATAACCCTTTAGTCAGGATTAGCATGACTGTGAGCAGCGAGATCTAGAGTTAAAATCGATTCAGAACGACGGATTTTTGAGAAACTTTTCATAGCAATTTAATTTAATCTTACAGTTTTTGCCACTGAGTCACCGAAGTGTTTTTCATGTTTCGTTTTGTTGGAGATGTCTGACTTAGCGTTTGTACTGTGGCCCTACATCTCACTAGACCTCACTTCCTACTAGACTACGGCAACTAGTTTAATTGGTTAATAAAAATTTTAAATTGAAACTAAAACAAATATCGCTTAAAGAAAACAACTACCGTGGTCAAACGAATGCCTTTGAATTTATTGTTGATTTATATTTCAAATCGTCTTAATAGTTCATTTTTTTGAGTTTATTCTTATACTTTTACGATTGTTTCTTAAATAACGAGAACTTTTCGATGTTTTATTTACAACTTTTCAATTTACTTCTAAAGTCCACCCTGCTATAGTTTCTTATTATCATGCCAATTCCAATAAAAATCTAGTAAAATAAACTGAGTTTTATTTTAAATCCTTAAGGTACACAATGTAAGTTAATCGATTGATGCCGGTTTATTTAAAGAATTGAAGTAATACGTAAGAAAAATGGCTTGTTACAGAAATTACAAGAAAACAGTTGCAATTACAATGAAATTATGGTTTTAAATTAGTGTACTTTAGAAACTTTTCGTAAATATTGTTAATGGTTTAATTTTACTTCTTGGGCAAATAGGTTTGAGTAACAGAATTGCGAATTCTTTTGTAAAATAATAAGAAGAAGTAAATGGAAAATGTTGTACTCGTATCCATGTACTTAAGCTGTTGCAAACTGTGATTTTATTTTATAAATAAACGAACGATTCTTTTTTGTATTTGTTTTCTTGATTGTTGATAAAAATCTTCTCTTATTCTTAGCGTCCATGTGTATTTTTATATCCTGGGTCATAATTAAATTCCAACGATATTAAACGTAAATAAAATATAAAACAAAGAGAAGAAAATAAGTAAATAAATAAATAAAAATAAAAATACACAAAATAAACTTTAGAGAAATTAAATTTTTTTATGAAAAACAAGTATATCTTCCACAAGTAATTGAATTCAAACAACCGTCCAAATGGCTCATTACATGGTAATATTAAATATTAAAACAAAAATATTAAATTGTAGTCGTAGGTAAAATTAAAATGAAGTCGCGCCGTAGTCTAGTAGGTAGTGTGGTGGGTTACTAGACGTAATCTCAGCAGATTTCTGGCGAGTACTCTGAGAGTTTCATGAAAAGTTTCTTAAAAATCTGTAGATTGAAGTCGTCTTCAAACTATAGGCCCCGCCACTGATGTACAAAATTAACACGCACAACAAAAACATTTCATGTGATAAAGTGACAAAATCCAGGAATGTTAAATAAAATGGTGAAAACTATTCTATCGACGGTTGCACTGTTATTCTAAGGCTATTGATAAGGTTGACAAATCGCTTTCTGTTCTTTCTTGATTTCATAATATATGAAAAGTAATGCAAATACTTGCCAAAAATTACTTTACGGTTCGCTCTCTCTCTTTTCTTATTTTACAAACAAACATATTGTTACGTTTTTACGTTTTAAAAACTTTAAAAAAAAATATGAGCTCGTCGATTGCAAATAAAATAAAAATAAATTTTTGTTTAGTTTTAATTAAAATTCTTTGTTATAAGCACAATTCTATGTGCCACTGTACACAACTTGATGTAAACAACAACATTTGTTTGTTTGTTATTCTTCTTTGCATTTTTTTGGATAAACAATAACAACTATTAGTCAATTGTTCGTCAGATCTTTGTAACGGAAATCTTCAGACCACGATTACTTTCTTCAAACACACCGCGCCACAAGACTAACTGGACTTTTACTGACTCAGTTGCTTGCTTTGTGTTGCCTTTAATATGGCAACGTAAACAGTCTGATGAATTTTCTTGAATGTGAATGTACGTGGCTTCGCCTTCTCGAGATCTCTATAAAAGTAAACATCGTTATTTCATTATTGTTGTTTGTGTATTTTGTTTACATTTATTCTTGTAGTGTTTGTTGGTATATTTTTGTATAATTGTTTATCATTTTTTTTTTGTTTTTTAATTTGTTAACAAGTTCATTGTTTTTGATTATAATGGTAAACCCTGTAAAAGCAAAACACCAGTATCTTGATATTTCGATTTCCGTAACGGTATGTTCCATTTCATGAACGTTCGGCTAATTCTACTTCAGTTGTGTTTTGTAGCATGAAGTTTCTAAAGCTATCGATAAATAAAAATCTTCATACTAGTGTTCAAAAAAATAAATTAATTGTTTGTAGTTGCTGTTGAAATATTTTATTTTTGCTTTTTTTTCTTATAATATTTAAAAAACTTTGGTAAACATTAAATAAAGATTTATGATTTCCATGCAACACATGCTAATAAAACGTGGAATAAGTAAAGTGAAGTAAATAATATCTGTGGAGGCTTGAATGGAATATTGAAAAATCATCAGATTTTCTTTATTGCCTTAAATACAAAACAACTATATTCTTTGTATTTTAAATGGCCATTATTATAAAAAGTCGTTTAGAGGGAAAGTTTCGCAATTAAATTTTCATGTAAAAACAAAATTGGTTTTTATGTTTTTGGGTTGAAATATTGTTGTTGATTGCTTAGTTTATGTAGTTTTTGTTAACAGAGTGTTCGTTGTTATTGAATATTAAAAATTATAAGTAAAGTAATCCCTCGATAGTCGCCGTAGTCTAGTAGGTAGTGTGTTGGTTCAAACCCCAGATCAGACATCTGGAATGAAACCAAAGCAGATTTTTGGCAATTGCCATGAAAAGTTTGTCTAAAATCTGAAACGACTTTAAACTGTAGGTCCCGCTGCTTATGGAAAATATTGGCACACACAACATAAGTGATGTGAGAAGCTTGGTCGTGATTCTGACTGGAGGGTTGTAATGACCGTTTATCATGAATCGTTTAACTTCACAACAACACTTCAAGATTATTTTTTTTGAAACAAATTCAAATTCGTTCATTTTACTTTCATTTCAATTATTATTACTTTCAGTTATTAATCAGTTTCGCACTAATTTTGGTCTTAAAGTTATTGCTTATAAAATACTGAACAAAGATGAACATTTTAATCAAATACTTGTGTTTCATCACTAAACACAATTATTATATCTGACTCTATGCGAGCGAAGACAATGATAAATATGCTAAATACCAATGATATTTAGTCACATTATTTCGATTTAACGCTGCTTGTCTATTTTTTAAGGGCTGACAACATAAGTGGTGTGAAGTAGTAATTCTACCTGAGGGGTTGTAATAACCAATTATATATGTATGCATTCTCCTTGGGGACAGTTCACACTATTGGAATTGTATCTATTCTCGTTCCACTATCTTTAAGAAAATGTGCTTAACGAAAGACAAGAACATCGCTGTTACACTAACAGTCTGATAGAGTAGGAGAACATTTGCATAAGAAAAAAAAAGTTTGGGAAGATCATATTACGAAGTTAGAACACTAAGTTTGCTTGGTGTACTATATCAACAACTGATGACATGCCTAACCATTCAAAAAACTAGAAAACGAAGTAAAAGTCGCATATTGAATCTTGTAAGCTCTTCTATGAGCTTCTTAATTACAACTTCCTCATTTAGTTGAAATGAAATGAAGTGGGATGACAAGAAACTAGCAATTGTATGACTAAAAACACAATAAACACAAAACAGCAAACACAGTAATCTCTTAACACATTGAGTTCCAAGCGGTTTTGACGAAAACCTTACCAGGAGGGCAAAATTTTTTTGTTAATTGAGTGTATTAGTAATAAAAAGCGATTTTTGAGATATCCCTAGTCCATTCTGACCCTTGCTTCTTATTTTATATATGCTTTTTTGTGAGTGATGAAGATTTTTCAAATAATGATGGTTTTTATTGTATCCCGGAGGTTTTTGATTCTGACTCTGAGCCTGACATAGATCCAGTGGAAATCGATGACATGTTGTATGAAGATTGTATCAATACGGAAGACGAAGCTGAAGAAGATAGTTCAACAGCAGACGCGGGAATGTTGAATACCGAAGTCAATTGGACTGAATTTTTATCACGTCAAAAGACTTTTACAATTACTAGAAAATGTGGTATCCAGCAAAATATTTCATCAGACATTTGCTGTTTGTAGACAATGATATAATTGATTTAATTGTCAAAGAAACCAACCAATACGCACAACAGATTTTGCACAAAACCGCCGATAACAAACTTATCAACTTAGGAATGCCACTTACCTCATTCATGCTGGCCATCGCGCGAAGATTCTTTAGAGACGCCAACTTATCCTGGATCAATGAGGAGTTCTGCTCCACCATTAGGCTCACTTGGCCCTCAATGGATAGAAGGCGCACCAAGCAGTTACTTGGACTTGGTTGTAACATCATCTCGATCACAGTAGCCATGCTTACAGGTCACTGTGTTATGGGTAGACACGTGGAAAGAATGCGGCTCCCAATTAAACAACTTCTGCCGTGTGTGCAAATCCGCTGAGGAAGATGAGACTGTTATCCACTTTCTTCGTCAATGCCCATCCCTTGCGAGGTGCTAGGTTATTTGCTCTCCATTTCTTATCAGCTTGATGTCAAGGATATAGCCTCGTTTATCAAGCTTTCTGGCTTGTTTTCCAGCGTGGGGTAGTGGTGCTTTAAGAATGTGCAGCCTTTGCGCTGACCAACTTCTCCCTCCTTGTTTCGGAGGAACTTGGTCAGTACAAAGACCGCGTTCATCTGTGGCATCACAATGGGCCGCTATGCGTGCTCAAGTGAGATTTTGGTATGGAAGCTACCACACTGACCTAACATAACATATCATATTAGTACTAATATTCATCTGCTTGGGTCACCTTTTTTAACTGCAGAATATCACTTCTTTTGACAAATATTTCTTATTTAAGCCGTTTATTAAGCATTGAGCGAGCGGTTTCTTAGCTGGTATAAAAGTTTTCAACGTATAATGTACGATCTTCTCCATTCAATTCAGTGATTAAATATTCACAAACATTTTTATATCCTTGACATCAATTGACGATAGCGCCGTCAAGCTGACAAGGGTTGGAGAGCCAAATAACCTATATCTGCACCTTGCAAGAGATGGGCCCTGACAAAGAAAGTGGATAACACTCTTTTCTTCCTCAGCGAGTCTGCTCGCACGGCAGAAGTCGTTAAATGGGAGCCGCATTAGCCAGCTTTGGCTAACTCGTCGGCTCTGCAGTTTACCAGAATGGCACAGTGTCCGGGTACCCAGGCATGTGTGACACTGAAGCGCTCAGAAAGAAGGTCGAGGCAGCGACGGCATTTCCTGATGATCCTGGAACTATTCGCAACGTTCGACAGAGACTTTATGGCAGGCTGGCTATCAGAAAAGATCGAGATGCGGGTGAAAGGAACACCGTATGCGGGGATCCACTGCGCGACTCGGTAGATTGCCATCACGTCCGCTTGGAACAAGCTGCAACAGTCCTGCAGCCGGATTGAAACGTCAAAGTCCAATTTCCCAGAGTGCGGAGTCTACTCTACCCACCCCGCCATCGAGTTTCCGGAGGGACGGTCGTGTCAGGGGTCCAATTGCTTCTGTTCGGTATCAGGAAGTTGAAACCCCTGTCAAAACGGTATTTCACAGGGAGATAATCGATATCCAGTGAGACCACAGGATCAATCTCCCAAATAGAAGAGTGACCAGTGGGGACGATGCGCCAACGAGGACATTGAGTCTTGTCACAGTGAACTTAGCCACCTGCTTAGCGAGGAGCTCAGTTAAGCACTGCGAACAAGGCCTTTGTGGGGGGTGGTGCGTAGAGCACCAGTGATACGAATAGCTGTGGACCTTCTGACTCCGTCCAGGAGTCTGACACTGTGCACACTGTCCAGGGCAGTCCAACAGAAGGCACCACCGTACAGGAGGTTGGGGTCGATGACTGCAGAATAGATCCAGCTGAGAACCCATCTAGATGCAACTGCCCTGCTGCAGTAGTTAGGACAACAGGCCGTCTTCTGCGCCCTAGCAGCCAGATTCGTCCTCCAGTTGAGTTTGGGATCGCGGATCAGGCCTAGATACTTAACCTCGGTACTCAGCGTGAGTCTAGACCCGTTTATACTAGGGAGGGTGAAGGTCGGAACCTTGTTTCTCCTAGTGGAAAGAATTGTATCTGTCTTGGAGGGATTAATGGATAGTCCAAAAACCGCGCACCAGTCCAGACAGCGTATGTGCCATCAACTAGTAGAGCAAAAAGACGCAAAAGTAAAGTTAAGGCAAAACCGTTAGCTATCATCAAATATAATAAAGGAAAAGCTGGTATAGATTTATCGAACCAAATGTTCTCGTATAGTAGCACCCAATCCAAAGGTTTAAAGTGGTATAGGAAATTGGCAATTGAATTATTACTTGGGCTCTCAATAGTAAATGCGCATATTATTTACAACGAAGCTACAAAGGAGAACATCAGCATATGCAAATTCCTTCAACGTGTAGCCAATGGCCTTTTGGATCTAACATCTCTGCAATTTAATTATTCAACAATATGGGCGAATGGATACATATTTATTCAACAGAGTAGTTAGTAGGTACGACAGTGCTTCTAGTTTTTATCAGATCAGCTTATCTCGCACAGGTCAAGGGAGAGGAGCTTGTATTTCGTTTTTGCACAAATATACAGCAAATCTTGACAGCGTTGGAAATGTTCATGCTTTCTGATTTCTCTTATCATGTGATTATTTGAGATGCTCCACATAATGCTGTTCAATTGCTAATGATTGCTTACTTTGTTCACTTTCAGCAAATCAAATAAAATTTTAACTTTGGATAATAGCCAACAAAGAATTTAAAAAACTATTTTTTCTGAGCATTACATAAATATTTTATCATCTTTAATTGGCCTTTAGGGTTTTAAATAGAAAACACACACGAAAACTATTTGAAATCAAAGAATTTCAAAAACATTCATTTGAGTTATAAAATAATTAATTTCCTTTCATTAAAGCAATTCATATGTGATTGCTTTGAATAAAGAATTGTACACAGATTGGACATACCCTAAACAATAGAATTTACTACATAATATTTTAATAGTATATGCAGTGGTGGCCATATAACTAAACCACTCACAATGATTTTAATTTAATAATTTAATTGCTTTTATTTTCAATATTAAAAAACAAAATAAAATATATTTTTAAATTCTTAAGTCCTTAACAGTTTCCAGTATAGTTTTTATGTAGACAAATTACAATTTTGTAAAGGAAAAATATAACATAACTAAAACTGAAGTTGAAAAGAGGATGGTAGATAAAAAACTCAAAAATTCTGGTGAATTGTGGCGAAGTGTGTTGAAGAGCTTTTCCCCGATGTCTCTGTCAGACGTTAGTACAGAGTTTGCCAAATTGATGTGTAAATGTTATAAACAATAAAGTTTACCCCCACGAAATATTGCTGGTAATAACAATAAACAAAAAATTTCGCTTTAATGGCCATTATTATAAATTGCCGTTTACTAAAGCGAGGATTTTAACGGGCAGATAAATTGTTTTTCATTATTATTAGTGGACAATGTGATAGAAGTGAGAGTTAAGCTAAATGGAGGATCATCCCACCGGTAACTTTTAAAGTTAACTTAATGTTTGAACTTGCCACATTATATATTATTTGCAATAAGGCAACTTCAAATATAAACAAAATGAGCATATACAATAAAAAACCGAAGCCAGTTGTTACCATTGTGTTGTGTTATCGACATTGCTCCGGCACTGCCATATTTTTGAAAAAGTTAACTTTATTTTATCATTAGATTGTAATAACGAAAAGAAGTTAAAGGTGACTTTAACTAAACCAAACTTTAACGGGAAGTTATAATAATGGCCCTAAAAGTAAATAAAATTAACATGAAACTTTAAACTGTAGGGCCCGTCACTCATGGATAAAATTAACACACACAATATAAGTGGTTTGAGAAGTTAGGATATAATACTGACTGAAATAAGATATTAAAAATTCATTATTAGGTTGACAAAACTAGGGAAGCAACATCTTTCATAAAAACATCGTGGTACGACCTATGCGTCGATGTTTTATTTTCCTATCGTTAAATAGCTAAATATAAAACATAGAGCATTTTAACACATCTAAAAATCTAGAATCAACATTTTAGCGCAATGCTATATACTCGTATATTTCGTCATGTAATTTCATAAAAGTCCCACCAAAAAATTTAAAATCTACTCGTTGATTGATTAGGATCAGAGTATCAAAATACATATTCCTCTACAATTTTCTTCACTTGTGATAAAAAAACGACTTTATGATCAAAATGTGGATTGATTTTTTATATGAAAGCATTGCACAGTGTAAGGTTTAGCCATTCTAGGGAGGCAAATTTAAATATCTTTTAAAAAAATTATGCTAGACTTATGAATTTTAGTACAAGGTTAGGTCAATATGTACCATTGTCAAAAAAATAGGCGACATTGGATCACTGCCAGGCCCACCTCTCATACAACTACAAAAATTTATTTTTAATATTATTCGCGTTGGATAATCAAAAAGTAAAAAAGCAGTAAGTATGTATAATAATGTTTAAAATAAATAATAAAGAGGTAGAAGTATATAATAATTTATTTTGGTTTTAATTTTTATTTTTTAATTTTTATTAATTTTTAAATAAGAATATATTTCATATGTACATTCATATACATAAATTAAGTTAAAAATAAAATGTTAAAATTCATACTTTTCTTCTGGTATTTCTGGAAATTTCAATAAATGTAGTACTTCAGGGGTCAGTGCTGGTTTTTTATATACAAGATGTCTTCGCAAACTGTTTATATATGGCTGAAATGTTATTAAAATAAAATGTTATGTTTATTAAATCTCTATTAGTGTCAGTTACGGCAAATCTCGGTAAATAATTTTATACGTGCCTTAAAGTAGGTACTTCAGAAGTTCGTATAAAACAAATTTGCTGTTGAACCATTATGAAGAAAAAAAATTATCGATTAAAGAATTTTTTTTTCTTACTTACCAAAAAAAATAACGGTTTAAATGAAATAGAACGAAAATAATATTCGAGGTTCTAAAAGTAAATTCTCGTGATATTAACAGGGAATAAGTTGAGCTCAAAACAAAAAAAAAATTAAAAAAAAAAATTGCATTCCAATAAAAAGATACAAGCTTTTAAGGATGAGCAATTTCATGTAACTGTTTTTGTTGTTTTTAATTCACTCAAAAATATACAAGTTTAAAGTACTGTTATAATGTTATTGTTGACAAATTTCTTATTTTATAACAAATGCTCTTTCATATTCGATAAAAATATTGACTCAAATTGAAGCTCAAAAAAACGACCATATGTCCTCTTGAAATACAACACTTTCAATAAAGAATGACTTATTTTGTAAGAAAATTGAATAGAAAAAAAATAATGAAAAAGTCAAGTGTAAAACAGCTCAAACATATCTTTCCGGTGAAAAAGTCGTGTTAAAATATCAGAGAATGATATGAGAAATCATATTTTTGTTTTAATTATATGTCCACCACTGTATTTAAAAAAACTTTAGTTGAAGATTTTAATTTATTCCGTTTCTAGAATCATCTTACGTTAGGCGGCTTTTATAAAATAATATCGACTGTATCTCTCATATTTCATACTTCTTAATTTATTATTTCAATGCAACAGATTATTTACAAAATCTTTACTTCAGCGCATAAGAAATTCAATATAAAACTTCGAACCTTTGTCACATACAGTTTTGAGTATTGCAAACAAATACTTTATTTCACTTCCACTGGCGTTTATCAAATAGTTTAGTTTCGAGATAAAATGATCAACTTTTGTTTTAATATGAAATGGCTTTAGGTGCGAATTTTGACTTTTTTACCCTTTAAAGTCAATTTCTAATCCTTTCATACATTTATGCCTTCATATGACTTCAGAACCATTTATTTTTCGGCTATAAAAGCTTTAGATTTCATATGAGCAGAGGAATAGACGAATGGATGGAAACAGAAAAGGATAAAAGAAATAAAGATGTATGTATGTGATATGAGTTAAATAACAAATTAACTTTGAATTTTTTCACACACATTATCATAGTCGTTTCACAGGCAATCGCAAGTAAATAAATGAATGAACACTCCCACAATAGTACAATACATGTATCACATACTTACATACGTATTGATAAGCAACAAGTGTGAGGATAATGGTTATTTGATTATATTACTTTACAAGTTAATTTAATGAATACATAAACTAGAGTATACTGTGGTGGACATATAATTTAAACATTTGTTCGAGTGGTGGACATATAATTTAAACATTTGTTCGATTTTGTAAATGATTTCTTGATATTTCAAAGGGGACTTTTGCACTTGGTTCCAGCTTTATAATTCTATTCCTTTCAATTTTCTAACAAAATAAGTTATTGTTAATATCACGGTGCGACAGTCAAAATACACCCAGCTAATGACATAGTATAGATTGTGAGTTTTGTTGAGTAGAACTCAAAAAAAAATTTTTTTTTGATATTTCTCGAAGCCTCCAAAATTGTTTTATTTGACAAAAGCGGTGTTCTTGACCTTTTCACACAAAATTATTGATTACCCAAATAACCCAAAGTTTTTTGAAAAGAGGACAGATGAGCCTTTAAAAAGGTATATGTACACAAACATATGGTTCAAACTTACATGTTATGAGTTTTGATCGGGTAAACTTGGAAGATATGATTTTTTTCGTATTTTTTCAGTTTAGCTATTCTTAATTGCAAAATGTAATTAAAAAATATGAAATAAGTGATGACATTCTGAAATTGAATTCTTGTGAAGAGATTGACATTTTCTTTGATCAAATCGGTATAAAAAAGGATAAACAAGTAAACAAAAATGCAAGAACAAACATTACAAAAATAAATGTAAACAAAATATACAAACAACAATGAAGAAATGATGTCTAGATTTATAAAGATTTCGGGAAGGCGAGGCCACGAACATTCGACTTAAAGAACATTCATCAGACTGTTTACGTTGCCATATAAAAGGCAAGGCAAAGCAGGCAACGAGTCAGTAAAAGGTGAGTCAGTCTTGTGTGAAGACGCGGTGCAATTGAAGATAGAAACCATGGTTTGCAAATCTCCGTAATAAAGATCTGTCGAACAAATTGTCTAATAATTGTTCTTGTTTATGCAAAAGAGTGCAAAGAGGAATAACAGACCAATCAATTGTTGTTGTTACATCAAGTTGTGAACAGTGCAACACATAATTGTACGAATAATAAAGACTTTTAATTAAAATTAAACAAAAAGTTATTTTTATTTTATTTGCAATCTACGAACTCATATTTTAAACGTTTTTAAAAGGTAGAAACGTAACAATATATATCGATTTTATAATAAAAAGACGATATTTAAGGTTTTTCACAATTCAAAGAAAATTAAGGAAAAGTTTCTGGTGCCTTCATATTTTTGCACGGGAAAAGTGTAGGTACCTCCAAGAAGAACTCAGAATAAATTTTAAACTCAAAGCCTCTATAAATTGAACTGTTAAGCCCAATATTTAGTAGGATACCGCTTAAGGTCAAGCACTCCATTTAACCCATTTAGCATTGTATATACCAGTTATTTTCTAACGTTTTCTGTTGATATTTGCAGCCATTTACTCATGAGCAAGTTTTTCATTTGAATTTTGTTTCAGGTTAAATGCCGTAGCCGTTCTTCCAAATAATCTCCTAAATAATTGAAGTCATATCGGGACTGTGCAAGAGTATTAAGAATGTGGGGACTTTGGTACCTAAATGACATCTTCACGTTAGCAGCAGTATGGTTATTTACTACGAATTCTTAATTCTTCCGCACTTTAAACGAATTTATTCTTTAGATTGTTTAAATACTCTCTCTAATTCATTATTTCCTCAATAAATAGCAAATTGCCCACAGCTAGTGCCGACAAACATCACCACAGCATTGTACTACCGAGGCCATGCTGAACTGTTTCTTGGGAATATATTTTCAATCCATCGAAGATCCTACGGCAATACAATTTTATGTCTAAATAGAATTGCTTTAATCACTTGAAAGCTTCTCTTTTTATAAATATATGGCATGTGCTTTTAAGAAACGCCAATTTTACACTACAAAAAAAACTTATTGTGATTCTGTATTTAAAACTTCAAATTTAGAATTCAGATAATCTAACCTTATTGGCAATAGTTTTGCTTCTATGTACTAAAAGCTACTTTAGCGGATATATAAGTGTATTGCAAAGGCAGTAATGCATAAACAAAATGCTAGAAAATACGTTTTTAATATTCAGATGGATTTATGCCTGGAAGGAAAACCCAAAAACCACTTCAACCGTATTAATACATTTCATACATAAATAGTGGCGCCAGAAATGATTTACACAAAATTATCTATTCTTGTAAGATCTCGACGAGAACCACTTTTTTTGTGCACTTTTTTAATACCTTTTATATCTTTGTTACTTTATTAATCACATAACATACACATAACTGGCCATTTCAACCCTTCAGTCAGGATTACGGCCTAGTTTCTCACACCACTCATGTTGTGTGTGTTAATTTTATACATGAGTGGCGTTACCTACAGTTTAACGTCGACTCCGAACGACAGTTTTTTGAGAAACTTTTTCATGGCAATTTTATTTACTCTCAGAGTTTTTGCCAGAAATCTCCTGGGAGAAATCGCCGTAGAAATATTTCTCATATTTCATTTCAATGTCTGACCTGGGGTTTGAACCGTGGCTTTACGTCTAATAAGCCAACACGCTACCTACTAGACTACTGCGACTTCTATTAATTTACATACATACATAATTGGCCATTACAACCCTTCAGTCAGGATTACGGCCTAGCTTCTCACATCACTCATGTTGTGTGCGTTAATTTTATACGTGAGTGGCGGGACCTACTGTTTAACGTCGACTCCGAACGACAGAATTTTGAGAAACTTTTTCAAGGCAGTTTATTTTACTCTCAGAGTTTTTGCCAGAAATCTGCTGAGAGGAAGTCGCCGAAGAAATATTTTTTTTTTTCATATTTCATTTTTGATGTCTGACCTGGGATACGAACCCGGGCTTTACGAATAGTAAGCCAACACACTTCCTACTACACCACGGCGACTTCTATTAATTTAACTTTATTAATTATTAATTTTTAATGGTACATATAAAGAGAATCAAAAGTCTCAAAACTAGCATATACTTCGAAACTTATATTATGTTCAGGCATGAATTTAAATTGATTTCAATATTCGTTTAATTGACATAATTATTTTAAGTGTTCAGGCATACCCAAATCAGCTTATTCAATAATCATTTGACAGCTGAAAAACAACAACATTTTTTTATTTTTTTTTGTAACAATTTATAAATTTAACACTAAACCTACCGTGACGGGGAAAATTACTCATTTAAGATTTTTTATCAGAATTTCTTGAAAATAACATTATAACGCCGCTATTTGCCTTTACGACTTCTATTAAAAAATACATCGAATATATTTTTGAAGATTTACTCCTATCTTGTATTTCTTGTATTTCTTTTTTATTGAGCAATGCATGTAATCTGCCCTAACTACTGCGGGAAGTTATTTGCCCTGAGTACAGGTTCTGTATCTTGATTTGCATATTTTGTGATATAAAACCACTGTTTTGGACATTTTTGGCATTGCCTGGTGTGATTCGGTGTATTATTTGTTTTCTGGCATTAAAAATTTCTAGTGCTATTTTGTTAACAAAAATTCTTATTTCATTGTTTTATTATAGTCCTTATCTCCAAAATTTCAAAACATTCCAAATATTTTAAAGCATTAGATATTTTAAATAATATGTAGTAGAAAGTGCATAGAATAGAAATAGGAATACAAGAAGTATCGGTAGATTTAGTGTTAATATAAATAAACTTACCTTCCACATCACTCGCCATTTTTATTTGACATTGCAAAATTTGTTCGCATAAGTTGTAACGTTCTCACTGAACATACTTATGACAGTGCTGCATTTTAAGTTTTACTCAACGTTATAACAATTTACTTATTTATTGCGCAATTATTAATTGAAACTTTATATGAAATATTGAGGTTAATAATGGCGTTTATTTCGATTTACGCAATAAAGGTGTATATCTGAACACCCTATTAACTAATTTGAATATATATTGGATTTCAAGCACATAGTACGGAAGCGGGACGATCACTCCTAATGTCGACATTTAAAACCAAACCTGCTAGATACACATCGCATTAGGTGCCCTTCATTATCTACTTCTATTTCTGTTTGAAATTGAAAAATTGAAATTGTAGGCAGTGTGTGGGCTTATAAGACGAGAGCCTGTAGTTCAACCTCTGTCTTCTAGCACAAAAGCTCTGAGAGTAAAATAAAAGTGCAATGGAAAAATTTCTCAAAAACCCGTCCTTTAGAAGTTGACTTTAGACTGTAAATTTCACCATTTATGAATAAAATAAAAACCTACAACATGGGTGATGAGAAAAGCTAGGTCGTGATCCTGCCTAAAGGATTGTAATGACTAACTAACCGTAACCTGTAAAATTTTAATTGCTCCTGTTCCTAACGTGATTTTGAAAAATATTGTAAAAAATGATGGTGGCCTCATTCTTCGTTAGGACTCAATCAAGTTTATTCTTCGATGAATGTGTTCTAGGACATAGCAGGTGAAAACAAAATGAGAAGAAACTCACATCACCTACTTGTTATACGTTTCTTAATTCGAGCGGAAACCATTTGTCGATCACATAAGTTTACGCCATCTACGTGTGCAGGAGCAGATATTTAAATAAAATTTTTCATGGATATAAGCACTTTCAAAAATACTTTCAGAATAGTACTGATAGCAAATAGGCCTGTGTCATTCCAGCTGATAGGTTTATATTTGTCTCATTGCTGTTAATGGCCTTGTATTCGATGGAATGTCGGCTGGTCGGAAAGGACTTTGATCATCTCCTGCAGCTCGGTATGGTGAAAGAATTTATACTTTCCGGGTGAAGAAATTGCTGAAGTAGATGGATCCGCAGCAGACTTTATAGACATAATCAACAATCCTATTGCAGCATTAACGAGGCAGGGAATTAGGCAGATAATGGGCCCAAGACCAGATCAGATTAGTAAAAGAAGACCTGTACTAATAGCGAAAGGCGAATGTGTGGGGATTTTTGGTTTTTTATCAGGAGTCAATTATCTTAGTTGGATATATCTTGTGGATGGGACAGAGTGCGTCAAGGAGAATGAAACTTTTTATGGGAATTAAATTTACTCACAGAGTTTATGATAGAAATCTGCTGAGAGGAAGTCGTAGAAGAAATATTTTTCATTTCTCTTTTTGTTGGTGATGTTTGACCTGGGGTTTAAACCATGGCCTCAAGTCTAATAAGGCAACACATCCAACCTACGGTGACAACCATTAATCCAGAATACCATTAATTTTGTAAGAATTCGGGAGTGAGTTGGATCACTAAAAGCTCAGTATACAAAATTTGTTGTTGTGTTATTTAGGAATTCAATTTTTGTTTTATTCAACACTGTATACAATAAATAGAAAAGTGTGCGCCTGCCCTAAAGTAAGTTTAAAAATGAAACAACAAGACTTAGGAACGTGTTAGCGAAAAACGCTGCCTGTGTAAAAACGCTGGCAAGGGATAATAGATTTAAATGAAAAATGAATACGTTACCGTAGTTGTTAATTAAAAGTTGCCAAATAAAAAGTATTAAAATGAAGTAGTTTACGAAATCCAGGAAGCCAGCTTAAAAATTTTTTTTTTTAGTAGAAATTTTAATTAAAATTTTAATGTTTTTTGTGATGCATTAGGAAATAATTTATTTATGAGTAATTTGATGTAAAAATGTTTTTCAATTTTTTACTTTTTATTCTCTATTCCATTTAAATTTATGCCTTAAAAGTATGAATACATTATAATTAATGAAAAATATAATAAAAAAGTAATTTGGAAAATAAAAAGTCATGAAGCAATTTTTATATGAAAGACAGGATGTATAAATAAAACATATTTTGGGACATCATATCAACTTGCCGTTAAAGGTGGGCTTAGTTAAAGCTAACTTTAGCTAAAGTGACCTCTAAAGTAAACTTTAACTTCTTTTCGTTATTACAACCTAATGATAAAATAAAGTTGATTTTTTCAAAAATATGGCAGTGGTGGAGCAATGTCGATAACATTGCTCAAATTAAATAAGCTTTATTTAAACGCAGTAGCAACGACGGTCCTCTTTTTTTTTGTTGTATTTGCCTACTTTATATTTGAAGTTGTCATATTGAAAATAATACATAATATGGCAAGTTCAAACATAAAGTGATCTTTAAATGTTAAAGGTAGGAGGATCCTCCCTTCAGCTTAACGATAACTTCTATATTATTGTGCACTTATAATAATGAATAACAATTTATATGCCAGTTAAAATCCTCCCTTTAGTTAACGGCAAGTTTTAATAATGTCCCTTAAAGTCGGACACAACCACACGGCCTTACGAACGCTGTTTGTTGAAAATTTTTGAAGACATAACATAATTGGTCATTACAACGCTTCAGTCAGAATAACGACCTAGCTTCTCACACCACTTATGTTGTGTGTATTAATTTTATACATGATTGGCGGGACCTGCTGTGGTGCTTCTTCTTGGCATTGTATAGGATCGATTTTGAGAATGGATCAACATGTTTTACAAAAACAAACAAGTTTAAAAACATACCTATTTAGGCAACGAATTTAAAATTTGTATGGTAAGTATGGCGTTCTGTTAACCAACAGTTAAACAATATCTTAATTCCAGATATACCATTATACACGGGTTGGTTATTAATAGCCTTCAGATAGTATTACGATACCTAGTTTCTCACACCACTCATGTTGTGCGTGTTAATTTTATTCATCAGTGGCCGGATCTACATTTTAAAAACGATTTCGAACGAGAGATTTTTAAAAAGCATTTTCATGGTACATTTTATTTTACACTCAGAGTTTTTGCTAGAAATCTGCTGAGAGTAAGTTGCCGAAGAAAATATTTTTTCATATTACTTTTTGTTGGGGTTTGAACCGTAGCCTCACGTCTCTCTACCCAATAGACTACGACGACTTCAACAAATTTGACGACAGTTTGAAATATTCAGAGCTTTGTGTGATACCTTTTTGCTGTCATTATTTTTTCCTGGAAAAAACTTCTCACAAACTGATCGAATTTTCAATATTGAAGACCAACTTAGCATCAGAATCAAATATAAAGGTGGATAAATCTCACCAGCAAGCTCCTGAAATCTGAGAAAATTCATAATCAATAAGAGACCTACTTACATGTTCCTCTCTTATTGATGAAAGCTGGCAACGTAAAACTGGATAAATCGTTTAGCTGTTAAAATTACTGACAATACAGTTCCCATTTATGAGTTTGAATGATAGTACATGATCTTGTATAAATCTATCAAACATAAACTAAAATCGTTGTGACTTTCAATCCTGATATTCTTATCGCCTCCTTCTCTAAATGCTTCCTACCTTTAAATTTAAATAAAGCGAAGAGTGTGTGAAATAAATTCCACAATTTTATGCGTTTGGAAAACCTATTAGCACCACAATATATGGAACATAATATCATTCATCATTCCGCACTAGTTTCTTTTCTATCACTCTGGTACATAAATCAGGCTGAATTTGACCGATTGCATGGGTTATATTGGCTTTCAAAACTGCTGTGGCTTGTGGTTTATTTCTATACAACTACGAGTTAAGATAGTCCCAAGTTCACCTGCATGATATTCAATTTTTTATTTTCGTAACAATAATATTAACACAAGAAACATTAGTGGTGTGAGAAACTAGGCCGTAATCCTGACAGAAGGGTTGTAATAACTTTTGCCCATGACTATATGTATTTATATTTTATAAAGCTGTTATTCTTGTTTGTTTTTAATTTCCTTTATGAATAACCATGTTGCACAACTTGATTGAAACTTTGGAAAACTAAACCATTTGTATTTTAAAATTTCTTCACACAAATTTTTTGTCAAAACAAATAGTTACCAAGGAAATAGCAAGAAAACACAAAAACAAGAATATCGAAAGAAACATCAAGATTTAGAAGAAGCGGCTCTTCTGAATAACAAAAGAACTCTGAGCAACACTTGAATTTAAGCAATAATAGAAACAGAAACTTAAGTGTGCATGCGTTTGTTTTAGTAAAAATGTGTTTACAATGTAGATGTACATACACATACTTATTGGTACTTGTATTTAATTAGAAATGATTCAGTGTCTTCTTATCTACTTTTAAAGGGTTTTGTCTTTTCCTTTTTCTTTCCCAAGTTTTCCTTTTTTTATTTGTTCATAAAAAAAAGTCATTGCATGCGTAGGAGTTTATGATTTCAAATACCGAAAAAAGAATTGATGCTGGGGAATTTCAATACACTGATGAGATGAATGGATGTGATAAGATGGCAACAACATTTGAAGCCTCATAAACAGCAAATGGTATTGAAGTATCCAAGATTTGATAGACATGGGGTTAAACAAGTCATACAAATATTGTGAAATATTTGTTATTTAGTTACGGTTCTAGTCGTAATATAAAACTTGTATTGGCACTCCCCAACATCTACATTACTTAGCCGGAGAAGCTAGTGACCTGTTCAATTTTCGGTTCATATATGAAAACATATTACTTGTATTGATTTCTTGATATCAATTGATTACATTTCTCCGAACGTGGATTTTGATAAATCGCTGAATGTATACAATTGATTGTAGTGCGGGCTTTATAGGCAGAAATATGCTACTTCAGCCTTACTGGTGTATTTTCTGTACAAATAGACCTTAATCTGGAACCACTTGTCTTACAGAAACATCACAATATTCTCTTAGAAACTAATTACTTAATTGGTCCTTGCAGCACTTTAGTCCCGATTACAACCTCATTTCTCGCTTCACTTACGTTGTGGTTGTTAATTTTATACACTACCTATCAACACACTAATCAACTCCGAACGGCAAATTGTTGAGAAACTCTTTATGACAATTACTTTTACTCTTAGAGTTTTTGCCAGAAATCTGCTTAGTAGATGTCGCTTGAGAAGTATTTTTTCTCACAGCAACACATCATTCCAGGTACATCTGCTTCTTGCGCGCCTACGCCAGTTGGTCACAAGATTTGGTCATAGATTTAGTCTTTCCTTCTAACGCATACAAGGTCATCCTCTCCGCCGACTTTCGCAGAACTCCGTATCAAATACCCTTCTCGCCGGAGCATCCTCCTCCATTCGAACGACATGGTTGAGCCAGCGCAGCCTCTGGATATTAATACGCTGCTCAACGTCTATGTCTTTGAGGAGCTCACGCAGATCAGTTTTGGATCGGATGCGGAAATCATCGCCAACTCGCACTGGACCGAAGATCTTACGTAGGACTTTTCTCTCGAATACTCTCAAGGCTGCTGCATCAGTGCTTAATAGCGTCCGTGCCTTTACGCGATAAAGAGGGTCCGTCTACTCTGCACAGCTCCAATGCTCCATGTAGCTTTGAATACTTGACTTTTGTGGCATCATGGTTGCCCCCTTTCGGTCACTTTTGGCAAGCAATTTTATAATCTTTTCCAGGGTTCTAGTACCTATATTAGGATTAACCAGGGGTCTTATCTCCTTTTTGAAAAGGAGCTTTGAATCTATTGCCACACCCGGACGACTATTTTCAAGAGTCGCGTTCAGGGCCTCGTTAGAGGATTTCTCTCTTTCCATCTTTTTTATACTTACATATTTATTTAATTCATTGGGCACTACGACACTTTATTTAGGATTACCATCTATGCTGAGCGTTTTAATTTTATCCGTGAGAGGCGAGACCTGAAAAATTTTCCCTGACAATCTACTGTGAGAGCTCTTACCACAAGACTGCTTAGAAAAATACGCCGAATGAATATTTTTCCATTTTCGCTTTGTTCAAGATGTCTGAGCTGGAGTTTGAATAACGGACTTGCGTCTAAGGCAGTACAATATGTACATACTATCTAGACGTGTATATTAATATAAACATGCCTGTGCATGGCACTAAAGTTATTTGAGCACATGCATACATACGTAGTTTGAGAGGTTTGAATTAAAATAAGCACATCACTATCTTTCTTTTAGAATTCATAAGAAAATTTCAACAGTAGATTGCAGCGTATGAGGAATATTTTATATTTGAAATTAAATATTACACATACGCTTATAAGCAGTATTAAGAAAATAATGAAAATGTAGCTTATTTATAGGCTGAACTATCTTAAGTATACTTAGGCCAATAAAAAGCGAAAATGATAAGGAACAGTTTGACATTGAAAGACTAAAAAATAAATAATTAAAAAGCTATTGAATATTCACATCGACACACGTGATACATTCTTTAGAGAGTTTATTTCGCTTTACAGTTTTATACTGCTACGAAAATGAAAAATCTAGATACTGCTGTTTTGCTTTTACATCGCTTAGCATTAAGATTATAAACGAAAGCTACAAAAACAAAACAATGCAGTAAACAAACCTGTTTACAAATTATTGTACTGCTTAATATAACAACAAACACCAGCATAAAAAATGGTAAAACAAGTAAGCATAAAATGCACCAACAACACTAGAATAATAAACAATGATGTTTACATTTATAGAGATTTCGAGAAGGCGAAGTCATGAACATTTGCCTTCTAGAATATTCATCAGACTTTGTCATACAAAAGGCAAGGCAAAGCAGGCGACTGAGTAGTGATGTTCAGTCAGTCTTGTGTGAAGACGCGATGCGTTTGAAGAAAATAATGGTACGTTGAGGAACTCCGTTACAAAGATCTGTCGAACAATTGTCTAGTAATTGTTATTGTTTATGCAAAGGGTATAAACAGAGGAATAACAAGCAAAACAATTGTTGTTGTTTACATAAAGTTGTGATATATTTTTATTTTATTTGCAGTCTACGACTTCATATTTTAAACGTTTTTAAAAGGGTAAAAACGTAACAATATCAACACTGTTCTATTATACACTGTAAAGTCTGGGCATTACAATAAAAGGTTTGTGTAACCAAATTGATAATAACAATTTCTTTCCTTTCATATAGGAATCCTCGTAAGGAGTCACCGTAGTATAGTAAGTAGTATGTCGGCTTATTAGACGTAAGGCCGTGGTTCGAACATCGAACTAAACGGAATATAAAAAATATTTTTCTTTCAGACGGGTGCCCTGGTAGTCTAGTCGGTAGAGTGCTAGACTATAAGCGTGAGGGACGTGTGTTCGACTCCCATCAGAGACTTTGGTTTGTGACACTACACCGAGCATATGGTCAAGTTGCTCCGCTCGTATATAATTATAATATAATTTGTAATTGTATTGTAATTAATAAATAAATATTTCTTTCAAAAGCTGTTTCTCAATCTTCCGGGTAAAAGCTCTCAAAGTAAAATAATATTGCCATGAAAAGTTTCTCAAAAATCTGTCGGTCGGAGTAGACTTTCAACTGTAACTCCCACAACTCATGGATAAAAATTAACACACACAGCATATGTGGTGTGAAAAGCTAGGTTGTAATCCTGATTAAAGGGTTGTAATGACCAATTATGTAAGTAAAAAAGTAATCCTCGTATCCTCCAGGAAATTTCCATTTTTAGAAGTTAAAGCTGTAACAACAGATATTTTTCGCCGTGTTTTACGCGTTGAAATTTCATGAAAAACATTATGTTTTAGTTTTTAGATAGTTTTCACTACCATTGTATGACCTATTATACTGTCACATATTTTCAAATATCCTACCTCTCCCACAAATATTTCATCGATGTAGTAGAACTTGTGCCCTTATGTGAAAGCAAATTGAAACTCAACGATAAAATAATGGTGGCAATAAAAAATCTTTTAATTTGTTATAACTCTCTTTAAAATGAGAACAGAAATAAAATAAAAAATGCTTTTGTCATTTCGATATTACTATAGAATACGTATGCTATTCTGAGTAAGAATTGACGCAGTTGCCTTAAAATACGATAAACGAGTCAACAGGGTGAAATTCACGAATTTAAGGAATTATCTTTAAGGAACTATTTTTATTGATCTTTTATTTAAACTGTGGTTAAAATTGTTGCAATTAAAATTTCTGTTTTTTCCGTAACTCTCACACCTTAAGCTGAAAGCATTACTCTGCTTCTAAAGAAAACTGTCTGGCTGTCGTTGTAACATAAATGCACGAATATTAGAAACAAAAGTAAACATTATGAATTGTTTTCTGCAGTCCTTAGAGCCCTTAGTTTCCAAAAAAAGATACATTTTCAATTGATTTGCATCAAGTTACGCTAATATTAATATGCAAACATTTTGTCGATGTTAATATACACTGGCTTAAATAAGTCTTCAACAGCAAGTATGCGCAGATAATTTACATAAGATTTCAAGAACTACTTACACAATACATACATACATAATTTTTCATTACAACCCTTTAGTCAGGATTACGACCTAGTTCCTCACACCACTTATGTTGTGTTCGTTAATTTTTTTATACATGAGTGGCGGGACCCAGAGTTTAAAGTCGACTCCGAACGATAGATTTTTTAGAAAGTTTTCATGGTATTTTTATTTACTCTCAGAGTTTTTGCCAGAAATCTGCTGAGAGGTAGTCGCCGAAGATATATTTTTCATATTTCGTTAAGTCGGAGATGCTTGAACCGAGGCCTCACGTGTAATAACCCAACACACCGCCTACTAGAGCACAGCGACTTCAAGAACTACTTACCAGACTTAAATATAATAAAATAGTTTTAAAATTTCTATTTGTGCTTACAATAACACGGTGCGACAGTCAAATACACCCAGCTAATGACGTAGTGTAGGTTGTGAGTATTATTGAGTAGAACTCAAAAATATTTTTTTATATTTCTCGAATCCTCCAAACTTGTTTTATTTGACAAAAACGGTATTTTTGATCTTTTTACACAAAATTATTGATTACCTAAATATTTTTTAAACTATTTTCAAATTCCAAATTTTTGATAAGGGGGACAGATGAGCCCTTAAAATGGTATACATAAATATATGGTTCAAATTTACATGTTATGAGTTTTGATCGTGTAAACATGGAAAATATGATTTTTTTTATCATTTCAAGTTTAGCTATGCTTAATTGCACAATTTAATTAAAAAATATAAAATAAGTGATGACATTCTGAAAGGACATTATCTTATGAAGAGACTGGCACTTCGTTTAGCCGAGTTCTGGCCATCGAGCAAACGTGAAATTGACCCATTTTGCTATAAACAAGCAAGAACCATCAAAAATTTTGACGATTATTGAACTAAAAGTTCATTTGATGAGATGACACATATAAAAAATATAACACGACTGTTATACTATTTAAATAATAACTACAGTAATTTTTGTCCGATTTGATCTAACGAAGTGTCAATAACTTCACCAGATAATGCATTTTCAGAATGTTATCACTACTATGAACGGACAAATTTGAAAAAATATGAGAAAAATTCGCATTTGTCAAGTTTACCTCTTCAAACCCAATAGCATATTATGCCAAATAATATATATATGCATATCGTTTTAATGGCCCATATATCTCCTTTCTAATAAGGTTTAAATTTTAGATATCGGTTCAGAAATGTTCAATAAATTTGTGTGTAAAATCCAAAAAATAAACAGTTTTTGTCGAATAAAACAAGTTTTGAGGGTTCGAGAAATATAAAAAAAATATTTTTGAGTTCTACACAACAAAGCTCACAACCTACATTGTGTGTGGGTGTATTTTCACTGTCGCTTCGTATTATTATAAGCAAAAATAGAGCTTTTAAAACAATTTTATTTTACTCAAATACGGTAGGCAGTTTTTGAAATATTGTGCAAATTGTCTTCGCCTGCTTAGTGAACGAAGACTTATTTTAGCCAATGTATATATTTTTGTATATGTATCTATCCCCAATGAATAAAAAAATCTATAATAATAAGAGAAATTAAGAAGATTGCGTATTGTCCCAAAGGGCAATAGTCAATATGCAGTGGAAGTCCAAATGTAATAAATTTTAGATTAGAAAACATAATGAGTTTCATAATAAAATTATGGGGATCCTATTTACTATGGCACACATGTCCTCTTTTATTATGGACACTTTCATTGTCTTTATATAAATAGATGCCACAAAAATTGGCGATTTTAAGGCACAGAATCTGTTATTTAAAAAAATTTTATAGAAAAATATAAAAAATTACCAACGAAAAATTAAATTCACGCGCATCTTAATATCTACTCTTCCCCAGCAATTATGGGAATAGATAAATTAAAAATAAATTAATTAAGTGTTGTTGGTATACAGCCTACTCTTTTATAATTTCGTTCAACTACTTTTCCTAGAAAATGTTATTTGCCAGATTGATATGGTTTCCACGTAAAATCAAAAGTTCATACAATTGATGTTCATTTGGCATGTTAAGCAATCAAATTAATTTTCAAGATTCTACAAATAAAGTTTATAGGTCTACGTTTATACGACGTATTAAGAAAACTGAAAAAGTGTTTACAATTTATTTAAATTAAACAAAATTCAACTTTAATTAGTAAAACAATCCATTAATGCTACAGGTACATACAGTGTTGCTTAAAATATTTTGGATAAAATTTTAATTGTTATTAATCTACTATTCAAAAATAAAAAACCAAATAATGTCTAAAATGAGATTAAATTCCCAGTATTAAAAAAACAAATTTTTATAATACTGTTACGAAAATAAAAAACTCTAGATAATGGTGTTTTGTTTTTACATCGTTTAACATTAAAATTATAACAAAAACAAAAAAATGTCTTTTTACAAATTATCGCACTGATTAAAGTAACCACAAACACCAGCATAAAAAATAGTAAACAAGTAAACAAAAATATACCAACAAACACCAGGATAGAAATGGTAAACAAGTAGACAAAAATATAACAAAAACACTGGAACAATAAACTAAACAACTATGTATATTTACGTTTATACAGATTGCGAGCAGGCGAAGGCATAAACGTTCGCCTTCAAGAACATTCATCAGACTGTTTACGTTGCATATAAAAGTCAAAGCAAAGTAGGTGACTGAGTTAGAAAAAGTTCAGTCAGTCTTGGGTGAACACATGGTGTATTTGAAGAGAGTAATCGTGGTTTGAAGATCTCCGGTATAAAGATCAGTCGAACAATTGCCTAGTAATTATTATTGTTTATGCAAAAGGGTGTAAACAGAGGAAAAACAAACAATTGTTGTTGTTTACATAAGTTGTGAACAGAGGGACATAAAATTGCGCGAATAATAAAGAATTTTAATTAAAACTAAACATTTATTTATTTATTAATTACAATATAATTACAAATTATATTATAATTATATACGAGCGGAGTAACTTGACCTTATGCTCGGTGTAGTGTCACCGACAAAACCGTTTTTAAAAGGTAAAAGCGTAACAATACTAATAGAGTGCCATGGTAACTAGTGAGTAATGGCTATTATCATAAGGGTTATGCGTTCGATTGCCACCAGAGACTCTGGTCTGTTATGCTACAGCTATCATATCGTTGAAGTTACTCAGATCATAGACAACACGGTGTGACAGCCAAAATACACACAACTAATGCCATAGTGTGAGTTCTATTAAGTAGAACTAAAAAAAAAATTTTTTTGCATTTCTCGAATCCTCCAAACACGTTTTGTTTGATAAAATAAATATTTTTGATCTTTTGACACTAAATTATTGATTACCCAAATATTATTTAACCAATTTTCAAAATCCAAAGTTTTTTGAAAAGCCTTTAAAACATTATACATAAACATATTTAAACTTATTTGTTGTGGAGTTTTGATCGCGCAAAACTTGGAAAAAGTGATTTGGGTTTTTCTAATTTTTTCAAGATTAGCTATTCTTAATTGCAAAATTTAATTAAAAAATATAAAATATATGGTGACATTCTTAGAGTGCGTTCTTGTGAAGAGATTGATAAAAATGGTTGAAGATTACCATAGTTATTATTTAAAGAGTATAACAGTTGTATGTCATCTTATCAAATGAACTTTAAGTTTTTGATGGAATATTTAATTGTTTATCGAAAAATTTGCCGTTTGAGCGATTACTATAAATCGACTAATATTTGTGTTTTCCACAAATATTATTATTTCGTTATTTTCCAGTCGCTCAAATTTAAAAATGGCAAATTTTTCGATAAACAATTCAGCTCTTGCCTAAATTTATTTATTAATTTTTAAGACTTTAAGATTTAATGTCTGACAAAAGGGTCACTACGAGCCTTTAAGGGGATCACCCTCCTTAGCTAACCTAACCTAACCGCACAAAAATATATATAAGCTCTAGACTTAAAAGATATGTAAATACTTCAAAAAATTGAATATATACAACAAAGTGCCGTAATCTAGTAGGTAGTGTGTTGACTTATTAAACGTGATGTCAAGGTTAAAACCTTAAGTCAGGCGGCTCCAACAAACCAAAATATGAAAATATGTATATATCTTCTGCGACTTCCTTTCAGCAGATTCCTGGCAAAAACTGTAAGAGTAAATAAAATGGCCATGAAAAATTTCTCAAAAATCCGTGGTTCGGAGTCGACTTTAAAGTGTAAGTTCGGCTACTAATAGATAAAATTAACTTACTCAACGTAAGTGGTGCGAGAAGCTAGCTAGGAAATAATATAATAACCAATTATGTATGTATGTATGTATGTGTGTATTTCAACTAACGTGTCTGTCAATAATATCTGAATAGGCAAGATCCTAGCAATCACGGGGAAGAAGTATTCCCAGACATGTATACTCAGGGACTAGAGGCCCTTCGTAATTGTGAAGAAATATAGAAGATGGACTCTAATTAGAATGAACACACACTTTGTTCTACACACTTGCCTTGTCGAAGTATAAGTGGATACATTATCGTTTCGTACAATGCAACGAAAAAAAACATATCCTGTTACGAAAATGGAAATATCATTATTATAATAACATTTAAATTATTAACAAAAGCCACAAAAACAAAAAAAAAAAACAAAGAAATTGTTTACAAATGATCGCACTCCGTAATATAACAACCAACACCAGCCTAAAAATTGATAAACAAGTAAACAAAAATATACCAACAAACACCAGCAAAAAAATTGTAAACAAAAGTACAACAAACACTACAGAATAAATGTAAACAAAATATACAACAACAATAATTAAACAACGATGTTCAAATTTATAGAGATCTCGAGAAGGTTTACGTTGCCATATAAAAGGCAACGCAAAGCAGGCAACTGGGTTAGTAAAAGTTCAGTCATTCTTGTGTGAAGACGCGGTGTGTTTGAAGAGAATAATCATGGTTTTAAAATCTCCGTTGCAAAGATCAGTAGAACAATTGTCTAGAAATAGTTATTGTTTATCCAAAGGGTGTAAACAGAGGAATAACAAACAAAGCAATTGTTGTTGTAAACATAAAGTTGTGAACAGCGGCACACAGAATTGTGCGAGCAATAAAGAATTTTAATTAAAACTAAACATAGATTTATTTTTATTTTATTTGCAAACTACGAGCTCATATTTTAAACATATTTAAAAGGTAAAAACGTAACAATACAAAAAGAGAAAACATCTCCAATAATTATTTAATAACTTATATATATTTGAGATATTATTTTTAGTTTATATAGTTATTCCTTTTTTTTGGTAACATCAACACTTACAACGCGTCAAACTGGTGCTTAAGCAATACATTTAAAAAACAATGAAAATACTTACTATTGGAATGTAGCAATCTGAAGTAAAATTGCTTTCGTTTCAGTTATTGTTTTCAATACAGGCGTAACCTTTAAATAAAGGCATAGATTGAATATTTGTGTGAAGACGAATATTACTGGTAATGTGCGAGTATGCATGCGTTCAATCAAATAATTTTGATTTCAACCGAAAACACGTGTCAAATAATCAAAGTTTGTTAGGCAATAAAATTTTATTATTAGAAAACAAAATAAACAGGAAATAATGAATAAAAAAAATAATAACAAAGAAATAAATTATGTTCGAAATAAGCACAACATAGCATTTTCATCATAACAAATTTTTTAAAACGTGCTTCCCAAATTCATGGAGATTCCTGGTAATTACAATTGATTATATGTGTAGATTGTTTTGTTATTTACAAAATTAAAAAAAAAAAAATTTCTTAACTGTTAAAATTTAATTCAAAGTTTATTACCACTGATAGTCTTAAGTTTAAATAATATTTATGAAATCGGGAAGAGAGAAAGAAGTGTTTTTAGATATAAACTTTAAAACAGTGAAATCGCCGTAGTATTATAGGTAGTGTCTTGGCTTATTAGACGGCAGTCGGTGATTTAAAGCCTGGCGCAGATATATCCAGCAAAGCGAAATGTGAAAAATATTTGTTTTCGCAACTTCCTGTCAGTAGTCTACGAGCAAAACCAAAAACAAAAAAAATTACCATTAAAATTTTCTCAAATCCGTTGTTCATTGTGGACACTCATGAATGACATTCTTAAGAAAATTAGCTCCCATAACATGAGTGGTGTGAGAAACAAGTCTGTAGTCTTGAGTGAATGGTTTTAATGAACAATTAAGTAAGTAAGTAAGATTTGAATAAGTTTATATTGTTACGTTTTTATCCTTTTGAAAACGTTAGAATATGAGTTCTTAGATTGTAAATAAAGTAAAAATTAATTTGTGTTTAGTTTTAATTGAATTCTTTATTGTTCGCACAATTCCGTGTGCCACTGTGCACAACTTGATGTAAACAACAACAAATTGCTTTGTTTGTTATTCTTCTTTACACTCTTCTGCGTAAACACTAACAACTGTTCGTTAGATCTTTACATCAGAGATTTTAAAACAACGATTATTCTCTTTACACACAATACGTCTTCACACAAGACTTACTGAATTTTTACTGATGATGTTGCCCGCTTTGCCTTGCCTTTTCTATCATAGAAGGTAGCCTTATCTCAAAAGCTGAGGAGATTTGGACTGTCAAAAAAATGTTTGTTTTTGTGTATTTTGTTTCGATATTCAATTTTTTATTTATATTAGTCATAAACCCTCATATGTACCGCATGTATCCTTAACGATACGCACTCTAGAAATTCTTTAGTATTACTATTTTAAAGCCAATTATATTAAAATTTTTGCAAGATGATTAACAATATTTAAGCCTTTAACACTAAATACATATATCTTTTAAACTACAACCTAGATTTATTATATTTATATTTATTTAGATGAAAGTGATGAATTTCCAAAAAAAAAAGAATTCCATGTCTCCAACTAGGTGCATAACTATGACTGAAATAACTTGTGTTTTATTTTTAAAACAAATTCTCTTTCAGAAAATTGGGATATAGGGATTAAAACAAATTGGGCCAATCTTCTGTTGAAAATTGGTTATTATAATTACTCAAACGTAATTATAATTGGAATAAAGAAAAGAGACATAAAAATCATAAGGTCCATAGTTTTTGTTTTTGTAGCTTTTGTTTATCATTTTAATGCTAAACAATGTAACACCATTTCCATTTTCGTAACAATATTATAAGTGACAGAAGAGACTTATGCAGGAAGAAAGTTATTCATGCGGTATAGTACGGTTGAGAAAAAATTCTCTTTGTAATGTTTTGTACGGTACTCTGTCCAATATTAGGTATGTATTATGCAAAATATGAAATTTTCGAGAAGAAGTACCTTTATTTCCATTGACCACATTTCTTGGAAGTAGCAATGAAATAACGACAATTAAGCCAATAAAAGGAGTCTCAATTTTTAACTTTAGCTCATATGATGGAAAACCAGGCAATCTACAGAGGATATTAGACAATATTCACACTATTTTGCACACCTTCGATTCTGTTTAAAATGATGAGAACGTTAACATACAAAAAACTCGATTTTTTGTTGGGTCAATTGCTTTCCAAATAAATCAGTCGTTGGAAACATCTTAATATTATTGTACACGCATATTGGTTTTAGTTCATGAGTTGTGGCCAATGATATGACGGTTTTAAGTGCGCAATGCGCATTTTAAGTAAACGAAATATTTTAAAAAGATTGAATCAACACCTATTAAATTATGGCTGTAAAAAAATCAAGTGCAAGACAAGCCCACTGCTTTCTCAACCGCCAGACCTCATATTATCGATCATTTCTAAAAAGATTTTACAAATATGATGTTTTTCAGTCCAAATGTGTTTAAAAACTACGAATTAAATTTCAAGAAGCATTGTATTCTATTTTCTCGGACACTTATTTCAATATTGTAATTTGAGTTATTATCTTCCAAATGTCATCAAGGTATCGAACAAGATGGAACATTTACGGCATGAAATAGTCCATAATTTAAAATGAAAAAATTATTTTAGTAAAAGATAAACTAAATTAATCAATTTTTAAACTTGTCATACTAGTACAGTGGTGGTCTTGTAGTTAGTAAACCCATCTATATGACCGTTTTCCAATAACACACAATTAAGCAATATATGGCTCATACATAAGCGATGTATAAAATAAAGGGGAATTGAATAAACGAATTTAACCAGAAATGAAGTCGTCGTAGTCTAGTAGGTAGAGTGTTGGCTTATTAGACTTAAAGCCAGGGTTCGATTTCAGGCCAGACATCAAAACAAAATACAAAAAGTATTACTTCGCCGACTTCCTCTCAGCAGATTCCTGGGTAAAACTCTGAGAGAATATAAAATTGCCATGAAAAGTTTCTCAAAAATATATTATTCGCAGTCGGCTTTAAACTATCGCTACCAGAACTCATGTATAAAATTAACACACACACCATAAGTGGTGTGAGAAACTAGGTCGTAATCCTGACTGAAGGGTTGTAATGACCAATTATGTATGTATGTATTATGTAACCAGAAATGATGCTTTTGAACTATAAAAGCAAAAAATTCCTTTGTCACCTAATTAAAAATGGATAAAATCGTCATTGGGATCTCATTGGTTTCAATATCTCATGAAGGCACACCACCTTCCTTTTAATAAGCAATTATAAACTTCCAGAAATACTTTCAAGGAGTCACATTACACTCGAACCACTTTCAAAAGATCTTGAAGATTTTTTTAGTATTTTTATTCAACATGTGTATCAAGATCGTTTCATGAGTTGAATTGGAACCAGAACTTTATGCTGGCCATTATACATATAATACCAACTCATTGGTCCCCTTAATACCTTGTCATAGCATACCTTGTGCAGTGTGTCATCATTATCTTGCATACAAATCAATTTTACACAAGTTTTTATGAGCCAATGGGATAAAATGAATCTACACAATACGTCTGGTAAAATGTAGTTTCATCATGGTGTCATTCTTAATGATCGAACTCCATTATGCATTTTCTCTATGCTTAGTTGACTTCAAAGTGTAGCGTGGATTTAATCTTGTCACACGTTTATATTTCAATTACACTCAAATCGAGTGAATTTAGATTCATCACTCCTAAAGCGTTCATCACTCCTCAATAATGTTCTTTTATTTGTTTACATATTAGCAAAAGAGAGACGAGCCTTAAGATTTTTTGATGCCATAGGTTTCTGCTTAAGTGAGTAGCAACACTTAAGTTGGTTGTCTTTAGTCTGTCATGTATGATTTTTGTTAAAATTAATTGTGTTCCTCCATAACGAATTTCTGCATTTCTGAAGACTTTATGAAGAAGTTCGTCTTCGTAGTATTGTTTCTTGGTCGAGGCTTTCTTCTAATGGTCGCATTTGTTTTGTAATATTCTTAATACGACGGTATTATTAGACAATTTTTACACTAGTACTTGCAATTTCAGAAATGTTTTTTTTTCAATTTTGGTGCCAAGAAAGAATTTTTATGCATATATATTTTTATACACATATTTTTATGTGTAACATAAAATATCTAGTTTAATTGCTTTCATATCACTGAGAAAATAATAAAAAAATATTGCTAATTGTATTTGGAAGAATTTGTTGATCTTTTCAAAAAAGAAAGATAATTTTAATAATTGTCGTTGTTACTGTTTATTTACTAGGTTTTATTAATTACAGTATAAAATATCTGCTGTTTAACATATAGGAATAAACGTTTGTCGCCTAGTGTAATTAAAAATAAAATTTTATTGTCTCCATTGAGGTTCATTCAGTATCACGTTTTATTTTGTAAACAATGCATCATTATTAAAACGTGTCGTCTATTTTAATTTAAATTTTTATTGTTTTAACAAATGCGTTATCAATATTAATAATTTTTAATTTGTATATAATAAATTATATAAATGTTGCGCCGCGTTTATTGGGACATAAATTAATTTTCATTAATAATTTTCATTATTGGTATTGGTATTGAATGAAATTAAAAAATAAAGAACTGTGAGAACTTTTTTTTAAATTATGAATAAAAATAGTAATACTGACGGCTAAATGAAGCAGATTTCTAAACACATTCTCACTGATTAAATCACCTCCAGGTCTTTTCTTTAAGTTGAGTTGAACAATTGTATATTTTCTTTTTTTGAACTTTAAAGTGGGGCTGTGGATTCGGTGCATGCATGTTGCATGTTGTTACGATGACTTCCAAATCGTATGTAAACATTTTAAATATTAACGCGCCACTCAGTATTGTTGCCGGAGTTATACTGGGCGTTGCGAGACGCATTGGGGTTCGACTCCTCACGAATTATTTTTATAGAAGCTGTAGAAATTGGGAGGAGGGAGAGACTGGCATTATACCTAAGGAAAAAGAGCCATCCGTATGAATTATCATGCATTGATATTGACTGTCTGAGTTGCAGTCATCGGAAGTTCTGAATGGTTTCTGAACTATGGGTCCCATGTGGCCTAAGTGTATCCATACATCTACCTACTTAACTACCCGCCGCCGCAGAAAATTCCGGAATGCGGACAACGGTTATTGCTTTGCAACGTAGCATACCGATAAACTTTCAAAAGTTCATTTGAATACTTCTGCGAAGATGCTGACAGCTACAGTTTTTACTTATTCCTTTACATATCTTTCAAAAACAAAAGAACTTTACTTTGTTTCAGTTTCATTAATTTATGCAGTTAAGCAGGTAATTAATCTACTCCAGCAAGTGCTAAGGATGCAGTGATGAGGATTTTTCCTCATTAAATCCTACTAGGGACTGCCACTGACTGATTTTCCTAAGAAGTTTGTTTTTTATTTTATATAGGGTGGAATTTGTACCATCTGTTATTTCGAATCTGACATTCTATTTAGCATATTATCTCCACTGAACGTTATGAATCGATTCACGTTTGAGCAACGTTGGAATTTATTGGGCCAACGTGAAACTGCGCGATTATGTCGATTTTGCCAAAAAAATCATCTTTTCGAGTTAAACTTATTTTCATCTTTTGGATACTTTAGTAGCAGTAATTGGTGTATTTGGGACCCACACGTGGTCTTACAGAAGCCAAGGCATCTATTACGAGTGACTGTTTAGTGCGGCTTTTGAAGCGGAGGGTTTATCGGCCACATTTATTTGTAAATGAGAACAGCGCCACCATTACGGTTAATTGAGACACCTATCGCATAATGATAACCAATTTTTTGAATCCGCTTTTCATGGTGTTGATGTGAACGATATTTGGTTTTAACAAGATGGTGCAACTTGTCAAACATCCCATGGCACAATCGTTTGATTGCGTTTTAATTAGTCGAAATGGTGGTATAAATTGGTCGCCAAGAAGGTGCGATTTGATAGTTTTGGACTATCTTCTGTAGGGCTCCGTTAAAGAAAAGTGTTATGCTGAGAAAATAGTGACAATTGAGAATTTGAAGGCCATCATTCGTGATGCCATTGCCGATATACAGTAGAAAAAGTGCACGGAAATTGGTCCGATCGAATGAGGTACTGTGAGGCTAGCCGTGGCAGCCATTAGAATAAGATAACATTCGCTTTCTAATCGGAAAAATTTTATTTCACAATAAAAAAATATAAAATTGGAAAAATTTCAAACCGTTTTTGTTTTATTGCATTTTTAAATTTAAACTTTTAAATTTCCCCCAGCATACATAGATTTTTACTATATACGGTTTACCACGTTCTTAATTATTCCATAAAAAAGTGAAAAAAATATTTTAGTGTGCTTACGTACTCACAGAAAAGATTGTGTTCTTGCACATATGCGGAGTGTATATACCATAGACGTCAAGACCTTGAAATTTACTGTCTTTCTGTCGTCTTTTTTCCACATTTTTATTTTTTTGCACTTGTTGCAGATGAATCGTTGTATTATTTATGACTCCTTCAAAAGATGACATTTAACCAACTCAACCGTAATATTTTTCATTCCTTCATTCCTGTTTTTAGTTTGATTTCAAGATTTTTATACTAAAAAAGAAAGAATATAAAATGGAACTGTTAAAAGCATTCAGAAATATTTATGGTCTGCAGTTTAATTTTTTGTTTTGGCAGCTGATAAGAAAAAAATATTTTTTAATTCGATTTGTTTTTTACACCTTAAAGTGGTAATAATATTTTTGTGATAAAAATTAACATGAAAATATGGAATGAGGGGGGTTACGTTAGGTCATTAAGGAGTTTTTTATTTCTTAGGAAGTAAAAATTGTACATTTTATTTCATTCTCAGTAATAAATTATAACAATTGATTTCACCCTTCCTTAGATGGATTTTCGAAACAGTCATACAACCTAATTTTTGAATTCCCCCTGGCACTTGTGAATTTTACGTATTTTTAATAATTTTTTGGGTGTGGGTTTTTACAAATTTATTACTGCTACAGTCACTGTATTGTTGGCGTTGTTGGCAAAAAACAATTTTTTTTTATAAAAATAAAGAAGGGGAATCAGTTGTATGAATAAAAGACAATATAAACGAAAGAATAAAACAAAAAATAAAATAACAAAAAAATAAAAGAAACAAGAAAAACAGATTGCAACGCATTTGTGTAATTGATTAGAAAAATTAACCGGAAACAGATGAATGAAAATGAGTGAAAGTAGAGAGATACAACCCTTCAGTCAGGATTACGGCCTAGCTTTCCAACACCCCTCATGTTGTGTGTGTTACAGTTTAAAGTCAACTCCAAACGACAGATTTTTGAGAAACTTTTCACTGCAATTTTTTTTTACTCTCAGAGTTTTTGACAGAAATCTGCTAAAAAGAAGTCGCCGAAGAAATATTTTTTGATATTTCGTTTTGATGTCTGACCGAGGAACACACACTGCAAAACAATTAATTTCAACAATTTTATGAATTTTTTGTAAAAGTTTGTACAAAAAATTAATGTTTTCATATTTACTTCGATTTTATAACAAAACAAAAAAATTACACCCGAGAACCTTCATAGTCTAAGGGCCATTATTAAAACTTGGCGTAAACTAAAAGGGGATTTTAACGGGCAGATAAATTGTTTTTCGTTTTTATACGTGGACAATATGGTAGAAATGAGCGTTAAGCTAAATGGGGGGTCATCCTATCAGTAACTTTTGAAGTTAAGTTTATATTTGAAATTGCCATGTTACCTAGTATTTTCAATATGACAACTTGAAATATTAATGAAATAAGCATATATAACAAAAAACGAAGCCCGTCGTTGCCACAGCGTTACAAAAAAACTTGTTTAACCGTAGATCGAGCTTTGTATCCAAAATGATACATTTCAATTTTTGAGACGATATAACTTTAATTCAGAAAAAGTTAGATGCCTTATATTTTTATAGTTCGTTAGTATTGTTATCACCATTATTTTAAACCAAATAAAAAAAGAAAATTTCAGATTGGGATTACAAAATTCAAAAACTTCATAATTCTGAGGTATGTATCATTTTTATACATACGACGTTCCTAAAGATTTTTTGGTTTCGTGTATGTAATTTTTTTAAGATTTCAAAGATTTTGTGAAGTTTATCGTAAATAATTCATTATTTATGGTATTTGAGAAGGAATTGAAAGTTATGTAAGTGTGGGACGAAAGTGTAAAGATTGAATTTTCTATTCTTGATATGCTAGCCAAGATTCAAAGAGAAAAATTCCTAAAACTTAAATTTTTTGTAAAATTATCGCAAGCATGCAGGACGTGTCGTGTTTTATTCTCATTTTTGAATGAAGAAAAGTACATTTTAGTGATTTATTTACCAAATTGTATAATTGGATAAATTTTGATTCTTTTGTTTCATCTTTGGTAAATGGAAAAGTGCAATCAATTTCCTTAATATCCCGCATTATTTGTTCCCAAATTGAGTTTTTTTTTTGCTATGAAGTCTGGCTCATGCCTCAAACGCACTTCTATGAGTAGCTTTTTCATTTCATGATTCCATTTTCTTTCACTATGTACAAAAAATTAAATGTTAAATCACATTTGTACTTACAGTAAAAAAATTTAAATTACCAAAAATGTGCCATTTCTACCGCAAAATTTTTGCCGCCAATAAATGTAAATGTTTACAAAGAATCACAAATAAAAACCATGCACGAAATTGACAAATAATGCGCACTGAAAAGCATTGCTATGCAATAATTAACATGAGGCATTGCCAAAACAAATTTTACTGCTTTTATGTACACCATGCATTGTAACGTTACATTGCAAACTGCGTTTATGAAGTCAGCCCTCCGTTAAGATCTGTCGAATAATTGTTATTGTTTACGCAAAAGAGTGTAAAGAAGATTAACAAACAAATTGTGTACAGTGGCACAAAGAATTGTGCGAATAATAAAGAATTTTAATTAAAATTAAACACATATTTATTTTATTTTATTTTCAATCTACGAGCTCATATTTTAAATGTTTTTATAAGGAAAAAAACGTAACAATAATATCGTTTTCACTTTCTTTTGTAAAGCTGTAAGCAGTTAATCACATTTAAAAAAAAATTTTTTTTTTTTAAAGAAAGAAATGAAGAGACGTGTTGAATATAAGACGTGAGAAAAAAAACACCACATTAAGTTGAGTAGAGTAGAGTAGACTTAAAACATATTACAAATGGATGTAAAATAAATCTTAATGCATTTGTGACATTTAGAACAATTTATTATTTATTAAAGAAAAATGCTTTAAACACGTCCATACATATGAAATATATATATCTTGAAAAATTTTGTCACTCTTAAATATTTAATAAAAATTTAAAATTTTGTAGAAAAAAAGTAAAGAACTATTGCTTATTTCCTTTTCTTTCCCTACTGTCAAAATTGAAATTGAATTAAAGTTGTTGTTCCCTCTAAGCCTCCTTTTAGCCTCCCAATTTTTTGTACATATAAATGCATTAATGCTGGTTAAAATGTTTAAACCAAGGCACATACATAGCTTAGGTCATGTTAGTGGGAAGGTTGCCGTTTACATGCAAATTATCTAGGTAATGATGCATTGTGTTACCCAGTGGTGGATTTTAACCACTCCGAACTCCGGATGAAAATGGTCAGTTGCGTTGTAGCACATTCGCCGCCATGCCCAGATCTTCAAACGTTCTGTCACCCAAAAAGACGTTGTACCTATTCCGTTTCCTACACATCTTCGCAGCTGCTGCAGTAATCCTGGTGTGGCAAACCGAGCTTGTCAACAAAACTACCAATAGTGCATTGTCCCGTTGGAGTTCCTGTTGAAGTGCGTACCGTTGTCTTGTCTAACTTAAGCAGTCCCCTGATTTTTCTGCTGACCACTGCTGGACACATCAGTTTTGTAATTCGGCAATTAGGTATGGTTTGTTGAATTCTATGCTGCTTTTTCCAAGAGTAATGTAAGAGATTCAAAAGGAAGAAATATCAGAAATAGTTTTTGTGGAATGTAATAAAAACTTTCGCGGAATGCCTCTTAGCAGATTTTTGGCAAAATCTCTTGAGAATAAATAAAATTGCCATGGAAGAATTTCTCAAAAATCTGTCGTTTGTTGAATGAGAAGCTAGGCACATGTGCAAGTTTGTTTTGAAAATTGTCAAACTTAATGCGTATTATACTACGTTCAGATATGCACTTTTATCAATATTTTGTCAATATTCGGTTAATAGAGTACAATATTTTAAGTGTTCAAGCATAATATAAGCAGTTCAGCTTATTCAATATGCATTGGACAGCTGGTAAACAAAACAGCTGGTTGTTTCAACAACATTGTTTTTATTTTGGTCGACATTATTTGTTTTTAGTTATTGACATTTGAGTTGTCAAATATCAAGAACAAGTTTTCGGTTAATTGTAATATTTACTTAACATAATTATGACGATGCTGCTGTTTAAGTTTTACTCAATATTATAACAATTTTCGTATTTATTGCGCAATAATTAATTGAAACTTTATATAAAATATTAAACTCAATAATGGCGTTTATTACGATTTACGCAATACCGTGTTATCATGTGCAGCTTATTAAACAAATAAGTGGGCAACCTGGCATTTGTATATTCATAATTTATCAATTTGTATTTTATTTCTTGTTCCAAAGAAACTACTGTAAATTTTCACAATGTTCACAAAATTCATTTGTATGTATATTAGCTTTGTCTCTGGATTGGAAATTGTTGGACACGTGTGTATGCATATTTATTTATAATAATCGAAATTTTATGGTAAAGCCTTTCGAAAAATTTGCATAATTTCTTTTTTAATACTCAACAATCAGTAACACAAGGGGCTTAAGTATTTCGGATTTTACACTACGTGTCCTTCTATTCCATTCGTCCTTTTGCTCTTTTCACAATTTTATTTTTTAAATCCAACATGGATACAAAGACAAGTTAACATTCATTTTAAAGAAATTCTAACGTTATATAAATTTGTAACGTGTCTTTCAACAAAGACTTCCGAACTTTGGTAGTTAAAGTTACATCTGCAAAATTAGCTGTCAGTAACCCTTCTTTGCTTTTTTTTTGTTTATTATAATTGACACAACAAGATATAAATCTTATAAATGATAGTGCTATGTTTAGAAGCAATAAGACATAAAACACAAAAAATTAACATTAATTAAATATAAGAAATTAAGTAAAAAATACTAAATTAATATAAATATTAAATTTAATAAATTATAAAAATATAAAAATGGTACTATTTAGAAAAATCAGTCTAAAAAAGTAAGAATAAAAATGTAACGATATAAACCTAAAAATAAAATCACAAAATTTATAAGTATTAGGTTAAAGGAAGCTAAAAAATATTAATTATGAAAATAATTTGAATAATTCCTTTTTGGACGCATTTTCAATGACTAGATTTTGAATGTAATTTGGTAGGGAATTCCAAAGCCTTGTGGTGTGTATAAAAAACTGTCGGTGAGACAGAAGAGTCATGAATCGTTGGTGAATAATCTTCATACCCCGGTAGGATCTAGAAATCTTAACAAAAATCTTCAACAAAATAAATATTTCGGCTGTTTCGAGTAAATTATTTTATGAAATAGAATAAGTCATTTAATTTTCAAAAGATTATCAAATTGTATACTAAGTATCTGATAACGAAGATAATCTAGCTATATTGTTATGTGATAAGTTAAGTTTTCAGTTGTCATCGCAATCACAGTTTGCGTAGACACAAGTTGCATACGAATGACAAAAGGAGTTGAATCTATGCCAGTCCACAAGTTCCTAAACATACTATAAATTCTACTAACAACGACACGTATATGGCTAGACCCCGATAAACTGCCATTAAAGACAATACAGAGATTTGTTGCAAATTTGACAAAGTCAATTTTATTTCCCTTTATATGCAATTCAATTATAATAAATGAGCTATTGGTGCTCGAAAGTACAATACTTAGAAGGATTGATGCATAGTCCATTAGCTGAGATCCAGATCAATCTAAACAAGAATTAATATTCTCATTAGGAGTACTAGTATAAAGCTGCACATTCTGAGCATTTCCTATGAACTATCTTTCCTATATTCCAATACATGCACTGCATGAGTAGGGATATTCCCCTGAGTGTTAGTCTTTAAAGAAACAAAAGAAAAAATAACCCTTTAACATTCTTGATGCCAATTCAGTCTGATTTTTCTGCTGACCACTGCTGGACACATCAGTTTTGTAATTCGGCAATTAGGTATGGTTTGTTGAATTCTATGCTGCTTTTTCCAAGAGTAATGTAAGAGATTCAAAAGGAAGAAATATCAGAAATAGTTTTTGTGGAATGTAATAAAAACTTTCGCGGAATGCCTCTTAGCAGATTTTTGGCAAAATCTCTTGAGAATAAATAAAATTGCCATGGAAGAATTTCTCAAAAATCTGTCGTTTGTTGAATGAGAAGCTAGGCACATGTGCAAGTTTGTTTTGAAAATTGTCAAACTTAATGCGTATTATACTACGTTCAGATATGCACTTTTATCAATATTTTGTCAATATTCGGTTAATAGAGTACAATATTTTAAGTGTTCAAGCATAATATAAGCAGTTCAGCTTATTCAATATGCATTGGACAGCTGGTAAACAAAACAGCTGGTTGTTTCAACAACATTGTTTTTATTTTGGTCGACATTATTTGTTTTTAGTTATTGACATTTGAGTTGTCAAATATCAAGAACAAGTTTTCGGTTAATTGTAATATTTACTTAACATAATTATGACGATGCTGCTGTTTAAGTTTTACTCAATATTATAACAATTTTCGTATTTATTGCGCAATAATTAATTGAAACTTTATATAAAATATTAAACTCAATAATGGCGTTTATTACGATTTACGCAATACCGTGTTATCATGTGCAGCTTATTAAACAAATAAGTGGGCAACCTGGCATTTGTATATTCATAATTTATCAATTTGTATTTTATTTCTTGTTCCAAAGAAACTACTGTAAATTTTCACAATGTTCACAAAATTCATTTGTATGTATATTAGCTTTGTCTCTGGATTGGAAATTGTTGGACACGTGTGTATGCATATTTATTTATAATAATCGAAATTTTATGGTAAAGCCTTTCGAAAAATTTGCATAATTTCTTTTTTAATACTCAACAATCAGTAACACAAGGGGCTTAAGTATTTCGGATTTTACACTACGTGTCCTTCTATTCCATTCGTCCTTTTGCTCTTTTCACAATTTTATTTTTTAAATCCAACATGGATACAAAGACAAGTTAACATTCATTTTAAAGAAATTCTAACGTTATATAAATTTGTAACGTGTCTTTCAACAAAGACTTCCGAACTTTGGTAGTTAAAGTTACATCTGCAAAATTAGCTGTCAGTAACCCTTCTTTGCTTTTTTTTTGTTTATTATAATTGACACAACAAGATATAAATCTTATAAATGATAGTGCTATGTTTAGAAGCAATAAGACATAAAACACAAAAAATTAACATTAATTAAATATAAGAAATTAAGTAAAAAATACTAAATTAATATAAATATTAAATTTAATAAATTATAAAAATATAAAAATGGTACTATTTAGAAAAATCAGTCTAAAAAAGTAAGAATAAAAATGTAACGATATAAACCTAAAAATAAAATCACAAAATTTATAAGTATTAGGTTAAAGGAAGCTAAAAAATATTAATTATGAAAATAATTTGAATAATTCCTTTTTGGACGCATTTTCAATGACTAGATTTTGAATGTAATTTGGTAGGGAATTCCAAAGCCTTGTGGTGTGTATAAAAAACTGTCGGTGAGACAGAAGAGTCATGAATCGTTGGTGAATAATCTTCATACCCCGGTAGGATCTAGAAATCTTAACAAAAATCTTCAACAAAATAAATATTTCGGCTGTTTCGAGTAAATTATTTTATGAAATAGAATAAGTCATTTAATTTTCAAAAGATTATCAAATTGTATACTAAGTATCTGATAACGAAGATAATCTAGCTATATTGTTATGTGATAAGTTAAGTTTTCAGTTGTCATCGCAATCACAGTTTGCGTAGACACAAGTTGCATACGAATGACAAAAGGAGTTGAATCTATGCCAGTCCACAAGTTCCTAAACATACTATAAATTCTACTAACAACGACACGTATATGGCTAGACCCCGATAAACTGCCATTAAAGACAATACAGAGATTTGTTGCAAATTTGACAAAGTCAATTTTATTTCCCTTTATATGCAATTCAATTATAATAAATGAGCTATTGGTGCTCGAAAGTACAATACTTAGAAGGATTGATGCATAGTCCATTAGCTGAGATCCAGATCAATCTAAACAAGAATTAATATTCTCATTAGGAGTACTAGTATAAAGCTGCACATTCTGAGCATTTCCTATGAACTATCTTTCCTATATTCCAATACATGCACTGCATGAGTAGGGATATTCCCCTGAGTGTTAGTCTTTAAAGAAACAAAAGAAAAAATAACCCTTTAACATTCTTGATGCCAATTCAGTCTGATTTATGAGCCATAGTAAAGCAAAATGGAATGTTTGTGGTTAGGTCCCCACAAAGAAGTCGCGATGGCGTATATTTGGATGATGTTATATTAATACAAAATTTCGATGACAACTTAAACACACTTTGTTTTATTTAAATTTAAATATAGAGAGCGCTTTGTAAAGTATAAATTAAATGTGTAGTACGCAGAAAATAGCATTTAATACATCGAAGTATACAAGGTGGTTTTATATTAGGCGATCTGGTATTATAGATTTGGTTGAATGTTTTCGTAAATACATTGTTACGAAAGTGTAAATAGTGTTTTGCTTTCGCATCGTTTAAATTGTAAACAAAAGCAACAAAAATATAAACAATGAACTTGTTTACATGATAAATAAGTAAACAAAAATATACCAACAAAAAACTAGTATAAAAAGAGGGATAAACAAGTAAACAAAAATTAAACAACAATACTTCAAGAACAAATGTAAACAAGATACAGAACAATGTAAAAAACATGTTTACATTTATAGAGATTTCGAGAAGGTGAAGTCATTCGCCTTCAAGAGCATTCATCAGACTGTTTACGATATAAAAGCAAGACGGAGTTAGTAAAAATTCGTATGTGAAGACGCGGTGTCTGAAGAAAGTAAACGTGGTATGAAGTCGCCGTAGTCTAGTAGGTAATGTGTTGGCATATTAGACGTAAGCCAGGGTTGAAACCCCAGGCCAGACATCAAACAAAAAACAAAAAGGTATTTCTTCGGCCACTTCCTCTCAGCAGATTTCTGGCAAAAACTCTGAGAGTAAATAAAATTGCCATTAAAAAGTTCCTCAAAAATTCTTCTTTCGGAGTCGACTTTAAACTGTAGATCCCGCCACTCATATATAAAATTAACACGCGCACACATCATAAGTGGTGTGTTAAACTAGGTCGTAATCCTGACTGAAGGGTTGTAATGTTATGTTTGTATGTAAGCGTGGTTTGAATTTCTCCGTTATAAAGATCTACCGAACAAATTGACTAATAGTTGTTATTGTTTACGCAAAACAGTGCAATGGGGAATAATAAACAAAGCAAATGTTGTTGTTTACATGACGTTGTGAACAGTGGCACAAAGAATTGTGCGAATAATAAATAATTTTAATTAAAACTGAACATAAATTTATTTTTATTTTTATTTCCAATCTACGGGCTCATATTTCAAACGTTTTTAAAAGACAAAAACATAACAATATGAATAATATGTATAGAACGTAGAATATAGCATTTGCTTGCATCGAAGCGTCCAAGGTGATCTTATACCAGGAGATCTGGTGATATAGATTTAGTTGAGTGTTTTGTAAATGCATTAAATATAAGGCCACACTCATATGGAAGACACATTTAGTCCACTATAATTCGCGTACGGCAAATAAAGTAAATAAAAGGCTTGCAATTATTCAATCAAATCATCCTAAGAGATTGTATGTACACACAGATACTAAAGTATACATACGGTTAAAAAATTTCAGAAATTTTTAACTAATCCGTTTTCGTAGAAAATCTTTATAGTTTCCTTGATGTTAAGGCCCTGTGGCCCTGTTTGCATCCGATTTACAAATTTCACAAATTTCTGAACCAATGCAAAAGACCGCCTTAAAATCGAAGAAAGATGTCAGAAAACGATAACGATTTTCAACGAAAACGGATTGGTTAAAAAATTTCTGAAACTTGTTAACTTTTGTGGGTCTGAGCAGGTCCACAAAAGTGTTCATCAGGCCCAAAAAAGTTAACAAATCACAGAAATTTTTTAACCAAGACCGTCTTAAAATCGAGGAAAGTTGTCAGACAATTACAAAGATTTTCAACGAAAACGGATTAGTTAAAAATTTTCTGAAATTTGTTATCCGTATGTATACTAAGTGTATACTGCTTACCAATTTAAGGCTCCAGTTTTAAATCGTCTGTGGCAGTGAATTTGTTGAATTTCGTCTGGAATATTGTTCAACTTATCTGGTTTCCTCATTTCCTGATGCTTAACGCTTTGGCATAATTTTTTAATTGCATTTTGACTTGTAAGCTTTTCGATTTCGAGGTGATTTTAGACGCAATGTCTTTGAATTTTTCTCTTTTTGTGTCAATATTGGTTGAAATCAATCAAAGTGTTGATTGGTATTCAAGAGACATAAAAATATTTGAAGACAACATTTAAATAATGACAAGAAAAATATACATATACATATATGACTCTTATAACATTTCTTCCAAGAAAGCTGAAATAATTTTAATGTATGTATGTATATTTTTCCTACAGTAAGACCATAAATTGTTTTCAAATAATTTTTAGAAATTTATTTGTTAGAAAAATCCTTGGATTTTTAAAAGCAAAAGTTTTAGGAATTACTGTGCGGTATTAAAGAATTTTTGGCTTCGTACTTCAGTGGTACAACCGAAAAGCAGAATCTTGGAATTAAAAAAAAAATAATTTCTCAGAAAACAAATGAAGAGCTCCATACGCTACGATACGAAGAGGATAAGAAGAAGTATCGTTAGATTGCGGTTTCCTTCATATTAAGTTCTAAATAAAGTCGTTAATGCATTTGCAACGCGATTGAAAGCGTAAATGAGACCAAGTCATTAACAGTTTCTGTGGCTGAGCTCTAAAAGTATAAGAGGGAAAGAAAATTAAACGTGATACAAATTTCATTACGTATGATGATGATTGTAGTCGCCGTGGTGTAGTAGGTAGTGTGTTGGCTTACTATTCGTAAAGCCCGGTTTCGTATCCCAGGTCAGACATCAAAAATGAAATATGAAAAAAAAAAAATATTTCTTCGGCGACTTCCTCTCAGCAGATTTCTGGCAAAAACTCTGAGAGTAAAATAAAATTGCCATGAAAAGTTTCTCAAAAATCTGTCGTTCGGAGTCGACGTTAAACTGTAGGTCCCGCCACTCACGTATAAAATTAACGCACACAACATGAGTGGAGTGAGAAGCTAGGCCGTAATCCTGACTGAAGGGTTGTAATGGCCAATTATGTATGTATGTATGTATGATGATGATTTACAATAAGTATTTTAAGCAAAGGAGATCATTAAAATGCGAATCTAAATTATTGTAAAAATTAAAACCAAATTAAAATTCATTTATGTTTCTTTAACTGAATTTGACTGATAGCATGTGCTATATTGGCTTTGAGAATCACTTAAGGTACCCACACACCTGGTACTTAAAAACTGCATAAGAAAAAGTTTACCTTTAAATCTTTCGTGAAGAATATCCAATGCGTCATTAGTTGTAAAACACATAGCGCCGCCCTGTGAAAACCACATGTCGTTGGTGGTCATACAACTCAGGCCAAAATAAATTGGTAATCGTCGACCGATAGTGATGACCTGGCCAACGTCATTCTCAACGAAATTCCATACCAAACAGTAACTTTTTCGGTATACATTGGACGCTCTTGGACATCAAGTGGATTAATATTGAACCCGAATTCTACAATTTTGTCAGTTCACGTTTACTTCCCGAAATACTTTTTAACCTTAAATTTACATATTGAAAAAACTAATAATCAAATATTAACTAAAAGAGCACCGTTAAGAAAAGAGGCCACTTCGATGACAGACAGTATCAGAATGCTGAGTCCTTCGACATGCTTAACAAAAGGGCAGTTTTCCTTAAGAATCACTATTGTGCGATGGATGACCATACGATTAAAGGACAGAAGTGAGTCAGTAATTTTCTTTTTCAAACGTGCCCAATAGAGTCTGGCAATATTGAATACATATTCCTGCTGCCAACGAGATTGAATTCCTTCGTAACCGATGAATTGCTCTGATTGCCAGCTCCTTACTGGTCTTAGCCAGCGCATCAACAACACAATTTCCAACGATATCCCTATGTGGAGGGAGCTATATGAGAGATAACTTTGCATGAACGAACGAACGAACGTTGAAATACATTTCTTAGGGACTTAATTGCAGCCTCGCTATAGGAGTAAATCAGAACATTTTCAGGGAAACCCTTTTACTCAACAAGTATAGTGCCGCCTACAGAATTACCATGACCTATGCTTGGAAAAGGCGGCAGTGGTCAGATAACCTATAATAGACTGAATAAATGACAACATATAAAGAGTAGTTTTTTGCTACTCCTTTCAAATTATTTTTGATCTCTGAACAAGTTTTTAGCTGAACCTAAATAAACGGATAAATACACTAGTAACACAACTGACCTAAGAAATAAAATTTTCCCAAACTTCAAAACGGCAGACAACATATTTCCAAATTATTAAACTTACATTGGAAATAAATTATTTGTGTTGCGTTTAAATTTTCTATGTTACAAACTCTCATTCACTGTATGTAATACGATGATTGAGAAAAACTATTTTCTTTAAAAGTTTCTCATTGATTGAGTACCAACTATCATCACTCTCCTTGAAACAGGTATTTTTAAAGTTTTGATGTACAGTGTTTATTATCCATCAAAACTTTGAATTTACATTTTAGTAGTAGATGGTGTTGAGGTGCATGCAAAATATTAATCGTAAGAACAAAGGATATGAACAATAACAAAAGCAATTTACAACATTTATTACAAATCACAAGTTATTATTCCTAAAATTTATAAATATGCACATGGTATGCTAATGTACAAGATGTTAAAGAGGAGGGAACTTGTTGGAATGAAAATTTATTCTGATGACATTTTTTTCCGAAGGTTTCATACTGCATGTCTACACAATACTGCGCTGAATGAAAGAAATCATTTGCTGGATGAAAACTTCAAAATTGTTTTTCTTAAGCATTATTTTAAAGGAAAAAAAGAAAATTTTACACTATATTCGGTTTAAATTTGAAACATCGCTTATTTCGAATCTGTCAATACTTATGTCATTCTATTCTGGCACAAAATGCAGTTTATTATACCCACTGAACGTAATGAATCAATTTAAGCCTGAGCAACGTTGGGATTTATTAAAATTTAAATTTATTTTCAAAACGAAGACAATTTATGGGAAATTGCACGAGAATGTCGTACAAAATTTGGTCGCAGAGAAGGGCCAACAATGCCCGGTATAAATAAGTTTGTTGCTAAAGTCAGTGAAACTGATTTTATGGTTTACTAGCTGTATCCTGCGCGTGTAGTTGTGCCACCAACTAAAATAAATATGAAGGAAAGACATTACACAAACGTGCAATTAATTTTGAATCATTTTATTGATTTTGTTTCCCGTTGTCCTGGTGATTAAGATGAACGGGCCTGAGTAATACGCATTCGATCAGTTTCTAATCTCACTTCTCGTTGTTCAAGTGATTCAAGCGAACGGGTCTTAGCGGCATATACTCGAAGATTTTCCAGTCTCAACGCTCGTCTGTTTCTGAGGCTCGTAATGCTCTTTTCTTCCATGCTTGAGTTGTAGGTCGACCAATTGCTTGTCATTCATTTTGAATAATTTTCGTTGATGCCATCCAACGGAAATTAATCGCACCAACCTCCGTCGACTCATGCGTAACAACTTTGTTAAAGAATGCACAGTTTACGATTTAATTCATTTTGAGTAATTTTCAGTGGCACCACCTGTCGGTAATTGGTCATACCAACTTAGAAACTTTCGTCGGCTCATGCGCAACAACTTTGTTAAAGATCATAACATGATCAAATGCAGAGTTCACGACTTAATTGATTTTAAGTAATTTTCAGTGGCGCCATCTGCCGGAATTTAGTCATACCAACTTCAAAACCTTTCCCGGCTCATGCGCAACAACTTTACTAAAGAAAGCCTGTAGTTCCTTCCAGACATACAGGAAGGTACTGTTAAAATTTCAAGAAAATCGGTCCAGCCGTTTAGCCGTCTATAGACTTCAAACACACACACTTCATTTTTATATATAGGATTACATAGAGCTGACGGGTGACGTATACGCAATATTTTGTTAGACAATAACACTCATACTTTTTTATTTATTTTATTTTATTTTATTTTATTTTATTTGCCTATTTCAACATAAAAAGTAGCCTATAACTCCTTCCAGACGTAAAGGAAGATACTGCGAAAACTTCAAGAACATCGGTTCAGCCGTCTATAAACTTCAAACAAACCCACAAACAAATAAACACACATGCATTTTTATATATAAGAAGATATATATTGTTCCAATTATTCTAAACTGATTTACGATATAAAGCATTGAACAAATTAAAAATTTTACAGTAATTCAGTCTATTAGAAACAACCTAATTTCATATGGTGATGAGCGTTAAAGAAATCTACGATATTTTTTTAAGGCAATGCATCGCAAGAATAAATTGATGTTATATCGATTTGTTACAAACTATAATAAATTTTAATAACAGAGCTGCTATATTGGGCTTGAATAGATTACAATTTTAAAACAAGTGACTCCACGATGCCTCTTTACTTTCACATATGATGCAAACAATAATACGTTTGACGTGATAAGAGAGTCTGCCCTTCTCTTACTCCACAGAAAGTTTTTGCTTTTATTACTCTACTTTGTCTCTTTAGTTGGACCAGGCTTCTCACACCTATAATGTTCTGTGTCTATGTTTATACGATGCATTTTGTGCTTCAGCAAACAAATCTCGAAGATTCAACTATGCACATCGGTTTGATGATGAAGAACATAAATTTCAACGCCTCATTTTTAATGGCCTTAAAGTTGAGCTCAACATCAATATGGCTACTATCACTTATTGGACAGATAACTGAGCCTGTAGATTCCTTTTCAGTCTTCGATATCACAATCTACAAAGTCAAGGACTCTAGTGCTAATATCATCGATACAAATTTACTTCGATTTCGTGTATAAAATACAGTAGATATCGAAAAGAATAATAACTTCTAAATGCAGTGTTATATCGATTAAACAGGTTTATAGCTATACTACATGAAACAATAATACGTACTTAACTACGATCCTTCTGTTTAAAGTACATTTTCGATTTACTGACCAAGCAGAGAATCAAACGAATAACTTACTTAAATGGTCAATTATATGCGCATCAAGCGCATCGGATCAGCCATACCTTAAGAGGCCTACAAGACGAAATTAGACTAAAATCCACAACAATAAAATATAGATGAAAAACGAGTGCAAATCTTGAAATGTAGCTTGACTGTGAGTGTGCAATAATTAAAATTTTTTTTTATTTAATAATACATACTCAGAATTTTACTGAATTCGCCGTAGTGAGTAGGTAGTGTATAGCCTTATTAGACGAGAGCCCGTAGTTCAATCCCACTCAAACATCTCAAACAGAACGAGAAAATATTTCTTCGGCAGTTTTCTCTCAGCAGTCTACTGTAAAAAACTCTGAGAGTAAAATAAAATTGCCATGAAAAGTTTCTCAACAAATCTGTCGTTTGGAGTCAACATTAAACTGTAGGCCCCGCCATTCATGTATAAAATTAACACATACCACACGAGTGGTGTTGAGAAGCTAGGCCGTAATCCTGAGTGAAAGGTTGTAATAACCAATTGTGTATGTCTGTATTTGCACGATTTTTCCTTTTATTCATGTTTATAATTTTTAGGATTTCATTTTCTATGAAACTCTTTTGCTAATCTGAGTTAATTTTGTAGTTTTGAAAAACTCGTCTTAAATTGCATTGTTTTATTTATTTTTTTCCCCTCCTTAATTATTTAAATATTTTATCCGTTGTTAAACAAAAGTTTAACTTTCAACGCTTTTGGACATTTTCAATTCTTGTCAACATCAGCGCAAAATTGACTTTATAAACACAAATTCTGTGCCAATAATAATCAACAGCCGTTAACATTCGCAAATAAAGTTGGTTTAATATTTATTTTTTTTGAAAAAGGGAGAAAAATGGTTTCGAAAATTCGGAATATTTTTCATAATTACAGTGGAGAGAAAAAGTCTGTCAATACTAAAGCCAATACGTGAAAACAATTTTATGAATTTTAAGCCATAATTTATAAAAATAATTTATGTTTTTAATATTTGTTGTATTAATTTATTTCAATTTTATTATAAAACAAGCAAATTTTTAAGGTTTTTACAAACCATAATAATACAATGGAAATTTTCTGGTGACGCCATATTTTTGCTTCGCAAAAGTGTAGGTACCCCAAGTATTTTTAAAATTACAAATACATTAAAATGATATACCCAGTGTTTAGTAGGACATCCCTTAATGTCGAACACTCCATTTTACCCATTTGACATTAAATGTACCAGTTTTGTTTAGCGTTTACTGTTCAGATTTATCGCCATGCGCTCATGAGCAAGTTTTTCAGTTGACTTTAATTTCAGATTTGACAACTACGTAACCGTTCTTCCGAATGATGTCCTAAATACTCTCTTATTGTTATATCGACACATTGTGCAAGAGTAATAAGCCTGAAGTGCACGTTTTCATCTTTTCGTCTATTTGTTTATAACTTTAGCTTTCTATATACGCGACAAAATAAAAAAAAATTAAATACACCCAGCTAATGACATAGTGCAAGTTGTGAGTTTTGTTGAGTATAACTCAAAGATATTTTTTTTTTTTTATATTTATTGAAGCCTCCAAAGTTGTTTTATTTGACAAAAAATGTTTTTTTTGGACTTTACGCACAAATTTATTGATTAAACAAACATTTCTGAACCAATGTACAAAATTTAAACCTTATTGGAAAGGAGAGGGATGGGCCTTTAAAAAGGTATACATTACTTGACTTACTATTCCATTGACTTAATATTCCATTAGGCTTGATGAGGTAAACTTACAAATGCGAATTTTTTTCATATTTTTCAAGTTTTTCCGGTCATAGTAGCAAACTTTAATTTATACATGAGAATATAACCGCTGTGCTTAGTACAATTTAGCACAGTACATTTTATTACATATATATATATTACAAAAGTAACAAGACCGGGTTGTTAACAATAGTATATTTCCTAAACCGCTGTAATAAAATGTACTGTGCTAAATTGTACTAAGCACAGCGGTTATATTCTCATGTATAAATTATATATATATATATATATATATATATATATATACCACTATTCATGTTCAGAAGCCATTTTGTAATAGAAAGATAATACATTTCGTTGAAATCTAATAATTAACTGAGTTTCTTATTTACATGGTGCCGAAACCCGTCCAAATGGCAATGTCGGAGAATTACAGTTTTTTAAGGCTCCCAAAGCCTTTAGTTATTGGACACGACTTGGATATGGCCAAAGAATGGAAACTTTGGAAACAGCAATATGAATATTATGAAATAGCAACTGGATTAAACACAAAACCTGAAAATATTCAATTTGCTACTTTCATGTCGGCCGTAGGATATTCTGCTATACAAATATATAACTCCCTACCCGGATCGCCCAACAATACCTTAAAACAGGTTAAAGAAAAATTCGATTTGTATTTTTCCCCAAAATTAAATATAACCTTCGAAAGATATAAATTTCACAAAATTCTTCAAAATGATGGGGAAACGATCGATGAATACATAACGCGTCTAAGATTACAAGCACAAAACTGCGAGTTTGAACAATTAAGTGACAGCATCTTGCGAGACCAAGATATCACCCTCGAAAAAGCAATCAAAATTTGTCAGGCAACAGAGCTAGCTCAAAAGCAAACAGCCGAAATTCACAGCGAACAATATCTATCTAGTCCAAAAAACTGACAATAAAAAAACTTTCGATTGCCGCAACTGTGGTAAAAATCATGCAGTACGTAGTTGCCCAGCATTTTCTCATGTATGTAAAATATGTAAAAAGAAAAATCATTATGAAAGAATGTGCAAAAGAAATGTCAACAAACAAAAAAACAATTTCAAAAACAGAGATGTTGCCTGCTGTGATGAGACGGAGTACAACAGCAGCGGCGAGAGCAGCGATTCAGAACTGTTTATTAGTTGTGTAGTCAACAATAACAATAAAATGGAAGATAATTTTGTGGAAACCGTTATAATTGGAGAAGACAAGTACATATTTAAATTGGACACAGGCGCCCAATGTAATGTGTTACCTAAAAAAATTATTGACAGACTTAATAACCAAAACGTACCAGCGGCTGTTCATCACTGTAAAGTAAAACATCTGATTTCGTTTGGTAATCATAAAATAAAAGTCGTGGGTGAACTTAGTTTGAAGTGCAAAGTAGCGCATAAAACAGACATAATAAACTCTGAAATTGTAAACGAATATGTTAAACCGATTCTTGCTGCTAAAACTTGTGAAGAACTACAATTAGTGAAAAGAATAAACGAATTGCAAGTGAATGAACATTTATTTGATGGACTGGGCTGCCTAAAAAACTTTGTGTATGACATCGATTTGGTTGACGATCCTAAATTTTATATTTGTCCAGCACGACGTGTTGCATTTAAAATAAGAGACGCCGTCAAAAAAGAGCTCGATAGAATGGTGGAAATGGATGTCATCGAGCCAATTAATAAACCAACACCAGCTGTGTCCCCAATGGTGGTTATTAGACAAAACAACAAAATTCGTATTTGTATAGACCCGACTAGTGTCAACCGAAATATAAAAAGACGTCATTTTCCGATGAATACCATCGAAGAAATCTCTGCCCAACTAAATGGTGCCAAATATTCTACAATTTTATATTGCAACTCCCAGTTTCTGATCGTACTAAGGAAATACTTACGTTTTCAACTCCTTGGGGCAGATATTCTTGTAAAAGGTTGCCGTTTGGAATTGCTTCAGCCCCAGAAGTTTTTCAATGTATCATGCAAAATCTCTTTTCTCATCTACCCAATGTCAAAGTTGCCATTGATGATATTTTGATTCATTCTAAGACTTTAGATGATTTACACCGGACCACCACAAGGGTAATTAAAATTATCGAAGAAAATGGAATAAAACTCAACAAAGATAAATGTGAGTTCGATCGTGAAAGGGTAAAATTTTTGGGCCATATAATCAGCGCAAACACAATTCAAACCGATCCAGACAAGATCGACGCAGTTAAGTGGCTAAATCCTCCAAGAAATAAAAAGGAATTACAAAGACTACTAGGTAAGTTAACATACCTTAGTAAACTTATAAAAAATTTCTCACACATTACCGCTCCTTTGAGAAAATTGCTGGAAAAGTCGAACGCCTTTTGTTGGGATCCTATTCAGCAAAACGCATTTGAAAAGCTTAACGAAATTATCAGCAATCCCCCAGTATTAAAACTTTACGAAGTCAACAAAGATGTCGCAATTCAAGTTAACGCAAGTTCCTACGCAATGGGCGCGGTTTTATTGCAGGAAAATCAACCTGTCGCATACGCTTCAAAATCTTTAACAAATTGCCAGTCTAAATACTCACAGTTAGAAAAGGAAGCCCTAGCTGTTAAATTTGGCTGTGAAAAGTTCCACCAGTATGTGTGGGGTAAGCAAATAACAATCGAGTCTGACCACAAACCGTAAGAATCCATTTTTAAAAAGCCAATTCATTCTTCGCCAACAAGATTGCAAAATATAAGATTACGTTTACTTACTTACAATCCAACTGTTGTCTATAAACCTGGACTTAAAATGTATTTAGCGGATCCATTACGTCGCGACTGTCATAACGAGGTAAACGATGAGGAGGAAGAAAATCTGGAAGTACAAGTAATATTATCTATATCTGAAAAAGAACTGAAAAATTTAAAAGAACATACTAAATCAGTTAAACACTGTCAAATGCTTTTGAATTTCATTAGAAATGGTTGGCCAAAGTCGAAGCGAGATTTACCACGTGATATTCAGCAATATTGTCATTTTTGGGAAGAGTTGTCAACGAATGATGAAGTGTTTTATTTAAATCTTCAAAAGTATTTGTGCCTTCAAGTTTAAGGCAAAGTTACTTGAAGCATATACACGTTGGACATTTCAGTTATGCAGAATACGTCAAAATGGCAAGAGAGTCTATTTTCTGGCCACGTATGAGTCAGGATATTTTTGATTATATTAAAAAATGTGCTGCATGTCAAGTATTTCAAAGAAGCAACACGAAACTTAAATTGGACAAAAAGCAATTCCCAGCCATGGTTTTGATATTGGTGCTGCAGATTTATTTCATTTCAATAATAAAGATTATATAGTATTCATTGACAGTTACACTAGGTATTTAAAATTTAGTAAACTCGCTGATACAACAACCAAACAGGTAATATTTTTCCTCAAAGAAATTTTTTCTACATTTGGTCCGCCACTTACGCTAGAAACTCATAATGGGCCGCAATTTGCTAGTTCGGAGTTTAAATTGTTTTCCTATGCATGGAAGTTCAATCATCGTACAAACTCACCATATCATCCTAGCGGCAATGGATTAGCAGAAAAAGCGGTACAAATAGTAAAAAATATTTTAAAAAAATCATCTTACGACAACAGCGATTATCACTTAGGCCTGTTGAATAATATGAACACACCAAGAGGAAATTTGGGCTCACCATCGCAGCGACTCTTTGGGCATGATATTCGTGGGTTACTACCAACAACAAAAGAAAAATTAGTGCAATCAGATTACCTCAAAATTTGCAAAAATCTAAAAGCAGAGAGAGAGCAACAAAAGCTTTATGCAGATCGTGGAGCCAAAGAGAATCCCCCTCAGTTCAACGAAGGTGACACTGTAGTTTATCGTACAAATAACCAGAGCCTTTGGAATCCAGCCATAGTTAAAGCTCAAATACATCCTCGGTCATATATCATAGAAGATCACAACGGCAATCAATATCGCAGAAACTCCACGCATATACGTCCAACTCAGGCTAAAATTACAACACCTTCAAATCAAGTCGCTGAAGGTAATCAACTTGATACTACAAAACAGCCCGAAGATCACGCGACTACATCAGCTACAGACACAAACATTAATTCTCAAATTTTAAGAAGATCTTCAAGAGTTAAATCAAAACCACAGCGTTTACAATACTCTTAATTTAGCCTTGGAAAAGAGGGATGAGAATATAACCGCTGTGCTTAGTACAATTTAGCACAGTACATTTTATTACAGCGGTTTAGGAAAAAACTATTGTTAACAACCCAGTCTTGTTACTTTTGTAATATATATATATATATATATATATATATATATATACATATATACCACTATTCATGTTCAGAAGCCATTTTGTAATAGAAAGATAATATTAATCTTCAATAAATACATTTCGTTGAAATCTAATAATAAACTGAGTTTCTTATTTACAATACATATGAATTAAGTGAAAACGTTCTTAAAGTGCATTATCTTGTGAACAGATTAACACTTCGTTTGATCAAAATGGACAAAACTTACCGTAGTTATTATTTAAAAAGTCTAACAGTCGAATTATATTTTTCATATACTCGTATATATTTTTTCAAATGAACTTACAGTCAAACAATTATCAAAATTGTTGATTGTTTATCACAAAATGTGTCAACTTCACGTTTGAGCGACCACCAGAAGTTGGACAACATTTGCGCAAAGAGAAATAATAATATTTGCAAGAAACACAAATTTTAGTCGACTTCTGGTAGTCGTGTAAGCGTGTAATTGATATATTTTGCAATAAACAATCAAGATCCATCAAAAAATGTTTGAACAGAAAGTTCATTTCATAAGATAACATATATAAAAAAATATAACACGACTGTTATACTTTTTAAATAATTATTACGGTAATTTTTGCTCGATTTCATCAAGTCAATCTCTTCACAAGATAATGCACTTTCAGAATGTCATCACTTATTTTTTAATCAAATTTTGCAATTAAGAATGGCTAAACTTGAAAAAATTAGAAAAAAATCCTATTCTCCAAGTTTACCCGATGAGAACTCATAACATGTAAGCTTGAACCATATGTTTATGTATACCATTTTAAAGACGCATCTCCCCGGTTTTCAAAAGTATTTGGATTTTGAAAAACGGTTAAAAAATATTTGGGTAATCAATAATTTTGTGGGAAAAGACCAAAAATACATACCAAAATGTTGAAAATGTTTGAGTTCTACGCCACAAAATTCACAACCTACATATTAGCTGGGTATATTTTGACTGTCGCGCCGTGTTATTATTTATTGTTTTGGTTTTTTATCAGCTGTTTTTCTGCTCTGCTTTCAAAGAATTTAGTCAGCCGACATACGGCAAAAAGAACAGTTGGCAAAATTTTCTGTCGAACTGTCGAGATGCTATTTGTCGTCTATGGGTTTATTATACCTTTAGTTTTTTAAAAAATTATTGGCTTTCGAGACTTAGAATAAATGTTGGGGAAGTGTTGAGTTTTGTCCATGGCTGTACGTGTTTTTGGCTTTTAAATTTAAAACTAGAATTGAAGATTTAATTATAAATAATGAGAAAATTTTTTTATTACTTTGGAATGCATTTCATTTTTGTGTTGCCTCATTTTAAGAAATAAGAGATGGCGAATAAAAAAAAATTAATGAGGAAAACTGCAGTAAATGTCAAAAATGTTGGGCATTTGTTCTGGTTTCTATGAAGATTAATGTTTATTAAAAAGAAACAAATTGAATGCAAATGTCTGGAACTGACTACCTTGGTAAGATGAAATAACTACAGCAATTCTTTTGAAGACTTAACCCATTAATGCCCGAATTACTTTTTTCTCTAACGTTTACCGTTTTGTTTTTTACACTCAATTTCCTATCAGAGCATAAAAACTAAGACAACCTCTTAAGTTGCTTAACTTAAGTTGCCACTGGGCACTAATGGGTTAATTCCCAAACACAGTAGTCGTATGAAATAGGAAACTATGTATGTATTAACAGCAACACAATTTAATATGAATGTTTGTAATGTTGTATACATATTTCAAAAGTGTAGTTCACACTTTGTTGTTTACATTGAAACCAAAGCACAATTTACATCTGTTCCAGAAACTCTGTAACAATGTTGTATCTCTTGCTATGCATTCATAACCATTCATTGCATTTGAATTAAAAAACAAATTTATGTTCCTTGACTTTTGCAATACTACAGGTGTTTGTTTCACTTGCAAGTGTAAAAGTGCTTTTGGATATGTATGTGATGTGTGAGAATTTTCATTTTGTTTCACTTAACTTTCAACTCTACGTGCATTGATATTTTATATATATGATGCACATGTATACTTGAAGTTAGGTGTAGTTTGCCAGATTCATGAATACTCTCTAAAAGCATTAGCTACGTTTGCTTCAATATTTCCTTTTTTCATGACCAACACTTACGTAATGATATCTTGTCGTAACGTGCACTTTGCTATTTCTAGGACAATTGTGTTGTATGTAATAAAAAGTTCCTTCTCTTAACGCCGTTGTCTAGTAGGTAGTGTGTTGGCTTATTAGACGTGAGCCAACTGATTAAACCCCAGGTCAGATATCACCAACAAGTTCTTCTCTGCAGATTTCTGGCAAAAACTCTGAGCGTAAATAAAGTTGTCATGAAAAGAATTCTTAAAAATCATTGTCTGGTGATTACTGCAAGTACATTGTTGGCTAAACCACCATTTTAGTACACGACTAATTGCCATTATTACAACTTGTCGTTAAAGTTGGGTTTAGTTAAAGTTAACTTTAGCTGAAGTGAGCTTTGAAATCGTTATTACAACCTACAGAAAAAATAAAGTTAATTTTTTCAAAATATGACAGTGCCGGAGCAATGTCGATAACACTGCTCAATTAAAAAAGTTTTTTTAAACGCAGTGGCAATGACGGGCTTCCATTTTTGTTGTATTTGCTCATTTTGTTTATATTTGAAGTTTCCATATTGAAATTAATATATATATGGCAAGTTCAAACATAAACTTAACTTTAAGAGTTAAAGGTAGGATGATCCTCCCTTTAGCTTAGCGCTCACTTCGCCATATTGTCCACTTATAATAAGGAAAAGCAATTTATCTCCCTTTAGTTAAAGGCAAGTTGTAATAATGGCCCTAAAGCTGATAATTAATCGTTCCTTTCCTGCACAAAAAGCGTACGATATTTATTTGTGGGCACAAGTCCATTGCCATAAAGCGCTTCCCGTTAGCAGTGTTCAGGCGTGTTTGAGCTCATTGATTAATAACTGGGTGTCCACATGTAAGCATTTCGGAATAATTTTCAATCAAAAGGTCAAAAACATGTCAGCCTAAATGCTGAATAAAGATTTCATGTGGGCCTTATGTTATTCCAGGGGTCAGTTTTTGAACCTTATATAACTATGGGAAAAAGCCCAACGAAATTTCAGTGTGAACTGGTATAAATCAATAAAGATTTGTCGGTGGTATGCATTTAACCAAATTTTGGGATAGAAATGCCACCTCTTGAAAGCATTAAAAAGCAGAATTCAGATCAGATCAATGTTTATCTCAGGTTAGCAGGCTGGAAACGCGTCCGACGACTTGTGCAGATCGTATAGATAACGGCAAGTGAGCAGTATTGTAACATTAACGTCCTAGATGCCACGAATTGCCGACTCTCTGATTACCATATTGGGTATGCAAAGGACATTATTGGCCGAATAACACCGTTATAAATAAAATTTTTATATTTTATGCTTAGAGTGGATCTTTTTCAGAAAGTCTACCCTCTTGTTGGTAGGATGAAATTATAAATTTCAGAATTTATATTAGCTTCTGCAACGATGTCGCCGTAGTCTAGTAGGTAGTGTGTTGGCTTATGAGACGTAAGGTCACGATTCAAACCCCAGGTCAGACATCAAAACGAAAATATAAATAAATAAATTTCCATGAAAAGTTTCTCAAAAAATCTGTCGTTTGGAGTCTTTAAAATGGTCCCGCCACTCATGTATAAAATTAACACACACAACATAAGTGGTGTGGGAAACTGGGTCCATAATCCTGACCGAAGGGTTGTAACACCAATTATGTACGTAGGTCCTGCAGCGTATTCCGAAATTCTGGAATAAATGAATTTCTCATACAGTTTACCCTGATCGCTGAAAACGCTGACTGATTTGTAGCTGGTGGGCTCTTTAGCTGTCAATGAGAGTAATTAGCATTTCAGTGATTTTTTGGGAATTTTTCTAAATACTAATGCAGGTTAGAGGACGTGTTCTTGTCAACTAAGACAAGTACAGTACCCGGAGGTCGAATTGATCCATTGCACAAAAAATACTAATGCAAGTGTGCTCATATTTCATATTCAAATTAGATTTTTTTCGGTCGATACAGATTTTAATTTGGAAATCGCGGATTACATTTTACATTAACTAGTTAGGATTGCATGTTTTCAAACGATATCTGGTGGAAATCAAAACTGTTCACCTTTTGATTAGGAAGAGCAGAGGAGTCAAAACATTATTATTACATTACATTACTATGACTTGACTATTTAACAAACAATTGAGTAGAGACAGTAGATTAAGATAACTGGCATTATCTGCGGTAGAAATTGATCTGTCTGTTAATTGCGTAGATGTAAACATATTGTTACGAAAATGAAAATGGTGTTACATCGTTTAACATTAAAATGATAAACAAAAGCTACAAAAACAAAAACTATGGACTTGCTTACATGATCAACGAATAAACAAAAATATAGTAACAAAATCAAGTAACAAAATATAGTATACAAAAGCGGATAAACAAAGTAAACAAACAAGCAACAACAGCACTGAAAGGACAAACGTAAATAAAATACACAAACAACAATAACGTAAACATCATGTTTACAGAAGCAGAGGCGTTCTGCTTCAGACTGTTTACCCTGAGATATAAAAGGCAAGACAAAGCAGGCAACGGGATCAGTAAAAATTCAGTCAATTTTGTGTGAAGACGCGTTGCGTGTGGAGAGAATAATCGTGGTTTGAAGATCTCCGTTGTAAAGATCTAACAAACAATTGTTTGTGTTTACGCAGAAGAGTGTAAAGAAGAATAACAAACAAAGCAAATTGTTGTTGTTTACGCCAAGTTGTGAACAGTGGCACACGGAATTGTGCGAACAATAAAGAATTTATCTAAAACTAAACACAAATTTATTTTTATTTTATTTGCAATCTACGAACTCATATTTTAAACGTTTTTAAAAGGTTAAAAACGTAACAATATGGTTCACTAGCTTGTAAAGGTGGATTTTTTAACTACTGGATTTGTTAACTAAATAAAAAGCTGTTACGGCTAATGACACATTACATTTATTACTTGTTGATTATGTTCTTAGAAATCTTATGAATATTACCTAACGAGAAAAATTTAGTTGTTAAAGTTAAATTAAATTTCATCTATATTTTCACGAACTTTAGATAAAACTACATGCATTCAAAGAAAACAGTTAATGGTATGTTTTATATATTTTGGTATGTATTCAGGTTTTACTAATAAATTGAAGTAAGCAATAAAGTAAAGAATGAAAGAAAAGAAAGAAAATTTTCTTCATTTCCTCAAAATAGTTTTTCGAAAACTATGTTTACAAACTAAGTTAAATGAAATGAAAAAGGAAGACGAAAACAAAAACTTTTTATGCCCCATTAATGCCCCACAAAAATGGATCTCTTCTTTTCTAAAGAAACACTTGCGTTCATAAACATACAAACATATTTTTATCTTTGGATTCAGGCAAACACATTTGAATAACATGAAAATAAATTAATCTTAAAGTTATTAAAGAAACTTTGAATTGTTTAAATATTTTCCAACAACATCCAACATACACATACACATACAATGTTTCTCATTCAATTTCCTTGCCAAGTAAACAACTTAAAGCATATTCACCAAGCTATAAACGATTATATTGGAATAAGAAAATCCATGTAAATATTTGAACAATGATCCTGATGTGATTAAATTTTACTACAAAAACAAACAAATTTACATCAAATATTTGCTGCTTTCTCTCGTATTTTTATTTTATTGAAGGTATTCTTTTTCAAATCTGAAATTGAACTAAAAGTTAAATATAAAAAGATGTACTATAGCACTAACTATATATATATATTATTATATATATATATTATTAATATATATTTTAATTAAATTGTTCACTTATGAATGATAAAACTTGTGTTACGCGTCGTTTCCGTAAGAATAACAAAAGTTATTGTATATTCTTGGTTAAGGGCAAAATAAGATGTTAAGCTAGCTCAGTGGTCTATACGGTTCTTAACACGGTTTCAAGACGCAAACATATAATACACTATCTTGCCTTAACACCACAGAGTGCATTTAAAAGAAAAAGTTTCAAACAAATTTTAAATTGTCCATCTATTAGTGCGAGATGTTAAGCATATTGGGGTACCATTTTCCCCACCCCTTCTTATCATAATGGTATCAGACGCCTTGACAGAAAACTTCTACCCTGAGTCTATTTCTGTCCCTAAAAATGACATTATTATTATTTACAAGAGCAACATTCCTGTCTGGTCCATCCTTCTCCTTTTTAGTAAATTAAAATTTCATATTCTTATGTTTTATAACAACAAATTATTAGTGAATTTTATTGGAAAGATAAATGATCATAATCAAAACAAAAATAAAGAAAACTCATTCATTGATAAATTCAAAACAAACATCAATGAAAAAGATATTTAGGATAGTAGGAAAAAAATGTTAAAGTGAATGAAGAACCAAGGCGGAATCGGACTTTCGGACAAAATAAAAGAGGAATAATTAAACATAAACAATTACAAAAATAAGTAAATTTTACTCGTTACTCACAACCAAAAATAATGATGTTGCATCTCCATATGTTCCGATCGAAGGGCCCTGCAATCCATTCATACTGACGGCGTTGTTGTTGCTTTAAAAAGAACTTATTTTTGTAATTAGAGCGCGTGAGTTTAGCTAAAGAATTATAAAGTAAAATTAAGATATTTTAGGTTACACTCGAGAAAAAAAATTAAATTAGTAATCATAAGTACAATTTAGGAACATGTAAAAGTATTAATGTATTGTAAATAACTTTGATAATAACTTTGTAAATAATTCATTTCATAGTTATATTGTAATATTTAATTTTTAATACTTTTATATGTTTTACATTTCGTAGTAAAATTTTTAGTAAATTATTATAAAATAATAAATTTTTATAAATTTAGTAAATACCTAATACCTAATACCACATGGTAACGTTGATCACGTCCAGAAAATTCTACGACCAAATAAAAGTAGGGGTATTTCCTTGTGTGTTATTACACAATATTCACAATGTTTGGCAATGTCTAATTAATTTTTTTTTATATAATATATTTAATTACTTTAATTTTTTTTATTTAAATATATGATATTATTATTGTGAACTTATTGTTCTTTCAACGCAAACTCTTTTTCTCACAACGGTCACTTTCATACTAAGTTTGGAATTTTTTGTAAGACCATTAAGTGCGTGTTTAAAATATTAATTTCGTAGTTATATCAAAGGGAGAACAAATATTTATTACTATATATAATTGATTGATCATGCGTGAGAAAAAGACAAAAAGAAAACAAGTTTGCAAAAATCAGAAACATTACCATATATGGTAATGAATTTGATGATCTTAATGAGTGCAGTTTCAAAGGTACAAACATATGTACATATGCATGCGCACTAATTGAGTGGGAGAATTAAATAGTTACTAATTGAGAGAAAAATATATGTAGCATGCGAGAAAATATAGTAACGCCAACAACCTTGAGTATTATTACTATATAACAGTATGGTTCACAAGAAAAGTTTTTAATGCATTTTAAACTATATTAATTTGTGTTGAAAAATATCAATTATAAAAAGAATAAGTGTACGAAACAAAACAATTCGCAACATTTGACAAAAATGAGTTAAAAAAGTACATTTTCCAAGTTTACTCGATTAAACTTCATGACATATAAATTTTAATAATATGTTTATGTATACCGTTTTAAACGATTAACTTTTTCCATTCTATGAAACTTAGAATTTTAAAAATCGTTTTTACGGAGGACGTTTATTTCGGGAGAATTTATTTTATTTATGTTATTACTACTTATTATTAAACTTTTGAGAATGATACCTTTAAATTTTTGAGACTATATAACCTTAATTCAGGAAAAGTTAGGTACCTGATAGTTTTTTAATTCGTTATTGTTATTGAAATTATTTTAAACCAAATACAAAAGGAAATTTCAAACAGGAGTTCAAAAATTCAAGAACTTCATAATGCTGGGTTATTTATCATTTTTCATACATACGCCTTTACTGGGGATCCTTTGGCGTTGTGTATGTAATTTTTTAAGTTTTTTATTTATGGTATTTGACAAGGAAGTGAAAGTTAAGCGTTGGATGAAAGTGAAAAGGTTGAATTTTCTGTCCTTGATATGTTTTTGATATTGATTGAAGTAGTCGTAGTGTAGTATGTAGCGTGTTCGGTCCTTAGACGTCAAACCAGGGTTCAAATTTTAGGTCAGACAATATTCCTGCTGCTGAAGACTCTGAAGAAGAAGAAAACAGAAGCTCGTCTTATGAACTGATGAAAGTATCGGCAGCAACAATCATGACAATAGGATGTATATAGCCAAAGATGGCACTACTTGGAATATAGAACCGTATGCCTTTAATTGTTTGGGAAGATAAATTATTACCTGAAATGTTGTAGAGTCTCTCATATTGCTTTTCTCATATTTATCTCACGTGACAGAAAAACATTAAAAAAAGTGTTTCGTCCATTAAAAAAAAGTGTTTCGTCCTATGTTTCATTTGAAGTCGCCGTAGTCTAGTAGGTAGTGTGTAGGCTTATTAGACGTAAAGCCAGGGTTCGAGCCCCAGGCCAGACATCAAGACAAAATACCGAAAGTATTTCTTCGGCGACTTCCCCTCAGCAGATTTCTGGCAAAAACTCTGAGAGTAAATAAAATTGCCATGAAAAGTTCCTCAAAATCTGTCGTTCGGAGTCGACTTTAAACTGTAGGTCCCACCACTAATGTATAAAAATTAACACACACAACATAAGTGGTGTGAGAAACTAGGACGTTGTACAATGGGTCAATTCGAACTCCGGGTACTGTACTTGCCTTAATTGACAAGTACACGTCTTTTAACCTAACCTATATTTTATTCCATGGATATTACAGCTGATAATATTTCAGTCAACTACGTACGTATGAGATAACAGAATTATTCGCTTTGATAATGTGCCACTCGGGAATGATGATAAATTTACACCTATCACGCCTTTTCGAAAAATGAGCTGAAAATCTTTCAGCTTTTCATAATCCCAATAATTTTATCGCTTCGGATCAGTAACTAATTGAATTTTATGTTGGCTATAAATTTCATGGTACACCGAAATCGAATTAGCAGTTTTATGTTCAAGTACATGTTACGTGCGTAGCATATACTTACAGCCTTATTTGGGGAAATCTGTACCCGGAAACCACAGAAGAATCAAAGGAAGAGCATTGGTATTGGCATAATCGATGTCCTATTGCAACGGGAAGCTTTTTTACCTCACATGACATTGACAACAGTAACAGCCCTCAATTGAGAGCGTTACTGATGTAGGTGACAATAAGCTGCCATCTAAACGTCCGTCGCCACAAAGCAAGGGTGCTAGATATTAAAATGTTACCATTTAGAAAGAAGTAAAACCAAGCTGACATGAAGTGTTTGATTTTTACTCAAAAAGCATACTGTAATGTACATCATGTCAAAAATTTTGGCGTAAATTTCATAAAAGTGATAATAAAATGTAAGAATATAAAGTAGTTTCACTAAAATGAATTAAAGTAAATATAAATAATAACAAGTAGAAATCGAAATTGATACATAAGCTCGAATTATGAAGTTTTTTAAGGCTCTATCTACGGTTAAATCATCACAATAACATGTATAATAAATTTTTAACTTATTATGTCCTTATATGGATGATAAATATTTACGTCTTTCATGTGTAACGTTAGGGGTAATAAAACAACTCACTATTCTTCATGAAGAAGCGAAGTTGGGATCCTCTAGCACATGTTATGTATCAACTTGAGAAATTTGTTCTGAATAATATGGTAGTCCTTTAAATGCATTTTTGCAGTCCATTACTATATTGGGGACATTGGCCATTTTTGAAATGGAAGTTTTTGTTCAATGCTACTTCAAGATAAATTACTACATGTAATGTTATCATTAGCGTCAAATTGTAGTTGCTATATTGGTGCGCTTTTGTTAATGTTTTGAACAAAAAAAAATATGGCCTGTGTTTATTATACTTCAATTTCATTTTCCGCTTCTAAAGATATTTATTACACCATTTTTGTTTCAACTCCGTCGTCTTTAGAATGTAGGTATTAAACGTGTGCACAAGACATATAAAATTTTACAGAATTGTATTTTTCTCATGAGCGAATATTTACTGTAGCTGCAAATATAAATAAGATTGAAGCATAGATAGAGAACAAAAAAGCAACTGCACTCACAAACCATTGTACAACAATACAAAAGAGAGTTGTATGAAGAGTACAGCAAAAATATTGTACACTTCATAGTGCACAACGTGCATTTCTTTTTCGTCGGCATCAATAGCCCCGGGGGCCTTCGGCTTTTTACACATATAGGACACGAACATCAACGAATATTAACATAGCAATTTGAAGAGAGATTGTTGTTGGAAGAGTTCATGGCAGAAGCAAAGAATGTATAGAAACACTTATGTACGCATATTTTTCAACGTTGACGCTACTGAAATTCATTTGACAATACTGAAAATTTAGTTTCAGTAGTGAAATATACTCTTACAGCACAAAGCATATTTCCATTACTTCACAGATAAATGAGTACTGTTGTATACTTTGAATAAAAGAGAAATACTCATTTCAGTGTACTCGTATAATCAAGACCAACAATTCAGTATTGCATTTAGTGAAGGGTAAGCTAGCAAGATGTCTTGTGCACACGTCTAGTAGGTATGGACTTAAATTTTTAGAGACACTATATCATATTGTTAAGAAAATGAAAAATCTAGATTCTGGTGTTTTGTTTTTACATCACTTAACACTCAACAAGAGCTACGAAAACAAAACAATGCAATAAAGAAACCTGTTTACAAATTACCGTACTGCTTGATATAACATCAAACACCAGCATAAAAATGGTAAACAAGTAAAAAAAATTCACAAACAACACTACAAGAATAAATGTAATCAAAATACACAAACAATAATAATGAATGTAAACAACGATGTTTACATTTATAGAGGTTTCGAGAAGACGAAGTCACGAACATTCGCCTTCAAGAACACTGATCAGACTATTTAACCTGTCATATAAAAGAGAAGACAAAGCAGGCGAGTGTGTTAGTAAAGTTCAGTCAGTCTTGTGTGAAGACGCTGTGCGTTTGAAGAGAGTAATCTTGGTTTGAAGACCTCCGTTACAAAAATTTGTCGAATAATTGTCAAGTAATTGTTATGGTTTAAGCAAAGGGTATAAACAGAGGAAAAACAAAGAAAAGCAATTGTTATTGTTTACTTCAAGTTGAAAATTAATTATTTTTAGAGTTTTTGCCAGAAATCTGCTGAGAGTAAGTCGTTTTGTTCGGGATGTCTGACCTGGGGCTTGAACCTAAGTCTCACATCCAAAAAGTCATCACATTACTTACGAGACTACGGGACTTCTCATACAGTTCACCCAAATCGCTTAAGAGGCTGATTGGATTGTAGATGATATGGTCAATAAGTAATTAAAATTTGAGAGACCTTTCGGGCATTCTTCTGAATACTAATACAAGTGTGCCCATATTCGATTTCTACGATCGATGCAGATTTTAATTTCTCTGCTAAATTTTCTAACGGTATATATGGTACACGTATCAAAATAAAGTAATATTAGACTTTTTCCTGTATGTTCTCCCAAAATATTAAAACCAAATAAAACATTATTATCAACAATTTCTTGTTTATGGTGCAAAGTAACGATACCTTCTAGCTTTGTTTTGGGAGATGGAACATAGACAGCCAATAGTTGCTGTTGTTAAAATAAGGTAATTTATAGGTATTACTTGAGTGAATTTTTGACACAAAAAAGCTTTTTAGTTAAAACACATTATGAAGCTATAAAATTTTATTGAGCACGTTTTTTCGCTAAATAAAACTTATTTTTTACGATTAATTTTTTTTGTTATTTTTTGGATTAATGGTTAATAAATAGACATACAATGTACACATATGGTCAAAATAATAAGTACACCCAATATATATATTTTTTAAAGGCTCGTAGACGAAAATTTATTTCAAATTAAAAGAAAAAATAAATACTAATTTCTTTTGTTATAACATTAGAAATAAAATAAATACTAAAACAATAAAAAAAGACTAAAATTAAATTCAGCTTTTTTCAAAAAGTATGTAATTACACAAAAAAAAAACATTGGACAAAAGAATAAGTACATTTAATTAAAATAAGCAAAAAAGTAAAAAATCTGTTTTTTATGCTAAATTGGCAGAGTTTCGTTAAAAGCCGATATATCCACATTTATTTTCAATTATTTTGTTGGCTCTTATTTGCCTGCTGGCAATAAGCTTCCTGCAGGTTTCTACTGGTATTTCATAACAAGTTTTTTGAACAAAATTCCATAACTGATCCTTATTTTTAAAAAAATTTTCTTTCTTTCCAATTCTTTGTTTGAGCTCTCACTAAAGATTTTCGATTGGATTTAAGTCCGGAGATTGTCTTGGCCATTCAAGAAGGTCAACATTATTATTTTGGAACCAATCCTTTAACAACTTAGAAGTATGCTTCGGATCGTTATCCTGCTGAAATGTCCATTTAAGAACCATACCTGCCTCAGCATAAGTCAACATCGTATTTTCCAAGATATCTTTGTAGTGGAATCTTGTCATAGTGTCGGTAATTCGATGTATCGGACCGACACCATACCATGAGAAACAAACCCAGACTTTAATATTGCCGCTCCCGTGCTTGACCGCCTTCTTTGTAAAGCGAACATGAAATTCCTTACCCTTAAGGCGTCGAACATTACGGGCACAGTCGTTTATAAACAAATTAATTTTTGTTTCATCGCTCCAAAAAATGTTTCGGCATTTTTTCCACTGTCTGCTCCGGACCAATTGGAATGACTTCTTGAAAACGCAAGAAGCGAAGGAACTATCCTGGCTATCTGTACTGGTAAATCTGCTTCTTGCAGTCTATGACGAAGCGTTTGCAATGAAATTACATTTAAAATTTCTGCTGATATCGTTCTTTGACACAAATGGGTCCATTTTCGCAAGAGTTATGATACGAATATTTGCTTTAAAGCATTTTGTAGAAAAAATAGCTACCGCTTCATAGCTTCTGCTAGCGAACGAAGACTTTGGCCACTCTTTCTTAGTCTTGTAACAATTTTTCTTTCCTCCGGAGAACAATAACTTTTTCGACCCGAGGCTGATTTTTTTGTTATGAATAAAGATAAATAACAGTAAAATAACTAGCCTTTCCAAAAAGAAAACTAGAGCAGACTGTGAAAATATTAAAGAATTGAGCAATGTATTTATTATTTGGACCAAGTACTAAAACCACACCTGAACAAAAGTGCATCACAATGAAAAAAACGGAGAAGCCCAAGGTTTGTTTTCACTTTTAATGGCATTAGCATATTAAACTTATTTAAACAAAAAAGAATTGCCATGTTTACTTTCCGTTAAAGTAACTAAAACTGAATATAAAGCAAAAATAAACAGGTGTACTTATTTTTTCGACCATATGTGTATCTTAAATAAGTGTGTTCTATACATGCATCATATAGTTTAAAACATTGTAAATTTATATACGAGTTTATAATACAAATCTCTATACCTAGAAATTTTGAATCATTTGATTTTTTGCCTCCACAACAAACATTTCATTAAGGCGGCCAATTTTTTTGAAGTGACGAAAGAAGCAACTAACTCTCTCGGTCCTTAAGACAGTGCAAGAATTACTTCACTTCTGATTTCCTTACTATTTACACCATTTATATCCGACCGAGAATAGAGAACAACTCTGATGGAAGGGCCGGGCCGGTGCCTAAAAATCTATATGAGGAGGAGGAGATCATTCATGACGGTAGGGTATCCAACTTTATTGAGTTATTGGATCATCGTCGCAATATGGCTTGTGTTTCACTGTTCTATCACTACTATCACGCATTTTGCTCTAGAGAGATAAAGGGACTTGTTCCCGAAAATCATGTTTTCTTACGTCACACTCGTCATTCTTGCAAGGCAGATGCGTTTGTGGTCACTGGATCGCACACTGCATATCAAATAGAATTCGCTATTTAGCCGGACGATCAGTTTGTGGAACTTCCTACCTGAAGAGGTCTTTCCTGCCACTTGTAATATTAAAATATTTACATCTAATGTCCCATAAACTATTTTTGCAACACTATGCACTGCATGAGTAAGGGCCATCTCTTGAGTGTTGGTCTTTTAAAAAAAATTATGATTTTGTACACCTTTAATGGTGGTGTGCTAATTACGTTCACAATTATCATTTATTGTTAAATTCTCTTGTTGAAGTTCCCTTTACTTTCTACACATTGGTCGTCAAGTGGGTAGTTTGCTAGACTGTTAGTGGGACAGACAGATTCTGGAGAAACTCCTTCATGGCAATTTTATTTACACTCAGATTTTTGCCAGAAATCTGCTGAGTAGCAGTCCCGATAGAAATATTTTTCATGTTTCGTTTTGTTGGAGAAGTCTAACTTGAGGTTCGAATCATGGCTGCACGTCTAACAAACCAACCCAACCACTACCTACTAAAGTTCTCAATATAACCTCTCCACTATTTTTTAAGCATTACATTTCCACAGGCTTACATTTCATGTTAGAATATTTTAATATTTTTTTAACAAAAGATGCATACGAGTGAGGGTCAATTAAGTTCGACCTGCATTCGCTGGAAACAATGATGATATTGTTACAAAAATGAAAAATCTTGATGCTGGTGTTTTGCTTTTACATCGCTTAACATTAAAATTATAAACAAAAGCTACAAAAATTATCGTACTGCTTAATATAACAAACACCAGCATCAAAAAATGGTAAACAACTAAACAAAAATACACAAACAACTCTACAAGAATAACTGTAAACAAAATACACAACACCACAATAATAAATGTAAGCAACGATGTTTACATTTATAAAGATTTCGAGAAGGCCAAGTCATGAACATTCGACTTCAAGAACATTCATCAGACTGTTTACTCTGCCATATAAAAGGCAGACGAACTGACTGAAGTTCAGTCAGTGTTGTGTGAAGACGCGGTGTGTCTGAAGAGAGTAATCGAGGTTTGAAGATCTCCGTTATAAAGATCAGTCGAATAATTTTCTAGTAATTATTATTGTTTATGCAAAGGCTATAAACATAAGAATAACAAAAACAAAAAGCAATTGTTGTTGTTTACATAAAGTTGTGAACAGTGGCACACAGAACTGTGCGATTAATAAAGAATTTTAATTGAAACTAAACATAAATTTATTTTTATTTTACGAGCTAATATTTTAAACGTTTTTAAAAGGTAAATAAGTTTCCAATTCTTTAGATGGGTCGGCTTATTGTCACTCGCATCAGTAACACTCTCAGTTGATGGTTGGCTGAAACCTGATGGTGCAAACCATTCTTGTGATTCGTTAGAAACATTTGTTGTCGACGTCATGTGAGGTAAAAAAGTTTCCTGTTGCAATAGAACATCGTTTTAACAATAACAATATCAAATTTCTCTCTTTGATTCCTCTCTGGTTTCCTGGATACGTGTTTCCCCAAATACTGCTGTAAGTAGTTGCTATGCACGTAGCATGTACTTGAATCCAAAACTGCCAATTCGACTTCGGTGGACCACGAAATTTATAACGTGCATCAAATTCAATTAGTTACTAATTTACAGCGACAAAATTAAATATGAGTTTGAAAAGGTAGTAAAACAAAACAAAAGGAAAGAAAACATAAATCAATACCAAGCATTACTCCGAAAATCTCTTTATGAAGATTGATTTATATAAATATCCTTAAATTAATTTCCCTAACAATCATTATGTAAGTATTCCATCATTAAGTATCAAATTTCAATTAAAATCGCTGGAACTAATTTTCAAATTCCACAATAAAACTAAAAAGTTTTTGAATTTTGTTGCTAAAAACTTTAATTTGAGATTAAATTATACCAAAAAGAACATAAAAACATAAGAATCATTATTTAAATATATTTTCTTTAATTTTCTTACCTTTTAGGCGAACAAAAAATTAAATTTTTAAAAATCTTAAACAAAGGATATATGGGCTGCTCTGAAAGTATGATAGCTAATCCCAAACTATCTATAGAGTATTATTTTTTACATAAAACTGCAAGTTGTGTGATAAAAGTTTTATGAAAATGGTTAAAATTTTCTAACAAAAGATTAAGATAAATATTGTTACGTTTTTACCTTTTTAAAAACGTTTAAATATGAGTTCGTTAATTGCAACAAAGTAAAAACAAATATGTCTTTAGTTTTTCTTAACTCTCTTTATTATTTACACTACTTTTGTGTACCACCGTATAGAACTTAACGATACAACAATAATAATCTGTTTATTCACTGTACTAGTTCACACAAGTATTCGCTAGATCTTTACAACCACGACTTATATTGTTCACACGCAACTTCACACAAGGCTGACTAAATTCACTCTGCCTGTTGCTTGCTTTGTCCAGCCCTTTTATAGTCCGCACGCACGTATGATCAGTATGATGAACGTTCTCGATGTGGAAGGTTCTCGCTCACGTCTTCTCGAGACTTCTGCTAGTACATTGTTGTTTGTGTACTTTGCTGGTTTACTTTATGTTGTTGTTGCTACCTGGTTCGTTGTACACATGTGTGTGTGCAGCTTTAGATAATCAACACGTTCGTTGTATTCTTAGTGTTAGTGCGTATTTGTGTCGTGTGTATTGTGTTGGTGTAGCTGATAGCTTTTGTTTATCGTTTTTATTGTTAAACGATATTAGGTCGTTTCGCTTTGCGTAACACTGCCGCCCACCTAAGCCTGTTCGTCCCGAATAGGCTCATTATCTCCTTTCCCATATTTTGCCAGTCGCTCTATGTGTACGACCTTCATTTTTGCTCGGGGGCTGCTAGCTTTTTGTATCCTGTACACGACATCGTTTAACCGTTTAATTATTTTATACGGTCCCTCCCAGCTGGTTTGTAGCTTGGGAGATAATCCCTTCTTCCGCTTTGGGTTGTATAACAGAACCATTTGTCCCTCATGGAAGCCATCTGTGTTTGCTGCTCTATCATATCTGGCTTTCATTCTATCACTGACCATTTTTATACGGGTGCGTACAAACTCATGAAGTTCATTCAGGCTTTCTTCTTTTCCAGTGTATGTCTCTGTGGCGGGCTTAACACCAAATTCTAAGTCACCGGGCAGTTTTATCTCAGTCCCAAAGATAACCTTGGCGGGTGATCTAGATGTTGAATCATGGACCGCCGATCGGTACGCCAGTAAAAACCTCGGAATGTGTTCGTCCCAGTCTTTCTGTTGTTCGCTCACTACTTTTCGCAAGTATTCCTCCAGGGTTCGGTTAAATCGCTCTACCATTCCGTCTGACTGTGGGTGAAGAGGCGTCGTTCGAGTCTTCTTAATGCCATATACTTCGCACATTTCCTTGAATACAGCTGACTCAAAATTTCTGCCTTGATCGGAATGTAGTTCTATTGGAACCCCGTAGCGGCATACCCAGTTGTTCACAAAAACGTTAACTATTGTGTTCGCCTCTTGATTGGGTATGGCATATACTTCCGGCCACTTGCTGAAATAGTCCATCACAACAAGAACATATCGGTTTCCGGTATTGCTGACTGGAAAAGGGCCTGCAACGTCCATGGCTATCCGCTCGAAAGGTGCGCCTGAGTTGTACTGCTGCATCTGACCTCGACTTCTTCTTGTTGGACCTTTAGCTTCAATACACTGGGTGCAGTTTGCTATCCAATCCGCCACTGCTTGTTGACATCCAACCCAATAAAAACGTTGTTTTAGCCTTTCCAGTGTCTTTGTCACTCCAAGATGTCCTCCGCTGGCTCCATTATGGAACTCCTTTAACACTTCTTTCATTTTGGAGGAAGGCACTACCAATAGGTTGGATGAGGTCTTGCCATCAGCGCTTTCCCAAAGTCGATATAGGCACCCATTTATGATCTTTAAGCTGTCCCATAGTGCCCAATATGCTTTTGTAAGAGGACCTACTGCGGATATCTCATTTCTTGTAGGTCGTTTGTCCTCCTCCTTCGCTGCTATTACCTTTGCCAATATTGGGTCACTCCTTTGTGCTTGGGACCAGTCTTCGTTGGCTTCAATCCTCGTTAGCCGGATATCGACGATGGATTCCTTTTTCTCAGCTTTCACGCAATGTTTACACTCCAAATTACAAGGTCGGCGTGAAAGAGCGTCAGCATTTCCATGTTTTATGCCCCTACGGTGTTCGATGCTGAAGTCGTAGGTCTGGAGGCGTTCAATCCAACGTGCTAACTGTCCTTCAGGGTTCTTGAATTGTATCAGCCATCTCAGTGCAGAGTGATCAGTCCTTAGCAGAAAATTTTGGCCATACAGGTACTTGTGGTAATGTTTGATGCACTCCAGCACTGCCAGTAGCTCTCGTCGGGTTACACAATAATTCCGTTCAGGCTTTGACAATGTCCGACTATAATAGCCTACGACTTTCTCTGTTCCATTAACCACTTGCGAAAGTACACCACCAATACCATATCCGCTAGCATCACTGTCCAAAATGAATTTTTCTCCTGGGACTGGATACGCCAAAACTGGTGCAGCACACAATAGGTCTTTTAGTGTCTGGAACGCCTTCTCCTGTGGCTCACCCCATTGATAGATTTTTGACTTCTTGGTGAGCTCATGCAAACTTGCAGCCACGCTGGCAAAGTTAGGCACAAAGCGTCTGTAGTATGTGCATAGTCCCAAAAAGCTGCGTAGTTCATGAAGATTCTGGGGACGAGGCCAGTCCTTTACTGCTCGTATTTTATCTTCATCGGTGGATATGCCATCTGCTGTGACAAGATGCCCCAAATATTTCACCTGCTTTTGGAAAAATGCACATTTCTTTACGCTTAGTTTTAGTCCAGCCGTTGATATCCGTTGCAGAACTTCTCCCAGGTTCTTGAGGTGTTCGTCGAAAGTTCTGCCCATCACTATTATGTCGTCGAGATACACCAGGCAAGTCTTCCAATGCAGTCCCTTTAGCACACGTTCCATAAGCCGCTCGAATGTGGCCGGAGCATTACAGAGTCCAAATGGCATAACCTTAAACTGCCATAAGCCGCCGTTCGCACTGAATGCGGTTTTCTCTTTGTCCTTGTCTGCAATCTCCACCTGCCAATACCCGCTTTGTAGATCCAATGTGGAGAACCATTTTGTTCCGGCTAGCGTGTCGAGTGTGTCGTCAATTCTTGGTAGCGGGTAACTATCCTTTTTAGTGACATCATTCAGCTTCCTGTAGTCTACGCAGAATCTTGTACTGCCATCTTTCTTCTTTACTAAAACTACAGGTGAGCTCCACGGACCCGATGATGGTTCGATTACACCGCTCCTCCTCATTTCGTCGACTAACTCCTTAACCTCATTACGCTTCGCCAGCGGTATGCTTCTGGGTGCCTGCTTTATCGGTCTCGCTTCGCCAGTATCAATTTCATGTTTAACCATGGCTGTTCTTCCTTGACTTTTGTTGTTCGTGGCGAAAGCGAAAGCATACCTCTTTAGCAGCTTTTTGGCTTTGTTTTTCTCTGCAGCTGCTAAACCTGCTATCCATTTCTCCACATTTTCATCAAATCCCTTTTGATCCCTGGCTGACATATCGGCAGGTTGCGGCGTTTGCTCGCTGTTTATTATCGCCTCTACTGGAACACATTGGTCCACCTTTGAGTTTTTACAGACGACTCTTTCATGGCCTGATAGATTTAGCACTCTCACCGGGACTATTCTTTGTTCTGTGGATTTGACGAGGGCCTTTGCTAATATTAAATCCGTCTGTATTTCTGCTGGTCCCACAACCCACAAGCGGTTTTCCACACAATTTCCATTCATACGCGCCCATATCAGTGATTCACTCTGAGGTGGTAATTTGAGTTGTTCGACCGCAACTATCCTTCTGGCGTGCACTTGATGATTGTACCCCACGTCTAGAGGTATCTCTACATTTCGCCAACTCATAATCTGTTGCCCCATATTCAAATTGATGCCATGAGCTATCATAAAATCGGCACCAATGATAACCTCGTCCACAATATCGGCAACAATAAAGATGTGACTTACACTGATGTTGGCTATAGTCACCTTCGCCTCTGTTTTTCCGTGGACGGTGGCACACTCTCCAGTAGCTGTCCGTAGTCTTACATTGCTAAGTGCCTCACATTTTCCCTTCGCTACATCTGGTCTGATGATAGACTGCGTCGCCCCGGTGTCTATAGTGAAGATATGTGGTCTGCCATTTATGTATCCGCACGCCGTAAGATTGTTGTTATTCTGTTGCATCACTGATATGGAGATTGTGGGGCCCTCGCTTGTGGGAGCCAGCACTTGCCCCTCAGTGCTAGCTCGTTTTAGTTTAACGGGGACTCTTGTGAAGATGGTTGGTAGTTCGCCCGTTTCTTATTCCTTGATGGTGAGGCGGATCTTGATCTCTTGCGTGGCGCTTTGCAGTTTCTCTGGAAATGACCGCCCTTTCCACAATTGAAGCATTTAAGTTTAGCCTTTTGTCCATTTTCTTCCAAAGCTTGCTTCACTATCTCCTTAACTTTAGTTAAAAGGCATTCATCTTCCTCCACGATTTCCATTCTTCGCACTTTGCTTACTTGTGGTCTAGAAATAGCTCGCGCGGTCTCCTGGGCTAGTGCGAAGGCCACGGTCTCTGCAAAGGTTGTCTTCTGTGTGGAACATACCGCCAGTTTGATGTCAGGATCTCGTATACCATTGACAAACGCCTCGGTCTTAATGTTGTCTATCAGCGGGTGGTTTTCTCCGGGGTATGTTAGCTGCACTAATCTCTCAACCTCCATTGCAAAGGCTTGTAATGACTCATTTGTCTTTTGCGCCCGGCATCTCAACTCCATGCGGTATAGTTCCCGTTTGTGCTCATCGCCAAATTTACGCTGCAATGCCACCATTAATTCGTTGTAGTTGTTTCTGCTGCTGGCTGGCATGGTCTCTAGAATCTCAGCTGCGACACCTTTTAACGCCAGAATTAGTTCTAGGGCCTTCTCTCCATCGTCCCATCCGTTTCTGCTGGCTACCGTCTCAAATTGGAATTTGAATACGGATAAGGGTGAGCTACCATCAAAGCAAGGTGTTCTTATCCTGCCGGTACTTTCCGAAACGACTCGCACTGGTTCCGGTCGCTGGCTTTGGAGGTTGTTGATCTTTTCCTCCATCATAACGATTTTCCCGCCGACGGTCCTCTCCAAATTGTTCACTTTAGTGTCAACGGTCTTTTCCAGATTGTCCACCTTCGTGTCAACGGCCTTTTCTAAATGTGACACCCTTTCCTCGACACCAGTGATCCTTTTGCTGACCGACTCATGGATTTCCTGCAGCTTTCCAGATGTTGCTTCCAGCTCCTTTTCAATTTTTGACAAAATTGCTGCTTGCAGTCGTTGGTTTTCGGCTCTAGAAGCTTCAAATAGCTTCTGGTTCTCAGCTCTAGAAGCTTCTCGTACTTCCGCAAACAGCCTTTCGTTCGCCTCTTGCATTTTGCGATTTTCGGTTCTAGAAGCTTCTTGTACTTCAGCCAGAAGTTTTTGATTTTCGGTTCTAGAAGCTTCTTGTACTTCAGCCAGAAGTTTTTGATTTTCGGTTCCAGAAGCTTCTCGTACATCAGCAAACAGCTTTTCGTTCGCTTCTTGCATTTTGCGATTTTCGGCTCTAGAAGCTTCTTGTACCTCCGTTAATACTTGCATTTTTTCCATCATAGCGGCTAGTAACGAATTTATGTCGATACCGCTAGGGTTTGCAGGGGCCTTTACCTCTCGTTCCTCTTCATCCTCGAACTCGTAGGAATCGATGTCGATGTCCTGAAGCTGCAGATGTTCCCTTAATCGTCTTTGCAGTTCATTTTTCGTGCCCATTGTTGGCAGCTCGAGTTTACCCAACTCCCGTTTAAGCCGTTCCACTTTTAGATCGCAGAGTTTCATTTTATCTATTTATTTCTTTTTATTTATTTTTACTTTTGGATTTTGCAATCCCACTTCTGACACCAATTGTTACGTTTTTACCTTTTTAAAAACGTTTAAATATGAGTTCGTTAATTGCAACAAAGTAAAAACAAATATGTCTTTAGTTTTTCTTAACTCTCTTTATTATTTACACTACTTTTGTGTACCACCGTATAGAACTTAACGATACAACAATAATAATCTGTTTATTCACTGTACTAGTTCACACAAGTATTCGCTAGATCTTTACAACCACGACTTATATTGTTCACACGCAACTTCACACAAGGCTGACTAAATTCACTCTGCCTGTTGCTTGCTTTGTCCAGCCCTTTTATAGTCCGCACGCACGTATGATCAGTATGATGAACGTTCTCGATGTGGAAGGTTCTCGCTCACGTCTTCTCGAGACTTCTGCTAGTACATTGTTGTTTGTGTACTTTGCTGGTTTACTTTATGTTGTTGTTGCTACCTGGTTCGTTGTACACATGTGTGTGTGCAGCTTTAGATAATCAACACGTTCGTTGTATTCTTAGTGTTAGTGCGTATTTGTGTCGTGTGTATTGTGTTGGTGTAGCTGATAGCTTTTGTTTATCGTTTTTATTGTTAAACGATATTAGGTCGTTTCGCTTTGCGTAACAATATATATTTTTTTTAAAAAAATATCCTTTTCATTTGAATTTCGAAAAAAAGCTGTTAGCAATCTGCGTGAAAATTGGTAATATTTTTTTCATCCCAAACTACTAAAGGCAGTTTGTTCTGTTCCAAGTAGTACCATCTTTGGCGATAAACATCCTGTTTTCATGTTTGTTGGTGCCAATACTTCAGTTCATAAGACGAGCTTCTGTTTTTTTTTCTTCTTCAAAGTCTTTAGCAGCAGGAATATTACATACATACATACATACGTACGTATATCAGTCATAACAATCTTTCGTTGTAAATTAGAAATAATTGACCTAAGGTTTGAACCGTGCTCTGGCGTCTAATAAGGTAACACACTACATACTAGACTACGACTACTTCAACCAATATGAAGAACATACCAAGAATAGAAAATTCATTCTTTTCACTTTCGCCCCACACTTAACTTTGAATTCTTTCTCAAAAACCATAAATATTGTATCATTTACGATAAAACTTCTAAACTTAAATCTTAAAAAAAATTACATACACAAGACCAAAGAATCCATAGGAAAATCGTATGTATCAAAAATGATACATAAGCAAAAATTATGAAGTTTTTGAATTTTGTAACCCCTGCTTGAAATTTTCTTTTTTTTATTCGGTTTAAAATAATGGCGATAACAATACTAACGAATTATAAACATATCAGGCATCTCACTTTCTCCAAATTAAAGTTATGTAGTCTAAAAAATTTAAATGTATCATTTTTGATACAAAGCTCGATGTACGGTTAATTGGTCATTACAATCTTTAGGCAGGATAACGGCCCAGTTTCTACGTACATGAGTGACGGAACCTACAGTTTAAAGGCTACTGCGAACGACAGATTTTTGAGAAACTTTTTCACGGCAATTTTATTTACTCTGAGAGTTTTTTCCAAAAAACTTTTGAGACTGAAAGTCGCTGAAGAAATATTTTCTCATATTAAGCAGGGCCTCGCTAGTTATTCGTACATATTGTTACGTTTTTACCCTTTTAAAAATGTTAAAAATATGAGTTCGTAGATTGCAAATAAAATAAAAATAAATTTGTGTTTATTTTTTAATCAATTCTTTATTGTTCGCACAATTGTAGTGCCATCCCCACTATTTATAATACTTAAAATATTACTTTAATAATTATACTATTAATTATATTACTATATTACATTATTCTAATTATACTACTTATTAAGCTATAATTATACTACTTATTAAGCTATAATTATACTACTTATTACACTACTCTAATATACTACCTATTATACAACATAGGCAACACTGTAAATATTATAAGCTAGATGGTAAGATTTGTTGAAAAGAAGAAATTAGAAATAAAGAGAAGCTTAAAATAGACAGACGTGGTTTCAATCATTACATGGCGATCCTGCCATTTGGAAATCGCGTTACATACATTTAAAAAAAAGAAAATTTAAAAAAAAAAACAAACACTATAAATCAATATTGTATGATAAAAATTATTTGAACTGAAACAAACGAAGAACTTTTTTTTTTTAAAAAGTAATAAAATTAAACAAAACAAAATACCAAGTGAATGAAAATCAAATTAAATCTTAAAAATTAAATTTTATTATTTAAAAGAAAAATTTAGTGAAAAACACAAAAAAAATAAAATAACCAACACGAAAGAAACAAAGGAATTCTAAATAAAAAAAAATACTACAAAATAAACATGTTTTTTTAGAATTTAAGATATATTTGTAAAATATTAAAAACAAAAACAAACAAACAATATACCACTTACTACTCAAAATAATAGTTTAAAAATAAAAAAAAACCGAATCAACACTTGTGAAAATATATAAATTAAAGAACATTGTGGAAATTGCATTTAGTGTGTACAGTTATATATATATACAGTTATATATATTATATACAGTTTACAAAAAGTATAATAAAAATACAACAACAAAAAAAAGGGAAAAGTACAGTTCGAAAAAAAATTCTAAGAAAAAATACAGTTACACGAAAAAAAAAATCAAACACCTTAAAAAAAAACTGCATTAAAGTACATACTCATAAAAAAAAATTATTCTAGAAAAGTGTGTTAAAGACCTCCCTGTAAAGCTAGACTTGATACCCAAAAATTTGTTAATTGTTACAAGCCCCACAAATTAAAAACACAAACTCTTTTATAAACACAAACAAAATTAAAACGTTAAAACTACAGTTAAAGAAACCAACAAAAGAAAAAATACAGTTGACAACAAAATTAAAAAAAAAATAGTTTTTACGAAATGTGAAAAAAAACTACAGTTAAAAAAAATACCAAAAGAAAAAGTACAGTTGACACCAAAATTAAAAAAAAAAATCTTTTTACGAAATGTGAAAAAAACTACAGTTAAAGAAAAAAAACAACAAAATAAAAAGTACAGTTGAAACCAAAATTAAAAAAAAAATCTTTTTACGAAATGTGAAAAAAACTACAGTTAAAGAAAAAAACAACAAAAGAAAAAGTACAGTTGAAACCAAAATTAAAAAAATTGTTTTTACGAAATGTGAAAAAAAAACTACAGTTAAAAAAAAAAACAACAAAAGAAAAAGTACAGTTGAAACCAAAATTAAAAAAAAATCTTTTTACGAAATGTGAAAAAAACTACAGTTAAAGAAAAAAACAACAAAAGAAAAAGTACAGTTGAAACCAAAATTAAAAAAATTGTTTTTACGAAATGTGAAAAAAAACTACAGTTAAAAAAAAAAACAACAAAATAAAAAGTACAGTTGAAACCAAAATTTAAAAAAAAAATCTTTTTACGAAATGTGAAAAAAAAACTACAGTTAAAGAAAAAAACAACAAAAGAAAAAGTACAGTTGAAACCAAAATTAAAAATAAAAAAAAAAATTTCTTTTTACGAAAATTGAAATGTGGAAAAAACTACAGTTAGAAAAAATAAACAACAAATACAAATATTTTTGTGGTCGATTAACTCAAGTGATTTCTCAGCGCTAAACTGCACAACACAACAACAACAAACAAACAACAAAATATAAAAAGAAATAATCAACAAGAACAAAACAACAACATCTACTACAACATAATTTGCAACAAAAACAACAAAAGCTTCACACTGGGTCCCAAAATGCGAGAGAAGAGGTATCGAGCGTATTTGAATAGGCGAAGGAATGGTTAAATAATAAGTAGTTAAGCCTTATTGTTACTTAAAAAAAAAAAATTATAAATAAAAATGGAAACATAAAAAATAATTTTTTTTTAACAAAAACAAAAAAAAAAATTTTTAAATGTAAAAAAAAACAGAAGAACAAAAAAAAAAAAAAAGAATATTTTTATATAGTATATAATTTGTATAGGTTATATAATTTATATATAATATATTTATATACATGATATATATATATATATAATATATATATATGTATATATATGTAATTTATGTATATATAATTTATATAATTAATTTATATAAGTTATACATAAATTCGTAGTTTATGTAGTATATGCAGTATATAGTGTATATATTTTAAATAGTTTATATAGAATATATACAATATGTAGCATTTGCAAATTTATTAAATAAAAAAAATATGTATAATATTTCAATCATTACATTCCTTTACATTACATTACTTTACATAGCTCACTTCACATTTTAATCATTTCGAAGGAATTTCGTTTTTGATTATATTTTGTTTGGTTGAAATTGGGTCTATATTATGAACATAATTTTTTTTAAATGTCAGAAAATGAATTTCAGATTACTATTTTTAAAGAACTATTATTAAATTTTTACAAGGTTAAAAAACGAATATTACAAAATAGACCAATATCAACCAAACAAAGTAAAATTGAGGAGTACATAGATTCTCTTATCACAACATATAATAATATTTTAGCATACACAGAACCCTATTTTGGTCAGATAACAACTTCATTGAAACAGGAGATAAGTGGCAAGATACTACATTGTAGGGAGATATTACTCAAATGTTTTAGTAAATTGAATTGTAGAATAAAAATTCCATTTGGTGTATATTTGTTTGAGGAAATAAGAAGAGATATTTTGACAGACTCTGAGTCCGAGGTTGAAACTGGAATGAGTAGCTCCGATTGTGGAACGGATACAGAGCAGAAACGTGACATTGGTTTAAATAGTGTAAATATTGAGGACGAAAATATTGCGATAATGGCTTCGATCGAAGAAAAGACGAAATTTATCACGATGTGCTCTAGTATCATTCGTGAAAACTACGATGGGAATCCCGTGAATCTGAGCTCTTTTTTGGACAAAATAAATTTAATTGAGGAAATTACAGCACCGAATCTTACTACTTGTTTAATATCTTTTGTGAAATCAAAATTGGACGGCAAGGCCAGAGAAGTACTCCCAGAGAACATTACTTCTATAGATGAAGTTAAGGATGCTTTAAAAACTAGGATAAAGCCGGACAGTTCCAAGGTCGTTGCTGGACGTATAGCAGGTCTGTGTATCAAGGACAATAATTATGAAGCTTTTTCGAGAACTGTTGAGGACTTAGCTGATGCTTTGCAGCGATCGTTAGTAATAGAAGGTGTTTCTAAAGGTAAGGCACATGAGATGGCTATAGAGTCAACAGTGAACGTATGCAGAAACAATGCGAAATCGGACATGGTAAGGGCAATTTTGGCTTCGAGTGTTTTTAGCGAACCTAAGGATGTAGTGGCTAAACTTATTGTTGAGGAGTCTAGCACCCAAAAGCAGTGTCAAGTTCTGGCTATGCGGCACAGTGGTAGTAGGCAAAATTATAGTCGGCGGAATAATGATTTTTACGACTCACGGAGCGATAACCATAATTCTTATAGAAGTAGATCGCGCTATAATGACAACTATAGGCCACGAAATGACAATAACAGGGGTCGAGGTAATAACAATGCCGGTCATAATGGAAATCGCAATAGGCGTTATTACGGTAGTCAGAATATGGGGAATAATTTTCGGCGTCAAGAAGTCTCGGTAAGGACTTTAAACGCGGAAGTCCCTCAGCAGGACATGTTGAGGGAGGAAAAACACTAGATTATGACGTCAAGATTACACCCAGAAGAATATATAGCCTTAATCTAAACTACTCTGATTTCATAAAATTACACTGTTCTGTATCGAATAATGTGAAGACGTTTTTAGTTGATTCGCAGGCTGATATTTCGGTTATAAAAGTGTCTTGCATAGATAATAATTTAAAGATAGATAAGCAGAATACCATCGACATTGTGGGTATAACAACGAATACGACTAATACTTTAGGTACAATTGATACTACCTTATTTTTCCCTAATTGTTCATTGCCTCAAATTTTTCACGTTGTTCCGGATGGTTTCAATATACCATCTGATGGAATTTTGGGCAAGGATTTCCTGAAGTCTAATAGGTGTCGGATTGATTATAATTCAATGACAGTTTCATTCCAGGTTTGCGGTAATAATAGGGTAATAGTTCCAATAATTCACGGTTTTAACGGAAATTCATTTTTTCTACCACCAAGGTGTGAAGTATTTCGGGAAGTTAGTTTAGGAAACATATCCGAACCGGTATTTATCGATTGTCACGAGATCTGTGAAGGTGTGCTCATTGGTAAATGTATAGTAAATTCAGGAAACCCTGTTGTGCGGATTTTGAATACAACGGACGAAGTTAGGTTCATACGAGACTATAATATCAAGTTCGAGAAACTTTCGAATTTCTATGTTTATTCTATAAATAAAATCTTTCCGGATGAACACCGTGCTCAAAGTTTAAGAAAGACTTTAGATGAAAGGATGCCTGATTACGTCAAGGACGACTTGATGACGTTATGTTTAGAATACGCGGATATCTTCGCTCTGGATAATGATAAAATGACTAAGAACAATTTTTACGAGCAGAAATTAAGACTCAAGGACAAAGAACCAGTTTACGTGAAAAATTATCGTCTTCCTTATACGTCTAGAAACGAGATAAAACTGCAAGTCCAGAAATTACTTAATAACGACCTGATAGAACCAAGCACTTCAGAGTATAACAGTCCATTAATCATAGTACCGAAGAAAAGTTCAGATAATAAGAAATCTTATCGCATGTGTGTGGATTTTAGGGCCATCAATAGGAAACTAATTGCGGATAAATATCCTCTCCCAAGGATTGACGATATACTCGACAATCTTGGAAGGGCTAAACATTTTTCTACTATTGATCTATTTTCTGGTTTCCACCAAATACCCCTTCATGAGGATTCGAGGGATATAACTTCCTTTACTACTGACCAGGGAACATTCCGATGGAAGGTGTTACCGTTTGGGTTAAACGTGGCACCAAACTCTTTTTCACGCATGATGGCAATTGCATTTTCAGGATTGGAACCTAATAAAGCTTTTCTTTACATCGATGATATAATTGTAGTAGGCTGTAGTAAACAACACCATTTAGAGAATCTCTGTAATGTTTTTAGTATATTAAGGAAGCATAATTTGAAAATTAACCCCAATAAGTGTAATTTTTTCCGTCCGGAAGTGACATTTCTCGGTCATAAGTGTACTGCAAAGGGCTTGTTGCCTGATGACTCGAAACTAACGGCTATAGAAAAATATCCGGTTCCTAGGGATAAAGATTCTGTTAAACGCTTTGTGGCTTTTGCGAACTATTATAGGAGGTTTATTCCTAATTTTGCAACTATTGTAGCTCCCTTGAATTATATTACACGAAAAAAAGTTAATTTCTTATGGGATGAAAAATGCCAGAAATCCTTCGAAAAGCTTAAATCCGAACTTATATCACCAAAGATTTTACAATATCCAGATTTTAGTAAGCAATTTATGATCACGGTCGATGCATCTAAAACAGGATGCGGCGCTATTTTAAGTCAGAATTTCCATGGACATGATTTACCAGTATATTTTGCTTCAAAAGCGTTTAGTTTAGCTGAACAAAGAAAACCAGTAATTGAACAAGAACTTCTTGCTATATATTTTGCAATTAACCAATTTCGCCCTTATGTCTATGGAACTGAATTTGTCGTTAGAACTGATCACCGACCTTTGGTATATTTATTTAACATGAAGGATCCGTCATCCAAATTAACAAAAATAAGACTAAAACTTTCCGAATACAACTTTTCCATTCAATATATTAAAGGCAAGGATAATGTAGGTGCAGATGCGCTGTCGCGTATATCAATTGATGAAATAAAGAACGGTAATATTTTGGCAATGACAACTAGATCGAAATCTAGACATACTACGATGGGAACAAAACCTTCTGCATGTGATGGCACAATAAAGGTGCATGTTTACGATAAATTTTCACATGAATTTAGCAAGAAAGTCTCCAAGATAAGGTCTCAGATATTTTATAAAGATGGGAAAATTACTAGCATAAAATTGAAGATTTATAACAAATACAAATTTAAATTTCATATAGATGTAAATGTTGTTAACGGAGCATTGAATTACGATGAGATGCTTTTGAGGCTCCAGAGAGAAGCCAACAATAATAACATTTATATGACAGAATGGTCCAAGGATGATTCATTTTTTAGTAGCTATAGCATGAACGAATTGAAGACCCATGGGAACAAGATTTTGAAAACACTGGAGATTATGTTAGTAGACCCAATTGAGACAGTTGTTGACAAAGATAAAAGGAATAAACTTTTGGAAATCTATCACAATGACCCTATCGTAGGTGGTCACTGCGGACGTAAGAGACTATACGCAAAACTGAAAACGAAGTACTATTGGAAAGGAATGACGAAGGACATCGCGAGGTTTATCGGAAATTGTGAACAATGTAATGTGAATAAGGTTAGGCCCGGAACAAAGGAAGAGCTCACTTTGACACCAACCCCGATGAAACCGTTTGATATAATAGTACTGGATACAATTGGACCCTTGCAGACTTCGGAATATGGAAATAAGTATGCGTTAACATTGATTTGTGACTTCTCAAAATACTTGGTGACAATAGCTATCCCTGACAAAAGTGCAAAAACAGTTGCGAGAGCGATTTTTGAAAATTTTATATTAATTTATGGGAAAATGTCTTCGATCAAAAGCGATTTAGGGACGGAATTTAAAAATGAAGTGTTTATTGAGATGTGCAAACTTTTGAATATTGATATACATTTTTCGACAGCTTATCATCACCAGACAGTTGGGACAGTTGAGAGGAATCACAGAGTTTTCAACGAGTACATAAGAGCTTACTTGAAGGACAATATGTCGAGCTGGGATACGTATTTGCGATATTTCACCTTTTTCCACAATACGACTTCCAACACAGTTTTCGATAATAAATATACACCATTTGAACTTGTATTTGGCAGGAAAATATGTATGCCAAATGATATAAATTTTGGAAAAATTGATCCTCTTTACAATATAGAAAATTATAGCAAAGAAATTAAATATAGGCTTCAAAGGTCTCATATAATGGCTAAGGAACTAATAGAGAAACATAAAAATATAAACAAGAATTGGTATGATAGAAAGGCAAAAACACTTGATATAAAGATTTATGACAGGGTTTACGTAAAGAGAGAACCATACGAGAAATTTAATAACATTTACGATGGTCCATATATAGTAAAGAACATAAATGGTGTAAATGTGACCATTTATGACGAAAAAACAGGAAAAGAGAAAATACTTCACAAAGACAGATTAAGAGTAGGTAATGTTAGGAACATTTAAGGCAGAATTCATATTTTTATTCATGAACTGAACCACAAATCGAGGCAAATTCAATAACAATATTCCTTTGAGATTTTAAAATTTGAAATTTTTGTAATTATTTACTTCAAAAAAAAAAAAAAAAAAAAAAACAACAAAAAAAAAAATATAAAAAAAAAAATATCAAATAAAACAAAATCTTGAAAGTTACAGATGTATATAAATAAATAAAAAAAAAAAAAAAAAAAAAAAAAAGAGGAATCTGGAAACAAACAGCCTGATCAACTGTTTGATTTAAGACTTTTCTTTTTTTTTTTTTCAAATAAAAAGGGAGGTGTAGTGCCATCCCCACTATTTATAATACTTAAAATATTACTTTAATAATTATACTATTAATTATATTACTATATTACATTATTCTAATTATACTACTTATTAAGCTATAATTATACTACTTATTAAGCTATAATTATACTACTTATTACACTACTCTAATATACTACCTATTATACAACATAGGCAACACTGTAAATATTATAAGCTAGATGGTAAGATTTGTTGAAAAGAAGAAATTAGAAATAAAGAGAAGCTTAAAATAGACAGACGTGGTTTCAATCATTACACAATTCCGTGTGCCACCTTTCACGACTTGATTTAAACAACAACAATTTGCTTTAATTTTTATTCTTCTTTACACTCTTCCACGTACATAATAACATTTGTTCAATAGATCTTTACAACGGAGATCTTCAAACCACAATTTTTCTCTTCACACGCAACGTGTCTTCACACAAGACTAACTGAATTCTTTCTGATCCCGTTGTCTGCTGCTGGTAAACAGTCTGATGAATGCTCTTGATGGAGAATGACGTTTGCCTTCGCGAAATCTCTATGAATGTAACCATGTTGCCTACTTTTTTACGTATGTATCCCCCTTTTTCTTATACTGATTTTGTTGCTATATTTTTGTTTATTCGTTGATCATATAAACAAGTCCATTGTTTTCTTTTTGGAGCTTTTGTTTAACATTTTAATAACACCATTGCCATTTTTTTTGATTAAAATTCATGAAATTGCACAAATATATAGGTACCTAGACTATTGCTGTCCACTGTATATTTTTAAACTTTTGTACATGCTCTCCAATTTCTACAACATAGAAAAGAAATTTTGTTTCTTCTTAATTTTCAATATTCATTTATTTAGCATCATGAATTTAATATTAAATTCATAAGAATTATTTTGCTTATATGACTGAGTGGATAACTGGAAATACAAATGGAGAAAAAAAAGCCCCGAAAATAAATTAATCATTAGACAGGAACAAAAGGGAAGATGACTGCCATATATTTAAATTGAAAATGACACATTTGTGATTGAGACCTAAGATACAAAAGCGATGGTGACAGAGTTGACTCTGACATGGGGTTAAGCTAATTTTTCTTTAATATCTCGTTGTGCTCAAACTGCTTATATAGTATAATATATTCGTCATTCCTTTGTTAGAAATGTGTAGTCACAGTCTTACGGTGATTATGCAAATAAATGTTTTAAAAACATTCAAACATTGTTAATATTTTTCTTAAATGCTTGTATTTTTCATTATTTTTTTAAGGGTTTTTCTTATATTTGAAAGAAGATATATTTCACGGTGTTGACAATTTAAAACCATTGCATGGCAGTTTCATGTCTCGCATAAGGGATAAATATTTCATGGCAATCAACAGCACCGTTAAAGCTAGCAGTAGCAATCCATACAGCAGAAAGTACAAAAGAAAAATTTATCGATTCATAATTTTGTTTTAATTAGAAATAAGGTTTGCTCTAAACAAATGGAATAATTCAAATAATATTTTTACTTATTAAAAACGTTTAATATATGAGCTCGGAGATTGTAAATAAAATAAAAATAAGTTTTTGTTTAGTTTTAATTAAAATTCTTTATTATTCGAACAATTCCGTGTGCCACTGTTCACAACTTGATGTAAACAACAACAATTGCTTTGTTTTTTATTCCTTTGTGTACACCGTTTGCAAAAACAATAACAATTATTAGACAATTGTTCGACTGATCTTTGTAACGGAGATCTTAAAACCACGATTACTCTATTCAAATGCGCCGCGTCTTCACACTAGACTGACTGAAATTCACTAACTCACTCGCCTGCTTTGCCTTGCCATTTATATGGCAGAGTAAACAATCTGATGAATGTTCTTGAAGGCGAATGTTCGCCTTCTCGAGATCTCTATAAATGTAAACACCGTTTTTTCATTATTGTTGTTTGTGTCTTTGTATATATTTATTCTTGTAGTGTTTGTTGTTGTATTTTCGTTTATTTGTTTATCAGTTTTTATGCTGGTGTTTGTAGCTTGTTGTTATACTACGCAGTGCGATAATTTGTAAACAAGTTTGATGTTTTGTTTCTGTAGCTTTTGTTTATAATTTTAATGTTAAACAATGTAAACGCAAAACACCAGTATCTAGACTATTTCATTTTCGCAACAGTGTTATAAAGATGCCTGCCTTTCACATTTTCTGAGTTAGCTGGCTTGTCAGAGAAGAACGCAATCTATGAGTTTTATCGTAGTTCGGCAGTCATCGTTTCAAGAAGTAATTTTGAATTTAACCGTATATCGAGCCTTAAAGAAACATCATAATTGTTTATTGATAGATTCTGTTAAAAAATTTAAATATTTTTATATATTTGAATTCATTTTAATAAAACTATTTATTATCACTTTTATGAAATTTACGTCAACATTTTTGACATGATGTACATTGCAGCATGGTTTTTACGTAAAAATCAAACACTTCGTGTGAGCTTGGTTTTATTTTTTCTAAATTGTAATAATTTGACATCTAACACCCTTGCTTTGTTTCCAATTATTTAGATGGGGCAGTTTATTGTCACTCGTATCAGTAATACTCTCAGTTGAGGGCTAACTGAAACCTGATGGTACAAACCGTTGTTCTATTTCGTTAGAAAAATTTGTTGTCAATATCATGTAAGGTAAAAAGCATTCCCTTTGATAAATTACGATCATTAAAAGCTGAAATATTTTCAGCTCATTTTTCGACTAGGCGTAATTGGTGTAAATTTATCATCATTTCCGTGGAGCACATTATCAAAGCGAATAATTCTGTTATCTCATACGTACTATTATCACTAACTATTATGAAATAAAATATAGGACGAAACACCTTTTTTTCTAATGTTTGTCTTTCACATGAGATAAGTATGAGAAGAGCAGTAACCAAGAGTCTACAACATTTCAAGAAACAGCTGCTAGCAATCTGCGTGAAAATTGGTAATATTTTCTCTTCCCAAACTACTAAAGGCACACGGTTTTCTGTTCGAAGTGGCACCATATTTGGCGATAAACATCCAATTGTAATGTTTGTTGCTGTTAATACTTTCGTGAGTTCATAAGACGAGCAGATGTTCATCTTCCGAATTGGCGATAGTATTGGTCCAACAAACATACGTAATTGGTCATTGCAACTCTTCAGTCAGAATTTTTTTCAGCTGAGGAGGAGTAAATGTATCTTACCGCACCATAGGGAAAGTCGTCACTATCCCCCGTGTGTGGGGCCCTCACCCACTAAATCTCCCACTCCTCTTTTATACAGTTTGTGCCCACTCCGGAACTACTGTAATTTTACCTCTAAGTGGAGACCCTCTGGCCATTTGCCCCTTTATATCCATATCCGCTCATATATCCATATTGCTCTATGATATCAGAAAAGATATTTAAAAATCCATTCTAATGCTCCAAGTCAAGTTTCTTAGACTTCAGCACGGCTTCAGTGTAGCTGGCTATGCTATTCCAATTTTCTTCTTTGGCCTCATGATTCATGTATTCCACGTTATAAATTGACGCCTCATCTTAAATGCAATTTGGTCGAGTAATTTTCCCCATTTTAAACAGATATTTACAAAAATAAAGATGTCCGGATAACAGCTGCGTTAAATAGTAATTAATCTCACCAAATCTCCTCCCAATCCATTCGGTAATATCTGGGAGAAATTTTGCCGTCCATCTACCACATGTTTCAGTGTCCAATTTTTCTTGCCGGTGTTGTATGGTTCGCTTTCTGGCACGTTCTTAATCTCCTACACCCTCTTCCGCTCATTTGCCTGTAAACCTATAGATATTACACCACTGATTACCAGTACTGCTGATGCAGTCCTATACGCCGATGCCACCCTGAGTGCTGAGGTACGTTGTACCGCTGATAAAATTTTCATTCTACAGTCGGCTTTTAATGCTTCTGTCCAGGTCTAACTGCCGTAAAGCACAATATAGTCCGTAATTGTCATCATCATCTGCATCTGCTCTGTACAGAGCCACCAATATTGGCCATAAACTTACTAAGTTCAGTTAGGATTACGACCTAGCTTTTCACACCGCTCGTGTTGTGTGTGTTAATTTTTATACTTGAGGGGAGGGATCTAAAGTTAAAAGTCAACTCCAAACGATAGATTTTTGAGAAACTTTTCATCGCGCTTTTATTCATTCTATAGGTTTTTGCCAGAAAACTGCTGAGAGGAAATTGCCGAGAAAATATTTGTTCTGATTTGGTACTTGAACGCTGCACCAGCGTCTAATAATTCAACACACTACTAAGTAGACTACAACGCTACACAACTATTTTAATAAATAATGTTTAAAATTTTATACATAGAATGAATAACTTTTTACAACACCTTATATCCACTGGCTGTTGAAGGTGTTCTACAAGAATTACTACAACTAATTGAGTTACGAATGGTATCGTGTAATTTAATCATTCTTCATATTGTAAGAAATTTTCGTGTTTTCGTTTAACTTTTTCAAAGTTTTTGTTGCTAATAACTTGAACTGAATGTTACAGGCAAACAAATTGTCTACATTAGTGCTTACAAGTGTGTTATGTACATCTACTTGTTTGGAGAAAGTATTTGTTAGCCTTGTTCAAAAGCTTCACTGACAGAACTCAATGTTATACGAGTATACAATATTTTAAGTCTGTTCAATACGTACAAACATTCATATATCCCCATTACAAAGGAATAAACTACGTACGTGTATCCGGTGTTTCCAAGCACTTTGTTAGCTTGTTAGTTAGTATAAGTGCATTTTCAGAAGAAATATATTTTAAATAATTACTCAGACTTAGTCATCACACGTGTGTGGTTGTTTCATGCCGTAGAAAGCAATATTTAAGAGCTAAATGTACACTGGAAACCTTGATGCAGTTTTTACTCAAAAAAATTAGTTTATCGAAGAATCTTAAGAGTTGTCATATGTAACTTGTTTATTGATTGATGATAACATTCGTTTACCTTGAGTATACATATATACCAGTAGTTATAAATGAATATTTGTTATCAAAATTATATTAATAACACGTTGCGACATTCAAAATACACCGAACTAATAACATAGTGATAGGTTGTGAGTTTTGTTGAGTAGAAAACAAAAATATTTTTTTTTATATTTCCCGAACCGTCCAAACATGTTTTATTTGACAAAAACTGTATTTTTGATCTTTTCACACAAAATTATTGATTACCCAAATATTTTTTTTAAACTATATTCAAAATTCAAAGTTTTTGAAAAGGGGACAGATGAGCCTCTAAAATGGTATACATAAACATGTAGTTTATACTTACTTGTTATGTGTTTTGGTCGGGTAAACTTGGAAAATACGATTTTTTCTTATTTTTTCGAGTTTACCTATTCTTAATTGCAAAATTTAATTAAAAAATATAAAATAAGTGATGACATTCTGAAAGTGCACAAAGTGAAGAGATTGACACATTGTTTGATCCAATTGGTCAGATATTACCGTAGTTATTATCTAAACAGTATGACAGTTGATTGTTTACCGCAAAATGTGCCAATTTCGTGATTGCACGACTACCAGAAGCCGGCTAATATCTGTGTTTTCTGCAAATGTTATTATATCTCTTTGCGCAAACATAGCCCAAATTCTGGTGGTCGCTCATTTGAAAAAATATATATATGAAAAATATAACTCGACATTTATACTCTTTAAAAAGTCGCCATGGTCTAGTAGGTAGTGCGTTGGCTTATTAGACGAAAAGCCAGGGTTCGAGCCCCAGGCCAGACATCAAAATAAAATACAAAATTATTTCTTCGGCGTCTTTCTCTCAGCAGATTTCTGGCAAAAACCCTTAGAGTAAATAAAATTGCCATGAAAAGTTTCTCAAAAATCTGTCGTTCGGAGTCGATTTTAAACTGTAGGTCGCACCACTCATGTATAAAATTAACACACACAACATAAGTGGTGTGAGAAACTAGGTCGTAATCCTGACTAAAGGGTTGTAATGACCAATTATGTATGTATGTTATAATAACATTAAATAATAACTACGGTAATTTTTGTCCGATTTGATCAAACGAAGTGTCGATCTCTTCACAAGATAATGCACTTTCAGAATGTCATCAGTTATTTTATAATTTTTAATTAAAGTTTGCTATGAACGGACAATCTTGAATAAATATGAAAAAATTTCGCATTTGTCAAGTTTACCTCATCAGAACACATAGCATATTACGTCAAATAATATATTTATGTATGTCATTTTAAAGCTCCAACTCTCTCCTTTCTAATAAGGTTTAAATTTTCGACATCGGTTCAGAAATGTTTGTGTATTCAGTAAATATGTCCGCAACGTAAAAAAAACAGTTTTTTTCAAATAAAACGAGTTTGGAGGGTTCAAAAAATATTAAAAAAACATTTTTGGGTTCTTTTAAACAAAGCTTACAACTTGCACTATGCCATTAGCTGGGTGTATTTAATTCTTTCTATATTGTTTTATAGTGTAATTAAGTAGAAAAAATTACTTTTTCTTTTAATAGGAAAAATATACAGTGTACAGCAAAAGTACCACCACCATGCTTAAGTGTTTCTTGAGATCGAGGTGTTCATTTCTTTTTTCCTCGATAGTAAAGTACCTCCGTACTAGTAAAAATTATATATTTTTACTTGTCTGAAGAAAACATATCATTCCAAAAGATTTGGCATGCTTTAGTATGGAGGAAGAAAAGTAAAGAGTCCAATTCAAAGAGGTTGCATGAAACAGTTAATCAAGGCCTCGCTAATATAATGCTGTAAAATATAATACAAAAAAATATATATAAAGGGTCCGCCAAATAACTTCTTTTTTTAATGCTACTGCATGGCCAGCCGAGACAGCCATTTGAATGAAATTATTTTCCATTATTAACCGGAAGGATTGTGCTTTTAAATAAAAAGAGAAATTTGAGAAAATATTCAGTAGTTTTTTTTTAACACATTCTCAAAAAATGTTTTTGGCGCACCCTTTACATTTGTCGGGACGAAGTATGGGCAGTTTGGAATTTATTGAGGAAATAATTCATAACAGAGATATTGAGTATAACATTTTAACATATTGGGTTTTTGAACTTTAAATTTACTCTGAGCTCTTCTTGGGGGTACCTACAAAGTCCGCAGCTGTTATTTGTCAATGGCCTTCTGTTACGAAGTACAGACTTAGGTTATTTGGCTTTACATTCCTTGTTAGCTTAACGGATTTAAGCTTCCAGATTTGTTCCAGCATAGGGTAGTCGTTTAAAGAGCAGCCCCTGCATTGACCAATTTCTTCGATTAGTTTACGCTTTCTTGTGCCGTCACAACGGACCACCATATGTGCTCAAATGAGCTTTGGTAATCAAAGCTACCACTTCAACCTAACCTAACCTAATTAAGATATATCATCTGCATATCCCTGGCAGTCAATGTCCATCTTAGATAGTTTTGTCAGAAGTTCATCCTCAACCAACGTTCGTAGTAGTAGCGAAAAGACAATTGGCCAATTATGCTTCTGGACCAAAATCCGTACCAAACAGTGACTTGTTTTGGGTGCGTCGGCTTTTCAATTTATGCGTTCAGGTCTTCTGTGCCCCAAATGCGACAATTTTGCTTGTTTGCGTACCCGCCAAGATCAAAATGAGCTTCATCTGAAAAGATGATTATTTTGCCAAAATCGGCATCTTTTGGTGTAGGCTACTGCATGGCCAGCCGAGGCAGCCATTTGAATGAAATTATTTTCCATTATTAACCGGAAGGATTGTACTTTCAAATAAAAAAGAAATTTTAGAAAATATTCAGTAGTTTTTTTTTTAAGCATTTTCAAAAAAAAGTTATTTGGCGGACCCTTTACAAATACGCATTCACATTATGGGTAAGAATACTTATGTGGTTTTCAGCTATGCACCTTTATTGCGTAAATCGCAATAAACGCCATTATTGAGCTCAATATTTCATGTAAAGTTTCAATTAATTATTGCTCAATAAATATGAAAATTGTTACAATATTGAGTAAAACTTAAAATGCAGCACTGTCATAAGTGTGTTTAACCGAACACTTTCTGTTGATATTTGACAACTCAAATGTCAACAGCGACAAATAAAAATAAAAAAACAAAAAACAACAAGAAAACAAAAAAAAACAAAATAGAAACAATGTTGTTGAAACAACCAGCTGTCTTGTTTGTTTTATTATGCCTGAACACTTAAAATATTGTACTCAATTAACCTAATATTGACTCAATAAAAGTGCATATCTGAACATAGTATTACAGTGTTAGAATGTTCTCTTAAATTTTTAAATAAAAACGTTCTCCATCTTCTGAGTTTACATACATATATAAACATACATATATATGAGTGCCTTTATAACCATCATAAAACCTACCAATCATAAAAATAAGAAAAAAAGTTACATGCATCTGACTGTAAATCTAACACTTGAAATGTTTTTAACTGTAAGAGCATAAGAATTCAATAGGAAAAGTGGAAAGAGAATTGCGTGACTTAAATTTTTGAAAATGTATTATTACATGCCTGTTTAGCTCGTTAGTAGAGGTCCATTACTGTGGGTTTTTCGTCACATTATTTCATATTGTCTTCGGCTTTGTCACAATTCCTCTTATTTTTGTTGCCGTTTTTTTTTTTTTTTTTTGTAAATTTATGTGCCGTTAATAGAGTGTATATGTATTTTTGATTTAATTTTAGTGTTAGCATTTTGAATTCAGTGAGTGCCAGTGGTATACGTCACGCTTCACTTAAGTGTTGACTGGCTTGGTGGTATAAGAAAACAAGCAATGACGGTAATATCTGTAATAACTAACGCACAGTGACCTATTCACACATATACACTTACATACACTCAAGCAATGGAACTTTACAAAATATACGAATAATTTTTTAATTTTATCTGATACAAGCAAGATTTACGTTAATGTAATATGCATAATAAGGCGATAAAACAATTTCCTTTCCACATAAATTAAATATTTACTAAAAATAAATTAATTGTCTTATATTTGTAGCCATAGCAGGCAGATGAATAAAGCATTTTATTTATTTATTTCTTTATAAGCTCATCTTTATTTACATATTATGTTTACATATATACAATTTACTTGTTTCGAGATTTTATATATGGATATTACAACGAATAATATTTATACATAAAAGTATTATAAAGTTAATTTTATTTACAATATAATTTCATTTAATGGGAAAATAGAAAAAACCTTTTTGTGATATGAAAAAAAATTATACCAAATCGGGCACGCATATGTCAAAGTTGGTCTAATAATACAAGGCCAGACATCAAAATAAAATACAAAAAGTATTTCTTCGGCGACTTCCTCTCAGCAGATTTCTGGCAAAAACTCTGAGAATAAATAAAATTGCCATGAAAAGTTTCTCAAAAATCTGTCGTTCGGAGTCGACTTAAAACTGTAGGTCCCGCCCCTGATGTATAAAATTAACACACACAACATAAGTGGTGTGAAAAACTAGCTCGTAAAAATTATGTTATGTATGTATACATTTATTTTCAACTGGTGATTTTGTCACGATTGTGGAATTAAGCCACTTCTCTTCATTCCCAAGTGATAAGAGGAATTTTCTACATTTTCAAAATATTTGTTGTTAAGTCTATTTATACATATATTCGATGATATAATCATATTTGGTTTCCATTAAGTTGCGTCGAGTATCTCCAATGTTTTGTGTTTATAATTTTAAGGCATTTATTTTGAATAATTTGTAATTTTTTTAAATGTGTTTTGCAGCTTTATACCAAATCGGGCACGCATATGTCAAAGTTGGTCTAATAACACTTTTAAACAACAGATTTTTATTTTTTAAGTTTAGACATGAACGCTGGTTAAGCAATGGCCACAATGCCCTTGTAATTTTGAGAGATGTTTTGCAGATTCCTCAATTTGTTTTGAGAAGTTTAGTTTTCTATCTAAATCAGTGACACTCAAAATCTAAATTTCCTATCACATGTGATAGGTAAATAAAATTCTACTGACGCTGCGTTGATACACCTACACTATAATCTTACTTGTGTGGTTTCTTATAATGATCTTGTATTTGTTGCTTCGTTTATTGTTTTGTGTTGAACTCAGAGAACAAAATAAATTCAGTTGATGTTTAGCACTTGATGAAGGAAGATCACACTACGCAACTTTTTTGAATGATTTTTCGTTTTTTGCAAATACACGCAGCGAAATGTTTGATGAAAATTGGGAATATGATTTCTTTTTTATAGAGAATATGGATGGTAATGCACAATGTATTGTGTGTTATCGCAATTTATGTCGTAATCCTTATTTTATAAAAAACATTACGAGGCTAGCCATGCATACATACATCAAGATCATGGTGGGTAAATTTAAGTTCAAATTGTTTGTAACTGGTGACGTTGTTGTTTTTTATTCTACAGGCAATCACTTGTTACGCCTAATAACAATACGCCACGGACATACATACATACATATATAAAAGTTAACACACACATGCAAACTACACATTCACACACCAGTAAGGACTTACATATGCAACAATGTGCCTTTGGTTATCGTACTAATATCGTGCATTTGTTGAACTTTGACTTCAATTCCAACATGTTATGCTGGTAAATTAATTTTTATAACATTAATAAGTAAGTGTATGTATTCATAAGTGGTAGTATAGCCTTTGCATTAACTTGAAGGATTAATTTAATTGGAGTGAGCCCACTGTGGTTAAATATGAAACGTTTTGTTCGATAACTTGCCCTTTTGTATTCCATTCCAATATGTTCTTCTCTCATAGAGGAAGATATACTTATTGTTAATTGAGTTTTATAAGCTGCTATTGAAACAAAAGGTTTACCGAATTCAAGATCACCTTAACTGAATTCCAATGGCTTTATAAAATTCGTTTTTCCAAAAGAATACAATTCCTCTTCCGTTACTAAACATATATTCAATAAAAGATGAGTACGGCGTGAACTTTGATTGACAAAGTTAAAAAAAAGTAGATTTAAACATACATAATTAGTCATTACAAGCCTTCAGTCAGGATTACGACCTAGCGTCTCACACCACTTATGTTATGTGTCCATTTTATACATGAGTGACGGAACCTACAGTTTATAGCCGACTTCGAACGACAGATTTTTGCGAAGCTTTTCATGGCAATTTATTATCATAGTTTTTGCGAGAAATCTGCTGAGACGAAGTCGACAAAGAAATATAATTTTTCTTAATTCATTTTGATGGCTTGATCTGGGATTTTAACAGTGGCCTTACGTCTAATAAGCCAATTATATTTTGTATTAGCTCTTTGCACCTGTCGTAATTTTGTTATTTAAATATTGTTACGTTTTCACCTTTTAAAAAAGTTTAAAATATGAATTCGTAGATTGCAAATAAAGTAAAAATAAATTTTTATTTAGTTTTAATTAAATTCTCTATTGTTCGTACACTTCTGCGTGCCACTTGATGTAAACAATAACAATTGTTTTGTTTGTTATTCCTCTTTACACTCTTTCGAGTAAACAATAACTAGTATTCGATAGATCTTTATAACGGAGAATTTGAAACCACGATTATTCTCTTCAAACACCGCGTCTTCAGACAAGACTTACTGAATTTTTATTGATTCCGTTGCTCTGTATTACCTTTTATATTGTAGGGTAAACAGTCAGACGAATACTCTTGAAGGCAAATGACTTCATCTTCTAGAAATCTCTATAAATATAAGCATGCTGCTTACATTTATTTATTCTTGCTTGTTGTTGTATTTCTGTTTAAATTTATTCTTGCAGTTTTTTTGTTGTTGCATTTTTGTTTATTTGTTTATCACATTTTTATACCGGTGTTTTGTTCGCATTTTTTTGTTTACTTGTTTATCATGTAAACAAGTTTATCATTTTTGCAGCTTTTGTGTACAATTTAAACGATGTGAAAGCAAAACATCATTTCCATTTTCGTAACAAAATATTGTTTCTAAACTTTAATATTTTGGACCGGGGAGGTCTACACGACAATGATTACCAATTTATTTTGGTCCGAATTCGATGATATGAACACGAAAGATATGTGAACAGAACAGCGCTCTATGCCATACACCTCATGTCACGCTAATGTTTTGCACTAGCGATTTTAGCGTATGGACATTTCACATGCAGGTGCTGTTAGACAACGTAATACTTCTTCTTATGGGGTTTTCTTAAATCACTGATGTATGTATGTGAGTAAGCCAAAAAACACAGCATTCCTCAAAGCCCTGTAACTCATTCCATCCATCAAATTTACCCTGATTTTTACGACATGTTCATGGAAAATTCGACATTTTGGAAGCACTACACCCAGAGAAGCCGTGGCGGACATTTTTGAACTCACACACTCTTTATTTTACTCAAGTTGAATTAAAGATGCGATAAAAGTAGTTTAAATTTAAAAATAGAAAGCTTTGAATGAAAGACCCTATATAAGTTAGTAGTGGTATATCATAATAAATTTTAATAGAATTAAACACAAAAATTTTTTCAGGTTTAGGAATTGTATAACAATAACCTACCCTACAAAAATTTTACAAGTTATGTTCAGTATTTTCTCTTTTTTTCTTGGTCTTGTCATCATTTCTTATGCGTTTAGTTAATTATCAGAGAAAGACCTGGATATACAAACGTATGATTATATTGTATAATGGTCCCTCCAATTATGTCTTCTAGATTTGTCGTTTCGATTTACCTCGTCTTAGATTTGTAGTCGCCGCAGTCTAGTAGGTAGTGCGTTGGCTTATTAGACGTAAAGCTAGGGTTCGAGCCCCAGGCCAGACATCAAAACAAAATACAAAATATCATATTGGCGATATGACGATTTATACCCTTATTTTGACGATTTTTGGAAATGAATAGTCTTTTATTTACTTTAGTACTTAAAAGTCTCTTTAAGCGTTATATTTGCTTCACAGTTGTTAGTTTTGCAAATTTAGTTTAGTAATAGCAAGGAGTAAAGTCTTATAAGTATTTTTAAATTATTGACACCTGTGATGATTCTACATAAAATGCTACATAATCTAAATGAAAGGGTAATTAGTAAAGAAACTTAGAAAAAAATGATCAGATATTTAAAGAAAAACGGTAAGTTCTTCGAATATTTGCAAATACCCTATCATTACTTAGCAAATAATAGCAATACCAAGAATTAAATAAGATGGGAGCGTAGTGGAGCTTAATTTACCATCTGCCGTTGCAGACCATTTGTAAAAGATTCGAATATAGCTTCTAATATTACCCTAGAAAGACCAAAGGCAAGTGCCAACATTTTTATTGTACGACCAATACTAATAGGATGGCTTCTACACATGCAGTGCATTGTATTTGAAATAGGAAAATATGTTATAAGAAGGAGGAAAGTGTTTGTGGACACAAATATATTTATACCATAAGTGACAGGAAACACATATGCAGGAAAGGAGTTCCACATACGAATAGTCCGGCTAAAAAACGAATTGTGTCTGTAATGCAGTGGGCCAATCGATCATAAACGGAGGTGCTCTCCGACAAAGACAAGTATTACCTTGGAATATAAGTTGAAGAAGTCCCCTTATTTTGCTCCAGCAAAATTCGTTGTCGTAACTAATGAATCAGCTCTAATGAATCAATGGAGTAGGATACCCTATCGTAGTTAACGAGAACATTCACCCTCTCTTGTACGAGGTCGAGAAGTCTCAAACTAGACGTTGAGGCACCGGCGCATTCATGAGAGTTGTATTCGATTCTTCGCAGGATATACACCACTTATATTTATTGAAAAATGTGTCCTTTTTCTGTTGGGACAACCACCGGAAGTTGACTAATGTTTGCGCAAAGCGAAATAATAATATTTGCCAAGAACGCAAATATTAGACTACTTTACTAGTCGTTCGAACGTGCAAAGAGCAAATATTTTTGAACTGAAAGATAATTTGATAAGATATATACATATATATACAAAAAATATGACATGACATATCTACGGTAACTTTTGTCCAATTTAATCAAACGAAGTGTCAATCTCTTCACAATATAATTCACTTTCAGAATACGGCCACTTATTTCACATTTTTTTATTATATCAGAAGAAAAATAATATTTTCAAAGTTTACCCCATCAAAACTCCTAACATATAAGTTTGAACAAATTGTTTATGTATACCGTTTTAAAGGCTAATCTCACCCCTTTCTAATAAATTTTGAATTTTTAAAATAGGTTTAAACATATTTGGGTAATTAATAATTTTGGATGAAAAGATCATAAAAACCGTTTTTGTCAAATAAAACAAGTTTGGAGGGTTCAAGAAAATAAAAAAATTTATTTTTGTGTTCTACTCAACTACCTGAACAACTTTGACTAGGTAGTTACTCGGTTGTATTTTCACTATCGCACCGTGTTATTATTAAGAATGCGAGAAACTAGGTCGTAATCCTGACTGAAGGGTCGTAGTGGCGAATTATTTATATATATTATAAAGAATGCAAGTAAAAATGGGGATGAAATAGAATATCTTTTTTCATACAAGTTTTGTAAACCCTAGAAACCCTAGTGTGTTGACTTATTAGATGTTAGGCCACAATTAAAACCTCTGATCAGATATCGCCAATAAAACGAAGTATGAAAAAATATTTCTTCGCGGACTTTCTCTCAGTAGATTTCTGGCAAAAACTTTGAGAGTTAATAAAATCGCTATAAAAAACCATAGGCCGCGGCACTCATGTATAAAATTAAAACACACAACACATTAGCGGCGTGAGAAGCTAGGCTGGCTGAATAGTTGTAATGACCAGTTATGTATGTAATCCCTTTAGGTGCAAATTTATATCGAAAATTAATTAACAAATTTTTTAACCTTTTCTTATTAATAAATGAGAATTTTATTTTAGAAGACTAAACTTCAAAACTTGTAAGTATGTAATATGAAATACGATTTACATCACAATTTTTTGGAATCTATTACGACGTTAATCGAGGAATTACTTTATATATGTATGTATGTTAATACGTATGTTCATATGTGTTTATGTACACCATCTTTGTGAGCATTTAAATAAAATACACACAAATGCCATTATTATGTAACAGGGCGCTTTTTAACAGCAGCAAAGACTGAGGGTGTATTTTTGAAGGCAATGTATATACATACAGAGATGTGTGTGTTAAAAAACAAATTTCCCGCGATTAATAGCTAATCCTGTTAATTGTGTAATAAAATTGTTGTGAATTACGTAAAATTGGTTGGATTTAATTATACTCATAAGCAGTGCGCACTAGCCAATTTGGGTGTACATACTTATATTTTTGATTAAAAAAATAATAACCGTCAAAGTGCTTCTGTTAATCATGTGCCTTAATAAACGCATGTACACTTTAACCTTTACGTATGTTTTTAATTTTAAAACAAGCGTACGTACGTAATTGGTCATTACAACCCTTCAGTCAGGATTACGACCTAGTTTCTCACACCACTTATGTTGTGTGTGTTAATTTTATACATGAGTGGCGGGACCTACAGTTTAAAGTCGACTCCGAACGACAGATTTTTGAGATACTTTTCATGGCAATTTTATTTACTCTCAGAGGTTTTGCCAGCGATCTGCTGAGAGGAAGTCGCCGAAGAAATACCTTTTTGTATTTTATTTTGATGTCTGACCTGGGGCTCGAACCCTGGCTTTTCGTCTAATAAGCCAACACACTACCTACTAGACCACGGCGACTTCATTTTTTAAAACAAACTGTATCTCTAAAAGTGGCTTTCATATCTTTCTCAAATTGCATGATATGCTCACTAGAAGTGTTGTCTAACATATTCTGAAGTTTGAATAAAATCAGTTGTATATAATAATAGTTGTGGCCATTTTCTCATATGTACCAGAGATCAGCAATGAGTATTCAAAAAGATGAGTAGAAACGAATCATACTCATACTGATACTTATACGCATTCACACTTATTTTACTGTTCGTATTCAAAGTTTGAAGTACTCATCATATTCATACTTAACAACACGTATGATGTTGTTGATTTCGACTCCCTATTACTAAACATTTACAAGAATCACAAAATAAGTATGATTCGCGTACGAACACTAAAATACTCAGTAAAAGGTTGTGTGTTTGGTCTGATCGCTGATCTGTATTTTTGCTTATGGGTCTTTTTTCTTATTTTGTAAATGCAACAACAACTAAGACTGTAAATTTTGATGAATGATTCGAGTCACTCTAATCATTTATAAGTATTTTTCTAAAGTTATGAATCTAAATGAGTAAGCTTATGAATCAAACATATTTCAAATGGTATGAGTTTGATGTCAACGTTGTACGCACTGTTGCCAGATAAATTTGGTATAAAATCGTCAAAACTAGATGAAAAAATCGTCAAAAACACGGAAAAATAAAAATATCTTTCTTTTTAGTAAAATGTCTGTTTTTATTCGAAGAAATTTATTCTAAGTTACATATACATACATAAGTAAATAATTCTTATCATTTAATAATTTTTGTACAAAAGTTAAATATAGATTTATACATTAACCCTTTGCGAAAGTATTAATTTTATATATGGGTGTCATGCTGGTCGGAAAATGTTATCACTTTCTTTATCAAAGTCAGTGTTAAAAGAGTCAAATAAAATTTGTCATCGCTACTTTCAAGTTCACGGAACACTTCTTTCAGTAAATATATTTTCGCCATTTGATTAGAGTATTATTTTGAAATATTTTAAGAAACGAATTCGCCAAATTCGCCGATTTCAACGAATTTCGAAAGCTTGTCGATTGAGAGCAGACATACGAATAGATCGATAATAGAGCTTTAGTGGCTGAGAGCAGACATACAGACGCAAAGAGTTAATTATGTTTACACTTTGTTCTATAAAATATAATTAAACATTTATTTATATATATCGGAATTTAGATGCCGCAATATATCAGGTTTTAATAATGTATTAAAACAATTTGCTTTATTTAATATTAAGTTGTCCTTGGTATACAGAATTCCTTCAATTGTGATATTGTTTAAACGATTTATTTGTTTAGTTTTATTGATATTTACCTGACTAAAAATACTTTCCACATTGGCGGACGAATGTGGTAGAGTTAAAATTGTTTGGATAAAATTTGACAATTTTGGAAATAAAAAGTTTGTATATAGTTTTCATTCCACAAATTTGTTTCCAAAAACTTAAGAAATCCATATCACTTTTATTGATTGTACTACTGAAATCTAATAATTTAAGTTCTCGAAATTCTGTATCAACGTTTTGCATATCTTCTTCAGATACCAAATATTCTATTCTTAACAAAGTCATATTAACACTATTATATGAAACCAGTGGTGCAAACATATACTTTTAATTTAATTCGCATTTTGAAAGCAAAAATCGGCAAATCGCACTTTTTCATTTTTAAAGTGAAAAATCGGCAAAATGCCGATAAATCGGCATATCTGGCAACAGTGGTTGTACGCATACTCATTGCAATCTGAACTTATAAATGAACGTTGTAGTAGTTAAATTTCAATATTGTTGACTCTCTTATATTCAAAATTTCATGAGTGCTTATGAGTAGCGAAAAAACGATTCATTGCTGATATCTGATAAATACCCCTTACGACAGCTGCACAACTGGGTATGTTTTAAATTTTAAAAACTCGGTATCTCTAAATGTGGTTTTCATATAGTCCTCACTAGAATTAAAAGCGGTCAAATCAAATAATAGATGAAGTCATATTCTCGTATTTACCCCATTGGTCATTAGCTGCATAACTGGGAATATATATGAAAGCAAATAAAAATAAAATAATTTTGCATTTTTATTCCATAATTATTTTCAATAAATTAATATATTATGAGCACGGAAATCTGCAGTATATGGGGGTTAGACAGATTATTTATTGTTCTGCCTTTGCCATGGCGATCCTGCCGGGATGCTGACAGACCAGCTCAAGAAGTACAGGTCGAAAAGAAAAAAAAGATAAAACATGGTCCGCATCAAGCAGACAGCTCGTAAATCAAGCTCAAGCGAAAACATTTTTTTCTCCCTTGCTGCTGGTTGTTGATTTAACGTCTTTGGTGGTTTTTATTACATAGTTTTTGTTGTCTCTAGAATACTGCCATGTAGTTTCTAGAGCCAATGGGCCTGATGACTTTTTGCAGGCTTATTCTCTACTAAGTAAGAATGGTAGTTTCTTCTCCTCTTTTGCTGCGATGGAGCCTTAGAAGGATTAAGTCGACAGTTTTGTAGCAATTTTTTCCTAATTTCAGCTACTAGAAGTACGTTTAATTCGAACTTTTTAACTTTTTGTTGAAAAATTGTTAATAGTCCAATAATTAACTAAAATACCAAACTGGTCAACTTTTGATTTGTATGCTCGATCATTTTACATCCTTTCATATTCCAACTTCTCCTGTAAAAACTTTTATTGTATTGCTGGATGAAGCCTTTATTATCATTATGTTACTGGTTGTCTCCAGCAGTTAAATTGTCGGACATTACCAATTAAAAAGAAAATTAATTTCTTTTTCTTTTCCAAAGGGAAAGTGAATGACATGTTGAATCAACTAAGAACAATCAACTCATGTTGATCGCTCTTCGTTAAGAGGGAAGGTGTAGTGTGTTTGACTAGACGAAGTTGCCATACCCTTTGTATATAACTTAATATCAACACATTCTTGTTGATATTATACACTCTGCATAAATGTTGAGACAGCGTGTCTTATGCTGTCTCCGCATTTTCCCACCATATACATAGTGTACTAGATTTAATAATTAGCATACAGTTAGTTTTAAGAACATTTATTAATAAAAAGACAATTGAAATGAACAGTCGCACAAGCGGCTGTTTCAAAACAAACGTAATATATTTTATTTTAATTACACATAGTCTGTTCCATTTTCATACGATATTGCAGCGAGTTTTTCCCCATCTTCAGTTTTTTCTTCAGGTTATATTCTGGTAACTGGATTTCTTCGAAGTCGGAGTAATCTGGAGTTACGTAACCTTCGATTTCCACTGCAATTCCTTGAAATTTAATTGCTTCATCATAACTATTATTTTTTTGTAACTCTTGAAACCTTTCCTATTCTCATAACCAAAAGCTATTATTTGTTGCGCAGTAGGTCATTCACCATCCGTTATTATTATTTGCTCTATTAAGGGCCATTATTACAACTTGCCGTTAAAGTTAGGTTTAGTTAAAGGCAACTTTAGCTAAGTGAATTGTCCTGAATCATCGCCAGTAAGAGTTCGATGCAACACTCATTTTTTGTTGTTTCTTTAAGCCAATTTTCACAAGTGGTTTTTCGGTTTTTCATCTGTCTTTGATTCAATTTATGTGGTAACCATTCTTCTGACTTTAGTACAATGAAAAAATATGACGTTGTACGTTCACTGATATGATATATACTGAATATCTTTAAGAGATGTCATCGTCAACTCAAAGAAAATTAAAATAATGGGTCGTTCATATTAAATAAGCACTACGGTTACATTTGTACCTTGACCGGTATACCTTGTACGTTTAATTTACGTTAGCTTGGAGAATTTTAACAAAGGGAGTGTATTTAAATGCAATGCGGAATACATACGCAAAAATACCATCTGTGACAAAAGTCTTATAGTCATAAAGTCTTAAGTAAACACAATTTTTAACTTTTTTTATTAAATCAAGTTCGACTATTTATTATCTGATTTCCTTTAATTTTTTCTTTTATTTCGTAGTTGCTACTCATGAAATAAAAGCAATTATTTTCAAAAAGTAATGGAAATCCAATAGTCATGAAAAACATAAATAATGTTAATTGAGACAAGTACAGAAAAACGTAAACAAAACCAATTTCAAGTTTTCATTTCATTATGAGTAAAAAGGAAGCGAAATAAAAGATTGAACAGCAAGTGTACCGAATATATATATCGTAACTTTTGTCACATTTCTCATGGAAATGGTCAAAATATAACGAAATTGAAAAAGTCGTAATAACATAACAAATGATATAATTTTGTAATTGAAGCAGAACTGCAAAAGCTATAGTAATAGGTACGCGGTTAAACACTTTACTAAAAATTGTTTAAAAAATTGACTTTTTGGATTGATTTGGTTTTCAATAAATGTAATGTTTATATTATTTTAAAACTGCTACAGATAAATATTGTTACGAAAATTAAAAATCTAAATACTGAATCTTAAACGATTCGTTTAACATTAGAATTATAAACAAAACCTATAAAAGCAAAACAATGCAGTAACAAACCTGTTTACAAATTATCATACTGCTTAATATAACAACAAACCCCAGCATAAAAAATGGTACACAAGTAAACCAAAATATACGAGCAACTCTACAATAATAAACATAAACAACAATGTTTACATATATAGAGATCTAGAGAAGGCGAAGCCACGAACATTCGCATTCAAGAACATTCATCAGACTGTTTACTTTGCCATATAAAAGGCAAAGCAAAGCAGGCGACTGAGTTAGTGAAGTGCAGTCAGTCTTGTGTGAAGACGCGGTGTGTTTAAAAAGAGTAATTGTGGTTTGAAGATCTCCGTTGCAAAGATCTGTCAAATAATTGTCCAGTGATTGTTATTGTTAACGCAAAGGTTATAAACAGAGGAATAAAAAAGAAAAGTTGTTGTTGTTTATATCAAGTTGTGAACAGTTGCGCACAGAATTGTTCAAATAATAAAGAATTTTAATTGAAATTAAACACAAATTTATTTTTATTTTATTTGCAATATACGAGCTCATATTTTAAACGTTTTTTTAAAAGATAAAAACGTAACAATATTTTTATATTGTATTTACAGGTTGTGGTCGCCGCAGTCTAGTAGATAGTGTGTTGGCTTCTTAGACTTAAAGCCGGGGTTCAAACCCTAGGCCAGGCATCGGCGACTTCCTCTCAGCAGATTTCTGGGAAAAACTCTGAGAGTAAATAAAATTGCCATGATAAGTTTCTCAAAAATCTGTCGTTCGGAGTTGACTTTAAACAATATGTTCCGCCACCCATGTATAAAATTAACATACACAAGTGGTGTGAGAAGCTAGGTCGTATTCCTGAATGGTTTTAAAGACCAATTATGTATGTATGTATGTATTTACAGGGTAGGGAATTTAAAAGTTTAACTTAAAAAATGTAATAAAACAAAAACAAAATTTATTTTTTCATTGTGAAGTACAAATGTTCTGATTAGAAATAGAATATTATTTCATCCATAAGGGTGCCGCGGCTGGCCTTACAGTACCTCATGCGATCGGAATAACATCACAAAAGCTGGCCGTCAAATGCTCAACTGTGTACGGATTGTCGGCATAACACTTTTCTTTAACGTCACCCTACAGAAAATGGTCCAACAGTATCAAATCGCAGCTTCTTTGGCGACCAATTGGCATCATCATTTCGGCTAATTAAACTGCGATGAAACGTTTGATGAAATATATCGATTGTGCCATGAGTTATGTGGCAAGTTGCACCATCCTGTTGACGATGTCTCCATTGACCGTAATGGTTACGCCATACTTATTTTCAAACAAATATGGGCCAATGATGTCTTCGTTCCACAAGCCGCACCAAACAGAAACTCCTAATGGGTGCATTGGTTACTGTAAGACCATCGTTACTATTATATATGCGATGCTAAGACTTCAGCTTAAGATTTGTCAGATCTTCATCACTGATCGTTTATACGCTTTATAGGAACATTTCTCTTAACTGGTCTCTTAGTCATACCTGTGAAATTTCGATTACGATTAGTAATCAATTTTGTTTACTTTTTAAAAAGAATCGTAATGATTATATAATTCTAGTAAAAAAAATTTCGAATTTCTAATTGATTACGATTACAAAATAATCTAAAACTAATCAGGACTACTGGCGATTAGTAAAAATAATTCAAAAGAATCAAAAGTTATCCATAAATCATCAAATGATTTTCAATAATTACTTTCAATTCTTTTTGAATATTCGAAAATAATAAGAAATAATTCTTTCAGAATTTGTGATGATTCTTGATTCCTTATCGCAAAATGTGTTAATTTCACAATAGAGTGACCACCAGAAGTAGGACAATGTTTGCGCAAAGAGAAATAGTAATTTTTGCAAGAAACACAAATATTAGCCGACCTCTGGTAGTCGTGCAAATGTGAAATTGGCACATTTTGTGATAAACAATCAAGATCCATAAAAACTTTTGAAAATTTTTGAACTGAAAGTTCATTTGATAAAATGACATATATAAATAATATACCACGACTGTTATACTATTTAAATAATAACTACGGTAATTTTTATCCGATTTATTAAAATGAAGTGTCAATCTTTTCACAAGATAATGCACTTTTAGAATGTCATCAGTTATTTTATATTTTTTAATTAAATTTTGCAATTAAGAATAGCTAAACTTGAAAAGATGAGAAAAAAATCATATTTTCCAAGTTTACCCAATCAAAACTTAGAATATGGAAGTTTAAACCATATGTTTATATATACCATTTTAAAGGCTCATCTAAAATCCAAAGTTTTTTGAAAATGGGTTAAAAAATATTTGTATAATCAATAATTTTGTGTGAAAAGGTCAAAAAACAGTTTTTGTCAAATAAAACAAGTTTGAAGGGTTCGAGAAATAAAAAAAAAAATACTTTTGAGTTCTTCTCAACAAACCTCACAACCTACGCTATGTCATTAGCCGTGTTATTAATAATTACTTAATAGGTATGCTTTATATTTAATTGAAATTAAAATGTATATACGCGTCATACTACATGTACTGGAATAATTACTCTGAAAAGTATGCAATAAAATCGTGTATGAAACTAATGGAATTGAATATCACTCATACGTCACATGCTTGTAATTATTAATTTTAGATATGTATTGTTACGTCTTTACCTTTTTAAAAACGTTTAGAATACCAGTTCGATGATTGTAAACAAAGCAAAAATAAAATTTAATGTTAAGTTTCAATTAAACTCTTTATTTTTCACTCTACTTTTGTGTGCCACCGTATACAACTTGTCGTATGTAACAATAATCTGCTTGTTTAGTTCGTTATCTTATCTGCTTACAACATTTTTGTAAGCAATACCACTTGGACGTTCGATCTGTATAGCGGAGATCTTCAAACCGCAACTCGTCTTCACACAAGACTCACTGGTTGCCTGCTTTGTCTTGCCTTTTTATATGCTCGCGTATTCAGTCTGATGAAGGTGCTGGAAGTAGAATGTTCTCGTCTTCTCCTTCTTGGGAATTCTATCGCGACTACATTGTTGTTTGTGTATTTTGCTTATGTTGTTTGTTGTTGCTTTCTTTCATACTGTTGCTTAACTTGGAACAAGTTCGTTGTATTTGTGTGTGTGTGTTTAGCTTTTGTTACGTTGTTTGTTGTTGCGTTCGCTTATGTTTCGTTATCTCTCCCCTTCTCTTTCTTACTCACGGTCTTTGTTTTTCTAGCTTTGGCTTATTGTTTTAATGTGAAATGATATTACACGGTTTCCATTTTCGTAACAATATTAAACATGAGTATAATATGAGTGAATAATAATTAATTGTAATTTTAAGAAAAATCGATCAGTTCCATTTAGAAATATATGCCTTGGTGCTTTTATTTTACGCTAATTTTGTAGTCGCTTTTGCATTTAGCCGTCATAGTAGGTAGTCTGTTGGCTTCTGAGGCGTAAACTCGTGGTTCATATCGTACATAATGAAATATAAAAAACATTTCTTTCGGCAACTTTCTCCCATCAGACGGCTGACAGATGACTTGATTGCTCTCTATTATTAAGATCAAAAAATTTTGATTTTATACAAATAAATGAGACTTAATACTTGACCTTAACTCCTTTTATAAAATCGGGAAAATTTCATGAGAAGAATAATGGCAAGCTATCACAGTTCTGGCTACAATTTGAAGGATGTTTTATGTCATACTTAATCGAAGCGTGTTTTCGTTAAAATATTATAAAATCAAGTCACAAATAGGAATCTAAATTCAATACATTGAAACCCCTTACTAAAGACATTACTAAAAATTAATGTTTTATAAAATTTGAATTATTTTCAGAAAGATACTTACGTATACTCATAATATCCAATATAACAATACAATAAATCGATAAACTTTTTACGATTTTCATGTTGAGGTATTTTCATGTTCTGCTGAATAATAAATTACAAAAGAGAATACCAAAAACTTCTCATATAATAACAAAAAATTTAATATTTTTCTCAGAAAATAAAAAATTTTAGTCTAAGTCCGGTTTTTCTATTCTAGCATATTGATCATATTAGTATGATGATTGGCAAAGCTCGGGCTGTTCTTGGTTTTGTGAAAAGATGGGCTAGGGAAATCATTGATCCTTATATAACAAGATTGCTATACATTTCACTTGTTAGACCTATTTTGGAGTATGCGTCTATTATTTGGAATCCATACTATCGTTGTCATATTGATTCAATAGAGTCTGTGCAGAAGCAGTTTTTATTATTTTGTTTACGTGGCTTAGGATGGGATTGTGCCAATGGGTTTCCGTCGTATGAGACTAGATTAGGTTTGATAAAACTTCCAACTTTAGATTTAGTTTTGATTTGTTTTTAATCTGGTTAAAGGTGATATCGATTTTGAGTTTTTGCTTTGTAACATGAATTTCAGTATTCCAGCAAGATTTTCACGGCACTATCGTCCTCTTTCTTTAGATTTTTATAGAACGAACTATGGATGTAATTTTCCTTTTCGTAGGTTATGTAATGATTTTAACTTATATTATGATTTTATTGATTTTAATTATAGTGTTTGTAATATAAAACGTAGCTTATATGCTGGCATTAATTTGAAAATTATTATATAAAAATGTATTTTCGTTCTTGTCATAGGTAGTTCCTGTTTATTGTTACTTTATTCAGCTTGTGATTAAGTTCGGTAGCTGATTTATGTTCTCGTTGCCATTACTTTTCCCTTATCCGTTACAGTCCGGATAGTAGTGTGTACGTGTCCCTACGTAATGGGTATGCGCCCTCTGCGGTCGGATGAGGGATATTAAAAAAATTTTTAAAATGCAGATATTTTGCTTTCAAGGAGTCACGAAAATAGAACAAAAAAAAAACCAAAAATTTAAAAGTAACTTCATTGGTATACACAGCACAGCAACCCGTCTATTCGTTCTCATCGATATACCATACCCATGGACATATGTACGTCATAGACATGCAATGCACAACATCTTGTCAGTCTCTTAGGCATTCCTTTACATCAAAAAAGAAAAATATTATGATTTTAAATTAAGAGAAACCCTTAAAATAAAGCTGAAGTGGTATGACAAAGTTTGCACAAGTTTTTTTTTTTAATATGAACACATTAAAAAAATTATGCCGAAATTTAATACTTAATTGTAGCACATATAGGCTGCCTTCCAAAATGTATCAATACAAAGTTTGTATGCAGGTCTACTACTGTATATAAATTATGTAGATATGCAAAGTAACCAAACAATTCATCAACTATAAATCCGATGCCTGATTGCATTTTGACTGCGTTAAAAATACGCATTGACGACGTTTTGAAATAGAATACATTGTATGTATTTTGTACAGCGGCAATATGAAGCATGATACTTTGTTCAAACACAAAGCAACTAACATTTGGGAAGGCAGCCATACATACATATGCTAACAATTATAGATACACCTTATTATAAAATAATAAAGTAACTTTAACTATGAAAATCTCTTCCAAAAAGCAAGCAATACTTTTTTATTTTCGTTCCATCTGAACACATCGTTAAAACGAAAAATTTAGCAAGTGCATTTATTTAAATATAAAACGGGAAATTCCATTAAATCCATTCAAAATTGTTGATCATAATAATAGATACACTTGACTTATTTGTAATTTTTATTTTATGTTAAAATTAAATTTTGTGTGATTTTTCTTTGTGTTTATGTAAAATGGTAAAAAATTATTTTTTTTGTTAAAAAATTGTTTAAAACCCTAAAATATTTCAAAGAAAATTGCATTAAATTATCATCGTACTGAAGAAGAGAAAAACGTTGTTCAAAGAAACACGAAAATTTTTGGCAAAAAATTACCATTCGAAATCTCCAAAGGCTATTTCCTCCGAGATTGATAATCAAATAAGTACAGTAACAGTGCGTCGCCATCTTATGCAAGGAAAAGATTGCTGCAAATGTGACGAAATATAATCTGGAACGAAGAAACAAAAATAAATTCTTTTGGAAACGATGACGAATTCGTTTATAAATGAATTCATTTTTGTTTTATCGCTCCATTTATATTGAATGATCCCAAATTTCTCTGAAAATTCTCGGCATTAATGGACAAGGGCGGACGTTGCCAACTTAATTGGCTGTCAGAGTAGATCAAAAGATTTTCACGAAAATGTCTGCCACCCTACAAGAATTAAACTGCTTTCAAAATGGTTATGACCTGACTTCACTTAATTATTCATTACAACCCTTCAGTCAAGATTACAGAAGCGTAATTAGGCATACTCTAACTTCTTGTTACGTTTCTATCTTTTAAAAATGTTTAAAATATGAGCTCATAGGTTGAAAATAAAATAAGAATAAATTATTGTTTTAATTAAATTCTTTATCGTTCGCACAATTCTCACAACGTAATGTAAACAACAACAATTGCTCTTGTTATTCCTCTTTGCACTATTTTGCATAAACAATAACAATTATTAGAAAATTGTTCTACTGATCTTTGTAGCGGAGATCTTCAAATCACGATTACTCTCTTCAAACACACCGCGTCTTTACACAACACTGACTGAACTTTTACTAACTCAGTTGCTGCTTTGTTTTGCCTTTTATATGGCAACGTAAAGAGTATAATGAATGTTCTTGAAGGCGAATGTTCATGGCTTCGCCTTCTCGAGATTTTATAAATGTAAACATCGGTGTTTCATTATTATTTTTTGAGTATTTTGTTTACATTTATTCTTGTAGCGTTTGTTGGTATATTTTTGTCTACTTGTTTATCATCATTTTTTTATGCTGATGTTTGTTGTTACATTACGGAGTGATAATTTGTTAACAAGTTCATTGTTGTTTTAAAGTTAATCGATGTAAAAGCAAAACACCAGTTTCCAGATTTTTTTCATTCTCGTTACATTAAGTTTCAATAGTATTGTTGACATCGATGGAAAGAAGATACAAATTTTGACCGTCGGGACTAGTTGCTACTCGAATGGCTTTAAATATGGAGATTGAACGAGACAGGACCTCTATAACCAAACTTTGCCTCCGTTCAACGGACTAGAATACGGTGCTTTGGGCGGTCAGGTAAATTAAGATCTGGACAATTATCTGGACATCATTTGGTAAACATGACGTGTAAGGATTTAAATATCTTTATAGAGGGTCATGTGACAACTAGGGCAATAACATCGAGGAATACGGAATCTATGACCGTCCTGGAGAGTAAAGAGGCGATTAATAATAATCGACAGTGAAAATATATAATGATGGTCGCTTTTCCGATAAACAATCAAGATCCATCAAAAATTCTGAAAATTTTTTAACTAAAAGTTCATTTGAAAAAATATTGTATATATGAAAAATATAACTCGACTGGTAGACTCTTTAAATAATAACTACGGTAATTTTTGTCCAATTTGATTAAACAAAATGTCAATCTCTTCACAAGATAATGAACTTTCAGAATGCCATCACTTATTTCATACTTTTTAATTAAAGTCAAGTTTACCTCATCAAACCCCATAGCGTATTAAATTAAATAATATATATATGTATATCGTTTTAAAGGTCTCTCCTCACCTTATTAGAAGGTTTAAATTTTGGACATTGTTTCAGAAATATTTGTGTAATCAATAAATTTGTGCGTTAAGTCCAAAAAACAGTTTTTTCAAATAGAACAAGTTTGGAGAGTTCAAAAAATATAAAAAAATATTTTTGAGTTCTACTAAACAAAAGTCACAACTTGCAGTATGTCATTAGCTGTTTGTATTTATTTTTTTATTTTGTCCCGTGTAATTAGCCTGGGCACAGAACGGTGCACGCTATATGGGTTCCTAGTCATCATGGAGTGATTGAAAATAAGGAAGCAAATATTCTGGCCAAAATATTACACACCAATGTCTCACAGTTCATTAGAAACAAAACTATTTTTGGCAGCAGTCACTGATTTAAAGTATTATCGGGTTAACTTATTTATAAAAGTCTATGACATCATGTTGAAAAATATGAACACTCGTTTTCAGTACTTTAACTATCAGACTTAATCGCGTTATAAAATTTATTGAGTAGATAACATAACAAGAACACTTAATTCAATATGTATACAAGGAGTTTAAACTTAAATGTTAATTCTTAACGTTCCTTTATTTTCTTATTTTTTATAAGTTGAATGTAACTGAAATGTTTACCCTGCTTAAACATAATTTTATAGCCACAAGTAAACAATCTGTACACGCCGTAAATTATTCTTTTTTTTTTAATGTCGGCTAAAAATTGCTTACCAAACTTCAAACTTTAATTTCAACTGGGGTGCGGTAAAAACTTTTATCCACTAGGGTGCGCATAAAAGTAAATATTACAACTACCGACGACAGAAATCTATGTTGAAAACTTTTCTGTTGAAACTTAAACTATTTTTTTTTTTTTTCTATTATTAATTAATATTGAAAGTTCTTTTCTGCATTAAAATTATGCTTGTATAGGAAAAATAAACAAATGCAGAAAATAAAACCATAGGACTTTATAACCATTCCTAGCAAAATCAAAGTACTTTTATTTTATTTTCTTTTTTTAAATAACTTTAACTGGAAATTTTTGTTAAGACTGCTGACGTCGAAAAAAATTCTTTTAAGTAAGCTACTGCTTACTACTGCTCACAGTTTGTATTTTTCATTTCTTTAAGGGCCATTATTACAACTTTTAGTTAAAGCTGAGTTTAGCTAAAGGTAACTTTAGCTAAAGTTAACTTTAAAGTCACCTTTAACTTCTTTTCGTTATTACAATCTACGGATAAAATAAAGTTAACTTAAGTTTCCATATAGAAAATAATATAAATAATATGGCAAGTTCAAAGATAAAGGGAACTTTAAAAGGTAGAATGATCTTCCCTTTAGCTTAACGCTCACCTATATTTTATTATGCACTCATAATAATGAAAATCAAGTTATCTGCCCTTTATAATCCTGCCTTTAGTTAACGGCAAGTGTTAATAATACCCCAAGAGTTATAGTTGAGTAGAGGAGTTCCAAAGCACCTCACTTTCTCGTCATTTCTTTCCATTGTTTTTCATATAATACCCAAATATTATAGGGGTAGAAAAGGTTTCGATTCCATTGCGGACTAAATTCGGAACTGTTCTTTACCAATGTATACGCCGGGCTCAATTATAAAACGATTATATATGGTTTTCAAAAAAGGACTTCTGAATTTGGACAATTGATAACGGCCATCGTTTTGAAGTAGTAAATAAACGACCAGCACCCATAAGTCGACGAAATGCAACATCTGTCGAAAAAGTTGTTGTCCTTAAGATTATGTAGTAGAATTGCATCACTCACAACAAGTCGGCCTTTCGCAGATCACAACTTTGCGAATTATAGGTCATGACTTAGGCCTGCACTCGTAGAAAATTTAATTTTTCTAGGAATCGTAGCTAATGATGTACATTTGATGAGACATATTCCTGTAATAATTGAGTACGCGGACAAACAAAATATCGAATTCGGAACGATACTAATTCACATGAGATCCAAGAGCGTCCAATTGATTTCGAAAAAATTTTTTCTTGGTGTGTTGGCCGCCATCGGTCCATATTTCTTATAACCGACGTTGGCCATGGCATCAGCTTCATCGTCAAGTACTATAGGGCGAAGAATACCAGTTTTTTTTAATGATCTAAACACCAACGTGATATATTGCCAATATAATTGCGCTACGTGGCACATCATCACATCATATCACATTGGGTCTTCTGCAGGAGCGATTTGAGGGCATGGTCACGTGAACTGACGATTTGACTCCGTTATATTCCTTCTTGTAGGGTTTTTTAAGTCGCAGGTGTATACGAAAAGGCATAGACCCCAAAGATCTTAAAATACAACGTAACCCATGCCATGACTGAAATTCAGTCTGATTTGTGTACCAGACTCTTGTAAACTTGAATATTTCGGATGCGATTCATTCAGAGAAGGAGTTACAGACATTTAGACGACGTTATGTTCCACATATAATGGCATCAATAGATCTTTAGAATGAATTTAAAAAGTCGATGATATTTCATACATACTTTGTTTTATTTAAATTTAGCGATAGGATCCCGTAATCTAGTGGGTAGTGTGTTGGCCTATTAGGCGTGAGGCCACAGTTTAAACCCCAGGTTTAACATTTCCAACAAAACGAAATTAAAAAAAAATATTTCTTCGGTGACTTCCTCGCAGCAGATGTATTGCAAAAACTCTGACGATAAATAAAATTGCTAGAAAAGATTCTCAAAAAATCTGTCCCTTTCAGTCAAAACTCGAATCGTACTCGGGGATTATGAGTACCATATCCGATGTAAAGATAGAAATTTCTTCATCTACGAAAGCGTTTATACGGTCATAACTATATAGTTTATCTCATAATTTAGTTTGCTCGATTTGCTTGTTGATCTTTTATTTACAACTAAAATTCAACATATTTGTTGTATGTGAAACATGAGTAATTAGCCATTGTGACGGTTTTTTGACAGTAAGTACATTTTTACTTTTCAGAGATATCGATAAGTTATTAATTTAACTTATTTTGCTTGCAAAGCTTTCCTGGCCATTCTTTGCCATCCGAACCCTGACAATTAATTTTAATTTTTCTCCATTACGTCTGCCGTCGATAGAGTATATTTTTGTGCCTTGAGCGAACAATTTGGAATTGTATAGACCCAAGAGCAGTAAAAACTCAGTAGATAGCCGCATAGAAGCTAAGGTTAATGCTAAAAGAGGCTACACAAACTATTAAGCTCAAAAGGACCAAATATACCTATGAGGAATTTTAAAATTGGGTGACTAACTGGTTTGCTTCAATAGTCGAACAGCTTTATTGGCATGGAATCCACAAATGCCTGATATATAGACACAAATTTTTTAATGTCCCCTTTAAAAAATTGTGTTTTTATTTATTTATTTATTTTATTTATTAATTACAATAAAATTACCAATTATATTTATTTATATACGATCTGAGTAACTTCGACCATTTGTTCGGTGTAGTGTCACACCCCAGAGTCTCTGGTGGGAATCGAATCCACGACCCTCACGCTAATAGTCTAGCATATTATCCACTGAACGACTAGGGCATTCAATTAGTATTTTATTTCACAAAAAAGAGTCGATTTTATACCGATACAACTGACATGCTACCAGATTAATAAATATTAAAGTTTTCCCCTATATGCATTGCATTATTTTAGGAGAATACTATTCACATGAGTATATTGTTACGAAAATGGAAAAATCTTGATACTGGAGTTTTGCTTTTACATCGTTTAACATTAAAATTATAAACAAAATCTACAGAAGCAAAATAAAAAATATACCAACAAACACTAGCATAAAAAATGATAAACAAGTAAACATAAATATACCAACTAACACCACAAGAATAAATGTAAACAAAATACACAAACAACAGTAATGAGATAATGATATTTACATTTATAGAGATCTCGAGAAGGCGAAGCCGCGAAGACTCCCTTTCAAGAACACTCATCAGACTATTTACGTTGCCATATAAAAGGCAAGGCAAAGCAGGCAATGAGTTAGTAATAGTTCAGTCAGTCTTGCGTGAAGAAGCCGTGTGTTAGAAGAGAGTAATCGTGGTTTGAGATCTCCGTTACACAGATCTGTCAAACAATTTACTAGTAATTGTTATGGTTTATGCAAAAGTGTGCAAAGAGGAATAACAAACAAAGCAATTGTTGTTGTTTACATCAAATTGTGAGCAATGGCACACAGAATTGTGCGAACAACAAAGAATTTAATTAAAAATAAACACATATTTCTTTTTATTTTATTTAAAATCTAGGAGCTCATTTTTTAAACGCTTTTAAAAGGTAAAAACGTACCAATATTTCATGTACATGAAAAAAATGTCATTGGCTTATAACCATTCTAAGGAAGATTAATCGCAAATAGTACTAAACATATTTTCATTTGTGGGTACAATACGTAGTGCATTAAAAATATATGTTTTATTTCTAATAACACCAGCTCGATGAGAGTCAAATTAAGTGTTCTTAAGAGATGAAAACAGGAAATAACTAACAAAACAAAAATTTTAAACATATACTACAAAAGCAAATACAACAGGAAGTACGATCAAATAAATATCGATACAGCTTCGATAGAAACAATTGTACCACTCGCTAAGGTAAAGATTTTTTTTGATTTGTTTTGTTTTCACAAAATCTAAGAGTTACAGGTTGTTAATGATTATTCTTTTGGATGGAACATAAAAAGTAACGAATTTATCTTGTTTTTATCCTTATCCTTAATACAAAAGGATTTGTATAAGAATCCACATTAATAAAGGCAAAAAACGAAGCAAATATTATAAAACATTACATAAAGATGAGATTAAGGAAAAATATTTTGATAATTTAAGTACAAGGAAAAGTAAAAGAGCTGGTGAATAGAAAAGGTCTTCAAGGACATTGTTTGTCTTTAATGAAGACTAGTAAAAAGGCACTACAGTAATCCCTCGATATACATCGTATCGGTTTACATCATTTCAATTTACGACATCAAATATTTTATTCCTTTTATATTCGATTAGCGTCGTTAGGCGATTTAGATTATCTCAGATGTATAGCCGATGTAGGTTTTAAAGCCCGTAAAGGATGAAAAGCATGACTTGGTAGCACAATATTTTGCAGGAGGATCAGCAAATGCAAACAGTAAAGAAAAAAACAATGTTAAAAAAAAGTCAAGTAAATATATAATGATATACTACTTACGGATTTTGGAAACGAATGCATAGACGCGTATTTTTATCAAAAGTTTCAAAAGTCGGTGTGTGTTGGCCTGAAAACACGAAATGTGAAAAAATTAGTTTTCAGGTGACTTTCTCACAGCACTCTTCGCGCAAACACACTCAGTGTGAAATAAAAATGTCATTAAAAGTTTCTTAAATCGGCCGTTCGGAGTCGATATTAAACGGAAGGTCCTGCCACAGAATATAAATGGTATGAGAAGCTAAGTCGTAATCCTGATTGAAGGATTGTTATGACTAATTATGTACAGTATTATGTAATGTATGTTGAAATGAATACCAAGCAATTTCTGCCAGATGGATTAACATATTACTTGGAACGACCATACGTAAATCTGTAGAGGAATCATGTAAGGCAAACCGTAAAACATGGAGGAAAAGCGTTTATAGTTAGGGATTGACTTATCGCTCCAGCCTATCTACCCACCTATTGGGATAAATCTTGTAAAAACACAAACTGAGACACAGGTCTATTACTTTTAGAATAAATTACACTATTGTAAGACGATAACAAAACATACAACGATTTAAGTTTAACAAATTTATTGAGATGTTGATGCTTCAAGGGTTGAAAACTAACTAAACTGAGTAATATAAAATAGGTAGAAAAGTAAATAAAAGTAAATAAAGTAATTCATTGTAAAAAAAATAGGATACACTCAAAAAATTACATTGTAATGTTTACACTGTGCAAAAAAATAAAAAAATTAAATACACCCCGCTAATGACATAGCGTAGGTTGAGAGTTTTCAGAGAGAGAATTCAAAAATATTTAGGTTATATTTCTTGAACCCTCCAAACTTGTTTTATTTGACAAAAACTGTTTTTTTTTTTGGACTTTACGCAAAAATTTGGTAATTACACAAATATTTCTGAACCAATATCTGAACCAATATCAATATCCCTCTTAGGGAGGGATGGGCCTTTAAAACGGTATACATATATATATATTATTCGACTTAATATTCTATGAGGTTTGATGAGGTAAACTTGACAAATGCGATTTTTTTTCATATTTTTTCGAGTTTATCCATTCATAGTAGAAAACTACTACGGTAATTTTTTTTCCGATTTTATCGAACGAAGAGTCAATTTCTTCACAAGATAATATACTTTCAGAATGTCATCACTTATTTCATATTTTTTAATTAAATTTGGCAAATAAGAACGGCCAAACTTGAAAAAAGGAGAAAAAATATTTTTCAAAGTTTACCCCATCAAAACTGATTACATATAAGTTTGAACAAAATGCTAATGTATACAGTTTTAAAGGCTAATTTGTCCCCTTTCCAAAAACCTTTGGATTTTTAAAATATGTTCAAACATATTAGGGTAATCAATAATTTTGTGTGAAAAGATCAAGAATCCATTTTTGTCAAATAAAAGAATTTTAAAGGGTTCGAGAAATATAAAGAACATATTTTTGAGTTTTACACAACACAATCTACACTATGTCATTAGCTGGGTGTATTTTGACTGTCTCACCGTGTTATTTGACTACTACTAATTCAATTTTTTCCGACATTTCTTTACCTTATTATAACGGTGAATTTTCCCTTATTTATAATTGAACAACAGTACCACAAAATTTAACTGCAGAGTATATTTAAAAATTGTAGATACAAATTCCTTCTCATAAATTTAAAGATATAAAGAATATACATACATACACGTGAATGTATGTATTTATGTGTACCCGTATTGTTTATTGGAAACAATGATATGATTGTTGAACTTATTTCAAAATCGATTGACCCAAATCAATTTCATTTCGTTCTTCTTCAACATTGGTTCATGGGGTTATAAAAATATTTTTAATTTTTTATTCGATTAATAAAAGCTTCAAACCAGAATTCTTTAACAGAATAATAAGTTTTCGAAAAGCGAAATAGAAATGAAGAATGCAATAAATTTCGGGTTTTAATCTCTATTCTATTGTTTAAATTTTATGCCTGGATACTCATAAGGACGTATAATAAAACCCAATGAAAAATAAAACAAATTAATGCCTTTGGGTACATGTTCCCTCTGTCACCTTAATGAAAGAGAATAATTTATTTATTTTTTATTAGCTCTTCTTATCGCAATTCTATTTTTTTAATTTATATTCCAAGATATTTTATTCGTTTTCCTTTATGCTTAAGGATTTTCTAACCTAATTTATAAATTATTTACGTCAGTCCATTCAATTTTTTATTTCTCTGTAAATGGGTATTTAAAAAGATGGTGAAAATGAAAACTTTCATTATTTTTTTAATAAAAAATATTCTAATCTTTTTCACACTTTCTCACTCGCCTAGATAAGGATTAAAATTTATTTGAATTTAATTTTTTGTTAATTTTATTGGTGTTTTTTGATATAAAATGAGCGACATCTGTTATTTATGTTGGTTCTTTTATTTGTGGATTGAGTTTGTTTTAATGTTCACCTGAAGATAATAGGTGAAGTATAATAGGTGTACCGGTATGCAATAAAGGATTTTTTCTTGTGAAAACAAAATTGTGAAAATTTAATGGGATGGTTAAAAAACATTCTATTCAAAATATGGGCCATTGCTTGCTACACATTTTCCCCATCTTTTCAAGCAATTTGTGGATTTCATACCTATAAAACCGTTCATCTTTTAAAGCAAACCAATTACTTATTTACTTACCTAATCAGCCATTAACAATCCGATTACGGATTTCGGCCTGTATTAACGCATCCTTCCAGGTGCCTTTGCTTCTAGAGCACATTAGGCAATTGGTCACACCAATCGTAATCAAATTCGTCCTCTTCATCAACTTCAACAAATCCCAACAACAAATACCCGTCTCGCTGGAGCATACTCCTCCATTCGAACGACATAGTCGAGCCAGCGCAGCGCAATTTCCATGAAGATCTTACGTGGGATTTTTCTCTCGAATACTCTCAAGGCGGCTGCATCAGTGCTTAATAGGGTCCATGCCTTTGCGCCATAAAGAAGCACGATGAGGATGAGCATCTTGTAGAGTATTAGTTTTGTCGTACGAGAGAGGTCTCTGTTACTCAATTGCCTATTGAGACCACAGTAGCACCTGATCTGCGCTTGGTCTCCAGGCTGACATAATTTTTGATGGTAACGCGGAATCAAGATATATAAATTCCTTGGCTATATCAAAAGTATAGTTATCGGCCGTTATCTGAGATCCAATACGCCGCACGTCTCTACTTGTCGATAACATATACTTTGTTTTGCCCTCCTTTACTACCAGACCCATCTTAGTAGACTCGTATTCAATAGCACTAAAGGCAGTAGTAACATCTCGCTTGGTACGTCCAATGATGTCAATGTCGTTAGCATACGCAAGCAACTGGATGTTTTTTAAAAATAGTGTCATTGCAAAGCACTCCCGCCTTCCGCAGAGCACTCTCCATGACGAAGTTGAAAAGGCCTCATAATAAGGCTTTGGTTTCCATTGCAAAATTTGTTTACATGGTGGGCTTCAAGCCCTACGCACAACAATTTAAAGTCCAGGGGTTTGGACTTCTCTGGATGCATTAGTTAACATCTAGCGGCTGCTAGTATGCCATCCAGAAGCGACCAAGTGGAGGCAGCGTGTCAACTTGAATACAGCAAGACAAGGATCGTTCTGGAGGTCGCTATGTTGACCACAGTCACCAACTTCACCTTGCTTGCATGCATCCCATCTCATCCCAAACCACTTAGTCACTCAATTTTCGACTACCTCCAGCTCCTAACCTAATGCTTTGGTTGCATCCTAAACCATTGTGGATTGTTATGTTGCAAAATAACCTTGTCGTGTCTTGTGACCCGTTCTGATTGCTTTTCTATCAATACTTGGTTCAGTTGTTCCCTCTATGATTCTGAAAATAAATACATTTTTATCGTCAGTAATAATTGCATGCGACACTGCTTTTTTACTCTGTCTTTGAAGCAAAATTTCACAAGTGCTTTTTTGGTTTTCTATCTGCCTGTCATTAAATGGTGCACCCATTTTCCAGATATTTGGGTAATATTTAAACGATCCGAAATTGTTTTTATAGAGCAGCACTTACAATTTCTACCATTTGTTTCGTATTCAAAGTGTCACCTTCATCCATATTGTTGCGAAAATAGAAATGGTGTTAACATTAAAATAATTAACAAAAGCTACAAAAACAGAAACAATGGACTTGTTTACATGATCAACACATAAACAGAAATATAGCAACAACATTAGTATAAAAAAGGGATAAACAAGTCAGCGAACAGGCAACAACAACACTACAAGGACAAACGTAAACAAAATACAAAAACAACAGTAATGTAAAAAACATGTTTACATTAATAGAGATTTCGCGAAGACAAAGTCATTCTCCTTCAAGAGCATTTTTCAGACTGTTTACCCAGCGGTATAAAAGGCACGGCAAAGTAGACAACGAGATGACTAAAATTCATTCAGTCTTGTGTGACGTTGCGTGTGACGATAATAATCGTGATCCGATGTAAATATCTAACGAACAGTTGTTAGTGTGTACGCGGAAGAGTGTAAAGAAGAATAACAAATAAAGCAAATAGTTGTAGTTTAAATTAAGTTGCGAACAGTGGCGCACGGAATTGTGCGAACAATAAAGAATTTCTCTGAAACTAGACACAAATTTATTTTTATTTTATTTGCAATCTACGAACTGATATTTTAAAAATTTTTAAAAGGTTAAAAACGTAGCAATATTGTTTGCAATTCGTTGTCTTCATACTTTTTTGATTGTTCTTCATTTCCTACATTAAAATCGATATCTCTGAAGCTTCCAGATTATCTTCTCCATGTTATTCTGTAGTCGCCGTAGTCTAGTAGATAGTGTTATGGTTTATTAGACATAAGGCCACGCTTCAAACCCCAGGACAGACATCAAAACGAGAATATCAAAAAATATTTCTTTCTAACAAAAAGTCTGAGAGTAGATAAAATTGCCATGAAAAGTTTCACAAAAAATCTGTCGTTCGGAGTCGGCTTTAAACTGTAGGTCCCGCCACTCATGTATAAAATTAACGCACACAACATGAGTGGTATGAGAAGCTAGATCGCAACCCGGACTGATCGGTTGTAATGACCAATTATGTTATGTATGTTGCTTCTGAAAAGTATTTCTAGCACTTTTATTCAAATGAACACAAAATCATAATGCTTTCCGAAAATCATTATTTTCTGGTACAAAATTCGTCATCTTTAACACGATAAAAAAATATGATGTTGTATGTGCACTGATTTGATGTATACGTAATGTGTTTGGCAGATGTCATCGACAACACAAAAAAGAAACATATTAAAGCTCTTTCACTATAAATGTTACTCGTGGATATATTTGAATTTGACGCTAAGTTCATACCGGTGCAACTAATATAAAATACATACATAACATACATAATTGGTCATCACAACCCTTCAATCAGGACTACGACATAGCTTCTCACACCAATTATGTTGTGTGTGTTAATTTGATACATGAGTACAGTTTAAAGTCAACTGCGAACGACAAATTTTTAAGAAACTTTTCATGGCAGTTTTATTTACTCTCAGAGTTTTTACCAGAAATCTTCTGAGAGGAAGTCGCCGAAGAAATATGTTTTCATATTTTCGTTTTGATGTCTGATAATTGTACTTATTGTTATCATTTATTTACTAGGTTCTGTTAATTACAGTCGGTAAGTTATTTTAAAGAGCATGTGACAAAAAACTTAAAACTACAACACAAACTATTTTGTTTGATATTTTGGATGGATGTGCTAAATATAAGACCACTACTGTATATAAGTTTTAATCAAGAGATAAAGTTAATATACATGTACAATAAGCTAACATACAAATTTAATTAAAATATGTAGCCAAATTGTCACACACAACGGTAATTACATTACCTTAATATTAGAACTACAATGCAGTTCAATAGAAATGCATTTACGAATGTTCAGATTCAAAATCATCAGGAGAATGAAGACGTTATCTTTTATCAGATTGTGTTATGTTATAATCAAGAAGTAATTAATTTTGTGCTAATGAAAGACAAATTAAACAAAGGCGGTTATGCTATACACTGCGCCACTGACAGTATCTTTTACGTAATTTAACACATAGTACTCATGTATTGTAAAGCACATACAGTGGACATTAAAAGTCTAGGTTCCCCAATATCAGTAAGCAATTTTATTAATGTTAAGTAATAATTTATGGTTTTATATTTATTTTATCTATTCATTTCTATATTATTATAAAATAAAAAAATGTTAAGGTTTTTCACAAACCATAAGAAAAATAAGGGAAACTTTCTGGTGACTCCATATTTTTGCACCACAAAAGAACTCAGAATAAATCTAAAATTCAAATCCCCAATATACTAAAGTATTATACACAATGCTTAGTACGATATGTCTTAAGTTCAAGTACTCCATTTAACCTATTTAGAATCAGTCATTATTATACTTAACTACTTAAAACTAATTGTATGCTAAATTCTTAAGCTCTAACACATCATGTATATGTGGGAATATGCTGAGACAGCATAATACACGATGTTCCAGCATTTATGCATTGTGGACAATATCAACAAGAATGTGTTGATATTAAGTTGCATACAAAGGGTATGGAAACTTCGACTAGTCAAACACACTACACCTTCCCTTTATAAATACTATCCAGTTTGTGACCTGCTTCATTGTTAAGGAGGACCAGGTCATTTAACGAAAAATTTACTGGATTAGCGTTATCATTGGAAATTTTCTGTCTACTCAAGTTAGCATTTTCCACGAAACTAACGGCTCTATAGTGCGCAACTTGAAGTCAAAATTTGACTTCTTTTTCATAAGAATCAATATTATACAAGGCAGCTATGCTGATGTATTTCGTGAAATCCAAGACAGGTGGAATTTTTTCAAAAAACAAGTTCAAAAGGACAATAGTCATGAGCCGTGGAAGGCGTTGTATTATAACAATACACAAAAAATTTTAAACAATTGTCCCAATCAGACCCGTCATTTGAAATATATGATCTCAGATACTCATTGAATGTTCTGTGTGATCTTTCAACAGTACCGAGTATTTCCTGATGATATGGAGTAGAGTTTACCTTCTCCACTTTCATGAGTGTGCATAGCCCTTGTAGTACTTGATTTATATATTCCGTACCCATGTCCGTGACTATTTGAGTCATTGGACCATATATTAAAATTAATCCTTCCAGAATGGGTTTCGCTACACTTCTGGCGGACTTGTTGTCAATAGTTATGGCAATTAAATATTTTTTCAAGTCGCACATTATTGTCACCGCGTATTCGTTTTGAGAATCGGACCGTGGTAAAGGACCAATAGTGTCTATATTACTATCAGAAGATTCCATGTTCGACTCCTGGCAGGATCGCCATGTAATATTTAAACACGTGCTTTAGTTATTTTATATTTTATTTTTGATTTATTTATTCTATTGGAACAGCCGCTTGTGCGACTGTTCCCTTCTTCGGTCATTATTATGCTCTAACACACAATGTATATGTGGGAATATGCTGAGACAGCGTAATACGCGATGTCCGAGCATTTATGCAGTGTGGACAATGTCAACAAGAATGTAATCATATTAAGTTGCATACAAAGGGTATGGCAACTTCGACTAGTCAAAACACACACTTCAAGAGTTCGTACGCGAATCATACTTGTTTTGTGATTCTTGTAAATGTTGAGACATGAAGAGTCGAAATCAGCGTTGCCATTTGCCAAGTTTTCCCTATTTTCCAAGTTTTTGACATGCAAAAAAGTTTTCATTAAAGTTGTTTTCTAACAAAACAATTTTTTTTTCGTAAATTTAAAAATTTCAATAATTTGAACAATAACACGAAATATTTACATTTGTAAATAAATACACAATATTTTATTAGTTCCGGGCAAAAGTAGCAAAGAAACACCAATAGAGGGCATCGGTCTTCGGTGTTTCGTTTAAAATTGTTGATACTTTTGTAGAAAATAAGTTTAAAAAAAAATAAAAAATTTTTCCCAGAAATAAAAAGTTTTTAAAAAAAATAAGTGTTGTTAAGTATGAGTATGATAAATACTTCAAACTTTGAATATGTGTAGTAAGAGTATAATATTAAAATAAGTATGAATGCGTATAAGTATCAGAAATTATGAGTATGATTCGATTCTACTCATCTTTTTGAGTACTCATTGCTGATCTCTGATCGGGACTTTGTGCAAGAGTATTTAGCCTGTGTGCACTTTGGTAGGCAAATCACATTTTCACATTATCAGCAATATGATTGGGTTCATTGACATGTTGCCAGTAATAACCATCACGAACCCTTAATTCTTCTGATCTTTTGGCGAATTTCTTCTTTAGAATGTCTAAAAATACTTTTTCTTATTCATTATTTCCTCAATTAATTACAAACTACCAGCGTCTGGTGGTGTAATTTTTTTGCTTAAATATATTGGGGTGCCCAGACTTTTACTGCCCACTGCATTTACTTACGGTCTTATGTATATAAATTATATTGTTTTGTAATATGTCCACATAATGCCATTGTAACCATACATACACTCAGTTAAAAATAATGGTTAGCTTTTATGTAAAATGTTAGTAAGATGGCAGAAAGAATAACTGTTCACCAGAGCTTCTCATATGATATATGTTAAAGTCTGAAGCTATAGTATTAGCCCATATAAAAAAGAATAATTAAACGCTAACAATATATTTTGTTTTTTTTTCTTTAGGACCAGATCGCATTAATAATTAAAAAGACAAAATTGGAAATGGGTAATAATCCTAATAGAAACCAATCTTATAAGACGATAAACATGGTTTAGTCGCCGTAGCCTAGTACGTAGTGTTGGCTTATTAGACGTGAGGCCTCGGTTCAAACCGCAGGTCAGGCATCTTCAACTCAACTAAATATGAAAATATATTTTTTTCATATTTATGAAAATATATATTTTTTTCATATTTCGTTTTGGTGTCTGACCAGGGATACGAACCCGGGCTTAACGTCTAATAAGCCAACACTACCTACTAGACTACGGCGACTTCATGAACAAAATACACAAACAACAATAATGAAACAACGATGTTTACATTTATAGAGATGTCGAGAAGGCGAGGCCACGAAAATTCGCCTTCAAGAACATTCATCAGACTGTTTACGTTGCCATATAAAAGGCAAAGCAAAGCAGGCAACGGGGTTAATAAAAAGTCAGTCAGTTTTGTGTGAAGACACGGTGTGTTTGAAGAGAATAATCGTGGGTTGAAGATCTCCGTTACAAAGATCTGTCTAACAATTGCCTAGTAATTGTTATTGTTTATGCAAAGGGTGTAAACAAAGGAATAGCAAACAAAGCAATTGTTGTTGTTACATCAAGCTGTGAACAGTGGCACACAAAATTGTTCGAATTATATAGAATTTAATTAAAACTAAACACCAATTTAATTTTATTTTATTTGCTATCTATGAGCAAATATTTTAAACTTTTTAAAAGGTAAAAACATAACAGTATGAAGTTTGCGGTATTTGTCCATTTAAAATAAAAAAACACATACACATATACACGATAACTCGAACTCTCCCATTTTTCTTTTGTGAAATGGTTATTCGATTTGTAGACGTTGGGTTGTGTATTTTAGTTTACGTAAAAACAAATCTTCAGAATCTATAATTTGTATCACATTCCTTAAGAAAATAAATAATAATGCAAAGCGATTATGTGTGTTTTGTTAATGGCATTTCTTGTTAAAGAAAAGGATATTCTATAGAATTGTCTTAATTCGTTTTCAAAATTTTATTTCATTTTATCAAATGATGTTCCATTATTAGTTGCTTTAAGCAGACATCTTATTGTTACAATACGAAGTTTAAAGAGCTTTAGTAAGAGATATTGAAAGATTAAAGTAAATAAATGTTTATTTGATCCTTTATCAAAACATTATCTACTATCGTAGGAAAGCCTGTTTTGTTTTCTTTTATGTGTAGGCTTAGCGCAAATAAAACTGTTTCATAAGAATGTCCATTTGAAAAATGACACTTTTAAATTAGAAATATTTTTGTCTTCGTCATCCTATTCCAATGTATTTCATTCAGTTTGTGTTGGGCCAGTCTATTATGAATTTGAAGGAATGTTTTAAACAAATGAATAGACACTCAGAAATTAATTTTTGTATTCGACTTGAAATTAAAGAATGGGTTTAGTTTAAAGTTAAATCGTATAAAAACATTGTTTTGAATGACACCATATTACTCATGTTGTTGTACAATATTGTTACGTTTTTATCTATTAAACACCTTTAAAATATGAGGTCGTAGATTGCAAATAAAATGAAAACAGATTTGTGTTTAGTTTTAATACAAATTTTTTATTATTCACACAATTCTGTGTGACACTGTTCACAACTTGATGTAAACAACGACAATTACTTTTCTTTGTTATTCCTCTGTTTATACCCTTTGCAGAAACAATAACAATTACTAGACAATTATTCGACAGATCTTTGTAACGGAGATTTTCAAACCACGATTACTCTAAAATCGTTACGTACGTATCCTTAAAAACGTTTGTGTAGTTATAGAAACGTTCAAAACTGGACATATGTCAACGAAGAATGTAAATAAAAACGAAACAGAACACAAAGCAACACACAAACGAACACAACACAATGCAAAGAAGTTGGTATACAGACTCATCATCAGTGTTGCCGTTTTTTGTTCAATGTGTAGATTTTTGCGGATTTGGTTATTATTTTTCTTATAAAAATAGCTTCTGCTTTCTTTGTTAAAATTAATTAATCAGTAAGACTATAATTTTATTTTGTTATTTTTTGTTTCTTTTTTTCTCAATTATAATATAATTTGAAAAAAATAAAATAAAAAACTGCGAATTTAATTTTGTTCATATTTTTCCTTATTTGGTGATTTTGTCATAAATGTTGGTTATAATATTTTTTTTTTTCGTGACAACACTGCTCATCATCTCTCATGTTCAAATGTCACGTAAAAACGTGGGAGAATTTTGTTTTATACAGATCGTTTACATTGTTCTCCATATGCTAAAAAGAGAACGTTTTCTACGGTACGTTACGTTACGTGTGGGTAACTACAGCATTATGTGAAGACGCGTTACGTGTGAAGAGAAAAATAGTGGTTTGAAGATCTCCGTTATAAAGATCAGTTGAACAATTGTTAGTGTTTACGCAGAAGAGTGTAAAGAAAAATGGTAAACAAAGCAAATTGTCGTTGTTTGCATCAATTGTGCGATCAATAAAGAATTTAATTAAAACTAAAAACATAAATTTATTTTTATTTGCAGTCTACGAGCTCATTTTCAAACGTTTTTAAAAGGTAAAAACGTAACAATATTATTAAACGAAACCTGATGAAAACTTTTATGCAACTGAGATGTTTTGATTGATAAAATTTAATTCTGTTTTAATGAAAATATAGCACCCTCTTATTAAGTAAAAAAAATAGTTAGCTTATACAGCAATTTATAATTGCCTCAAAAAAATTCGCGTTTGTAGTTTTCCATGGAAAAATGGTAATGCCGTTTACCTCCGTCTTCATACTAGTATCAAATGAAGTGTGAAAATCTATTCTTTAAATACATATAAGCAAAAAATAACCACCGACTTTTGCCATCACTGAACATACTTTTAAATTTTATGAAAAAGATCACGAATATTGCTTCAACAGCCGAAGGTTATATTTGTAAAGCACAAAGATTTGGCACAATTTTAAAGAAAATTTTTACAATAAGTGTTGTGAATTGAAAATTTAGTCACTACACGCTAGGGTGAAATTAGTAGAATGCTTTTATTACGACTTTTAGTAATTTGAAATGGAAGTAAAGAAAAAGCTGAGCAATAGGCTATATGGATGTAAAAAAATTTAACTGAAGAGTTTCTCAAAATTTCCATCATTTGGAGTCGTCTTTAAACTGTAGGTTCCACCGGTCGTGAATAATATTAACACACACAACACGTACGGTATAAAAGGTAGGTTGTAATCCTGACAAAAGGGTTGCGAGTTCGATTTCCATCGGTGACGGTAGGTGTTTTTTGTTTGCTTGATTGTTGACATTATATTGGGTTGTTGGGAATGTAATTTGGTTTTTTTGCACCCAACCTTACACTTAATCCGTATAATTTTTATATATCATATAGCAAGGCTTGTGTGTGAAAGATTCCAATTAATTCTTCGCAGTAGTTTTTGGTTGGTGTCCTTTTAGATATGAAGAACGATAAGCAGCATTTTACTACAGAAAGGGTAAAAATGCTGTTCAGAAAGAAATTGGCCGATGTGTATGTAGAACAGTTTCACTAAATTTCGATCCGGCGGTTTTAATGTCGAAGATGCACCACGTTCGAGAAGGCCGGTTGAAGCTGATAAAGGCGCAAAAAAGCATTAGTTGATGCGAACCGGCAAATAACAACACCTGAGATCGGATTGAGATTAAATTTATCAATTTCAACAGTTTATGACCACTTGATTGATATTATACGAAAACTGTCTCTCATTTCCACAAAAAAAAGAACGAAATTTATTTCCGAACAACCTAATATTTGATTAACCGCATAGAAAAGGAAAGTGAAAATTATTACAAAGCAATTCTCTAGAAAGAAAAGTGACAAAATTTTTCACGAGTCATTTAAACAGTATCACGGTTTTAAAAATAAAATTTCCTTTCTCCTATAACTACTATCTTTCTATTATTCTAACAAAATGCACTGCATGTGTAGGAGCCATCTCCTGAGAGCTGGCCTTAAAAAAAGAATAAAATAAGACAGCATTATTACTTTCAAATAACTTAATATCCAGCGAATGTCATACTTTATAAAATACACCTCACCTCCTGTTTTCTTTTATTCTCTTTACACGGTCATAACGTAGGAATTAAAAGAAGACTTTGCCTAATTAATTGTTTGTTGTAAATTTTGTACCTTCATAAGGGGCTTTATTTTAGGGTTCATTTGTAATTAAGTCGTAAACTTTTCAGGTGAAACTTATACATATTATAGTTTATGGTCATTTCGTACGTGTTAAGAATATGAAATACAAACACAAAAATAACAAATGCCCACACAAAAAAATTATAAACAATGCTTATATATGAATACTCTTATAAGAAAGTAAACATTAATTAATTCTAATTTGTATAAAATTTTGTTTAAAGCTTTCACGTTTGAAACCTTTAACTGATTAATTGACGTGGTTGAAATGTCATATTTAGTCAAATACTAAAATAAGTCCTTCAAAAAGAGCATAATTGGCAATTGTAATGGCCATCATGCTTGTACACATTTTGCTGAAATATATTCCAATTTTTCTTTTTTGAAGTTTCATTTAGGTTGGTTGCCCAAATTAATGTTAAATATTTAAAGAAAGAGAAAGCAAGAAGAGGAAAACCATATTGTACGTTTTTACCTTTTAAAAACGTTTGAAATATGAGGTCGTAGATTGCAAATAAAAATAAAAAGAAATTTGTGTTTAGTTTTAATTAATTTCTCTATTATTTGCACAATTCTGTTTGCCACTGTTCTCAACTTGATGCAAACAACAACAATTTGCTTTGGTTGCTATTCTTCTTTACATTCTTCTGCGTAAATACTGTTCAACAGATTTTTATAACAGAGATCTTCAAACCACGATTATTCTCATCACACGCATCGTGTCCGCGCAAAACTGGCTGAATTTTTACTGATCCCTTTGCCTTGCCTTTTATATGGCGGGGTAAACAGTTTGATGAATGCTCTTGAAGGAGAATAACTTCGTCTTCGCCAAACCTCTATAAATGTAAACATGTTCTTTACGTTCTTGTTGTTTGTGTATTTTCTTTACGTTGTCCTTGCAGTGGTGTTGTTGCCTATTTGTTTACTTGTTTATCTCTTTTTTATTACCACGGCGAATTGTCCTACCGACATGATTATCCGCAATAACTTGGTCGATGAATTTTGCTCTGTGAGTTGGAGCAATATTCTTAAAAAAATCAACTGATTGAAAGATGAACTACCATAGCCAAAGACGTGGTTTTGCTGAATGGCCTCTGGACCAAAATTTCATAGAAAAAATCTTCTTCAGCGGTTAGACCCATTTCTGGATGAAGAACTACACAAGCAAACAAAAATATCGAAATTGCGACGCTACCAATCCACATGAGATCCAAAAAAGGCCCCACTCTAGAGTGGATTTTATGCTTGCGACGTCATCGATCAATGTTTATTTGAGAAAGTCGTCGGGCAAGCATTCACTGTCAACAGCTACTACAGATCGATGACCCTACGACAACAGCTGACTTCCTCGGACTACCTACCACATGACGTTGACAACACACACATACAACCAACAACAACAATAATCCCATCTCCAATCCATCCCAACCTCACCGAATTACACGGCACACAACCAACAGAACATATAAACTAAAATTACTAATCCATCTTTATCTTATATACAGGGAAAATCTTCCGGAGACAACAGCCGAACTGTTACAATAACAACAACAGATCGATGATTACTACTTTCTTTTGACCTGAAGTGGATGATACCAACGACATATGGTTTCAATAGAACGCCGCTAAATGCCATTTATCTCATGGGATTATTACATACTCTGCAAAAGTAATTTGATAAGATGGCCACCTTAGTTGGATATGATTTGAAACTGTCAACCAAGATCATGCGATTTGACCCCGTTAACTTTTTCATGTGGGCTTTTCTTATAGCGCAGGTGAATAGTGCTGGATAAGCCACAAACCACAACGGCCCTCAAAGCTAACATAACATATGCCATCGGTCGAAATCAGATTGACTTAAGAGACAAGCTCATGAAAAAACAGAAACTTCGAGAGAGCTCTACACAGAGAAGCCGAGGCGGGCATTTGAATGATGTTATATTAGATATATAATGACATCAATAGGCCTTGGAAATATATATAAAAGTTTCTATGATATCTCAAATACACTTCGTTTTATTTAAGTTTAATAAACTAATATAAGTAGGGTATCAGCTTAACTTAAAGATGTTCTACGCATATATCTACAAGTGCTCGCCACTGTGCGTGCGTATACTCGTATAATGCCTCATTGTATTTAAAATTGCAGAAAGTTAAGAATGTCCAAAGAAGAAAGAACAATAATGCTGCCATTGGTATTTCTTGCATTATATTGCCAAATTAAACTTAAGGACTATTATGTATTTATCGGTATTGTTGTTGCTTTTGTTCTTTAACACATATGTATAAAATTTTATTTTATCGTATATTAACACATACGATACCCAAAGAATATGTAAACAAATCCATTAAATTACTTTTTTTGTTTTATTTTTTTTGCCTTCTTATATTAATAACCTGTTAGGTTTCGTAAGTTAGAAGGTGATGAGAACTTCAATATTTAATTTTTATTTTATTGCTGGAATCTATTTGATGAACAATGTATTATTCATATATTTAAATTTCGTTTTGTTTTTGTCTTTTATATCTGGTGTTGCTTTAGCTGCATCAGAACTATCGAAATCGACAACTGTGGTTCGTAAGCCAAGAATACTAAACTGGTTTAGCATGCCTTAGTAAATCATCATGAATTACACTATGCGACAAAATAAAAAACATTAAATACACCCATTTAATGACATACTGTAAGTTGTGAGTTTTGTTGAGTAGAACTCAAAAATACTTTTTAATATTTTTTATATTTCTTGAATCATTCAAACTCGTTGTATTTGACAAAAACAGTTACAACCTAGACTATGTCATTTGCTGGGTGTTTTTGACTGTCGCACCGTGTAATTAAATCTGTTCACAGAGTACTTAGGGTATTTCACACATACTTCAATTGTAGTTTCCGCAATATGTTATTCTGCATTCAAAATCATCAACGAGACTGAAAAGTATACAAGAATATTACAGCTTTGATTTGAATTTTTGAAAAAGGTGCTGATATGTCGACTCGCCATGGGTCTCATCTTATCGGTCTTTATCCTATTTACTAAGGTGCCAAGAATACACAGCTCGTATAAGAATGGCAGCAAAACGGTCATCATTTGGATCAAATTTATTCAGATTGGACTCATTTGGCCGAATATGAGTATTTTCGCCGAAAATATGTTTTTTGTATATGTTTGCCAATGTTTGTATTGTATAACCCAAATGTGAGTTCGCTGACTGTGCTCTGGGGCAGTTGGCCACTTACACCAATTTTTATTGAAAAATCATCTTCATTTCTGAATTACTGAAAAAGTCACTGTTTGGTAAGAGTTTTCTTTGGCACCATCGGTCCATACTTCTTTATGAACAGCTTTGGCCAGCCCATTACGAGCACTACAGGTTGATGATTATCAACTTGTTTTGTTTTGAGTTAGATGATCTGGACACCAACGACTTTTAGTTTCAACAGGACGCTAATAGATATGTGCCATATAGCTCAAGCCTCATGCCAAATTCTGCTTAAGTTGCTGGTGTATGAGGAAAAGTTCCAAACTACAATAGTCCTAAAGACCGACATCGCCATGCTATCAGTCAGGTTCATGGAAAATTAAATATTTTGGATGCGTTCAAATTAGAGAAATTGTGGCGGACATTTGTGCGATGTTGTATTTCACACTTAATGGTATCAATAGGCCTTTCAAGGGAATGAAAAATATCACGTAGTCGCCGTAGTCTAGTTGGTAGCGTGTTGGCTTATTAGACGTGAGACCACCGTTCAAACCCCAAGTCAGACATCTCAATCAAAACGAAATATGAAGAAAATATTTCTTCGGCAACTGCCTTTCAGCAGTTTTCTGGCAAAAAGGCAGAGAATAAATTAAAAATTGCCAAGATTCTGGAAATCAGTCGTTCGCAGTCAACTTTAACCTGTAGTTCTGGCCACTTATGAATAAAATTAACACACACAATTTAAGCGGTGTGGGAAGCTAGGATGTTAATATTGACTGAATGACCAATTAAGTAATAATAATAACCCAATGCTAATAAACCAATACTCACATATATTTTGATTTATTTACATCAAAGACGATGTTGGAGGAAAGAAGCATCGTATTTGAATCAGCTCATTTATCGAGATTAAAGTAAATGCAACTGGATGCCATACTACCGTGTACCATACTACCACCGTGTCTTGTCTTATTTACGGGATGTTGTTTATTTACAGAATTGTTGTGAATATCTTTGTTTTGGGGGCCGACGAATGTAATCGTCAGAACCAAATCAGTTAAACTTTGATTCGTAGCTCCACAAAACTTTGTCCCACTGCTCTTTTGACCAATGCAGATACCGTCTGCCAAAATCAAGCCATTTTTTCTTAATAACCTTACATATAAGTAGCTTCTTGGCTGGTCTTCTAGCTAATAAATTTGCCTCTCTTAATCGGTTTCCGGCTGTGTGGACCCATAATTAGTAACATCTACTGCCCTTCTCCGAGGGTCAACTTTTACTATTTTTACCATTTGCGGGCAGTAGATTTACGAGGCCGACCACTTCCTGACTTCTTTCCATGTTATTCGTTTGACGATATTACGATTAAATCCGACAAACCGTTGATTTGTTGATATTAAATTGATGAGCAACTTCATTCATTGATTTGCCTTCTTCCAAAGAACTTATAATGGCAAATTTGCTATCTGCTGACAGTTGTTTCTATTTTAAAATTTTAAATTTGCAAATTTTTCATTAATTAAGCAGAAAGAGAAGCAAACAACGCTTACTGATGCTTTTTAATAAAATTTAAAATCAACGAAGAAAAAAACAAAAGTGGTGTGGAATCGGATACCGTTTCGAGTCTTGATTTAATATCGTATGACATTGAGATGTTTTTCTCGCTACTGTATTTAAAGTATATGTACTAGGGATGCCAAACGGGATCGATTTTTAAAAATCCCGGGATTTGCGATTTTGAAATCCCGATCCCGAAATCCCAGGATTTTTCGGGACAATTCGGGATAGAAAAATCCGCGAAATATCCCGCGACGTCTGCTCCATTTACTACAATTGAGGTTAAGAGGCAAACCCTTAATACTGACATTATCTTATAATACAAATCCTATAGAATTGTTATTTCTTTCTTACCAACATTCAAAACTCATTAAATTCAATTAAATTAACAGCCGTCCAAGGCGAATTCATAGAAGGTGACCGTAACTCTACAATAAATACGACAACGCAAAAGCAACAGGCATTTTGTTTTTTGTTAAAGAGTAATCAACTCTTAAACCTCCATAGGAAATTAATTAAAGCAATTAAAAAAAAAACTAAATAAGTTCGAAAAGTATCGAAAAATCTTATGATTTTTATTTCTTGCTAGTAGTCGCCTTAGTCTATTAGGTAGTGTGTTGTCTTATTAGACGTAAAAGCCAGGGTTCGAGCCCCAGGCCAGACATCAAAACAAAATACAAAAAGTATTTCTTCGGCGACTTCCTCTCAGCAGATTTCTGGCAAAAACTCTGAGAGTAAAATAAAATTGCCATGAAAAGTTTCTCAAAAATCTGTCGTTCGGAGTCGACTTTAAACTGTTGGTCCCACCTTTCATTTATAAAATTAACACACACAACATAAGTGGTGTGAGAAACTAGGACGTTGTACAATCATTCAATTGGAACTCCGCGTCTTAATTGACAAGTACACGTCCTCTAACCTAACCTATTTCTTGCTAAATTACACAATAGTGCAGCACCTATAAATTAAAAAAAATTATTTCATGCAGTCAATAACTTTACGTAAAGAACATGTTTTTATATGCCTATCGAGAAAAATATCAGCTGCAAACGTCATTTCTTATTTGTCATAGTTTAGACACCTAGTTGGAGAGACCGAATTTTTTTTTTTTTTGGTAATTCATTACTCTCGTATAAATAAGTATAAATATAGTAAGACTAGGTTGTAGCTTAAAAGATTTATGTATTTAGTGATAAAGGCTTAAATATTGTTAGTCATCTTACGAAAATTTTAATATAATTGGCTTTAGAATAGTAATCCTGAAGAATTTCTAGAGTGCGTATTGTTAAGTATACATGCGGTACATATGAGGGTTTATGACTAATATAAATCCGAAATTGAATATCGAAACAAAATACACAAAAAACAAAAATTTTTTTGACAAGGCGGATACTCAACAGCTGGTAAGTTAAGGCCACCTTCCATGAATTCGCCTTCCTGCCGTCCATTTAAAACAAAAATAATAGAAATTGAATATTTAAATTTATAAAATGCACTGACTTTTTAAATTCAGTAGATTTCTTTTATTTTATGCTTATTCAAGTGTGAGATTTCTTCATAGGGATTCTTTTCTGTCCTTTTTTATGCTTCATAAGACAGAACTTGCTTCTACGTGTCCATGTTGTAAATGACCTTTCATTTTCTATTTATATTTCCATTTGCAAAGTCTGTACCAATGGTGATCATCATTGATACCCTTCGGACTGGTAGACCTTTAATGAACATTTTTTTTTTGGGAAAGTTGTTTTGTTTTTGACTTTTCTAAACAAAATAAATAGAAACAACAAAAGAATGTTGTCGGAGGTATTAATTTGAAAGATACAAATAGATTCTTTAAAATATTTGAAAAACATTTAATTAATTTCTGGGTAAATATTCTTGACCATCTTCAGGCTATAACGCAACGCAGAAATTTGGTAGCAGATCCGCAAGGGATGCAGAAGTTATGGAGGAAACACTTCTCTACTCTTCTACGAGGCGTCTTTAGAGGTGATGTACTAAATGTGCTAAAGCATGTTTCCTAAAAAGAAATCCGTAGTTTTTATAAATGAGCCTTAGAGGCTCATGTCAGTAAGATTTGTTACAGTTTTTATGTCAGAAAGATTAGTGTTACGGCAAACACATCAAACGAGGAAGGTAGTAGTTTCAATTCAAGAAATATCAAATATCTTATCTTTTTTTCTACAGTCAAACCGTTCCACCCAAAATGTAAATACAAACAAATCGTTTAGATTTTTTTCTTATTAACCAATACTCAGGCGTGAATCGTGTTGGAATACTGGAAAGATAATTTATAGGAGAAAAAAAAAGGTGGTAGTGTGCGACAATTTTCAATTGCCGGTGATATACCTTCGCCACTTTATTTTCGACAATTACTTACTTAATTGGCCATTAACAACCCGATTAATGGATTTCGCCCTGCCGTAACACATCCTTCCATGCGCTTGTGCTTCTTGCGTGCCTATGCTAGTTGGCACAGGGCTTCCTCGATTTGGTCCTTCAAGGTCATCCTCTTTGCCGACATCAGCAGATCCCCGCATCAAATAACAGTCTCGCCGGAGCACCCTCCTCCATTCGAACGACATAGCCGAGCCGGCGCAGCCCCTGGATGTTAATACGCTGCACAACGTCTATGTCGTTGAGGACCTCATACAGCTCACTGTTGGATCGGATGCGGAAATCATCGCCAACTCGCACTGGACCGAAGATCTTACACAGTACTTTTCTCTCGAATACACGCAATGCTGCTGCATCGGTGCTTAAAAGCGTCCATGCCTCTGCGCCATAAAGAGGCACCGGTAGGATGAACGTCTTATAGAGTATTAGTTTTGTCGTACGAGAGGGGTCTCTGCTACCCAATTGCCTATAGAGACCATAGTAGCACCTGATGGCAAGAGTGGTTCTACGCTTGATCTCTAGACTGACATCATTGTTGGTGGTAACGGCGGAGCCAAGAGAAATAAATTTCTTGACTATATAGAAGGTATAGTTATCGGACGTAATCTGAGATCCAATACCCTGTACCTCTCTACTTGTCGATAACATGTACTTCGTTTTGTCCTCATTTACTGGTAGACCTATCTTAATAGACTCCCGTTCAATAGCACTAAAAGTAGCTTCAACATCTAGCTTGGTACGCCCTATGACGTCAATGTCGTCAGCGTACGCAAGCAACTGGACGCTTTTTTAAAATTATTGCCATTGTGATGCACTACCGTCTTTCGCAGAACACTCTTCATGACGAATTGAGTAATCACATGTATCAATAAACAATGAGACAATTATAAACACACAGAGTCTCTAGCTTGAATCGAACAAACTGCCTCGACAATTGCAGTTTAGCAGACTACCAACTAAAGCTATGGTCAGACTGAGTAAATATTTGAAGTAAAACATCATTTTTTTTTTTCTTTGCTCTAGTGTGACCATAAAATATTTTAGGGGTGCAAACAAGATTTTGAGAAAACAAATTTATTTGCTTGCAATCAAAAATGTCTCTAATGTGACCATAGTGTGACCACCCGTGTCAAATATTTTCTCCTTTTTTCGAGCAAATAAATATTTGATATTGAAAAAAATTTTGTAAGAACAAACAGTGGCAGATAACAGCTGTTGCAAGCAGTGTTGTCCACTTTTAATAATAAATTATACATAGAAATTAAAAAGAAAAAAATTAGTGTAAAGACCTTTCGACAAGTTTATGAAAAGTTTTGATTATGAACCAGGAACAAATATTTTTTTGTCACATTTTTTAAATGCAAGTTTGTACCAAATGAAACCTCATACATGTAATTTGCTACAGAAAGTTATATGGAACAAAAAATTGATTAACCTACTAATTTCCAAGAAAATTGCAATTCTGTAAAAAAAATCAGGTAAAGATCATAATATTTGTTTGATAGACGAATGGGTTAATTTTTTAATACGTCCATCGAAAGCTCTTTGAAAGAACTTTTCTTTGATATCCATCTCAGGGATGATTATATTTCAAAGTTTTATTAAAGAAGCAATTTAATATCTCGACCTTAGAGGCCAATATCTCTAAAATCAGTCTTCGACGGCACAAAATTTGTATGTATATAATTTAACATGATTGACGTTGATTCCTAAATGTTGCGTTCGGATTATGGTGTAAAAGATTTAAGCTTCATAATTTGTTTCCTAATTGCATTAAGCGTTTAATTAATTTATATACAGTATGGTATTAAGTTTTATATGTTAACGTTTAAACGTTGTCAACACTGATGTACAAAAGAAAACAATTAAACAGCTGTGCGAATTTACTTTATTTTTTGACAAAGAATATGGCGGCTGCTCCGCAACTTAACACAAATAATGTTTCCTCATCTTCCATTTCGAATTTTTATTTATTTATTTATTTATTTATTTATTTATTAATGTTATATTTTTCCCCTTTATTTTTGTAGTTCTGATTAAACAAATTTGTTTATTTTCGTTTTTTTTTAAGTTTCTGTTTTGTTTTGTTTTCGTTTGTTTCTCTTTTTCTGACGAAACAAATTTTGTTTATGAGAAAATAAAAAATATTTACTTCGGTCTGACCGCAGGAAAAACATGTTTGCTCCAGACTGTATTTGATGCTGTTTCATTGTTATTTGGGAAAATAAATTTTGTCAAATATTTACCGTCAATGTGACCATCAAACAAACTACAGGAAAATTTAATGCAAATACGAGTAAACATATTTGAAGCAAATATTTTTTCAGTGTGACCACAGCTTAAGCCATCAGGGCGCCTATGTTTTGCACTTTAAAGTTTAATTACTGATGAATGTAGTTTTTGTAAATTTATATTTTGAAAATCATTCCGAATTTTGGCAATTCCATATATTTTTAACTAAATGGTGTCGAAGAGGTTGTAACGGAGATCTTCAAACCACTATTACTTTCTTCAAACACACCGCGTCTTCACACAAGACTGACTGACATTTTACTAACACCATCGTCTGCTTTGCCATGCCTTTTATATAACAAAGTAAACAGTCTGGTGAATGTTCTTGAAGGCGAATGTTCGTGGCTTCGCCTTCTCGAGATCTCTATAAATGCAAACATCGTTGTATACGGTTATTATTGTAGAGTTGTTGGTATATTTTTGTTTACTTATTTACCATAATTTTGTGCTGGTGTTTATTGGTATAGTTTTGTTTACTTCTGTACCATTTGTTATGCTGGTGTTTGATGTTACATTAAGCAGTGCGATAATTTGTAAACAAGTTCATTGTTTTGTTTTTGTAGCATTTGTTTATAATTTTAATGTTAAACGATGTAAAAGCAAAACACCAGTATCTAGTTTTTTATTTTCGTAACAGTACTGTATGCGCGTTCTCTTCCATATATTTTGCAAATAGATAGTTAATGTTATGTTATGTTATATTGTCTTTAACATATGTATGATATTTGACTTATATATAAATTAACGTTATATAAAATTGATTGTTTTATTTTTATATTTTATCACTCATCATTATTATTATTCATTATCATAACCAATTTTATTTTTCCTTTTTTTTGTTTTCCAATTTTTTAATAATTTTAAATAAAGCAATTCAGTCATAAATTTAAATAAATTTGTATTATAATTGCTTTTGATTGTAATAAAAATATAAATTTTAACGAATGTCACGCATTCATTCGTTAAGTCAAGAGATTATCACAAACTATGTGTGTGTGTGAAAATTGCTCATTTGCATTTTTATTGCATATAATGAATGACGAACAAACATATTGCGTTTACTATTAATTGATTATGATAAATTTTAAGTGGTTATTGTAACTGAAAGTGCCCTGAAAATTATTTTAGACTTTAAATAAAAGAAAACAATTAATTTGATTGGATTTCAAGTGTGCTACAATTATTGTCAGATATGCTTTTATAGTTCACCTATGCTATGTTGATTTGACATACCGTGAAAAGCATTAAGTTTTTATTTTTATTGCATTTAGTTTCACTAAGCCCAATAACGATTAGATTTTTAGTATACTTGGCATCAAATCGTGTCTTTTAATCATTTTTGAGTTTTTCTTTTCTGTACAACTCTAGTAGATACACGAATCGTTCTTAATTAAAGAGTGACAGGGTTAAAATCTTTGAAGTTGTTAACAAGTGTCGGAAGTCGCCGTAGTATAGTAGGTAGTGTGTTGGCTTATTAGACGTAAAGCCAGAATTCGATACCCAGGCCGGACATCAAGACAGAATACAAAAAATATTTCTTCGGCGACTTCCTCTCAGCAGATTTCTGGCGAAAACTCTGAGAGTAAATAAAATTGCCATGGTCCCACCACTCATGTATAAAATTAGCACACACAACATAAGTGGTGTGAGAAACTAGGACGTTGTACAATGGGTCAATTCGATCTCCGGGTACTGTACTTGTCTTAATTGACAAGTACACGTCCGCTAACCTAACCTAACCTTCCAGACATACAGGAAGGTACTGTTAAAATTTCAAGAAAATCGGTAAAGCCGTTTAACCATCTATAGATTTCAAACAAACAAACTCACAAACAAATAAACACACATTAATTTTCATGTATATAGATGTATTTCAATTACTGTCGTGTATAAATTATTACATACCTCTAATCTAACCCAACCTAACAAGTGTGTTTTAGTGGTTTTTAATAGTTGATCAATACAACCCTTCAATCAGGACTACGACCTAGCTTCTCACACCAATTACGTTGTGTGTTTTAATTTACTTCGTAAGTGGCAGGACCTACAGTTTAATGTCAATTGCAAATGCTACATTTTTGAGAAACTTTTCATACAAAAATTATTTCTTCGGCGACTTCCTCTCAGCAGATTTCTGGCAAAAACTCTGAGGGTAAATAAAATTGCCATGAAAAAGTTTCTCAAAAATCTGACGTTCGGAGTCGACTTTAAACTGTAGGCCCGACCACTCATGTATAAAATTAACACACACAGCGTAATTGGTTTGAGAAACTAGGACGTTGTACAATGGGTCAATTCGACCTCCGGGTACTGTACTTGTCTTAATTGACCAGTACACGTCCTCTAACCTAACAAGTGTGTTTTAGTGGTTTTTAATAATTGGTCAACACAACCCATCAGTCAGGACTACGACCTAGTCACGTTCTCACACCAGTTACGTTGTGTGTCTTAATTTCATTTGTAAGTGGCAGGGCCTACAGTTTAACGTCGATTGCGAAAGCCAGATGTCTAAACTGCGTTTTGAACAGTAACCTCAAACCAACGCTCTACCTATAAGACTATGGCCACATAGCTCTTATCTTATATATCTATCTCATAAAGGTCAACTAGGTTTACGTTAACAAATTTTTTGGTCCCTTTAACTTCTATTTGCGTCGTCATTCGATTTACGTCTTCGTCTTAGACGTTTAGCAGGGTTCCGTTAAAACCCGAAAAAGGGATGATTAAGAAAAGAAAAGCTCAACTTCCGTACTAAAGTGCATCGACATGAGTAAAAATTATATATTCTTACGAAAATTAATTTCAAGATACTGCTGTTTTGCTTTTACATCGTTTAGCATTAAAATTATAAACAAAAGCTACAAAAACAACACAATGAACTTGCTTACAAATTATTGCACTGCTTAATAAAGGGTCCGCCAAAAACTTTTTTTTTGAAAATTCTTTAAAAAAAAACTACTGAATATTTTCTCAAATTTCTTTTTTTATTTGAAAGTACAATCCTTCCGGTTAATAATGGAAAATAATTTCATTCAAATGGCTGGCTCGACTGGCCATGGTTAAGGTACTACAATACTGTTGTCACGTATGTTGATACCAGATAGAGGAGTTTACGATTTGAAAAAAAATTTAATTTTTGTTTGTTTAATATTAATGAAAATGACACATTGTGTTATTGCATGAACAAATCTTATTAACTAATGTGTTCAATTGAAAGAAAGAAAGTATTTTCGAAAGTAATGATAAAGTAACTACTTTAATTTTTGAAGATAACATGGTGCGACAGTGAAAATACACTCAACTCATATAAAAGTGTAGGTTTTGAGTTCATTGAGTAGAACTCAAAAATATTTCTTTTATATTTCTTGAACCCTACAAATTTGTTATATTTGACAAATACGGTATATTTGATATTTTCACACAAACTTATTGAGTATTCAAATATTTTTTAACCTATTTCTAAAATCCAAATTTTTTTTAAAGGAGAGAGATTTAAAACGGTATACATATGGTTCTAACTTACATGTTATGGGTTTTGATCGGGTAAACTTAGAAAATACAAAACTTTTATAATTTTTTCAAGTTTAGCCATTCATAATTGCAAAATTTAATTTAAAAAAATAAAATCAGTGGTGATATTCTGAAAGTGCATTATCTTGTGAAGAGTTTGACAGTTTGTCTGATAAAATCGGACATAAGTTACCGTTGTTATTATTTAAATAGGTAGTGTTATATTTTTTATATATGTCACCTTATCAAACGAACTTTCAGCTCAAAAATTTTAAAAATTTTTGATGGGTCTTGATTGTTTATTTGAAAATATGTAAATTTTACGTTTGCACCAAAAGTCGGCCAACAATTGCGTTTTTTTCAAATATTATTATTTCACTTTGCGCAAACTTCTGATGGTCGCTCAAACCTGAAATTGGCACATTTTCAAATAAACAATCAAGATCCATCAAAAATTCTGAAAATGTTTAACTGTAAGTTTATTTGAAATAAATATATATTCAAAATATAACACGACTCTTATACTCTTTCAATAATAACTACGGAAATATGTGTTCGATTTTATCAAAAGAACTGCCAATCTCTTCACGAAAGATTGCAGTTTAAGAATGTCACCACTTATTTTATATTTTTTAATTAAAGATTTCTACTATGAACGGACAAACTTGAAAAGATTACCTCATCAAACCTCATATAATATTAAGTCGAATTATATATGTTTTTTTGTTTTTAAATCCCATCACTTACTTTTCTAAGAAAGTTAAAATTTGTGACATTGGTAAAGTCCAAAAAACAGTTATTGTCAAATAAAACAATTTTGGATAATTCAAGAAATATAAAAAAATGTTTTTGAGTTCAACTCAACAAAACTCACAACCTACACTATGTCATTAGCTAGGTGCATTTAATTTTTTTTATTTTGTAACATTGTGTTACTTTTCAAATACATACATACATAATTGGACGTTAAAACTGCTCAAGGATTATAACCTAGCTTCTCACACCACTTATTTTGTGTGTGTTAATTTTATACATGAGTGGCGCTAGACCTACAGTTTAAAGTCAATTCCGACAGATTTTTGAGAAACTTTTTCGTGGGAATTTTATTACTCTCAGAGTTTTTTTCAGAAGGAGGTCGCCGAAGGAATATTTTTTACAATTTTCGTTTCGTTAGAGATGTCTGACATGGGATTTAAAACGGGGGCTCACATCTGATAAAAGAGCACAGCACCTACTAGGCTATATAATTATTTATATTTAAGACACGTACGGAACGGAAGAGGAAAACTAACGATTTATACGAGTTCCTCACATACAAAAAAACTGCTGATTCTGAACGTAAGAAAATGTAAAAGTCCCATTCAGTCAAGCATCGACGGAATGTAATTGAACATACGTTTTTTGTAGCTTATGAAGATCAATGTAAGTGCTTACCGAAATTACATTACGGTTCGGCAAGCGTTCTCATTGCTTTTCAGCATTTACTTTAGCATTCCGTTGCTAATGCATTAATAGTTGAAAAGCGCAAGCCATAAAATATGTAATAGTAAAAAAGTATTGAAAGATTCGCGGTATTTGTGAAATGGAAAAGTACTGAAAAAAGTACTAAAGTACTGAATTTTTCAACACTGCTCATTGTACTCATATTTATAAAGCAGCGTTTTAGTGATTACGAATGAATCAGAGTAGTCAAATTTCAATATTGTTGACTCACTTATATTCAAAATTTCATGAGTGCTTATGAATAGCGAAAAAATGATTCATTGCTGATATCTAGTTAGTACCAGTATACGATTTGATGCCAACCAGGAGCTATAATTATATGACGAAATAGGTAATATGAGTGTTATAAAGGGATCATGTGGGACCATTGAGGCGGCTGTCAGTTGAACTCAACCTAAACTATATTATATATATATATAATCTATTATCAGGTCATTACTTCCGTATGATTAATTATTCATTAAGAATAATTGTCGGAAGACGATTTTGTTGATATATAACATTGATTGATGATTTTTTCATACGTCAACTAACAGTGTATTATTACATAAAAAATCAACTAAAAAAGAATTCAATGTAAAAATATAAAAAAGCAAATATTGCACTTTGTACTGAAATCGTGTCATAAAATTGTTAGGAAAGAAAAAAAATAGAGGACTAAAGTTTCAAAAATTAAAAAAAAATATTAAATTGTGTTTTAAATTTTTAGCTTCTGGAATGAAATGAAAAGAAATTGCTTGCAACTTGGAATTTTTCATTTGCGATATCAGCTAAATAACTTTGAAGTTAATACCCTCTTTTCAATTGTGATTTTTTCCTATGTTCTATACACAAGACTAAAATTGTCGCACATTAGCCCTCATTCAATTCTAGTATAACTATCTTTCTGTTGATTCAGTACAAGTATGGCATGAGTAGGAGCTTATCTCCTGAGTGTTGGTCTTAAAAAAAAGAGTTGCGTCCAAATAATATACAAGCCACACTTTTTCTCAAAGCCAATATAATCGATCAAATACAGATCGATTTAGGTGCCAGAATCTTAATAAATTGTTCATTTCGTATGCGCTCCATCCATAACTATACAAAATTGGACATTACTGATGCGCTCCACCGAAAAAATCATTGGCGGATAATTGAGCAATTTTGTGACATCAATAGGTCATAAAAATATTGATGATATCTCACATAGACACACATAAAGATAAGAAACGGCTAGATAAAGAAAAGGCTAAAATATTGTTACGAAAATGGAAATGGTGTTTTGCTTTCACAGCGCTTAGATTGTAAACAAAAGCTATAAAAAAAAACAATGAACTTGTTTACATGATGAACAAGCAAACAAAAATATTTATATATATAATAATATTTATAATATTTTTTGCTTATGTGTCTTTCTTCTTTCTTTGTAAATGCAACAACAACTAAGGCTGTAAATTTTGACGAATGATTCGAATCACTCGAATCATTTATAAGTATTATAAGTATTTTTCTAAGTTTATGAATCTGAATGAGTAGGCTTATGAATCAAACATAGTTCGAATGTTATGAGTTTGATGTCAACGTCTTACTCATACTCATTGCAACTTGTACTTATAAATCAACATTGTACTGAGTACGAATGAATCAGAGTAGTTGGATTTCAATACTGTTGACTCACTCAAACTCAAAATTTTATGAGTACTTTTGAGTAGCGAAAAAGCGATTAATTGCTGATCTCTGGTTGGCAAGACAAAGCAGAAAAGTCAGGGAGTCAGTAAAAATGCAGTCAGTCTTGTGTGAAGACTCGCTGTTTTGGAAGGGAGTAATCGTGGTGTAGAGATCTCCGTTATAAAGATCTGTCGAACAATTGTTATTGTTTACAAACAATTGTTTGTTTAAAAAATGGTGATAAACAAAGTAATTGTTGTTGTTTATATGAAGTTGTGAACAGTGACATATAGAATTGTGCGAATAATAAAGAATTTTAATTAAACTAAACACAAATTTATTTTTATATTGTTGGTAATCTACGAACTCATATTTTAAACGTCTTTAAAAGGTAAAAACATAACAATATACTAAATCTATATATATACATAAATATAGGCTGCTACCCAGAATGTATCAATACAAAGTTGGTATACAGTTCTACTACTGTATATAAACTATGTAGATATGCAAAGTAACCAAACAATGCATCAACTATAAATCCGATGCATGATTGCTTTTTGCTTGCGTTAAAAATACACATTGACGACGTTTTGAAATATAATACATTGTATATATTTTGTACAGTGGCATTACGAAACACAATACTTTGTTCAAGCACAAAGCAACTAACATTTTTTAAGGCAGCCAAACATATACCTAATGTGAACTTAATACTGATTCGAAGCACATGTATGATCCTTTAATTTGCGAAACTTTATTCTTATATAGAAAATATTGTAAATAAGTTATTAATTTATATTTTTCCCAGAATGGTTTATTTAAATTGCAAAACAGATTTTTTTCATTCTCATTGTAAATCCGAATAATGTGACAACAAAACGGCAAACCTTATTACTCCTTATTATTATTCTGTTAATTACAGCATTGTCGCTAAAACTTTGAGATAAGACAACAAATAATTTTAAGTGATAATGTTAAGTGACGCCCTCATTCATGTTATTCAACGCCCTGGGTTCCTTTTTATGTGCCAATCAATAAAATTGTAAAGAAAACTTTTTCAAAAATATTTCTTTCGCACAATTAAAATCTTTTTTTGCATAATTTCAAATTAAAAAATATTTTTTTCAATAATTTGATTCATGAAGTGATCTAAATTTAATTAAAATACATATCCTAGAAGAAAATAATCAATTTTAGTTTAAAAAAAAAACACAAATTTAATTAATCATCGCCTTGTATTTATGTATGTATGCATATCTCTTCCCCTTAAAAAATATGTTTTATGAATACATAAACATGAGCCAAGTATTAGTTTGTATTGTATTTCTAATTCAGAATTTAAAATCCTCTCACACAAAAATTAAAGAATAACAAACAGAAAGTTTTTTATAATTAAAATTTCTATACATGGAATCCTATGTGTACGTTCATACGTATACGTATATACATATGTATATTATATTTTATATTCTCTTTTATAGGCCATTTACACTACAGCGAAATCTAGTACTTATTAGATTTCGAGCCAAAACTAGTTGATTTTAACTAGATTTCCCATACAAAACAAAATCTACTTATTTAGTAGATTTCGGCAAAATCTACTTAAAATCTAGTAAAAATAGAAATGCAACTATGTGTTTTGCCAAATAGTACTTAAAAATACAACGCTGAGAAGGAAAAAAAATTAAATTTCAATTTAACCCTAATCAAGTCAACATGTGCCTCTCCGACACATATTTTACTTGGTCATGTTGTAACTTCCTTAAATATAGATTCGAGTTCTTACTGCTTCTTGAATCCCTACTTTCAATTGTTTTATTTAGAATTTACAAATTTCAAGTAATAAATTAATTTCTTTTTATTTTTTATTTTCTTTCAATCGAAAATGTTCTTAATCATGTCAAAATGTGTCTATGAGGCACATATGGGAACGCTAACTATTACTTCTATTGTTGGTGAACAACAAAATTAAATATAATAATGAGTTATAATGAGTTATAATGAATTATAATGAGTTATAATGAGTTATAATGAGTTACGAAGAGTTCTGGCACCCATTATTTGCCGTAGTCTTCTGAAATTAAATAAAAATAATTTGACCAATGTTCGGTCCATACAACACGAGGATGAATTCTCAAACCAGCCAAGGCAGACAGATATGCGACGTAGATGTTATATGTGCCCACCGAAGATATGCAGAATGTGTAAACAGTCCTGCAGAATTTACCACAAAAATACTTGCAACGAGCATTGTTCAAAAGTTCCAGTTTGCTTAAAATGCGAAATAATATTTCATTTATGTAACTGAGAAGAAAAAATTTAATGAAATAAAAATAAGTTAACAAAATTAATACGTAAATTCTTTGTATATGCCTCTGAGACACATTTAGACTGGATTTGTAAAATTTTTCCTGACTTGATTAGGGTTAAACTAAAATATTATTATTTTCTTTCAAATTTCAGTCAGCTGTTTTTGTTATTAAAATGAAATCTTGCTACTGTCAAATAAATCCAGTGTAAACGATGTAGATTTTGAGCAAGATTTGAAATCTAATCTACTAGATTTCGCTGTAGTGTAAATGGCCTATTAGGTTTTTCAATTTAATTAAATTAAATATTTATACACACATTTTTGCTGAAATGTGACATACATTTTTAATAAAATTGTATTTTCAGTTGATTTTTTACTGCCAACACTATTGTATTAAATTGGCTAATTTTGTTGTTTAATGATTTTATAAATTTATGACTGGTATTATATCGTTTGTACCGACAGGGACTTTTGTAGTTTGACAGCTGATATCGCTTATTCGGTTGAAGATATACATATGCGTCCAATTAGTCTTCATATATTCATTATATGTTACAAAATCAGCATGGAGGAATAGAGTATTCAACAATACGTACAAATAATTGTTTTACGATCGCCATAATAGTACTACCGTCATGTGGTGCATAAATTCTAGTCCACTACTTCAGTAAACGATCGATCAATAGGACATGTTGTTTCTGTTATGAAATTCTTCTTGTTTTGCTGTTGTTGATTTCTTTGTCGTATTGTGTGCTTTGGATCTGTTACTTTTTATGACGAAGTAAAGTATTATGACTGCTTTCAACTTTCGTTTTTTTTTGCTATAAACACAATAAACGCAACGCAGCAAGCATAACAATTTAGCTATTGCAGTCTAAGTTAAGCTGTCGAATTTGATGACTTATCGTCATTTTGACGATTTTATGCTTCAAAAATATCATATTGACGATATGACGATTTATACCCTTATTCTGACTACAAATTTACATAATTTTCTTCACTTTTATACATTAAAAGCCTCTTTAAGCGTTGTATTTGCTTTGAAGTTGTTAGTTTCGCAAATTTAGGATAGTAAAATTTAGGTACATAAAATGCTAAATAACCTAAATAAAAGCGCCAATTAGTAAAGAAAATTGAGAAGAAAATTATTAGATATTTAAAGAAAAATTGTAAGTTCTGCAAATATGTTCAAATACCCTGACATTACCCAGCAAATAATAGCAATACCAAGAATTTTGGAATAAGATTGGCACTTTTCGTAGTTGAGCACAACTTACCATTTGCCGTTGACGACCATTTTTAAAGATTCGAATATAGATCCTAATATTACCGTAGGAAGACCAAAGGCAGGTGCCCAAATTTCGTTTTTGTACGACCAACACTAATGGAATAGCCCCTACATATGCAGTGCATTGTGTTGGAACTTGGATCTTAAGAAGCCAAGGCATTGAATAATGTGTCAGTTCTAGCGAACATCACACTGAATTTTCATGCCCAGAACGTCAAGAGCTTCTGCCCCCTAATATTTACACCACCCGTAGATATAGATACTACAATATTATTGCTGGGCTTATGTGTCAATAAATAACAGTGGTATAGATTATTTAAACATTAAATAATTTTTTCCTGAAAATTAAATGTTATTTCTCGATTTTTGAAAAAAAAAATATAAAAAAATTAAAATAAAAGATGGTACCTTTTAATTTCCAGCCTTGACTAAATTTTTAAGAAATATTAGTATTATCACATTCTTCAGCTATTTTGGAGAGTATTAAGCCAAGTTAATTTAAACTAAATTCCTTTAAACTTAAATAAAACTTAAATATTATTTAAAACTTGGCAATTGCAATTGCTTCGACTTTAATATTGTACCTGTTTAAAACTAATTGTCTTATTGCTGCATTTAAAAATGAAAATTAGCCTCAAAGCAAAGCAGCATTATCGTTGCTTGTTGTGGCGCTGTCTTTAAAATAATCACTTACGTATACACCCCGGTATTCTATTTTTGAGAGATTGCTGCGTTTGCTGCTAATTGCGTTTATAGCATCAGTTTTAAATATTATTTTGCGGCCATGTTTGAATATTGTTTGTGTTTGTTGTTTACGGATAACACTGTGAACATAATTTCCTGAAACCAACAACAACCAACCGACAAATCAAAACCAAAAAGGCCTTCCCTATAATCCACGTGTTTAACAAGTAGCCATACTTGCAAGATATACATGTAAATCGTTACTCTTTTAAGGAAATCCGTTTAATTTTTCGTTTTTGCCTTTCCATACACATATAAAGCATAAACTTTTGGTTAAAATTTTTATATTAAAACAATAAGAGTACGTGAAATTATGCCAACCAGAACAGTATACACAACGTGCCCGAATTAAAGCCTTTGCTTTTTGTCCAATACAAGTAAAAGAGTTTTTGGTACATGGAATTCTACCATCCGTAACAGTGTAAACGATCTGTTGTTGTTACAAAAGCCTTTGTTCGACAAAGTCAACAATTAAAATTTTTAGTCGTTGCAAAAAATGCAGACACAAACACATGCGAACACATTAACAAACAATTCATATGCCGTTCTCCACTGTATAATTGCCTTTCATGCATGCTGATGTGCATAAAACTTTGTTCCACGTACAGGAAATTTTTGAAATAATAAAACTGCGGTATATACATACATACATATGTACGTATGTCGGTCGGGTGACAAGTACAGGAAAAATAGTTTTCAATTGAATGAAATTCATTGTTTATGTTCTTAAAAGCTCGAAAGATTTAAAGACATTTTAAATTGTGAAAAAAACGTTGTCAATCATATATCCACATAACGTGCAAGCTGTTATTTCCTATACAAAATCTTATACTTGTAGCTGGAATTGAACTTAAAAACTGAGGAGCGCATTTCGGCTGTAGAACTGTAGTAAAGGCTCTTTTATTTAGTTCAGAACTGTGTACGAAAAGAAAAGGTTTAAGGGTGCGCGGTGTAGTCTAGCGAGTAGTGCCCAAGTTTACTATAATGACGGTCGTGGGTTTAAAACTTACCAGAGACTCTGGAACTCTACAACGATTATTTGGTATCAGTTGCTGGGTTTAACGAGGTTCTTTCACCACTACTGTGAAGCTTATTGTTGGATGAACTCTTGATAAAATTGCATCAGGGTAACAAGAATATGCATACGGCTAGGTTCTGATGGCAAAAGAGTTTCTTTATCACATCATTCAAAAGGGTGTTGTGTATGTAGTATGTCGGTTATGCAAAATAGTGGAATTGAATACAAATTCAAAACCGTTGTGGTATCATCTACGAGAAGAAGGAAACTTTGTAAATGGAGGAATATTTAACTTCTTGGTGGGGTAATATTACAGAAAATAGAAGAAAACTCTTTGGGAATAATATTGGACAATAAATTGACATGGATGACTCATACATAGGGAAAGCCATACATGTATATGTACGCTGATGGTCGGACCAACTGTTACCTATGCGATACAAAGGCTAGTGGGTGTTGGTATAACTACGCTGTGCATAGCAGTGAAGACCTACACTATGGAGACTATTGTTAAGAAATTGGGAGTCAATTTAACATGAGTTCATTCGGGCTCATAGTAACCAAACTAATCGAGTGGCAGACAGATTCAGAAAACTATAAATTCTTCGCAACGTGATTGAGTAGTAGGAGTAAATATAACAATTTACAATTCACATACTCATACTAAAGAGAGGTACATCTATATGGCATATAGAGAAATCAATGACAAATAATAAGACGAGAGAGGCTCAAGAGTGAACATAGAAACATAGGAAGTGTATGTCATCATAAGGCTTGGACAATTACACTTGGATAAATAGAACAAAGGAACTTCCTTCTAACAGTCTGAATGAGCACTACATACTACTACAGTAGAACACTGAAGAAAGCAAATCAGCGCAAAATTATTTGCAACCTAAGAGTAATTATTATGTCTCAGAAGGAAATACCGAGATATCTAACAAATACTACGCTGGGAGATGTCTCTACTGGCACAGAACAGTGTTCTAAAGGATTGGGAAAGATCTTTAGATCAACGTATTTACAGTCGATATTGAGTGATGGTAGCTACCAGTACCAGTACGGATAGTATATACTAGAAACAATGTCTTGCGATTCTCATTGCAACACTTATCCCTGACCTTCACCTATCACCTCTTGTAGGTTAGGATAGGTTAGAGGACGTATACTTGCCAATTAAGACAAGTACAGTACCCGGAGGTCGAATTGACCCATTGTACAACGTCCTAGTTTCTCACACTACTTATGTTGTGTGTGTTAATTTTTATACATGAGAGGTGCGACCTACAGTTTAAAGTCTACTCCGAACGACAGATTATTTGAGAAACTTTTTCATGGCAATTTTATTTACCCTCAGAGTTTTTGACAGAAATCTGCTGAGAGGAAGTTGCGAAGAAATACTCTTTGTATTTTGTCTTGATGTCTGGCCTGGTGCTCGAACCCTGGCTTTACGTCTAATAAGCCTCTTGTAAGTTCTGAATTATTTTCGTTTTGCATTCAGCAATCTTATAAAATACCTTGACTATGTTTGCCTTGTAGAATTGTAATACAAATTTATTTGTATTTTATTAAAAGATTTTAATAATATGGGGTCTTACAACAATTTGACAATTAATTATGGCCATTTTGTTCAAACCTCATTTTTCAAACTAGTTGTGTTTATTGTATAGACTCTGGTACAGTTGGCAGCTGATCTTAATTGTCATCGAAAAACTAACTCAAAGCGGTGAGGCAAATTTTTGAATGAACACGCAACATTAACAAATTTGAAACAATATCACGTATTTGTAAATCATGCAATGCATAATTATTAGTGAAATAAAAAAAGCCGTCGGAAAGTTAAGAAACAAAAAGGCAACAAGCGAAAATAGTTCTAAGAATTATCATTGAAAGCACATCGGAACTTCTATGACTCTACATTACAACAGTCTGGGGCGAACAAAGACTATCTCCAACATGCAAATAAGACAATTTAACGAAAGGCGGTAGTTCGTAAATGGCAACAATTGAAGAGGAGCTACTCTACTTAGAACAAAATGAATGATATTAGCAGTCCTACTGCAGCAAAGACTTCACAGCAAAAAAGAGGGCAGGTTTTTGCTGCATGGATCAAGTTAATCTCTGTGCAAAACAATATTTGTTTATTTATTTCTTCAAAACAATACAACAAGAATAAATCTTATATTACAGTATTGCTTAGCGATTGTTGTTAACCTTAATTTTGAAACATTTATTTTAACTAATTTAACAAATTTATTAAAAAAAAATAATTTAAAAAGAGAAAAACTTAAAATTTAAGAAAATAAAACGAAAATTAAGTAAGGAAAGGAAAAAAATAACTTCATTATCACAATAATGGTAAAAAAAACAATACAAAACAACAAAACAAAATAGTTATAATAAGACTTAGGAGGAAAAAACAAAAAAATATAGAGAAATTATCTATCCAAAGTGCTTGAAAATGGCATTTTTGAAATAGGTTGCATTATTGATCATTTATAATTGTGGGGAAAGTGGGCACCACAGACAGATGGAGTGAATGAAAAAGTGTTGTTGAGAGATGACCTTATTATATTTTATAGATTTATCTCGTTCCCTCTATTCGACCTAGAAAATACTAATCTCTCATATAAATATGGTTGCTGTCGACTATATATTAATTTGTGCAACAGAGTCCGGCAATTCATTAAATTGTCAAATTTCTCCTAATGCAATTATATATATAATATATATATATTATAACACACTACCTACTAGGCTACGGCTACTTTTAGGACGAAACAATAAAAATAAAATCGAATCCACTGAATTTTGGCAAATTAGAATGTGAAAAAAAATCTGTATTAAACTTGAAACTGCTGTTAAAAATGGGTCCAGTAATTGCTCGATTTGCGTTGCATTTAGTCCCACTAAATGGCAAAACAAATAAAAAATTCATAGAATTTTACATCAAATTTAAATTTCAAAATTTGCATTTTAATAGTACACTCTTACCTCACTTTGCGTCGTGGTTACGATCCAAAAAAAACACGACGTACATTAAAAGGATGTGTAGTGAATGACGATTTCCAAAGAAAACCATGTAAAGATCGAAGATAGCTTCCAGGGTTACGAAAAGAAAATTGAACAAAGTAAACATTTAAAAAACAAAAATAGTATAAAATTTTATTTCAGACATACAAAAACAAATTCAATTAAAATAAAGTAAAAAATTCACTTAATTTATTTCACTTGAAACTGAACTCTTAAATTAGAAAAACAAGCTGAAGATAAAACTGTATTATTTTCAGTTAGAAAGGGAATCCCCAAGTTTTGATACATACATAACATACATAATTGGTCATTACAACCCTTCAGTCAGGATTACGACCAAGTTAAGTTAGGTTAGGTTAGAGGACGTCGAATTGACCCATTGTACACCGTCCTAGTTTCTCGCACCACTTATGTGTGTGTTAATTTTATACACGAGTGTAGAAATATGGTTTCATATTTCGATTTGATGTCTGACCTGGGTTTGAACCGTGGCCTTACGTCTAATAAGGCAACATAATACCTGCTAGACTAGGGCGACTTCATAATTTTTATGTTAAGCGATGTAAAAGCAAAACATCAGTATCTATATTCTTCATTTTCGTAACAATATTTACAAAACATTTTAAATCCAATAAGTAAGAAATTGTAAATAAAATAACTTCTCATATTATCGACTAACTGTAACTGTTTATAACAAAACAAAATACTATTCGTAAATAATAAAAAAATTTGAACCCAAATTTGTTCATTTACCAGTCTTGCAGGTTTCACTTTTCTGTTTTCAAAGTACGTTTACTTAAAATTTTATTGGATCCTTTTTATAAAATATTTTTACTCTTCAGGCGAAAAAAACATCTTAGAATTTTTAGTGGATTTTTTCTTGCAATTTGAGAAAAAAAAAAATGAAGACAATTTCAATTGAAGTTGAAAACAATATAGTCGCTTCAACTGGAAAAGGTTATCCTTCAAGAAAAATTGGCGTTTGTCATCGGACAATATTTTCAATCATAAAGAAAGAAATGCGAAGCAATCAAAATATCCTAGAGGTCACCCAAGATCTCTAAATGATGATGGCACACGGCTACTGGATCCATTGTTACGAAAATATAGAGCCAAAACTCCGCAAGCGGCAGTAATTGCTATAAATAAGAGTGTGAATGAAGTGCACGAAATTAGGAGGAATCGGCCTAGTTTCAGTAGTTAAAGCGGACAAACTGAATAAATGCTGTTGAATAACATTTAAGCTGTCTTTTGTATGTAAAAGCAAATAATTTTCCTTGAAAAAACTTTTTTTGTTTAATTAATTAATAGAAAATTATTTAAGTTAATATGTGGATTGTTTTTTATTTTAATAAATAATATACAATTATAAAGTTTTTAATATTATCTTTTCACTTTTGTTCGCCAGTGTATGAGGTAGGTAGGCCACTCTAAAAATTGTTTAAAAAACAAGCTAATAAGTGTGTAACTTTTTGATTTTATTGAAAGAAATGCCTTCATGCCAAATTGAAAAAAAAAAATTTTTTTTTTTTATTACTTACGAACTTTATTTATACGACCATTTTAAAGCTGCTAATTACGTTGTGATTAGATTTTAAAAACCCCTAAATTTAATTTATTTAGCCTACGTACACATACAAATTAGCCTGGATCTGCAAGTGTGTGAATCAAACGTTTGTATCCCTAATTTAAATAAAAATTTAAATTCCCACTATTGCAGTGGTCGCTGTTTAAAGCCACACACTTTAAAACAAATTAAAATATTGATTTCATTTTAATTTGAGCGTAAAATTGATTTTTGTATTTTGAAAAATAGCCAAAATATTATTAAATACAACAGCAATTATTAAATATCTGTTCACATTAATAATACCGTGAATAATAGATATTTTTTAAATTGATTTGATTTTGCATACACACATTCACATTTGTTCTAATAATTTGTTTTTAATACGCACTTATTATTTTTATTTTACGAAGAAATTAAATTAACATTGTTTCCCTTCAGATCTTGCTCGAGAATGAATGCTTAAAGTCTGACAGTAAGCGTGAAATGCTAGACTTCCATTCATTATAGACAAAAAAACTCATATACTAAGTATCAGCAAAAAAGCGGAGTGACTAAGTCAGCCGCCAAACCAGTTTGCCAGATGACAACTCTTATGCGAAGATCTCTGAAACATCTCTGCTGACCTCAGCGGATATAAAAACAATGCCCACAAGGCACAAAATACCTTTTAAAAGGGCCCTCATTTCTAGACATACCACCTTCAAAGTTATATGTATTGTTACGAAAATGGAAATTTTGTTTTGCTTTCACATCGCTTAAATTGTAAATAAAAGCTAAAAAACAAAAACAATGAACTTGTTTACATGATAAACAAGTAAACAAAAATATTCCAACAAAAACCAGTATAAAAAAGAGATAAACAAGTAAACAAAAAATGCAACAAGAACATCGCAAGAACAAATGTAAGCAAAATACACAAACAACAATAATGAAAACAGCATGTTTACATTCGCCTTCAAGAGCGTTCATAATTTACCCTGCTACAGTGTTGCAAAATTTAAATTTTAAAATGGTATTGAACTATAACTGAACGAGTACTTTTTCGCATCAAATCGTACTTCTATAAAAAACTACATAACATACATTATTGGTCATTACAAACCTTCAATCAGAATTATGACCTAGCTTCTCACGCCACTTTTATTATTGTACGTTAATTTTATACATGAGTACAGTTATACAGTTTAAATTCGACTCCGAACGACAGATTTTTTCATGACAATTTTATTTCCTCTCAGAATTTTTGAGAGAATGAGGTCCAAAGGAATACTTTCTTCATTTTCCGTCTTGTTGGAGATGTTTGACACGGGGTTTGAACCGTGGGCTCACATCTATTATTTATATTGGATTGTACGTTTGGCTAATCGGAGCTTTAGAATTACCTTGCTAAAACATTAATAGTTGAAAAGCGCAAGACATAAAATATGTAATAATAAAAATGTACTGAAAGCGCCGCAAGGGTACTGCTGTATTTTTGAAATGGAAAAGTACTGAAAAAAGTACTGAATTTTTCGATACTGCCCTGCGATATAAAAGGCAAGACAAAGCAGGCAAGGGGGCCAGTAAAAATTCAGTCTGTCTTCAGTGAAGATGCGATGTTTAAAGAAAGTAATCATGGTTTGATTAATGACAAATTATGTATTATTATTATTAATTATGTATGTATTAGGGATACCACTCGGGAAATCCCGAATCAAAAAATCCCGGGATTTTCGTGATTCCCAAATCCCGAATCCCGGGATTTTTTAAAACTTGTCCCGGGAATTTTCGGGATTGTAAATTCATACATATACACTTTATAAAGGAAGAAAAAAATTGAGTTTACGGCATTGTTTTTTATGTAATATTATATTAAATAACACTCGTGTAGTTTTTCAAGTGTATCATGCAAAAATTAAGTAAATATTCTATATCACTCAACATCGAACTGAATAAGAACCCAACTTCCATTGTTAACAAGTTAAAAGTTGCCCTCAAAGTCCAATAAAAGCTGTTAATACATCTGATGGTTTAGACAATCAACTTTCTAAAGAAATAGATTTGATTGAATCACGAGGTGTTAGAGGTGAATAGTTACATATATTCTGCATATAAATAGAGTTCTTAAAAGGGTAGGTATTTGTTTCTTCACTAATTTGTTTATACATATATGTATGTATGGAGACACAGATGAATTATTTTTATTTTTGTTACTTTTTGTTCTGTTTTTTTATTTTATAACATGTATATTGTGATAAAGATCAAAAATTAAGGAAATTTTTAATAAAACAATTGTTTTTAGCTCTTTTTATTAAGAGAAAATCCCGAAATCCCGGGATATTTCGGGAAATGCCGGAAAATTTCGGGATTTTTGGATCCCGAATTGTCCCGAAAAATCCCGGGATTTCGGGATCGGGATTTCGAAATCCCGAATCCCGGCATTTGGCAGATTGGCAATAATAGTAATTCGATTAGCTGCCAATGCTTTATGAATTATTAACTTGTCGGCATAAATCAAAGACAACATAACATCATATAAAGGAACCCAAAGAGGACACATCGTACTAACGCGTGGGCCTTGGAACAGGACCTCTAATGGTAAGAAAGTTGTCACCTGTTTTGCAATAAATCAATTTTTAAGCGTTCTGTGTGGCAGGCTGCGCCACATTGTGGGGAACAATTGTCGGTGATGTTTAGTTGGTTAATTTTTAGTAACAAATACTCAGTCAGTATGGCGCTCAACATTATTCGCAACTCTTTAAACCCCTTGAGTTAGTACTTTAACAATAAATTGAATACCTTTTTGTTTCACTAGATTATGTCTGAAACCAATTAATAAATATTTGTAGTCACACAACTTTCTGTTTTCTTATACAATTCTTTATTTCTACAATAAATAATAATTACCTTAATTCTATGTTTAGAGAGACTTTCACTTTGTTGAGCCAGATATATTTAATTTTGTTAATGCTTTCAATGTTACAACACGTACAAATTATGATACCATAAATTACCACTGCATAGACTATGATACTATATACCTGATTTACTGAGTTTATTACTTGGAATACAAATTGATCTTAAAATTAAGCCACCATATACGATATAAAATATAAAAAACTTTATCAGAAACATTGAACTTAACACAGTTCTCTTTTAATACATATTACAGTAATGGATATCAAATACGCACTTATTGGTTTTTTCGTTTACAAAATATACAGCACTTTAAGGTCTTCAGTTCAAATTTTATTTTCATTAACTTATATATTGTAAGTAACTAATTTGTGTATTTATGTCCCTGTTACCAGTTCGCAGTAGGAAAATAATAACACTGTACGACAAAATAAAAAAAATTAAATACACCCAGCTAATGACATAGTGTAGGTTGTGAGATTTGTTGAGCAGAACTCAAAAATGATTTTTTATATTTCTTGAACCCTCCAAAATTGTTTAATTTGACAAAAGAGGTATTTTCGATCTTTTCATATAAAATTATTGATTACCTAAATATTTTTTAACCTATTTTCAAAGTCTAAAGTTTTTTGAAGAGGGGAGAGATGAGCCTTGAAAATGGTATACATTAACATATATCTCAAAGTTAAACTGGGGAAATAAGATTTTTTTTCACATTATTTAAAGTTATCTATTCTTAATTGCAAAATTTAATTAAGAAATATAAAATAAATGGTGAAATTCTGAAAGAGTATTATCTTATGCAGAGATTGACACTTCGTTTGATCAAATCGAACAAAAATTACCGTAGTTATTATTAAAGTAGTATAGCAGTCGTGTTATACTTTTTATATGTCAACTTATCAAATCGACGCCTCCGTTCTATAACATTCTAAGTCGAAAAAGTGTTTTGAGTTATGAGCTCTCACGTTTTTAACGCGATGTGAGCTCCTTAGCGCCCATGGCTATCTCCTCAGCAATGTAATTTCCAACGATATCCCCATGTCCCGGAACCTACATATATCAGAGATACCTTTGAATGACCCGCAATTTCTCTGAGAAATCTTGAGCATTCATGGACAAAACAGGAAGTTAAACCACGTTCGTTATGGACTTAATCGCTTGACTGATCGCGTCAATAAGGAGATTTTCAGGGAATATTCCGCCTCTCAACAAGCATTGCAGCATGTTTATAGTTCAGATTGGGTCAGTATTTGTCTGCATTGAGTCTGACTGCAACTAGAGCAGCCCTATTCCTTAGTAGAAGGTCAAATGAAATTCACTTTAGTATAGCAAATGATGTTTCATTTGGGGTGGAACACTGGTGATCAGAACAGCTGATTGCCTGCTTGCTTCGTCCACCAGCCGAAAATGGTATTTGCGTTTGTACACCGCCCATCATATATGAGCACTATAGAGCAAATTTGTCTCGTCCAAGGCCCGATAGAGCCAGTATGTGATGGTTGGTCTGAGACCCCAGATCTTGCCTACGGTTTTTTTTCAAGTGTAAAGCGGTAATGGCGCTTTCGTAGCTCTATCAATAATGTTGTTCTTCCATTACAGCTTGGGATACTTAACCCTCTTGGATGAGGAGAGTTGAACCCCGTTAAGGCTCGTTAAGTAAAAATTGGGTACCTTGTATCGCCTGGTAAAAATCATCAATACCGTTTTGCGAGTATTGACATTTAAACCGCCTGACGAGCACCATTTTGGTGTAAGTTTTAGAGCATGTTTACATTTCGCAGAGAGAGTGTGCGGATCGAAACCTGGCACCATGGCCAGATCATCTGCATAACCATAGAACTTAAAATCACGTCTCTGCAGATCTTCTAACAGGTCCTCCACTACTGTTTTCCATAAAGAGACTGAGAGACAACACCTTGTGGTGTTGCTCTGTTTACCACCCGTGCCGTATGAGCCTCACATAGAGAGACGTTAATTATTCTCCTTGTCAAAAGTACAGTAAAGAATTTCGTAGCACGTTTGGTAACATTGCACTTTTTAAGGGTCCTAACAACAGCTTCCGAATGGACATAGTAGCTTCCTTGTCCATGAAAGCAGCCAAAGAGTAAAGTTTGTAAGCCAGAACTTTTTCAATGTTCCCCAATAGAGTTATTATATTATATAGAAAATAATAAATATATTATATAGAAAAACTAAGTTAATGCAATTGAAATAATGAAAAAAAAAAATTATAAAAAGCTTATAGCTTGTGACAGTCCTATGCTCGTTAACAGAACTAAAAAGGAATATAAAAAACGCTGAATAAAGCCTATTTACTGTTAACTGTGTTATGTTATTACTATAAGGCCCAATTTTACAACTTCCCGTTAAAGTTGGGTTTAGTTAAAGGTAACTTTAGCTAAATTGAACTTTAAAGTCACCTTTAATTTATTTTCGTTATTACAACCTACAGATAAAATAAAGTTAACTTTTTCAAAAATATAGCAGTGCCGGAGTAGCAACTGCGGGCTTCCTTTTTCTGTTGTATTTTCTTATTTTGTTTATATTTGAATTCGCCATAATGAAAATAATATATAATATGGCAAGTTCAAACATAAATTGAACTTTAAAAGTAACCGGTAGGATGATCCTCCTTTCAGCTTAACGCTCACAACGCTCTTATTGTCCACTTATAATAATGAAAAACAATTTATCTGCCCGTTAAAATCCTCAGTTAAGTTAACGGCAAATTGTAATAATGGCTCTAAATGTTCTTTTATTTATTGGACCCTGTGTTCGTTATGCCTATCAATGTAACTTTCTCCGGGTTTAAAAATGTAACAATTCCCACTGACTTGATTTTGAATATCAGATCTTAAATTGAATTTGAATATTTTTTCATACACAAAGTTCCACGTACTCCACTTACTCGTTCGGAAAACTTATGTTTAAACATCCGAAAGTGGAATAATTAAAAATTTTAAAGCAAATGTAGTGTGGTGCAATATTAAAATCGTTTTGCATATTCTACACATCATAAATACAAAACTTTTTTTTAGTTGAATGTATGTTGTCATAATATCTATTTGCCACTAGCATTTTTTCCTGTCATTTATTACCTTGAATCCTTTTCAGTCTCAGCAAATATATTAGATTTTTGTTTCCTTTTCTATTAAATTTAAAAATAGTGAATATAAGAAATAGATGCTTATATAACAATAAATTTAAATGGAAAAATAACACTTTGCGACAAAATAAAAAAAAATGAATTACACCCAGATAATGACATAGTGTAAGTTGTGAGCTTTGTTGAATAGAACTCAAAAATATATTTTTAACATCTCTTGAACCCTCCAAACTTGTTTATTTAATAAAAAACGGTAATAGGTAGTGATACCTTGAGGTCAGTAGTGCCAGTTTAATAATCTTGTTCATGATATTAAAATTTAATAAATATCATTAGATGGTATCGTTTTCATTTTAAAATTTCTCTTTTATTTATAAAAATAATAAATTTTCTCAAATATATAGTATTTACATCTATGAATTGTTTAAAAAAATAATGTCTTATCTGCGTGAAGAATTTTGTAATGAAATTATTTCTCTGTGCACATAAGTGTACCTCATTTTAACGCAAATATTAATTTTTCTTAAATTGAAAATGGATGATCAACAGATTTCGGATATTCTCAATGGGAGGGATTTTAATCTCTGTGGACATCGTGTTAATGAAGTCACTTTGCATTCAGAAATCGCCTTGTTCCAAACATTTCAATATATTTTCTGGACGTTGCGAGTGCCACTTGGATCTCTAGCATTTTTTAAATCTTTTAAATCAAATTTGGTAATTTTGTTTGTACCCGTACCCATCCATTAAAAATATTTGTTTGGTTGTAAATTAGGAATCAGTTGCCAACTGCCTCACAGCGCTTTTAAAGAACTCATGTCATTGTGTAAACGACCATGTTGATTTGGCAAAACAGTCTGAAATGAACCCAATTTGTTAGATATAGATTCAATAAGATTGTCGGTATCAACTGTTTGAGACTTCCAGCCGAAAGACCCTTTTAAACAAAATATCAGTATGTAATGAAAAGATAAACAAAAAAAACTTTATAAAGTTAACCTAAAAATAAACTAAACTTACTATACATTGCTGACATTATACATTTTTACAGAGTCATGGAGTAGAAACAGGCTAATTAGTTAATAAATATTATTTACACTGTTCCAGAAAATTAATTAAATTTTTTTAAATTGTCATTTACTTGCTTTTATTTCTTTAATATTTGTGTGGTTGTTATTTAAATATTTTGAGATTCTGTTCTTGTTCTCCTTATAATCTGTTATTGCCTAAAAGCATTTGTCGAATTAAATTTTACTCGATTATGCTCTGCTATTTTTGTTTACTCATAAAATGCTAAATAACGAAACGATTTAAAAGTATAAATTTAAATTAATTAATTATATAATTGTAAGAATATATTTCTTTTAAGGTCTTGCCTTCGAGGATTTATTGTGTAAATTTAAAACCTTTAAACTACAGCGTAAATAAAAACTCTAAGGGCCATTTTTTGGGTGAAAGTTTAAACTCAAGATTAAGTTACTCTACAGTTAAACATCGTTTTCAGTTTTTGAGTTTACTTAATCTTGAGTTTAACCTTACGGTTAAGCTCTTAAGGAAAGTAGTTGACAAATTTTATTAAAAAAAAGCTTTTAAGTGAGAGAAAGCCGAACAAGACAAATATTTAAGTGACTACGAATTATATAAAACACAAATTTACAATAGACAGTCTCAATTTATTTGTTATTTTAAGAAAATAATTTTTTTTTACATAAAGATCAATAGTTTTCAGCTTTTATTTGTTTTTATTTGTTTTTGTTTGTTTGTTTTTGTTCTATACAAAAGCAAACTGTTGTGAAACACTTTGAAATTTTTGCTTATATGAGTGGCACCTCTACAAGGTTAGTCTCAAGTTAAACTCCCATTCAAAAAATGAAAATTCAGTTAACTGAACCCTTTAGTCAGGATTACCATATAGTTTCTCACACCACTCATGTATAAAATTAACACACACAACATGATTGGTGAGAGAAGCTAGGCCGTAATCTCGACTGAAGTGTTGTAATGGCCAATTAGGTATGTGTGTATGTATGTACTTAGATTGTGTGCGTTAATTTTTATACACGAGTGGCACGACCCACAGTTTAAAGTCGACTTCGAACGACAGATTTTTGAGAAACTTTTCATGGCAATTTTATTTTCTTTCAAAGTTTTTGCCAGAAATCTGCTGAAAGGAAGTGCCGAAGAAATATTTTTTCATATTTCGTTGAGTTGGAGATGTCTGACCTGGGGTTTGAACCGAGGCCTCACGTCTAATAAGCCAACATACTACCTATTAGACATGCCTAAAATCGATTCGGAAAGTTAGATTTTTGAAATAATTTTTGTTGCAATTTTCTGAGTTTTTGCCAGAAGACTACTGTCATAAATCTGCCGACTATAAACTGTTGGTTCTGCCTCTCATGTATAAAATTAACACACATAAGTGGTGTGAGAAGCTAGGTTGTCATCCTGACTGAAGTGTTGTAATGATTTATGTATGTATGTATATAATTATCTTTTATTTTTATCGTATGAATCCCAGAAACTGTTAACACGAAACCAATTGTAATAATTTCAGTGCTACGGTAGGCTAGTGAGTAGTGTTCCAGTGGGTGGTTGTAAAAGCGATTATTGTTTAAACTACCCTTTCACATTATAATTGTTTTAATATAATTATTAATTACATTGTTGTTCATATCAAAAATAAATAAACCTTTATTGTCTAGCACAAGTTCAATTACTATTTACCTGTCACCATTGCAGTCCATTCGCGAACACGTTCTCTTATGTAAATAAAATACTGTTATTAAATCGTATCGTTTACTTTAATTAAATTAATTATTGTTTTATGAACTGCATCATCAAATTGGTGAAATTAATTGCATTTTACTTTGCATAAAAAATGAAAGGAAAGTTGTTGTTGCATCTGAAAATATTTTAAAAAAAATTTTTAATTTCCATTACTAAAACAATATAAAGAAAATTAATTGCAAACGAATGAATCTTGAAATTAGTTGTTAACCGCAAAAATAAAAAATAAATTATGACTTAGCCTTTGGAGGAACAATTGATAAAACGGGCGGGCATTGACCATAGGCTTGATGACTACAGCAAAATTCAAATAGGTTTTGTTATGTTGAACATGACTGTAAGAACTACACTCAATTACTATTATCGTCTAATGCCCTTGTTAGGTGGAGTATAGATACCAACCTGTGTCTCAATTTTAGATGTGCCTATTTATGCAGCCCTAAAAATATTCAAAAAATATACGTAGTTGGCGCTGTTATAGAGCGATGAAGGTTACTACGAGTTCTCTAATTTAAAATTCATCTTTGTTAATAGCAGTACCTTTGACGTCCTCTATATTACCATCGTCGTTATCAGTCACTTCTACGCTTTGGAAGAAGCCAGCAAGAAATCTAGAAACCATTTGATTGTCTTCGCTATTGCTTGCCAGTGTAAACTCCTCATAACAACACAATGTTATCCAGACTGTGAGGAAAACCTTTCTGAGTTTTCCAAGCCGTAATGCACTCAATGATCCATCTAATGAAATTTCACGATATTGTGGAGGACCTATTTCTACGTTTATTTTTTACGTTTCATTATTGCAATGCAATAATTGGTCATTAAAACCCTTCAGTCAGGATTACGACCCAGCTTCTCATACTACTTATGTTGTCTGTGTTAATTTTATACACTAGTTGCGGGGCCTACATTTTAAAGTCGACGAAGGACAGATTTTTGAGAAAGTTTTCAATGCAATTTTATTTACTCCCGGAGTTTTTGCCAGAATCTGATGAGTGGCAGTTGCCGAAGAAATATTTGATCATATCTCGTTTTGGTGGAGATGTCGGACCTGGGGTTTGAACCGTGGCCTTACGTCTAATGACACTGCCTACTAGACTACGGCTACTTCTAATTCGTATAATCTTATGTTTCTGTTCAAAGCATGACGGCAATAATATTGTCGTTTGGAGATAATTTTCCTACAATGATATTTGTGCATGGTACGTAAAAAATAACGAATTATTTTGTTATCATTGGAAATTACATGCTACATTATGTCGAACAAAAATATGAAACTTCAGTAAGTGGTGGCCCTTAATATGCTGCAAAGTGCACTAAGGAATGATTCAAAAATAAGGATATCAATCTTTTATACTGGTCTGGACCATCTAATTAAGAACTTGTGGAACACAGGAAAACAACAATAAGAATAAAGTGTGCCACAAACTGTGATAAACTATGGGAAATAATTCAGGCTTCGGTGATGAGGCTGACTGAAGGGTTGTAATGACCAATTATGTATGTGTGTACTTGTAGTGTATGGAATCATTTCCATAGGTATCCTCTCAAGAAATTTGAGAGTGGAGCCTTTCCTTAAATATAGTATGGTACTCCTATTCGTAGTATATGTCCTAAACAAGTGGGATTTTTCAGATGGATACTGTGAAACAGCTAACAGTACTCTATTAAAGGCAAATTTTGCTTTGTTAGCGCCAAATGTTGCGCTGCTAAAATGCTTGGTTTGTGTCTTAGATTTTTAATTTCGAATTTATTCTCACACATACACCGCTTTCACTTAACCAATCATAATGCTACTAATATAATAAACGGAACACAGTAAGTACAACTATTTTGTAATTGCAGCTTAAGGTACGCAGCATATGTATTAATTATAATAAGGACAGCAGCAGTAAAGCATAACCAAAACAAATAATAAACAAAAAATAAAAAGTTCATTAATTCTTTAACAATGGTGCATTATATACAATACATCGTGCTTTTAAAAGCTCTGTTTCATGTATGTTATTGTATTGGCAGAACGAATCCTCTCAATGTCAGCATAAATGCTCTCATTTTTAGCACCAATTTTTTCATTGCTGCGAAAAAATCGTTGTTTGTTGTCACGCTTTAATATACTCAATTCACATTAATGCGTTTGATGCATTGCATTTATTGTGTCTATATTTTCGAAACTAATACATTTTATGAGAACAATTTTCTTTAAAAAAATACTCTTTTAGGTATAATTTACAAAAAATTTTATTCACTTTTGCGAAGCATGTTGAGGCCTTGAAAAGGGCCGATAGTAATAACATCCCCTATTTACTATCAAAGTAGTATTTGCATAATCGGTAGCCTTTGATGACGAAGAACCTAAAAAAATATTAAAATTATTATTAGTAATTATTATTTATTACTAAATGTCCATCCATCATTTTTTAAAAAGTTAAGTTTCCTTAACTTTTTTATTATGATAATATAATCCATGACAATTATGTGTGAAACAAAATATCCGGTTACTGTTCGCCACGTATTCGGTGGCATATCCTTATCCGATGGTCCATATTTTCAATGACTCAGAGTCACAATTTATGTTTAATACTGTTAATATGCCGAATGATCTCATCCCATTTAAGCCTATTTAGAACCAAACCAGAACTACAGAGAAAACTTTAAATACAGGAAAACAAAAATTAAAAAAATTTTTATTTTGAGGACATAAAGTCAAATTTTTAAAAACTTTCTTGCATTTTTTTGGAATTCCAATATTTTCCAATGTAGTACACTTTACCAGATATATGGTTGGGAATGTGATCGTCGTTGTTTAATTGGTCATTACAACCAACCAAAGTAATCCAACCACTCTACGCATGTTGTGTGTGAAATATTTATATATTATTGTCAAATGCTTAGCGCTTGCATTTATCTAAAAAGGGTATATCTAGTAGGTAGTGTGTTGGCTTCTTAAATGTGAGGCAATGACTTAAACCCCTGGTCAGACATTTCCCACAAAACGAAATATGAAACAATATTTCTTCGATGAGCTCCACTCAGCAAATTTCTGGAAAAAACTATGAGAGTTAATGAAATTGCCATGAAAAGTTTCTTAAAAATCTGTCATTTGGAGTTGAGTCTGTAGGCGTAGAAACTAGATCATTATCCTGACTGTAGGGCTGTAATGACCTCTTATATATGTATCAGAGATCAGCAATGAGTATTCAAAAAGATGAGTAGATTCGAATCATACTCATAATTTCTGATACCTATACGCATTCATACATATTTTAATATTATACTAATACTACTCATATTCAAAGTTTGAAGTATTCATCGTACTCATACGCAACAATACGTATGAGAAAGACTACAATATTCAATACTTGTGTCCTTGCTTTGCTTGCTGTCTTTGTTTTTTTTATTTTTTTAAATCCATCAGCAACTAAGACTGAAAATTTTGATGAATGATTCAAGTCAATCGAATTGAAGTATTTTCCTCTATAAGTACTTTCCTGAAGTTATGAATCTGAATGATTAGGCTTATGAATGAAACATATTTCGAATATTATGAGTTTGATATCAATGTTGTACTCATAGTCATTGTACTCATACTTATAAATCAACGTTGTAGTGAGTACGAATGAATCAGAGTAGTTGAATTTCAATACTGTTGACTCACTCATACTCAAAATTTCATTAGTACTTATAAGTAGCGAACAAACCATTCATTGCTGATCTCTGATATGTATGTACTTTTTCTATGCACCCCAAATAACTAAGTGCTTTCAAATTGGCCCTGTGGCCGTAAAAATTCAAACGATAGATTTGGAAGATTTTTCATGGCAATTATTTCACTCTCATAATTCTTATTTTACGATGTCTGCGCCGAGCTTTGAATTCTCGAAGGGTTTTCGATTACGCCAAAAGCTTTACAATATTTTATTTTCGGGAAGAAATTACGTACCAATTGTTATCAGCGTACTGTTGGAAATCCTAGAAATTCTTCCCTCTTGATTAAATATGCTCACAAAGGTTTAAATTTCCTTTCGCTACCATTATTCTATTTAGCAGTAAATACCGATGCATTGTATGTTTATACATAAAATTTGACTTTGGTTATATATGCATATGGGTTTGCACCTTTTTTGTCTCAGCAACTTCAAAGTTAACAAAAAAATATATAAATCAATCAAATTGAGTTGTTAGTATATACATACACCGGCGAGCAAATGTGGATACATAATAATAAGAAAATATGAACTTTATATTTGTATATAATTTATTAAAATTAAAAACAATCCATATGTTAAATATTAACTTAAACTATTCTCTAATAAAAGAAAAACTTTTAAGTAGAATTATTTGCTTTAAAATAGAAAAGACAGCTTAAATGTTATTTAACAGTACCCAGTTTTGCTCGCTCTTCATCTCTGTTTAACGGCTGAAAGTAGGTCCATTCCTCACAATGCGCCGTTACACTTTGTTTATAGCATTTGCTGCTGCTTTCGGAGCTCTGATCTTATAATTTCGTAACAATCGTTTAAGTAGCCATATGCCATCATCACCTTGGGTGATCTCTAGGATATTTCGATTGCTTTGCATTTCTTTCTTTATGCTTGAAAGCACTGTCCGACACTCTTCCAGCAATTTTTTGAAGAATAACCTTTTTCAGCGTAGTTTAGTAGTAGTGTGTTGGCTTATTAGATGTAAGGCCACGGTTTAAACCCCGGGTCCGACATCAAACCGAAAATATAAAAATTCTAGAAAAAACTCTGAGAGTAAATAAAATTGCCATGAAAAGTTTGTCAAAAAATCTTTCGTTCGGAATGGACTTTAAACTGTAGGTCCTGCCACTTATGAATAATATTAACGCACACAACATAAGTGGTGTGAGAAACTAGGTCCATAATCCGGACTGAAGGGTTAGTGCGACTATATTGTTTTCAAAATTTAATTGTAAAGTTTTTTTTTACTATTTATTGCGAATAGTATTTTGCTTCGTTTTTTTACAGTTAGTTATTGGATAGTGTCAGAAGTTATTTCAGGTACAATTTCTAAATTATTGAATTTAAAATATTTCGTAAATAGTGTGCATCTACTTATGTACTCCACTATACATATTTGCATACATTATTTATGCAAAAAATATTATGCTTACATACAGTGGACAGCAAATGTCTTAGTACGGTAATAAGTATCTTTTTTTTTTAGCAATTTCATGATATTTAGCTAAAAGTTTGTGTAAAAATTTATAGTTTATATATTTATATTATTAATTTATTTCTGTTTTATTATAAAAACAAACAGGAGAACCCTGAGTAATTTTAAAATTCAAAGGTCTAATATATGTAAATGTCAAGCACTCCATTTAACCCATTTGGAATTGAGTGTACAAGTACTGTTTAGATTTATTCTGGTAGCACCATGAGCAAGTTTTTCGGTTGACTTTTGTTTGAGGTTTAGCGATTCCGTTCTTTCAAATGATCCCCTAAATACTCTCTTGAAGTTTCATCGGGACTCTGTGCAAGAGTATTAAGCCTGTGGCGACTTTTTTGTCAAAATATATTGCCGTTCTAGGACTTTTGCTATCCACTGTATGTAAGGTTCTGTATAATCTGCAATTAAATATGTGCATTTTATTTTACGACTGTTGATGCTGGTGAAGCTATTGTTGATGAAGACTTCTCAACAAAGAAATCAAAGTTATTTGTTAAATAAATTCACATTTCACATGCCGAACTTTTTAAAAGTATGAAAATAACTCTTACCAGGATTTCACTTAATTGTTGGATAAGTACGGAAGCTAAATTCTACCACAAAAGAAGTCGTAGGCAGTTTGATTCATTCCGCAATATTTCTGTTTATTATTAAAAAATATAAATGAGAATTATTGTGGTACAGGAATGCTTCGGCATGAACAGGTAAAGGAAAAGGCGTAGCAAATTACACAAAAAACTCTTGGCAGCCCATATATTTAGGCAAATTTGATAACTTATTGTCCATTTTCCCCTTCAAACCTTTTATCATATGTAGTGTTTTATCAAGATGATGTTGATTAATGACTTTCGATATGACAATAAACCACTGGCGAAAACTTTCTCCAACAGCTTAGCATAAATCCCGGAATAAATTCTGTTTTACTTGCGCATATGGCACATACTGAATTATGTAGGATATGTACATACACACATTCATATAAAGGTTCCTTTTTTAAGCGCTGTCTATATTTAAATTTAAATAAAACAAAGTGTCTGTGAAATATTGTTTGAAAGATCTTTTGGTGACATTATGTGTGCAATATAACATCTTTCAAATTTTCGCCATGGCTCACTTGGTTTGTGCCTATCCTAAATGTTCAATTTTCCAAGACTTTGACGCATAAATCAAACGGAACTTTGCCGTTGATTATGTTAGCCTTGTGGCCGATGCGTTTTTTTGTGTTATTTGTAAATTTTTATTCGTTTGAAATACATCGTTTAAATTTCTGCCACGACTTCTCTGAGTAGAGTGCATCGGAATTGTTAAAACTCCTATGACTCTGGCACATAAATCAGGCTGATGGCATGAAATATGCAGTCTTTGAGGACGACTGCTGCGAGTTAAGGAAACTTCATAAGAAAAAGGCTACAGGGTCAAATTGCACAATTTGGATATCCAGTTCACTTCATCTTCCCGTGAGATGAAAATGCCATTCAATCGCTCGTGCAGAATTTCCAATATGCTCAGAGCTATGTGGCACGCTGTCCTGTTGCAACCAAATGTTGTTGGTGTAATATAATACATAATTGGTCAGTACAACCCTTCAGTCAGGATGACGACCTAGCTTCTCACATCACTTACATATGTTGTGTGCGTTAATTTTATACATGAGTGGCGGGACCTACAGTTTAAAGTCGACTCCGAACTACAGATTTTTGAGAAACTTTTCATGATTTTTTGCCACAAATCTGCTGAGAGGAAGCCGCCGCAGAAATATTTTTCATATTTTCGTTTTGATGTCTGATCTGGAGTTTGAACCGTGGCCTTGCGTTCTAATAAGCCATAATAATATGGTGTACAGTCCATCTAATTCAGGCTAAAAAATTTGATATCATCGAGGATGATGATTGATGATCATCAACGTGCAGTGCTCACCGTTGAAAATGATGGCAGGGCCAAAGTTATTCTCAAAGGAAAGAGGACCAATGACGCCCTCAGCCCAAAATCCATGCTAACCAATGAGTTTATTGGGATGTATTGTACGCTCTTGTATTTCATATAAATTAATACCGTTTGTTGAGGTAGCTATTCTTCCCGAAATTGACTTCATCACTGAAGGTGTTTTTTGGAGGAATATTAGGGAGCGTTGCCAACAGCGTCAGACCTCATCCAGTAAACACACTTCGTTGTTTATGGGCGACCATGGATACTTGTCAAATCAGGGTTGATAAATATAAACTAATTTAGCAGATGTAGCCTTAAAGCGATTACCTTTAGCAACATTCAAAGTTCGGAGGTCTCTGTTAGAAGACCCATACATATGTATATATATCGCCTGGCTTTTTATTTAAATTGTAAAATTTGCATATCTTTTGATGTTCTTGAATTCAAATAAGTTTGACCAAATTTAATTTTTCTAGACTTTAAAATCTATTTTAAATAACTGCTTAGGGGAATCCAATTTTAGCGTTTTGTATTTTTTTTTTAATTTTTTATAATGTATGTATTTGTTACAAAGTAATCCGTTGGTTGGTAAATTACTCTGAGAATAAATTGAATTGCATCAGCTACTACCATTTTTCCCATTTTATATTCCTTGGTACCAGTACCGTTATTTCTTCATGATAGTATCAAGCAGTCACTTCATACTACCTCTAAAGTAAAACAAGAATACTCTCTATTACCTCAAGCGTTCATCATCGTGATGAAAATTCTGTTCAGTTAGAAGAGTAATCATATACAATTTCTTAGACCTTAATAATATGGATTCTGCGGATGATTTTTGTTTACTATCGTTCAATATCTTCAACATACAAACAGAAGTAAGTTGGAATCTCTTGATATATCTTTTGAAAGTCTTTATGCGGTTAAAACCATGTCAATATACAACACCACTCGGTTAGTTTAGATACTACCAGGTGTAACGGTATGCAGTGAACGTCAAGGTTCTAATGCAGGGATTACCATTTGATAGCTCAATTGTGCAAAGAGAATTCACACATATTGCTTATGCTCTTTTATTTAGTTGTCGATCAGACTGCGACAAGCACACATGTCAGTGGATGCCATAATATTTTTTTAGGTTTACACTCACAAAATATTTTATGTTAAAAATTCCCTTTTTTTAATTCAAAGACTTACATTTTGATTGTTTTAATAGTCAAGTAAATATTTTAGATGATATGGAAAGAGAACAACTTTTTTATAGACATAAAACATTATTTTGGAAAAATTAAAAGCTTGGTTATTAGTAGAAGAGGAAATTTATGAACCAATATTAGTACCCAGCAAATATCTAAAAAGCATTACCTAATTATCAATACAGCCATTTTTCTATGACTGTATGCTCTCAACTTATTTTCTCTCTCTTACTTACTAACACACAACCAAACATTTTTTGGTAACCCCTGTTCTAATGTCTCCATAATGAAAATTTATTATGATCGAATCTTAATTCTTTTAATTTTTTGTGTAACACTTGCCAAACATATTGTTACAAAAATAAAAAATTTAGATACTGGTGTTTTGCTTTTAGATGGTTTAGCATTAAAATTATAAACAAAAGCTAGAAACAACTATGTTTACATTTATAGAGATTTCGAGAAGACGAAGTCATGAACGTTCGCCTTCAAGAACATTTATCAGACTGTTTACTTTGCCATATAAAAGGCAATAAATACCAGGCAGCGGAGTCAGTAAAAATTCAGTCAGTCTTGTGTGAAGACGCGCGGTGTTTAAAGAGATTAATTGTGTTTTGAAGATCTCCGTTATAAAGATCTGTCGAATAATAGTCCAGTAATTGTTATTGTTTAGGCAAAGAGTATAAACAGAGGAATAACAAGGAAAAACAATTGTTGTTGTTTACATAAAGTTGTGAACAGTGCCACACAGAATTGTGCTAATAATAAAGAATTTTAATTAAAAATAAACACAAATTTACATTTATTTTATATGCAATCTACGAGCTCATATTTTAAACTTTTTTAAAAGGTAAAAACGTAACAAAACACGTTTTCAAAAAAGCATACAGTTGCTTGCGTACGCTGGCGACATTGACATCATAGGGCGTACTACGCGAGATGTTACTGCTGTCTTTAGTACTATTGAACGGGAGTCTACTGAGATGGATGTGGCAGTAAATGAGGACAAAACGAAGTATATGTTATTGACAAGTAGAGACGTGCTGCGTATTGACTCTCATATTACGGCCGATAACTATACTTTTGATATAGTGAAGGAATTTATTTATCTTGGCCACCGCCACCTGGAGATCAAGCGCAGGATCACTCTTGCCAACAGGTGCTACAATGGTCTCAATGGGCAATTGAGTAGCAGAGACCTCTCTCGTGCGACAAAACTAACACTTTACAGGACACCCATTCTACCCGCGGACCCTATTAAGCTCTGATGAGCGGCCTTGAGAGTACTCGAGAGAAAAGTCCTATGTAATATCTTTGATCCTGTCTGAGTTGGCGATAATTACCCCAACAGTGACCTGTATGAGCTCCTCAACGACATAGATGTTGTGCAGCGTATTAATATCCAGCGGCTTCGCTGGCTCGGCCATGTCGATGTGGCTATTTATTGCGGGGATCTGCGGAAGTCGGCGAAGAGGACGGCCTTGTATGCGTTGGAAGGACAAAATCGAGGAAGTCCTGCCATCGATTGGTGTGCCAATTGGCGTAGGCGCGCGAGAAGCAGAAGCGCCTGGAAGGATGTGTTGCGGCAGGCCGAAATCGGGTTATTAAGTAAGTAAAAACGTAACAATATTAAGTGAACAAAACACAGCATATTTTTCATCATGTTAAATATGGCGACTTTTGCACCAGAAAATGATGATTAGCGGAAAGTATTAATTTTTTGTTTTGATTTATTTGGCGAGTCAAATAGAATACTTGTCGAAGGACAGGGTGATCATGCTCAATCAGGCTCAAATGTATAAGATAGTTTTGATAATTCAGAGAGAACGATTTTGATGAAGAACTACCAAAAAACTTTGAGGACCGCGAATTGCAAACAATATTGGATGAAGATGTCAGTTTAGGTCGAAAAGAAATTACAGAAATATTAAATGTCGAACAACAAATAATTTTTGAGCGTTTAAAAGCTATGAGGAAGATCAAAAAGTCTGTAAAATGGGTGCCACATGAATTGAATGACAGATGGAAAACCTGAAAACCACTTGTGAAGTTTTGATTCAAAGATAGGATAGAAAATCAGTGTTGCATATATTTTTCGTGGCGGTGAAAAATTAATTTATTTCCAGAATTATAATCTGAAAAAAATGATTGTGTAATCCGGAATAACAATTAATTTCTGATGCAAAAACAGATCGATTCAGCAGGAAGTCAAGGCTATGTGTCTGGTGGGATCAGAAAATTGTAGTTTACCACGAGCTCCTAAACCCATTAATACAGATGGCTTCCGACAACAAATGATCAATTTGAGTCATGCATTAATCGAAAAACGATCCGAAAGATCACAAGCCACTACCTGCTAGACTATGGCGAATCTACAGCCCGCTACACTAAAGTCATAAATTTAGGGTAACACTCTTTTTATTGCAAACATAACTTGTATGAAAAGCTAGGTCGTAATCGTGCCTGTAGGGTTGTAATGACCAATTATGAATGGGTACAATCAGAAGTGACAGGATCTGTGTCTAAGTCAGATGTCATTGAACTTCTTATTGCTGTTTATTGTAAGTCAGAAAGAATTTTGATGACACTGACATACAGTGGTCAGCAAAAGTGTTAGTACGGCAATATTTATTTATTTTATTTATTAATTGCAATATGCTCGGTGTAGTGTCACAGACCAGAGTCTCTGGTGGGAATCGAACCCACGAACCTCACGCTAATAGTCTAGCAGACTACCCACTAGATTACCAGGCCACCGTAGTACGGCAATATATTTTAGCAATTTCATAAATTTTAGCCAAAAGTTTGTTTAAAAATTTATAGTTTTTATATTTATTTTATTAATTTATATCTGGTTTATTATAAAGCAAACAATTTTTTAAAGTTTTTCATAAAACAAGAGAAAAATAAGAAAAAGTTTCAGATGACCCCCAAGGAGAACCCTGAGTACATTTAGAATTCAAAGGCCTATGTTTATGTCTGATAGTTCAAACTTCCCATCCTTGGCGACATAAACAGGATTGTTTAAACGAAGGCAACATAGGGCGCTGAAGTATATATTTAAGCTTTTTTATATTTTAATATTGTTGTTGTTTTTGGCATTAAATATTTGTTTGTTTATTAATTAAATTATTCGTGTTTTGATCGCCTGGAGGAATTTAGAGCTCCAGATATTTGAAGTGTAATTTGATAAATTAAAATTATAATAAATAAAAATATTTTGGAGAAAAAAAAAATATTGTAAATAAAACACAGTGTGCAACAGGAATAGATAAACTAAAAAAGGAAAGTGTTGCTTGTTTTCTAGTCCTTATTTGGAACCATTTTTTTTTGATAATTTTCAATTTGTTTGCCAGAAATCTGGGCCCAATTTGGTTTCGAGAAGTCACCACAACCCCCCACCCCTTTACATACAGTCCACGGAGTTAACAATATTGAAATGTTATCCCTTGTATTCAGTAGCATATCTGTTAAGGTCAAGCGCTCCATTTAACCCATTTGGAATTGAATGTACAAGTTTTGTTTAGTGTTTTCTAATGGCACCTTGATCAAGTTTTTCGGTTGACTTTTGTTTGAGGCTTAGCGATTACGTAACCTTTTTTTCAAATGATCTCCTAAATACTCTCTTGAAGTCATATCGGGACTTTGTGCAAGAGTATTAAGCCTGTTTTGACTTTTTTGTCAAAATATATTGCAGTACTTTTGCTGTCCGCTGTATATAAGACGGAAGAATAATATATTTTATAAGAAGCGTTTTGTTGTTGAATGCTTTGATGTTATGATTTTGTAAAATATAGAGCAAGTAATTTATTGCTGTAAGGAGAGGTTAAAAATGGAGTGTTCCAGCCATTGGATACAGAACATACATTTTATTCTAACAACCAGCTGTGCAGCTAAATCAATAAAACCAATAAAATGTTTTTTTTAATAAACTACAGAACAAGGTGAATTTGGTTATCAGGTGTGGTTAGCTCATCAGGTGATTATGTTGTTGTATAGATGTTGAGACTGTCAAATTATTGTTGGTTTTTTTTTTGACGGTTTAAATTTTTAAATTTAAATTCTGTGAGCAAACACAAAAAAACAATGATTATAAACGTTCAAAGGACGAATTCGATATCAGTGATGAACAAGCTAGCATTTTCCGTTTTTGGGTACAAACTCATCCTTAACACGTCGACTGCCACGCGCGTTTACAGTAAAATCTCCTTTAGGACACGCGTAGTAGTAGTAGGCAATTAAGTGCCACCCCAATACGGATGACGCGGCGCGATCAAATACTTTACTGTCACCCGATAATGGGAGACGTGGCAGTCAATGTGTTAAAGTAAATGTGTTGCCGCACCATTACTTGGTCGTCTCCTAATATTAGATTTGGTAGAAGATGAGAAAAGACTTGGCAGAATTTTTTCTTTTCTTTGTTAGTGGTTAAAACCTACAACCACAACAATTCCCATCGGAAGTGGCTTAAGTCCATTTTAGGTTCTGAAACACAGCTTATTTTTCTTGTAAAGTTTACAAAACGTATTACGTTATATATTCTAACATGTTTAAGGTCACAAAGCTATAAAAAGAACTTAATACCAGTTAGCAATACTTTTGAAACAATTCAAACGTAAGCCCTTAAATATCTCAATACAAGAAAAAATGGACTTAAACCATTTTCAAAATAAACGGCTCATATACAATCCACAATCCACAGAAAGCAGGCCTGAAACCGTATAACGGCTACACAAGTTTTAACCAAACCAACTCCGTTGCACAGGACCCTTTTTTTTGTGGCTGGCTTTAAAGAAAATGAATCACCGAAGCGGGTTTAAACGGATTATGAGAATGGTGGCGATTATGATAACAGAAGCCCTTAGGACTACATGTTGGCTACCATGTTGGTGACAAAGAAGATAAAGAGACTTGGAGAAGTTGTGATGATGCCAAAATTTTGGGTGTGGTTAGTCTGAACTTATTAATCGACTACATGATACTTCAACTTGCTTTCGATAATGGTTTTGCGATGCAGATATCGTTTTATGATAATGGCTTACACCTCCCGGGAGACGTCATTTAAATTTGCATTGGTGGATACTGATCTCGCAACAATGCCGGATGTGAATTTATTTTTTATGAACAACTGAACATCAGATCGTTTCTTGCACTACCAGATTATTGGAGTACCTTTTTAGACTGAAATAATGGCCGCCACTCGAATTCAATATCAAAGTATATCGTATGGGGATATACAAATGTTTACCGCTAATAAATAGGCCATTAGATCCTTAAAGAGAGATCCCTAAGTTTGTACAAGAATGTCGGATGTCTCTGAAGTATAGACATTCGACAGTACCTTGACACAAGGAAATCGAGGGTAACAACAAGGCCGACGCACTTACTAAATCTAGCACTACGGAAAATTCAAATAAATATCAAAATTAAATGGGCGTTCCTCTGCAGAGAGGCAAATGAGTGGTCTCACAAAAACCCCATTCATTGGCAAAGATAAAGTGGGATAATGAATCTACTTGTAGAGACACCAGACCGATCTGGCCCGACATGAATATATGTAGAACAGAATTTGCATTGAATCTACCAAGATTCCATTGCAGAAACCTTATTGCAGTCATTGTCCGGCGCTTGGGGACATTAAAAGGAGAATTCTGTGATAACAAATATTTAATTACAAAACTTGTGTAGCCAAAGACGATTTGAGAAAAATTCATACCTTCATGGTTGTGAGATGCCAACCAGGAGACATAATTGAATGAAGGAATTAGTAATATTGGTGTTACAACGGGATATAGTAGGATCCAAGAAAGTTGTGCTTATAGAGGCGACTGCCAGTTTAACCTAACCTAACATGAGGCATGCAAGAAATTGAAAAAAAAACCCGAAAAGAAAAACAAAATCAATTTCATAATTTTTATTTTAATTTTTTAATTAAAATTTTTTATTTTTTATTTTTTTTTTAATGACATAAATTATGTTGAATAGAAGCAGTGTTGAAAAATGCAGTACTTTTGTACTTTTTTCAGTACTTTCTTCAAAACAAATGAAGAACGATTTAAATGCAACAAGAATGTGTGCAAAGAAATAAAATCATTTGCTCATTGCTGTGTTGAGAAATAATTTTCCTTTTGAAGAAACGAAATAAATTAAGCCTCCTATATGCAAAAATGCTTACTAAACCTGTACCATCGTTCAATTGCACCCAGGGGGCTATCCAAAATAAATATTGAACTAAAACGTTTTCATTTGTCTTACGATTTATTTAACTTACAATAGCTTAAGTGGACCATTTTCATTGTGATTCTCTGTGTATTAAAAAACGTAATAAATTTCCATTCCAAATATATGCTAAATTCGTGTTTTAATTTTATGTCATGAGAAAGTAACTTAATTTCACAATTAGCTCCATTATTGCAAGTGTGTTCATAAGGCGCCATAATTTTTTTGCTACATATTTGGTTTTGAGAGAAAATTTGCAGCAAAAAAGGATTAGTGCCAGATCGTAACATAAAAAAAAATGCAAACAGGGGACTTAGACTGTCACACATTTTATACGAGTTTTGAGAGAATATAAGATTGGAAGCCGTACGACTCTCTTCATTTAATTAAATTTTTTTTAAACCAATATACATTCAATAGATTACCAAGCGTGTAAAATCTGAAAAATCTGTCAAAAATTGTGCCTTGAATGGCGGGACATACAGTTTTAAGTCGTCTCCGAACGACCGGTTGTTGATAAAATTTTCAAGAAAATTTTATTTTCTCTCAGAATTTTGAATGTTCGAGATAATCGAGCTCGATTATGGTATTGTATTTCGCAGGAAAAATTTCTGAGGGTAGAGCGTTCCATATACGAATAAATACATAATTGGTCATTACAACCCTTCAGTCAGGATTACGACCTAGCTTCTCACACCACTTATGTTGAGTGTGTTAATTTTATACATGAGTGGCGGTACCTACAATTTAAAGTCGACTCCGAACGACAGATTTATGAGAAACTTTTCATGGCTATATAATCTGCTCTCAGAGTTTTTGCCAGAAATCTGCTGAGAGGAATTCGCCGAAGAAATACTTTTTGTATTTGAATTGATGTCTGGCCTGGAGCTTGAACCCTGGCTTTATGTCTAATAAGCCAACTCACTTCCTACTAGACTACGGCGACTTCGAATAGTATACGAATAGTACGGCTAAAGAACGAATTCTGTCTGTAAAGCATTGTGCGTTCCACTGGTCAATCAATCACAAACGGATGTGCTCGGCGATAAAGACTAGTACAACGTATGAATATATGGCTTTCGGGAACAAATTCCTTTATTTCGCAGTTATAGTATCGATAGAATAGTAAAACACAAGTGATGGTGCAACGGTGCTTCAGTGAATCAATAGAGTTAGACACCCAAATTAGAACCTTCACCCTTTCCTGTACATGGACGTGAAGCCTCAAAGCAGAATTTGAGACACCGACCATGAGAGTTGGATTTCATTTTCATGCCTAGAACATCAAAAGCTTCTGACTCCCTAGTATTTACATGAACCATGCTTTCATTTAAGGAAACTTAAATAATTTCAAAATTAATTTAATTTTTTTCTTCCTTTTTTTTGTTTAAAAGCTTTACAGATGTTTGTTTTGTTTTTTATCTAGCAGGCGCAAAAATCCCAACAGATCATTTTAAAAATAAGCATAATATACTATCGAGGTGATGATTCTATACCAAAAAAAAATTCCCTAAAAGGAGAATGTTTTTGTTCGTTATAATCGTCCAAATAAGTATTTAATAACGGCACTACTGAAAGTTTATTTGATAGGATGACATGTATACAAATACAACATGACTGTTATACTCTTTAAATAATAACAACTGTAATTTTCGTCCGATTTTATCAAACGAACTGTCAAACTCTTCACAAGATAATGCACTTTCAGAAGTTCATCACTTATTTCATATTTATTAATTAAAGTTTGCTAACATTAATGGACAAACTTGAAAATATATGAAAAAAATTCGCGTTTGTCAAGTTTACCTCATCAAAACTTATAGCATTTTAAATCGAATAATATTTATATGTATGTCGTTTTAAAGGCCCATCTCTGTCCTTTCTAATAAGGTTTAAATTACGGACATCGATTCAGAAATGTTTGTGTAATCAATAAATTTGTGCATAAAGTCCAAACAAACAGTTTTTTTTATCAAATAGAACAGTTTTGGCTGGTTCAAGAAATATAAAAAAAATATATTTTTGAGTTCTACTCAACAAAACTCACAACTTACACTATGTCATTAGCTTTTTTTTTATTTTGCCGCATGTTATTTATTTTTTACTTTTATTAGTTCTTTTCGTCAATTAAAAAAATACATTTACAGTTACTAATATGAAAATTTCTCTAATTTTTCAGAAATTTCAGTGCAAAATTTTATTTTTTTACGAAATTGTTTTATATGCACATCGATTTATACATACTAATTACATCCGTTAGTAGACACATTGTCGCCTTATAGTTTTTCGAATTTCATGAACTTGAAAGCTCCCCATTAATTTTAATATACATGTACGTAACATTGAACGTATGTGTTGAAACAAAACTTTACTCTTATACCATAAACTGTTGATAACATTCACTTATACAATATTTACTGTACATCTACCACTTCCTTTGTTTTTGTTGACTTTTCTTTAGTTTTTAATTATTTTATTTTATTTTAATTGGTCAAATATCCTTTCACTTTAAATATTCAAAAGTTAATAAAATAAATAATACGAAATAAAGCAATAAAAGGTAGCTTTGTAATTTAGTTGTAAACTGAATAAAAAATATATTTTAAATAATTTAATTTTAAAGATTTTTTTACATTAAGGAGGACCGCGAATTTAAATAATAAGACTAAGGGTCATTTTTACAATTTGCCGGTAACTAAAGGGAGGTTTTTGACGGGCAGATAAATAGGTTTTCATTATTATAAGTCGACAAAGTGAGCGTTAAACTAAACTGTGAAGTTTAAAGTTAAGTTTATGTCTGAACTTGCCATATTACATATCATTTTCAATATACATATACAAAATGGGTCACTACAACCCTTCAGTCAGGATTACGACCTAGTTTCCCACACCACTTATGTTGTGTGTATTAATTTTACATATGAGTGGTGGGACCTACAATTTAAAGTCCACTCCGAACGACAGATTTTTTTTTTGAGAAACTTTTCATGGCAATTTTATTTACTCTCAGAGTTTTTGCCAGAAATCTGCTGAGAGAAAGTCGCCGAAAAAATACTTTTTATATTTTGTTTTGATATCTAGCATGGGGCTCGAACCGTGACTTTACGTCTAATAAGCCAACACACTACCTTATAGACTACGCCGACTTCATTTTCAATATGGCAACTTTAAATATACACAAAATGAGCAACAAAAATACGAAGCTCGTCGTTGCCACTGAGTTTAAATGAAACTTGTTAAATTTGAGCAGTGTTATCGACATTGCTCCGGAACTGCCATATTTTTAAAAAAATTAACTTTATTTTATCATTATGTTGTAATAACAAACAGAAGTTAAAGGTGACTTTAAAGTTCACTTTAGCTAAAGTTACCTTTAACTAAACTCAACTTTAACGGGAAATTTAAATAATGGTCCTAATAAAACTTTGAAACAGCAAATTAACACTCTCAAAAAGTATAACAACAGTGTACTGTACACACGGTTGGGTGTCTTAAAGTTTTTCTTGGTTTCCTTTCTTGACAATTTTTTTTCATCGCTTTCCATTTCTGGAGAAACGAGTACGCTAACAGTCAAAATTGTATGAACTGTATGAGCATCAAATGCAACCGGAAAATGTCAACAACCTGAAACCGAGTTTATTAACACCATGAAACAACTGAACTTCATCGAATTTTCTTTGGATGTCTCAAGTGGTTCTAAAGTGGTGGTTCAAGAGGCATCACAAGAGTTGAATTTTCACTTTTGCTATGTATCCCTAACCTAACCCTTAATACTCTAATAAAAGCCATTTAAAGAACCAGCAAAGAATTAAAAATTATTTTAGGAAATTCTAGAATAACTGCTGAGATTACCATCGAAATGGTACAACGATTTTGGACAGGGAGCTCTTTCACTATGTGATTACTGAAGTACGGTTCAGGTTGAAATAATGCTGGTTAACGAATGCGGTATCAGCTATTAAATGGAGATAATGGACGATAATGAGATTTTAGTTGAACCTGAAAAACATTATAGCAATAATGAGGCCTAGAAACTTCAAAATGGGAATGGTAAGATAGTAAGATTCTGTCTGCCATCAGCGGTTTAAACCTGGAAGATTTCATATTTGAACCCTATATGATAGATATGGTCTCTATGCAAATTTTGGACAATCCTTTTATGTACTCATAAAAAATGTATGTTTAATTTTTCAAAGCTTTCCTCAACAGTTACATTTGTTTCAGAAAATTGAACCAAAATATTTTACAAAACAAAAAATTGTTCCAAAAGTCACAAAATACATTTTCTAAAAACATTTCTTCAATTTTCTTTGAATCTTAAAAATAGAACACAACATATATCATATGGAAGTCTCAAACAATTTGCAATTTCGTAGGGAGATACAAACGTATGGTATACAGGATGAAATTTAAAATTTATTTATGAATTACCCCACGGCAGATGATTTATATATTTTACCATATTGCATATTCTATCACTTTTGGTACCAAGAGTATATATATAGGAGCCTGAAATACTATTTAAAAAATAAATATGCTTCTTTAAAGAAATCTTTTTATTTAAAAATATAAACTTACATACATACATAATAATTGGTGGAACTTACGGTTTAAAGTCGATTAGGACCGACAGATTCTTGAGAAACTTTTTCATGTCAGTTTTATTTACTCTCAGAATGTTTACTAGAAATCTGCTGAGAGAAATATTTTTTCATACTTCATTTCGTTGAATATGTTTGATTTAGAGTATGAACTGTGGCCTCACGCTAAATAAGCCAACACACTACCTATTAGACTACGGCGACTACAATATTGATATAAAGTTCTGCTTTTGCTTTACTATTCTTTTGTTGCAACAAAAGTTGAAATTTTTATACATATTTGGCAATAGTTTAAACCCCAGGCCAGACATCTCGAACAAAAAGAAATATGATGACAAAATATTTCCTCGGTGACTTCCTCTCAGCAGATATTTGCCAAAAACTCTGAGTGTTAATAAAATTGCAAAGAAAAAGAAAGAAGAAAAAGTTTCTCAAAAATCTGTCGTTCAGAGTCGACTTTAAACTGTACGTTCCGCCACTCATGTATAAAATTAACACACACAACATAAGTGGCGTGAAAAACTAGTTCGTAATCCTGACTGAAGGTATGCAATGACGAATTATGTATGTATGCATGTATCTCCCTTATAGCAGTATTTTCTTTTGAAATAAATAACGTATACTTGAAATGAAATCAAAATAATTTTATTTTCTTTTTTTCAGCACCAAGAGCATGTGAAAGTTCAGATATTTTCTAAAATTGGCAAAGCTACCCAAGAAGCATACGCTACCTAATAACCCAGAGTTACAAAGTACAAAATGACAAAATGACCCACCGCCTATGTTGACTCACATTATTCTCATATACTATAGTATATTCAATATGTACATAAAATTCATTAGTGGCAAGTACATATGTGACGTATGTGTGATATTTAATTCCATTAGTTTCATACATGACAAAACCGAAGATTTTTTATTGCATAGCTTTCAGAGTAACCATTCTAGCACATGTAATATGGTGCGGATGAGTAATATATTTCAAATGCAATTAAACAGAAAGTATACCACTTTCTTCTAAAGGATTTTAAAACATTTAAAATTTTCCTACATGGACAATTATTTTTCATAAAATCAGGCAATCTTAACATTTAGAACATTTTTTGAATCATTGCGTTACATTTTTTTGTCTCGGAGATATCATTGAATGTCAAATGTTATTTTCGACTTTGGTTGTTCGCCCATTTAAGTTGATTCTGAAATTTAGAAGCTGCTTTAATTTAAATGAGGAAATTAATTTTTTCAGGCTTCAAGAGTTACTAGCAGTACTAGAGTAAACGATTTTCTACAGTGTCTTCCAACAGGGATTTCCTCTCACAGTGGAAAACCATAGCGACCAACTTCTTAAAGCTACATCTTTTAAATTAGTTGTCATTTATTCAATATGTTTTGCCACATCTCCGAGGGCCACAACAGACAACGACATGTATTCGCTGAATGGTCTCTGGGGCAATTCGCAATTGACGATAAAACTCACCTGAATTGAATATGCCCATTTTTAGGTGAATGGGTACGTGAACCAACGAAATTGTCAATGCCAATCTACATAGAATCTAAGTGTATTCCCAAAAAATCACTATTTGGTGTGTATTTTGAGCTGACAACGACATTGGTTCGTATTTCTTTGCAAAAGTGTTGGCCAACACAACCGACGGCGAGTACTATAGATCGATTTTAACAACATCTTTTGACCTGAATTGGATGATGTGGGTATATTTTAACAAGACTGCCCGAAATGGATATTCTGCACAAGTAATGGTCATGGTTATCTCGTATGCAGGGGATGTGGTTGCGATTTAGCACCGTTAAACTTTTTCTTGTGAGGTTTTCTTAAGTTACAAGTGTGTAAGAATAAATCATAAACAAAAGCGATTCTTAAATCCAACAGTATAATATTTTGGATGCGTTCTACCCAGTGAAGTTAATTAGCTTATGTAGTCTACGTAATCTATGTACGTGTGTAATGATTGACTCGATAATCACTTTTATGTTCCAATTAAATTATTTTGAAAATATGTACATTCTGCTTTAATTGGTCTAGATTTGATATTATTAGCTGGAGTCTTTAGACGAATACTATCATACATACCTCAGTCAGGATTACAACCTAGCTTCTCACACCTCTTATGTTGTGTGTGTTAATTTTTATTTATAAGTGGCAGGACCTACAGTTAAAAGCAGACTTTGAACATCAGATTTTTTTTGAGAAACTTTTAATGGAAATTTTAATTTACTCTCAGAAGAGAGTGGGTTAGGGATTAAACCTTGGGCTCGAGTCTAATAACCCAACACACTACTTATTAGACTACCGCGGCTTCATTTTCGACGAAAATATCTGGGTTAATCCCGATGAATTACTTAAGGATTTACTTTTGGAGCGTAAACGGCATTTGTCAACATATTATTGACAACATATTGGAATAATTTCAATATCTGAAAAACTTTTGACGTTAACGCGAATATTTAAGATATAAGCATACATCCTATATGACTCCAAGAAAACTAAGAAGTAGATCATGCGGATATTCAGGTAGTCTAGTGGGTGGAGTGCTAGACTTTAGTCGTGAGGGTCGTGGGTTCGATTTCCAACAGAAATTAGACATAACTTGTAATTCTAGTAAAGTCAAGGCTAAAACACATTTCGTTGGGTGATCTGTTTGAGGAATGCTTAACACATTTTCAGAGGGTCTTGACTTGCTTCTCCTTTGTTTAATGCAATGTCCACTATGGGCTTAGACGCGTAAATAATCTACTTTTCAGCTTCAGTAGTTTAGTCTATGGAGAATAAATGTAAATGTAATAAATGTAAGTGTAAACGTGTAAAAAGTAGTATTCACGTTGTGAACATGTCACTCAATCTCGAAACAACCAAATATTGATACTTGCAGTGATGCATAAACTGATGTAAGTCCATTATAGTTTGCCTTTAAATTTTATCTAAGTTCAAAGCCAATTTATAGCTTTGCTTTCCCAAAAAGCAAAACATAAAAAGAAATAATGATATGAACATAATTTTTTTTTCATCATAGTTTGCATGTATAAATGAATTGTTTCCAGCTAAATTTTGTTGTTGTTTGTGTTAGTGCTATTATCCAATGACAACGACAAAATTTTAAATTAACATGACCCTTAAAATGTGACAACTAACTAGAACGCTAAAATATTAGAATAAAATAAAACTCTCATAACATGTCGCTTGCAGGCACCAGCAATATCAGCAACAATATTATTATCATCGTACGCTCATTAACTAAACAAAAAAAAAAATGGAATAATTAACGAGTGCAATAACTATCACCACCAACAAAACAGGCAACTAACACCAGAGCGGCAGACACGAGTAATAACTTGACTAGCGGAATGAATAATATGCAATTATATGTATACGTCTGTGAACCCCAACAGTTTTTGTACGAATAAATTGTAGATATGAGTAGATAAATTGATATCCCAGACTTAAAAAGAATGCCACTTTTTGTTAGATTTTAGTTACACTAGTCACCAATGAAAACATTAAACACAATTTCTGTATCCATACGAGTATACTTGTGGATAATATTGTTACGAAAATGGAAATGGTGTTACATCATTTAACATTAAAATGATAAACAAAAGCTACAATAACAAAAACAATGGACTTGTTTACATGATCAATAAATAAACAAAAATATAGCAATAACATCAGTATAAAAAAGGGGATAAACATGTAAACAAAAAGCAACAACAAACATTACCAAAATTAATTTAACAAAATACATAAACAATAATGAAACAACGATGTTTACATTTATGAAGATCTCGAGAAGGCGAAGCCATGAGCATACGACTTCAAGATCATTTATCTGACCATTTACGTCACCCTATAGAAGGCAAGGCAAAGCAGGCAACGGAGTCAGTAAAAATTCAGGCAATCTTGTGTGAAGACACGTTGCGTGTTAAGAGAATAATCATGGTTTGAAGATCGCCGTTAAAAAAATCGATCGAACAATTGTTAGTGTTTACGCAGAAAAGTGTAAAGTAGAATAGCAACAAAGCAAATTGTTGTTGTTTACATCAAGTTGTGAACAGTGGCATACAGAATTGTACGAACAATAAAAAATCTAATTAAAACTGAGCATAAATTAATTTTTATTTGCAATCTATGAGCTCATATTTCAACCGTTTTCAAAAGGTAAAAACGTAACAATATTAAACGATCCTGATCCGTTTTATAAGTTGTGCCATTTTTAAGCGCTTCCTATCTTTAATTGAAATAAAACAAAGTGCGGGTGAGGTATCATCGACATTTTTTATTCGTTTGAAAGACCTATTGATGCCATTATGTATGGAATATAGCATACATAGTTTATATTGCTGAATGGAGAGCATTCCAAATCTCTAATTATCTATGCCTCTGACGCATAAATCAGACTAAATTTGACCGAAGACATGGGTTATTTTGACTTGTTCGTATACGCCTGCAGTTTGAGAAAAACACACAAGAAAAAGTCTAGCAGTTCAAATCGTATAATCTCGGTGGCTAGTTCACATCGCCTTCACATGAGATGACCATGCTTTCTAATCCGCAGTCATTAGGACCTCAGACAGATTGTGGTTACGAAAATGAAAGAATGGAAGATTTTTATGTGCAAATGACAGCGGACATTTCATTTTATCCCTAATATAACCTCTTCAATGGAGAATAAACACTGCGAGCTAAAGTTCTACGCGACCCAGTTCTTGTCTGCATCAGAATATACCTGCATAGATTTGAGTATGTACTCAAACTGTGGGGGTGAAGATGCCGAGCATATTCTATTCACATGCCGTAGATTTAGATGCCACTGAAGTCGTAGTCTAGTAGTATGCTGGCTTATTATGTTCAAATATCTCCAACAAAACGAAATATGAACAAATATTTATTCGGCGTCTCCTGAACAGTCTTCTGTCAAAAACTCCGAGAATTAATAAAATTACTAAGAAAAGTTTCTCTAAAATCTATCGTTCAGAATCGACTTTAAATTGTAGGTCCCGCCACTCATGTATAAAATTAACCCACAAAACATAAGTGGTGTAAGAAACTAGGTCGTTATTCTGACTGAAGGATTGAAATGACCAATTTGCATGTGTATGCAATGTATGGATGGCACTACGGTGCTCAATTATGGGATACTGCCTCAGCATCTAGAAAATTCAATGCTACCTCTTTGTTATTTGACAGCAACAATCATTTTTGTCGCCCACGTTTTCTACTGGCTTGAAAATCCCTTTCTAAGATATTTTCTTTTTAGTTCGAATGTGTTTTCCGAGGGAAATAATCTACCCGTTTCCCTTTTATTCGCCTTTCAATAAATAATTACAAGTAGAAAAGGCTAATGCTTTACCAAGTCAGGTTCATGGCATTGCTTTCAGTAAAGATAATCACCGAATAATAAAGTCATGTAATGCAATATTTGGAACTCATTTCACATTCAAACATGCTCTGCTAAATATTTTTATAAATTTTATCTTTTGAATTTATTGCACGACATCCCTTTCAGTAACATGTAATTGCATGTAATGAAACATCCGAGCATGTCTGTGTGCGACATTTCAGTTAGGATGTGCCAACACAACCATATTGCGATAAACAAAGACAAATGCAAAATAATGGAACAGAAAACATGATAAAAAGTATACACTTTGCATGCCTGTCACTGAAGCATTGCATGGAGTTTTTGGTCTTGTTATTTGGTATTATAATAAAATTGTTGTTGTACTCGTTTATAACGCAAATTTAGTGGTGCAACACTTTGTTGACAGCCAGAATCGCAAACATACCATTTTTTTATTATGGTAAACGATGTAGACCACTTTTTGGTACATTAGTTTTGTAAACTATAATAGAAAATGTAACACGCTTCTAAAATTACATTTTATTGTTTTTAATCTCCGTTTATGGGATAAAGTAAGGAACTTTGTTGATTGAGTCCTGAGTAAAAAGGTAGATAGAGATAACTATCAGCCATTGCAACACCACAGTAGTCCCTTTCCTCTAACCTTTGATTAAGCCACTTAGATTCTGATAAAGCCACTTAGAGTCCTAGTTTCTATCGTCTGTATAGCAGACTCCTAATCCTCTACATAGTAGACACCAAAGTACTTTTCTGTGGATATGTACCCAACAGAAGAAGAACAGTTTCCTACTTTTCCTCGCCTCTGCAAATTCTATAGAAGTTGCTTACCAAATGTCCAAGACCAATATATTTCGCATTAGTGCTCATAAAATGTCGCCTTAGTCTGTGTTCCTGACAGTACCAAAAGCTACTTAAAGTTGCTCATGCATCGAAAGTAAAGCAGTGTTAAAGGTAAAAATATTTATATGACTGCTCAACGATGTGTCTGCAGTATAGTCTAGTCTACTAGTCGCCGTAGTCTAGTAGATAGTGTGTTGGCTTGTTAGACGTAAGGCCATCGTTCAAACCCCAGGTCAGACATCAAAACGAAAATATGAAAAAAACAATTCTTCGGTGTTTTCCACTCAGTAGAACCTCTGAGAGTAAATAAAATTGCCATGAAAAGTTTCTCAAAAATCCGTCGTTCGGAGTCGAATTTAAACTGCAGGTTCCGCCACTCATGTATAAAATTAACGCACACAACATAAGTGGTGTGAGAAGTTAGGTCGTAATCCTGACTGAAGGGTTGTAATGACCAATTATGTATGTATGTATGTATGTGTGTATATATTAAATACATTTGTCGTAGTTTAGTACGTAGACATCTTCGACAAACGAAATTTGAATATTTCATCAGGAACTTCCTGTCAGTAGATTTCTGGCAAATACTCTAAAAATAAATAAAATGGTCCTGAAGAGCTTCTCAAAAATCTGTCGTTCGGAATTGACTTTAAACTGTAAGTCTCGCCACTTATGTATGTATAAAATTAACACACACAGCTTAAGTGGTGTAAGAAGCTAGGTCGTATTCCTGACTCAAGGGTTGTAATAACCAATTATATATGTATGTATGCTCATAAGAGAACGCCTTGTAATAACTCCCAACACTATGCTACATGTCATCCTTTTGAGTTTGAGTAGACTTTCCGTGTGGCCTCTTTGGACAGATTTACTGTGTTCCTTTGCTTGTTTTTAAAATCCCTGATGTGAATTATAAGCTTCCAAATCCTTGCCAATGGAAACTTCGATGACTGAGCCGGATCTGACCAGTTCATCATGTCTGCAGTTTCTTCAAATACCGCTAAATCCGATACCCACATGTTACATGTATCGCTTTCCCATGTCATTAAGAGACTCGCGTTAGAGTAAGTCTCCTGATTATCAAAAAGTATGCTAATGATCTTTGCAGATATTAGTTCATTCTTAATATTTTTTATCGCAGCGCATATGACCGGCACTTTAGTTTGGAAGATGCTACTATGATCAGGTGGTCTTATAGAGTTGGCCAAATTTCACCACCCACAATTCCATTCAGTTTCATCAGCAAAAATCTCAACGTATGCATTAACGAGATGCTTGGGAGGATATTTATTATCAATACTCCCGACAGTTCCAAATTCCGAGTAATCACTATTCGTGTCATTTTGTAGTTGCCCAGAATGGTGACTAGTTGTAGGTTTTACACAGAACATCACTAATAACACTATGCGACAAAATAAAAAAATTAAATACACCCAACTAATGAAGTTGTAAGTTATGTTGAGTAAGACTCAAAAATATTTTTTTATATTTCTTGAACCCTCTAAACTTTTTTTATTTGACAAAAACTGATTTTTTGGACTTTACGCATAAATTTATTGATTACACAAAAACATTTCCAAAATGATGTCTAAAATTTAAACCTGATTAGAAAGGAGAGCGATGAGCCTTTAAACCGATATACATATGGGTATTTTTTGACTGAATATGCTATTGGGTTTGTTGAGGTAAACTTGACAAAGGCAAATTTTTTTCATATTTTTTCAAGTTTGTCCGTTCATATTAGAAAATTTTATTTAAAAAATATGAAATGAGTAATGACATTCTGAAAGTATATTAACTTGTGAACAGATTGACACTCCGTTTGATCAAATCTGACAAAAATTACCGTAGTTATTATTTAAAGAGTCTAACAGTCAAGTTATAGTTTTCATATATATATTTTTTCAGAAGTTGGCCAATGTTTGCGCAAATACAAAAATATTAGCCGACTTCTGGTAGTCGTGCAAACGTGAAATTGGCACATTTTGCGATAAACAATCAAGATCCATCAAAACTTTTGACAATTTTCGAACTGAAAGGTCATTTGATAAGATGCCATATATACAAAATGTAACACCAGTTTATGCGATTTAAATAATAACTACGGTAATTTTTGTGCGAATTGATCAAACGGTGTCAATCTCTTTCTAAGATGATGCGCTTTCAGAATGTCACCACTTATTTTATATTTTTTAATTAAATTTTGCAATTAAGAAAAGCTAAACATGAAAAAATGAGAAAAAAAATTCATATTTTCCAAGCTAACATTATCAAAACTCATAACTTGTAAGTTTGAACCATATATTTATTTGCACCGTTTTAAAGGTTCATCTGTCCCCTTTTCAAAAAACTTTGGATTTTGAAAATAGGTTAAAAAATATCTGGGTAATCAATAATTTTGTGTGAAAAGGTCAAAAAACAGTTTTTGTCAAATAAAACAAGTTTGGAGGGTTCGAGAAATATAAAAAAAAAACTTTTGAGTTCTATTCAACAAAACTCACAACTTACACTATGTCATTAGCTGGGTGTATTTAGACTGTCGCACCGTGTAATGATTCAGGCAGATTTTTATTACAACTATATCAGATTGGAGTCTGACCACCACCATTTAGTAAAATGGATTTTTGTTCACTTTTTTGATTACATTCGGTCTCCAGGACAGTTTTCCATCTACATATGCTCCAAGAAGTGCATCTTATACTTGAGTTCACTGTCCGCCTAATACAATCATAATAAACAAAACCGGCTGCTTGTACCTTTTTATGAAAACTACCACTATGGTACTGCCGCATGTGGCGTTGACATGCCTTGAGAATTGGTCGTAAATTAAAAATTCGAAAGTAATTTATGGTTTAAATCAAATTTTAATAAACGTCAATAATACAGTGTGGGAATATGAATACGCTTATATCATTTGTTCTGTACATTTGTTTTGCATTTTTTTTTGTTCTAGCGTAAAATATAATATAATTAAATTTTTTTTATTAATTGCAAATTTTCATGCTTTGTTACTTTCAATCATCATTATTTTTATTATTCCCAATTAGTATTGTTTATTTATGCTTTTTATTAAAACATTTATTTTTTCTAGTTCATGTAAATCATTTTTTTACAAAATCGAAAAAAACAAATAAAAACCAAACGTAATTAATTTTTAAAATATGTGCAGTGCACAGCAAACATCTAGTTACCCAGATTAAAATTTATTGAGGATATAATGAAGAAGAGAGAATATTTAAACATTCTACAGAACAAATCACCTACAGTTGGGAAGAATTAGGAATTCGTAATGGTTATTATTTTCAACAAGTCAATGAACCCAATCATACAGCTGCAAATGTGAAGATGTGATTTACCTACCACAGTCTCCACAGGCTTAATACTTTTGCACAAAGTCCGGACATGTTTCCAAGTGAGTATTTGGGAAATCGTTTGGAAGAATGGTTACTCAGCCGCTAAAACACAAACACAAAAATCAATCGTAAACTTGCACATAAGTGCAAGATGGCAAATATCAGTAGAACGCGCTAAATAGATCTGGTACATTCAATGCCCAATGGGTTAAATGGAGTGCTTGACCATAAGTGATATCCTACTAAATATTAGAAAAAACATATTGTTACGCTGTCACCTTTGAAAAAACGTTTAAAATATGAGCTCGTAGATTCCAAATAAAACAAAAATAAATCTGTGTTTAGTTTTAAATAAAATTCTTTATTATTCGCACAATTCTAAGTGCCACTGTTCACAACTTTATGTATATAACTACAATTGCTTTGTTTGTTATTCCTCTGTTTACATCCTTTGCATAAAAAATAACAATTACTAGACAATTGTTCGACTTATGTTTGTAACGGAAATCTGCAAACCACGATTACTCTCTTCAAACACACCGCGTCTTCACACAACACTGACTGAACTTTTATTCACTCTGTCGCCTGCTTTGCCTTGCCTTTTATATGACAACGTAAACAGCCTGATAAATGTTCTTGAAGGCTAATAATCGTGGCTTTACCTTCTCGAGATCTTTATAAATGTAAACATTGGTATGTCATTATGTTGTTTGTTTACATTTATTATTGTAGTGTTGGTTGTTGTATATTTGTTTACTTGTTTACCATTTTTTTATGCTGGTGTTTGTTGTTATATTACGCAGTGCGATAATTTGTAAACAAGTTCATTGTTTTGTTTTTGTAGCTTTTGTTTATAATTTTAATGTTAACAATATATCTATTTTGTCTTTGAATTTTAAATTCACTCTGAGTTCTTCTTGCGGTTCACTTTTGCGGTTCAAAAATATGGAGTGAACAGAATGCTTCTGTTATTTTTCTTATGGTTTGGGAAAACATTAAAAATTATTTTGTTTTATAATAAAAAACAAATAAATAAAATGAATAGGTATAAAAAACATCAATTATTTGTACATATTATTGCTTAAAATCCATAAAATTGCTTACACATATTGGGGTACCTAGACTTTTGCCGTCCACTACATGTGTACTTGGTTTCGTTAAGCTGATGTTCCCTTTCACTTTGAGTGCAATCAATTTGTAAGTAAATGTTTATGCAATGCTGGACATTTAATTAAAACACAAGTATGACATCTTATTTAATCGGTTTTCTATAGAATTGTTTGATATTTAACACTAGATTTACCAAGAAATTTGTATACCCATTTATATCAACACCAGTCAAAATGACTGGTGTTCAAAAATAACGCTTTGAGTGTGTAAATTTTTTATGTGCTATAATGTTTTATAGAATTAATAAACAGTAATGGTAAAATAATAATAAAATGTTTTTGGAAGAGGGGTTGTTGGACAGTCAGCTTCACTTCCTATCTCTTGACCTGATGACTGATAATCAAAAGTGAGTTCTTCAGCCAAACGAAACAAAAAATCATTTCTTGAAATATTCTTTCCGGTTGTGATTTTATACAAAATCCAGGAATTTATTCCGAAAAGATCTAAAATATTAATAAATACTTGAAGTGGCAATCTCCTAGATCCTGATTTCACACTATATGTCATTAGCCATATCGTGCCATTTGATCTATGACGTCGACACCAAATTTAGTTTCATTATAAAAAGACACAGTTTCAATTAGTTTCTTGCTGTCGGTATCAATTTTGAAGGTTACGTTTGTTCGAACGTACGGTACCAACCAACGTAGTGTTTTTGGCTAATAATTTAGAAGCTAAAGAAACACTGGTAAAAAAGTTGTCGGTTATTACAGTCCTACCTTTCATGGTATAAGGCTCCTGTAGTCTCATTACTACAGATTCACTAAGAGGTGTTGCCAAATTTCGTGTTTCATATTTTTCTAGATAAGGAAAGCCATTTACAATGTACTTCGTTTCAACGTCAGAAGCCAGCCAGAATTTTGTTCTAAACTTGTCTGATTTGTTTGGCATATACTGTGTAAAACTACATCTGGCTTTCGTTGGAAACAATTGTTCCTCTAATGTAATATTTGCTTCTGTCTTGAAACAGTTTTGGCCGTTGACAATAATTTTGTTCCAAACAGTTGACACTAACGCAAATTTATCAGTTTGCAAGCGTTGCCTCCTTTGATTTCTTTTATCGAAACGAATGAAACGTAGAATTTCTGTAAAGTCGTGCCTACTCATATTCAAAAATTCAGGACCCCATTTTTTGTTCCATAAATATGACAGCTGTAACGCTTTGAATACTGTATGCACCACTGTATGTCCCTCGTGGAAACAGTATTCCATTGAAAGCTTTCAATTTATCCTGTGAAAGGGTCCATTTCTTCCCTAAAACTCTAGAGGCTTCTATTTCGGTGCAAGTTTTGATATGCTCTAATATTGGTGGTCAATCAATAGTAAAAAGACACTACTTCTTTTTTTATTTTATTTTTTTCCACATAGTTCCACTTGCAGAAACCTCAAGTTGTATATCTTCCCCGCTTTCATTATCCTCTTCAGAACTAGAAGGAAACCGCATACACATTCGTTTTTGTGTATTATGCAAAGGAATACTGTCTTTTGCCATAGAAAAACATACCAGTCAAAATGACTGGTACCGGTATAAGTACCAACAACAAAAATTATTTTTGTTATTGTGAACACAAGATCAAAATAAGTTATTAAATTTATTGTATTTAGTTGTCATTATAAAAGTCATAAAATAGTTTCGAAAAAAAAAATTTTCACACAAAGTCAATATTTAAGGCTCATAAGGCAAAACCAGTCATTTTGACTGGCGCGGTAAATCTAGTGTTAAACAGGACTCTTTCACTGGAAAGATAAGTTCGATCTCTTTGACATTTGATTTATTCTTTATTTTTCTATTCTATTCAACTTTTCGATTGTGTTTGGTACATTATCATCATCTCGACAGGCGGAATTGTTATAGTCATTGCATCTTAATAGAGTATAGAATTGTCGTTTCCATAACCTCAGCAGGCCTTGCGAATCTGTAGCCGAATTTCCATTTTTATTATTGCAGGAAAATGCTCCGCCTTTAAATATTCTAGCAAAAATCGCCATAAACATTTTGGGTACAAAAACTTTTAATTTTACTTAGACTGACAAGTCGTTTCTATAGTTTTCTAATTAAATTAAATATAGGGACCGTAGTCCAGGTTCTATCATTTTTGTTATCTCTAAATAATATTTTTATGCAGGAAATTATTTCTGAAGGTAATATATTCGATACCTCTGAACAGAAGGGATGTAAAGAGGGGCTGGTTCATTGGATCAGAAACACTTAGATGTTTAAAATTATTTGTCAGTTGTAGCTTTCCTCACAAAAATTGTTTAGTTTTAACTATACAGACTTTATTAAAGTAACTTATAACCGCTGAATCAGGATTACAATCTAGCTTCTCACGCCACTTTGTGTGTGTAAATTTTATTTATAAGTTGCGGGATATACACTTTAAAGCCGACTCTGAATTTCAGATTTTTGAGAACCTTTTGATGGTAATTTTATTTAATCTGAGGGTCTGTGCCAGAAATCTGCTGAGAGCAATTCGTCGATATGTCTGATGTGGATTTTGGACCGTGGATTCATGTCTAATAAGCCAACATACTACCTACTAGACTACGACGACTTCAGTAATATAAAATTAATAACAGAAAAAATAAGTAATAATAAAGGAAATTAAAAAGTCCCCAAAAATATATCTATTATCCCCGAAAATACATCGTTTATCCCAAATAAAATCATACACAAACATATTTTTTGATTCACATTTCAAAAAATAAATCTCCATTTTGTGAAAATCCCCTTATCGCACGTGCAGGGTTATCCGAAAAAGTGATTCAATAAAATTATCTGGAAATGGTGGTTTTATGCTGCTTAAAAGACATTTCACCCAAGTAATAACATAGAGTAGGTAGTGAGTTTTGTTGAGTAGAACTCAAAAATATTTTTTTATATTTTTCGAACCCTTCAAATTTGTTTTATTTGGGAAAAACTGTATTTTTGATCTTTTCACACAAAATTATTGATTACCCAAATATTTTTTAACCAATTTTCAAAATCCAACTTTTCTTGAAAAGGGGAGATATGAGCCTTTAAAATGGTATACATAAACATATGGTTCAAACTTACATCTTATGAGGAAATTTTTTAACTGGAAGTTCATTCCAAAAAAATATACATGAAAAATATAACACGACTGTTAAACTCTTTAAACAATAACTACGGTAATTATTGTCCGATTTGATCAAACGAAGCGTCAATCTCTTCACAAATAATGCACTTTCAGAATGTCATCAATTATTTCATATTTTTTAATTAAAGTTTGCTACTATGAACGGACAAACTTGAAAAAATCTGGATAAATTCGCATTTGTCAAGTGTACCTCATCAAACCTCATAGAATATTAAGTCAAATAATATATACATGTATATTGTTTTAAAGGCCCTTCCCTCTCCTTTCAAATAAGATTTATATTTTAGACATTGCTTCTGCGCAATCAATAAATTTGTGCGTAAAGTCCAAAAAACAGTTTTTGTCAAAGAAATTTGGAGGGTTTAAGAAATATAAGAAAGATGTTTTTGAGTTGTACTCAACAAAACTCACAACTTACAGTATATCATTAGCTGCCTGTATTTTATTTTGTCACATAGTGTATTCATTATAAACCATTCGCTACTCTGTATATTAACTAATTTGTCACTTTGTATTTGAAATCTTGTTCTGTTCTCATTGTTTTTCTCCTTTCATTTTCAGTTAACTGAATGTGTATTTGATAACAGATAACAGGCAGTAAAGCAAAAGACAAAACATATGCTGCTTAATTTAACACTTAACATTAACTTTTGAAGATTTAAAACATATTTGCATGGACACGTCAATGTCACAAAACACTTACGTATGGATTCAACTATAATATTCATATGCTCTTAATTTAATGTTATAATTACAGTTCTCATCTGCATCACTTTTAAATGAAATAACATAACATGAACTAAGATAGATGACTCTGTTATATAAAATAATAATTATAGCACTAGACTAAAGCAAGGGGCTGTAACTTAATATTAAAACTTACTAACATATTAAAAATGTTTGATGTTCAAAAAGATAAATTACACTATACGACACAATAAAAAAAATGAAATACACCTAATTCTGTTTTTACACGGTCTTTTTTTACACGGTTTTGATATAACACGGTTTGAAAATAAAATACACCCAAACCTTTTTTTACACGGTAGATACGTTCCAGTGGATACCGTGTAAAAAAAATAACGCGTAAAAAAAGGCAAATATTATGTATGTATGTAAGTGTATAAACAAACTGGAGAGCTATGCATAGGATTGATGCAGCAGCCTACATATGCCTATAAAATTGAATAACTTTATAAAAACGCACAGATTTAGTTCAATAGTATACACAGAGTTTTTATTTTATTAAACGATTTTATCCGTATAAAAAGGAATGACCAAAAAAAATGGTAAATTTGTTAAAAAAAAACCCGTGTTATTTCAAATTCGCGTATAAAAAATCGTGTAAAAACAGGTTTGGGTCTATTTTTAATTTTTTTTACACGATTTTATTCCATTTAGCACGATTTAAAATTTTTTGTGCTTAATTTTTTATTTTTTATCACAAATTTAAGGGAATTCCCTATTTGCGCGTACAAGCAAATTTAATGGTCAAAGCAAATGTAAATGGCACAAATTTAGGGGAATTCCCTTTTTGTGCATACAAGCACAAAAGTCAGAGCAATTGAAATGTGTTAATATTTTGTGTTTGGTAAAGAAATTTCTTATTGGCAAATTTGTTTTTCTATCGTTACATTAAATTTAACGCCAAAAAATATTTTATATTTATTTAGTTATTTATATTTTTAATTTTGTTAAATATTTTATGAATCCCTAAAAGAAAATGTCAAATACAAAACTTCTTCTTAAAAAATCCTTGTTTTTCACTAATTTTAATAGGTTTTAGGGATTAGGAACCAATCAACTATTTTTGCATACGATCAGTGTCTTTTTTACACGGTTTTTTTTACACGGTTTTTTCTGGAACCAATCTAGCGTGTAAAAACAGAATTAGGTGTACACCTTATATTGAGATATTTAAGGGTTTGCGTTTGAATTGTTTCAAAAATATTATTAACTGGTATTAAGTTGTTTTTATGGCTATGTGATCTTAAACATGTTAGAATAGATAACGTAATACGTTTTGTAAACTTTATTAGACAAATGAGCTGTGTTTCAGAACCTCAAATGGACTTAAGCCACTTTCAAAATGAATAAAATAATTTTTTTGTTTGTGAAAACAAATAAGTCCATCTTGTGTTCTTTGTTTAATATTATTATAAGTTAATTTTTTCACTTAAAGTTACTCCACTAGTGATAGTGATTCCTCTAAATAGTTATCCTTATACTTAGAAGTTGGAATGGGACTTACATTTTTGTATAATGGTGTTAATTTTATTTTTCTGAAGTTCATTGGTCTTCCCCGATAAGGTAATAAATCAAGTATTTTGAACTCTGTATCCACTTCCATATACTCTTTATAAAATATTTCATAGGGTTCACTTTATATAAATCGCATCCAATATATCCTTAGCCAATTTACAGGTCCGTCACAAGTGTTTTTTAATCTTTTATGAATTGCTTCTTCCAGAGATTTTGTACAAAAAAAAAATCTTCATGTTTCATTTTGGTTAATATTAATTTGTTACTCTTTCGACATGTTTTTATGTTTTCATAGTACATTAAATTATTTTTCCTCAAAGCCATTTCTATCACTCCAAAATCACTATCATTTCTCAAAAATGAATGTCCTGATAGTAAAAAGTTATGGTCAATAATATCTGCATTATTTTCTGCGATTGCACAATTTTCAACCATATTACTGCCAATTTTATGGATTTCAATGGACTTAAACCAGTTTCAAAATATTTTTTTTTTGCATTTCGTTAACTAGCTAATTTTCAAGTGCCCCAAATCATAGCGATTTTAATGATACTAGACTTAAATTGTTTATAAACAAAAAGATTATATAGGATAGTGATTATTGTTATCATTAACAAATTTTTTTTAAAAATGGACTTAAACCACTTTTAAAATAAAAGACTCATTTCTTAAACCCTCCAAACTTGTTTTATTTGACAAAAATTGGTTTTTTGGACTTTACTAACAAATTATGATTATATATATATAAATATAATATAAATGATTACAAAAACATTTCTGAACCGATGTCCAAACTTTAAACTTTATTAGAAAGGAGAGGGATATGCCTCTAAGCGATGTACATATATATATTATTTGACTTAATATGCTATGAGGTTTTATGAGGTAAACTTAAGAAATGCGAATTTTTTCATATTGTTTCCAGTTTGTCCATTCATAGTGGCAAACTTTAATTAAAAAATATAAAATAAGTGAAGACATTCTGAAAGTGCATTATCTTGTGAAGAAACTGACACATCGCTTGATCAAATGGGATATTTAAAGAGTCTAACAGTCGAGTATATTATTGATATATATATTTTTTTTAATGAACTTTTAGTTCAAAAATTTCCGGAATTTTTGATGGATCTTGATTGTTTTTCGGGAAATGTGTCAATTTCACGTATGAGCGGTCGCTCACCAGAAGTTGACCGATGTTTGCGCAAAGAGAAATAATAATATTTGCAAAAAACACAAATATTAGCCGACTTCTGGTAGTCGTGCAAATGTGAAATTAACACATTTTGCGATAGATAATCAAGGTCCATCAAAACTTTTTAAAATTTTTAACTGAAAGTTCATTTCATAAGATGACATATATAAAAAATATAACACGATTTGATCAAACGAAGTGTCAATCTCTTCACAAGATAATGAACTTTCAGAATGTCTTTATTTATTTTATATTTTTTAATCAAATTTTGCAATTAAGAATCGCTAAACTTGCAAAAATAAGAAAGAAAATCATATTTTCAAAGCTTACCCGATAAAAGCTCATGACATGTAAGTTTGAACCATAAGTTTATGTGTACCGTGGTAAAGGCTCACCTCTCCCCATTTTAAGAAACTTTGGATTTTGGAAATAGGTTAAAAAATATTTGGGTAATTAATAATACTGCATAAAAAGATCAAAAATACCTTTTTAATATTTTTTCATATTTCGTTTTGTTCGGGATGTCTAAGCCGGGGGTTGGACCATGGTCTCGCATTTAATAAGCAAACATATTACCTACTAGATTCCGGCAACTGCAATTAACACAACGCATTAAGTTGGGTAAATTTTAAATCACGTTGAGAACTTTGGCAGCGGCTTTATTTCGCCTTTTCTCTTAAAATTTTGTTGTTTTGTGGAGACAAATTCAATATACGTCCAAGTACTGTGTGTCTACCTAATACATTATTATTTTGCTGTCAGTTGAAAATGGCGGCAATTCTGCTTGTTAACGTATTCAGTGAGGTGAAAGTGTGCCTTGTCGCTGAAGATGATTTTCTTTGTAAAGTCACAATTCAGTTCTTCAACCAATTACTCGGCGTATTGACAACGTTTGAAATGGTCAGTAGGCTTCAGCTCTTGAATCAGTTGAAGCGTGTAACCATACATACATACATAATTGGTCATTACAACCCTTCAGCTTGAATTAACGACCTAGTTTCTCAAACCACTTATGTTGTGTGTGTTAATTTTGTATATAAGTGGCGAGACTTTTAGTTTAAAGTCGACACCGAACGAAAGCTTTTAGGGAACTTTACATGGCAATTTCATTTGTTCTCAAAGTTTTTGCCAGAAATCTGCACAGAGGAATTCGCCGAAAAAATATTTTTTTTATATTTTCGTTTGGAGCCCTGGCCTTACGTCTAATCAGCCAACCCATTACCAACTAGACTACAGCAACTTAAACACTTGTAAGCGTGTAAACTTATATCTTTTCTCAAAATTCCCGAACGTGATGTTCGTGAGCTGTTGTTCGGCACAACGGCAAGTCGAGGTTGACTGCTCTTCTGCCCCAATATCGCGAACAGTAATACATTGCGCAGTAAGAACTTGTTGAGCATGCATAAGTATTTTTACATTTCCTACAGTTTCGGTTTACAGAATTTTGTGCACAATTCTTTCGATTGTGAACATATTAAGTCGATTATGCAAAATCATGTAAGAAATGCATTTTGATTTGAACGCTCAAACTTTATTTCAAGCTGTAGACCATCCAAGACCATCTTTTATCACCAAGCACGGTGTTGTTTGCAATTTTAGGTTAGGATTTGAGCGATATAAAGGCACCTACATCTTATGTTGCGGATGATGATGATAAGTTATTATTATTTAGAGTTATTCTTGTAGGGTTTTCTTAAATCGCATGGGTATGAGAGTAAGCTACATTAGGGTGACCCTTAGTTATATGGAATATTTTTTTGTCGAAATTTTTCTAGTCTCACGCCCCAGTTTGGTGAATATTGGCAAAAAAAAATTATATAGTCAAAGTTTCAAATCAATCGCCTGAGATTAAGACGTGCCGCAAGGCCGATGAAATTTAAGGGAAACCATAAAATTTAAGTTTCATAAAAATATTAATTTTATTGAAAAATGTTTCCTGTAAAGTTTTAAACTTTTTTCCCCTTAACAAGTTGTTTCTTAATCCTATATTTAACAAAATAAAGGAAATATTTTAAAAAATCCTCAGACGTCCACGGTTTATTTCTATGCTAATTTGTAGTCTTTGCTTTGTATGTGTGCATAAGAAGTAAATGAAAATCTGTACGTATTATCATTGCAGTTATTGAGGCATTAGAGCTTGACGCTCAAAACTATATAATTAATAAAAATTATAGTCGAGTAGCCCGAGAAAAAATACGACACAATCATATGTTAGCGTTGAAAAATACTTCAACGTTAGTACCTTTAATGTTATATGTTTACATTGGGACGGCAAACTATTACCAGATTTAACTGGAAGTGAAAATGTGGTTAGGCTTCCAATTATTATATCTTGCGGGCACACTGAAAAATTGCTCCTAGTTTCTGCTTTGGAAAGTGGAACTGAATGAAAACAGGCATCAGCTGTGTGTAATGCCATTCAAGAAGAATGGGGCCTTCAAGACAACTATTGTTTTTAATACAACAGCTGAAAACACTGGTCGTATAAATGGAACGTGTACTATCATGGAAAATCTTTTACAAAAGCCGCTGTTATCGCTACTATGTGGATATCATATACATGAAGAATTTTGAATAAAAACGGCGGTCTCAATGTCGTCCTTTTCAAAAGAATTAAAAAAAGCCTGGATAAATTTAAATTTAAACAAATTTCGTTTTTGAATAGATGACGGAAGAACAATATCTCATGTTAGTGATTCAATTAGTCGTGTTATAAATTTTGCCCGGCCTATGCTCGAAACAAAACTATCAGGAGATGGCTACACTTTTGTGCTTTGAGGACAGCATCCTAAGAAACACAGGCGAGATGGATGGGGAAAGCTATTTATAGCATAGAATACCACCTACATACATACATAATTGGTCATTACAACCCTTCAGTCCTAGTTTCTCACACCACATATGCGGTGTGTATTAATTTTATACATGAGTGGTGGGACTCCGAATGACAGATTTTTGAGAAATTTTTCATGTCAATTTTATTTACTCTCAGAGTTTTTGTCAGAAATCTGCTGAGAGGAAGTCGCCGAAGAAATACTTTTTGTAATTTGTTTTGATGTCTGGCCTGTGGCTCGAACCCTGGCTTTACCTCTAATAAGCCAACACAGTACCTACTAGACTACGACGACTTCCAGCATAAAGATATTTTTATTCCGCGACGAATTTAAATTGGCAAAACAAGAAGAAAATGATCTGCGACAAATATTTATCTTTTAATAACTATACATACACCTTGGTTTTCGTCTAGTTCTGCAATTATGGCGCCCTCTAATGATTTCAATAATTGTATATTAATCCTTAATATGTCGGAATATTCTTTGCCTACTAAATGTTATCAATAACGCAGCGGAAAGAGGAGTTAATCTAACAGTGGATTATAATTCGAATCATACCATATTTCGCATCAGAAACAGTATATTTTACAAGCTGTTCTGGTTGCATAAAAAGTGAATTATTTAACGCACTTTAAACATTTAATTTAATATAATTTTCTACATATAAAAATAGGGCAAAACGAAGTATATGTTATCGACAAGTAGGGATATGGTGCGTATTGGATCTCAGATTACGGCCGATAACTATACTTTCGATATAGTCAAGGAAATCCGGAAGGAATCAGGCTGAAATCCGTTAATGTCCAGTTAAATAGGTAAGTAAAGGGAGTACATGTACATATATACATTGTCCAAACATATTTTTAATTAAAATATAAACATTTAAAAAATATTTCAATAAGGTGTACGCTTATAAAATCATCGATTATGATAAGTTAATTTATTTCTTTCCAATTTATTTTCTCGATGTTCTAGAAATTCGAATGTGCTCCACTCAGAGAAGTCATGGCATGACATTTAATGACATCAATATGTTTTTCAAATTCATTTCGTTTCATTTCAATTTAAAGTTAGGAAGCGCTTAAAAATATTACACTATGCAACAAAATACAAAAAATTAAATACAACCGAGTAAGTTGTTCAGTTAGTTGAGTAGAACTCAAAATTACTTTTTTTATATTTCTCGAATCCCCCAAACTAGTTTTATTTGGCAAAAATAAAAAAAGTATTTTTTTAGTTCTACTCAACCTAGTGAATAACTTAGACTATGTAGTTGCTCGGGTGTATTTTCACTGTCACACCGTGTTATTATTTGTAGAGTATTTTCAATAAAAGTTTTGCTTTAAAATATTTCTGTATTAAATTAAATTTGTTGTGAGAAAAAGTATACAAAGTTTTTCATCGCCGATTGATGGAAGCAGTATAACAATCTTTATGAAGAAAAGAGAAAACACTTATTCCTTTATTGCCACCCTAACTGTGCGATTACTTGCATTATTTAACTGCCAATGCTTTCTTAAAATTGTAAATTCCCTTCTTTTAAAGTAGTGGAATCAATACTCAGAGTACTCCTTGTTGTAATTACAGCAGTGTTGATTGCTAATTTGATGATAATGTTGTGATAATACCAACAGAATTTAGAAGTGACAACAAAAGAAAAATGCGTTTTTAAACATAGTAAAAGAGGACGATATTATCGGTGTTAAGAATTTAACGCATTTATTATTTGTTTTTTGAAAGACTGTGAAGATAGCATCTTACTTAGACATGTTGAATAATATCTTAACTACTTGAGAACCGCCAAAAGCGATTGTGCGGTATGTTCTAAAAAATTCTATAACGAAAATAAACTCTTTAAGTAAAAAAAGCTATGCTGGTGTTCGTATTGTCTCTAAAGTTGAATACGTCAACATTTTTAATGCGCCACGCTACTTACCTCAACGAGATCAAAAGCTTGGTCGGTGGCAAGCACAATATTTGCATTTTTAAAATTTAAAGTTGTTAGGCAGTATGTCGCCGTACTCTAGTAGCTTTACGTAGAAGTGGTAGCTCTGATATCAAAAAGCTCACTTGAACACGCATAGCGGCCCGTTGTGACGCCACAGGTGCACGCATTCTCTGTACTTTCTATGCAAGGGCTGCACATCAAAAGCACGACTACCCTAAGCTGGAAAACCAGCCAGAACGTTTGATAAACGAAGCTTGACATCAATAGCTGATAGCTCCGTCAAGCTTACAAGACGGCCCTATTCTGTACCTCGCAAGAGATGGGCATTGACAAAGAAAGTGCATAACAGTCTCCTCTTCCTCAGCGGATCTGCACTCACGGCAAAAGTCGTTAAATGGGAGCCGCATCCTTAACGCGTGTCTACCCATAACACAATGCCCTGTAAGCATGGCCACTGTGATTGGGATGATGTCACGACCAAGTACAAGTAATTGATCGGTACGCCTTCTATCCGTCAAGGGCCAGGTGAGTCTAGCGGTGGAACAGGACTCCTCATTGACTCAGGATGGGTTCGCGTCTCGAAAGAATTTCCGCGCAATGGCCAACTTGACCGAGGCAAGTGGCATACCCTAGTATGTAGTAAGGCCACGGTTCAAACCTCAGATCAGACATGTAATATGAAAAAATATTTCTTCCATGCCTTCCTCTGGGTAGAATTCTGACAAAACTTTGAGAGGAAATAAAATTTGCCATGAAAAGCTTCAAACTTTAACTATAGATCCTTTAAACTATAGATCCTGCCACTTATCGTAATCCAGACTTAAGTATTGTTATTCCAAGACAATGTACTGCATGAGTAGCGATTAAAAAACGTCTTCCATTCAATTTCTCTGAGACGAGTTATAGGTTGTATAGTGTATGCTCAAAATATTGGGATCTCAAGCTAACGATTTCTAGGCAATAACATAAAAAGTCTTCCATTGTTTCGAAGTCTTCATTACATGTCTTGCAGTCATCATTTTTCACCACGCCAATCCGTTTCGGGTATATATGTACGGCGAAGCGCCCCGTGATTAACTTAGCTAGCCTCGCCCTTATTTAGTTTTAAAATACTCATGATTCTCTGCTCATTAGGATCGCCTCAATGAATATAAATATTTTAATAGATAAACATTTTTGTATTTGCATATGTATTATGGCTACTGCTGACTGTAATAATATGAAAACCATTTATTATAAAACATTTAAATGATAGAGATTTAAAATCTAAGTTCGAAACAGAATGGAGAGATAAACAAATTAAACAAAAGATGATACAAATTTACGTTACAATTTAATAATTTACATTTACATGAATAAAACATCTTCGTATGTGCATAAATAGCAACCATACTTTTTTCAATCAACATTCATAGTTGTATTACCATTTTATTTTTGTTGTTCTTTTTTATCAGTTTTTTTTTTTATTTGAAACAGATAAAAATTAAATATAAGCAACACATATGCATTCTTGACACCCATACCTCGCTTTGCGTTGTTTCGTTTTGCGTTTTTTCGAAGTTGTGTTGTTTATGAATTGGTATTAATTTTCACTGTGCGTCGTTAGATTTTCGAAGTTGCGTTTTTTTAGGTTGGTGTTTCCAATTTTTTTTTTAAATTTTTTTTCAAATTTTTTTAAAAAATTTTTTTTTTATGTTTTTAAGATGACACGACTTTTGTTTTTAATTGCGCTATGCTATCAAAACTTGGGGATTCCCTTTCTAACTGAAAATAAAACAGCTTTATTTTCACTTTGTTTTTCTAATTTTAGAGTTCAGTTTCAATTAGTGTGTTATGAATTAAGTGAATTTTTTATTTAATTTTAATTGAATTTGTTTGTTTTTTGTGTATGTACATATGTAATAAAGTTTTATATTAGCTTTGTGCTTTAAATGCTTACTTTGTTCAATTTGCTTTTTAAAAAATAGTTTTTCGTAACCCTGGAACATATCTCCAATATTTACATGGTTTGCCATAGAAAATCATAATTCACATTGCGTCGTTTCAATTTGCGTCGTGTTTTTTGGAACGTAACCACAACATAATGTGAGGTATGGGTTTATATACATTTTATATTGTGCAACATTGATACACCACATACCGTCAGGGTCAAAAGTCTAACATTTCTTCTACATTTAAAACTCCAACATCATGCGTAATGGTGCAGTCGCAAACAAACCTTACAGTGGAGGCCAGAAAAAAAGCTTGTTACCGGAAATGTCACATTTATTCTTCAAATTCCTCGAAGTCAGCTAAATCCATTGCCGAAAGTTCGGGATTATCTGACACCCGCAACCAATATGAAAATTATTAAACAAAAACAGTTTTCACAATATAAGACCAAGGATAAAACCGTTTGTTGATTTCTTAATCTGTATGTACACGTTTTTCATTGTTTCTTTAAGTTTTTTTCTATAATATTTCTTACTTTTCTTTCTCATGATTTTTTTAATATTTTTTTGCCAATAAAAAACGCATTTGAAGAAAATCTTCGTTAATTACAAGGTGCGACAGTCAAAATATACCCAGCTAATGACATAGTGTAGGTTGTGACTTTTGTTGAGTAGAATTCAAAAATATTTTTTTTATATTTCTCGAACCTTCTAAACATGTTTTATTTGACAAAAATGGGTATTTTTCGACTTTACGCACAAATTTATTAATTACCCAAACATTTTTTAACCTATTTTCAAAATCCAAAGTTTTTAGAAAAGGGAACAGATGAGGCTTTAAAATGGTATACATAAACATATGGTTCAAACCATACCTGTTAAATTTCGATTACGATTAGTAATCAATTACATTACTTTTTAAAAAGAGTCGTAATGATTATATAATTCTATGAACAATTTTTTCGAATTACTAATTGATTACGATTACCAAATAATCTAACAATTGGCAAATTACAAAATAATTAAAAAGAATCAAAAGTAATCAAAAACTAATCAAATTGTTTTCAGTGATTCTATTGAATTCTTTTTGAATATTATCAATATTTTTCATTCTTTCCAAAAATATTTTTTTTAACAATTTCAGTTTGTATTCAGTTGTGTTAAAATTTTTACTGTTACTAATACATTACATTTTTTTGGTAAATATAAAAGATGCAGTTGTTAAAGATTCTAATAAATATTATTTTAATTTAAGACTTCGAAATGTCTGAAAATATATCCGAAACCGATTTTTTGTCAGATGATAATTTTAAGGATCCAGACTTTCAACCTTCTTCAAGTGAAAGGAAAACAACCTTGATTGAATCTGAATCTGGACAATCTATTAAACAAATGTGTTTCCAAAAAACAATTTTTAAAAACGAATTTTATACAGAAGTAGAAAAAGTGAGATTTTCAGCTACTCAGTTCAAGTTAACTATATATTTATAAAACTTATTGCAGATTTCAGATTTCAGATTCAGATTTCATGCCATCGCATGATAAGAGGATGCGTTGAAGTGACTTCAAACTTCATTAAACATTTGCAAAAAAAAGAAAACATGTCTTATTCCAAATATTTATGTGCTACAGCAGACGTCTCGTCTGCAAACCACAGAACTTTTTTAGGGTATACATCTCATTGGCTTACTGATAATTGTGAACGCAAATCGGTAGCTTTAGCATGTAAAAGAATGTTTGAAGTACATACGACTGAAAACATTGCATAGATTATAACAGAAATTAACACTAGTTTTGGCCTAGCTTAAAAAATTAGTGTTAATGAAGGCGAATTTTCAATAGGTTCAATTGTATGATATTAATTCTTTTTGTGTTCATCAAATGTCCATTTTCTGTTATTATTTATATCTTTACTATTTGATTTGTTCAGTTTGTTTGAGTTTGTTTTAATTATATTGTTTTTGTTTTTATTAAAATATGTATATAAAACTAAAATTTTACTGTTTCGAATAAATTGTAGAACATATGAATTTTTAATTATTGAAAATAATGAAAAAGAATCATTGAAAACAATTTGATTACTTTTGATTATTTTTAATTAGTTTGTAATTTGCCAGTAATCTTGATTGTTTTTTGATTATTTTGTAATCGTAATCAATTATTAACTATTTTAACCAAAAATAATCGTAATTGTAATCATTATTTCACCATTCAAAAAAAAAAGTAATCTAATTACTAATCATTACTTAACAGGTATGGTTCAAACATACTTGGAAAATATGATTTTTTTCACATTTTTTCATGTTTAGCTATTCTTAATTGCAAAATTAAAAATGCATTACCTTATGAAGAGATTGATACTACGTGATCAAATCGGACAAAATTACCGTAGTTATTATTTAAAGAGCTAACAGTCGAGTTATATTTCATTTATTTCATATTTTTTAATTAAAGTTTGCCACTATGACGGGCAAACTTGAAAAATATGAAAAAAATTCACATTTGCCAAGTTTACTTCATCAAACCCCTTAGCATATTAAGTCTAATAATATATATTTCCTAAGAAAGTTAAAATTTGTGACATCGGCTTAGAAATGTTTGTGTAATAAATAAATTTGTGGCTAAAGTCCATAAAAACTGTTTTTGTCAAATAAAACGAGTTTAGAGGGTTCAAGAAATATGAAAAAAATATTTTTGAGTTCTACTCAACAAAACTCACAACCTACACTATGTCATTAGCTGGGTGTATTTAATTTTTTGTTGTCGCAAAGTATAATAATTATTGGCATTGGAGACTTAAAAGTAATTTTGGGTGTATGAAGTTTTTTCTCCATGACTGTATAATACTACGCATTGTTCGGTGATATATTTTTTAAATAATGGCATAAAAACTGCTAGTGCAGAGGTATATGGACAGAGAATAATACGTTTATTAAACGTTGTTGCAGTGTATACATCGTGAATATTAAATTGATTTATTTCAATTCATTTTTTCTATCATGCTATTAAGAATAACATAGGCTATCATGGAGCACCTTATCTTTACTTCTTTTTGTTGTTGTTGTAGTTAAATTAATTTTTTCATGTAGACAAGTGATTTGGTCTACTGTAACGAGTTTTCCGATAGTTCATCTGTCCATCTTTTTGGACATATATTGATTTAGTGGTGGAATCACTTTTTTCGGATTGAGTTTTACTCTTTCTCAAGAAGTGACAGCTGCCTGATTTCCAATGCTGTTCGTTGTTAGTGTTGTTCTCTCGTTGGTGCAAGCAAGGGTAACTATAAGCCTGATGGAGTTTTTTGATTGCATTGAATCCTTTTAATTATAAATGTAGTCGACGTAGTCTAGTAGGTAGTGTGTTAGGTTATTAGACGTGAAGCCTTGGTTCAAACCCCATGTCAGATGTCTTCAAAAAAACGAAATATTCCTGCGCCGACTGCCTTTCAGCAGATTTCTGGCAAAACTCTGAAAATAAATAAAATTATCATGAAAAAGTTTCTCAGAAATCTGTCTTTCGGAGTCGACTTTAAACTGTAGATTCCGCCACTTATCTATAAAAATAGCACACAACAGAAGTGGGGTGAAAAGCTGGTTCGTAACCCTGACAGAAGGGCAACCTATGCCTGTTATTGCAAGTAAAAATGTTTTTTCATATACTAGATTCTAATAGATATTATCGTAGATTAGTACGGGTGACAATATAGCTGACTAATAACACTATGCGACAAAATAAAATAAAAAACTAATTACACCCAGCTAATGACATAGTGTAGGTTGTAAGTTTTGTCGAGTAGAACTTAAAAATATTATTTTTATATATTTTGAATCCACCAAACTTATTTTATTTGATAAAAACTATTTAATTTGGACTTTAAGCACAAATTTATTGTTTACAGAAAACTTTTCTAAACTGATTTCTAAAATTTAAGCTGTCTTCGAACGGGGAGAGATGTACAATATATCTTATTCGACTTTATGAGGTATGATGAGGCAAATGTTTTTCATATTTTTTTAAGTTTGCTCATTCATAGTAGCAAACTTTAATTAACACGTACAAAAAAGAGTATCTTCTTGTGAAGAGATTGATTACTTCGTTTGATCAAATGGAACAAAAATTTCCGTAGTTATTATAGTGTTATACTTTTTTTTTCAAATGAAGTTCAAGTTCAAAATTCTCAGAATTTTTGATAGATCTTGATTATTCATCGGAAAATGTGTCATTTTCACGTTTGAGCGACCACCAGAAGTTAGCCTGTATTTGCGCAAACCGAAATAATAATAATTGCAAAAACACAAATATTAGCTATCCTGGTAGCCGTCCAAATGTGAAATTTACATATTTTGCGGTAAACAATCAGGATCCATCAAAAATTTTTAAAATTTTTCAACTGAAAGTTTATTTGATAAGGTGACATATATAAAAATATAACACGACTGTTATAATATTTAATTAATAACAACCGTAATTTTTGTTCGATTTGATCAAACGAAGTATCAAGATAGAGCACTTTCAGAATGCCGACACTTATTTTGTATTTTATAATTAAATTTTGCAATTACGAATGGCTAAACTTGAAGGAATAAGATAAATTTCATATTTTCCAAATTAACCCGATCAAAACTCATAATATGAAACCATATTTTAAGGTATACCGTTTCAAAGGCTCACCTCTCCCCTTTTCAGAAAAATTTGGTTTTTGAAAATAGTTTACAAAATATTTGGATAATCAATAGTTTTGTGTGAAGAGATCACAAATATCGTTTTTGTCGAATGAAAGAAATTCGTAGGGTTCGAGAAATATAAAAAAAATATTTTTGAGTTCTACTCAACAAAACTCGCAATTTACACTATGTCATTAACTGGGCGTATTCTGACTGTCGCACCATGCAATCGAATATGTTATTCGAAAACCGGTCGTGACAACTCTAATCTGAGACTACCTGTTAACAATTATAAAATTAATTTTTTAGTCCATAGAAGAGCTTATAGGTAGCATACAAATTATTCTTCAGATAATAAAACGAAAATGTGAGATATATTGAGTTTTTCCTTCCTATCTTTAAATTTAAATAAAAGATACTTACTTACTTACTTAATTGGTTATTTCAATTCTACAGTGAGGATTCCGACCTAGTTTCTCCGACGACTTATGTTGTGTGTGTTAATTTAATGTATAAGTGGTGGCACTACAATTTAAGTTCTTATATGAACTATAGTTTTTTTTTTATAAACTTTTCATGGCATTTTTAGTATCTCCGATTGTTTTCCAAAAATCAGCTGGGAGGAAGATATATATTTTTTTAGCCAGCATTTGGAGTTTTGAGGATACCTGTGGTTTGTCGCTTATTCGCATACACCTGCGAATTAAGAAAAAGTTTAATGGGTTAAAACGCATATTTTTGGTGCTAACTTTACATTACATTCACATAACATAAGCTCTTTGGCACGCCGTCTTGTGTCCAGGTCATCTAATTCAGGTCATAAAAAGCTGATATTCATCGACCTATAGTGCTCTTCGTTGACTATGGTAGCCTGGTCAACATCGTTTTCAAAGAAATAAGGACCGCTTTGTCGTCCAACATATGACAATTTTGGTTGTTTATCTAACCGGCCATCCAGAAATGGTCTGATTCAGCGAACAAAAGTCGTTGTCTATGGCCGCCACTGGTTAAGTTAAATGTTGCACGAGTTCAAACCCAAGTCAATTCATAAAATTCATAAAGTTATGGTCGGTGAAAGACTGAGTTCTTGTAAGTGTTTTGAAATCTACTCTCACGGATCGTTATTGCTAACCTAAGACGAAGACGAGCGCAGAACATAAATTTTATTGAATCATGTGTCCAACCAATGATCATTTTGATAATATCCACACGTTTATAAAGCCAGGGTTGGGAAATGCCAGTTAGGTGTTATTATCATCGGTATTAGATCAGGACCTTATACTAGCCAAGGTCAACTAGTAATTAAACCTAATTGACCAACGTATTACCCTGTCAAATGATAAAATTTTTTGTCCATACTGTTAAGCGCTTTAATCACTTACTACCTCACTCTATTGCCTTCCAAATTTTGTAAGTATTCGTCCTGCTTAGTAAACGTGAACCTAATAAAATATTTAAATTTTGAAATTTAGAAGAAGATGTTTTAAACCTTCTATAATAATGTACTTGTACCTTTTTGTTGTTGCTCTTAAGTAAAATCAGTAAGGCATGAATAAAATACTGGAAACTACGTTGTTTCAATTCAAACAGACTTCTGCCTGTTCAACCGCCGTAAATTAACTTTGACTGTATTCACGTTCATTCATACACAAATTTTTAATGGAAAAGTGTGTGGCTGTTGTAAAGTAAGGTTCAGAATTAAGCAGCAACAACAGGGTAGCCAAAAGCACTAACCATAAAGAACTCGAAAGGGGTAATAGATTTTAATGAAAAATTAATTCATTACGTTGGTTTAAAGGGTGCCAATTAGTATATCGAAGGTAAGTAGTTTGATGATTGAAAGAAGGAAGGGGGTTTTAGAATGTATTAAAAATTTTTTCTTTTGTATTTTCATAAGTAATTAAATCTTTTATAATTAAAATTTAATTTCTAATTTTATGTAAACATGTTTATCTCAGTTATTTCATCATTTTTAAGGCATGTTTTTGTTCTCGAAGTTAAAGGTGTTTTTGTAAAGTTGTTTTAAAAATTTTAATAAAAAAAAGTTATAAAATTTTGTAAATTTGGAATGTAAAAAGTTATTAAACAATAAATAAAATATTTTACTTTTATTTTTTTTTTTATTTATTTTTTTTTTTTTTTTTTTTTTTTGTAACGAATAAAATAAAAACAAAGTTACAAATCGCATGAGGTTTTGTAGAAGCAAACTGATGAAGTTGGTGCCATATAATTATACGTCACTAAAGAAAATTAGTGATACACATATACATAATTGGTCATTACAACCCTTCAGTCAGGATTACCCCCTAGCTCCTCACCCCACTTAGGTTGTGTGTGTTACTTTTATATATGAGTGGTGGAACCTACAGTTTAAATTCGACTCTAAAGGACAGATTTTTGAGAAACTTTTTCATGGCAATTTTATTTACTCCCAAAGTTTTTACCAGAAATCTGCTGAAAGGAAGTCGCCGAAGAGATACAGTATTTTCAGATATAAGGACCCCGGATATGATAATTTCCCGGTTAGCGAAATAAATTTAAACAATTTATTTCACCAAATTTCTTACAAGAAATTCGTTTATATGCACTCGCTTTGTAACAACTTGCTTTTCAAAATTGATTCTGTTCTCTACCTCCTTCATTGGTGCCATAAAATGTTTCTAAATTTCTTGAGCTAGTGGAAGCCAATATTTACCATTAAAACCATACGGCAGATTTATTGGAAGTTTGGTTAGTCGATAGACTGCTGCCCCAAAATATTTATATAATACTCTTTAGTTTGTACCGTTTGTTAGTAGCATTTCTAAGTCAGTTTTATTGTCTACTAATAATAAACACTCTTTTTAGTTTTAGTCCATAGACTTTAATATGTTTTTAATGGTTTATATTCTCAATCAATAAGAACATTCTTTTTTCAATTTATGTGTTTGTTTTTTATGAATCAGGAGGAGAATGTAATACAGGTAGGGACAAATATATGTGACTATTGTCTATTCCCGATTGTAATTACTCATCAGAAAATAAATCTAAATTAATGCTTTTATAAAACACCATTGATTTTTTGTGGTTTCCAATTAAAAGTTTATGAAGTTCGAGTCCAAAATAAATTTTGCTATTGCAGCAAGCTTTATATTAGAGAGCTTGTTCGATGTCAGAAAATTTGAAGTCAGAAACCTTCATCTCTTCATGACAAGGTAGATGAAGTGAAAGACAGTATCTTTCTCCTCCTCAAAACCGAAATTCCTGCAGAAGTCATTTGTTGTAAAACCGAGTCCTTTGACATGCCTACCAAAAGAACAATAGCCCATATGAATCGCTATTGAGCTATGGATGGCCATATAAGACTTACCATTGAATGATTCTTTATTTCTCCGAGAAATCCTCGGCTTTAATGGACAAGGACGAACGTTGGAACTTAATCACAGCCTGCCATTCTGATTAATCAAGAGATTTTCAGGGAAAATCCCACCCTGTTCTACTATTAAAATGCAACCAAACTTCATAAGTAAAAATCAACTGTACATTCTAAAAACCTTTCTAACGGGTGATTTTTTAGCTATTATCTTTTTGACAACACTGGTGTAAACAGCTCACGCACATTTCGTGTTTTGTTTTACTGTTAAACATCTTCAGTTTGGTCTATAATTTAACCATGAGTCGTCTTACAAACGAACAACGCTTGCAAATCATTGAATTTTATTATCAAAATGCGTGCTCTGTTAAGAAAGTTCATCGCGCGTTTCTTCCATTTTATGGTCAGCTAAATCGACCCACTGAAGCAGCTATTCGGGCTATTGTGACTAAATTTCGCACCAAATTTACATTGCTGGACACTAAACCCCCAACACGCTTACGTAGAGTGCGAACTGAAGAAAATATTGCAGTTGTATCGGCCAGTGTTAATGATGACCATCAATTATCGATTCGTCGGCGTTCGCAGCAATTGGGCCTCTGTCACTCAACAACGTGGAAAATTTTGCGGAAGGATTTAGGTGTGAAGCCTTTCAAAATACAGCTGGTGCAACGCAGAATTTTTGGTGAATGGGCTCTTGGAAAGTTGGCCGAAGATCCACTTCATTATCGAAAAATTGTGTTCATCGACGAAGCTCATTTATGGCTCAATGGGTACGTAAATAAGCTGAATTGTCGATTTTGGAGTGAAGATCAGCCAGAAGCATTGCAAAAGCTACCAATGCATCCAGAAAATGTCACAGTTTGGTGCGGTTTATGGGCTGGTGGACCGTACTTCTTCAAAGATACTGCGAATCGTAACGTAACTGTGAATGGTGGGCGCTACCGTGAGATGATATCCAACTTTTTTTTGCCCAAAATGCAAGATGTTGACTTGCATGACATGTGGTTTCAACAAGACGGTGCCACACGCCACACAGCACGCGTAACAATGGACTTATTGAAAGGCGAGTTCGGTGAACATTTTATTTCATGATCGGGACCGGCCAATTGGCCGCCTATACCGTGCGATTTAACGCCTTTAGACTATCTCTTGTGGGACTATGTTAAAGCTCATGGCTATGCAGACAAGTCCGCTTCAATTGACGCATTGGAAGACAACATTGAAGCATTTATTCGTAAGATACCGGCCGAAATGTTGGAAAGAGCATGCCAAAATTGGACTAAGCGGATGGACCATTTGAGGCGCAGTCGCGGTCTACATTTGCATGAAATAATCTTCAAACATTAAATTATATGGACCGTACTATTAATTCAAATTAAGATTTTATGCATTTTTCTGAATTTTATGTGTTTTTCTTTGAAAAATTTTCCTATAGCTCTTAAAAAATCTCACATTATTTACATATGTATTTATTAACATTGCTTTGCTGATCTAATAAACTAAAATAAAATAAAAGCAACGTAAGGCAAGTTTGTGTTTAATATAGAATTTCTCTTCGGATGCATTTATATGTTCGGTATGAACATTTTTCTAACAGATAACAATGCTACAGAATTTAATACGTTTAATACTTTCGAAATGTGTTCTCAAATTTTTTTCAACACAATTTCAAATACTCATTCAATATTTGCAAAAACAGAAAAATCAGATAATAAAAGTTTAGAAGAGGGGTGAGACAGATATTACTCAACAAAGAATGTCTAGTTACTAAATTAAAACACAATAAGTCGACAAGACGGAATATAAAGTCAGGGACATATATTAGTATACATTAGTATTATTATATTAACAGAACTATTTATAATTGTAGTTTCTTTTAAGTTACTTCGAAATTTTTAGTAACCTGCTCTGGTCAACAAATTGAAAATATAATGGTTTTGTTTGTGTTTTCCATACAAACAGAAGTTCATGTAAAACCACTTGGCTTATAGAAACAGCACAAAAATCTCATTTGTTGGCACTAATTTGGAAAGTGAAAAGAAAAATACTATTTAATAATATAGTAGACTAGCTGTACGCTGCGAGTGTTGCTGCGCCACCAACTAAAATAAATTTGAAGGAAAGACATAACACAAATGTTCAATTAATTTTGAATCATTTTATTAATTTTGTTTCCCGTTGTCCTGATGATTCAGATGAACGGGCCTGAGTAGCACGCATTCGATCAGTTTCTAATCTCACTTCTCGTTGTTCAAGTGGTTCAAGCGAACAGGTCTCAGCGGCATATACTCCAAGATTTTCCACTTTCAATGCTCGTCTGATTCTGAGGATCGTAATGCTCTTTCTTCCGTGCTTGAGGTGTAGGTCGACCAATTGCTTGTCATTCATTTTGAAAAATTTTCAGTGACGCCATCCATCGGAAATTAATCGCACCAACATCCGTCGACTCATGCGCAACAACTTTGTTAAAGAATGCACAGTTTGCGATTTAATTCATTTTGAGTAATTTTCAGTGGCGCCACCTGTCGGCAATTGGTCACTCCAACTTAGAAACCTTCCCCGGCTCATGCGTAACAACTTTGCTGAAGATCATAGCATGATCAAATGCATAGTTTACGATTCTATAATGTACATACAAACAAACATTCATTTTTATATATATAGACTATGGGAGGTGACACGCCCACTATAGCCAATCCGCCCATTTTGTTCATATATACGTCAAAGTCGTCCATACAAAATTTGAAGACTCTAGCTGTTGCAGTTTATGAGATATGCAACATTAAATACTTATTGGGTATGTGGGCGTAGCACCTCGCCTACTTGAAATTTTAAAATAAAAAGTAGCCTATAGTTCCTTTGAGACATACAGGAAGGTACTGTTAAAATTTCAAGAAAATTGGTCCAGCCGTTTAGACTTCAAACAAACAAACCCACAAACAAATAAACACACATTCATTTATACGTTTTTCATTTACTGTCGTGGATAAAATACCACATAGAGCTGACGGGTAACCTATAGGTAATATTTTGTTAGACAATAACACTCATACTTTTTGTATTAATTTTATTTTATTTTTATTTTATTTTATTTGCCTATTTCAACATAAAAAGTAGCCTATAGTTCCTTTCAGACATACAGGAATATACTGTGATTATTTCAAGAAAATCAGTTCAGCCGTTTAGCCATCTATAGACTTCAAGCGATATAAGAAGATTTGGGGAATGTAGGACTAACCGGATATATTTATAACAAGATACGAGATAAAAAATCCTCCTTTAATGTTAAAAGTCCAGTAACACGTATGTTATTATATGGCTAGCTTGCCATTGAGAAATGAGGAAGCGAATATTCTGTCCAATGGAGCTAGATAACCATAAACCATAAGATTGGATAACCCATTGCCCTTCATTGCATTGAAATCTGAGCTGCGAAAGTAAATGAAATCGTGGCATCGACTATTGTGAAACACAATAGGTAAAATTGAGAAGATAATTTTATTTACTTAAATTTTTTTTAAGATGCTGGGAGCCACTGTAAGTACTCGAGCACTTTCCATTTGTGAAATATTCCGATACCATTGATGAACTTACTCGCAAGTTACGTCGAAACGAATGTTGACGACATGAAAAGACAGAAAGTACAGATAGATGGACACAGCAAAACCATTTGATCGTGAGGTCACCACCCAAGCAGTCAGCTCCGGTTAGGTTGACTTAATATTAAAATGGCAAATTGAATCAGAAATGCAAGGCAAATCCACGCAGTTGCTAAGGCCAGAATTTTTTCTTTGAGTAAGAAGAGGGTTTGGAAAACTATATTCACGGTAAAATTATGAGAAACAAAGTATTCTCTCGAACCAAGTGGGCTATATAAACTTTTGTTGTGCGGACTGCCCGAAGTTAGAGGTCCCACTTAGTCCAGCATGAGGGTACCTATGTCCTGTCACATGTAACGGCGTTACAGTTAGCATTCAATGATCTGAAATTTCTCCAAGAAATCCTAGGCATTTATGGACAAGGAAGGAAGTGAAAACAATGTTCGTTAGGAACTTAATCGCAGCCTGGCTGTCCTAGTATATCCAAAGATTTTTAAGAAAAGTCGTGCCACTCAACAAGCATTGCTCTGCTTTCAAAATTAAAATTACTTCTACTATGAAAACACTGCAGTGGCCAGGCAGCATACAAGAAAGTTTAATATCAACACCCTTAATAATTATACCACAAACCTAAAGTTAGACTTAAAAAAGAGTTAAAAAGTCTTGCTGACCAGTAATGTTAAATTTTATACTCTGGCTATGGCATTGTTCACAAATATTATAATTTTTTCCTATTTTATTTAGTTTATTTGTTTACTTGGAATTACATTAAGAATAAAAATAATGTGAAAAGTTACTGTGTTGATGGAAATCAATTTTAAAGAAATATTCGGTGTTAGCAAAATCAGTTGGGAGAACTAACTAACAACAAGAAAAAGTCAGTAACAAATGCCGCATAATTAATTTTCTATGATAAACTGGGAATTAATTTCAAGCATAACGGAATTAGACCACAAAACTTTAGTTAAGTCTGTTATGGGAAAAGAGTAGAGTCGAGTTCGAAGAGAATGAGAAATAAATACAAAAAATTCACAACCGAATGAAATCTAATATAATTTTCTACGTATACATACATTTCAAATATCGGGTCCGCCATCTAATGTTTTTTTTTCAACTAGTGCTTATTTCGTGAATGGTAACACTTAGCTCATGTCTGATTTGACAGATAATTAGTTTTATCCTTCCGCTGAACGAATATGGTTGTGTATACGCTTGAACAACGCTGGGAAATATTGCGAAATTTGAAAATCATGGTAATTTTGCAGAATGTGTGCGAAAATTGCGTACGGATTTTGGAAGAAGAGAAGCACCGTCAGCTCCGTATTTTCGTTGTCTTGTGAAAAAAGTGAAAGAAACTGGTATCCTCATCGATAAACCAAAGCGTGAAAAGCCAAAAACGATGCGTACAACCGAGAATATTGCTGCTGTGACAGAAAGTGTGCGTGAAGCGCCATCAACTATTGAACATTTCGGAGACATCATTGAGACGAATTTTGCATAAAGTCCTTGGTATGACGCCATACAAAGTCCAATTGGTTCAGGCGTTGAAGTCAATTGACCATCCAATGCGTTTTCGCTTCGCTAAGTGGGTCTGCGATCGACTTACAGAAGACGCCGAATTTGGCAAAAAAAAATCATCTTTTCAGATGAAACTCATTTTGATCTTGGCGGGTATGTAAACAATCAAAATTGTCGCATTTGGGGCACAGAAAACCCGCACGCATACATTGAAAAGCCGCACCCAAACGAGTCACTGTTTGGTGCGGATTTTGGTCCAGAGGCATAATTGGGCCATTTTTCTTCGAAAATGAGCAAGGAGTGGTCGTTACAGTCAATGATGACCGTTATCGGGCCATGTTGAACGAATTTTTGTTCACAAAAATTTAAGAGGAGGATATTGGCAACATTTGGTTTCAACAGGACGGCGCTATGTGCCACACAGCCGAAGCTACACTCGATGTTATGCGCCCTTTTTTTGAAGATCGCATTATCAGTCGCAGAACTGATGTCGTTTGGCCACCTCGGAGCTGCGATTTGACTCCGTTGGACTATTATTTGTGGGGTGTCGTCAAAGATAAGTGTTACGCCGACAAGCCAGAGACAATTGACGCTTTAAAGGACAATATTCGTGAAGCCATTGGTGAAATACAGCTGCACACAATCGATAATGTGCTTAAAAATTGGACCGATCGTGTAGGCTACTGCATGGCCAGCCGAGGCAGCCATTTGAATGAAATTATTTTCCATTATTAACCGGAAGGATTGTACTTTCAAATAAAAAAAGAAATTTGAGAAAAATTCAGTAGTTTTTTTGATAAAGCATTTTCAAAAAAAAAGTTATTTGGCGGACCATTATGTATACGTAGACATTCAATATTTATCCTGTAGCCTATTTGAAGGCCTCTTAAACTCATCAATTAAAAATTAATAAAATTCGCTAACTTGTATAAATTTCATGAAATTTTTACCACGTTGTTATGTATCTTTCATGCGCTACGTTTTTTGTGAAAACATTTCTTTTATCGAAAAAAAAAAACTTATTTTACACCGTTATACCTGGTAATTCTTCATTTACAAATTTTATTTTCTTTTCGGATGTCCGCCTTGAATTTTTGATTTTAATTCACTTGTTGAAGTCGAATCGTTATCGTATGGCTATGGCTTCAAGATGAGACATTTAGCCAAATCTACTGGGAATTTATTTATTTTTTATTTTTGCTTTATGGCGCAATTTATTGATTGATATTTGGGTTTTTGTTAGTGTGTCTTTTTGTAAGTGGTAATAATGTTTTTGTAATAAAAAACAGCATAAAAGTAGAAAGGCCGACAAATACTCAGGTCATAATTGCTATCATTGGATTTTTTTTTTCGAGAAATAAAAAGATTACATTTTTTCTTGTGCAGTAACAAATTACAGCAACTCATTAATCCCGTTCATTGAAATCCCGTTCAGTTTTCCAACGAACGTAAGAGAGGAAAATTTATTTATTGTTTTTAAAAATTTATTGCCTATGCAGTGACCTCCTGCTCTGAGGTTATTGTAATAAAAACAAATTTTTAAACCACAAAAAAGAGGAACAATAAGTGAAGAAAGAATAGGTGGTACGATGAGGAGAGGTGATCAACCAAGGGTCATATGCCAATTGAAATACATCTAAGCCATCATGTAGGCTTGCTGTGCGCTCATCACCCTACTTTCTATAGGAAGTCTGTGTATTGTACAAACCTTATTAACTTCTTCCAGTCCATTCCCATTCAGTGTCATTCCCAAAATATTGGAATCTCACTCTTACGAAAGCTGGGCAGTGACTCAAAAAGTGCTCCATCGTGTCAATATCTACACTCCATGCTCTGCATTAATCATTTCCGACCACGCCAATGCGGCTACGGTGTACATCGGCACCCATTAAACCCGTATCTCTATAGGGTCACAAGTGCTAGTCCATATGTAGAAGCGGTATAAGTTCTGAATGAAGCCTCACTCTAAAAATAATGCACTGGTTCTACACTATCTTATGCTTTAGTAGTGTAGTGGACATCGATGGAGAGCAAGTACAACATTGGAATAATTTATAGGGTTCAAGGTGGTGCGATGCGAACAAGTGGTGGGATGCGAACTTCACCCACAAGGACTTCGGATACAATACTCTTCATCCAACTATATCCAGGTTTTGGGATAGGGGCAACCAGAACCCCAAGTGGTGCTTTTTTGCTTGACACTCAGTTATCCGATAAGATGCCCAGCATATCATACCCTGCCACAGTTGCCCATGAAAACTAGACATGGAACGTTACAAAATATATGGGGACCTAGTCATTCATTGGAAATGAAGAAGCGTATATTTTGTCTACCATAAGCTTAGATAACCCAATGTCTTTCAGTGCATTAAAGACCATTCTGGAAAAGTGGGTGGAAAAGTCACATCGTCTATTCTGAAATAAAGACACTGTAGGAAAAATTTTAAAAATACTTTAGGGGTGATCCTAATTTGAGGAGAACTAAACAAGAAGGATCTCCGCTTTACATACACTGAACCAAAAGTTTCCTTAAATAAAGTAAAAAGGGATGTTGAATTAAAGGAATTTCCTTATATATCAGCTAACAGAAATGTGTATTCATATCTACGGCTTTTTTAGTAAAAATTTAGAACTTTAGTAAATTATTCATATTGAAAAATTTATTCATATTAAAGAAATTATTTCATTTATTCATATTAACGAAATTTCTTCAATATGAATAAAATGCTTTCGTTATTTTGCGGAATGTAAATATGACGAAATTTAGTTAAACTTACTATTAATTCTTATTTATATTAAAGAATTTTTACATAATTTTATTAATAATGTCCGTTAATATTTATTCATATTGACGAATTTCTTTTAAAATTAATTATTAAAATTAAATTAAAATTTTGTAAGTTGTAGGCAAAATAGAAATAAATTAAAAACATTTCTTTTAATTTCATTTATTATAAAATAAACATATACATACATATACAATATTAATATGTTGATAATCAATGTTGTTACATACCATATACATTATATGTATGTATTAAGTAAGTGTATATACTCAATAAAGTCTGCGTTCACCGAATGTATTTTTAGAAAATATGTAAAAATTCACATTAAGTATAAAATTTAAATCAAAATTTCTTCATAGATTTTTTATTTACACCATTTTCTAAAAATTACTTAAAAACATAAACCAAAAAATTAATTCATTTTTGAAACTAAAGTATCATAAATATTACAATAATACAATATAAGTACCAAAAATACTCCGTTCAGTGTTAAAATAAATAAAGAAAACTTTAGTGAATATGTTTAAATCTTAAATTTAATATTTTGTTGGATATACACGTTGTTTTATGACGTTATTCAATCTGTTTGGCATGGAATTCACCAACTTTTCTGTTTAGTCAGCACTTAATTTTTTCCCACTCTTTCGCATGATTTTTTACTTCTAATTACATGCTGGCAAATTTTTTCTCTAATAAATCGCACATATGCTTAATAGGATTGAGATCTGAAGATTAGGGGTGTCTTGAGCTGTCTTGGACCATTATACAGAAGCTAAATTCGAATGACTTCCGCAGTGTGCTTTGGGTCGATATCCTGTTGGAACCAAAACGTCGATGGTAGGTTGAGTTTTGCCGCACTTTGTTTTGCATTATTTCTTAATATGTATCCATACTTATCCACTCGTGTATAAAATTAACACACACAACATAAGTGGTGTGAGAAACTAGGTCGTAATCCTGACTGAAGGGTTGACCAATTATGTATGTATGTATGTATGTATTTATCCATGGTGGACTCAATAAATTCAAGTTCACCTACCCCCGAAGCTCGAATTTGTATCTACAGATGACAAAGAAATATTGAAAATTATATTTTTCATTAACGGTATTACTATTTAAACAAAAAAGTTGAATTAACGACTTTTCTTCAATTTTACGATAAGAAAGGAGTTAAATTAACGAAATTTATTTAATTTAATTTATAAATTGTATTGATTACTTCATTTTATTGCACACTTTACTTGTTATTTTTGATAATATTGTCGCATAACATTTGTATCACTAACCAATGAATCATCAATTTTACAACTATCCTGATATCCTTTAGACAAATTCAATTACTATCCTTATGCTAACGTATGTAAACATTCTCTACAACACCTACATTATTTGTCAAATTGATTTACAACTTAAAGCATTAAGGTAAACAAGAATAAAAGGTTTGTTTTCTTAACGTACCATAAGTACAAAGATTTCAAATTTTCCTTTTTTTATTTCATTTCATTTGGCATTATGTGTTGTTCGTCTATGACTGCAGCAATTGAAATTTAAAGTGAATAAAATTGGGGATATGGATGCTGGAAATGAAATTAAAGAAGAAAGAATTTTTTATATTGTTCCATATAAATCTCCAGCATCTAAAAAAGACTCCATTGTTATTCTAGTGGTGACAATCTATACATGTCTATTGTGAGATATTTGTTTAAAATTTATTTTTAATTTCATATTGTCGAATGTCACAAACGTTATTTTTGTTTAAGGTATTATTATTTAGTATTTATAGAAGAAATGAACATAAAGCCATTTAAAAGCCATTATTACAACTTGCCGTTAACTAAAGGGAGGATTTTAAAGGGCAGATAAAAGAAAAAAAAGAGGTAGAAGTGAGCGTTAAGCTAAAAGGAAGATCATCCAACTGGTAACTTTTAAAGTTAAGTTTATGTTTGAATTTTATATATTATTTTCAATACGGCAACTGCAGATATAAACAAAGTGAGCAAATACAAAAAAAAGAAGCTCGTCGTTGCCACTGCGTTTAAATAAAACTTGTTTAATTTGAGCAGTGTTAGCGACATTGCTCCGCCACTGCCATATTTTTGAAGTTAACTCATTCGATTTTCAAATTAAAAATACATATTAAGTGTACCGGTGTGAAATGAACGTTTTCTTGTGAAAGTAAAACACATTTTATTCAAAATATTGGCCATTGCTGACTATAAAATTTTTCCATCTTCCAGGCAATTTGTTGTTTCCATGCTAGTAAAACTGTTCGCCTTTCGAACAAACCAAATACATATTTACATAATTTTCGACTTCCTAGTAGGAATTGAAGTGTTACTCAGACAATAACTGTTCCAGCGATGAAAACAAATAGTGGTAGAAAGCAGCCTAATCTGGTGATTACTGCGGATGGTTTAGCAGCTTCTAGCTTAGTGTTTTGATTGTTTTCTGAACAACCCTAGCTTTGTGTGCTGACGCATTGCCATGTTGTAGAATTACATAGCAAGTTTTAGGAACACGTGGTACACCACACCTTTCTGGTCCGATTAGGTACACAGCTTTGTCTTTCTTTCGAGTCGAACTGGTTTTGTAGCTAAAGTTGATGCCTGTTACGAAATAACTCATGTTCTTTCTGTTAAGAATTTTGAAAATTTATCCATTTTTCATCACCTATAACAATTAAATACAACGCAAATTTTCAATCGCGCTTTTAAAGAAAAATTTCACATTTCGGTTTTCAATCTCGAAACTTTTTTACATGCTTCCACCTTCTTCATTACTTACATTAAAATCTTTGAACCTTTGAAACTATGTTGCTTCTGAGAGAGCATAGTCACAACTTATGTACGTAGCCAAACATTCGAAGCGATTCTCCAGGACTTTTCTTCAAATGAAAAAAAAAAAATTAATGCTTTCCGTAACTCATCATTTTGTGGTACAAAATTCGAAATCTTTGAGACGATAAGAGTATTGTTTTTTTTCACAGATTTCATGAATAGTGTATATGTTTGAAGGTTGTCATCGGCCATACAAAAAATATAGCTCGTTCACAATAAATGTTCCCTATGGAGACATTTGTATCTTGACTCCGTACCAGTACATCTGATATACTATATAGTAATTTAATAAAAATAATTGATTTATTATTTTACGGTTTGCTTGTTCTAAATAAAGTAATCCGTATGAATAATTCAAAATTCAATATAAAATTAAGTTGATAAGAAATTAGGTTAGGTTAGGTTAGTGTGGTAGCTTTTATACCAAAAGCTCACTGGAGCACGCATAGCGGCCCGTTGTGACGCCACAGGTGAACACAGTTTCTGTACTGACCAAGTTCCTCCGAACCAAGGGGGAGAAGTTGGTCAGCGCAAGGACTGCACATTTTAAAGCACGACTACCCCACGCTGGAGAACCAGCCAGAAAGCTTGATAAACGAGGCTATATCCTTGACATCAATGGAGGATAGTTCCGTCAAGCTGACAAGGGTTGGAGAGCCAAATAGCTTATATCTCAGCGGATCTGCACCCACGGCAGAAGTCGTTAAATGGAAACCGCTTTCTTTCCGCGTGTCTACCCATAACACAGTGACCCGTAAGCATGGCCACTGTGAGCGAGATGATATTATGACCAAGTCCAAGTAACTGGTTGGTGCGCCTGCTATCCATTGATGGCCAAGTAAGACTAGCGGTGGAGGTTGGCGTCTCGGAAGAATTTTCGCGCTATGGCCAGCTTGAACGAGGTAAGTGGCATGTCTACGTTGATTGAAGAGGATTCCGGAATAGTGAGCCAGCTCTGGCTAGCTCGTCGGCTCTGCAATATCATGGAATGTCGCAGTGTCCGGGACTCCAAACAGGTGTGACACTGAAGCGCCCAGAAAGAAGGTTGAGGTAGCGGCGACATTCCTTGACGCTCCGGAAATTATGCGCAAGGTTCGACAGAGACCTTATGGCAGCCTGGCTATTATAAAAGATGGCCATTACTTCCTTTCCTTCTTCATTGATTAACCAGCATTCATCGAAAATAGCTTCTTCAATATTAAATTTAAATTTGAAATTCCATCCATGTTTCTCATTCATATGGCCTAATAAAGACTATTTTTAAAGTTCTAATGTACTCCTATAGTGTTTATTATTCATCAAAAGTCTGAAAAACACTTTATAGTAGCTTATTGCAGTTATAAAGGTGCATACTATGCATAGCAAATTCTTATAATAAAACAACGAAGAGAAAGAACAACAAAAGCAATTTATAACATTTATTACAAATCACAAGTTAACATTATTCATAAAAAGTTACACAAATGCACATGGCACCTGCACTATTATAAGAAAAATGATAAGAAAAAGGATAACTCTTCAGAATAACTTTTATTTTACATGCTACGTATACACAGTATTGTGCGAAACAAAAGTAACAACTTGTTTGGCAACTTTTTCACTTTATCTCTGTAGTGTTATTATGAAGAAAATTTTTTTTTCTCAGTGAGGATGTAGTTTTTATTTTATTTATTATGACTTAGCTTCTCACACAACTTATACTATATAGGTATGGCGGCATTTAAAACCTAAATTCTACTTCGAATGACAGATTTTTGATTAACTTTTCATTGCAATTTCATTTACTCTCAGAGTTTTTGCCAGACATTTGCTGAGAGGATATTGCCGAAGTAGTATTTTATCAGATTTTGTTTTGTTAGAGAGCTCTGATCTGAAGTTTGAACTGTGGCCTCATATTTAATAAGCCAACACACTAGCTACGGTGACTTGCCCTGGCCATTGCTTTAATAAATTCATCGTAACAATCGCGATGCTATGCTTCTGCAACGATTGTAATTATTGCCAGATTTTTAAAAGATACGTCACGTCCGCATCGGACAGTTTTTCGTTGTTGATGCATTTGTTTTCCATGGAATATTGTAGTACCTCGTAGGCTGAAAAAATGGCTATAAAAATTGCCGCCGTGCAAATTTGGTATCAGCAAATATCGATTTATTCATATTTATCGACTGTAAAGCGGTCATTAGAGCCTTAAAGAAAGTATACACCTGATCTAACATTATTCAAGAATGCCGGATATCTTTAGAGGATATTGCGAGATATTCGACGGTTACACTCATTTGGGTTCCTTAACCCGGTGACATCGAAGGTAACAACAATGCCGAAGCAATTCCTAAAGCCGGCACTACGGAAAATTCAAATGAATTCCTACAAGAGATTGGTGTTTCTCTGCAGAGAGGCAAACAAAGAGTCTTACAAATTCTCCTATCAATATGATGAGTGATGGTGAGCCCAGGGTACTAAGAATACCATAATGATTTCTTTAGAAGCTACAATGATTAAGACACCAAGAAGGACAAAAGGACACCACATAACAATTTTTCTATCATTGTCCGGCGCTTGGCAACCTAAAAAGAAGAATTGTGAGACTCCCGGAATTTAATGACAATACAAGTCTAGTCAAACACTATTTGAGAAAAATTCACACTTTCATATCCGTAGATCGCGCATTAAAAACTTCATAATTCTAGCTTTTGATGTATACTTGTAGTACATAGAATTGTCACGATTATTGATAGATTTTGTTAAAAAATATGAATATTTGTATTTATTTTAATTAAATTTTTTTTATATTACTACATTTTAGTATCACTTTTATAAAATTTACGCCAAAATTTTTGAGATGAATTGCAGCACGGATTTTTAAGTAAAAATCAAATACTTCATGACAGCTTGGTTTTATTTTTTTCCAAATTGTAACATTTTGAGATCTAGAACCTTTGCCTTGTGACGATTTATAAGTATCCAATTGTTTAGATGGGGCAGCTAATTGTCACTCGCATCAGTAATGCTCTCAATTGAGGGCTACCTGAAACCTGAGGGTACAAACCATTGTTATATTTCGTTAGAAAAACTTGTTTGTCAATATCATATGAGGTAAAAAAGATTCCTGCTGCAAAAGAACATTGATTATGTCAATGACAATGTTCTCTTTTTCATTCCTCTCTAGTGTCCCGGATACAAGTTTCCCCAAATACGGCTATAAGTAGTTGCTACGCACGTAGCATATACTTAAATCTAAAACTGACAATTCGATTTCGGTGGAAATTTATAGCGACCATAAAATTCAATTAGTTAAAAATTTTCAGCGACAAAATCACTGTGGTTTTTAAAAGCTGAAAGACTTTCAGATCAGTTTTCGAAAAGGCGTAATTTGCCATCATTTCCGTGGAGCACATTATCAAAGCGAATGATTCTGTTATATCATACGTACTGTTATCATCTGTAATATATGTGAAATAAAATATCGAACGAATAATTTTTTTTCTAATGTTTGTGTATCACACGAGATAAGTATGAGAAGAGCAGTAAGAAATACTCTACAACATTTCATGCGACAGCTGCTAGCAATCTGCATGAAAATTGGTAATATTTTCTCCTTCCAAACTACTAAAGGCATACGGTTCTCTGTTCCCAGTAGTACCACCTTTGGCTATAAATATCCAATTCTCATGTTTGTTGCTGCCAATACTTTCGTCAGTTCATAGACGAGCTGCTGTTTTATTCTTCTTCAGAGTCTTCAGCAGCAGGAATAATACATAATCGGTCATTAAAACCGTTCGTTGTAAATTGGAAATGTCTCACTTGAGGTTTGGAACTTGGTCTGACATATAATAATATAACACGCGTCATACTAGACTACGACTACATCGATCAATAGCAAGAACATATCAAGGGCAGAAAGTTCAAGCTTTTCACTTTCATTCAACACTTAACTTTTACATCTTTTAAAAAACCACGAATAATGTATTATTTACAATAAAAAAGTTTCTCAAAAATCTGTCGTGTCGACTAAAATCAGTAGGTCCCGCCACTCATGTATAAAAATTAACGCACACAACATAAGTGGTTTGAGAAATTAGGTCGTAATCCTGACTGAAGGGTTGTAAAGACGAATTATTTTTATTTTTATGTAGTTTCAAAAATGTAAATATATCATTTTTGATACAAAGCTCGATCTAAGGATATTCCACTCGGGATAGTTGAAATATGTCAATTTGGAGCCTTAATTATTTAATGGAATTGGTAATATAGGTGTTACAGCCGGAGCTTATAGGACCCAAGTAAACTCTGCGTATTAAAGCTGCTGCCAGCTTAATACAAACTACTGTCTAGGAATGGTTATTATGTAACGTAAAAAAACCCCATTTGATCATCTGCGAAGGCATTTGTATAGTAAAACAGGAAAACACATGATAGGAATCAAGAATGACTTAAAATGTACTTCAGGATCACTGGTGGCCAAAGGTGGGCAAAGATCATTAGGATGCCTTCAAAAATGAATTTTATAATAAAAGCAAAGGAATATGTGGGATTGTTAATATTTTAAAATACCGCTGATATCATATACAATGGACAGCAAGAGTCTAGGTACCGCAATACGTTTTAGCAATTTTTGAAGTTTTTTGCAAACCAGCAGAAAAATAAGGAAATATTTTTGCACTGCAAACGTATAGATACTCCCAAGAATAATTTAGACTATATTAAATAAATTGTGATAATATATGTTTGTAAAAATTATATAAATTTTTTTATTAGCATGTACATACCAGAGATCAGTAATGAATCGTTTTTTCGCTACTCATAAGTACACATGAAATTTTGAATATAATTGAGTCAACAGTAGTGAAATTTAACTACATGCTCTGATTCAATCGTACTCATTACAACATTGATTTATAAGTACAGGTTGCAATGAGTATGAGTACAACGTTGACATCAAACTCGTAACATTCGAAATATGCTTGATTCATACGCCTACACATTCAGATTCATAAATTTAGAAAAATATTTAAAATACTCATAAATAATTCGAGTGATTCATTTCATCTATCAAAATTTACAATCTTAGTTGTTGTTGTATTTACAAAAAAAGAAGAAAGAAAAATACAAAGACAGCAAGCAAAGCAAACATACAAACTTCAAGTGAGTATTCTGTTGAGTAAAGGAAAGTCGAAATCAACACATCATGCGTATTGTTAAGTATGAGTACGATGAATACTTCAAACGTTGAATATGAGTATAATATTAAAATATGTATGAATGCGTATAAGTAGTAGAAAGTATGAGTATGATTCGAACCTATTCATCTTTTAGAATACTCATTGCTGATCTCTGGTACATAATAACTCTTATTTAAAGACTAAGAATATTATGTGTTTTCGTTCATAATTTTGCATATATTCAATGATTTTAAATATTCCAATTATTCGGAGCAAGGACAATATTTCTTTTAATAGAATAAAGGTTAGTATACTTTTAATAGCTACATGTATGGTGTTTTACAATTAATATTCTTCTTTTAGTTTTTTACATACAAAATAAATAATATACACCTGTCCCTCGTTTTGCACGATAGATACGTTCCTGAGAAAATCGTGTAAAACGAATTCAAAAAGATTTGTATGGAAAATCGTGTAAATCGAAAAAGTGACAAAAACTGGTATATATAGTATTTTGTTAACATAATTTTATTTGTTTTAATGTGAATAACGTAACAAAGCAAACAAAAGAAAACAATTTCATTTTATATAACAACCAAAATAGTAATAAAATTCATAAAATTTAAAAATTAAATGCAATACAAATAAGAGAAAACACAAAAATATAAAAAATGTTAAATGTAAAAATCAATACATAAACTGTTAAACAAAAAAAAAATAAGTTTTATTCCACCAATTTCAGTATATGTACCTAGATATATTTATTCGTCACCACTTTTTTCGACAACTAATCGTATCTCTTCGGTTGGTGACGAATCATCGCTCGATACCTCAATGTTTTCTGGTTCGATGTGTGGACGTGGGGATTTTGAGATATATTTAGTTATAAGTATTTGTGAGGAGTTTTTGTTTAATTCTTTATATACCTCCCGATATTGGGCCAAGCCTTGAGAAATGTATTTTTGAAACTTTAGAGCTCTTTCAACATTTGGATCATAGTGTAGAAAATGATTTCGTAATTTCCGGCTTAATTCAAGACCTTCAGAAATATTTTGTGATGTCATTTCAACGATTTGTGAACCATTTTCATCAGACTCATTATTTTTCTCATCAGTTTCATTAACTATACCAACTAGTTCATCTATATATATATATATATATATATATAATTCTTTGTCAACCATTAGTTCAAAAATATCTCCCTCAGCAAAGTCAATAAAACTTTCACCTTCAATTGTTCGGGATAAATCAATTATTTGTGTTCGTTTATGTTCTAAAAGATCACCAGAATTATTATTCTCACATATTCCAATCCATAATTTTTTCCAGCTTCCCTTAAGCGTTGTTTTTTTTATTTCGGTGTATGATAATCCTACATGTTTTAAACAATCTAATACATATTTTTAATAAATTAGCTAAATAAATCTTGTTTTAGTTATTTACTTACTATAAATTGTGTCAAAAGCTTGTTATCATTTAAATAAAAAAATCGTGCAAAACGAGGTATTTTTCATCCCTCGATTTACACGAGAAATAAAAAAATCGTGTTAAATCGAAATCGGGCAAAACAAGTACGAGGGATAGGTGTAGTAATAGTATTAAAATAATACATGAGTATATGTATAAAATGACGATAAATCGTCAATTTTTTCAGCTATGATTGTGAGGCCAACCGCGGCAGCCATATAAATGAAATAAAAATCCATTTCCAACCGGAGCAGTTGTAGTTCACAGCAAAACAATAAATTTATCAAAAATTCAAACTATTTTTATTTTATTACATTTCTAAATTTAAACTTTTAAATCGCCAACCCATTATATTTACTCACATTATGCTCATATCTAATATGTAAAATTCATAATGCAGAGAACATATGTGACGTATGAGTGATATTTAATTCCATTCATTTCATACATGACAAAATCAAAGTTTTTTATTGCATACTTTTCAGAGTAACTATTCCTGTACATGAAATATGATGCATATGAGTAATATATTTCAAATACAATTAAAAAGAAAGTATACCCCATAAATTTGGGATTAATTTGGAATTAAGCTGCATGATATGACAATTCTGATGGATTTTTAAAAATGTTTAATTTTTCGATTCTATGCTATTCTAGGCTATATTCTAGTAGGTAATACATCATGACCTGTATCTTCATTGTCTGTATCTTGAAGATCTTCACAACAAAAAAATTAATTTGGCAAAAATTCAAACAGTTCTTGTTTTATTGCATTTTTAAATATAAACTTTTAAATGGCCCAGCGGGTTTTATGGTCTCATGTCAGAAGTAAATATGCTGCCGGTGACTATCGATCTTCCAATCTAATGAATATTCATTCACAAAGCTATAAAGTCTCGTTTCTAAACGCTTACTATTTAGTTTAAATAAAGGCATATCACTGATCTTTTTATTCGTTTGAAATCGCAACTATGGATGGAAAATAACATCGTTCGATAGTCCATGACAGATTTTTTTCTAGGTGGATCGCATTCAAAACGTCTAATTTTCCATGATGTGAAGCCAAGTTTTATTGATGGCATGGGTTACGTAAAGTTTGAGAACAGCTGTAGTTTGCGGTTTATTCGCATACAACTGCAACTCAAGAAACTCCTCAAGTTAGATGAGTTCACATCCATGTGAGATTAACACGCCTTCAAATCGCTTGTGCATTATATCTTACTTGGCATGAGCTGTATGACGTTCTGCGATTAGCGTCGTTCTGTTGAAACCATTTGCCGCTGGTGGCCAGATCATCTAATTCACACCAAGAGAATTTTGTAATAATTGGCTTATAGTGCTCACCGCTTTCTCATAGAAATATGGACCGCCAGCCCAAAATATAAACCAAAATGTAAGTTTTTCGAAATTTATTGGATATATTTATGGTCATAAATGCATTTTTCAATGAAGACGTGAAGTATTTTTGAATGTTCCAGAATTGCACACATATGGCAATAATTTGATAAGAATGTTTTTGCGAAGTATTTGCTTTTCATTACAATATATTTTGTTGCTATTTTTAAAATAGACAGATTTGATGTTTGTTTTCATACGTGTGGTACCACTTGCATAGGAATAATGAGCTGCCAGAACAACTTGATATGTCACAGTATTACAGTCCCTAGGAACTGAACAAATTTAAATACGTGTCATAGGTCTGAGTGGTAGCTCTGATTTTCACTTGAGCACGCATAGCGGCCCGTTGTGATGCCAAGGGTGAACGCAGTCCCTGTACTGACCGAGTTCCACCATAATCAGGGAAGATGAAGAAGTTGGTCAGCACAAGGGCTGCACGTGTCATAGTTACTCAATAAGTATCCCTGTTAAGTAACGCTTTAAATCAGTGAAATTATTATATTAAATCGTTGATAATATCATAATATTAAGTTCAACTTATCACCCCTATCGTGAATATTATGGGAACAATTTATTTGGGAGTAAACTTGTTTTCCCATAACAAAAAAATCGGTATTACAAATATATTGGGATTAAAAGTTTTTATTGTGAATTAGTTATAAATGCTGTATAAATAAAAAAATTTTATTGTGAATTACCTCTCAACAATTTTTCAAAGAAAAAAAACAAATATTAAAAAACGAGTAACGTATATCTTCGTTTTTCGGTGCTAGAAGAGGAGAAACTATCCATGGAAAGGTTGCAGCGAAGATCTATTCGGCATGAATCGAATCCACTATCACTCCCTGTTTGACGTTAAATCATGTGTCCTTTACAGATTCCAGCAATATTACAGGGTGAATAAAGAAGAATTCAAATACCTGCTGAACGTGTTGATGGAAAATTTGCCCCCCTCAGCGGTAAGATATTTGCCATACCCCCATAGTAAAACTCGCAGGCAGTTGTAATTTTTCAGCTTTTAAGTGGTTAAAAAGGAATAAAATACCGAAAAATCATCGCAGGTATTCGAAAGTAACTTAAAAATATAATAATTTACTCCTTGTTTTTACTAACATAAATTTCCAATAGTAGCAATAGCAAAGTAAATATAAAGCTTAAAGTGGCTTTTAATGTAATAAAGTAAAGAATATGATGTAAATGTTTAATTTCTAAAGATCTTTAAAATCAGGGTATAAATCGTCATATCGTCAATATGATATTTTTGGAGCACAATATCGGCAAAATTACGATAAATCGTCAAATCTGGCAGCTATGAATATAGGTGTTACAACCGTACCTTATAGGACCCAAGCAAACTGTGCCTATTGAGGCTGCTGGCAGCTTAACCCAACCTACTGTCTGAGAATGGTTATTATGTAACGTAAAAAAACCCATTTGATCATCTGTGAAAGCATTTGAATAATCAAACAAGAAAACACGTGATAGGCATCAAGAAAGACTTAAAACGTACTTTAGGATCACGTGGCCCAGTAGGATGCCTTCAGAAATGAATTTTATAATAAAAGCAAAGAAGTATACGGGACTATTAATATTTTAAAATACCACTGATATCATATACAATGGACAGCAAAAGTCTAGGTAGAAAAATAAGGAAAAGTTTCTGGTCACTCCATATTTTTGATTCGCAAACGTGTAGGTACTCCCAAGAAAAATTCAGACTATGTTATACGCAATATTTGTTTGTTTATAGTAAGTAGTTGAAATGAACTGTGATAATATGTGTTTGTAAAAATTATATAAATTTTTTTATTAGCATGTACATACCAGAGATCACCAATGAATCGTTTTTCGCTACTCATAAGTACTCATGAAATTTTGAGTTAACAATATTGAAATTCAACTACTCTGATTCATTCGTATTGACTACAACATTAATTCATAAGTATGAGCACAATGAGTATGAGTACAACGTTGACATCAAACCCATAACATTCGAAATATGTTTGATTCCGATGGGTAGTATGAGTATGATATTAAAATAAGTATGAATGCGTATAAGTATCAGAAATTATGAGCATGATTTGAATCTTCTCATCTTTTTGAATACTCAATGCTGACCTCTGGTACATACCAACTCTTATTTAAAGACAAAGAGTATTATGTGTTTTCGTTCATAATTTTGCATTTATTCAAGGATTTTAAATATTCCCATTGTTCGGAACAAGGATACTTTTTTAATAGAATAGAGGTTAGGTATACTTTTAATATCTAGATGTATGTTGTTTTACGATTAATTCTTTTCCTTTTAGTTTTCTTCATACAAAATAAATAATATATGTAGTAATAATATTAAAATAATACATGAGTACATTACAATAACAAAATTCAATATTGGATCCCATAATAATATTTGCGTAGTTCACATATGATTTTTCCCCTTGTACCTCTTTTTCTTTTCCCTTTAACCAATAGGAGTATACGAAATTGAACATAGTCATGGTGAATGATGAATCGTCATAAATTTTTTAAAGGCAATAACCATGGTTCATTACATTCAATATTTTTGTATTGGATTCTCGGTCATCTATTCTTTATTTTTCCTTTTTATTCAATCCCGTTTTTCTTATTGACGCTTAATTTAAAGTTTAGTAAAGTTTAGAAATATTGAAACATCTCTGCATGGAATTGTAAATTTTTAGAAAATGACTCGATGTCCCGAAATACAGTTATTTTGGATCCCTTCAGGCCGGATCTCTTCGTTCCATAAAGCGAGTATTGTGTATTGTCACTCATTTCGGCTGGGAGTTGTGGAATTTTTTCCGTCAAATCTGTTGTCGTGCGGTATGATATATTCCGAGCCCACTAATTTGGACGTCGGTTAAATAACACTATGCGACAAAATACGAAAAATTAAATACACCCGAGTAACTAAGTAGTCTAACTAGTTGTCCAGTTAGTTGAGTAAAATTTAAAAATATTTTTTTTTATTATTCTCGAACCCTCCAAACTTGTTTTATTTGACAAATACCGTTTTTTTTTTACTTTACACACAAATTTATTGATTACACGAACATTTCTGAATCCATGTCCAAAATTTAAACCCTATTAGAAAGGAGAGAGATGGTTTTTAAAACGATGTACATATACATATTATTTGACTTGATATGCTATGGGGTTTGATGAGGAAAACTTGACAAAAGTTAATTTTTTTATATTTTTTCAAGTTTTTCAGTTCATAGTAGCAAAATTTAGTTAAAAAATATGAAATAAGTGATAACGTTCTGAAAGTGCATTATCTTGTGAAGAGATTGACACTTCGTTTGATCAAATCGAAAAAAAAATTAGCGACCAGCAGAAGTTGAACAATGTTTGTGCAAAGTGAAATAATAATATTTGCAAAAAACACAAATATTAGCCGACTTCTGGTAGTCGTACAAATGTGAAATTTACCCGTTTTGCGATCAACAATCAAGATCCATCAAAACTTTTGAAAATATTTGAACTGAAACTTCATTTGATAAGACGACATACGAGTATATAAAAAATATAAGACGACTGTTATACTATTTAAATCATAACTACCGTAATTTTTGTTCCATTTGATCAAACGAAGGGTCAATCTCTTCATAAGATAATGCACTTGCAGAATGTTATCACTTATTTCATATTTTTTATTTAAATTTTGCAATTAAAAGAAGCTAAATTTGAAGAAATAAGAAAAAAATAATATTTTCCAAGTTTATCGCATCAAATCTCAAAACATATAAGTTTGAACGAAACGTTTATGTATACCGTTTTAAAGACTAATCTCCCCCCTTTCTAAAAAAATTAGAATCAATCAATAAGTTTGTATGAAAAGATCAAAATACCCTTTTGTCAAATAAAACAAGTTTGGAGGGTTCGAGTAAAATAAAAAAAGTAGTTTTGAGTTCTACTCAACCTAGTGAATAACTTAGACCATGTAGTTATTCGGGTGTATTTCCACAGTCGCACCGTGTAATCTGCAGTTTCAGGTTATAATTTTTATTCATGCATGCGATTAAAAACCGGGTACCTTAAAATTTAGAAAGCATCTAACCCCATTAATTTCCATTCTGAGAATGGTGGCGAACCAGTAAATTGTTTTCAGTAGTGCGAATAACTTCAGATTGGAATCTATGGGAAAAAATTCACAGATCTTTGAAGCATTTCTTTCAGTCTATATGGCATAAAATCATAACTCAATTTTATAGAGGATGGCCTTAAAGAATAGATTGCCAGTATAGATCTTATTTGAGTAGAAGACGAAACGTCAGTCGGGGATTGTAGACATACGGCATACCACGCATATTGGTCGTAGTTAATTTTTTAATTATCTCATAAATACTCCATTGGAGTCATATCTGGACTTTGTGCAAGAGTATTAAGGGCCATTATTACAACTTGTCGTTAAACTTGGGTTTATTTAAAGGTACCTTTAGCTAAAGGGAACTGAAAAGTTACCTTTAACTTATTTTCGTTATTACAACCTACAGATAAAATTTTTCAAAAATGTGGCAGTGCCGTAGCAATGTCGATAACACTGCTCAAATTAAATAAGTTTTATTTAAAAGCAGTGGCAACGACGGACTTCTTTTTTTTATTGTATTTACTCACTTTGTTGCCGTATTGAAAATAATATATAATATGACAAGTGCTAACATAAACTTAAAAGTAACCAGTAGGTTGATCCTCCCTTTAGCTTAAAGCTCACTGCTACTCATAATAATGAAAAACAATTCATCTGCCCGTTAAAATCCTCCCTTTTGTTAATGGCAAATTGTAATAATAGCCTTAAGAATATTAAATCACATCTTCACATTAGCAGCCTTATGATTGAGCTCATTGACTTGTTGGAAGTAATAATCATTACGAAATCCTAATTCTTCTGAACTTCTGGTGAATGCTTTCTTCATAATGTTTTAATACTCACCCTTATTTATTATTCCCTCAATAAATTTCATACTGCCCGCATCTAGAGCACACATCTTTCAGTTAAAAATTTTCTAGATTGCACTGATGTCACATTCATTTTAAGTTAGCAATATATTGCATTAAACTTTCTGATCATATACAGATAATAAAACAATCAGCTGTTTTTAAAAAGAGTTAGCGTGGGGCTCGTGGGTTCGATTACCACCAGAGACTCTGGTCTGTGACACTACACCGGGCATATGGTCAAAGTTACTCATAAATAAATCAATAAAAAGAGTTGTTTAAAATATTGCAATTAAGTTAGCAACTGACAATCAATTTAATATCTGTGAGTCATCCTATTAATATGGGCAGACAATACATACGTCTGATAAGCGCTTGTGAGTGGTTGTGTCTTAGATTTCAGGATAATTTAAATTTCACAATTTTGTTTGAAGTAATGTTTTATTTATCAATGAAGTAAACAATAAAGAGCCGAATGTTGATAATAATTTATCAAATTTTTCTCAATTTACCCAAAATAGTTCTTCGACAAATATGTTTATCAACTACGTGAATTTAAAACTAAGTTCGAAAACAAAAACTTTCTGTTTTGTCCTATTTAAAGCATTTTTGTAATGCTTTGTTCTGGTTTTTATAAAAGTTAGGCAACAAATTCACACCTACATAGGTATATGCAATACATATACATGTACATAGTATCTATGAATAAAAATCGGACAAACTTGAACAGGGAGGGAAAATAAATGAAACTTTAGGTTACCAAAGAAACTTAAAATTGTTTAAATATTTTTACTAACATTTTACTTTGCCACTATTGCCTTCTATATTTCTTTACGTAGAGAACAACACACAATTTCACAAACACAAAAGATTACAACTGACGAAGGAAATTCTTGCCAAAATATTTGAAGAATGATTCTGAAGTGATTAACTTTTACTACAAAAACAAATTTTCTTTAAATATTGTAACTTTCCCCGTTTTTGAAGCCATTTATTATAATGTCCTCCAGTCTAATACTACGTCTACAGACATTTGTTTTCATTGCTTTCTTGGTATCATAGAGACTCTGTAATAAGTTAAAAGTAGAGAAATATTTTGGCTTTAAAAGGAATTAAGAAGAGAGAAATGAACTATTTTAATATAGAACTTAAAAATAAATCTTTCGAAAGGAAGGAATAAAATTATTTTTAATAGGCTTTAAAAAGGTTCAAACATAAATCCTGATTCTTAGTAACACTCTCATAGTTCCATATTAACATAATGAATAACTATAAGAACCCAATACCAGTGTATAATGCTAAAAACCCAATAAATGCAACGCAGCAATCTATAACAATAGAATACATGGGTGTATACGGAAGTGATTATTATAAAAGAAGCACAATAACTAACAAACTTTTGCTGCTTTGCTTTTAAGCTAATTTCTACTTTTGTTCGCAGCAATGAGAGAATTAGTGCTCGCAGTGAGATGAATTGTGCTCTGAATGCGAGGATTAATGCTGTCAAATCAATAACATGCATGAGGTTTTAAAAACGCGATGTATGAAACATAATGCAAAAAAGAGTTGAAAGGCACCATTGGTAAAGAATAAATGAACTGTTTATTTTTTATTTGTTGGAAATGGAAATTGTGTTTTGCTTTTGCATAGTTTAACATTAAAATTAAATGTTTAAAAAAACTACAAAAACAAAAACAATGAACCATTTTTTCCCTAACACTTTAAAAAAAGTGGAGGCCAATCGAGGAATTTTTCGATCGATTAACGATACTTTCTATCCAGAATGGGTTGCAAAAAATGCCTCTAATCCTTGAGTTTCAGTTCTGTGTCATACATTCTCAGTGCAGGAAAAGGCTGTGGTTTATACTCTTGCTAGTAAAGACTAACACCTCCGTTTTCTTGAAAGTAACACTCAAGCAGCGATTAGATGCCCACTTGCCTGCATTATTTAGAGCTACATAGTTACTAGTCCTGCTCGAAACTGTAAGAACCACATCAGACGTAAAAATAAGAGTCTCACATCAACCTTGCTCCAACTATCAGAGCAAACACACAACCTTTTAGTGAGTATTTTAGTGTTCGTACGTGAATCATACTCAGACTTCGGCACCAATGTCCCTCACAGTGTTGAAAAATTCAGTACTTTAGTATTTTTTCTGTACTTTTTCATTTGAAAAATACCGCAGTACCCCCGCTTTAAGTACTTTTTTATTATTACATATTTTATGTCTTGCGCTTTTCAGCTATTAATGCATTAGCAACATGTTCAATGTAATGCTGAAGTCTTTAGTCCCGGTTAGCCAAATGTCCACGGACCGTACATTTGCTTTTAGAATACGAAAAGTAATGAAAACGCTTGCCGAACAGTAATGTAATTTCAGTAAGCATTTGCATTGCTCATCATATGTTAAAAATTAACGTATGTTACATTAAGTTCCATCGACGTTTGACTAAACGGGGATTTTACGTTTTGTTATGTTCCGAATCAGGTGTTTTTGTCTTGTATATGAGTAATATGAATAAGTCGTTAGTTTTTCTCTTCCGTGTGTAGTCTAGTAGGTAGGGTGCTGGCTTACTCGACGTGAGCCCACGGTTCAAACGAAATTTTAAAAAAGTCTGAGACTATTCTTTATTTTTCCTTTTTATTCAATCCCGTTTTTCTTATTGACGCTTAATTTAAAGTTTAGTAAAGTTTAGAAATATTGAAACATCTCTGCATGGAATTGTAAATTTTTAGAAAATGACTCGATGTCCCGAAATACAGTTATTTTGGATCCCTTCAGGCCGGATCTCTTCGTTCCATAAAGCGAGTATTGTGTATTGTCACTCATTTCGGCTGGGAGTTGTGGAATTTTTTCCGTCAAATCTGTTGTCGTGCGGTATGATATATTCCGAGCCCACTAATTTGGACGTCGGTTAAATAACACTATGCGACAAAATACGAAAAATTAAATACACCCGAGTAACTAAGTAGTCTAACTAGTTGTCCAGTTAGTTGAGTAAAATTTAAAAATATTTTTTTTTATTATTCTCGAACCCTCCAAACTTGTTTTATTTGACAAATACCGTTTTTTTTTTACTTTACACACAAATTTATTGATTACACGAACATTTCTGAATCCATGTCCAAAATTTAAACCCTATTAGAAAGGAGAGAGATGGTTTTTAAAACGATGTACATATACATATTATTTGACTTGATATGCTATGGGGTTTGATGAGGAAAACTTGACAAAAGTTAATTTTTTTATATTTTTTCAAGTTTTTCAGTTCATAGTAGCAAAATTTAGTTAAAAAATATGAAATAAGTGATAACGTTCTGAAAGTGCATTATCTTGTGAAGAGATTGACACTTCGTTTGATCAAATCGAAAAAAAAATTAGCGACCAGCAGAAGTTGAACAATGTTTGTGCAAAGTGAAATAATAATATTTGCAAAAAACACAAATATTAGCCGACTTCTGGTAGTCGTACAAATGTGAAATTTACCCGTTTTGCGATCAACAATCAAGATCCATCAAAACTTTTGAAAATATTTGAACTGAAACTTCATTTGATAAGACGACATACGAGTATATAAAAAATATAAGACGACTGTTATACTATTTAAATCATAACTACCGTAATTTTTGTTCCATTTGATCAAACGAAGGGTCAATCTCTTCATAAGATAATGCACTTGCAGAATGTTATCACTTATTTCATATTTTTTATTTAAATTTTGCAATTAAAAGAAGCTAAATTTGAAGAAATAAGAAAAAAATAATATTTTCCAAGTTTATCGCATCAAATCTCAAAACATATAAGTTTGAACGAAACGTTTATGTATACCGTTTTAAAGACTAATCTCCCCCCTTTCTAAAAAAATTAGAATCAATCAATAAGTTTGTATGAAAAGATCAAAATACCCTTTTGTCAAATAAAACAAGTTTGGAGGGTTCGAGTAAAATAAAAAAAGTAGTTTTGAGTTCTACTCAACCTAGTGAATAACTTAGACCATGTAGTTATTCGGGTGTATTTCCACAGTCGCACCGTGTAATCTGCAGTTTCAGGTTATAATTTTTATTCATGCATGCGATTAAAAACCGGGTACCTTAAAATTTAGAAAGCATCTAACCCCATTAATTTCCATTCTGAGAATGGTGGCGAACCAGTAAATTGTTTTCAGTAGTGCGAATAACTTCAGATTGGAATCTATGGGAAAAAATTCACAGATCTTTGAAGCATTTCTTTCAGTCTATATGGCATAAAATCATAACTCAATTTTATAGAGGATGGCCTTAAAGAATAGATTGCCAGTATAGATCTTATTTGAGTAGAAGACGAAACGTCAGTCGGGGATTGTAGACATACGGCATACCACGCATATTGGTCGTAGTTAATTTTTTAATTATCTCATAAATACTCCATTGGAGTCATATCTGGACTTTGTGCAAGAGTATTAAGGGCCATTATTACAACTTGTCGTTAAACTTGGGTTTATTTAAAGGTACCTTTAGCTAAAGGGAACTGAAAAGTTACCTTTAACTTATTTTCGTTATTACAACCTACAGATAAAATTTTTCAAAAATGTGGCAGTGCCGTAGCAATGTCGATAACACTGCTCAAATTAAATAAGTTTTATTTAAAAGCAGTGGCAACGACGGACTTCTTTTTTTTATTGTATTTACTCACTTTGTTGCCGTATTGAAAATAATATATAATATGACAAGTGCTAACATAAACTTAAAAGTAACCAGTAGGTTGATCCTCCCTTTAGCTTAAAGCTCACTGCTACTCATAATAATGAAAAACAATTCATCTGCCCGTTAAAATCCTCCCTTTTGTTAATGGCAAATTGTAATAATAGCCTTAAGAATATTAAATCACATCTTCACATTAGCAGCCTTATGATTGAGCTCATTGACTTGTTGGAAGTAATAATCATTACGAAATCCTAATTCTTCTGAACTTCTGGTGAATGCTTTCTTCATAATGTTTTAATACTCACCCTTATTTATTATTCCCTCAATAAATTTCATACTGCCCGCATCTAGAGCACACATCTTTCAGTTAAAAATTTTCTAGATTGCACTGATGTCACATTCATTTTAAGTTAGCAATATATTGCATTAAACTTTCTGATCATATACAGATAATAAAACAATCAGCTGTTTTTAAAAAGAGTTAGCGTGGGGCTCGTGGGTTCGATTACCACCAGAGACTCTGGTCTGTGACACTACACCGGGCATATGGTCAAAGTTACTCATAAATAAATCAATAAAAAGAGTTGTATAAAATATTGCAATTAAGTTAGCAACTGACAATCAATTTAATATCTGTGAGTCATCCTATTAATATGGGCAGACAATACATACGTCTGATAAGCGCTTGTGAGTGGTTGTGTCTTAGATTTCAGGATAATTTAAATTTCACAATTTTGTTTGAAGTAATGTTTTATTTATCAATGAAGTAAACAATAAAGAGCCGAATGTTGATAATAATTTATCAAATTTTTCTCAATTTACCCAAAATAGTTCTTCGACAAATATGTTTATCAACTACGTGAATTTAAAACTAAGTTCGAAAACAAAAACTTTCTGTTTTGTCCTATTTAAAGCATTTTTGTAATGCTTTGTTCTGGTTTTTATAAAAGTTAGGCAACAAATTCACACCTACATAGGTATATGCAATACATATACATGTACATAGTATCTATGAATAAAAATCGGACAAACTTGAACAGGGAGGGAAAATAAATGAAACTTTAGGTTACCAAAGAAACTTAAAATTGTTTAAATATTTTTACTAACATTTTACTTTGCCACTATTGCCTTCTATATTTCTTTACGTAGAGAACAACACACAATTTCACAAACACAAAAGATTACAACTGACGAAGGAAATTCTTGCCAAAATATTTGAAGAATGATTCTGAAGTGATTAACTTTTACTACAAAAACAAATTTTCTTTAAATATTGTAACTTTCCCCGTTTTTGAAGCCATTTATTATAATGTCCTCCAGTCTAATACTACGTCTACAGACATTTGTTTTCATTGCTTTCTTGGTATCATAGAGACTCTGTAATAAGTTAAAAGTAGAGAAATATTTTGGCTTTAAAAGGAATTAAGAAGAGAGAAATGAACTATTTTAATATAGAACTTAAAAATAAATCTTTCGAAAGGAAGGAATAAAATTATTTTTAATAGGCTTTAAAAAGGTTCAAACATAAATCCTGATTCTTAGTAACACTCTCATAGTTCCATATTAACATAATGAATAACTATAAGAACCCAATACCAGTGTATAATGCTAAAAACCCAATAAATGCAACGCAGCAATCTATAACAATAGAATACATGGGTGTATACGGAAGTGATTATTATAAAAGAAGCACAATAACTAACAAACTTTTGCTGCTTTGCTTTTAAGCTAATTTCTACTTTTGTTCGCAGCAATGAGAGAATTAGTGCTCGCAGTGAGATGAATTGTGCTCTGAATGCGAGGATTAATGCTGTCAAATCAATAACATGCATGAGGTTTTAAAAACGCGATGTATGAAACATAATGCAAAAAAGAGTTGAAAGGCACCATTGGTAAAGAATAAATGAACTGTTTATTTTTTATTTGTTGGAAATGGAAATTGTGTTTTGCTTTTGCATAGTTTAACATTAAAATTAAATGTTTAAAAAAACTACAAAAACAAAAACAATGAACCATTTTTTCCCTAACACTTTAAAAAAAGTGGAGGCCAATCGAGGAATTTTTCGATCGATTAACGATACTTTCTATCCAGAATGGGTTGCAAAAATGCCTCTAATCCTTGAGTTTCAGTTCTGTGTCATACATTCTCAGTGCAGGAAAAGGCTGTGGTTTATACTCTTGCTAGTAAAGACTAACACCTCCGTTTTCTTGAAAGTAACACTCAAGCAGCGATTAGATGCCCACTTGCCTGCATTATTTAGAGCTACATAGTTACTAGTCCTGCTCGAAACTGTAAGAACCACATCAGACGTAAAAATAAGAGTCTCACATCAACCTTGCTCCAACTATCAGAGCAAACACACAACCTTTTAGTGAGTATTTTAGTGTTCGTACGTGAATCATACTCAGACTTCGGCACCAATGTCCCTCACAGTGTTGAAAAATTCAGTACTTTAGTATTTTTTCTGTACTTTTTCATTTGAAAAATACCGCAGTACCCCCGCTTTAAGTACTTTTTTATTATTACATATTTTATGTCTTGCGCTTTTCAGCTATTAATGCATTAGCAACATGTTCAATGTAATGCTGAAGTCTTTAGTCCCGGTTAGCCAAATGTCCACGGACCGTACATTTGCTTTTAGAATACGAAAAGTAATGAAAACGCTTGCCGAACAGTAATGTAATTTCAGTAAGCATTTGCATTGCTCATCATATGTTAAAAATTAACGTATGTTACATTAAGTTCCATCGACGTTTGACTAAACGGGGATTTTACGTTTTGTTATGTTCCGAATCAGGTGTTTTTGTCTTGTATATGAGTAATACGAATAAGTCGTTAGTTTTTCTCTTCCGTGTGTAGTCTAGTAGGTAGGGTGCTGGCTTACTCGACGTGAGCCCACGGTTCAAACGAAATTTTAAAAAAGTCTGAGAGTAAATAAAATTACCGTGATAAAATTTCTAAAAAATCTGTTGTTCGGAGTCGACTTTAAACACTAGGTCTGTATTTTTTGTATGTATGTATTTTTTTTTTTTGCAAAAGTACCGTTCATTAAAAGAAGTACTGTTTCAGTTACAGTTCAGTTCCATTTCAAAATTTCACTGGTCCCTCAGGGAAGAACATATTCGGCTTTTTACACACATAGGACATCAACAATGTTCGTTAAAAAGAGCGTAAAAATGAATTCAGTTGCTTGTCAGCTTCTAAAGAAGAAGGTTCATGCCACTTTTTTTCAGACTTCAGTAATACACCCAAAGAAATATTGCAGTAGAATTCGGTAATACCAATGAGAAATGATTTCAATTTTTTGAAGAATATTTGCCAACTTAAATACGATCTTTAGGGATTTAGCGCAGTACAGTTTTTCTTTAATATTTTCCACTCACATATACATATTATTGGGTCAATTACTAGACTTGAAAATATTACTAACAATTTTCCTCTGGGTTAACACATGCCTCTCACAAATACACTCACATTTTTATCATGTTCTCTTTGTACCGACTTCTGATCATACTTATTTTGTGATTCTTGTAATTGTCATGGAGAGTCGAAATCGACAACACCATACGTGTTGATAAGTATGAATATGATGAGTACCTTAGACTTTGAATGTGTGTAGTATGAGTATGATAATTAAATAAGTATGAATGCGTATAAGTAGCAGAAATTACGAGTATGATTCGATTCTACTCATCTTTTTGAATACTCTGATACTCTGGTATGAAGATGAATATTATTTTTCCATATTTGTTGTATATAGTAATCCAAATATTTTTTTTGTATTTAGAACTCATAGAACGTTCTTTATCACTGCTTTGAACAAGTGTAAGAATGTTATTTACAGGACTGCATGTGCGGTGCGGAATATTATTTACTTTTAACTAACTTCTCTTACTTCAAAATGTATGACATGGATGTGAGTAGTGTTTATATGTTAAACAACCTGTAGGATTTTAATTTTATTATTTATTTTTATATTTACAAGAAGTTTTTGCCTTCTGTTTATTTTTGTATCGCTTCCGTTTCCTTTTATACATTTTGTTTTGTACTTAAGAGCAAACAAGTTGAGTTGCAACTTACTTTCACTGGCAGCCGTAAGAAATTTGCTTTCGAATGTCTGTAATGTTTGCATTGCTTTTATTCAGTTTATTGTTATTGTTGTAAATTGCAAATAAGTTACCCTCTTAAGAGCACAAAAAATAAAAAAAATTACGTTTTTAGAAATAGTTGTATTTCCATCGTTGTTAGTATTTGGCTAGTGAAGAATTAAAGTACATACAAAATACATAGAAAGCCATTTTAGGAAAAATTCTTAATCAACTCATGACACGGTGTTGAAAGGATTTGTTAATGTTACACTGTTATGTAACAGAGTCAAATAACCGTTGCAACATTTCAAGCAATCAATAACAAGGTTGTAAGCGAAGGCAATTATTGGAATAATTAATTTGAACAGTTAGGTGGCACCAATTACACTGTACAACAGTGAAAATACACCCAGCTAATGACATAGTGTAGGTTGTGTAGGTGAAAAATATTTTTTTTATATTTCTTGAACCCTCCATCCAAACTTATTTTATTTGACAAAAACGGTATTTTTGAACTTTTCACACATAATTATTGATTACCCAAATATTTTTTAATCTATTTTCATAATCAAAATTTTTTGAAAAGGGGAGAGATTAGCCTTTAAGACGGTGTACATAAACTTATGGTTCAAACTTACATGTTATAAGTTTTGAACGGGTAAACTTGGAAAAAATTATTTTCTTATAATTTTTTTCTAGTTTAGACGTTCTTAATTGCAAAATTTAAGTAAAAATATGAAATAAATGGTAATATGGTAATAAAAAATTACCGTAGTTATTATTTAAATATTATAACAGTCGTGTTATATTTTTTTATATGTCACCTTATGAAATTAACTTTCAATTCATAAATTTTCAAAATTTTTGTTTGATCTTGATTGTTTATCGCAAAATGTGTCAATTTCCTATTTGGACTACTACCAGAAATCGGTGTTTTTTCGAAATATTATTATTTCGCTTTTCGCAAACATTGGCCAACTTCTGGTGGCCGCTCGTGAAATTGACACAGTTCATTTGAAAAAATATGTTTATGAAAAATATATCACGACTGTTATAATCTTTAAATAATATCTACAGTAATTTTTGTTCGATTTTATTAAATGAAGCGTCAATCTCTTCACAAGAGTATAAAGTGAGTTCACCATTATTTTATATTTTTTATATTTCTACTATGAATGGAGAAATTTGAATAAGTATGAAAAAGATTCGAATTTGCCAAGTTTACCTCATCAAACCTCATAGTATACTAAGTCAAATAATATATATATGCAAATCGTTTTAAAGGACCATTACTCTCCTTTTTAATTAGATTTTGGGCATCGGTTCAGGAATGTTTGCGTAATCAATAAATTTTGTGCGTAAAGTCCAGAAAACAGTTTTTGTCAAATAAAACAAGTTTGGAGGGTTCAAGAAAAATAGAAAAAATATTTTTGATTTCTTCTCAACAAAACTCACTATGTCATTAGCTGGGTGTATTTCATTTTTTTTTATTTGTCGCAGTGTTATTTATGCATTGTTTTACAGTAAATAATTTCATTTATTCGTTTTTTATATGATAACTTGATATTTAAGCGGAACTTTCTCACTGGAAAGATAAGTTTGATTTCTTCTTTATTTTTCTATTTTACTCAATTTTCTTATAAATTAAGTCATTACTTTGTAAAGTGTTGTTATTGAAGTGGGCACAATATTAAAACATTTTTAGTTTTGATATTCTAAAAATGTATTTTAATATCTGATTTAGTAGGTACAATGGGTCCATTCGACCTCCGGGTACTGTACTTGTCTTAATTGACAAGTACACGTCCTCTAACCTATCTGATTTAGTTTGCTTTTTGTCAATTTATTGCGTTTTAAATGTGTACAAAAATTAATCATAAGAAGTGAAAAATGGGCAACTTATTCGGAAGAAAAAAGGAACGTAGTACACAACCTTCCTCGACTCAGAGGAGCCGGGAAGATGATAAATCAAATTTTCCATTTACTTGGTTGCTCTAGAAAAAAAATATAATGGAATATACTGAAAAATTTTAATACTTTTGGAACTTTAAATAATGTACCCAGAACCTCTAAACTCCGTAAAACTACAAAACAAGAGTGTATTAATCACATTTTCACATTAGCAGCTATATGATTGAGTTCATTGACTTGTTGGAAGTAATAACCATTACGAATTATTAATTCCGTTAGAAAATTTTAAAATTCTTTCTCATTTATTATTTCCTCAATAACTTCCAAAGTGGACCAACAGGACTGAGACTTCTATTATCAACAATCCATGAACGAGACGACTTTTTTTTAAATAAGGTTTATAAAATCTTCAAATACTGACAGCATAGAAAGATTAGGTAGAATGCTTGAAAAAGAAAAAAAGAACTTAAGTCAGCAACAGTTCTTCAGCATTTTAAAGAGAACGTTTTTTGTTATATTATCCCGGGCCTATTACAGTAGGCCAATTACCTATTTAAACAGAAAAATAAGTAAATAAATAAAGCATAAATATAGCAAAAGGCGGAGAAGGAGCCCTTTATTCCTTAAAAGAGTAAAAACGAATAAATTACGACGAAAAATAACCCTCCAGTCTCCCATACCTATATACACTTTTCACAAACCCATAACCATAATAAGATAAGAAGGAAGACCAGGCCAGACATCAAAGCAAAATATAAAACCAATTTTTTCGGCGACTTCCTCTGGCAAAAACTCTGAGAGTAAATAAAATTGCCATGAAAAGTTTCTCAAAAATCTGTCCTTCAAAATCGACTTTAAACTGTAGGCCCCACCACTCATGTATAAAATTAACACACACAACATAAGTTGTGTGAGAAACTAGGTCGTAATCTATATATAATGGCAATGGTTGTAATGACCAATTATGTATGTATGGAAGATTTGTTTAACTAATTGTTTGTGTTGAACTTTGTGTCTATTTATGAGAATGTTTATTTAAGGATTCATTAGAATATCTTTTCAGGTGTCATAGTTTATGATAATTTCGAACGTGTTAAGAATATAAAAAACAAATTCAAAAATAATAATTGCACACAAAAAAATTTTAAGCATATGCGATGCTAAATATAGTTTTAATTAGAAAAGAAAGTAGAAACTAGAAAGTAATATATTTTTGTAAGTATAATTTTAATAGATTGGGGCATAGGAACCGTACGAATTTGTAACTTCTTTCTAATTTACTATTTTAAACTTTAATAAATTTCGGTATATAAGTAATGAAATTATGCTGTAATATGTTCGCCATTTTATAACTCGAAACCCACACAACCGACTTATGAAACAATGCAAGGTTTGGAAAACTGTATTTTCACTGACAATTCTTTGTTTTTATTGAAATAAGTCCACTTTTGTGATGGCTATTACAGATGGTAACCGATAACCCATATTTTGATCTATCACTTGTAATAAAAACTTTTTTTCGGTAAATTTATACATTTTATAAATGTATGGTATCGGTGCATATCCATAACATATCTCGATAAATTTGATAGCTACCATAGCGTATTTATTCTTGATTTTGAAGTAACAGGTAGCCGGTTTGTTTGAAGTAGTCTGCTAACCATTTTAAAACACGAGGAAATAAAGTACATACATACATACTGATCAAATGTATTTTTCATAAGTAAAATATAAAAATGTAATCACACGTATATCTGAAGATTATTTGATAATATTATAGAGGTTTGTCGAAGAGGAAGCCTACCATTATCAGGTATAAGTTTAAGATTGGTATCAGCATGGTATAGGTTTTGCGATAGAAGCTTTACGACACTACAAGAGCTAGAACAGTGTTCTTTCATCGCCAATATACGTATAAATCGCTCAAGTAAATCATTCAAGAACACATGTTCTGTGTAAACCACATGTTGTAATATATAGAAAAAAAAAACGAATATGCTGATGAGAAAAACTTTTCTATATTTAAAGTTAATCGTTCGAAAATAAACAAGGTTTATAGCTTTTATAAGTCGCCGTAGTCTGGTAGGTATAGTCTTGGCCTATTAGAAATGAGGACTCGGTTCAAACTCAAACATCTATATCATAACGATGTATGAAAAAATTCCTTCACCCACTTTCTGGCTTCAGAATCCTGGCAAACATTTGGAGAGTAAATAATAAAAAAGTTGCTCAAGAATCTATCCTTCGGAGTCGACTTTAGACTTTAGGTCCTGCCACTCATCTATAAAATTAATGCACACAACAAAAATGGTATGAAAAGCTAGGTTGTAAGCCGGAGTGAATGACTAATTATTTATGTAGGCATAGAGAAATAAGCCCAGCTGTAACAAAAAAACTTTCCTCATCCTTTCCGATAAATAAATAACACATAGGAATTTAAAAAAAGAATTTAAAAAGAGAATATATCCACGTTTATCCCAATATTTTACATTGAGTTAGCTTTACATACTGAAACATGGCTTTTCCAAACGAATACACAGAAATGCAATATCAGTGGCCGTGTTACATGTGTACAGAAATAAATAAATAAAGCAACGACAGAATTCAATGGAAGGAAAATAAAATTTCATGCTAAAATAACAGTTCGCATAAAAAATGTAAACGGAGGATTATAACCAGTATTTCACCGCGCTCAATATACTCAAAAAAATGTATTTTAGAATATGAGTTGGATTGCACCCCAATATACAGACTCTGGGCTGAGTAGAACGAATGTCCAAATACTTTAGTGCTTCTACGCAATAAAGAAATACTTAATCGATATGCAGGAAACCTCGATGTATTTTGTGAAAAATCTATATAACATCAATGCTTCCTTGCGTCACTATGCCTTATTTGTTGTTTAAGAGAAGAAAATGAATTTTTTCTGCTTATGGCTTAGTTATCTTTCTACATTTTTTAACAATGTGTTCTACATATGTATGGTAAAATTTTTTGATTTTTCGGCGTAGTCAGGTAGGTAGTATGTTGTGTTATTAGGCGTGAGGCCACGATTAAAACCCCAGATCCGACACTTCCAACAAAACGAAATATAAAAAAATATTTCTTCGCTGAATTCCTCTCGTTTTCTGTTTCTGTTTTCTGGCAAAAACTCTGTGAATCAATAAAATAGCCATGAAAAGTTTAATACGGATACGAACGTCATATTTCCCGACCATCAGTTTGACTTTAGACGAAAACATAGCACGATTCAGTAAGTGCACAGAATTACCAATTTAATCAGACGTGCTTTTGATAACAAGCAATATTGTTTATCTATTATATTTATTGATATACATATATCAAGCCTTCGATAAGGTCTGGCACGAAGGACTTCTTTTTAATATCACTCAGTTTTTACCCAACGAATGTGCATACTTTGATAAAAAGTTATTTATGAGATAGATATTTCAAAATAAAATCAAAATATTTTACCACTTCCCGCAGAAAGATATCTGCTGGCGTACTACAAGGAAGTATTTTAGGGCCGTTCCTTTACTTATTGTTCACTGCAGATATGCCTACAAGTGTAATGACTCACACGTCTACTTTTGTGAATGATACGGCGTTTTTAAGTATTCATAGAAATTCTACAGTTGCGTCACAATGGTTTCAATCTTACGTTAGTGAATTGGAAAATTGGCTGCTGAAATGGAAGATAAAAGTCAACGTTTCTAGGTTTACACTGAGAAGGGGAAATTGTCCGCCCGTTAAGATAAATGGTTTGACAGTACCAGAACGTAATTGTCTAAGATATCTGGGCATCCATCTCGACCTGAGCTCACCATATAGCTGAAAAAATTACCCAGATCAAACTCAGAACAGCACAGCCTTATTGGACCTAAGGCAACCCTTGACTTAGAACTAAAACTGTGCAGAACAGCCTCATCATCCAATGGCGAGAAGCTTCAAAGGTGGCATTTAAGACTTCTTAGTATAATAACAGGTGCTCCTTGGTATATGAGAAACAGTAACATGCGCAATGATCTGAAAGTACGCCTAGTTGGAGAGGAAATAAAAATAGCAAGGGTCTACTACGTCTCTAGTATTACAGAACATCCCAACCGTCTTGTAAGAGACTTACTTGTATTCGAGGATCACAAACGTCTCAAGAGGTTTCAAACAAATGATCTGATCAAATAAATTTACTTTTGATAAGCACTTTTAGTTGTACGTTGCATTGCCAACAACAATTTTTATTTTTTTATTATATTAGGTTAAGATTTGAATACTTATTGTAAATTCCGAAAGGAAAGATTCAATAAATAATATATGAAAAACAAAAACGAAAAGTTTCTCAAATATCTATAGTTTGGAGAAGAAGAATGGAGGAGGATGCTCCGGCAAGACTTGTATTTGGTGCGGGGATCTGCGGAAGTCGGCTAAGAGAACGACCTTGTAGCATCATTTGTCATCGATTGATATGACCAACTGCCGTTGGCGCGCAAGAAGCAGAGGCGATGGGTTGCGGCAGGCCGAACCGGCTGTTAATGGCCAATTAAGTAAATAAGTATGGAATATTACAGACATTTTTTATTCGTTTGACGGATTATTCGAAGTGTTCAATATTCCATAACTCTGGCACATAAATCAATTTGGATTTTGCCAATGGCTTTAAATGCTTTAAGGCCCACTGTGGTTTGCGGCTTTAATTTTTTACGTGACTTAAGAAAAAGCATAACGGGGTAAAATTGCACGAAATCGGTAGCTACTTCACATTGCTTCCACGTAGATGACCGTGCACTCAAATAGCGCGTGCAGAATATCCAATGTGTCATGAGCTGGGTGGCATGTAGTGAAGACACGTAGTTCATTCAATCTGGGCGAGAAGAAGTTAGCAGGCACCGACCACTCACTTGCATGTTGCACACGCTACATGGTTCTCAAAGAAATTTCTTGGATCTCAGTTGAATTGGTATTGTCCCAAATTCGATAATTTTGTTTGTTTACGTATCCATTCACCGGCTATTGTCCGGTAAGAGCGACAATTTTTGTGTAGCTTCTGAGACCATGAACAACAAGATGGATGGAGAGTTGTACTTGGGGTAATTTATTTTGGAGCATTCGATATATAGCGAATCGATTACGCTTATATATTTTTACTAAAAATCGATCTTCCAATAGAAACACTTTTTGGTAAAACACTTCGGGCCATTATTATTATTCGGAGTATTGTAATGGGCAGATAAATTGTTTTTCATTATAATAAGTGGACAATAAGGTAGAAGTAAGCGGTAAGCTAAAGGGAGGATCATTCTACCTCTAACTTTTAAAGTTAAGTTTAAGTTGCCATATTATATATTATTTTCAATATGGCAATTTCAAATATAAACAAAACATGCAAATACAAATAAAAAAGAAGCCCGCAGTTGCCACTGCGTTTAAAATAACAATAACAAATATTTTTGAAAATTTTTATCTGTAAGTTGTAATAACGAAAAGAAGTTAAAGATGACTTTAAAGTTTACTTTAGCTAAAGTTACCTTTAACTAAACCCAACTTTAACGGAGAGTTGTAATAATGGCCTTTAGTGTGTTATTTATTTCGGTATGGGAAAAATTTTCCAAAAGTGATGTTTTTATAATAATTTTTTGATCCGTAGTAACACTTTTATGAACGATAATTTGAAATACAGTAAACAACCTCGTTAAGTATAAACGTTAAAAATATGAGTTCGTAGATTGGAAATAAAATGAAAATAAATTTGTGTTTAGTTTTAAATCAATTATTAATTGTTCGCACAATTCTGTGTGCCACCTTTGACGACTTGGTTCAAACAAGAGCAATTTGTTTTAAATGTTATTCTTCTTTACACTTATTCGCTTACATAACAGCAATTGTTCAATAGATCTTTGTAACAGAGATCTTGAAACCACAATTATTCTCTTCGCACAAGACTGACTGAATTCTTTCTCATCCCGTTGCCTGCCATTCGTCTGATGAATGTTTTCGAAGGAGAAGGACTGCCTTCTCGAAATGTCTATAAATGTAAACAAGTTGTTTTCATTATTGTTGTTGATGTACTTTGTTACATTTGTCCTTGCAGTGTTGTTTTTGCTTGTTTGCTTTCTTTGTTTATCCCCTTTTTTATAAACTGATGTTGTTGCTATATTTTTGCTTATTCGTGGATCATGTAAACAAGTCCATTGTTTTGGTATCTTTTGTTTATTCTTTGATCATGTAAACAAGTTCATTGTTTTGTTTTTGGAGCTTTTGTTTATCATTTTAATAACACCATTTACATTTTCGTAAAAATATGTTGAAATATTTTAACCGATATGAATAAACTAGACACTTAAGTTATTGCTTTAACTAAAGCTGAAACCATTTTAATATTTGCATTAAATTGTTGTGAGAAAAAACAATAGTTATTCCGTGTATAAACTAAAGTTTTAAAAACTTGAAAAGAATTCATACTCGTAAATATTTATTTGAAAAGTAAGCTATAAATTTGATCAGGACTTTACTACATATTTTCCTTTTTTTGGAAATATAAATTTTAATGTTAAATTTCTTAACTATACCCTTTATCTGAGGGGTAATGACTTTTTCAAGGCAGTACACTTTTTTTGACTTTATGTCTATTCAAGGGTAGGACACCTTTTTCGGAGATTCCTTCTGTCCTTTTTACAATTTGGTTGTATGTAGATTTCCTTTTCAATGTTTGTCTATTTTCAATTTGTATTGTATTTCAATTTGCAAAGATTTTTTCAATGCAAGCCATTGAAAAATTTCAAGGGTGTCGTACTGGTTGTCCTTTAACAAAAATTATGTTTTAGTTTGTTTTTTTGTAACAATTTGTAAAACAAATATTTCTTTTGAAGGTATTCATTTTATGTTTATATTGTTGAAAACATTTAATTAAATTCTGTATACATATACCTGAGAATCTTAAAATTAATGACTCTTAAAATTGAATTTGAAACAAGCAGAAAATATTTTCAACTCTTTCTTATATTTACTCGTTTCTTTTCAATTGTTTCGGTTTCTTTTAAAAAATATAGAAATTAAATTTATTACTAAATTAAATTGAAATTTAACTGTGCTTAAATGTAAAATATTTACAATATTTTTTTGTACTCTTTAGGATATAATACCTAACCTTCTGTTCAATATTGATGTCCCTTCGTAATAATGTAACGAAATAACTGCTAAGTGGTATATTAGCCTTACTCAATGGAATAAGGATATTTTGAATACAACAATACTGTTAATGGACGCATAAAATCGCATGATTACAAACCTGAACAGTTCAGATTTGAATCCACGAAAAAAATTTCCTCAGGGTTTTTGTATTCCAGGTCAGACATCAAAACGAAAATATGAAAAAATATTTCTTCGGTGACTGCCTCTCAACAGATTTCCGGAAAAAGTTTGAGAGCAAATAAAATTACCATGTAAATTTTCTCAAAAATCTGTCGTTCTGCGTCGACTTTAAACTGTAGGTCCCGTCCCTCATGTATGAAAGTGGCGCACACAACATAAGTGGTGGGAGACTGAAGGGTTGTATTGACCAATTATGTATGTATGTATGTAAACTCAAACTGTTATTCAGCGCCAAAAACAACTCGATTTCAATACCTTCTTATCCAGTTACATAATATTCTTGCACCAATCAAATCGTTTTTTATTTTGTCTGGAGTTTGTTTCGTTAAGAGCGACAATTTTTTTGAGGAGCTTTTGAGAGCATGGTTTGGTAATGACTTTTTCAAGACAGTACAGTTTATTTTGACTTTGGATGCCCTTATAGGAATTCCTTTTGTCCTTTTTAAATGCTTCATAAAATACAACTTGGATGTATGTACGTATGTATGTAGATTTAGTTTTCAATGTTCGTCTATTTTCTATTTGAATTGTATTTCCATTCGCAAAGATTTTTTCTATGTCATTGATACCCTTCAGACTGGTTTCCTTTACCAAAATAATTTTTTTTGTTTTTTGTTTATGAACAATTTGCAAAACAAATATTTTTTTTGACGGTATTCATTACGTGTTCATTTTCTTGTATACATTTAATTAATTTCTTGGTACATGTACTTGGAGCATCTTAAAATTAATGACTCTCAAAATTGAATTTGAAGAAAGTACAAAATTATTTTCAACTCTTTCCTATATTTAATCGATTATTTTCGATTGTTTCAGTTTCTTTAAAAAAATTTAAATTTAAATTTATTATCAAATTAAATTGAAATTTAACTGCAAAATACTTAACATTTTTTATTTTGTATAAAATTTTGTACAATCGTAATCAATGAACAAGGATATTTTGAATCGAGCAATTCAGATTTGAATCCAGGGAAAGATATCCTCATGGATATTAAAAAAGAACAAGAAAAAGAAAAAAGAACACTCTTCTGGTCTTCCGAAGAAGAAAACATCAACAACAAATATCGTGGCAAGGTCACAGAGAGCTACCTCTTCAGAAATACTAAACTTGAATAAGTCGGGTATCATACAACTACACACATACGGGTATCAGATTATTAAAATTCTGATTAACACCAGATACCAACTCCATTATTATAGGATCTGCACTAGGCCAAAACTTGTTAATGAAACTAAAAAAGCAAAGAAATGTTAAGCAAAGAACAATAGTGACAGAGTTCTGTGATGTATTGTGCAACGTCAGGCCAATTCAAATTGTTCCGATTCCCCATAATGGCCGCTAGAAGTTTTATTGCTGGAAGAGAACGAAAATGAATTTAAATGAAGTTAACTCATATGCTTTGGTGAAAAATAATTTTTACAAAGTCTGTTGGGTCAACGTATAAATAATATTTAATTCATTTATTTTTTTTTTATTTACTTAATTTTGCTTTATTCTTTTAATTAAATTTCATTAAATTTTTCTTATTTTGTACCACTGTATTTTCATCATATTTTATTACAAAGTGGCCCACTGTTCATATTCTTGTTGCATATCCCGTTGGTAATCATAAATTATATTTTTGCTTATTTCTTCAAATCATATTGTTTTGTTGTTGTTTTAAAAAATTTAAAATATTTCAAATTTATCTTAATGTATTTGTTTTTGTAAGAAATTAACCAAAGTAAATAAAGTAAATGAAAACCAACAACAGTGGCCCTTTGGTAAAGAATATATTTATAAATTTGCTCAAATACATAAGTAATGTTGTTTTAAGTAGAAAAGAATACTTTTAAAATTAATAAAGCATTGTTAATCTTGAAGTGAAACAAATCGTGTCTTTTTATTTTACACGGTCGCAAATTTTATAACAGCAATTTAGTTTTTTTGTAGTGCCTCAAAATATAAGTTTAGCAGCTTATAGATAACAACTTTAAATTACCAAGTTGCTCTATATTGCTGCCGGTAAGGAAAACGCTCTTTACCGTACATTTTGGTGCCCAACGTGGGGCACGATCCTAATTGTTCGTTGATTTTTCGTTGTGCGGTCCGTAATAATAAAAAAAAACAACAAGTGGACAAATAAACTCTAAATATTCGTGGAAAAAAAGGAATAAATTTAGTTCTACAAGACTAAATAAAATTAAAAAAAAAAAAACGATAAGTGACTCAATTGTGACGCAATAATATAATAATAGAAACAATATTTTTCTGTTCGGGAAACAAATATTAAAAATTAAATTAAGACAGTTTTGTGCGCTCTTTGTGGTACAACAAATTTTATACAAATTTTATTGGTTCCATTAAACCCCTAAACTCGTAATGTCTTTGGAGGAAGTTAAACAACAACGGGCTAATACAAAGAAGAGTATTAGCAGCATAAAAAATCAAATTGAGGCCAATGGTAGGGGTGAAGGACGAACGCTATCTCCTGCTGAACTCAAATGTCGCTTGGGAATTTTGCAGTCCTACTTTAAGCAGATTTTAACTTTCAAACCCAGATAGAGAAATATGATCCAGAAGACAGCGGTCGGCCCGAAATTGAGGATTTGTACATAGCAGCTAAATTGAGTTTTCAGGCACAGCTTTGTGGAAATGTTCAAAATACAACAATGTCAGACTCCACAATTTGTTTCCCTGTTTCCAACCATAAATTGCCCCAACTTAAATTGCCCACATTTAGTGGTAAGTACAGTGAGTACAAAAATTTTATAACGTCGTTCAACCAAGTTATTGATCGTGAGTTTGGTCTTTCAAATATTGAAAAATTTAACCATTTGCTAAATTGCCTTCATGGCCAAGCTCTCGAAACGGTCAAAGCGTTCCAAATTACAAATGAGAACTACCCAAAGGCCCTGGGAAGACTTAAGGCGCGCTATGATAATAGTTCACTAATTTTTATGGAAAATATCACAACTCTTTTCGAACTTCCTGCCATGTCCAAATACAATTGTGCTCAATTACGTAGTCTAGTTGATAACGTTTCCGCTTTGTATCGTTCCCTGCAATCTTTGGGCGCACCAAGTGTCATTGCTAACTCCATGCTTATCCACATTGTAATGGAGAAGGTGGATGAGGATACCCGTAGAAAAGGATTCTTTGGATTTCACTAAGCTACCCTTATGGGACGATTGCTCTAAGGTCCTGGAAAGGCGTTGTCAATTTTTGGAGTCGATTGATAGCAGCCACACCCATTCAGAAGTTCGTAAGAATGATGTTCAAGCTGGTAAGCCTAAATCTAAAAATTCTAAACCTGGATACACTTTTTCGGTCTCAAAACACTTTTGTCCACTTTGCTCAAAACCCGATCATACCATTAATCGTTGTTCTCGCTTCAAGGATATTGATGTAGCTTCTCGGTTCGAAAATATTAAACGACTTGGTCTTTGTATAAATTGCTTGTCGAAAGGGCATCAAGTTAATAGCGGTTCATCATCATTTAAATGCAAAATTTGTTCTCGGTCTCATCATAGTTTACTTCATTGCCCTCAGCCGCCAAGGCCCTCGTCTCCTGCCGCTGAACCAACCCCTAGTACTTCTCGCTCTGCCATGAACGAAATTTCTGCCTCGGTCCACAGCCATATGTAAAAATCCTCACCTGAACAGGTATTGCTTGCTACTGCCATGGTTTTATTTCGCGATTTTACTGGTCGTTATTAATTGGGACGCGCTTTGTTGGATTCTTGCTCCCAATTGAATTTCATTACTGATGAATTTTCTCAAAAATTGCATCTGCCTCGTACCAAACAAACTACTGAAGTCGCTGGTATAGCAAACAGTTTCACTAAAACCAAATACAAGTCGTCCACAAATGTAAAATCTCGTTGCACTGAATTTGACGTCTCGCTCTCGTTTTGCATTACTCCTCACATTTCGTACCAACCCGATCCCGAACTTGATATCTCATCCTGGAATTTGCCACCGAACACCCAGCTCGCAGAGGAAGAGTTCTTTAAACCCAAACGGATTGATTTGCTCATTGATACAGAAACCTTTTTTGATATATTGTCGGTAGGTCAAATTAAACTTGGCCCTAACTTACCCAGATTACAGATACAACTCGAATCAACCTAAGACGTTTGGCTCCTGTATGTTGTCACTAGAAGAAGAAATTGATGTTAAACTACAGCGTTTGTGGGAAATTGAAGAAGTTGATAATGGCTCAAATGTTCTAACACAAGAACAATTTCGATGATTGTTGTTAAGCTGCCCTTTAAAGATTCTCCCGACTCTTTAGGTCTATCGAAAAATATGGCTCTTAAAAGATTTGCTTCTCAAGAAAGATTTGCTCGCGACAACGATTTAAAGAAGCAATACGTGGCTTTCATGGAAGAGTATGAAAAATGTGGTCACATGAGTTTAGTTCGCAACCCTCGGTTACATGAGCCCCATTATTTCATCCCTCACCACCGTGTCTTCAAGCTCAATAGCACTTCAACAAAGTTAAGAGTGGTCTTTGACGCTTCATGTGCAACATCGTCCCATAAATCGCTTAATGATATTTTAATGATTGGCCCAACAATACAGGATGAGTTGTACAACATACTGCTTCGTTTTCGTTTCTATCGTTTCGCAATCACGGCTGATATTGTTAAAATGTACCGTCAGGTTCTTATCGCTCCATGTGACAGAAAGTTTCAATATATTTTGTGGAGAAATTCTGAAGAAGAGGAAGTTCAAGTATACCAACTCAATACTGTTACTTATGGAATGTCAACTGCACCTTATCTCGCCATTAGAAGTCTTCATTACCTCGCAGATCAATATTCAGAAGAATTTGAACTTGGCTCTAAAACCATCAAATCATCGTTTTATGTAGATGATTTTTTGGGTGGCGCATATACTTTGAAAGAACTCACTCAGATGAAAAATGAAGTTACTGAAGTGTTATCTCGAGGTTATTTCCAGCTTGATAAGTGGCACTCAAACCATAAAGATTTTCGAAATGACTCAACTGTTAAAGATTTAAATATTGATGAATCATCCATAACGAATGTTCTTGGTATCACTTGGGATCAAAATAAGGATGTTTTTCTCTTTCGTTTTCACCTAAGTCTCAGTTGAATGACAAAATCACGAAACGATTAATTCTTTCGCTTTCATCATCACTCTTTGATCCGCTTGGATTCTTGGCTCCGCTCATTATCAAAGCAAAAATAATTATGCAGGAATTGTGGATTTTAAAAATTGGTTGGGATGAGTCTATTCCTCAAGAAATACATACAGCTTGGAAAAATTTTGTCTCAGATCTTTAACCATTGTCTTCACTTAAAATTCCTTGCTATTGCCTTGCTGCCTCTGCTCAATCTATTCAACTTCATGGTTTTTGCGACTCATCAATTCGCGCTTATGGTTGTTGTTTTTACCTTCGTGTCACCGATTCTTTTGGAAATATTTCTGTTCGCCTTCTCACCGCAAAATCTAGAGTTGCTCCTACAAGACGAAAATCTTTGCCCAAATTGGAATTGTGTGGAGCTCAACTTCTTGCGAAGCTGTATTCAAAAATTAAAAGACTTTTCGTTTTCAAAAGTCCCGTGGTAATCCTCTGGACAGATTCGCAAATTGTTCTTTATTGGCTCAAGCAGCACTCATCAACTTTATCCGTTTTTGTCGGCAACAGAGTATCTGAAATTCAAGATCTAACGAATGGATGTATTTGGCGACATGTACCGACGCATTATAATCCAGCAGATATCGTTTCTCGCGGCTCAACAGTACAAGAACTTGCTTCATCTATCTGGTTCAATGGCCCTTCGTTTCTCTCTTCGAATTCGTCCCAATGGCCAGCTAATAAGTTTACTGAAGTTTCAAAAGAAGCTCAAGACGAAATAAATAAGGAGAAACGTAAAACGGCGCTTTGTCTAGAGGTTAAATCTAATTACATCTTAAATCAATTGAAAAATACAGCTCATATTTGAAAATTATTCGTGTTGTTGCGTGGATGCTTCGTTTTTCACTAAAATACAAAACTAATCTTTTAAATACTGACTCTTTACAACCCAAAGAACTCCATGATGCCCTACTTCGCATAGTTTTCAACATGCAGAAGCTCTATTTTCAAGATGACATAACACGAGCCGTAAAGAAAAAAGATCCGCAAGGTGCTCTCAAGTGTCTCAACCCCTTTGTAGATGCTTCAAGTGGCTTTAATTTGCTCAAGGTCGGTGGTCGATTAGAGTATGCTGCAATTTCTGAAGGTCAGAAACACCCTATCATACTGCCCGCCAAAAACCATTTCGTCAATTGCTATATACGTCATATCCATATTAGTAACTATCACGCTGGACCAAAGGATCTAATGTCGCTTATTCGTCAACAATTTTGGATCATCAATTCCCGAAACCTTTGTCGTGAAATTGTCAACTCATGCGTCCACTGCATTCGTTATAAGCCAAAATTGCTCCAACAAATGATGGGAAACTTACCAGTAGAACGGCTCAACCCTGGTAGACCATTCACCCGATATGCGGTAGATTTTTGTGGTCCAGTCAACACATATTATCGTATACGAGGGAAGATTCCGTATAAAACCTACATTGCCGTTTTTGTTTGTCTTGCAACTAAGGCGGTACACATTGAAGTGGTTTCGGATCCGTTGCCTTTATTGTTGCATCTGTTGCCTTTATTGCTGCTCTCAAAAAGCTAATTGGTCGAAGAGGTCTGCCCACAGATATTTTCTGCGACAACGCAACAAATTTTGTCGGCGCAAACTCGAAGTTGGCAGAATTAAAATCGTTTTTATTTAATTCCATCAACTCAAATGCCATTATAAACTTTTGTTGTAATGAATTTATTAATTTTCGTTTTATTCCCCCCAGAGCTCCTCATTTTGGCGGATTATGGGAAGCATCTGTTAAATCGGCAAAAGGTCATCTCTCGAAAACACTGGCCAACACACGGCTCACTTACGAAGAGCTCGCAACAGCAATGGTTGGCATTGAAGCTATCCTGAACTCGAGGCCCATTTCACCGTTATCATCCGATCCAAGTGACTTTGAGGCTCTCACACTAGGCCATTTCCTCATTGGGTCAGCTTTTCGTGCATTGCCAGAACGAGATGTTTCATCAAAGCCAATCGACCATTTAGAGCATTGGGTTCGAATAAGTGCCATCAAGCAACGATTTTGGAAGAAGTGGTCCCATGACTATATAAATAAGATCCAGACCCGAAATAAGTGGACAGTCTCCAATAAAAACATCACTACTGGTGCGCTGGTTCTCATTAATGAAGATAACTTACCTCCACAAAAATGGCTCATGGGCAAGATCATCAACGTGGTACATGGCAGAGATGAACTTACACGTTCACTTACACGAGTGGTAGACATCAAAACAGCTAAAGGAGTTATACGTCGCCCTATCCACAAACTGGCTCTATTAATTTCGTCTTAAAAGTGTCCTTTCAATGGGGCTGGCATGTTGGGTCAACGTATAAATATTATTTAATTCATTTATTTTTTTTATTTACTTAATTTTGCTTTATTCTTTTAATTAAATTTCATTAAATTTTTCTTATTTTGTACCACTGTATTTTCATCATATTTTATTACAAAGTGGCCCACTGTTCATATTCTTGTTGCATATCCCGTTGGTAATCATAAATTATATTTTTGCTTATTTCTTCAAATCATATTGTTTTGTTGTTGTTTTAAAAAATTTAAAATATTTCAAATTTAACTAAATGTATTTGTTTTTGTAAGAAATGAACCAAAGTAAATAAAGTAAATGAAAACCAACAACAGTGGCCCTTTGGTAAAGAATATATTTATAAATTTGCTCAAATACATAAGTAATGTTGTTTTAAGTAGAAAAGAATACTTTTAAAATTAATAAAGCATTGTTAATCTTGAAGTGAAACAAATCGTGTCTTTTTATTTTACACGGTCGCAAATTTTATAACAGCAATTTAGTTTTTTTGTAGTGCCTCAAAATATAAGTTTAGCAGCTTATAGATAACAACTTTAAATTACCAAGTTGCTCTATATTGCTGCCGGTAAGGAAAACGCTCTTTACCGTACAAAGTCTACCATAAAATGGAATACCAATCCAATGACAGCATCACATAGGCAGTAGCATTGGAGCCATTCGTCTTATGTCGTATCAACCAAATTAGTTGTTATATACGACCATAGACAATGCCGTCTATTTGCTGAATTTGCTTTGGATCAGTTGGCAACTGACCCTAATTTTTGTCGAAAAAATATTTTCAAAGATGATCGCCATTTTTGGATAAATAGACAGGAAACATACAAAGTTATCAAATTTAGAAGGATACACATCCACATGTGTTACTAGAGCATTCTATACATCCCGCAGGCGCCACGGTTTGAAGTCATCGGTCCAAATTTTTTTTAGAACAACGTTAGGCAGACCAATATTGTAAATAGCGAGCACTATAGGTCGACGATTACCAACTACATTCAGTCTGAATGCGGTTATCTGGACGCCATCGTCATGTGGCTTCAAAAGTACGGAGCTGCATGGCACACAGCTTATACTACATTGGATATTCTGATTTAGCGAAGCTATAGGAGAACGTCTAAACGTTAGATAATTTGTCTTTCGAAGACTTTTTCAAAGGTGTTGGGGTTTCAATCCTTTCAGTCAGGACATAGCTTCTCAACACCATTTGTGTTGTGTGTGTTAATTATATACGCTAGTGGCGAGACCTACACCACAAAGTCGATTCCGAACGAAAATATTTTGAGACAGACTACGGAGTGAAAGCCGCCGCAGAAACATATTTTTATATTTAGTCTAATAAGCCACTACACTATCTACTAGACTGGAGTAGGTGTAGGTAATGTGGAATACCCATTTGATTTTATGGTAGATTGCTGCATTTTTAGCTTTTGTCCTATTAAAAAAATTTTATTTACTCTCAGAGTTTTTGACAGAAATCCGCTGAGATATAATCGCCGAAGATATATTATTTTTATAATTCGTTTTTGTTGATGATATCTGACATAAGGTTTTTACCAAAACACTACTTACAAGACTACGTCGGTTTAGATTACTTGTTTCAAATTTTTATTTCCTTAACTGTCTGCACTTACAGATATTCCGAAAACTATTATGACGTTGGCCTTTACTTTTTAAATCGAATGCCAACATAAATTGAAGTGAAAAGAAACAAAAATATTTACGATGTAAATTGAAATGACGTATATCGAGAGATTACTTTTTATAGAGATCGATTATTAATTTCATATTTAAAAGGAATTTTTTTTCCGAATGGAATTTTCTTCTTTCCTTCCTACAACGCTTAACATAATGCGAAAAACGATTTCATTTAAATGGTTTTAGAATTCTTTACACACTCCATTTATCATAAAAGCTATTTATTTCCGGGATTAAATTTCAATACCACAATTAAGTGAAATTTATTTGAATTAAATGATGGTATAATTCCTCTAACAGTCCTCAGTTCCTCTAACACATAATCAAAATTATGAAATTACAAATTAATGAAATGCTGCATATTTTTTTCTTTTCTTAATTTTCAAAATTATTGTTCCACAATTTGAAAATAAAGCGAAAAGATGCAGAAGTTAGAGCGAATATAATAAATGTTTCATACAAATTTTATGTGTTCAATAGTAATTACCGAGGAACCATATGGTAAGCTGGTTATTTTATGTATGGCATGTGGTGGGGTGTAATGGTATATGGGTAATAATATGTGTAAGTTACATATTTTTGGTTTGGCTGCAATTAAATTTTTTTAACGTCTATGAAACTTTAGTATTAGTATGTGGTTTTATTATGATTGTTAAATTTCTCTGACTTAGTAGAAGTGTTTAGGTGAAGTATTTTAATTTAGAAGTGATATGCTCCAAACATGTCTTGATAAAGTTATGTTATGGTTAAAGTTGGCTAGAGAGCAATTGAACCTCCAAAGAAGCATGATCAGTGTGGTCATTGCCTTATCGGCACTCGTTCGGTTTTGGTTTCATATGACTTGTGCAAAAGAGCTCAGCATAGCCAGTACTATGCCAAAGAAGAACTTAACTTAAATGAACGATGAATAAAAGCATTGGTATACTAAGGTGCTTCATTACCAGTTCATAGTTAATAAAGAAATGCTAAACTGTGGCCTAAGTCTGTCCTTTCAAAACATTTGGATAGGCACCCTGCTCAACTTATCTTCCTGACTTCATTATGCCTGTCTTATTTGCATACTTCATTGATCGTATTCCCTAACTTATTACGATTTGTTTTACATTTCAACTACTTTTTATATACAAGCAAGTCACATCAGTGCCTATTTGATGGATTTTTGAGAATTGACTTACAAAAGTGTAGAATATTTTTCTTTTGTTTTTATTTATTTATTGTGTCTACATTGTAGTCCAATGAATTGTGAATAAAATCTAAAGCCAGTTTCAAATACTTATTTATATTAAACAACGCTTATACCTCTCATCTAACTGCAAGAAAATCCCATCATCTGAGAATGGCCAAAATCATTCAAAAAACATAGGCTAATGGATTTGGTGGCTGTCAAAATTCCCTAAGTCTCTTTTAACATACCTTTTTTAACACACGATACGTTTAAAGTTCTATGAATATTAGAATTCATACAATTTTACTGTACGCCTAAAAATGCATGTTTCATTAGCATATAAGTGGAAACTTAAACTTCTTCTCTTACTGACATGCCAGAGGAATATATTCAATATAAAACTGCACTTAGGGTATTATCCTGGAGCACGTCGGAGTTAATTACTTGAGGAAAATTCATAAATTTGAAATCGTAGGTCAGGCAAATCAAACAAAATGAAATATTAAAAAAATATTTCTTCGGTGACTTCATCTCAGCAGATTTCTGGCCAAAAATTCTGAGAATACATAAACTTGCCATGAAAAGTTTTTCAAAAAAATCTGTCATTCGAAGTCGACTTTAAACTTTAGGTCTCACCACTCATGTATAAAATTAACATACCCAACATAAGTGGAGTGGAGAAGCTAGGTAGTAGTCCTGATTGAATGGTTGCAATGGTTGGTGTACGTACATACATGTATGTATGTATGCATATAGATTAAAACTTTGTCGATTAATCATCTGGAAATCTTTTTGTTTTTATTCACATTGATTGAACATAAAAATAATACTTCGGTTATTAAATTCCAGTGTATCATAATTAATTACTCAGTATTTCATTTCAGTAAAATCTTTCCAATTATGGTGTAAGGGTATGCCAAAAAAAATTATATTTTAAATTGTTAACCCTGGACGGTTACTGTTCGTCGAATCGACGCAGCTCATTTACTATTTATAATATAACTCTTTTACGTTTTACCAAATTTCGCTCTTTTTTCCAACAACGTTAGTTGATAATTAAGCTTGCAGTCAGTAGACGAAAACAAATTTTTTTTTGTTTTTCAATTCAACGAAGAGCAACCTTAGGTTAGGTTAGGTTAGAGGACGTGTACTTCTCAATTAAGAAATGTACAATACCCGGAGGTCGAATTGACCCATTGTACAACGTCCTAGTTTCTCCCACCACTTATGCTGTGTGTGTTAATTTTATACATGAGTGGTAGGACCTACAGTCGACTCCGAACGACAGATTTTGAGAAACATTTGCATGGCAATTTTCTTTATTTACTCTCAGAGTTTTTGCCAGAAATCTGCTGAGAGGAAGTCGCCGAAGAAATGCTTTTTGTATTTTGTCTTGATGTCTGGCCTGAGGCTCGAACCCTGGCTTTACGTCTAATAAGCTAATAAACTACCTACTAGACTACGGCCAGTAACCTTACTGTACAAAAATGACCATCCAGGATTAAAATAATGAGTGGACAGGGTACGTTTACTCACCAAAAGCTTTCGTTATCACCCAACAGTGTTAATAAAAAAAAGCGAAATTTGATCAAACACAATAAAGAGTAAATGAGCTTCGTCGATTCAACGAAGATCAACCTTAATGTACAAAAATGAAGAGTAACCGTCCAGGGTTAAATTTCATTTAACACAAACCACTTATGCATACCTTAATGTTCGATAATTTATCAGTACATATCACCACTTATATAATATGAAAGAAAAGGCTTTTTATGCCATTAAACTCATTAAGTCTTTACGAAGTTCAACTTCAAATCATTGAAACCACTAGGGAAGAAGGTATACAATATACAATTAAGAAATGGCTTTTTATGCCTTTATTTATAAAGCTACCAGAACAACATTACACAGCTTAATGAAAACAAGTAAGGATGAATGAATAAGAGCGAATGCACATACGTAATTAATTAATAAGGATTTTTAACGAAAAATAACTGCTGACCAATACATTGGTTTACTGTTTAAAGGGATATGCACAATTTTTGATCATAATTAAAAATTATTTTTGTATACTTTCTTGCAGAAGGAAATTCAGAACTTTTTTGTGGCACACGTTTGAGATTTGATTTTATGTTCCATACAAGTGAATAAAAAATGTTGGTGATACTCCACACACACTTTGTTTTATGTAAATTTAAAGATAGGCAGCACTTTATAATGTTCTTTAACCCTTTGCACTCGTATGTCACGCTTGAGGTGGCAATACTAACTTACTCTATAACGCGTATGTCCCACTGGAGGGGACAACACTAATTTACTCTACAACTCGCATATTAGTCTGTATATATATTAAAACTAAATAACTTTAAAACACATTGCGGCATTAGAAAATATTCATCTGATAGTGAAAGTGATACAGTACTAGAGTCTGATAGGGATAATGACAATATATCAGAATCATGTTGTATTGATGTGAGTGAAGAAGAGGATGATCTGCCAACTGAAATTACATTTAGTGCTGGAGACAAGAATGTTGGGCTTCAATTTCAAAACAAAGTCTTTGAGCCAATAGATTTTTTTAAAGATTTTTCACTGATGAACTTATTGCAGATATTGTAAAGCAAACCAACATTTATGCAAAACAGAAAATTAACTCTAAAGTTTTAAAAAGAAGGTCAATGTGGAATAACTGGAAAGAGGTTACCGATGCTGAGATGTGTGCATTTATAGGCGTCATTTTTAATATGGAGTCTATTACTTTACATAAAATTGAAGAATAATTTTCTCAGGAATTCTACCACTGTAATTTATTTTAATTCTTTCAGATATAATTGAACACAAGTTGACAGATAACGACCTAGAAAATTAATCAAGTGCAAAGGGTTAAGTTATTTTATAACGCATGTACATAAATTGTAGATTGCACTCGTCGTAATCTAGTAGGTAGTGTGTTGGCTTATTGGACATATGGTCACACTACAAACCCTAGGTCAGACATCTCGAACGAAACAAAATACAAAAAGTATTTCTTCGGCGACTTCCTCTCAGCAGATTTCTGGCAAAAAATCGCAGAGTAAATGAAATTGCCATTAAAAATGTATCAAATATCTGTCGTTCTGGGTCGAATTTAAACTATAGGCCTTGCTTTTTATGGATAAAATTAACACACACACACACAACATAAATGGAGTGAGAAGCTAAATTGTAATACTGACTGAAGGGTTGTAATGACCAATTATGTATTTGTATGTATATAAATGATCTACCTGATGTTTTGGTTAACTGTAATGTTCACATGTATGCTGACGATGTGCAGCTTTACACATATACTCCAAGGGAGAATATTTATTCTTGTTTGGACTACATTAATCGTGACCTAGCAAGGATTGACGGATGGGCCTCGGCCAATGGACTATGTATCAATCCTTCTAAGTCTAAATGTATTACACTTTCGAGAACAAACGGATCATTTGTCATACCTGAATTGAGTATCAGGGGAAATAAAATTGAATTTGTCAGGTCGGCTACTAATCTGGGTATTGTCTTTAATGACAAATTATCGTGGTCTACCCATATAAGTGTCATTGTTGGCAGAATTTATGGCATGCTTCGAAAATTGTGGGCTGTCATAGATTCAACTCCTTTTGTCATTCGCATGCAACTTGCTAAAACGTACTTGATTCCGGTACTTTTATATGGATGTGAGATATACGCAAATTGCAGTTATGATGACAACCGGAAACTTAACCTGGCGTACAATAACATAGCCAGGTACGTTTTCCTTAAGGGGCGTCGGGATCACATTTCTCATTTAGCTTACCTGATTCTTGGTATCAAATTTGATAATCTCCTGAAAACTAGATGCCTCCTTCTACTTCATAAAATAATTTACACGAAACAGCCGAAATATTTATATTGTAAAATTAAGTTTGCCAGATCCCACCGGGGTGTGGGGATTATACAGCAACGATTCAGGACTCTTCTGTCTCAGCGACAGTTCTTTATACACACCATTAGTCTTTGGAATTCCTTACCAAATAACATCCAAAATCTGGGCAATGCAAACGCGTTCAAAAAGGAGTTATTTAAATTATTTTCATAATTAAAATTTTTATCTCATATTTGTAAATTTTATGATTTTATTTTTTAGGTCATCATTATTATTGTTATTATTATTATTATTATTGTTATTATTTTTATACTTTACCTTATCAATTTAATTTAATATTTATATACATAAATTAACTTTCTCTAATTTTTTATATTTAATTAATGTTAATTTTTTATACCTTATTGATTGTAAACATAGCACTGTCACTTATAAGATTTAGTATCTTTTTGTGCTATGTAGATCATTATAAATCAAATAAATAAATAAAATAAAATAAAAATAAATATTTCATATTAAATTTTAAACCAAATGTAATAATTATTCATCCCTATATTGCCAACAATTAGCATGCTGCTATACTATCATGATAATGAAAGTAGTATTTGCTTCAGTTTAAAAGTCTATTTAAGGTAAGACATTTGGAAATGCTTCCTCTGTACAATTTAAAATTTCTGTTACACCCATACATCATCATCGAAAGCAATTCATTACAAAAGTAGCTGTAACAATGTGCGGTAAAAAATTAATTTCAACAAAGTTTTTTTAAGTCAATGATAAAAATTAAGTGAACGAAAGAAATAACGAAAAGTAATTCAATGCATGTAAATACGTATGCATACTAAAAATTACTCATACGTATAGATGAACTAGAAAGCTAAAGCAAAATATAACTCAATGCGTGTAACTACGTATTAACACTAAAATTACTCATACGTACAGATGGGCTTGATTTATTGATGGCTGCACAATCTTAACCAAACAGTAAAGGTTTCAAAGCTAAAGCAACTGTTTATCATTACTATGAGAGAGATTAAAATTTTGATTTCTTACGTTAGTGGAAAATACACACAAACATTAGAAATTGTTTCAACTTTCGTTTGTTTTTCAGTTTTTTTCAGCGTGAAATGTAATGCTTTCAGAGAAAGTCAATGATTGATGCAGATTTTAATGATGGCGGCGTCATTGGTCCATATTTCATGGATAATCTGGACACTACTTTACATATTTACATACATAATTGGTCATTGCAATCCTTCAGTCAGGATTACGACTTAGCTCACACCACTTGCCTTGTGTATGTTAATTTAATACATAAGTTTGAAGTCGATTCCGAACGACAGATTTTTGAGAAACTTTTTCATGGTAATTTCTATTTACTCTCAGAGTTTTTGCCAGAAATTACGGGGTTTTTACCACACACAAATTTACTATCAAAAAATCATCTTATTGAGATGACTATTTGCAATGCAGTAAACTATCAGCCTAGATCGCTACATCGACAAAATGTATGATATGTCATCACCGCTGTTCGTGACAGTATGCATGAGAATACAAAAAAATATATTTCACGTTGCTTACAAGATCTCAACCTTTCGTCGACCTTCACTTTTAGAATTTTAAATCGCGACTTGGACTCGTACATAGTTCAACTGACCCATGAATTTAAGAATAAGAAAACAACATGTATTCGCCCATTTCTGTACAAATGAGAAATGAACAAACAAAAAAAATTTCGAAATTATGTCATAAGTTATTAAAACAATTTGGAAAATTATATTTATGATAAAGTATGTAAATATTGGACAAAATGGTCCTGTATCCTAGATTTCTCCCGAAGAGAACATTTTATTCTTTAATGCTGATTTTATTTCTTTTTTTTACCTACAAACACATAATATTAGTAGTCGCTGTCAGTTCAAACCCCAGGTCAAGTATCTCTAACTGAACGAAATATGACAAAATATTCCTTCAGCGACTTCCTCTCAGCATGTTTCAGGCAAAAACTCTGAGAGTAAATAAAAGATCCATGAAAAACTTCTGTCGTTCAGAGTCGACTTTAGACTGTAGGTCCCACCACTCATGGATAAAAATTAACGCACACAACATAAGTGGCGTGAGAAACTAGGTCGTAATCCTGTTAAAAGGGTTGTAATGACCAAATTTGTCTACTCCTCCAGAGCAGATTCAGCTATCACACATCGTTGTCGTTTACCTTCATATCCTTTGTCAGTTGAATTTTGTACGGATGCAGGCCTAAGTCATGACCCAAAATTTACCAAGTAGTGTTCTACGAAAAACTGAGATTTTCTTGTCTTTCACCGACGCATCGAAATTAGTAGTTGAAGTCTTAAATGAGTTCCATAAAAACGTATCGTCACCTACTATCCGAATAGTAGAATAAGCAAGAAGGGTATCAATGGCCTGAATAATAACACGCTAATACTATTAACTGTTACTGATAAGAAATATCATTATCCCGCGAGTACGCTCGAAGCGCCCTCATTCTGTCCTTATTTCTTTTAAAATTAGCAAAGCCTGATTGTAATCAATGTCGTTTTAGTCCATTTAAAATATTTAATTTAATAAGAACTTTAATTAGTTTTTCTAGGGGAAAGGTATATCAGTCAGTTACTGATACTTCCGTTGATACTTTGCAAACACAATGATAAATATTTTTCAAATTTTTACACAAACACTTCTAGTACCGTTACTTCAAGTTATGTCGAAACAAAGGCCATAGAAAGAATACAAACAATTGCTGTCAAATTGTTAAACAAATTGTATATTCGCCTTTATAATATTTCAAAAACAATTTTTCTCTTGTTCGAATATAAAAAAAATGTAAAAAACATCACTTTTGAGTTTATGCCTTTCTATGCGAAATCAACAATAATCGAAATCTAAAATGTAAATAACATTATTGGGGAACATGTAGCAGAAAATTTTTCTTAACATCCATCCTTTTTTATTCCATCAATAGTTTTGGAATGTGAATTTCGTTATCTAAAAAAATCTTAAAACTGAAAAGAGGAAAAAGGTTATATAATCACAAGCCGTTAATAAAGTATTTGGTGACAAATGCACATAACATTTGGTAGTTGTTTTAAGTTTTATTTATTTAAGGTTAATAGTTCATATACTTAAAGTTATTAACCCAGAATGACTTACTCAACAGGGTTTTTATCAATTTACGGCTAAACCAGTTAAAGAATATATAGATCAGGTTTGATTGAATTGACAGTCGTCTCAATGGGCATATCTTACTTACTTACCATTGTAACACTGAAATTAACTATTCCGTCCCATAATTACACCTGGTCAGCACTTCACTATCATCCTGAAAGTTTTATGAAGATATGAATTCAATTGAATCAAATCTTATCAAGAAAATTGCTTGTGTCAATAAATTCTAGGTGAATAAGAATTCCTCTTCATAGGATTCCAAGCAGTGGATAACCGTTATTGTGAGATATTCCCAAACGTTAGGCACGTGCACACAGAGTCCATTGTCTCTTTTTAACTATTACATGATTCCTATATCAAAATTGGACCAGATCTGTTTAGTTTCTCTGCAATTGGGTTCAATGCAATTCCATCTTACTTTTGCAAATGAGTAAAGTTTGTGTGCGACGGCTTCTTTGATACACTGTTGAGGAATGCCAATTTTATGCACGAGCTCAATTAAACTTACCATTGGGCCAACTTTTGCTAGCGATTCGGCTTTCTTGCTACCTTCAATGTGTGTGTCCAGAAACACATATGGAAGTAACCGTCGCATGTTTTGCTATCTCCCCCACACATACCCGACTTTTTTGGACAACCTCAGATGTGGTGTACCCACTCTTTAGAGATCTAATGACCAATTAACTGTCAATATATATACAAAAATATCCCACTCGATATACTCCGCTACCGGGTTCGAACAGTAGCCTTAATAGTACTACATTAATCAGGTAGTGCAAGAGGCAATCTAAGGTTCAGTTGTTCTGAAAAGATTTCACGTTCGACATTGCTGCGTGACTGGATACATCGGTAAGATGACAAGTTTTAAAACTTCGGCGTTAAATAATACAACAATAAATTGTAAAAAGAAATAGAAAGCGTAGAGCGTCTTCCTCTTTTTATAGTCAATTATTACAATCTTTAAAGCTACAAAAACATAAAATATAAAAACAATCCATAAATTAAAAACAATGGCAATAAAAGTTTAAGCCAAGTGTAGTTGGTACATATGTACTCTTGATCGGTGTTTTTATTCGTCATAATTTTCATTCGGTTTTATATGTTAAGTGTTAAATAAATATTTCTTAAGCGATTTCCTCTCAGCAGTCTTCTGGTAAAAATGAAAGTGCTATGTAAATTTCTTCAAATCTGTAGTTGGTAGTATACATTAAACTTTAGGACTAGTTACTCATGAATAAAATTACCGCACATGATATGGGTGGTATGAGAAATTGCCAAAAGGATTGTTATGTCCTATTAACATGTAACGCCAATTATCAATTTGGATTTAGTATGAAACATAGCTGTACTGAACAAAGCCATACGTTAGTGCAAGGTACAACAATGTTGTTCTTGCGTATATATTTACATTTCTCAAGCATCCGACAGGATTTTGATTAATTAACCCAGTAATTTTATTGGCCGAAAGTTTCTTATTTAAAAAGTAAATTCTGACCTCAGATATCTTGTGTGCAGTAGAGTAGTTTGTTAAGACCCGTTTTTACTGTGTACACAATCTCATTTCTACTTTTGCTGACGATACTGTCTTCTTAAACAACATTTACATTACAGAGTAAAACATACTACGCGAATAAATAACCATACAGTGCACTATAGGGAAGTTTACCCATTTTTGTGGCAAAAAGTCATTTTTCAAGAATGCTTTTTTTGTTTTGGTATTTGATAAAGAACTTTTCAAAGCTAATAATAGCATATTTTGATTCTCAAAAAAATCAACGACGACTTTTTAGCGGGTGTTCAAAATTATTGTTTGTGAGCAAAGTTTAAAGGCAATATATACAGTGAGATTTGTTAGATTTTTTGAAGTTCTCTAAATAGCTGAAAAACAAACATAAATTTGAATTAAAGATGGCAAACAAAAGTGTGAATTATAGTTTAAGAAAAAGAATAAGTTAAAAAAAATTTTTTTTGCGAAAAAAAAACTCATATTCCTGACATAACCTTTAGTTCTTTTTTTTTTGTCTAAAAATTGTGTTTTGGATAAACTTTTAAAAAAATGGTAGACTTTGGCCGCGTTGAAACAAAACCTTTTAAATCAATAGTTTTGAATTAATTTTTGTCAATTTCATTTTGCGATTTTTTGCGTTTTTTGAGAAATAAAATATTTTGTAGGCAGCCTCTGCTGACCAAAAAAATTTGTTTAAATATTTCTTTTAAATGATTTTCCACTTAATTTTTTATTTTTTTGGAGGTTTTAAAGAAAAAAGCTAACATAGTTAATAGTTAACAGAAGAAATTTTATAATTGAATACTGCATTACCCATTTTGTATTTGAAAATTTTTACCTCAAACACTTATTTTCAAGCAAATAAATAAATAAGGTATACATATAAAATATCTTACCATACACAGACGTCCGATTTGAGAATTATAAGCAGAAACAAAGTTGAAAGTATTTAAAATATATTGTCTTGTTTCTGTAGGACGAACGTCTGTATCCATGAGCAAACATTCGACTACTCAAATATTTCTGAATCATATTCATACATATCTGAAATAATTCGTTTTACAGAAACAGGTGTTAAGAGCGGGCTGTAAACTACTGCCAATAATTATCTTTTAACGTCAATATCATAATCATAATACGATGTACCGGTGAGGGAAAAAAATTTAAAAACGAAACAATGATTGTAGTACATTCCAAATTTTAGTATACTAAGCATCTAGTGTGGCAAAAATATTCAGAAAGTTCCTTGTACTACATCGTAATACACTGAAATCCTATACTTTGCAACAATTTGAATTTTTGCAGTGATATCTACTAAAAACAGATGGATATTGTGTACTAGTCTCCATATAAAAGATATCTAATTTTCAAACTAAGCATATGTAGAATATCATCAATATTCTTTATTAGTTTAAAAGGCCTATTTTGGCCTATATGTGTCGAATGAAGCCGCCGTAGTCTAGTAGGTAGTGTTTTGGCTAACTAGACGTGAGGCCACATTCAAACCCCAAGTCAGACATCGAAACGAAAATATGAAAATATTTCTACGGAGACTTCCTCTCAGCAGATTTCTGGCAAAAACTGTGAGAGCAAATAAAATTGTCATGTAAAGCTTCTTAAAAATCTGTCGTTCGAAGTCGACTTTAAACTGTGAATCCCACCACTCATGTATAAAATTAACACACAGCGTGAGTGGTGTGAGCTAGGTTGTAATGCTGACTGAAGGGTTGTATTGACCAATTATGTTATGTTATGGGTCTAGAATAGCCAATGTGGCATAAGGTGTCGTTAGCGGCCAGATCATCCAATTCAGGTCAAATGAAACTGTACTTACCGTTGGCCTGGTTAGCGTCGTTTTCGAAGAGTACGTTCATATAATACCTCCAACCCAAAATCGGCTCCTATCAATGACTTTTTCTGAATTCATTGGATGTTTTTAGATCGTAATTTGAGCATAAAATTTACAATAGAATTCGACGTTTATAGTTTTCTCCTTTAAAAGCGATACATATTCACAATTTTATTTATTCTTTTTTAAACATTTCAACATCAAGATTAATATTAAGTTCTTCCTTTCCGCAATGGACATATGGCGTGATATAATTTTATATCTTGCTATTGTTTTGACTCCTACTGTAACATTTTTTCATCATTTTTCATAGTTGTTTTTATAGTTGCAATTTCTTTTATATGGTTGTTTTATACGATCGTTTATAATGGAAGACATGTCGTGTCATAACGTATGGACATGACACGAACAATAAATGAAATAAACATAAAAGGTGTCTTGGTAAGTGGTATTCAACTGGATCTTTCTTGGCTATTGACTTGATGAAATAAATTCGAATAAAATTTATGACAAGTGCGCCTATTTAAATAATCAGGTAATTTAGTAATTATATAAGAAATAAATATCTTGTAAGCGTTGATTTTGTTTATTAAATGCAATCAAACGGAATAAATATTATTGAGGAATACGATTTAATTTATTTAAAGACACTTACTTTACTTACTTAGTTGGTTAATACAACCCTTTAGTCAAATATATTTTTTTCATGGCAAATATATTTACTCTCAGAGTTTTTGCAGACGACTACAGAGAGAAAGTCGTCGGAGAAATATTTTTTCATATTTCAGTTAGCTTGAGATATCTGAGCTGCTTAGAATATGACGGCTTCGAATTTGTTTAAATATAAATATTTGAAATCGCCGTAGTCTACTAGTTAGTGTGTCGACTTATAAAACGTGCAGGTCAAACAGCTTCGCCAAAACGAAATATAAAACGAAATTCGGTAAATTTGTGGGAAAAACTCTGAGAGGAAATAAAATTGCCAGGAAAAGTTTCCCACAAATTTGTCGTTCGGAATCGACTTTAACCTTTATGTCAACAGATAAAAAATTATACTTACGTCAACAGAAGCATACCCAGGTATGTTCATACATTTTATATGGAATTGTTTTTGTTGCTGAGCTTATTTTTGTGTTGAGTTGGTTTTACATACTTGTTGGGTGGTGTAACGCACTCTGGTTACGTACATACTAACGGCTTATGGAAAACGACCTCACATCCCTTATATCGAGCTCCCATGAGCGTGAGGGGTTTTTCGGATATAAGCCGCTTTATACTTTTCGACAACGGAAACACACGTCAACATCGTAAAAAACCGACAAAGCTGCAGCCATAACGGACTTATTTTTAATGCTGAATGATAACCTACGCAGCAATTACGTAGCAGGTCCAAACGTGGTACCGGGTTTACCCAATACATACCATCGAAACCCCCCAATTATGAAATTAAAGTATGGTGGGTATGTGAGCCCGTCTCATCCTATCCAATGAAGGGACAAATTTATACTGTATTGGCGGCATCCGGGAAAAAAACGTAGGCAAGAGTTTAGTGGAGGACTTGTTCGTCAATCATTTTTGTGGAAGTGGACGGATTATTGCTTGTGATAATTTCTTCACAACATATAACGTAGCGAAAAGTTTAATGATGGATAGCAGTTTATCAATGTTAGGTACAGTGAACGGAAGACGAGTGTTTGTACCACTATATTTCATTTTATCTAAAGGACGGGAAGTAGAGTTAACTACATTTTCAGTAACAATATTACCTTGTGCTCTCACATTAAAAAAAAAGTCGGTTATACTTCTTGCATTATTCATACGAAGTGCAAGGTCCAAAGAAAAAGCCACTCTAGATCTTAAATTACAACAAATATAAAGGTGGCATCGATAATATGGATAGAATATTGAACAAGACGACGAACAAATAGATGGCTCTTGGCTTTATTCTACAATATACTAGACTTACGTTGCGAATAACCCAATGTTGAAAGCTTCTACAAGCCGCGGTAGAATGTTCCTACACATCCTCAGCGAACAACTGGTGAAGCCGGAAAGAGAAAACAGAGATACAAATAAACATGTTACAAAAATATTTTCAAGACGTAATGCTATTGAAGCCATATGCGGGGAATCTTTGAGCGTAAGAGCTGCTGCAGATAAAAGCGTGGAAGAACCTGACAGCACTGGTAGAATGAAAGTAAAAGGTAATTGCCACTTATGTACCAAGCGTCGGCCAACCAGTAAATCCTGCACGTTATGCAACAAGCCCGTGTGTGCCGCTCATTCAAGTTATATGCCGCAATGTAATAAATGCATTTAAGAAAAATGAGCATTTAATATTTTTTATGTCTTCCTATATTTCATTGAATATGAATTTTATTTTATTATTAAGAACTTGTAAATTAAATTCAATAAACATCAAATATCAAAATATTTTCATATATTTCATTATACATACCCAGGTATGCAACTGTTGACGTAAGGGATAGGAATCAGAAAATGACCACATCTTTGACCCCCATCCGCCATTTTTACTCAAGTCTAGGAATAAGGTAGAAAACACTACTAGTGAGGATATCAGGAAATTTCAGGTTAATACAGTTATTACTTCCTGAGATACGGCGATTTAAAAACACGAAGCATACCCGGGTATGTATCTGTTGACATAAGGGTTAAACTGTAGATCCCGTCATTCACGTTTAAAATTAACACACACAATATAAGTGGTGTGGGGAACTAGGTCGTCACGCTGGCTGAAAGTTAGTGTTGGCAAATTGTGTATGTATGTATGTATGTGTAATTATTACAATTTCATATGGCAATATTCCATAGATTCCAGCTGAGAATTTAGTTTGTTTCCCCTTCTATTGCCTTCAATTTTATTACGTCCTCTTTTATTACTAATACTTTAGTACTTGAAGCTCTTCTTGAAATTAATTTTGGAGCTTTTAAAATTTAAAAAGACATGAAGATAATGTTACATTCGATAAATTGCAAATCTTTAATTTCTGATGTTTAACGTTATATTAGTAGGGAAAAACGACAAAAGGATGAATTTATTTTGAGACAAGCTCAGTCAATTTAAAATTAACTTAGCTCTGCTATTTAGTATACAATATTCATTGTATTTTTCAGTTGCGTTCGTTGTTACAGACAATAGCACAACACAAGCAAAGATTAACTAACTAACTTTTGTTAAGGATTAGAAAATTTGTTTAATGCTGTAGATAGTAATGCCATGAATGTAAAAAATGTCGATAAACTTGGGATTAATACATTCAGTTAAAATTATATATGAAACTGTTACCTTGTCAGCGTTAGTGGGAAATATATAAATATTTCTTTTTCATTTTTAATGCCATTTTGAGCATCAATTACATACATACATACTCTATTGGTCATTACAACACTTTAATCATGATTACGACCTATTCTTCTCACACGACTTTCGTTATGCGTGCTAACTTTATACATGAGTGGAGGGACCCACAGATTTTTTATTTACTCTCACAGTTTTTGCCAGAGTTTTTGCCAGAAATCTGCCGAAAGGGATTCTCTAAAGAAATATTTTTCCACATTTCGTTTTGTCTGTCCTGGAGTTTGCACCACGGCCTCACGTCAAATAAGCCGAAACACTACCACGAAATTGACGGCTTCAGTTTCCCGATCTTAGCTACACGGTAGACCTTTAGGAAGTATCAAAAAGAAACTTCTAAGAACCTTGAAGAATTGTGGACCTCTGTGTGAACAACGAGGTACATTATAAATCCAAAAATTCTAAAAATGTAGAGGACAGTATGCCGCGCTGTCTAGAAGCGGTAGTTACAGTAATAACAGGCCATACAAAAAAATCATAAAATTTGTTAAAAAAAAATCAAGTCAAAAACCCTTTCCAATGGCTAATTTCACATTTTTGCATATTTTACGATAATGTTGCAACAAGGACGTTGTATGATAATTGTAAATAAAAATAAAATTGGAACTATAGTAGTGTTGTACGATTATATATTGCAAATTGCTGTAAAATTCCTTTACCACATGGTGCGGTATACGAATAATAGAATTTATTTATTTTTGTAATATTTTACATCAACCTGACGTGCCATTATTTAAGGACTTGTTCGGATAATTAAATTTATTCAAAATCAGTTACAGTTTTTTTTTATTTATTTTGACAAACTTTAAATATCATTATATCAGGTGTTCCAACAGGGAGTGCAAAAATTTAACAGTTGATAACGACCACCTTCTTAAAGCTACATCTGTCATTTATACAGTCTGTTATGCCAAATTACCGCTGAGATATATAGTCTTTCAGAACACGTGTAAATAATGAAAATAAATTCGAGTTCACTAATTCAGTAAACTATCGGTCAACATCCCATATACGTCAACATAATGCATACTGCAGCGATCATAGACAACGACGTGTGTTCGCTGAATGGGTTCTAGAGTGGAGGAGGCCCATTTCTGGAGTAGTTAAACAAAAAAAAAATTCAAATTTGGAAATACCATTCTACTTGTGATCCAAGGGCATTTAATGCATCCTGAGTATGTCACTTTTTTGTGTGAATTTTGGCCTCATAGCGTCATCAAACCAAAATTTCTTTGAGAACGATGTTGAGCCATCGCTTCTGGCCTGAATTGGATGATCTGGTACCAACGACATATGGTTTCAACAGGACAACTCTCCGTGTCACACCGGATATTTGAGAACATGTTCTTCTTAAGTGAAGTGATGTGAACCGGCCACCGAGCTCGTGCAATTTGACCCCACTAGACTTTATCTTGTGAGATTTCCTGATGCTATAGGTATGTGCGAATAAGCAACAAGTCACCACGGTCTTCAAAGCCAACATAACCCATGCCACCGAAATTTCAGATTCAGTCTAAATTCTTAATAGTTGGACATTACAGATGCGCTCCAGTTAAAGAAGACGTGGCGAACATTTCAACGATGTTGTCATTATCATCGAATAAACAATTTCAAGGATATCTCGCACACACCTTGTTTTATTTAAATTTAATGATAGAAAGTGCTTAATGAAAGACCCAATATATTCTATTATTTACTATTTAAACTTACAATCATGATTTAAAAAACTTATGCATGGCGATTTATTGTAATTTTGTAATTTGAAAAATTTACATTTTATCTGTACATATGTAATAAAATGATACCATAGATAAGGCAGACAACTATAAAAAATTAATTTATTTCAAGATCACATCGAATTGTTTGTTGTTACGAACCATTGAATAAATTATTGTATCATTGCTTTGGAAAGGGGGCATTTGGAATTATCCCACGCACTTACTTATTCGTATTTAGAATTCAAAGTTAATCGCAATAATATGGATTTCATTTTTTTAACCTTTTGCTTTTACACCTAGAAATATTAAAGCACAACCAGTAAATTACAAATAAATTAGAATTTTAAACAAATCGATGTATCAGATGTACTGGTATGAAAGGATTTCGTAGAATTAATATGGAAACATACAAACTGACATACATAATTGGTCATTACAACCCGTTAGTCAGGACTACGACCTAGCTTTTCATACCAACTATGATGTGTATATTAATTTTAAATACGAGTGGCAGAACGTACAGCTTAATACTGTGTTCAGGCATGAATTTTAATTGAGTCAATTAAAGAATTGTCAAGTAAGAATTATTTAAAGTGTTCAGGCATACGCAAATCAGCTTATTCAATATTCATTTGACAGCTGGAAAACAACAACATTTTTTTATTTTTTTTTATAACAATTCATAAATTTAACACTAAACCTACCGTGACGGCAAAAATTACTCATTTAAAATTTTTTATCAGAATGTCTTGAATATAACGGCTATTTGCCTTTACGACTTCTATTAAAAAATGCATCGATTATATTTTTGAAGATTTTTTCCTCTCTTGTAATTTATTTTTTTTTTATTTTAAAATACATATGTGCAAAACAATATAATTTTTTTCCCTCAGTGTACAGTGGACATTATTGAGGCCAGTATATATATATCAAAATTCATTTTAGAATATATATGTATATACATGAAGAAAAAAATAAAAAAAATTAATTTAACGATAGGTATATATACATACATACATACTTGGTCATTACAACCCTTCAGTCAGGATTATGACCTAGTTTCTCAGGTATATATAAATATTGCAATAAATATTCATATTCTGTTCAGTTGTACTACATAAGAAACATTTCAATGTTATTAATTAAATGTTCTTTAAGATCATTTTTAAAGGTTAAGTATATAGGAATGTTTCTCAAATTTTCCGGTAAGTTGTTATATTGTAAACTACCAACGTGCTGCACTCTTTGCTTTGTTTTCTCTAGTCTACACAGTGCTATTCTCAAGTTACTTGCATTCCTTGTATTGAAAGCATTTTGATTTCTGGCAAATAAAACGGTGTCCGATATTATGCAAAGACTTTTATACATAAAGCAAAAGCTGAAGTTTATATAAACCCTTTATGGGCAGTACTGTTTTTGTTATGTCTCTGTATAAATCTATAGTTGAAGTAGACAATGGCAGATTATAAACTGCTTTCAGTGCCTTATTTTGGGAGCGTTGGAGAGATCTGAGTTCATTGCCTTTGTTCCATGCATATACAATAGCTAAATAATTAAAATGACTTTGAATCAAAGATTTGTGTATTAGTAGTTTAGTTTGAGTGTTAAATTTACTCCTGAATTTATAAATCAATCCTGTTGCAGAAGAGACCTTTTGCGTAATGTTTTTTATGTGTTTATCCCACGAGAGATTACTTCGATTAGATTAGCACCCACGTATTTTGTATCAAAACTCTCCTCCACAACTTTTCCATCTACATATGCACTAAAATTGTTATTAATGACAGTGTTAGGTCTAAGCCTTAATATTTTTGTTTTTTTCCGCATTCTCGCATTCTCGCATATTCCGTAATCATTGCAACGTCGTATTCCATATGAGCTTTTAAAACAGTTTCACATTTGTATGGGTAAAAAACACTTATATCATCAGCAAGCATTACCAATTTTCTAAAAAGCTGTAGGTTTTTAATATCGTTGATATAAACGCTAAAAAGTAGAGGGCCCAATACGCTTCCTTGCGGAACTCCATACTCAACAGTTCCAACAGAACTCTTCTGATTGTTTATCTCAACATACAGCTTTCTATTTGTCAAATAACTTTCCAATAGTTTTATCGCATTTCTCTCGACTCCATAGTAAGCTAGTTTCTCTATGAGGATTTTGTGTTCTACAAAATCAAAAGCTTTAGAAAAATCGTAAAAAATGCCGGCATCTCCATTATAACCATCATCAAGTCCTTTACATATATTATTTATCACGTTCACAACAGCTTCCTTAGGGCCACATCCTCTTCTGAAACCAAATTGGTATTCATATAGCAAGTTATTATGGTTAAAATATGAGGAAAGCTGTTCATAAAGACATTTTTCAAATATTTTCTCAATTATAGAAAGTAATGCAATTGGCCTAAAATTCGTGAGGCATTATTAGTTTTAGGTATGGGAATAATCTTGGTAATTTTTAAACTTTCAGTAAAAGACGCAGTAATAATCATGTTATTAAATATTCTCGTTTGATATGGAGTAACTAAGTCACTACAACACAGTAAAGCTTTTGGAAAAATTTCATCATATTTGTATGTATTTTCAAATATCAACCAAATTTGTTCACATAAGCTGGAACGTTCTCACTGAACATACTGACAGTGCTGCATTTTAAGTTTAACTCAATATTATAATAATTTGCGTATTTATTGCGCAATTATTAATTGAAATTTTATATGTAATATTGAGCTCAATAATGGCCTTTATTGCAATTTACGCAATAAAAGTGTATATCTGAACACCGTATAAAGTCCAGTCGGAACGATAGATTTTTGAGAAAATTTTCATGGCAATTTTATTTACTCTCAGAATTTTTGACAGAAGACTGCTGATAGGTAGAAGATATAATTATTTTTTCACATTTCGTTTTGTTGAAGATATCTCACCTGGGATTTAAAACGTGGCTTCATGGCTAATAAGCCATATTTCTACCTACTAGACATCGTTCACTATTGTACTGAAATATCAGCGACAGCTGTACACTCACTTGGTACTTTAATAGTCGTCAGAAATTATCTTATCATTTTTACTATTTTCGGTTTAAAAACATCAACAAGACAAATTATCGTGCATGCCGAAGAGCATATGCTGCTGTAGAGCGTATTCTCGAAGAAGACTGAAAGGTTGACTCGTGGTATTTATCAACTTGTTCGCCTTGGCTTACGTGTCTGTGAAATACAACTCGACCGACGTTGACGACATATTTTTTCTGACTGGATGCATTTGAAAGTGGAAGAAGGTAAACATACTTATCAAAGAATTATCTTTAGTGATGAAGCAAAATTTTTAGTATTTGAAGTAAAGATTGTTAAAATCACCATTCGTTAAAGTCCTTAAAAAAACACGATTACATTAATTAAAATTAATATTTTGGTGCGGTTGCTCCTATTATTTTTTTGTTTGTTTTAAGATCAGGACGTTGCCATTACTGTTAATGGCGCTGGGTATTGAGTCATATTGACTGAGTTTCTATTCCTAAAAAGTGAAAATTAAACCAAATTTAATGGCAACTGCACAGCGCAATTTATTAAGTAAGGCGCTTAATTAATTTATTTCGAAACCAACTTTCCATCCTGCAGTGGTTCTGTTCATTGTTTTCTGATGATATTTGCCGACTTCCACTCATGAGCGAGTTTTTCGGTTGACTTTTGTTCGACGTTTATCAACTATGGAACTGTTCCTCCAAATGATCAACTAAATACTCTCTATGAGGCATATCAGGACATTGTATAAAAGTAATAAGCCTGTAGGGACGTTGATAGGCAAATCACACCTTCACATTAACAGCAGGTTGATTGTGTTCATTGACTTGTTGGATGTAACATCTATTACGAATTCCTAATACTTCCACATATTAGGTTAATTTGTTCTTTAGGATTTTTAAGTATTCCCTCTTATTCATTATTTCTGGATATATTTTAAACTTTGTGCCGACATATGTACATCCCCACAATATTGTACTACCACCATATCTATCGAAATAAAGAAATATATCATTATGAAAATAAAATGTATGACTACTTTTCACAGATTAATTTAACTTAAATAACGTCTTTCTACAAAATGAATCTTTAAACCCTTCTTGCTATTAACTTAACAAAATTTAATAATTTTTTATTGAGGTAGAACGTTGGCGAACATAAAACATGCAACATTTTAATATAAAAATTTTGTATAAATATTATTCTTTCATTTTCATACAAACTAATCCTTTATTGAATAACAAATTAAAAAAGAAAAATTGTGGGAGTTTAACTTTTCCTATCTGATTAATATATATCCTTTATTAACAAAAAATAGTTTTGAAAGACAGCGGAAAAATCTTTTTTGTAATCTCTGATAGTAAAAGTAAACGCAAAATCAGGGTAATTTTGCAGCATTACAATGTACCTGCAAACAAAGACAGATTGGTTCAGAAGACAATCAAAGCTTTAGGCTGGGCACGACTACCCCACATGCGGTATGCACTCAACTTGGTTCCTGCCAACTACTATTTGATTTTATCGATGGGACACGCATTTACTGAGCTGCACTTCGAGGACATCGAAAGATGGATGACTTATTGGTTTGCTTCAATAAACGAACAGTTTAACGTGGAATCAGCGTTGCCAGCAATTTTTTTAAAAAAATTTTTATTTCTGGGAAAAAAAACATTTTTTTTACAAAAAAAACTTGTTTTCTACAAAAGTATCAACATTTTTAAAGTTTCTTTACTACTTTTGCCCGGGACTAATAAAATAAAAAATATCTTATTTAAAAATGTAAATCTTTCGTGTTATTGTTGAATTTATAGAAATTTTGAATTTTTCGAAAAAAAAAAACGTATTCTGTTATAAAACAACTTTAATGAAAACTTTTTCGCATCTCAAAAAACTTAGAAAAAGGGAAAACTTGGATAATGGCAACGCTGCGTGGAATCCACAAATTGCCTGAAAGATGGAGGGAATGTGAAGCCGGCAATGGTTTTTTTCTACAAAAATTAATAAAATAATAAAAACGCAAATTTTATGCAGGTACACCTGGTAGGTTTTATGAAGAAAAGTGTGAACCTAAGTTTGTTTGTGTATACTCAATAGCCAGTTAAAAAGGAATATATTTTTTATTAGCAAATGGAAGAGTTCTGTCTGTTCTGTGTTTGATAAATATTGTTTCTTTTTTACCTTTTAAAAACATTTAATATATGAGCTCGTAGATTGCAAGTAAAATAAAAATAAATTTGTGTTTAGTTTTAATTAAAATTCTTTATTATTCGTACAATTCTGTGGCCACCGTTCACAACTTTATGTAAACAACAACAATTGCATTGTTTGTTGTTCTCGCTGTTTACACCCTTTGCATAAATTTTTTTGCAATAATAATAATAATTATTAGACAATTGTTCGACTGATCTTTGTAACGGAGATCTTCAAACCAAAATTACTCTTCAAACACTCCGAGTCTTCACACAAGACTGATGCTGTAGTTACCCACACGTAACGTAACGTACCGTAGAGAACGTTCCCTTTTTAGCATATGGAGAACAACGTAAACGATTACCGGAACGTTCCCTCTCGTTAGCAAAACGGAACGATCTGTACAAAAGAGAATTCTCCCACGTTTTTACGTGACATTTGAACATGAGAGAGGATGAGCAGAGTTGCCACGAAAAAAAAATATTTTAATCAACATTTGTGAAAAAATCACCAAATAAGGAAAAAAATATGACCAAAATTAAATTCACAGTTTTTTCATTTTATTTTTTTCAAATTTAAATAATAATTGAGGAAAAAAGACACAAAAAATAACAAAATAAAATTATAGTCTTACTAATTAATTAATTTTAACGAACAAAACAAAAGCTATTTTTATAAGAAAAATAATAACCAAATCCGGAAAAATTTACACATTGAACAAAAAACGGCAACACTGATGATGAGTCTGTATACCAATTTTTTTGCATTGTATTGTGTTCATTTGTGTGTTGCTTTGTGTTGTGTTTCGTTTTTATTTACATTCTTCATTCACATATGTCCCGTTTTGAAAGTTTCTGTAACTACACAAACGTTTTTAAGGCTACGTACGTTACGATTTTATATTTATTACTCAGTTGCCTGTTCTGCCTTGCGTTAATAGTCTGATGAATGTTCTTGAAGGAGAAATGTCATGACTTCGCCTTTTCGCAATCTCTATAAACGTAAACAACGATGCTTACGATGTTTACGTTTATTATTGCAGTGTTATTGGTATATTTTTGTTTACTTGTTTACCATTTTTTATGCTGGTGTTTGTTGTTATATTAAGCTATTAGCAGCGCGATAATTTGTAAACAAGTTCATTGTTTTGTTTTTCTAGCTTTTGTTTATATTTTTTATGTTAAACGATGTAAAAGCAAAACACCAGTATCTAGATTTTTTTAATTTCGTAACAATATATTTACGTTTCATCACTCTTAAATTTTCAAAATAATTTAATTAATTTAAATTTTCTCTCATACTCTAAATTTTATATACACAACAATATTCACCCTTAAAATGATTTGCATGTGTGTAGATATTGAAATTTATTGATTGATTTTAATAAAATTGTTCACATCAAGTTTTTTCAAAAATGTTTTCTTCTCAATGTAAATATGAAAACTAACAATATCAAAACTAACTAACATAAAGCAAAATGATATATATGTACACTTTTGGACACACAATTAAGTCACCTATGCACCATTTTCCATTTTTGTAAAAATTATAAAATTTGAGAAAAATGGAAACAAAAACAACTAATATTTATTAATTTCATATGCTTAATAATTAATTAACAACAAAAACTTAAATAGTTTTTCATTGTAAAAAATGTTTTGGTACGGAGTTGATATCAGACTTAAAATTTAAGTGGACACATAATTAAGTTATCTGAAAAAAAATATTGAACATTTAATTTAATTGCTTTATTTTTCACCCAAACTATTTTGAACCTTTAATATTTTGTGGGTTACCCTTTTTGGAGTATTATTTCACATCTGTGTGGCATTGAGTTGATTAAATTGCGATACTGCTCAGGACTAATGTTATCCCATTCTGCCTGGATAAGCTTCCAAAGTCCTTTTTTTGCTGCTAGGTTTTTTGGCTGCAACTGCTCGTTTTACAATCCCCTAAAGATTTTCAATAGGGTTCAGATCGGGACTTTGAGCTGGCTTTGAGGTGACTTAATTGTGTGTCCGCAAGTGTATGTTTGGAATTTATTATAGGTACAGTCATCAGTGTGGATACCATAAGTAAAAATGAAGAAATTTACAGAAACGCTTATTCATATATTCTTATCTCTGGCTGACATACGTCTTAAGTTTAAATCCAAACTATTAAAAAAAAAGTAAAAAATTAAATAAAAAATTAACCAAAAGTTACATTCAACTTTTTTACTCATACAATGTACATAAACGTACATATGCCATTAACACGATGAGAGGTTTGATGAGGAAATGTAATATTTTTTTTTTAAATAATGACTTTTTTCTCGAAAATAGTTTTTTTATTCATCAATATTTAGAAAATTAAGGAAAAACAAATTTTTTCAACAGACAACTTCATTTTGAATCATTCTATTTAAGTCTACTGTTCACCTGCCAATATACCCTCACTTCTGGCAAAAACTCCGAGAGTAAATAAAATTGCCATAAAAAGTCTCTAAACAATCTGTCTGTAGGTCCCGCCACTCATATATAAAATTAACACACACACAGCTTAAGTGGTTTGAGAAGCTACATAGGCCATAATCCTGACATAAGGGTTGTAATGACTAATTATGTACATACGTATGTTATGTATTAATAATGATTCATCTTAAAGCCTTATAGAAAAAATCAATCAATGCATGGAAATATTGTAGTTACATTTTGCATTTTTACATTGCATTGCATAATTTTACACCCACTAGTAACATTAATTTTTCGTAATCACTTTTTTAAGTAGAAGAAATAAAAAAAAAGAAAACAAAAGAAGGAAAATAAACAAATTTTTCCGCCATTTAACACACAATATTGGCATAACTGCATACATGTGTCACGTAACAACGTCATTAATGTTCAATAATCGTTCTCTTTGCATTTCGTTAAAGGAGGATTGGATTTTGGATTTTGGTTTTGTGCGAAAGAGATGGGATAATATCTTATAAACGTACGAAAATGGAGATAGAAATTTTTTCACTTTTTTAAAAATGATTATACTTCATTATATCAGGGGGATGCATTCATTTTAATCGTGCAAACCTAAAAGAATCTGTCCTAAGGCAGTAATATTTCCTTTATGAATTTACGTACGTAAAGCCTTACCATCACGTGACGCTTGGCTAAGTCCATTTTTTACACAAAATTTTATGCAATTTCTTAGATCCATTGTTTTCAAGAAAAAAATTGCAAAACATTAAAAACACTGTCTTATTTGTGCCTCTCACAAACAAACTAATCATGCGCTAAAAAGCTAAAATTATGAACTTATGTTCGCAACGAGCGTACCATCATAAAAAACAATTTGTTGTAACAATTTTGTGTCTTCCACATCCTGGTGGGGCAGACCGAACTTGTCCCCCTACAATTCCTCTTAGAGTGCCTACCCTTCTCTTGTCAAACTCTGTTACCGTCTTGGTTTTCCTGCTGTGCACTGCTAGTTACAGCAATTTTGAAATTCGGCAACCACATAAGTTCGACACCCTATGGTTTGTTGAATCCCCTACTGCAGTTTCCAATTTGGAAAATTATTCTTGTAAAGGCGTCTTCTCCTCAAACATTTCTCATCTCTTTGTGTCATTTCGTCAGCCTTTTTGTTTCCTTCTATGCCAGAGTGGCCCGGGACCCAATAAAGACCTTTGTTATGTCAATGTATACGTACATATGTAACTCCTGACGCCCTTTGATTTGATATAGGATCAAGTTCAAAGGAGATAGGTCCTTGGCTGCAATCAATAGCAAAAATAACCGTCTGAAATAAGCTCGCCTGATTACGTAATCTATATGACCCGGTCAGTGCCAGCTTATCGGAATAAATATAGTTCCACATTCCTTTTTTGGGCCATCGGTGAGGATCTTTATACCATCGCCCCAGATGATAGCTTTAGCAACCCATTCTTCTCATGTGGGAGTATACGTAGTCATGCTGTATGTCTTTTAAAATGATTCGACTTCGCTATATTTTTGATTTGAAAACGGTCTTAAACATCTCTAGTCTCCTCAAACAGTTTTATGCACCGGCTGACGAACATATAACCTGTTTTCATATCACACTTAAATAACACTCTATAACAGCGATATGGTTATCTGAGCGCTTGGTGGTGAAAACTGAATCATGTTTTACTCATTTTGTTTCATAAACCATTTGGTTATAACTTGGGATATTCAATTCTTCTATGAGTGTGAGTGTGTTCAATGTTGTAATAAAACTTATGTCCTTACTAAGTACATACATAAGTATTGGTGTTGTACTTCACTGCACTCTCAAGTGAATGATAGACATATTCACTATCACTCAAAAGAAGACGGAAATATAGTAAGAAAGAGTGGATAAGAGTAAGGGTATTGTAAGAGTAGCATACGGAGACAACATTTTTAAGTGCGAATAGTGTTTACCAAGTGCCAGTTGCTACTTGCAAGTGAGGTAGTTATTCAAACTTTGTCATCGTCTTAATGGCAGTTGACGTGGTCAATTTTCTGATTTCTGTTGTATTTGTTGCTCCCTGAAATGGAAAAGTACTGTACTGTTCGAATCTCCAGCCATTGACAAAATTAAATTTGAAAATCTTCTTTTCACGACACACGTGCTTACAGAGCAAACAAAAGTTTCACGTATAAAAATTGTTTTCTATTTGTGGTCAGCAAATTGAATCTTAAAGTATACTTTCTTCGTTTTTAACGTTATTAAATCGTAAAAAGTAATCATTTTAGTTGTTTTATATAATTTCCGTTGTCCTGGAAAATATTAAATACCTGAGAAAGTTTTCTTTCAATTTAGGAAAAACTTTTTACAAAGAAGCTAAAGTTAAACAGACTGATGTTTCCATATTGTCACAGATTATTTTTACTGAAATTCTTGTTATGCACGACATAATGTCTTCACGAGAAACTGATTGAACTAAGAACACAACAATTTGATGGTTTGAAGTTTTGCAAATCTTAGTGCAGATTTACTTACAAATACAATCCTTCAATCAATAATAGACCTACAGTTTCAAGTCGACTTTGAACGACAGATTTTTTGAGAAACATTTCATTTCAATTTTAATTACTTTCAGAGTTTTTGCCAGAAGACTGCTGAGAGGAAGCCGCAGAAGAAATATTTTATTTTTTTATTTTGTGTTGTTCAAGATGACTGAGCTGGGGTTGGAACCACTACTTCTACTACTTCCTACTTCTTTCTTTGATGATCTGGCCATCAACGACATGTATTTTAAAAGGACGGCGCTTCTGCCACACAGCTCATACTGCATGGAATTTTCTGTACGATAGATTTGTGAGCATTGTTACCACACATGGGGGTGATGTGAACCAGAAATCAGCAATGAGTCTTCAAAAAGATGAGTAGATTCGAATCATACTCATAATTTCTGATACTTATACGCATTCATACTTATTTTAATATCATACTCATACTACTCATACTACTCATACTACACATACTTAACAATACGCATGATGTTGTTGATTTGGACTCTCCTTTACTCAACATTTACACGAATCACAAAATGAGTATGATTCGCGTACGAACACTACAATACTCACTAGAAGGTTGTGTGTTTGCTTTGCTTGCTGTCTGTCTTTTTCTTTCTTGTTTTTTTTTTTTTTTTTGTAAATGAAACAACAACTAAGAGTGTAAATTTTGATGAATGATTCGAATTACTCGAGTATGATTCGAATATACTTTATGAGTATTTTAAGGATTTTTCTAAATTTATAAATTTGAATGAGTAGGCGTATGAATCGATCATATTTCGAATGTTATGTGTTTGATGTCAACGTTATACTCATACACGAACAATTTAAGTCCATGACTATATCATGTGTAGGTGATGAGAACTGATGACTGATACGCTGCAATTTCGACTTTGCCTTGTGGTGTTTCCTTAATTTGCGACTGCAAATGCGAATAATCCGAAAATCATAGCGATCCTCAAGTCATACATGTCCTCGGTCAATTTCAATCACATTTGTAAGCCAGATTCATGTAAAATTTAACATTTCGGTTACGCTTCACTTAGAGAAGTCGTGACGCACATTCAAACGATGCTATACACCACATATGAGGTGAGCAATAGATCTTTTCAGCTAAAAATATCGATGAAACACTTAGTTTTTTTAATTTAAAGATAGGAAACGTTTAAGAAATACCCTATATATTTCAGCTCCTAGAGTAGTATATTCTCCCCTGGCTCCGGCATCACGAACAAAACAAAATCAAAAAATTATTCTTTCGTCGACTTTCTTTTAGCAATATTTCGCCATAAATAATTCTGAAAAATCTGAAAAATCTAAGCGAATTATCATCAATTTCTTTACACACTCACAAAAGAGAGCACCCGGAGTTTATAAAAATAATTCGCAATTCAGTTCTCAAAAAATGTTTTCATTAAAATTTTTAGTTTAAGAATATGAAAAATGTTTTAAATGTGCGTTAATTACGTAAATTTTGTGAAAATAATTTCGTAAGTCAATTAACGCGATTAATATATGTAAATTAACTTTAAGACCACGCCCGCAACATTATCTATTTCCAGAAGGTCTAACGTGCAAACACAATCACAGCTGTCATTAAAGGGGTGTTATTAGCAACATTAGGATTTAATAAGACTCATACGCCCAGTTATGTTTAGCGCTTTTGTGTATGTGACGTAAATATTTATTTGGCTACACAAGCACACATTGGTATAACGACATGTGTTTATTTTGTCTGTAGCCTTTGATAATAAATTTTGCAGATGAGGAAGAAGAGCAGAAAGACCGTAAGAAGAAATATTTTTGTAGTTTTTGTAAACAGTCATGGAGACCATTAGAATATTTTCTTTATATTCTAGATGTACTGGTATGAAATGAGCGTTTTTTGGTGAAAGCAAAGCACGAATTTTTTATGGAAAAGTGAAAAACATTTTATTTAACACCATTGCTATACATTTTTTCCATCTTCCAGTTGGTCTTTCGAAGCAAACCAATTAGCTACCAATATACTGTTCATTTTATAAGGGTATCAATTGTAAAGTCAACAGATTTAATAAGTAATCTAAATGTCTTTTCCTCTACAGGGATGTCGATATTAAAATTTCACCCTTCTTTCTATAATCGTCTGTGTATTGCAGAACGCTTCTAATATTTTTTGTTTCCTGACCAGTTGGTCCGTTTGTTTCATTGTCCTACGCTCCAGTTTTAAACGTTGATACTTAAACCAAAATTTAAAAAGCAAAAAAAAGTGTAGTAACTGCAACAAATTATTTATTCCGTTTTCTTATTGGACACTAAATAGTGCCCAGACATTCTGATTTGCATCTTTAGCGATCACAGAAGAACAAAAATTCTAGCTCTTCACTGTTTGACTTTTGAAGTGTGTGGTATCATAAACGGATATAAAGGGTTCTTTCAATAAGAACTTTCTAAGTTTATGTGTGGAATATAACATCGTTTAAATGTCCCCAACGGTTTCTCTGGATAGAACACATCCGAAATAACCAACTTTCCCTGGCCTGGGTACATAAATATGGCTGAGTATGACCGATGATGGCTTTGAGGATCACTGTGGTTTGCAGCTTGTTGACGGCATGAGAACCTACGATAAATGTGAAAAAAAAATACTTTGTTTTTACTCAAAAGCTTTGTTTTTTTGTTTTGAACGCTCTGGAATGCATGTGATACCATGTAATGTTAACATTTGTTTAAAGATCAGCAGTTGTTCAAAGTTCTTCAACATTGTTGGCAATAAATTTATGAGTGCGTATTATTCGGTTCCATAAGATCCTTGCCAAACGAAGGTATCATTTTGACAAGTGCCTCTTTATAATTTTAGGGGTAATATTGCATTCGTAAAATATTATTAAAAACTTACAAAATAACCTCATTTATGGTACAATAGGACAAGCATCTAATTACAAACTCTATGTATAGCTTCCTTAAGTTTGAGGACCTCTCAAACCCTCAGTGAATAATTTAATTCTGCTAGAGAATTGATAATGTTCAAATATCTTTTAAGAACAGCCATTTTTTAATTTCCATACCCAAAATGAGATTCGCATTATCTGCTGTTATCAACCGAATATTTTACTGTGTTTTTTTTTAATTTTAACCAATAAATGCATTTTATTAGCCCTTAATTTGTTGTTATTGATATAATGTTTTGACGGTTTTATATCGTAGAGTAAATAACACTTGGAATCTTCTGTGCTCACAGCAACCAATAAGCCAAAATAAACGGCATAATAGTTGGTTTCCCGAAAACAAATTTGTTATCTGTAATCGAAAATATTGAAAATATTTGATAAAACTCCAACATGCAAATGTTATTCGCAATCCTTATACCATTTCAACATGACCTACTATCGAAATATCAGTCAGGCTTTCGAAAGCGATATTCATGTGAGACGGTAATTAACTATGTGATAAATAGAAGGAAATTTATAGGAAATGATCGCAAGGTTCTGTCAATTTTTTTGGATTTCAAGAGACCTTTTGAAACAATAGATAGAGATATTTTGCTTAGGAAACTTTCATGTTATGGCATTAAGGAAAAGGAATTGAAATGGTTTAGATCATATCTCACGAGACGTAGACAGATAACGAAGGTAAATGATGTTGAATGCTTTTGGTGTCCCACAGGGTTCGATATTGGGGGCTTTATTGTTCATAATATACATAAACGATATTGAGAATGTAACAGGGAAATGCGAGATAGTTTTGTATGCGGATGATACTCTCATTTTTACTGAGTGTACAACGTGTGAGGAATGTTATGAAAGGATTGGAAAGGATATGGATATGTTGAATAAATGGTTAAAGATAAACAAATTGAAATTGAATGAGAATAAAACAAAGTTGATGGTCATTTGGAATAAATAATGTGGAAATTGAAAAGGTCGACAGTATTAAGTATCTAGGTTTCATAATTGATAGGGAATTGAAACTAAAGGAACATTTAGAGTATATATGTAAGAAAATAGGGAAAAGGATAGATTTCTTTAAACGGCTGAGAAATAATGTCTCAATGTTAAATCGATTAACATATATAATACAATGCTGAAGCCGCGTTTTGAATATGGATAAACAATATTATATACATGCTGTACTGAGCAACAATTAACAAGACTCCAGAAATTACAGAATAAGGCGATGCGTTCTATATTACAACAGAACAGATTTACACCAACTACTTTGATGTTAGATGCACTGAGATGGCTTAATGTGCGTAAAGGATTAGAATTGAACACGCTGAATTTTATGCAAAAAATTAAAATTGGAGAAGCACCAGATTACCTAACTGAACAATTAAAATATGTTGGAGAAGCGCAACCGTACAGACTGAGAAATGCGAACAATTTTAGGCAACAGCGAGCGGATACAAGTCCAATGCAGAAATCAGTGTACTATAAAGAACTGAATATGTACAATAAAATGCCAAACTATTTAAAGAATGAGAGAAATATAAATATTTTTAGGAAAAACGTTGTAAACTTTGTTAAAAAGACTAGTAGTTAAACTCATAGTTATAATATATATAATATTTAATATTTGTAAAATTTTGTTGTTAAAAAGTATTTTAAATACTACTAAATAAACTTGAATTGAATTGAATATTGATGTGTAACATTAGTCTACCCTAAGTGTCCGTACAATCACACAATGTCTAACAAATTGAATTTAAAAACCACAGCTGAAATTATTTTCGATATACCATAAAAAATTGTCCCAAAATCTTAAAAAAAAATTTGTTAAGAATATTTCTTTACTTTTTTCATTAAATATTAAAATTTGCAACACACCATAAATCATATGAAAGTCCAGAACAGTTTGTAATTCCCTATGTATACAAGCGTATGCTCGCTACAATTTTAAGGGCCATTATTACAACTTGTCGTTAAAGTTGGGTTTAGTTAAAGGTAACTTTAGCTAAATGAATTTTAAAGTCACCTTTAACTTCTTTTCGTTGTTACAAATTACAGATAAAATAAAGTTAACTTTTTCAAAAATATGGCAGTGGCGGGCCAATGTCGGTAACACTACTCAAATGAAACAAGTTTAATTTAAACGCAGTGGCAACGACGGGCTTTTTTTTCGTTGCATTTGCTCACTTTGTTTATATTTGAAGTTGCCGTATTGAAAATAATATATAATATGGTAAGTTCAAATATAAGCTTAACTTTAAAAGTTACCAGTATGATGATCGTCCCTTTAGCTTAACGCTCATTCCACCTTATCATCCACTTATAATAATGAAAAACAATATATCCGCCCGCTAAAATCCTCCCTCTAGATAATGGCAAGTTGTAATAATGCCCCTAAATTTATTTATGGATTGTTACATTGTTTATGACAAAACAGTGGTAAAGAAAAGAAGATTTATGATATTTAATATTTTATTGGACAGTGTTGTTGAGCTTTTGTTAAATTGTTTTTATGCAACCAGCGTCTGTAAAAGCATCGAAGTACTATTTGTATATGAATTGAATGTTTATGCCTCCGCGCATTAAAAACGTCTTTTTGGGGAGTTAAAAAAAATTATTTTTTCTTTGAGAATTTATAAACATAAACACATCATGTATTGTTTCTAAAATATTTTCCTGCACAGCCATTTCATTTTTAAAAGAATATCGAACTTAATCATTTACAGTGCATACTAATTAAGTTTATTGATGAAAAGCTGTTGTACACATTTTCGTACAATCTTTTATAGAATAGAGTATAACGAAGGGTATGGCGAAAATACAATTACTTTCTCGCGGAAGATTAAATGATGCTGAAACAGACGTATATTAAGCTTTACTTTTACTGTGTTAATACCAATTTAAATGTCATTGGCCTGAGGATGCTAGAGATTTGTGGGAGAGACGTGCTGTCTATTGAAAATTTTCAAAAATTTAACATGAACTCGTACAGAATTTAATCTTAATACTTTTGGAATGTGTATTGTAATATTCATCTGCATACCAGTATGTTGACTTATTAGATGTGAGACCGCGTTTCAAACTCCACATCAGACATCTGCAACAAAACGAAATTTCAGCATATTTCCAGCAAAAACTCTGAAAGTAAATAAAAATTACGGTGGGAAGTTTCTCAAAAAAAAAAAAAAATCTGTCATTCGGAGTCGAATTTAAGCTGTAGGTCCCGCTATTCATGTATAAAAAGTACACACACAACATAAGTAATATGAGAATCTATGTCGTAATACTGACTCAAGGGTTGTAGTGACTAATTATGTATGGCCAGCGAACACAACGCTTTTACAAAATCAAAAGGAAAATAAGGAAAATATGGCAGTATGGTAAGTTACAAAAACTTCTTGAATATATTAAACGTTTAAAGGTATATCTGAAAGTAGAGACAGTTTACACAATATTTCAAAAACTGTTTTAAAAACTCAACTTGTCCTTATTATAACACTATGAGACAGAATACATAAAATTATATACACCCGACTAACTACCTAGTCTAAGTTATTCAGTTAGTTGAGTAGAAGTCAAAAATAATTTTTTTATATTTCACGAACCCTCCAAACTTGTTTCGTTTGACAAAAACGGTTTTTTGATCTGGATTTAAAAAATCCAAAGTTTTTTACAAACTTATATGTTAGGAGTTTTGATGGAGTAAACTTGGAAAATATTATTTTTTTTGTTTATTCAAGTTTCGCCATTCTTAATTGCAAAATTCAATTTAAAAATATGAAATAAGTGGTGATTGTGAAGATATTAACATAGTGTTTGATAAAATTGGACAAAAATTACTGTAGTTATTATTTAAAGAGTATAGCAGCATATATAATTTTTATTATTAATTATTATTAATTTTTATTTTTATTATGCTATTATATGTGAATTAGACAAATCGTATTCCTAAGTGTCATAGTTAAGATCAAGTGATGATTAAATGTCTACATTTCCTTCCATCTGGGAAGAGTTTTTTTCTCTACTGTCCTACCGCAAATGATTTACATTGCTGCACTATACAGGGCTGATTATATGTTTAAATTTCTTCAGTTCCAAATTTTTATAAAATTCATCCTATGGCTTTAGCCTTTCAAAGACACGGAATTCTATGTAATGGAGCCAACATCGGAGTTTGTCTGCATGTGATATTTTAGTTAGGAAGAGCAAACACAACCATATTTAAGTAAACAAAAACATTTTTCATTATCCAAGCCTGTCGTTTATAAATTTGGTGTCGGATTTTGTTCTTGTTTTTTTTGTGTTTACAACGAGATTGTTGTCGTATATGTTTCGAACACAAGCTTTGTGGTGCAACACTTTTTTGATAACATCTTGTTGTTCCTTTAGTTTTGTAAATTCTAATAAAAAATGTAAATGCTTTCAAAGACAGGATGTGTTCTGCTTGTTATTTTTTTTTTCGTTAAATAATATAGAGCTGTCACGTAGCACCTTCACCATCTTTTTATAATTTTTTTTGTCTTTTTCAGTTCTTTGTATTGCAACTATAACTTAATTCTCGTTGGAAATAAATGCTTTATTAAGATTGTTTTTTGAAAGAACATGTCATTCTAAGTATTGTCCATCGAATGTTACGATATTGTTATGTTTTTATCTTTTAAAAACGTTTAAAGTCTGAGCTCATAGATTGCAAATATATACTAGTCAATTGTTCGACAGGTCTTTGTAACGAAAATCTTAAAACCACGATTACTCTCATCAAACACACCGCGTCTTCACACAGACTGAATGAACTTTTACTGTTTATCACTTTTTTATGCTGGTGTTTGTTGCTATATTACGCATTGCGATAATTTGTAAACAAGTTCTTGTTTTTTTTTGTAGCTTTCGTTTATAATTTTAATGTTAAACGATGTAAAAGCAAAGCACCAGTATCTAGATTTTTCCATTTTCGTAACAATATTTTCCTATCTTTTTGGCAAATTATGGAGTCCTCGTCTTTTGAGGCCTAGAATGAGTCCTGTTCTGAAGTGAAGCGTATTCTATGAAAGTGTTCTGTATCGATCGAAACAAATTATAGTCAGAAACGTAATTAGAGGCTAAACTTCCCTTCCCCAGTTTTCCAGATAAATTTTTCCCAACGCTGCAACGTGTAGCCGAGCGTTTTCATGATGAAAAATTACTGCCACGTGCCTGATTGCATATTCAAGTCGCACTTATACAAATTCTCATTTCAAACGAATTAATTGTCCCCAGTTAGTCTGGCGTAGTTTCAGCAGCCGCACACCATTCTGTGTCCCCAAATACAGAACATTACCTTGGCGCAAAGATATTCTGCTTACCTTTAGATTTTGCTCGTTACTCGCATTTCACATATGAATGTGATTCTCGCAAGGGATAATTCGTTGCTTAAATTACTTCAAACATCATTTAATATTTACATATACATACATTCATAATTGGTCATTACAACACTTCAGTCAGGATTACGACCTAGCTACTCACACCATTGATGTTGTGTGTGTTAATTTTATACATGAGTGGCGTGACTTACGGTGTAAAGTCGACTGCGAACGACAGATTTTTGAGAAACTTTTCATGGTAATTTTCTTTACTCTCAGAGTTTTTGCCAGAAATCTGTTGAGAGGAAGTCGCCGAAGAAATACTTCTTGTATTTTGTCTTTATGTCTGTCCTGGGGCTCGAACCATGGCTTTTACGTCTAATAAGCCAACACACTACCTACTACACTACGGCGACTTCAAATAAGTTTTTATTGAGACTCATATATAGGATTTCTTTTTATTCCCGTTTGTGCAAAATTATGTTCTGGGTAATCGGAAGAAGAGCTGTGAAACTCGATGATTTTCATTTGCGGGTGCAATTTTTGTTTTTGTCGCCTGAATTACGTTTAAAGAAAAACTATAATGTGGAGAATTTTTAACGCGCTCTCAAATAATACTGTATTAAGCATTTCCAAACATTTCCAACGGATATTCTACGAATTTTTCCTGAAGGCAAAACAATTTATCCTTACAAAGAGAAGAGCAATATGTCTTAGTCGAACTCATTCGCACATTTCGACATTTGTTCTTGCCATGCTCATAATTAAAAGTGTTTCAAACGGAAATTGTTTTCTTAAGAAACTTAAGAAAGCAAAAGGATGAGACATCTTTATTTTATTTATTGTCTTTTCATTTAATTTAGAGCACAAATGTTAAATAAACAAAATAAAATGAGAAGACAATTTTGATGTTATTTTTTGTTTATTATCGTTGACGCAGTTCAACTATTTGTTTTTGTGTACGTGCTAGTTTATAACAGTTTTGTGCTATTTATGTCGGCAGCATTCATTATATAATGTATTATTCAGTAAAATTTAGTGTTTAAAGAATTTATTGTGTTGAAATATTATTTTGTTTCGTTTACCTTTCATATTTAAAAATTAAAATACGGAATATATGCAGTCAATAAACTTAGAATATGCGACATTACTTAGTTCCTCACTTACTTAATTGGTCATTACAATTCTTTGGTCAGAATTACAACATATCTTCTCACATCACTCATGTTGTGTGTGTTGATTTTATCCACGGCATGTGGGTCACTTACAGTTTAATGTTGAACGACAGATTTGAGAAAGTTGTTCATAGCAATTTTATTTACTTTCAGATTTTTCGCCCGAAGACTGGTGGAATATTTTTTTATATATCGTTTTGTTCGAGATGTTTGCGCCATAGAATGAACAACGGTCTCTGGTTTAATAAGCCAACACATTACCTACCAGACTACCTACCAACACATTACCTACGGCGACTTCACCTACAATTTTATCATTTAAGCATTTAAGCAATTGTCAAGTATTTGTGAAGCAATGCTAGAAAAAAAAGAAAAAAAGAACAATCTCTCACAAAATGAGCATTTATTTAGCTAAATGGCGAATATATCCAAACATCAGTAAAGTTAAGTATTTAATAATATTCACAGAAAAGTGTTTCAGATCAATTTGCAACAGCACGTTTTTTTTCGTGGAGACAAAACTTGTTTGCTTTTTTTTTACTTACAATTTTGACTTTACTTTTTTATTCACAATAGTACAACGTTTCCCTCCATTTTTTAACGTAAGGAACCAAACTATAACTACATACAACGTTTAAATTTATATTACACTAGCTGTACCCTGCGCGCCACCAACTAAAATAAATTTGAAGGAAGGACATTACACAAATGTCCAATTAATTTTGAATAATTTTTCCCGTTGTCCTGATGATTCAGATGAACGGGCCTGAGTAATACATATTCGATCAATTTTTAACCTCACTTCTCGTTGTTTAAGTGGTTCAAGCGAACGGGTCTCGCTTTCAGTCTCAATGCTCGTCTGATTCTGAGGCTCGTAATGATCTTTTTTCCGTGCTTGAGGTGTGAGTCGACCAATTGCTTGTCATTAATTTTGAATAATTTTCAGTGACCCCATCCACCGGAAATTAATCGCACCAACCTCCGTTGCCTCATGCGCAACAACATTTTTAAAGAATGCATAGTTTACAATCTAATTCATTTTGATTAATTTTCAGTGACACCACCTGTCGGAAATTGGTCATACTACCTTAGAAACCTTCGTCGGCTCATGCGCAATAACTTTGCTAAAGATCATATCATGATCAAATGCACAGTTTACGATTTAATTGATTTTAAGTAATTTTCAGTGGAGCCACCAGCCAGAAATTAGTCATACAAACTTAGAAACCTTCCCCGGCTCATGCGCAACAACTTTGCTAAAGATCATAACATGATTAAATGCATAGTTTACGACTCTATAAGGTTCATACAAACAAACATTCATTTTTATATAGGTATGTCGTCCTGGCACCTCGCCTAGATGAAATTTTAAAATAAAAAGTAGCCTATAATTTCAAGAAAATCGGTCCAGCCGTTTAGCCGTCTATAGACTTCAAACAAACCCACAAACAAATAAACACATATTCATTTTTATATATAATATGACTACAAAATTGGTTATTACGGCTATCTTTACACTCCACTTATGTTGTGTGAGTTAATTCTACAGTTTAATGTCGACTCCGAATTATTAGAAACTTTTTATGGTAACTTTTATGTACTTTCAGAGTTTTTTTCCAGAAATCTGCTGAGAGGAAATCAAAAAAAGAAATGTTTTTTCATATTTCGTTTTGTTGGAGATGTTGTCTGACTTGAGGTCTGAAATGTGGCTACAAGTCTAAAAAGCCAACAAACTGTTAGTAATGTTATTCGATTACCTATATACAATAAGTAAATGTACTTGTTATTACACCACTTGTTATTACATTGTTGGATAAAACTTAGTATGCTTTTATGAACTTGTATAATAGAAAAATTTATAATAGAAAATTACTTCTCAATAAAACTTCATTTGAACAGGTTATGGTCCCAGACTCGCGTGTTTTATTAAAATCGATCTTTTTATTTCTGGAAATTTAAAAAAAAAATTTTTTAAGAGAAAAAGGAAAAATGAATACAGCAATTGCACAGTTTCCCAAATTGACGAACAGCAATTATCATGTGTGGAAATTTAACATGGAGTTGTTTTTGCTGGAAAGGGAGTTGTGGGATATTGTTGCTGGTGTGGTTCCTGAAGAACGTGATGCAAAATGGTTGGCGCAAGACGGAAAAGCCAGAGCTGCTATAGGTCTTGCTGTTGAGGAGTCGCAGAAAATTTTGATAAAACATTTGAAAACAGCAAAAGAATATTGGGATACTTTAAAGAAACATCATGAGAAAGCAAATATAACGAATAAGGTGTGTCTTCTTAGATTAATGTCATCGAAAAGGTTGGTTGTTGGCCAGAATATGGAAAATCACATAACGGAATTCTTATCAATTGTTGACCGTTTGCGTGATTTGGGTGAAAATCTGGAAGAACACAAAACTGTTGCATTTTTACTTGGCACATTGCCTGATGACTACAATAACTTGATTTCTTCGTTGGAAATGCGTCCGGAAACTGATCTCACTATAGATTTTGTGAAAGAGAAGTTGGTGCAGGAGTATAAAAGAAAATCTGGGCAAGAACAGAATAGTGATTCTGCGTTCAAGACACAAAAGAAAAGGAAATTTATACCAAAATGTTATTCATGTGGCAAGCCGGGACATTTGAAAAAGGACTGCAGAAATAGAGAAAGGAACAACAATCGTGTGAACATCATAAGAGATGAAAATAATATCTGTTTTGGCGTAATGCAACAAAGACCAAAATGTGAATGGTATGTAGACTCAGCAGCAACAAATCATATGTGTTGTGAAGAAAAGTGCTTTACTAATTTAAACAAAATGACGGACACTGTATATATGGCAAATGGCTCTGAGGTTAAAGTAATCGGAGTGGGAGATTGCAAATTATTTTGTGAAAATAAAGAGATTTCAGTCCGCAACGTACTTTTCATTCCTGAATTAGACGGGAGTTTATTATCTGTCCGGAGATTAACTGATATTGGTTTTGAGGTAAGATTTGATAATGATGGTTGCAAAATTTCTAAAAATGGAAAAATTTATGCCACTGGTTACCTGAAGAACAATTTATTTGTATTAAACCATAAAGATAAAGCCTTGAATATATCTGAATATCAAAATGATTGTGTTCACGTTTGGCATCGTAGACTTGGTCACAAAAATATACAAGCCATAAATATGTCTGTTTCGAAGAATTTAGTGCAAGGTATAAAAATAAGGAAATGCAAATGCTCTTCTGAATGTGAGATTTGTTTAAGAGGAAAGCTCACACGAAATAAATTTCCAAAGTCGTCATCGTCGAGATCTAAAGAAATTTTAGATTTGGTGCACTGTGATTTATGTGGTCCAATGCAAAACACAACACCTAGTGGTAACAGATATTTTTTGACGCTCATTGACGATTATAGTCGTTATTGCACTGTTTTCTTTCTTGCATCGAAGGATATGGCATTTGAAAAAATTAAACAATTTATTGAACAATCGGAGAATCAACTTGGAAAACGTATTAAGATACTCAGAACTGATAGAGGTGGAGAATTTGTAAATAAACAAATGCAACAATACTTCAAGGATAAGGGTATCATTCACCAGTTGGCCGCACCCTATACTCCTGAGCAAAATGGAGTGGCAGAACGGAAAAATAGAAGTTTAATGGAGATGGCGAGATGTATGCTATACGGGGCGAACATGAATATAAAATTTTGGGCTGAAGCTGTTAACAACGCCAATTATATTCAAAATCGTCTTTTGTCTGCTGCTGTAAATGTTACAACATTTGAGTTATGGTATGGAAAACCACCGAATCTGAAACACATTCGTACGTTTGGCTCTGTAGCATATGCTCAAATTAATAAACAAAATCGTAGAAAGTTGGACGAAGTAGCCGTTAAATGCAAATTGGTCGGCTATGCAGAAGAATCCAAAGCTTTTCGCTTATTGAATACCGAAACGGGGAAAATAATCATAAGTCGAGATGTAAAATTTTTGGAACCCGAAAATAATATGAACATAACTACTTTATCTAATTGTGAAAGTGGCGTTTTAAACAATGGTGATGTTGATGACAAAGGTAATTGTAGTCTAGTTAATGTTCTACTAACGAATAAATCTTCTATTGATGGTGCTGTTGATGATTGTGATGTGAATTCTACCCCAAGAAATGTATGTACTGATAATGTATCTTTTGAGTCCCCAAACGAAAGTGACGTTGATGTAATGAGTACCGATAACTTTTGTGTTTTTGAATCATCTTCCGAGTCAGAAACAACACAACATGTTACTCCCAGAATGTCTTCGAGAAGCAACAAAGGCGTACCTCCTAAAAAATATGGTTACAAAATTTGCGGTGAAGTAGATCCAGTAAGTTTTGAAGATGCTTTGTCTGGATCGGACAGTAAATATTGGTTGGAAGCTATGAAAGAAGAAATAAGAGCACTAGAAGAAAACAATACATGGGATTTGGTGGAGGTTCCCAAAAATTGTAAACTAATAGACTGCAAATGGGTATACAAAATTAAACATCTGATCAACGGTGAAAAGAAATATAGAGCTAGACTGGTCGCGAAGGGATTTTCTCAGAAATATGGTGAGAATTATGATGAAATATTTGCACCAGTTGTAAAACCAGCTACCTTCCGAAGTTTACTGGCTATTGCGAGCTACAAAAATATGAAAGTACGTCACGTAGATATTAAAACAGCATTTCTTTATGGCGATATAGATGCGGAAATATATATGAAACAGCCAAAGGGATATACAATAGCCGGAAAAGAGCAATTTGTCTGTAAATTGAATCATAGCTTGTACGGTCTAAAACAGTCTTCTCGTTGTTGGAATCTCCGTATTAATAAGGTACTAATTGATTCGGGATTCAGAAGGGGAGAAGCAGAACCTTGTTTGTATGTGAGAGGTAGTGGCGATTCAATTACTTACGTTCTTATCTACGTTGATGATATTGTCATCGCATCGAAGAATGATGTGGAAATCAATGATATTATAAAAATTTTAAAGTCCCAATTTGAAATCACTGATCTAGGTGATTTGAGGCTTTATTTGGGAATCGAAGTCACACGAGAAAATGGAATGTTTTATTTATCACAAAGAAAATATATTGAAAAAATATTGGATGATTACAATCTTAAAGATGCAAAGATTTCAACTATACCGATGGATCCTGGTTATTTGAAGGTAAATTCTGAAAATATTCTGAATAACAACAATTTATATCGCAAGGCTATTGGTTCGATGTTATATGTTTCAAATAACACACGTCCGGATATCGCTGTGGCCGTATCAATCCTATCTCGAAAAATACATACATACATAAATAAGTAATCCAAATGATAATGATTGGACAGAATTGAAGCGAGTCATGAAATATCTGAAGGGTACAAAGGACCTAAAGTTGTGTGTGGGTTCTACATCAGATTTTCAATTAAAAGGGTATGTTACTCTGATGGACTGTATTGGTGAAACGTTGTGGACCACTTTTGTCCTCAATTTCGGGTCACTATAAGAAAAAAGGAACCAAAATAAGAAAAGTTCCAAAAGCACTTAAGACCACAAAATAAAACACTTTCCTTTAATTTGACCACTATTTTTTTTCGTGTACTATTTGCTCTAATTATTTTCAATCTTGTGACACTTCACCGTGATGGGTTTCTCAGAGATTCGATTATAGATTACCTTGGACCTTTGTCGATCGTTTTGCCAATTTGTAAATAAATATGATTCGATTGTTTCTTCAGCACTTCAAATTTGTAGATATTGTTTATTTAACACCACAATTTCTTATTATTAAACTTATAAATTTTTAACAATTTTTCATCACTGGCCGAATGCCTTAAATTTCACGAACTCAATAATTATTTTCACAATCTTTAGTTTCCATATATTTCCTTTTTTTTAATGTATCAATGCATCCTTTTGGATTAGCAAAATTAGAATGATATAAAAGTTGAACTTATACAAAACAAGAGGCCTAAGCTAAACACAATTACAGCGTAATGTTAAAAAATATAAAGCTTAGATAAATTGAAATTACAGTACAAAAAGCTTAAATTAATATACTAACGCCCTCTGTTGGTGGCTAGGCCTCTTCATGTCGATCGTTGAGATGGGATTTTCCAATCTCCGGACTTAAACAGGGTATGCTGATGCTGACTGGGCAGGTGATATAAAGGACCGAAAATCAACAAGTGGTTTTATTTTTAAGCTTGGTGATGCCGTGATAAGTTATGCCAGCAGAAAACAACAGAACGTAACTTTATCATCAACTGAGGCTGAATTTGTTTCTCTTGCGGAAGCGTCTCAAGAATTCCTGTGGCTTATCCAGTTCCTGAAAGAATTTCAAATTCACATCTGTAATCCCATAATTTTTGAAGACAACCAGAGCTGTTTAAAGATGCTACAAGAGGAGAAAATAACACCAAGAAGCAAGCATATAGACGTAAAATATTATTTCGTGAGAAATTTAAGAAAGACTGGAAAGGTGCTTTATGAATATTGTCCTACTGATTCCATGTTGGCTGATATTCTAACTAAACCCTTACAGAGGATAAAGATTTGTAAAATTTAATTGGTTTATATTAATAATGATTTTTATTGTATTATTTTTTAATATTCGAACTTGTATTGTATTGTATATACCTGAAGCAATATTTATAATATTGAGAAGGGGTGTTAGTAAAGTTATTCGATTACCTAGTATATGTACTTGTTATTACACCACTTGTTATTACATTGTTGGATAAAACTTAGTATGCTTTTATGAACTTGTATAATAGAAAAATTTATAATAGAAAATTACTTCTCAATAAAACTTCATTTGAACACAATCTAGACATCAACGACTTCATTACGTTTAGTTTATTATGTGCAAAACAGCTGCAGGTTTATGAAGTATGAATACAATATCCCTTCTATATGAATCATCTTTTCTCGTTTATAAAACGAAAACAGAGTAACTTAGCCAACTTTCTTCTGGAAACCAAAAAGAGTATGAAAGTGGGAATGTAGAAACAAAATTGTTAAATATTTGCGAAAATAATTTCAACTCCCATGTAAAGTAAGTAATACACAGTCATATGATATAATAATGACACCAACGCGACCTGCAGAGGTTTGAAAGTTTATTTATTATTAGCATAATACGCAGTTGGTTGTTCAAGGACAGATATTTTAATATAAAAGATTTATTGTGTTCCATATTGGTCATGAGTGATGACCCTAGTAAAATTATCATTCCAACTTCTACAGAAGTAGGTAGGTTGGCTGAAGTGGCAGATTTGATACAAAAGCTCACTTGAGCACGCATAGCGTTCCATTGTTATGCTACAGGTAACGCAGTCTCTGTACTAATCGAATTCTACTAAACTAATCGAAGAAGATGCTCAATGCAAGGGCTGCACACTAATACACGACTCCGCTGTTCTGGAAACCAGCCTAAACGTTTAATAAACAAAGCTCTGTCCTTTATATTAATGGATGATAACTCCGTTAAGCCGTCAAAGAATTGAGAGCCAAGTACCCTAAATAATCTCCTAGCAATAGGTGGGCATTGGCAAAGAAATTGTAACAATTTCTATCCTCTTCAACCGACACAACCTAGGCAAAAGTTGTTTGATGGGAACTGCATATCTTCTCATGACTCAATTTTTCTCATTTTAATACTATTCCAACTGGAATAATGACCATGAAAACTAATAAAGGGCGATATGAGCTTTTTTATTGACCAGAAAGTGGCTCCTGAAAAGTTGTGTGCTCCTATAGAGTGTGTGAGTGTGTACACCTCACTTGTAGGAAGTCGTCGGTGACTGGATGTGCGGCCAGCGTTCAAACCCCAGGTCAAACAATTTCAAATTTCGACTTTAAGCTGTAGGTCCCGCAACGCATGTATAAAAAATTGACACATACAACGTAAGTGACGTGAGAAAATTTGCGTTACGAACTTCATAGCAGTTATAATAAGCCCATACACTGAGAATACCGCATAACAACTTCTGCAGAAGCTGTACTGGTAAGGAAGAAGATAAGACAACTGAAAATTTGCCCTGATGCTTGGGCACCCGAAATTTATGTGTTTTGGTTAAAATACTTAACTTCATAATAGTACCGGAGTGACTGAGAGATTGCACAGATTCTGATGCCATTTTAAATATAAAATGTTCAACTAGTTTCTTTTAAATTCTACTTCTAGACGCAGTGGGTAAACAATTAACACAAAAAGCACAAAACCAGAGGAAATTCAATTGTACAAACGTTTGTAGACAAAAACAACAGCAGCGTAAAATCTTTCAAAAGAAAATGAAAAGAATGAAACACAAAACCGAATTAATTTTCATGAACAGTGAAAATTACTTTCAATAACTAATTAGCTTTCTGCTGTCCATTTTCTTCCAGTTTTGGATATGAAATTCCTTTCTGTTTAACTGAATGTTTGTTTTTTGTCTTGCAACTGTTCAGCACATTTTGGTTTCGTTAAGTATTGCTGTGGTGTGGTGTTCTTGTTGAGTTCATTAATTTCATGCAAAAATTTCGGATTTTTTGTCTCTCTTTTGTTTAACCGTACTTTTTTATTTAAATCTGTAAACCGAAGGGAAAGAATGACAAACAAATATCCCAATAACAATCGCTACATGTCTCAGAAAAGATTTCAGTTCCATGGAACGAGAATGATTGTATACGAGAACATACTGTGAACGTAAGTTCGTAAAATTATCAGCAGTGCCAAGCGTCTCTGTGAGTCAGTTACTTTACATATACATACGTACGCAAAGCGATCTAAAAAACGTCTGCTTTTAAAAGTGATTAGGATCCTTTTATACACGGCGTGTTAGTAGATGTCTGCACAATTCACCAAACTGAGGAAAATATCAATTGTACACAATGCTACACTCACACAGATATAACGGAGCTTCATAGCACATCTGTCGGGACTATTGGGAATTTTAAACATGAGTTAAAAGTATAACTCCCACTTTCTGGGAACTAATAGACTATGGGTGAGCGAAATTTCACATAAAAAGTCTCGGGGTCAAATAGCACGATTTCGATGTCCAGTTCACATCACCTCCACGTAATATGATCGTGCCCTCAAATCGCTCGTGTAGAGTATCCAATGCGATATATGCTATGTGGCATGTACATTGTACATTTGTATCGATATCATCTAATTCAGGCCAAAAGACATTGATAACTATCGACCTGTGGCCCTCGCCATTGAGAGTGATTGCCTCACACAAGTGCATTTATGCATTTGAAATATACATTTAGGACGCCGCCAGCCCAAAACCACACCAAACAGTGACTTTTTTGGGACGTATTGGGCGCCCATGGATTTCATCGTTTATCGTTATTTGCTTATTTGATTGTTCACGTTAACTGTCAAAGTTTGGAAGTCCCTATTTAAGGATAGTGTATAACAAATGAATATTAGCTACTCTCATATAGACTGAATTATGCAGTCAACAACGCCCATAATAACCTACAGTTTAAAGTCGATTCCGAGGACAGATTTTTGAGAGGAAGTCCCCGAAGAAATATTTTTTTTATTTCGTTTTGTTCGAGTTGTCAGGCGTGGGGTTTGCACCACGGCTTGACGTCTAATAAGTAAAAACACTACCTAATAGACTAAGGCGAAATTCCTTTGGTTACTTACTTGTTTCAATTGCATAACAAAAAGTTTTTTTAAAAACTTTGGAAAAAAATTTGCTTAATTTGCTTATATTTTTGACATCGATATGTTCTTAGCATTTATACAGTCTTTTTCGTCCTCTTTTGAAGCCATCTATATGTGGAATATCGTAAAATTGCACCAAAAGCTGACATCATTATATTACACCATGAGGACGAGATTTGTTCAGTGGTACGGGCTACCTAGAATTACATGGCACTACAATACAGGGCAAAACCAAACAAACATTATAATGAATTACAATCGATTTTATATTTAATACACACTGGCGAGCAAAAGTCTTTTAAAAAAAAAAAACTTCAGTAAAATTATTTTTTTTAAATATAGTAGACAGCCTAAATGTTATTTAACAGCACTTATCCTGTTTTGCTCGCTTCTCATTTCTGTTTAACTGCTGAAATTAGACCGATTTCCCTAATGCACGTCGTGTAGTCCATTCGCTAAAATTCTTGTTTATGGCATTTGCCGCTGCTTTCGGAGTTCTGACTTCGTATTTACGTAACAATCGCTCCAGTAGCCATGCGCCATCATCATTTAGAGATCTTGGGCAACCTCCAGTATATTTGAATGGCTTTGCATTTCACTTTTATGGTTGGAAGTACTGTCCGATGACAAACGCCAACCTTTCCAGCAAATTTTTCTTGATTTCTCTTTCTTGAACTATGTTGTTCTGAACTTTAATCGAAATTTTCTTCATTTATTTTTTTTTTTGCATTATCTTGTGAAAAGATTGATCCTTCGTTTGATCAAAGCGGACAAAAATTACCATAGTTATTATTTAAAGAGTCTAACAGTCGATTTATATATTTCATATACATATCGTTAGTATAATTCGCAAATATTTTTCATATACATATCGTTAGTATAATTCGCAAATGTCCCTTTTTTCATATTGTACAGGAGACACAAAAAACATTGTTGCTTTTTCAGTTTTTAAAATTTGTAAACTTTTAAATGCAATTATTTTTACAAAATAGCTCTCTTTAAATTACTTAGATCAAAAATTAATAATTAATATTCGTGGAATTAGCACGTGTTTTGAATATTTTTCGTAGTTTAGCGTTTTTGCAAACTACAAAATTACAACAACTTTAAACTACTTAATAACATTTTTGCTGTTGTAAAATATGTATTTTGTATAATGCTAGCGTTTTGCATTAAAATCTCAATTATGGAAAAAAGTGGACTTAACGTCTTTGCGAATTATACTAACGATATGTATATGTTTTTCAAATGAACCTTTAGTTCAAAAATATTTAGAATTTTTGATGGATCTAAATTTTTTATCGCAAAATGAAATAATAATATTTGCAAAAAACACAAATATTAGCCAACTTCTGATAGTCGTGCAAACGTGAAATTGACACATTTTGCGATAAACAATTAAGACCCATAGAAACTTTTGAAAATTTTTTAAGTAAAAGTTTTATGTTTTTTAATTAAATTTTGCAATTAAGAATGGCTAAAATTGAATAAATAAGAAAAAAAATATTTGTCTTTCCAAATTTCGATCAAAACTCATAAATGTAAGTTCGAACCGTATGTTTATGTATATCATTTTAAAGGCTCATCTGTCGCCTTTTCAAAAAAGTTTGGATTTTTAAAGTGGTTTAAAAAATATTTGAGTTATCACTAATTTTATGTGAAAAGATCAAAAATACCGTTTTTGTCAAATAAAACAAGTTTGGAGGCTTCCAGAAATATAAAAAATTATTTTTGAGTTCTACTGCTCAAAACTCAAAACTTACACAATGATTGTATTTTGACTGTTGCACCGTGTAATCGAAAGAATATTAAGTAAGGGATTTTTAAAAATAGATAACGAGACGTCAAAAACTGGATAAATGAGGAAATTCGATTATAAAGTTATTTTTTTAACAATTTGTGTCGTTGGTTTAAGTTTGATAGTGATTTCCTACATATTCAATTGGTCAATTCACACAAGCCGTTGTATCGTTGTATTCATTATATTGTTTTACGACCATACAACAGTGTATGTTTGTTGTTGATAATTTTCATGTAAAAATCCGATACACTTATACACATTTTTTCATATGTTTTTAAAAGTTGTATTGGTTTCGTGCTATCAAATTGTGTGAATGCAAAAAATGTGTCTATGTTTTTAAAAAGTTGTGTTGGTTTCGTGCTATCAAATTGTTTGAATTTCAAAAATTATAAAAAAGAATACGACATACACAATACAGCATAGCATTGAGCGTTCACAAACAACCAAGTGTATTCAATACAACATACACGATACAAAGTCGTGTGAATTGGTCAAATATTTTATAAATTTTATTTACTCACTTTTCCTCGCCACTATAAATGCTGCATGTTGCAAATATGTTTTTTTTTGTACAACTTAGAAAAAATACTGTTTTACTGGTAAATTTTACGATTTTTGGTCAAAGCTTAGTAATAAATATGTAAAGAAATTTAAAAAGTATTTTATTTTAAAACATATTTTTAAATTTGTTGAATTAGTTAAAACTTTTGGCCTTTTGACTTCAGGTATTAATTAAAAGGAAATAATTTTCTTAAATTTGTTTCAATTAAAGTCTTCATACCGCCAGTATATTACTTGGGCACCCAAAATTTTTATGTTCTTTCTCCCTTTTGCCATTTCTGTTGTTTTTATTTTTTCGTTAAATTTTTTTTGAACTACATAAAATACTTCATAAAATTTCTGCTCGTCTGCCGTCAATAAGCTTTCTTTATATTTCTAAAACAGAGTGAACAGAACAAAGGCTAAATATTTAGTATTAATGTGAAGCATGTTTGAAATGACTGCGGAGAATTGCCACTGTAACCCATTCATTAATGAAACAAATTTAACAACATGACACCCAAATAAGAAAAGGCTTCATATGAATTAATAAGGAAAAGAGGCATTTTATGTGGTATCAACATATTTTTCTTGAATCTTGTCAAACTTTAGTTAGCATAATTAAACAAAATTTATGCGAATTAAAAAAGGCCCAAAAATAAAAAAGTATCTAAAATTATGTAAATTTTTAAAAATACTTCAATATAATTTATTACGTAAGCACTTTGAAATTAGCCCCTTATTTCTCCAAAAATGTTCCTTTTAAATTGTTTTAATTCAAATTATTAATAATTTCTTTTTAATCTACATTTTTATTTGTTTTTCTAAAATATTGAAGTCTTTAATAGAAATCAAAAAGCTTTTCATCAGACACATTTCATTGGTATTGTTCCACTACTACATACGATTGTATAAATGCTCGATTCTGTAGAATATTTAAGATCTTACCCTCATACGAATAACTCCAAATTATTTTAAGATTAACAATTATATCGGGTATTTCAACATGGACTCTCGAACTTTGACAGATAACAACGACCATTTTGTAGGGACTATATCTGTCAAATTAGTTCCCATGTATTCAAACTATTTTGCCAAATATCAACGCAACCTCACCGTTTTATCATGCGTATTTGGCCTCACTGTCTAATAAGGTTAGACTACGGCGGCTTCACTCTTTTATCGAAATGTCATATTCAGCGATAACACCTATTTCTGCATTAATGTTTACTTAAACAAATAAAATTGTCGAATGTGGGATGATATCAATTCTCTGCATGCCGAAGAATTCATTGTTTGGTGCAAATTTAGGGCTTACGGCATCATAAGTACATAAGAAATGTATAATGTAATGAAACGGAACTCCTTAACACCATAACACCACAGCCAGGGAAAACATGATAGTTATAAGAGGCTATAAAGCTGACCCATATAAAACTTTTAAGCAGATAAAAGTTTAATAATGCTCATCTTATGGTATTGATATATCATCTAGAACTATTAGACGATGTTTTCATGAAGCTTTTTTAGGTGATCTATCGTATCAAAAAAAAAAAATTAAGTCCAGATTTTGTTTTGTCAAATAAACAAATATGTTATGGAGCGACGAACCTAAAATTAGCCCATGGAGATCAGAATGTAAACGGTATGTATATATGGCGTCCAGTTAACCAGTTTTATATTTCAACGATATATTAAACCATGATTCCGGTCTGTGTATGTGAAATAAAAGTGACTTCATTGTCTATCCATCTTCTTCCTTGAGCAAGTTATTGTTATAGTTAAAATTTTCCTATATGCGTTACTTTATAATGAGCTGGAATTTTTATTGACAGTACTAGTAAATTACGTAAATTTTGTTATCTCAGAACATATTTGGCTAGTTTATTTTGTTACTATTAGTGGCTTTATTATAACAGCAGTAACAATAAATAAAATTATTGGTAACAACGTACGTACGAAGGACCCATCGTCTTTATGACTCTGTGTTTGTTGTAGCATAATATACATATGTTCTCAACAATCTAAATTCTCGTATATTGCATCAGTTTTTATTCTTCCAGTAATTATAATTTAAATGCGCAGCATATAAATTAATGCATTTAAGAATGATATAAAATGTGGTATAAGGGAAACTTTTCTGATAAATTATAATGTTTATGTTGAAAATAATTTGGATTATTCAAATCACATAAACACAGACAATAAATTCATTATCAAATTATTCTAGAACTCGTTGTGTTACACTTCAAACTTTTTTTCACTTTTGCCTTTGTAAAAACTGTTGGAAATATAAAAATGGAAAATCGAATAATAATATCCAGAATGCTAAAATTGCTGAAAGTGATGGAGATCGTGATAACTTTTGTTTCGTGTTGAATGCTGAACCTGGTATATGGGTTGTCGATTCTGGCGCTCCTTGTCACATATGTAGTATTAAAGAAGAATTTGTAAATCTTGATTTGACTTAGTGTGAAATGGTTACAGTAGCGAATGGTAATGTCGTATATTCTGCCGGTATAGGTTCCTGTAAGATAAAATTTCTGAACGATAAGGGTGTTCAAACGGTTGTTACAGTTGATAACGTTTTGTATATTCCGTCATTTAAGGGAAATTTACTGTCCGTAAAAAGACTGTCTGCTGCTGGTTCTAAGATTCTGTTCTACGACCCAAATTGCGAAATTCTTGATATGAATAATGATAAAATTAGCGTCGCGAAATGTGTTAACAATTTGTATCAACTTGAAACGCAAAGAGGCGAGAATGCTATGGTTTCTGTTTGCAGTCTGAATCGGTGTCAACATTTTTACCATAAAATATTTGGCCACAGGGATATGAACGCAGTTAAGGCTATGCAATCTGGTAAGCTTGAAAATGATTTTAAAATTGTCGATTGTGGAATTCGCAATACCTGTGAAGTATGTACAAAATGTAAGCTAACACGGAAACCATTTCCTAAAAAATCGGTTACTAAAACTGGGGAAGTGCTTGAATTAGTACATTCGGATATTTCCAGTCCAATGAAACATACCACCCCCAGCGGAAGAAGATATTTTCTAACCCTCATTGATGATTACAGTCGTTATACTGTGGTGTATTTACTAAGTGAAAAATTTGAAGTTTTCGAGAAGATGAAAATATATATTGAAATGGTGAAGAACAAATTTGGTATAGTTCCTAAGTGTATAAGATCAGATAACGGTGCCGAGTATAAATAGAAAAGGATGCAGACTATTCTTCGGAATTATGGCATCAGATCTCAATTTTCTGTTCCTTACGGGATTACGTTTTGTGAATACTAATGATAACAAAGTTTATATAAGTAGAGATTATAAATTTGCTTCTATGAAAATTGCGATGAAGTCTAAAGATGATCGAAATTCGTTTGCGGACAACACTTTGGAAATTAATATTTCATCTAAACGAGCAGATAATAATGATTCTGATGGTGATTCCTTTTGTAGCGTGAGTACTGATCTTGAATATTTTGGGGAAAGTACTGTGCTTGATGAACCAGTTGTTAGACAATCGGCTAGGGAAAATAAGGGTGTTCCGCCTACGAAATATTCTAATCTGGTTGAGTCGGATGTCATTATTGAACCTAAAACATATAAACAGGCTATCATGTCGGAACAGAAACTTCAACGGAAAGCTGCTATGCAGGAGGAGATCAATTCTGTGAAAGAAAATCAAACTTGGGATTTGGTTCGTGCTCCCCCAAATGTGAATATCGTTGGCTGCAAATGGACGTACAAGATTAAGCGTGATGTGAATGGTAAAGTCCATAGGTTTAAAGCTCGTTTGGTCGCCCAAGGCTTTAACCAAAAATACGGTTGTGATTACGACGAGGTATTTGCACCAGTTGTGCGTCAACCACCTTTTCGCATTTTATTGTCTGTTGCTGCTGCCAGGAAAATGATTGTTGAACATATGGATATAAAATGCGCGTTTTTGAATGGCTGCTTGAAGGAGACTATTTTTATGAGATAACCGCCTGGTTTTATCGAAGGTGACGAAGAAATGGTATGCAAGCTTAATCGAAGCATTTATGGTTTAAAACAAGCTGCAAATGTCTGGAACAAAGCTCTTAACAACGTTTTGATTGATGGTGGTTTCATTCAGAGTAAGGCTGATCCATGTATGTACCACAAAGTCATAAATGGGGAAGATGTTTACATGCTGGTCTATGTTGACGACTTGGTGGTTGCTGCTAAAAATGGTCAACAGATAAAAGGCGTTTACAGTATGTTAAATAAAAAATTTGAAGTGAACAATCTAGGAGCTATTTCTCAATATCTCGGTATAGAGATTATAAGAACCGATGGCTTCAATTATAAGATGAGACAGCAACAATATATTGAGAATGTATTAATAAAATTCGGTTTGCAAGATGCAAAACACTCCAAATATCCGTTGGAACCCTCTTACGGGAAAAATGAATCTGAATTGTTACCACGAAATGATGAATACCAAAGTTTACTGGGTTCTTTGTTATATATATCCATAAATACGCGTCCTGACATTTCTGCAAGTGTCTCCATATTGGCAAGAAAGACAAGTAACACCTCCTGTGAAGATTGGAATGAATTGAAGCGCATAGCGAAGTATCTAAAGGGGACATCTGAAATGTATTTAAACCTCAACGGTGGCTCATATAGTCGAAATCTGCTGATCGCCTATGGAGATGCCAACTGGACGGATAGCAGAATTGACAGGAAGTCCAACTCTGGCTATATATTACTATTTAATGGTTGTTCAGTCAGCTGGGCTTGCAAGAAACAAACATGTGTATCTTTGTCAACAACAGAAGCGGAATTCATCGCACTCTCCGAAGCTGCAAAGGAAGTTATATGGAACCGAAATGTCTTTCCGATTTGGGATGTCAGCAAACTCATCCAACCACAACATACGAAGACAACAGAAGCTGCCTGAATTTGATCAAAAACGAGAAACTAAGCAATCGATCTAAACATATAGACACGAAATTCCATTTTGTAAAAGATTACGTCGACAAAGGGATAATTAGCTGTGACTACTGCCTTTCCGAGGAGATTATAGCAGATATGCTGACAAAGGCGATGCCTACAACAAAACTGGAAACCTTCAGACTGAAATCTGGTGTTTACTAATTTGAGGAGGAGTGTTGAAAATTATTTTGAGTATTCAAATCACATAAACACAGACAATAAATTCATTATCAAATTATTCTAGAACTCGTTGTGTTACACTTCAAATTTTTTTTCACTTTTGCCTTTTCTAATCAATTAATAAATTGTTAAATACAAATACTAGAAATAGTTTTATTTCTAATAGTTTAGGACATTTAATTCTGGTTGTTTGCTACAAAGAGGAATGGATAACACTATTAATAACCTAGCAATTGCAAAAAAATTACCTGAAGACTTGTATACAAATGCTGTCAAATTACTTATGTAATAATTTCATACAAAATGTTGACAATAAATGTTGCTAACGTTCTACACTATACTTGCTGTTAAAACATTTAGAATTTATACCGCAACATTATTTTGCCATTTCAACAAGTTTCCGGCAACATTTTATTCCTTACAAAATAACAGGAGCCTGTTTTCTTTCGCTGATAATTTAACAAACATTTTTGTTCATTAAATTATTATTTTGTGGAAGTTTTTTATTTTGATTGTAATCTGCAGAAGTAAAACCTTTCTATAATTTTGCTATATTAATAAAAATTTAATCATTTTTAAATTGCGTTTATATTACAACTCAATTTTTTTTTTCTTAACTTTTTATATTCCATAATATTTGTTTTTGTTATATTATTACATACCAGAGATACGTTCATATTATATACACCGTAAACTTGGTATAAAGGCAATCATTACAACATCTACTGCATTTGATCAACATATTTCACAAATATGAACAAGGTAGGAAACTTTAGGAAATTTTTATACTATTCGCCAACATTGTTCCGCGCAACAGTCAAAGTTTTTCTTTAATGTTTATTTAATTGTGTTTGATGTCCACAAGTTTGATATTGTTGTATGTGTTCGATAAAAATGTTTAATTTGATTTGTCTGTTCAATAATAATCCCATACAACCAAATGTATTTGGCCAATTCACACGACTTTGTATCGTGTATGTTGTATTGAATACACTTTTTGTTTGTAACGCTAAATTTTATGCTGTATTGTATATTTCGTATTCCAATCGTCAAAAGACGATAAGAAGAAGAGACCTGTGTTCATATTTTGATTATCAAGCAACAAAATGAAAAATATTACGGAAGAAAGTAAATTAATTAATTCTCTGTACGAAAAATATAATTTTGATATATCAGTTGATGACTTAAGTTACATAGAAAATATTTTGTATTTTTATTCTTCTTCTTGATTACTGGCATTTACATAAACTGATTGCACGAAACCAATACAACTTTTAAAAACATATGAAAAAAAATGTGTAAGTGTATCGGATTTTTATATGAAGGTTATCAACAACAAGCATACACTGTTGTATTTTCGTCCAACAATACACCTAATACAACGATACAAGGGCTTGTGTGAATTGCTCAATTGTAACAATAAGTTTTATTGTATGCGTTAAAACTAAAGGGTCCGCCAAATAACTTTTTTTTTGAAAATGCTTTTAAAAAAACTACTGAATATTTTCTCAAATTATTATTTTTATTTGAAAGTACAACCCTTCCGGTTAATAATGGAAAACAATTTCATTCAAATGGCCGCCTCGGCTGGCCATGCACGATTGGTCCAATTTTTAAGCACATTATCGATTGTATGCAGCTGTATTTCACCAATGGCTTCACGAATATTGTCCTTTAAAGCGTCAATTGTCTCTAGCTTGTCGGCGTAACACTTATCTTTGACGGCACCCCACAAATAATAGTCCAACGGTGTCAAATCGCAGCTCCGAGGTGGCCATACAACATCAGCTCTGCGGCTGATAATGCGATTTTCAAAAACAGGTCGCAAAACATCGAGTGTAGCTTCGGCTGTGTGGCACGTAGCGCCGTCCTGTTGAAATCAAATGTTGCTAATATCCTCTTCTTCAATTTTTGCGAACAAAAATTCGTTCAACATGGCCCGATAACGATCGCCATTGACTTTAACGGCTACTCCTTGCTCATTTTCGAAGAAAAGTGGCCCAATTATGCCTCTGGACCAAAATCCGCACCAAACAGTGACTCGTTTTGGGTACGTCGGATTTTCAATGTATGCGTGCGGGTTTTCTGTGCCCTAAATGCGACAATTTTGCTTGTTTACATACCCACCAAGACCAAAATGAGCTTCTGTAAGTCGATCGCAGGCCCACTTAGCAAAGCGAAAACGCATTGGATGGTCAATTGGCTTCAACTCCTGAACCAATTGGACATTGTATGGCGTCATACTAAGTTCTTTATGCAAAATTCGTCTCAATGATGTCTCCGAAATGTTCAATTGTTAAGAACGACGGTGAATTGATGTTGATGGCGCTTCACGCACTCTTTCTGCCACAACAGCAATATTCTCGGGTGTACGCACTGTTTCTGGCTTTTCACGCTTTGGTTTATCGATGAGGATGCCAGTTTCTTTCACTTTTTTCACAAGATAACGAACATACGGAGCTGACGGTGCTTCTCTTCTTCCAAAATCCGTACGCAATTTTCGCACACATTCTGCAACATTACCTTGATTTTCAAAGTAATGTCGCATTATTTCCCAGCGTTGTTCAAGCATTTACACAACCATATTCGTTCAGGGGAAGATAAAACTAATTATCTGTCAAATCAGACATGAGCTATGTGTTACCATTCACGAAATAAGCACTAGTTGAAAAAAAAACGTTAGATGGCGGACCCATTATATATATTTTTCAAATGAACTTTCAGTTAAAAAATGTTCAGAATTTTTGAAGGATCTTGATTGCTTAGTGAAAAATGTGCCAATTTCACACTAAAAGTTGGCCAATGTTTGCGCAAAGCAAAAAAAAAAATATTTGTAAAAAAACACAAATAACGGTCTCGTAGTTACCCAAATGTGAAATTGACACATTTTGTGATACACAATGAAGATCCATCAAAAATTTGTAAAATTTTTGAAGTTCATTTGTTAAGGTGACATATATAAAAAATTTAACACTTCTGTTATACTATTTAAATAATAACTGCGGTAATATTTGTCCGATCAAACGCATAGTCAACCTCTTCCCAAGATAATGCACTTTCAGAATGTCACCACTTATTTTATATTTTTTAATTAAATTTTGTAATTAAGAATGGTTAAACTTGAAAAAATAAGAAAAAAATATTGTTTTTTCAAATTTACCCGATCAAAACTCATAACATTTAAGATTGAACCATATATTAATGTATACCGTTTTAAAAACTCATCTCTCCCCTTTTCAAAAAAAATTTAAAAATCCAAAGGAAATTGGATTAAAAAATATTTGAGTAATCAATAATTTTGTATGAAAAGTTTAAAAAAATCGGTTTTTATCAAATAAAAGAAGCTTGAAGGGTTCGAGAAAAAAATTTTTTTTGAGTTCTACTCAACAAAACTCACAATCTACACTATGTCATTAGCTGGGTGTATTTAGACTGTCGCACCGTATTATTAATCGAAATGTGAGTGATTTTCAATCACAATGTATATTGTTTCTTATGCAAGAGATAATCCAGAAGATTAATATTACAAGATCAAAATAAGACATACTGCTCATAAAATATTTTTCTTGCATTAAGTTGCCAATATTTTTTAATTTCTTGAATGAAGAAGTTAAAAGTAATTATTATTTTTAGTTCTTTTTATTATGTATTAATAGTTTCACACAACAATACTATTTCTTATTAACTCGCGCTAATATAAAAACCCTTCCCAAAACCTAGAAAACATAAATAAAACATAAAGAAACAAAGCAGACAAACAATTTAAGAGGGACAGAAATACTTTTTGGTAATATTTGCTGTCCCTTTTACATTAAATTGGCAATATGTCAAATTCAGTGTCGCTTGTGTGTACCCTGTGTTTACGTCGACCGGTAAAATTCCATTTACCATCCTCAGGCTACTTCCCGATAGTCTGATGCATAAATCAAATCGCTTCTAAAATTATCCAGAAAAAAATTAATTTGTCCCAAATCCGAATGATTTGAGAAGAGTTATCGCTTCTATTTACCTTTCCTTTCGCCGAATACACTTTTTCAAATCCCTCTTAATACTCCACAGAAAGATTCCACCCTCCTCGCGATCTGGTGCAGCCCTTGCGCCGATCAACTTCTTCTTCTTTCGTGGTTTGGAGGACCTTGGTCAGTACTGAGACTGCGTTCACCTGTGGAGTCAAAACGGACAGCTATGCGTGCTCAAATGAGCTTTTGGTATCAAAGCCATCACTCCAACCTCCCTACCTACCTCGTGATCTGATCGAGCAAATTCCTACTTGACTTAGGCATGCCTTGTTTTACGGATTTAGAATTTTATTCAAAGCTCGTGTCAACCTCATAAGAACTGAGTGTTCTGAAGGCGTCCTGGATATAACTTTGTAGTGCTATGACACGTCCTCTGTACTTCCTGTTCAAGTTTATTGAGAACATGTTTCGATGACGAGGACTTTGAAGACTTGGAAACAATCAACGAATTTCTTCATAGGTTCTGAATAATTTACTCCGGAGTTAATTTTTTAGGTATTCAATGTCTCATATTGATACTTTGATCTCTGTGGAGTGAACCATATACAAAATTCGTTTAAAATGAATTCATTTACAACATTTTGTTCTCACGCTAAATTTAATTAGAAAATCTAAATTTGTAATTGGTTTTCGAGTGTGTTGAAGGACGTCAAATTGTATAATTATAAAAAAATTAATAATTTAATAATGAAAGTAAAATAAAAAGTGGGTAGACAAATAACAAACAATTATTTTAGAATTTAGCAAGAGTTTAAGGTCATTTTAATTGACTTATGCAAGGGATTCAATTGCAATGTTTTCATGCATAGATAACGTTACTAATTGTTATAAAAAATTTTATTATATTTTTCTTTTTGTAAACTATTAAATTTTAAAATTTGTTAATCTAATGTGTACAGGTTGGGTCATTTAAAAATTAAAATTTAAAAAAGCAACAAAACAAAAACGGTTTGAAATTTTGCTAATTTATTCACATTGTTCCGGATAGAAATGGAATATTATTTCATTCATATACTGCCTCGGATGGCCTAACAGTACCTCAATCGATCGGACCAATTTTGGTGTACTTTTTCCATGGTCCGTAGACATAAGGCCCCAGGCCAAACATCAAAACGAAATTATGAAAAAAAAATTTCTTCGGCGATTGCCTCTAGAAGATTTCTGTCAAAAATTCTGAGAGCAAACAAAAAATTATCATGAAGAGCTTCTAAAACATTTGTCGTTAGGAGTCGACTTTAAACTGTAGGTCCTGCCACTCATGTATAAAATTAACGCACACAACATAAGTGGTGTGAGAAGCTAGGTCGTTATACTGACCTAAGGGTTGTAATGACCAATTATGTATGTATGTATGTATGTTTTCGATGATATGATTTCGAATCTAGGCAATGGCATCACGAATGATGGCCTTCAAATGCTTAATTGTCTCTGGTTTGTCGGCATAATACTTATCTTTAACGGCGCCCCACTGAAAATAGCCCTACGGTATTAAATATCAACTTCTTGGCAGCCAATTGACATCACCAGCTAATTAAACGGCCATCAAAAGTTTGACGCAATAAATCGATTGTGCCATGTGTACCACATCAATACCATGAGGAGCGGCTGCAAAAAAAAAAAAAAGAAATATGACCTAATGGTGACTCCGCTACACTAGCATGCATTGTATGACCACGTGTGGGTTTCCGAGCTCCAAATGCGTCAAATTTTGCTTATTAACGTACCCACCAAGATGAAAATGATCTTCATCCGAAAAAATGATTTTTTTTTGGTAAAATCTATATCATGGTGCAGTTTCTCGTTGGCGCATCTGGCGGATGCGAAAATCGAAATCGCAGCGGATGGTCATGAGGCTTCAAGGTATGAACCTCTTGTGTTTGTAAGGCGTCATACCGAGATCTTTTTTCAAAATTCAACGTAAACTGTTGCGTGAAATGTTCAATTCTTCAGAACGATAACGAGTTGATGTTGATGGCTCTCAACCACAGGTTCGATATTTTTATTTTTTATTGAGGTTGTTACAATTTGCAGGCAGGCATGGTTCTGTGATGATTCGATATTCTTGAGTCACCTAATCATTTGAGACACCTCGATGGTCAAAAGTCATAATGGCAAAAAACACATTCTCCCTTGAGCTTATATTTGATGGTTATTTGAATGACACTACCAAAGAAAGGTATAGATATTGTTACGAAAATGGAAATAGAGTTTAGCATCAATATGATTAACAAATGCTACACTAACAAATACAGCGAACTTGTTACAAGTAAACCAACAACATCGGCATGAAAGAAACAGGGTTAGACAAGTAAGCGACAACGCAACAACAAGCAACGTGAACAAAATACACACACAACAATAAAGTCGCAATAGAATTCTTGAGAAGTCGAAAACACGAACCTTCATCAGACTGTTTACGTGACCATATAAAAAGGCAAGTCAAAGCATGCAACGAGTAGTAAGAATTCAGTCAGTCTTGTATGAAGACGCATTGCATGTGAAGATCTCAGTTGAAAAGATCTGCGTTGTAAGCAAAGAATAATAGGGACAAGCTATTATTGTTGTATTCGTCAAGTTGGAAATAGTGGCACACAAAAATTATTGAGAACAATAAGGAATTTAAATGAAACTAAACACCAATTTATTTTTATTTTGTTTGCAATCAACGAACTGGTATTCTAAACGTTTTTAAAAAGGTAAAACCTTAACAATATTGTAGTAATGTGTTAAGGAAAATCGTGGAAGCTATCACTTCTTGTTGTTTTCAAATGAAGGACAGAGAAACACCTCTTTGCAATGAATAAACCGAACAATTTCCAAACAATTACGTATATTATACGGTATATAGTACATATTAAGGTTATATTTTTATTGCAAAAAAAAGTGATATGAATTCTTATATTTTATGGAATAAGCATTTTCTCTTTAGCTTAAGGAATATGTATGTATAAAATATAAATGCTTTTTTGTATATTTTTTATAAGCACTTTTATACATACATACATACATATTTGCATTTATATACGTGCATAGATATATTTCTAAATGTACATATGTACAAAGGAAATGCCTGTTTACGCCCTATGCTTGTTTTTGTATTTAAAATATGTTTCAATAAAACCATTTTATTTTTATCAACTAAAATATTAGAACATTTTTATTATTTTTACCACTTTACCATTTATTTTTATATTCACCAATGCCACAGACTGTTAAGAAAAACAGATGAGAACTCCGCACTTGGCTCTCATTTATTACATACATAACTGGCCATTACAACCCTTCAGTCAGGATTACGACCTAATTTCTCACGCCACTTATGTTGTGTGTGTTAATTTTATACATCAGTTGCGGGACCTACAGTTTAAAGTCGACTCCGAACGACAGATTTTTGAGAAACTTTTCATGGCAATTTTATTTACTCTCAGAGTTTTTGCCGGAATCTGCTGAGAGGAAGTCGCCGAAGAAATACTTTTTGTATTTTTATTTTGATGTCTGGCCTGGGGCTCGAACCCTAGCTTTTACGTCTAATAAGCCAACACACTACCTACTAGACTACGGCGAAAATGTTTAATAAAAGTGGAAAAAGCTGGAATTTGTGATGACAACGGTGTAGAAATACAAGACATTGTAACTTATAAAAATTGCAAAAATATATTTAAACTTAATATATAAGTACTTAAATTAAAATACTTCAAATTTCCTTAAGCATAAATACTATACTCTCTTTGCTACAAAAAAAAAACTTGCTACCCACTGGCAGAATTACACCACGAAACGAAAAAGAGAAGTACTTGTATCATCACGGAATGGGCTGTTTTATTTATTGTTATTATTTCCGGAAGACTGATGAAAAGGCCAAAAAAGCAAATTTAGGCAGAGGTCGCTATATATTTGGCCTTCCCAGAGAGATAGTCATAATTTGATAATTAATAAAGATCATCTTCTTGAAGCTGCATCAGTCAAACTGCTTACTTATAGTACAACCCTGTAGTTAGAATTACAAATTAGTTCCCATTTTTTCCGTCTGTTTTTCCACATCACCATGCTATACCTCTCGCGCTTAACAAAACTGAATCACGATTGTAAGAGCTATTTAAAGTATGAACGAATTATCCATCTCTTAATAGAAAGACCAATACTGTCAGTTAACCTAATATACGGGGAGTATTAGGTAGGAGGCTAGGAGACAGTCGATACAGGTCTTCAATCAACGAGCTATCGACACCCGTACAAACGAGTTTGCCGAGGGCGAGAAAAATGAAGTTTTTGTTTTTGTTTGAGGTTTTGTTTTGAAGTTTTCAATTTGAGGAAATCTGGCTCTTCTGAATACTAAAAGAACCCTAATCAATGTGTATGTGTTTGTTTTTTATATGTATGTACTATATATGAGTAAAAATATGTTCGCAATGTACATACATATTTATTTTATTGGTACTTGTATTTAATTAAAAAAGATTTCTTATGTGTTTTTTAAAGTATTTTTCCTTTTCCTCATTTTCCTCAATTTTTGCTTTTTTATTTGTTCATAAGGAAACAAAACATAATTCCCTACATGGGAGTTTTACTTTCAAATGCCAAAAAAAAAGGTAATAAAAAGATTAGATGAGTGAACACGTTTAGATAACAGGAACATTTGTTGCCTCATAAACACCAAATCTTATTTAAAGGCTACGATATTACGAATACTAAGATAAATTAATATATAATATTAATATAATATTAAAATAAATTTGTTATTTGTTGATACTGCTCTAAATATAATGCTTGTATTGACACCCCCCGATATCTATAATAATAAGACTGAGAGGCCTAAGATTGACCTGAATTCTCGATTTGTACACGAAATCATATTGATTGTACTGATCCCGTGATGTCTATGTGTTACATTTATCCGATTATGGTCTTTTATACATTGTTCTATGTAGAAATGCTCCGAAAAAATTACTTGTTGGTGGCTTCTATCAGCAAGGACATCCTCCTTTCGTCTTCTTGAATATTTTGGAGACATGTATTGGTTTTTTCTCAGAAGAAATGTTGATTTCTGATCAATTCTTCATGTCTACTAATTATTCTGTTTTGCCAATAAAAGCACTAATGAGTGTTTTACATATTATGACTTTTTCACCGTAAGGTAAACTCCATGTAGAAATACAGGGATGATCCCTATTTGTGGGGTGAGAGGGGAAGCAAATAAAATAAAATATTTTGCAAAACGAGAACAAAAAAACGAGTATCAATTTTTTATATAAATACATTTTACGGTCAAAAAACGTACCTTTGATTTCGGGGGTGGATTTGATATTGATCAATTATTTTCTTATTCTATCAATTCACAATAATTCATAGTAATGCAGGGGTGGTTAATTACACTTTAACAAAACTTAAATCTAAACTTAAAAGTAGGGTGGCCAGCGTGAACACTATTCATGCAGTGCTTTGTATTGAAAGACATTAAATATAGTTTATAAGAGAAAAGAAAGAGGGGGTAGTGTGCGACAATTTTTTTTTAATATACCATCGCCACTTTTTTTTGTCAATTTGCTTTTCAGCAGTAATTCTCACTTTTTGTTTCCTATTGAAAGTAAACACAAATAATGATAGGCAAAAAATCTGACAATCACAAACACCCATAGACTCTGATGCAATTCGAACCCACAGCCTCTACACTTGAAGTTTAGCACACTACCGCCTAGGCCATGGGGCACCCAATTCAGACAAGGCTTATAATTTATTTACTTTAACAAAATTTGTTTTCAGTTTCCTTTATCTTTCCTTTATTTTTAAATCAGAGACTTAATTATTACAAGCCTTTAGTAAGGATTACAACCTAGCTTCTCACACAACACTAGTTGTGTGCCTTAGTTTTATCTTCGATTGACAGGACCTACATTTTAAAGTTAACTTCAAACGTCAGATTTGAGAAACTTTTCATTGCAATTTTATTTACTCTCAGAGTTTTTGCCAAAAGACTGTTGAAAGGAAGACGCCCCAAAGGAATATTTTTGTTTGAGATGTTTGAGCCAAGGTTTGAACCACGGACTCTTGTCTACCTACTAGACTGGGCCTTTCATTGAATTAATTTAAGTGATTATTAGAGAGAAGAATAGGGAATAAGTTAATGGAAGGAAACATTTTAAAGATCTATGTGTTAGGCAATACTGTACAAAACATATCTATGGTTTCCATATACACCTGAAGTAGAATAATTCCTATGGCAGCTCGGCATTATTATGAACACACTTACGGGACTAAAATCACTTTTTTTAAGTTTTTAAAATTGGTTACTTTCTTCGCTTATCCTTTTGGTCCCTAAAAATATAGGCGAACAATAGACTCTTTAATATTCTTCGTCTTTAAATACCGAATTTTGTTTCAATTAGAATTTAACGATTTCACTTCACTTTTGGTTTTTATTTCCAAAAAATAAATTTTAAGAATCTTTCTAGATTGGTTTTCTTACAAAAACTCTCAGCTAATAGAAAAGCCATAATGGGGAACTAAATTCTCATTTACATTTAATCTTGTTTTCACTATTGTGCATTCACAGTTAATTTAAAGTTGGTTTTGATATTTTGTTCCAAAACATGATTCGTTTTTAAACATTGCAACAACCACTTGCAACATCAAATGACAGAACTTGAAATTAAATGTGGCTAAATCACATCTTTTTATATTTTAAGTTTTTTTTTGTGGATCCTTTATGTTGCTTCTTGTACTTGCAAGCGATTTCTGCTTTTGTAGCTGTTAGGAACTCAATTGATAATCACTGAAGTACGTGACTAAAATTTAAACAAGAAAAAAATCTCAACAAATGAAGAAAAATTAAATCTATTTCACATATTTTCGTTGCTTCCCTTTGAGTGTTTGTACTTAAAGAAATTTTTTTGGTAGGTAAAGATGAAGGTCGACCCAAAAATCGCTTTAGCCAAGTATGGGTTTCTTTGGTACCACAATGATTCTTTTAACTTTCCGGAGTTCCTGATAAAACCATTTAGCTTCCAAGAGTACACTAAATTCACTACAATAGCTAAAGACCTTTTCTAACAGAAGTCATTGCACATACGGCCTAGACCAGAATATCTGTTTTGAGTCAACATCGACGCTGATCGCTTTCATTTTACTCCAGGCTTTCGGTGCCTTCTAGTACCTAATCTTCGTTAATAATTCCACAATATTCATGCAACGTAAACGCAAACTATTAACAGATCGTAAATGCTCAGCTTTACGATTCCTAATCGGCATTCCTTTACAAAACTCTAATGTCAAATATATTTTATTAGTAGGTTCCTGCGTGTTAACTTCACTAAGGCACTCAAGAATTCAATTGAAACTTTAGATCGAATAATGAAAGATTTCCATAGAAATCGAAATTTTTCTTACCGTGATTTGATTTCTGGCAAAAACTCTGAGAGTAAATAAAATTGTCATGAAAAGTTTCTCAAAAATCTGTAGTTCAGAGTCGACTTTACACTGTAGGCTCCGCCACTCCAGTATAAAATTAACGCAGACAATATAAGTGGTGTGAGGAGCTAGGTCATTATCCTGACGTTTACATGAGCAATTTTACAATGATGGTTTTTAGATACCATCTGTCATCCCTACCAAATGTGAGAACTAACAACTTAACTGCAGAAATCTACAATCAACCCAAAATACTCTGCACCAATGTACGTGTTCTATTACAAAAAGATACCTCAGCTAGAGAATTTAAAATTGTTGATTGTTAATGCAAATTGATCATGACGGTGTCATATCCATGCAATCAAAAGGGGAAATAATTGAAAAAATCTTCCCAAATAAAAATAATCATGCTTGATTCAGCAGCTATTTTACTAGGGAAAAGTGAAAGTGGCAAGGATTTGAATTTCGTCATTCAATCTCCAATTTTTGGTAAATTGATTACATACATATAAATATGTTGCATATGTGAAGAACTAAGGAGGCGAAATACATTTTCAAACGAAAATCTTGATTTCTCGTGATTCGTTTAAATTGGCTTTTGCAATTAAATATATTAACACGGTTTCGAGTCTGCAGTATAAATTTAAAAAGTCCTGTGTTTTTCCGGCTGTAAATAGCATTTCCTCGTGAGGGAAGTCGCAGCATGTTCCACTACTAATGGATAAAATTAACACACACAACATAAGTGGCGTGAGAAGCTAGGTCGTAATATTGACTAAAGGGTTGTAATGACCAATTATATACATATGTATGTATGAATTTGGCACAGAAACTTTATGTTAGTGATATAAAATTCATTCAGTATGTAAGCACACAAGCTGCATAAGATAAAACTCATATCTACTATATTCAGAAGTGGTTGTGTAGGGTTTTGTAACAGGAATTTTTTAAAATTTGGTGTTGATAATGGCAATTTTGTTGCAGATACAGCTATAAAATTAATTGTCATTTATTTAGCCTGTTTTTACAAATCACTATGGACAGGTATAGCATTTAATAAACCGTATAAATAATAAAATTATTTTATAAAAATATTTTTCTGTTCGAACAGCGTCCAATTGTTCGATCGATAGAGTATTCGGAATGTGGTGCATAAATTCTACCCGTACATATACGAAGCTCTAGATCTGCTAAAAACAAGAGAACCTAATTCAGTCGATTTCGCGTCGCACGCAAGAACTTAATCTTTCTCAGACAACGTAGCGAATTTTTGTCAGTACTTGAGGCTGCGTCTGTAGAAAACTCAACTGACCCCGGAACCAAAGGTAAAAAACCGTGGAAAACAAGCAGTTTGCGAACACCCTAATTTTTATCGAAGAATCATCTTCATATGAATGGACATTTGGGAGTGATACCAATCCGCATTAAATCCAGGAACATCTAATGCATCCCGAAAATTCACCAAGCATTGAATATTATATTTTAGGCTGGCGGCTTCTTCGGGCCATTGCTCTTAACGGTGAACGCTATAGCTCGATTATTAAAAATGATATGTTCTTTCAACTTTACAGAGCTACGGGTTATGGAGTCCATGGCATCTTGGATATTCTGCACAATCGATTTGATGGCAAAGCCAATTCAGAGAGATTGTGCGATTTGACCACGTTTGACAATTTCTGATTGAGTTTTCTTAAGTTTAAGTCATAAGCGGATAAGTTATAAACTGCAGAGGTCCCTATACATACATAACACACATAATTGGTCATTACAACCCTTAAGTCAGGATTACGACCTTGTTTCTCACACCACTCATGTTGTGTGCATTAATTTTATACATGAGTGGCAGGACCTACAGTTTAACGTCGACTCCGAACGACATATTTTTTGAGAAACATTTCGTGGCAATTTTATTTACTCTCGGAGTTTTTGCCAGAAATCTGTTGAGAGGAAGTCGCTGAAGAAATATTTTTTGTATATTTACGTTTTGATGGCGTTTGAACCGTTGCCTTACGTCTGATAAGTCAACACACTACCTACTAGACTACGGCGACTTCAGAGGTCCTTATAGCAGACATTTAAGCAATGTTATATTCCATACAATATGGCTTCAAATGTGGAGTAAAAAAATTGAAAACATACTTCATAGATGACATTTAAATAATGTTCTTGTCATTATAGTCGTTGCTACAGTTGCTACATCATTTTTAACTTACTTTCCTCTCCATCCCCCTTGAAAAGTCATACATATTTCTACTTTCTCCTTTCACAGTCTATATTACTAACATATACCGTCAATAAATAAAAAACAAACGATATTGAATGAGGACTTACAATGTTCACTGAAGAAAAACTATTCAAAAAATTGTTCTCAGGTGCTTGAGAAAAATACGATATATTTAGATTCACAATGATTTCATATACGCGCAGCAAACACAGCTATTTTGCAATAACAATTTGCTTGTTGTTGAGCTCAATCAGCTTATCTTTCTACATGCATCGACTTAAACTTCAGCTTCATCTGCAACTAATCTTTTACATCCACATCACTTCTCGAAGTAAACGACATTCATTTCGTGTATGTTATCGTTAAAAAATCACCCGGTATCTTGACCGAACAGAGCACCAATTTTGTTATAAAAATTTGTTAACGTACTGTGAAATGGTTTTAAATGTTGTGACCGCGTAATTTATTTTTATCCACTTGTTGAAGTCGAATCGTTATACTATTAATGACTCCTTCACAGGACATTTAAACAACTCATACGTGATAATATTTTCTTTCCTTTTCTCTTGTTTTTGGTTTGATTTCTTGTTTTTTATTTTAAACAAAATAATAAATGTAGTTTTTGCCTTTTTTAAATAAAACACTTTTTAATTATTAATGTAATTCATGTTTATTTAAAATATAATGAGAGATGTTGCTCTCTTGGCGATCAAACTACAAGTGAACTATCTATATACTATAACTTAAAATTATTCGTCGATCTTAAAGTAGCGTCTGTAACCGTAGAGTCGCATTCTACAGTATTAGTGTTGCATTCTACCATATTTAAGTCAGTAAGTGTTGCCACTCCTGGTGGTACGTCCTGTTCCCACATTCGGCCGTCCTGAATGATCATTCGCCCCGAATAATGAACTCCATCTCTTCATATATTCTGCCACTGTAGTAGTTTTTCGCGGACCTTCCACCTCGACTACCTTTTCTACTGCATAGCGATCATGTTCCAATATTTTTACGACCTTATAGGGTCCGAAGTATTTAGGCTTCAATTTTAGACCAACTCCAAATTGGGTTCTCTTAATCGCCACTAGCTCATTTAAGTTATATACAGGTGCCTGCACTCTTTTCCTATTAAATGTCTTCCGATTTTCAGTCTGCAGTTTGGCAATATTTTCCTTGGCAATTGTGCGAATTTCATCCCGCTCGTCATCTAATTCGGAAATAGCAAATTCTTCAACTAATTTTTGAATATCAATTAGTGTCTCGGTACGCGTAGAATTCTAAATGGAGATACTTTCGTGCTTCTCGGAGGAGTGTTATTAATGCACCGTTGAACCGTTGTTTATACCATTTATTGGGATTGTTGACACACAGTTTTGATAACAATGAAATTACGATCTTATTAATTCTTTCTACTTGCCCGTTACCTCTAGGGACACCTGTTGCTATTAATAGATGCTGAATACTTTGTTCCTCGCAATATTCCCTAAATGCATTGGAGGTAAAGGCGGTTCCTCGGTCAGAAATAATTCTTTCAGGATTTCCAAAAACGGCCGATTGCTTTTTCAATCTGTCAATGACGTCTTCCGCACCCGTTCCTCTAGTCGGATATAGCCACACAAACTTGGGAAATGCATCCACGACTACGAGTATATGATTATAATGTTTCTGAGTGTTCTCCATTGGGCCAATATGGTCTATATGATACGTCTTTAAAGCTCTGTCAGACTTATCAATGGGACTCAATAGAGTCCTTCCCATTTTGGCCTCACTAACAATACAATTACGTACGACTTTAGTAATCTTCTGTAACACATTGGGTATGTAAAACTCCCTTTCAACCAAATCTCGAGTTTTCTTAATTCCAAAATGTCCTCCACGGTGAGCAATTTGAATAATTTCTTCTTCCATACTCGCCGGGATTACTAAAAGTTCTTTGTTAGGATCTTTATAAAGTAAGTCATGTTTCAAATAAAAATCTCCATAGCTGTCTTTTTCGATAATTTTCCTTATAGCTTTTACCCATTCGTCTTGCAGTTGTGCTTCGTTAAGTCGATGTTTAATTGAATCCTCTACCAGAAGACAAGAAACCCTGCTAAGAGCATCTACATGTCGCATTTTGCTGCCAGATCTATGTTCTACTACATAGTCGAATTCCTGAAGGAACATAGCAAACTCTAGAGACTCTCAATGGTACATCCTTCTTCTTGATTGTCATCGCAAATGAGTTACAGTCAGTGATTATTTTTATTTTAGAGCCCATTAGGTAAACTCTCCACTTTTTAAGTTCCTCAATTGTGGCCAGTACCTCCAGCTCATACGAATAATATTTCCTTTGAGCTTCAGTAGTTTTCCGACTCATGTACTTAACTGGGTGCCACTGTTGGTCATCTGAATTTTTCTGTAGCAAAACAGCTCCATAACCGTGGGCACTTGCGTCGGTATGAATTTCAATTGGTGCCTTCGGATTGAATAAATTTAAAACCGGTGCATTTATTAGGCTTGCCTTCAATTGATCAATTGCTATTATTTGTCTGTCCTTGATTTCAAATACAGCATCCTTTTTTAGTAAATCCGATAGTGGTTTTGCTATAATTGCAAAATTAGGAATGAAGCGTCTGAAGTATAATGTTAGTCCTAAGAATCTTTGAAGTGACTTTTTATCTGTTGGAATTGGGAAATTTGAAACTGCTGAAATTTTCTCAGATGATGGTTTAATAGTAGAATTTTCAATGATATATCCCAATAAATTTACTTTTGTCTTTAAAAATTGACATTTCTCCCATTTTATCCTCAGATTATATTTTTCCGCTATACTCAATACTCGTCTCAGTTTTATGATACCCTCTTCTTCGTTTAATGATGGAATGATAATATCATCTATGTATACTATGATTGTCTCATCCTGGATAAGTTCTCTGAATATTGCGAAAATATATCGGGAAAAAACTGCCGGAGAGTTAGAAATACCAAACTGTACAAAATTAAATTCATATTGACCGTTATGGGTGACAAATGACGTATATTTCTTTGAGTCTTCCTCAACTGGTACGTGGAAAAATCCATTTCTCAAATCAAGCGTCGAAAAAACCTTGGCCGATTGTAGTTTATGCAAAACGGAAAATTGGAAAATTGTCTCTTAATATTTTCTCATTCAATTTGCGAAAATCACAGCACAATCTTTTACTGCCGTCTTTTTTGGATACCAATACGATCGGTGACGCATATTCCGATGTGCTTGTTCGTATAATACCATCACGTAACCACTCTTTTATTTGCTGCGCAACTATGTTTTGATCTTCGTAGGACAAACGACGAGGCCTCTGATAGATTGGTATTTCATCTGACAAAATGATCTTCATTTTAACCGGTGACAGTTCTTGTCTTATTGGACAGTATCCGTCAAGCAGTTTCTTCATTTTAATAAACGTTTCCCCAAGCAGGTGAGATATATCGTACTTATCTCCATTTTCTAATAGCAAAGTAGAACAAAATTCTTCTAATCCACCCACATCATTGATATTCAAGTTGTTATCGACCTGGGTTAATTTTGCCACCAAAGTTGCTCCATCAGAAGTTATTTTTATGTCGACCTGCTTCAAAATATCATTGCCGATTGCTGCCGGATACACAAAATGCTTTGCAACGAAGAATTTGACATTGATATCAACACCATCTATACTGACCAGTGTTTCAAAATAACCCATTGTTATCAATTTAAAGCTTTCAGCTGTGATAAAACTTTTCCTTCCTTCAATAAAATTCAAATTGCCTAAGTGCTCAAAAACGTCAAACCTTATTATTGAAATATCGCTACCAGTATCTATAATTGCAGGAAATTTGATTCCATTTATTTCAATTTCCTTAAAATTTCGATTTGGAGCTGGATTAGTGTCCTGAGCAAAATTACCAAACTGTTTCACCATACACGAAGTAGAAAATTCCTTTTTCACAGTAGGTTGCGTCTGACTCCTGCACTCGAATGATTTGTGTCCTTGTTTACCGCATTTGAAACATTTGACAGTTGTCGATGTGCAATTATTGGCCAAATGGTCACCACCGCCACATTTATAACATTTCCTTTTCATACCTAAATTATTATTCCGCGTATCCCGATTTCGTTCCGCTGACTCACGAGTAAATCTTAAAGTCGAGGCTTGTTGAGACGACCCTCTAATCTTTTCATACGTTTTAATATTCTGCTTTAACTTTTACTTTACTTTTTCCAAACTTGGAATCCGGAATGCCATCAACGAAATACTGTATCAGACTACTCTCGTCCAGTTGTATAGGCTTACCAATCTCCATTAACGTGTAGAGGTATTCTCTATAACTTTCGTTGCTCCTCTTCTTCCTATTTCTAAGCATCCGATGCACATCGATCGCTGCTAACTTGGCTCCAAATTCTTCTATTAATACTTCTTTAAGCATGCTCCAACTCTTTACACCACTTTGGCTACGTATAAACAAACGAGCTTCACCATTTAACAACTGCTTAGTGTAAATAAATTTTTGGAGCTGGTTCCATCCAACGGCTTCAGCGTTATCTTCAAAGTCTTCCACCCAATTTCTAATATCGATACCATCAGAGCCGCAAAACGAAGTAAGCGGGTCTTCTATGTCCCTTAAAGTGAACATGCCACCTCTACCCACCGTGGCATCATCATGTCGGGAGGAACCATCATTGCAAACGGATTCCGATTCATAATTGTCAAGGCCGAAGTGATCCCTAAGTCGATCCTGTAACTCCTGTTTTCGTCCCTTAGTCGCTAAACCTAACTCTGTCAGTTTATTCTTTAAGCCCTCAACGGTCAATTGTAAAATTTCCTGTATGTCCACCTCAATTAAGAATAAAATAAAATATAAGGTAAGAAAAGAAATTAAATTCAAATTATTGCTTAAGTCATATACATATATCAATTTGGAAAGAATATTGTTGGAGAACAACAAATTAATAATTATTCAGTTAAACGTATTTTATATTATAATTTAGTTATATTATCATTTCTAATAATATTCTTAATGTACCACTGTACTTGCTATAATTTATCTATTATCTATCTTCTTTCTTTGCTATTTTCTATTTTACATACACACATACATGTACAAGCTTTGTCACGCGATTTTCTACCTGCTACTAAGCTAACCGGTTTTTATACATATCCTTGTTAGTGTAAAGAACCCTTTTTTATTATTTGTTACAATTTTGTAAGAAAACAGAATTATTTTGGTTTGCCTAAATTCTGTAACAAATTATTATAATTCTGATCGTGAAAGCTAGAATATCACTGCCTTGCTGCTAATTGTATAGCTAGATCAGTAATTTATAGTCATACTGCCTTGCTGCTAATTTATATTCATTGAAAGTTAAATCATTTAAAGTTAAATTTATAATAATAAGTATTTTTAAATAATAAAATTAAAATAATAAATAAAATTAAAATAATAAATTAAATTAAAATAATAAATAAAATTAATAAAGTAAATTAAAACCTCAATCTTAAACATTGGTGCCGAAACCCGGGAAATATTGTGAAATATTGCCTATTAAAATATTGCCTTTTGGGAAGTATTGTGGAATTTTGCCCATACTGGACTCTTGCCTATTTTGGGAATCTTGCCCATACTGTACTCTTGCCTATTTTGGAATCTTGCCTATGGTGGTAATATTGCCTATTCTACACTGAGGTCTTGGACAACATACATCGCCTGCTGTATCTCTGGCTTGGAACTGCTAATTGGAAGAAATCTGCTGGATACTTGGACTCTATACTTTGGTTTGAATTGCATTAAGTTAACCTGCGTTACTACTGCCTTACTTTGTGATCCAAACCGTATGTATTATGAAATTTATCTAAAAAGTGTGTTTTTTTAAAGTATTAATTGAAAAGAAATTAAAATGGAAAATTTAACGAAATTAATCGACGAACAACGGTTGTTGTTAAGAAATTTGCAACGTACTTCAGAAGCATACCAGTCTAAAACTAATGTTACTCGTGGTTATGCTCAATGTGTCTTGGAAGAAATCGAGTCTTCTTACACTCAGTTTAAAGATATTCATAAACAGATTTTGGAAATTGTTCGCGAAAATTCGTTTAACATGAGTGATGTACCTTACTTCTCTGAAGACGTATATTATAATTTTCAAAACGAATTTTTATTGTTAAAGGGTCAGTTAGTTGATATAGTAAATGAACCTGTTATCCCTCATGTATCAACTATCCATTCAAGTACGTTTGCAAACTCAACACATAATAGAAACGAAACTATAGCAGTTGAAGCTCGTTTGCCTAAAATAGATTTACCGGTATTTTCTGGAGACTATGTCTCTTGGATTTCATACAAAGATATGTTTGTGTCGTTAGTTCATAATAATCAGGCGTTAAGTAATGTTCAAAAGTATTATTTTTTGAAAAGTTCGTGTTCAGGTATTCCTTTAGATATTGTGAATGAATACCCTGCTTCAGACGCTAGTTATAGCTTGGCTTGGAATGCCTTAAACAATCGTTATCACAACAAAAGAAAAATTGTCGACATGGTAATGAAAAAGTTGTTTTCAATACCTTCTTGTAATGGCTCAGCTGAAAGCATTCAGACTCTCTTAGATACGACGCGTAATAGCCTTGCTTTGTTGCGCACACTAGGAGTCAATTCTAATGGTTGGGATGCTATTCTAATCTATATGTCCGTTAATAAACTAGATCAGCAAACTCGTAAGGAATGGGAACAATCTTTAAAGGCTTCTACTGAAGTTCCATCCATTACTACGCTTTTTGAATTTTTAAAAACATCCTTCAGGACTTTAGAAACAATTAATGATTCTCATTCTTCGTATCAGAGCACTCAATCTAGAAGTTTATATCAAGCAACAAACAAAAACGTTTCTAAACGTAATGTTCATGTGACTGCAACTAATAACGATAGAAATTGCCCTTGTTGTGACAAGCGACACCCTTTATTTAAATGCTTTAAATTCGCAGCTATGTCCTCTGACAATAAACGCAACCTTTTAAACGAAAAGAGAATTTGTAGAAATTGTTTAAATATCGGACACTTTAGCGTCAACTGTCATTTAAAATCAAATTGTCAAATTTGCCATCAGAAGCACCACACCACTGTACATAAGGAATATGGAAAAGTAAATAGAGATAATAATAATTCATCTGACAAGGTCATTGAAAACTTAGTTTGCAACTGCAATATTATAAAAGATCAGCCTCAAGTACTCTTAGCTACAGTGCGTGTAATAGTTAAAACACCCAGCGGTCTTTTTAAGTGCAATTCTCGATCAATGCGCTCAGGCTTCATTTATTACTCAAAATGCTGCTGAAACTCTAAAACTACAAGGTATTAAGACTCATGCTCAAATAAACGGTGTTTGTGGAAAGGACTACACTGCCACAAAACTAGTTCAAATTAGTTTGTCTTCAAATTTCGAGCCTAATTTTGAGATGGTCTGTCAGACCTTTGTTTTACCTAAAATTACAGCTTATCAGCCTCAACCAATAGATTCGAAAATGTTGTCAAGTTTAAAGGAACTTAATCTGGCTGATCCAAATTTTACTGAACGCGGTTCAGTCGACTTACTCTTGGGAGGAGATGTCTACAGTAATATAATTTTACCTCAGCAAAGGAAATTTAATAACTGCTTATTCTTACAACTTACTCATTTTGGATGGGTAGTTTCTGGGCCTACATCACAGGTCTCTTTTCCGAAAAATAATATAAATGTGAACGTGTGTGCTTTGGATAAGCAACTTCGTGCATTCTGGGAGCAAGAGGAAATAATAGAAAAGCGACTTCTTACAGAAGAAGAAGAACTTTGTGAGAAGTATTTCCAAAAGACCACTACTCGTGACCATACTGGTCGTTACACAGTTCATTTACCCTTTAAAGCTGCTTTAAAAGGATGTCCTTTGCCAATCTTTAATCATACTGATTATAACGCGCTTTCTCGGTTGAAGAATGTTGAAGCAAAATGTAAAAGGAATCCGATGTTTGGTAAGCTCTATGAAGACTTCATAAAGGAATACGAAGAACTTGGTCACATGGTCAAACAGGGTAGATACCCTCAGAATTTAGTTGAAAATAGTTATTTCTTCTTCTTCGTGGTTATGCTCAATGTGTCTTGGAAAAAATCGAGTCTTCTTACACTCAGTTTAAAGAATTGGTGCCGAAACCCGGGAAATATTGTGAAATATTGCCTATTGAATTATTGCCTTTTGGGAAGTATTGTGTAAGCTTGCCCATACTGGACTCTTGCCTATTTTGGAATCTTGTCCATACTGGACTCTTGCCTATTTTGGAATCTTGCCTATGGTGGTCTTGGACAACATACATCGCCTACTCTGGCTTGGAACTGCTAATTGGAAGAACTCTGCTGGATACTTGGACTCTATACTTGGGTTTGAATTACGTTAAGTTAACCTGCGTTACTACTGCCTTACTTTGTGATCCAAACCGTATGTATTAATGAAATTTATCTAAAAAGTGTGTTTTTTAAAAGTATTAATTGAAAAGAAATTAAAATGGAAAATTTAACGAAATTAATCGACGAACAACGGTTGTTGTTAAGAAATTTGCAACGTACTTCAGAAGCATACCAGTCTAAAACTAATGTTACTCGTGGTTATGCTCAATGTGTCTTGGAAGAAATCGAGTCTTCTTACACTCAGTTTAAAGATATTCATAAACAGATTTTGGAAATTGTTCGCGAAAATTCGTTTAACATGAGTGATGTACCTTACTTCTCTGAAGACGTATATTATAATTTTCAAAACGAATTTTTATTGTTAAAGGGTCAGTTAGTTGATATAGTAAATGAACCTGTTATCCCTCATGTATCAACTATCCATTCAAGTACGTTTGCAAACTCAACACATAATAGAAACGAAACTATAGCAGTTGAAGCTCGTTTGCCTAAAATAGATTTACCGGTATTTTCTGGAGACTATGTCTCTTGGATTTCATACAAAGATATGTTTGTGTCGTTAGTTCATAATAATCAGGCGTTAAGTAATGTTCAAAAGTATTATTTTTTGAAAAGTTCGTGTTCAGGTATTCCTTTAGATATTGTGAATGAATACCCTGCTTCAGACGCTAGTTATAGCTTGGCTTGGAATGCCTTAAACAATCGTTATCACAACAAAAGAAAAATTGTCGACATGGTAATGAAAAAGTTGTTTTCAATACCTTCTTGTAATGGCTCAGCTGAAAGCATTCAGACTCTCTTAGATACGACGCGTAATAGCCTTGCTTTGTTGCGCACACTAGGAGTCAATTCTAATGGTTGGGATGCTATTCTAATCTATATGTCCGTTAATAAACTAGATCAGCAAACTCGTAAGGAATGGGAACAATCTTTAAAGGCTTCTATTGAAGTTCCATCCATTACTACGCTTTTTGAATTTTTAAAAACATCCTTCAGGACTTTAGAAACAATTAATGATTCTCATTCTTCGTATCAGAGCACTCAATCTAGAAGTTTATATCAAGCAACAAACAAAAACGTTTCTAAACGTAATGTTCATGTGACTGCAACTAATAACGATAGAAATTGCCCTTGTTGTGACAAGCGACACCCTTTATTTAAATGCTTTAAATTCGCAGCTATGTCCTCTGACAATAAACGCAACCTTTTAAACGAAAAGAGAATTTGTAGAAATTGTTTAAATATCGGACACTTTAGCGTCAACTGTCATTTAAAATCAAATTGTCAAATTTGCCATCAGAAGCACCACACCACTGTACATAAGGAATATGGAAAAGTAAATAGAGATAATAATAATTCATCTGACAAGGTCATTGAAAACTTAGTTTGCAACTGCAATATTATAAAAGATCAGCCTCAAGTACTCTTAGCTACAGTGCGTGTAATAGTTAAAACACCCAGCGGTCTTTTTCATTTAAGTGCAATTCTCGATCAATGCGCTCAGGCTTCATTTATTACTCAAAATGCTGCTGAAACTCTAAAACTACAAGGTATTAAGACTCATGCTCAAATAAACGGTGTTTGTGGAAAGGACTACACTGCCACAAAACTAGTTCAAATTAGTTTGTCTTCAAATTTCGAGCCTAATTTTGAGATGGTCTGTCAGACCTTTGTTTTACCTAAAATTACAGCTTATCAGCCTCAACCAATAGATTCGAAAATGTTGTCAAGTTTAAAGGAACTTAATCTGGCTGATCCAAATTTTACTGAACGCGGTTCAGTCGACTTACTCTTGGGAGGAGATGTCTACAGTAATATAATTTTACCTCAGCAAAGGAAATTTAATAACTGCTTATTCTTACAACTTACTCATTTTGGATGGGTAGTTTCTGGGCCTACATCACAGGTCTCTTTTCCGAAAAATAATATAAATGTGAACGTGTGTGCTTTGGATAAGCAACTTCGTGCATTCTGGGAGCAAGAGGAAATAATAGAAAAGCGACTTCTTACAGAAGAAGAAGAACTTTGTGAGAAGTATTTCCAAAAGACCACTACTCGTGACCATACTGGTCGTTACACAGTTCATTTACCCTTTAAAGCTGCTTTAAAAGGATGTCCTTTGCCAATCTTTAATCATACTGATTATAACGCGCTTTCTCGGTTGAAGAATGTTGAAGCAAAATGTAAAAGGAATCCGATGTTTGGTAAGCTCTATGAAGACTTCATAAAGGAATACGAAGAACTTGGTCACATGGTCAAACAGGGTAGATACCCTCAGAATTTAGTTGAAAATAGTTATTTCTTCTTCTTCGTGGTTATGCTCAATGTGTCTTGGAAAAAATCGAGTCTTCTTACACTCAGTTTAAAGAATTGGTGCCGAAACCCGGGAAATATTGTGAAATATTGCCTATTGAATTATTGCCTTTTGGGAAGTATTGTGTAAGCTTGCCCATACTGGACTCTTGCCTATTTTGGAATCTTGTCCATACTGGACTCTTGCCTATTTTGGAATCTTGCCTATGGTGGTCTTGGACAACATACATCGCCTACTCTGGCTTGGAACTGCTAATTGGAAGAACTCTGCTGGATACTTGGACTCTATACTTGGGTTTGAATTACGTTAAGTTAACCTGCGTTACTACTGCCTTACTTTGTGATCCAAACCGTATGTATTAATGAAATTTATCTAAAAAGTGTGTTTTTTAAAAGTATTAATTGAAAAGAAATTAAAATGGAAAATTTAACGAAATTAATCGACGAACAACGGTTGTTGTTAAGAAATTTGCAACGTACTACAGAAGCATACCAGTCTAAAACTAATGTTACTCGTGGTTATGCTCAATGTGTCTTGGAAGAAATCGAGTCTTCTTACACTCAGTTTAAAGATATTCATAAACAGATTTTGGAAATTGTTCGCGAAAATTCGTTTAATATGAGTGACGTACCTTACTTCTCTGAAGACGTATATTATAATTTTCAAAACGAATTTGTATTGTTAAAGGGTCAGTTAGTTGATATAGTAAATGAACCTGTTAATCCTCATGTATCAACTATCCATTCAAGTACGTTTGCAAACTCAACACATAATAGAAACGAAACTATATCAGTTGAAGCTCGTTTGCCTAAAATAGATCTACCAGTATTTTCTGGAGACTATGTCTCTTGGATTTCATACAAAGATATGTTTGTGTCGTTAGTTCATAATAATCAGGCGTTAAGTAATGTTCAAAAGTATTATTTTTTGAAAAGTTCGTGTTCAGGTGTTCCTTTAGATATTGTGAATGAATACCCTGCTTCAGACGCTAGTTATAGCTTGGCTTGGAATGCCTTAAACAATCGTTATCACAACAAAAGAAAAATTGTCGACATGGTAATGAAAAAGTTGTTTTCAATACCTTCTTGTAATGGCTCAGCTGAAAGCATTCAGATTCTCTTAGATACAACGCGTAATAGTCTTGCTTTGTTGCGCACATTAGGAGTCAATTCTAATGGTTGGGATGCTATTCTAATCTATATGTCCGTTAATAAACTAGATCAGCAAACTCGCAAGGAATGGGAGCAATCTTTAAAAGCTTCTACTGAAGTTCCATCCATTACTACGCTTTTTGAATTTTTGGAAACATCCTTCAGAACTTTAGAAACAATTAATGATTCTCATTCTTCGTATCAGAGCACTAAATCTAGAAGTTTATATCAAGCAACAAACAAAAAGGTTTCTAAACGTAATGTTCATGTGACTGCAACTAATAACGATACAAATTGCCCTTGTTGTGACAAGCGACACCCTTTATTTAAATGCTTTAAATTCGCAGCTATGTCCTCTGACAATAAACGCAACTTTTTAAACGAAAAGAGAATTTGTAGAAATTGTTTAAATATCGGACACTTTAGCGTCAACTGTCATTTAAAATCAAATTGTCAAATTTGCCATCAGAAGCACCACACCACTGTACATAAGGAATATGGAAAAGTAAATAGAGATAATAATAATTCATCTGACAAGGTCATTGAAAACTTAGTTTGCAACTGCAATATTATAAAAGATCAGCCTCAAGTACTCTTAGCTACAGTGCGTGTAATAGTTAAAACACCCAGCGGTCTTTTTCATTTAAGAGCAATTCTCGATCAATGCGCTCAGGCTTCATTTATTACTCAAAATGCTGCTGAAACTCTAAAACTACAAGGTATTAAGACTCATGCTCAAATAAACGGTGTTTGTGGAAAGGACTACACTGCCACAAAACTAGTTCAAATTAGTTTGTCTTCAAATTTCGAGCCTAATTTTGAGATGGTCTGTCAGACGTTTGTTTTACCTAAAATTACAGCTTATCAGCCGCAACCAATAGATTCGAAAATGTTGTCAAGTTTAAAGAAACTTAATCTGGCTGATCCAAATTTTACTGAACGCGGTTCAATCGACTTACTCTTGGGAGGAGATGTCTACAATAATATAATTTTACCTCAGCAAAGAAAATTTAATAGCTGCTTATTCTTACAACTTACTCATTTTGGATGGGTAGTTTCTGGGCCTACATCACAGGTCTCTTTTCCGAAAAATAATATAAATGTGAACGTGTGTGCTTTGGATAAGCAACTTCGTGCATTCTGGGAGCAAGAGGAAATAATAGAAAAGCGACTTCTTACAGAAGAAGAAGAACTTTGTGAGAAGTATTTCCAAAAGACCACTACTCGTGACCATACTGGTCGTTACACAGTTCATTTACCCTTTAAAGCTGCTTTAAAAGGATGTCCTTTGCCAATCTTTAATCATACTGATTATAACGCGCTTTCTCGGTTGAAGAATGTTGAAGCAAAATGTAAAAGGAATCCGATGTTTGGTAAGCTCTATGAAGACTTCATAAAGGAATACGAAGAACTTGGTCACATGGTCAAACAGGGTAGATACCCTCAGAATTTAGTTGAAAATAGTTATTTCTTGCCACACCACGGTGTACTACGAGACAGTAGCACAACGACAAAATTGAGAGTCGTTTTTGACGGTAGTTCTAGAAGAACATTTCAACCCTCTTTAAATGAGGAACTGTCTGCAGGACCCGCTCTGCAAAATGATCTTCCTACTATTATAACACGATGGAGACGTTATCGTATTGGATTCACAGCGGACATAGAGAAAATGTTTCGCCAAATCAACGTAGTTAGTGAGCACCAAATATATCAACGGATATTGTGGCGAGATTCTGATTCTAATGATATTAACATATACAATCTTACAACCGTAACCTACGGTACTAAACCAGCTCCGTTTTTATCAATAAGAGTACTTCATCAATTAGCGCTGGATGAGAAAGAACAGTGTCCATTAGCCTGTAAGGTTCTCAATACTGACACTTACGTAGACGACGTGATTTCTGGAGCTGATGATTTGACTCAAGCCTTAAAGCTTAATTCGGAGTTGTGCAAGTTATTAAATAAAGGTAAATTCAATCTACGTAAATGGTCCTCTAACTCTATGGATCTCATGGAATCTATTCTGCCTGAACTTCGAGCAGATTCTAAAGTTTTTGAAATTGAAAATGATAATTTTATAAAGGCTCTTGGTCTTGAATGGAATATAAAAGATGATTTCTTTTCTTTTAAAATGAAATTTGAAAATAGTGACGAGAAGGTCACTAAGCGAAGTCTTTTATCAGATGCAGCGAAGCTATATGACCCTCTTGGTTGGCTTTCGCCTACAACTATTCTAGCAAAGATAGAATTTCAGAACTTATGGTTGTTGGGAATCGATTGGAATGATTTTGTTCCAGAAGATTTAAATACAAGGTGGATCGAATATAGACACAGTTTAAAGGAACTGGAAAAAATAAATATTCCTAGATGGATCGGACTTTCAGCAACTAGGAAAGTGGAAATTCACGGATTTTGTGATTCTTCTAAGTTTGCGTTTGCTGCTGCTGTTTATGCTAAAGTCATGTTGAATAATTCTAGTGTGAAGGTAAACTTACTACAAGCGAAAACTAAAGTAGGACCACTAAAACGACTAACTATACCTCGAATGGAACTCTGTGGAGCAACATTATTAGTCAAGCTTGTTAGCAAAATAACCTCTTCACTTGATAGCGAAATTACTAACATTTTTTATTGGACTGATAGCACAACAGTACTATCATGGATTAGAGGCCAGTCATCCAGATGGCCAGTTTATGTTGGAAACAGAGTAGCAGAAATACAGAGAAGATCAACGAATAATCAATGGCGCTACATCTCAACACGAGATAACCCAGCCGATTGTGCATCTCGTGGAATTTCAGCAACGGAACTCGTTAACCATAAGCTATGGTGGAATGGCCCTAAATGGTTGTCTGAGATACCAGAAAAATGGTCAAAACAACCAATTTTAAAATTTGAAAATTCTGATTTACCCGAAACACGTGCATGTGTAAATGTACATTCAACTATTATGGAACTCGAATACCCCGAAATTTTAACACGATTTTCCTCTCTTAGCAGGCTAATACGCGTAACTGCGTACATATTTCGGTTTACAAAAAATTCATTATACAAAACAGAATCACAAATGCCAGGTAGTAGTAAGATGACAGGTTTTCTTACCAGTAACGAGCTTAATTACGCCCGTATGAAACTTCTCAGAGTTTCACAACAGGTTGATTTTCCGAACGAAATACTTCAGCTCAGAAAACACGGTCATATTAGTACTAATAGGACAGTTGCTAAACTGTGCCCTTTTCTCGATTCTTCAGAAATTATTCGAGTTGGCGGTAGAATTCAAAACTCAGATTTAAATTACTTCTCTAAGCATCCAATTTTACTCTCGAAAAGAAATCCTATAACTAATCTTATATTTTTAGATGCACATAAAAGAACGTTACACGGCGGCTTAATTGAAATGCATTCCTTTCTTTCACGAGAATATTTCATTTTGTCAGCTAGAAATATAGCGAAAAAGGTGTTACGGCAGTGTATGGATTGTTTTAAATACAGCGCAAAGGCAGCACAACAAGTTATGGGTAGTTTACCAAGTGTTCGTCTTAAGCCAGCACGACCTTTCAAGCATAGCGGCGTGGACTATGCAGGACCAATTATTATAAAACAATCAACTGCACGGAATTCGGTCACCACAAAGGGTTATATTTGTTTATTTATTTGTATGGTAACGAAGGCTATACATCTGGAAGCTGTGACCAGTTTATCTACAGACTCATTCCTAGCTGCATTTCGACGCTTTATATCCAGACGTGGAAATTGTACCGACCTATATTCTGATTGCGGTACGAATTTTGTTGGTGCTCAGAAAGAACTGGAAGTTCTTTACAAAAACAAATCTTCTTTACCTAAAGAGCTCGCTGAACTTCTGGCCTCTGATGGAGTCACGTGGCACTTCATACCACCAGCATCACCTAATTTTGGAGGACTGTGGGAGGCAGGAGTTAAGTCTACGAAACACCATTTACGCAGGGTTATGCATAATCGTATTCTTACATTTGAAGAGCTTACAACGCTTCTTACTCAAATCGAGAGTTGCCTGAACTCTAGACCATTGTGCCCTCTGAACAACGATCCTTCTGATGTTAACGCTCTTACACCGGCACATTTTTTAATTGGCGAACCATCTGTTTGTGTACCAGAAGAAGATATACTTCAAATCAACATCGATCGCTTATCCAGATGGAAAGTCGTCGAGAAATTAAAGCAACATTTTTGGCGCCGCTGGTGTCGCGAATGGCTTTGTCGGTTACAGGCTAGACCTAAATGGCTAAAGGTCTCGGGAAATGCTAAAGTAGGTGACTTGGTGATTATGTTTGATGAACGTTGTCCACCCGGACAATGGCCTTTAGCTCGAGTTCAAGCAGTACACCCTGGTAGTGATGGATTCGTGAGAGTAGCGACGCTGTTATCGAATGGAAGACTTTTTAAACGCCCTATTTCTAAAATAGCCTTTCTACCTAATTTAGATACTCTTGGTGAAAATAATACTCCCTTAAGTTAAACACTATCGTGCTTAGGGGGGGAGAATGTTGGAGAACAACAAATTAATAATTATTCAGTTAAACGTACTTTATATTATAATTTAGTTATATTATCATTTCTAATAATATTCTTAATGTACCACTGTACTTGCTATAATTTATCTATTATCTATCTTCTTTCTTTGCTATTTTCTATTTTACACATACATACACACATACATGTACAAGCTTTGTCACGCGATTTTCTACCTGCTACTAAGCTAACCGGTTTTTATACATATCCTTGTTAGTGTAAAGAACCCTTTTTTATTATTTGTTACAATTTTGTAAGAAAACAGAATTATTTTGGTTTGCCTAAATTTTGTAACAAATTATTATAATTCTGATCGTGAAAGCTAGAACATCACTGCCTTGCTGCTAATTGTATAGCTAGATCAGTAATTTATAGTCATACTGCCTTGCTGCTATTTTATATTCATTGAAAGTTAAATCATTTAAAGTTAAATTTGTATAATAATAAGTTTTTAAATAATAAATAAAATTAAAATAATAAATAAAATTAAAATAATAAATAAAATTAATAAAGTAAAATAAAACCTCAATCTTAAACATTGGTAGTGATGGATTCGTGAGAGTAGTGACGCTGTTATCGAATGGAAGACTTTTTAAACGTCCTATTTCTAAAATAGCCTTTCTACCTAATTTAGATACTCTTGGTGAAAATAATACTCCCTTAAGTTAAACACTATCGTGCTTAGGGGGGGAGAATGTTGGAGAACAACAAATTAATAATTATTCAGTTAAACGTATTTTATATTATAATTTAGTTATATTATCATTTCTAATAATATTCTTAATGTACCACTGTACTTGCTATAATTTATCTATTATCTATCTTCTTTCTTTGCTATTTTCTATTTTACATACACACATACATGTACAAGCTTTGTCACGCGATTTTCTACCTGCTACTAAGCTAACCGGTTTTTATACATATCCTTGTTAGTGTAAAGAACCCTTTTTTATTATTTGTTACAATTTTGTAAGAAAACAGAATTATTTTGGTTTGCCTAAATTCTGTAACAAATTATTATAATTCTGATCGTGAAAGCTAGAACATCACTGCCTTGCTGCTAATTGTATAGCTAGATCAGTAATTTATAGTCATACTGCCTTGCTGCTAATTTATATTCATTGAAAGTTAAATCATTTAAAGTTAAATTTATAATAATAAGTATTTTTAAATAATAAAATTAAAATAATAAATAAAATTAAAATAATAAATAAAATCAATAAAGTAAAATAAAACCTCAATCTTAAACAATAATTAATAATAATAATAAAAATAATTAATAATAATAATAATTCAGTTTAATTCGCTTATAGCTAAAAATTATTTTCATCCACCTTATTATGAATAGAGGAATATAAATTTAAATTAAATAAATTTGAATGCAATTTACTTTAATTGAAGAAGTATCTTCAAAATTTTAATTTAAATTCAAATTATTAAAAGTAATTATAGAGATTGTGGATATTATGTTAAAAGTAATTGTAGATATAAAAAACAAAAATAAAAGTACATATAACACTACAAAAGTTAATTCTTATTTGAATTCTTATTAAAACAAAAATTGAAAGTATAACTACAAAAAAAATTAATTCCTATTTGAATTCTTTCTACAAAAGCAATAAAATAAACATCCAATTAGAATTTATCGAACTTCACTAATTAATATCTAAAAAATAAAAATGAAATAGATAAAAAAAACAACTTAGCATAGACTGATCCCACGACAAGCTTCTTTTGCTGTTAGTTGATTTTGTTATTTTCTCACTCTCTCCTTAGAATTGCTGCTGTGGTAGTACATTAATTTCTCAACCATGCATCTCTTTCTTTTCAAAAGAATTTATTCGCACTCGTTGTCAAAATTTTAAAATTAACGTTTCTTTTCGTTGCTTTATGTACTCGCTATTAAGATGTTGCTGTTTCACATCGTACTCGCTGTAGCAATTTAAAAAGGAGACGATCTTTATTTGTTCGTGTTATTCCCCTTTTTTGAAATTTGGTTGGAATAATGTATTGTCAATACGATCAAAGGGCGATTCACTCGTTTTTATAGTTCAGTTATTCTTTTTTTTAATAATTTGCGCAGTTTATGATTATTTTGTTTCTATTTCTAATATTAGTTTTATTGCTTTCTTTTACTGTCTTGCATACATTCAATTGTCTCTTTTATTTTTTATTCGTTAGTCTTTTCTTTTTGTAAATTTTTAAATAATGAAAGTTCAATTTATATTTTATGTTTTTCAGACTATGGTCCTTTTCTAAAAGACATTCACTTATTAGGACTCGTTGCTTTTAACTTTGCTTTTGTTTCTTCACATACAATTCTTTGTTCTTAAATTTTGAAATAACGAATTAAATTCTCGTTTTTTATTGCCATAAGTTCTAGATTTTTCTTTAAGCTTTTTCTTTTTTAAAATTTTACACTCAGTCTCACAGTTTAGATTTTAGTATTATAACAATTTTACAACACACAACAGTTAATATTTTCACTTTTTTTACCAATTTTACTTATTTCGCTTAGAACTCTTTAAACTGGATTGACACTCAGTCTTTCCTTTATTTATTATCTTCAATATTCCAAACGACACTCAGTCTTTTCCTTCAATTCACTCAGAATTTCAAATTTCTTCAAATAATTATGGCACACAGCACATACTCTTTAAATGCAACAAAGGTGGGAATCATCCCGGTTGAGCCCCCAAAATGTAGTTTTTGCCTTTTTTTAAATAAAACAATTTTTAATTATTAATGTAATTCATATTTATTTAAAATATAATGAGAGATGTTGCACTCTTGGCGATCAAACTTAACTTAAAAACTATTCGTCGATCTTAAAGTAGCGTCTGTAACCGTAGAGTCGCATTCTACAGTATTAGTGTTGCATTCTACCATATTTAAGCCAGTAAGTGTTGCCACTCCCGGTGGTATGTCCTGTTCCCACATAAATTAAATTAGAAGTGTTGACTATATTCAGAAATATTTATGGCCAGATTTTTTTTAATGGTGGCTGATAAGAAAAGGTTTTTATTTCGTTTTATTGTTTAGACCTTAAGGTCAAAATAATATTTTGTAATCAAAATTAACATGTAAATATAAACGAAGAGACTTAAATAAATCTCTTCTTTTTTCGGGAAGTATTTTTTATTCTTCGTAATAAATTATAGCAATTCATAGTTATTACCCTTCGGTGCTATTATGTTTATTGAAACAGGCAGACAACTCTGGTTTTAATTCCCCCTCAAACTTTTTTGTGTTGGCTTTTACAAATTTTTTCAGCAAATTTCTTCAGTCACTTCTGTTGCAGGAATTGTTGACAAAAAAAACAAGTTTTTAAACGAATAAAGGAGGGCAAATCTACTGTATGAGCAAAACAAAAAATACTTAAGTGAAGAAAGAGTAAAATAATAAACAAAAGAAACAATAAAAACAGATTGTAATGAATAATTATTTGTAAAACATTCACCGGAAAGATAGGAATGAATGAAAATTAGTGAAAAAAGATAAAGAAAAGTAAGGCTGAGAAATGCCGAACACATTACACTTCCATGCATAAAGTGTAAGGGCAGTTTGAAATTTATTAATAAATAACGCTATGCGACAAAATAAAAAAAAAAATTAAATACACCCAGCTAATGACATAGTGTAATTTATAAGTTTTTTTAGAGTAGAACTCAAAAATATTTATTTTATAAAATTTCTTGAACCCTCCAGTTAGTTGAAAAATGTTCAGAATTTTTAATGGATCTTAATTGTTTACCGGAAAATGTGTCAATTTCACGTTTGAGTGACCACCGAAGTTGGCCAATGTTTGCGCAAAGAGAAGTAATAATATTTGCAAAGAACACAAATATTATCCGACATCTGAAAGTCGCGCAAAAGTGAAATTGATACATTTTGCGATTTGATCAAACGAAGTGTCAATTTCTTCACAAGAATGTTATCAACTATTTTATATTTTAAATTAAATTTTGCAATTAAGAATGGCTAAACTTGAAAATTTGAGAAAAAAAATCATATTTTCTAAATTTACCCTATCAAAACTCATAACATGTAAGTTTGAACCATATGTGTGTGTACACCATTTTAAAGGCTCCTCTGTTGCCTTTTCATAAAAGTTTGGATTTGGAAATTGTATAGAAAATATTTTGGTAGTCAATAATTTTGTGTGAAAAGATCAAAAACACCGTGTTTAAGTCCGGAGATTGGAAAATCCCATCTCAACGATCGACATGAAGAGGCCTAGCCACCAACAGAGGGCGCTAGTATATTAATTTAAGCTTTTTGTACTGTAATTTCATTTTATCTAAGCTTATATTTTTTAACATTACGCTGTAATTGTGCTTAGCTTAGGCCTCTTGTTTTGTATAAGCTCAACTTTTATATCATTCTAATTTGTTAATCCAAAGTGATATAACTTAACTTGTTTACTGAACAATTTCATATTTTGATGTGATAATTCTGTTGTATTTAAAAGTATATAATTTTGTGAACAAAAAAAAGTGAAAGAATAAAAATTTGTATATACATATTTGAAATTAAAAGAATAAAAAAAAATTTTTATTTATTTAAAATTGGTGAAAAATAAATCAAAGAACGTGAATTTGTTTTTTGAAGAACCCAAAACCTCACAATTTTCTGTAAAATAAAGATAAAAAAAAAAAACAAGAAATTTAAGAATTTGAATGAACAAACGGAAAAGTGGGAATTAACAGTCAACAAAAAAAGGAAAGTGTCTTGTTTCTTTGTAAATTGGTTATCAACTTGGAACTTATTTTAATTTTGGTTCCCTTTTTTCATAGTGTTCCACAATTGAAGCCAAAAAACGACTATTTACAGCCTTTGCCCTTCACACCTTATATACAGTCCATAGCGAAGAAACAGGAGGAGTCGCCACAACCACCAACCACCACAACAGCATCTTCGCCACCATCGACATCCATACAGTCCACGAATTATCACACCGTTTTAGTTAAATAAAACAAGTTTGGAGGGTTCGAGAAATATAAAAAAAATGTTTGAGTTCTACTCAACAAAACTCACAACCTACACTACGTCATTAGCTGGGTGTATTTTGACCGTCGCACCGTGTAATTAATTAGAGAGAGTCACAGAGGAATAAAGAGTGAACTTAAAGAACAAATTCGACTAAAGTTCAGAAGAATTAAGAGTTTGTAATGTTTGTTAATTCCAAGAAGACAACGAACCCAATCATACTGCCGCTTATATGAAGATGTAAATTGCCTAAAAAAGTCCCCACAGGTTTAACCCTCTTGCACAAAGTTTCTATATGACCAATAGAGTGTTTAGGAGATCATTTGCTCATGACTGAATGTTTAAAATTAATAATTATAAAATATTCTTAGTAAATTTCAAATATAATTATTTAAAAAGCTTCGAGATTTGTTTTTAATTTTTGTTTTATTTCATACGTGTTCAAAATATATTTTCTTAAATTTATAATAAATTGTTCTAAACCTAATGCATTTATAGGTTTTTTTTTATTCATGTATAAAATGTTTTAAATTTACTCCATTCAACTAAACTCAATTTGCTGTTGTATTTTTCTCCGTTGTGGGTTCAAGAAAAGGCATTTGAAACGTTATGGTCGGCTGGTTTTAAGAGAAACCACTTCACCACTCCTCTTCATTGCGTTTAGTTCTATAAAAAGAAAAATATTCTTTAAAATGTGGTCTACTACTGAGAACTTAAGCAGAAGGAAATGAAAGCCAATAAGTTTTATATTTTATTTTATGCTACCCTACACTATTATTAAAGAAAACAGAATACGGAGAAGTAACTTGATGTTTTATTGCACATAAATGCTGAATTAAAATAGTTCTGTTGGAAGGACATATCATTCAGGATATTGTCCAGGAGCCACAATTTTTCCCATCTTTTGGCATTTTATGTATTCTGTTCAAAAGAGTCGCCGTAGTCTAGTGGGTAGTCTGTTTGCTTATTAGACAAGGGGCCGTGGTTCAATCCCTGGCTCAGATATCTGGGTCAAAACGAAGTTTGGTAAAAATTCTTTCGGCGACTTACTCTCAACAGTCGCCGCTCATGAATAAAATGAAAGATGGGATGTAATAACAAATTAAGTAAGCAAGTAATGCCGTTAAATTTCATCACGCATAATCTTATGCCGTTTATTTTAGTGTCGAAAACACCTGCATGAAGTGAACATTTTATGTCTTGTTGGTATAAACGAAATACTTTTTTCTTCTTTCTCAAAAGTATTTTAGCCAGAGACAGATTGCATAACTAGTACGCCAACTTCAACAATGCAATTTCCTTTCAAATCCAATGCAATATCGTTTGTAAGAGAGTGGATATGTTTTCCTTCATTTCTTTATTGCCTTAAAACAATAAGACCATTGCTATCAGAAATTGTTTAGGGTCTTCAAACAAAGACTTCCGAATTTATGGCAATTGACAACAGCCATCTTGTTGAAGCTGCATCTGTCAAACCATTTATATAGTCTAATTTATTAACTTACCTCCGACGAGCATAAATGTATCGTTGAATGTATTGTTGAAACTTACCGTGATTTCCATCGCAAAATCATCTTCAGCAAGGATTCCTATTTCCTACAAGCAAAACTGTAGAATACGCATCCAATATATCCCGAAGAAGTTACTTTTGGTGTAGATTTTGAGCTGTCGGTTCATATTTATTTGAGAACGACGTCGGTGAGGCTATCATGGTCAAGTTCTTTTGGCTTAACCGTAGATCGAGCCTTAAAAAAACTTCATAACTCAAGCTTATGTATCACTTTTGATACATACTTGTAGTAAATAGAATTGTCACGATTATTGATAGATTTTGTTAAACAATTTGAATATTTTGATTCATTTTAATAAAACTATTTGTTTATTTTTATTATCACTTTTATAAAATTTACGCTAAAATTTTTGACATGATGTACATTGTAGCAAGGTTTTTTACATACATCTTCATTTCATGTCAGCTTGGTTTTATTTTTTTCTAAATGGTAATAATTTGACATCTAGCACCCTTGCTTTGTGGCGATTTATAAGTTTCCAATTGTTTAGATGGGGATGCATATTGTCACTCGTATCAGTAACACTCTCAGTTGAGGGCTGGCTGAAACCTGATGGTACAAACCATTGTTATATTTCGTTAGAAATATTTGCTGTTAACGTCATATGAGGTAAAAAGATTACCCTTGCAATAGAACATTGATTATGTCAAAAACAGTGTTCACTCTTTGATTCCTCTCTGGTTTCCACGATACAGGTTTCCCAAACACGGCTGTAAGTAGTTGCTACGCACGTAGCATGTACTTGAATCTAAAACTGCCAATTCGATTTCGGTGGACCACGAAATTTATAACGACCATAAAATTCAATTAGTCACTAATCTACAGCGACAAATTATTGGAAAGTAAGAAAGACTCTACAACATTTCAGGAAACAGCTGTTAGCTATCTGCGTGATAATTGGTAATATTTTCTCTTCCCAAAGTACTAAAGGCATTCAGTTCACTTTTCGATTAACGTCCTATTGTCATGTTTGGGGCTGTCAATATTTGCGTCAGTTCATAAGAAGAGCTTCTGTTTTCTTCTTCTTCAGAATCTTCAGTAGTAGGAATATTACATATATATGTACATATATAATCGGCCATTATAACCTTTCGTTATAAATTGGAAATGTCTGAACTGAGGTTTGAACCTTGGTCTGACGTATAATAAGCTAACACGCTACATACTAGACTACGACTACTTCAATCAATATCAAGCAGATAATTTAACCTCCTCATTTTCATCCAACACTTAACTTTCAATTCCTCAATGTATTATTTACGACATAACTTCACAAAATCTTTGAAAATCTTTGGTTTAAAATAAAGGCAATAACAATACTAATGAATTAAAAAAATATCAGGCATCTAACTCTCTCAAAAATTGAAATGTATCATTTTTATACAAAGCTCGAACTACGGTTAAATTGGCTAGATCCCAACGGCATGTGGTCTCAACAACGCGGCGCTTCGTTTCACACAGCTCATGCCAATATTTTATATTCTGCTCGAAAGTTTAAAGGGCATTATTTCACGTGGAGATGATGTGATATGATACCGATTTATTTTACAGAGTCAGGGAAAATTGGACATTTGGGATGTGCTTCACTTAGATAAGCCGTAACGGGCATTTGAAGGATGTTGTATTCCACATATAATTACATCAATAGGTCTTTCAAACGAATAAAAAATTTAGATGACATCCGATACACATTTTATTTTAATTTTAATTTAAAAATATGAAGAGTTTTATGACAGACCCAGTAGTGTGTGGAAAATATTATCCATTTTACAATTCTGTAAATTGTTTGTAAAGTCATATCATAATTCATAAAGTGGTTCATTAAGAAATTAAAAAAAAAAATTAAGTAAGGAAATGAAATACTGTGCAAATTTGCGTGCTTAACCATGGGAAAATTGTTGACGAATTTTTAATTCAAATACTTGTTCTACAATGCTTGGAAACTTATTACTAAAACTTTATTTAAAATCTGTTCTCAAACCGCTACACATTTATAGATTTAATACACCCGATATGGTATGATAATTTAAACAGTTAGCATTTAAAGGTGTATGTATGGTGTGAGAAGCTAAACAGTTTGTATTTAAAGGGCTGACGTATTGCTTAAGAGTTCAGTTTAGTTAGTATCACATAAGTTAGAACTACGACTTAAATATATTAATTTTATATATTTTATATATTTATATCGTATATTAAGTTATTGAAACGTTGCATTTCAAAAAATACTTGCTTGGACTGAATTTTGTTATTTTGAAAAAAAAGTAAAATAACAAAAACCAAAAAATGCTACAAAGACAGGGTAGAGTATTAGTGTTGCATTGAATTGTTGCTGGCGATGAAAAATCGTTTTGTTTTCAGAACCCTACACGGAAAAAATCATGTTTTAATATGGGACAACTATTAACTTTGTGTGCAAACCCAGATCGGTTCTCTTTGTATGAATTGGATGATCTGAACCCCAATCACATATCACAACTTCAACGATGCCAGGCATTACTTATTCTGTATGAGGGATTAGATTAGTTGATGTGAACTGGCCAATGAGATCATGTGATTTGACCTCGTTAATAATTTTTTTATGAGACTTTCTTATGTGACAGGTGTATGCCTATAAGCTACAAGCCCAGAGGGCCTCAGGCCAACATAACACATGCCATCGGTCATAGTCAGTCTCATTTATGTGGAGAAACATGAAACATTAGACTTTACGGATGCGCTCCATTCAGAGAAGCTGTAGATTGCAAATAAAATAAAAATAAATTTGTGTTTAGTTTCAATTAAATTATTTATTGTTCGCTCAGTTTTGTGTGCCACTATTCACAACTTGATTGCTTTGTATGTTATTCTTTTTTACACTCCTTTGCTTAAACACTAACAATTTTTCGGTATATCTCTATAACGGACATCTTCAAACTACTATTATTATTTTCACACGCTAAGCATCTTCACACAATACTGACTGAATTTTTACTGACTCCGTTGCCTGCTTTGTCTTGCCTATTACAAGCCAACGTAAACAGTCTGATGAATGATCTTGAAGTAGAATGTTCGTGGCTTCGCCTTCTCGAGATCTCTATAAATGTAAACTTCGTTGTTTCATTATAGTTGTTTGCGTATTTTTGTTTACATTTATTCTTGCAGTGTTTGTTGTTGCATTTTTGTTTACTTGTTTATCCTTTTTATACCGGTTTTTATTTATTTATTTATTTATTTGTTTTTGTTGGAATATTTCTGTATACTTGTTTATCACGTAAACAAATTCATTGTTTTTGTTTTTGTAGCTTTTGTTTATTTGATTGATGTGAAAGCAAAGCACCATTTCCATTTTCGTAACATTATATTCCACACATAATGGCATCATTGGTCTTGCGAACAAATAAAAAATTTATATTATAATTTAGGCATTTCTGGCATAAATCCGTGAGAGTAAATAGAATTGTCATGAATATTTTCTCAATATTCTGTGGTTCGAAATCGACTCTAAACTGTAGGTCTCGCCGTTCACATATACAATTAACACACACAACATAAGCTGGGTCGTAATCCTGACTGAAGAGTTGTAATGACCATTGAATGGGTGTACTGTTACTAATTATAAGTTTCACAAATAATGTCCATTAAAAACATTATTTCGCATACCATTATAACAAGAGCTCACTTCAGTTTTACATTTCCATTTTTAGAACATTTTTTGTAGCCACTGAAACTTATTAATACACCCAACACATACATATCTGCCACTCACATTTTATAAGTATAAATAATATGAAAAATCATTTGTTAACTGTCTATTGCCATTCGTTTAGGTTTTTAACACCTGATCTATTTTAAATTTCTTCAACTATTTTCATTTCTTTTCCTTTTTTTAACATGACAGAACCATATAGAGAATGATAGTGCAGCGAATCTTTGCAGAAGAGGAAAGAGAATGGCGCCAACAAATTGTGTGAGTTTTATCTGAGGGTTTATAGCAGGCCGACGACCATGCAGCAATAGTACTAACAATGTTTCACTTTCTTTTGCATAGTTGTGCTTTATTTGTTGTTGTTGTATTAAGAGATATTCTACCACAGTACAAGCAATAACAATAAAACAAAACTTTTATTTCTATACTCATATTGTATCGTGTATTAAAGTATCAGATTTATTTAAATCCCCAAACACCCACGGTTTAATAAAGTATGTTGCAGGCATCCTTCTTAAGTCGAAGGTATACTTTGTACGGTCGGTTGTTTTTCCTGTAGGAAATTGCCCCTATTCATGCAGTACATTACGTTGGAACTAGGAAAATAGGTTAAGTGAGATAAAAAGGGAGTAAAATTTTGAGATGTAGAACTTGAAATGCAGGGAAAGAAAGACGAATAATGCGTAAAAATACCTGATTTTAGGGCGCAGGTGTCTTTATTTTATTACAAGACATGCTAAAAAGTCCAGTAGGTAGTGTGTTGGCTTACTAAATATTAGGCCTCGTTAAAAACCCCAGGTTAGACATGTTCACCGAAACGAAGTATAAAAAAATATTTCTTCGACGAATTCAGCAAATTTCTTTCAAAATCTCTGAGAGTAAAAAAAATTGCCAAGAAAAATTGCTCAAAAAAATCTGTCGTTTGGAATCGACTTTAAGCTGTATTTCCCGCCTCTCTTGTATAAAATTAACACACACAACATAAGTGTTATGAGAAGCTATGTACTAATGTGTGTGTACACCATTTTAAAGGCTCCTCTGTTGCCTTTTCATAAAAGTTTGGATTTGGAAATTGTATAGAAAATATTTTGGTAGTCAATAATTTTGTGTGAAAAGATCAAAAACACCGTGTTTAAGTCCGGAGATTGGAAAATCCCATCTCAACGATCGACATGAAGAGGCCTAGCCACCAACAGAGGGCGCTAGTATATTAATTTAAGCTTTTTGTACTGTAATTTCATTTTATCTAAGCTTATATTTTTTAACATTACGCTGTAATTGTGCTTAGCTTAGGCCTCTTGTTTTGTATAAGCTCAACTTTTATATCATTCTAATTTGTTAATCCAAAGTGATATAACTTAACTTGTTTACTGAACAATTTCATATTTTGATGTGATAATTCTGTTGTATTTAAAAGTATATAATTTTGTGAACAAAAAAAAGTGAAAGAATAAAAATTTGTATATACATATTTGAAATTAAAAGAATAAAAAAAAATTTTTATTTATTTAAAATTGGTGAAAAATAAATCAAAGAACGTGAATTTGTTTTTTGAAGAACCCAAAACCTCACAATTTTCTGTAAAATAAAGATAAAAAAAAAAAACAAGAAATTTAAGAATTTGAATGAACAAACGGAAAAGTGGGAATTAACAGTCAACAAAAAAAGGAAAGTGTCTTGTTTCTTTGTAAATTGGTTATCAACTTGGAACTTATTTTAATTTTGGTTCCCTTTTTTCATAGTGTTCCACAATTGAAGCCAAAAAACGACTATTTACAGCCTTTGCCCTTCACACCTTATATACAGTCCATAGCGAAGAAACAGGAGGAGTCGCCACAACCACCAACCACCACAACAGCATCTTCGCCACCATCGACATCCATACAGTCCACGAATTATCATTTGGTCCAGACGAGCCGGATTTTGGAACTGTGCTTTTTTTGTATTTTGCCGTCGTGTGACCTTCTCATCAACCATTAGAGTAACCTTGAGATTGTAAGGTAAAGTTGTTTTTGTTTTTACTTTTATATTTTTTCTGATTTTTGGTGGTAATTCTATATACGAAAAAAGTTCTGTTAACTAGACAACAAAACTTTGCTTTTATATAGAATTTATAACAGTGCATATATATTTACAAAGTGGTGTGTTATAATTGCGATAGCACTGGCACACTTTGTAAATTTATCAAAGTTTATGCACTGTTATACCAACTTTTCTTAACTTGTAACTTGTAAGTCAATAGTGACTAGGATGTCAAATTGAGGTGTGAATATCACAGTTGGAAATCGAATTCAACCACCCAATTTGATATCGGTTATAAGTTGATAGTTGGGTTATAATTGGTTATTGTGCATGGGCTAAATAGCGAAGCTCATTACCATTTATAGTAATATTTCAAATCCACCGGATACATGAAAGAAGTACCCATAAATTAAATGTTATTCACTTAGATCTCGAATTTTTTAACGAATTTTAAGTTAATGTAAAAGTGAGATAACACATTGAAATTTATTTATGGGCTTCCGTTTGCTCTTTTTTGTTCTTATATTTATTCATTTGGGATTATTTTTATTTTTTGATAACTTTACATTTGTAATTTTTTTTTTTTTTTAATCTAATTTTAATTACATAAATTTAATTTTCTGAAATCTGTGTTTTTTGCTTTAATTTGTTTTGATTTATAATTTGATTTTAATTTATTTAACTATATATCAATATTATATACATATATTTGCATACTATATATACAAAGTGGATTAAAAGTGAGAACGAGTAGTTGTTCGAAACTGCTTTTTCACCCTTTGTATTTTTTTTATTGTTCCTTTATTTGATTTTGGAGGACAATAATAGTTATCGGGATATTGGCCATTGGGAATTCGTCCTGTTGGCTTAGTTTCGCGAAGCGTGTCATATTTTTGGAAATATATGCCCGTTCCATTGGACATATATTACTTTGTTAGGCTTTCGGTACGGCGCCAAGTTGATCGCGGTGACCTTTTGTTTATTTTTTTTAAATCTTTCCGTTTTTGGTTCTGCATCGCGAGATTAGTTACGAACGTTTTCTAGTTTAGCTCAGGTTCAGGTTATTATTTATTTAATTTTTGAGAATTTTTACTTGATTTCATTTTCGTTTGGGAATTAGTGAACGAATAGTGTGGAACAGAAACTCAGCTATTCTGTTGGTTCCCTTTGGTTTTCGTTTTTTATTGTTGTTGTTAGTTACTATTAATAATATTCGAGATGCCGAAGTCTAGGAGATTATTGACATTTGAGAGATTTGCCCAAATATTCCTGGATTTTGAGAGGGAATTCAATGCTACTCCTCAGGAAGGTAACACGACCTTCTCCATTGAGGTCCAGAGGGAGGAGTTCAAGTCACTATGGGCAAGGGTGAGGGATTCTTACGAGGCCTTTGCCACAGGTGACGAGGAAGATTTGGAAGGTGATCGGGAAGCTGCCCGTGAACTTTTTGGACACTGTAGGTTAGGATACATTACTGTTGCCTCACTAATGGGTGAACTTTCCCAGACCTTGGTCAACCAAGCTGGGATGTCATCGACACAGTGTCTCAATGGTCAAGGCAACGAGAACCGCATTCGACATAGCATGCAGCTACCCGCTTGTACCATGGAGGTGTTTCATGGGGATTACAAATCTTGGCCATCATTTCGCGACATGTTCACTGCTGTTTATGTGAATGGGGCCAACATTTCACCAGTGGAACAGCTCTTTTATTTGAGGCAGTTCACGCGTGGTGAGGCCTTAGAAATTGTAAAAAAATCTCCTCTCACTGCTAATGGATTCCAGGAGGCGTGGAACAACCTGAAGGACAGATATGAGAATAAGAGGATTTTGGTGAATTCTCAGCTAAAGGTTTTGTTTACTCTAGCACCGGTCAAATCCGAAGCAGCCCAGGATATCAAGAGGTTGCAACGGGATATTAATAATTCGATATCGGCGCTTAGGATGCACGATATTAATATCTCCAACTGGGATCCAATTTTTGTTTATTTGTGTTCCACCAGGCTGCCGGTGCTAACTTTGTCTCTCTGGGAACAGACAATCCAGAACAAGGTGGAGATTCCCAAATGGAAGGATTTGGATAATTTTTTGACATCACGGTTTCAATCTCTAGAAACTGTGTCTGAAATTCGAAATTTTGAACCAGTTGTTAGCGGTTCTAGGCCTGCCCCTGAAACTCTTCCTAATCCGAAAAGGGGAGTTCGATCCTTTTCCACTAAGCTGCATAGGAAAGTTTGCAAATATTGTTCGGGAGACCATTTGGTGGATACTTGTCCGAAATTTTTAGATTTACCTCCTGAGAGACGGTTTTGGGTCGTGAAGAGGTACAGTCTTTGTATCAATTGTCTCACAGGTGGTCATAGACTCAATGAGTGTAAGAGTACTGTTGGTTGTACGGTGTGCAAGTTGAAGCACCACACTCTACTGCATCGAGAGGTGTCTGGATCCTCTTCGGGCGTTTTGGATACGCCAAGTTCAAGCGGTGCAGTCAGGTCGAATAGTGAGGTTCAAAATTGTTTTGCTGCTACGTCAAGGCAGATACTTTTGGGAACTGCGGTAGTTGGTATCTACCACCGAGGAGAAACGTTTAGAGCTAGGGCCCTAATAGATTCAGGGTCTCAGGCTACCTTCATTTCGGAAGGATTACAGAGGAGGTTAGGATTGCCGGCGGTGAATATACATGCTAAGGTCTCTGGTTTGAATGGAGCATGTGCTGGTGCAGTCCAAAGACAATGTTCGTTTGTCTTAACTTCTCTGTCGGGCGATCAACCTCGTGTGGAGGCAATCGGTTTGGTGTTGCCGAAGTTAACCGGAATGTTACCCAGCTCGACTATTAACATATCGCGATCTGCAGCTTTTTCGGGGATCACATTGGCTGATCCTAAGTTTAATGAGAGCGATCGAGTGGACGTCCTAATTGGAGGCGACATTTATCCTAGCGTGATGTTGGAGGGTGTTAGGAAAAATCTTCTGGGGAATTTGATGGCCCAGGAGAGTATATTTGGTTGGGTTCTGACAGGGTCATTACCCGAACCGCGTTCCAAGAGCTATACGACTCTCGTGTCGTATTGCACTGAATTGGAATTGGATAAGCAGCTGGAGAGGTTCTGGAAATTGGAGGAACCTCCAAGACATTCGAAGATGTCGCCTGAGGATGAGTACTGTGAGGGATATTTTAGAAAAACAGTACGTAGGAATTCGGCTGGGCGATACATAGTGTCATTACCTATCAAGCCACAGTATGGTTCCCTTGATTGTCTTGGCTCTTCCCGCCCAAAGGCCTACAGACAATTTTTGCGAAACGAAGCTTCCTTGCTTCGAAATCCGTCTCTTAAACTGGATTATGATACGGTTTTATTGGAGTACGAATTTTTGGGTCATATGGCAAAAGTGAATTTGAGGAGTACGAACGAAGGAGATTCGTATTACTTTCCTCATCACGCTGTACTCAAGCCTGAAAGCTCTTCCACGAAGGTTAGGGTTGTTTTCAATGCGTCTAGTAAAACGTCATGTGGACTGAGCTTGAACGACACCTTATTTACCGGGCCTGTTTTGCAACATGATTTGAGACTTCTAATCGTTAGATGGCGTTTTTATCGATATGTCTTTAATGGAGACATTGAGAAGATGTATCGACAGATTCTCTTGGACCCTGATCAGGTGAAGTACCAACGAATAATTTTTCGGAAGGAGTCAGATGGGGAAGTAGAAGATTTTGAATTGAAAACCGTCACGTTTGGGGTAAATTGTGCTCCTTTTTTGGCAATAAGAACATTGCTTCAACTCGCGGATGACGGTAACTCGAAATGGCCTTTGGCATCGGAAATTTTACGCGAGATGATGTACGTGGATGATGCGTTAGCTGGGGCTCATGATGTTTCTGGAGCGATAGAGGCCCGAGACCAATTAAGAGCGGCGTTGACTTCCGCGGGATTCTCAATGCGAAAGTGGACCTCAAACGACAAGAGAATTCTTCAGGGATTGCCTTCTGATCACTTGTTGAGGGAAGATTTTTTGGAATTTGAAGATGTCAGCTCCATCAAAACCCTGGGCGTACGATGGAATGCCAGGTCTGATCAGTTCTTCTTCACAACAACGACAATCGATATTAAGGAGAATTTTACGAAAAGAGAGGTATTGTCGATTATAGCCAAGCTCTTCGATCCTGCTGGATGGTTGGGTCCGATAATTGTCACCGCAAAAATGCTCATGCAGAAAATATGGAGCGAGAAGACTGATTGGGATGCATTTTTGACCCCGGAGAGCCTTGCGAAATGGAAGCAATTTCTTAATGAATATAGTTTCATTAACAATATAAAAATACCTCGTTGGGTAGGTTTTCGACCCGATTATAATGTGGAGGTTCATGGGTTCTCTGATGCTTCGGAGAAAGCATACGGGGCGTGCATATACATTCGTATAGAGGATGATTTAGGTGCTATTCAAACCCATCTGTTGCTGGCTAAATCGAGGGTCGCTCCTTTGAAGACAATTTCGTTACCTAGGCTTGAACTTTGCGGGGCTGTCTTATTGACTGAGTTGATGGAAGCTGTGAAGGCGAATTTGAAATTTGACGCATCAAGAACAAAATTCTATGGGTGGACAGATTCTACCATAGTTTTAGCTTGGCTTCAAAAACCACCCAGTTCGTGGAAAACTTTTGTTGCTAATCGGGTTGCAAAGGTGACAGAGCACCTGAATAAGGCCTGCTGGAGGCATGTTCGGTCGGAGCAGAATCCGGCTGATTTGATAAGTCGAGGAGCTCGACCGCAGGATTTGGCAACGGACAATCTGTGGTGGCATGGTCCCCAATGGTTAGGTTATCCTACCGACGAGTGGCGTAATCCTATTCCCGAGGAATATGACACTAAGGAGGAAGAAAAGTGTCACATGGTTTTCTTCACTTATTTTAAGGAGTTCGATGACCTTTTGAATCGGTTTTCTTCCTATTCGAGGGCGTTGCGTGTGTTGGCCTTAGTCTTTAGAGTTTTTGATAGAGAAGGTTCGCGTTGCGGTTCTTTGGAGATTACTCCACACGAAATCCAGAGGGTGAGAGGAAAGCTGATAAAAATAGCTCAACGAGCTTGGTACCCTCAAGAATACCGGCGGTTATCTAATGGAGAGAAGATTGTAGAAGGGGAGCTTTTGAATTTGAATCCCTTTTTAGATGGAGATGGTTTGATGAGAGTCGGTGGAAGGCTGGCTAATGCGACTAATCTCAAGTACAACGAACGGTTTCCGATTCTTTTACCAACAGCAAGTCGGTTCTCCTATCTGTTGATCGAGTTTATCCATAGGATGACTTTGCATGGCGGAAACCAATTAATGTTGAGAGTCTTGAGGACTGAATTTTACATGCGCAGGTCTAAGAATTTGATAAAGACCATCGTAGAGCGTTGCAGGACTTGTAACATCTATAAGGGAATGACTCAGAGTCAAATAATGGCAGCTTTACCTACGTCTCGTACCGTTTTCAATCGTCCTTTCGCTAGCACTGGTGTAGATTTTGCTGGGCCCTTTGACATTCGAAATTACACGGGCAGGGCGTGTCTTATAACTAAGGGCTACGTGTGTTTGTTTATTTGCTTTGCTACGAAGGCTATTCATTTGGAAGCGGTTAGTAATTTATCTACGTCTGCATTCTTGGCTGCTTTGGCTAGATTCATTGCTCGTCGTGGATATCCTACGGATATGTATTCCGACAACGGGACCAATTTTGTAGGAGCGTCAAATATCTTGAAAGACGAATTTCGAAATTTTCTTAAGGCATCAGGTCCCCAGGTCAATGCTACTTACGGACCTAGGGGGTTAACATGGCATTTCAACCCTGCTGGTGCACCTCATATGGGAGGTCTCTGGGAAGCCGGTGTCAAAAGTTTCAAACACCATTTTAAACGACTGGCAGGAGGTTTGAAGTATTCTTTTGAGGAGTTCTCCACTCTCCTAACTCGTGTCGAGGCGTGTTTGAATTCGCGTCCATTATGTCCTTTGGCAGATAATGCCGATTGCCTGGATGCTCTCACGCCAGGTCATTTCTTGATTGGGGGCCCTTTACTGTCCCCACCGGAATTGCAGATTGCAGACCCTTTACCCTCAATAACAAACCGATGGCAAAGAGTCAAGGCTCTAAACCAACGTTTATGTCTCCGTTGGAAGGAAGAATATTTGAAGGAGCTACAGAAGAGGAACAAGTGGAAGTGTTTGCGGAAGGATTTAGAGGTCGGTGATATGGTGGTCATCCGCGAGGACAACGTGCCTACCAACGAATGGCGCCTAGGTCGCGTATTGAATTTACATTCGGGTAAAGATAGTCATGTTAGGGTGGTAGATTTGAAGACTTCACGTGGAACAATTACTCGACCAGTTGTGAAACTGGTAATTCTCCCTACATCTTGAGTTTCAAATATTTCATAATTTCAGCTAACAGTATCATGGTTTCGGCGAAAAAGTACAAACAAGGCGACAACAATAAAAAGATGGTGTGTCGAGTCTGTTTAAAAAACCACCCGTTACGATTTTGCGGAAGATTCTCGAAGGCAGACTACGATGAGCGCATGAAGTTGGTGACGATATATAAGTACTGTGCTGGCTGTTTGAGTCACGACCATACCTGGCGGACGTGCGAGAGTACTGGCAAATGTAAGCGTTGCGGTGATATGCATCACACGCTTCTCCACAAACCGGATAACAGACCTCGTTCGTCTGGTCCGAAGAAGGCCGCGAAGTCGAAAAGAGGCAATAACAATCGCAAATCGCTGGCTCGCACAAATAATAAGAGACCTCGTTCGTCCCGAAACTCCGCCAGGGGACCACGTTCGTCCAATGATCGTGAGAGTCGCAGACCTAGTCCGTCTAACGCTCTGGTTCCGAGTCGATCGACGAACCGCAAATCTCAACAGCCAAGGGATATCTCTCGGTCGACACCTTGTGGAGTTTTACCATCTACATCATATACGTTGACGGACAGCGTTCTGCTAAAACCAACTGCTGTGGTCAACGTTGTTGCGCATGGACGATACGTCACGGAAAGAGCAGTCATTGATCCCACTGCAGAGCGTACCATCATTTCGGAGAAGGTAGTTCGTCGGCTTGGCGCAAAGACGATAAAAGTAGGACGCTCGGAGCGGGTACTCTTAGTTGTGAGAGGGAACTACGGCAGCAGCGACACAGTCGAAACGTATGCGGAGGTGCGAAATAAGCTGGATGGTCTCACACCGTCAAGATCGATGGACGGGAGGATAGTGGACGAGTTTCCGGGACTACAACTGGCAGACCCAACGTTTTTTATAGCGGCCCCAGTTGGAATCAGATTAGGCTGTGACGTATACAGCAAAATCATACGCAATGGGGTATTTGGTGGTACGATGGGCAAACCTTTGGCCCAGTTTTCGATTTTCGGCTATCTGATTTCTGGATTGTGTACTGTATAATACATAAGTATGCAACACATCGCTTGTAACCATGATACCTATTAAATATAATTTTTTATTTATAGTAATAAATTCATTATTTTTCCTTAATGCAGCTGACGGATACCCACTGGATCTTGAGGACCGTGAGCTGATGTAGTTTTTAGCGTCATTTCTTTTTATTTTCTCGAATTTTGGAAAAATAAATTAAACACATTTGAATTAATATCATCTTTTTCTTAGTTCTTTTATTTCCTTTGCTATAGCATTAACGTTGGAGCCGTTTTTCCTTGATTGCAGTACTGCAAGGGCGCCGGAATGTTTAAGTCCGGAGATTGGAAAATCCCATCTCAACGATCGACATGAAGAGGCCTAGCCACCAACAGAGGGCGCTAGTATATTAATTTAAGCTTTTTGTACTGTAATTTCATTTTATCTAAGCTTATATTTTTTAACATTACGCTGTAATTGTGCTTAGCTTAGGCCTCTTGTTTTGTATAAGCTCAACTTTTATATCATTCTAATTTGTTAATCCAAAGTGATATAACTTAACTTGTTTACTGAACAATTTCATATTTTGATGTGATAATTCTGTTGTATTTAAAAGTATATAATTTTGTGAACAAAAAAAAGTGAAAGAATAAAAATTTGTATATACATATTTGAAATTAAAAGAATAAAAAAAAATTTTTATTTATTTAAAATTGGTGAAAAATAAATCAAAGAACGTGAATTTGTTTTTTGAAGAACCCAAAACCTCACAATTTTCTGTAAAATAAAGATAAAAAAAAAAAACAAGAAATTTAAGAATTTGAATGAACAAACGGAAAAGTGGGAATTAACAGTCAACAAAAAAAGGAAAGTGTCTTGTTTCTTTGTAAATTGGTTATCAACTTGGAACTTATTTTAATTTTGGTTCCCTTTTTTCATAGTGTTCCACAATTGAAGCCAAAAAACGACTATTTACAGCCTTTGCCCTTCACACCTTATATACAGTCCATAGCGAAGAAACAGGAGGAGTCGCCACAACCACCAACCACCACAACAGCATCTTCGCCACCATCGACATCCATACAGTCCACGAATTATCACACCGTTTTAGTTAAATAAAACAAGTTTGGAGGGTTCGAGAAATATAAAAAAAATGTTTGAGTTCTACTCAACAAAACTCACAACCTACACTACGTCATTAGCTGGGTGTATTTTGACCGTCGCACCGTGTAATTAATTAGAGAGAGTCACAGAGGAATAAAGAGTGAACTTAAAGAACAAATTCGACTAAAGTTCAGAAGAATTAAGAGTTTGTAATGTTTGTTAATTCCAAGAAGACAACGAACCCAATCATACTGCCGCTTATATGAAGATGTAAATTGCCTAAAAAAGTCCCCACAGGTTTAACCCTCTTGCACAAAGTTTCTATATGACCAATAGAGTGTTTAGGAGATCATTTGCTCATGACTGAATGTTTAAAATTAATAATTATAAAATATTCTTAGTAAATTTCAAATATAATTATTTAAAAAGCTTCGAGATTTGTTTTTAATTTTTGTTTTATTTCATACGTGTTCAAAATATATTTTCTTAAATTTATAATAAATTGTTCTAAACCTAATGCATTTATAGGTTTTTTTTTATTCATGTATAAAATGTTTTAAATTTACTCCATTCAACTAAACTCAATTTGCTGTTGTATTTTTCTCCGTTGTGGGTTCAAGAAAAGGCATTTGAAACGTTATGGTCGGCTGGTTTTAAGAGAAACCACTTCACCACTCCTCTTCATTGCGTTTAGTTCTATAAAAAGAAAAATATTCTTTAAAATGTGGTCTACTACTGAGAACTTAAGCAGAAGGAAATGAAAGCCAATAAGTTTTATATTTTATTTTATGCTACCCTACACTATTATTAAAGAAAACAGAATACGGAGAAGTAACTTGATGTTTTATTGCACATAAATGCTGAATTAAAATAGTTCTGTTGGAAGGACATATCATTCAGGATATTGTCCAGGAGCCACAATTTTTCCCATCTTTTGGCATTTTATGTATTCTGTTCAAAAGAGTCGCCGTAGTCTAGTGGGTAGTCTGTTTGCTTATTAGACAAGGGGCCGTGGTTCAATCCCTGGCTCAGATATCTGGGTCAAAACGAAGTTTGGTAAAAATTCTTTCGGCGACTTACTCTCAACAGTCGCCGCTCATGAATAAAATGAAAGATGGGATGTAATAACAAATTAAGTAAGCAAGTAATGCCGTTAAATTTCATCACGCATAATCTTATGCCGTTTATTTTAGTGTCGAAAACACCTGCATGAAGTGAACATTTTATGTCTTGTTGGTATAAACGAAATACTTTTTTCTTCTTTCTCAAAAGTATTTTAGCCAGAGACAGATTGCATAACTAGTACGCCAACTTCAACAATGCAATTTCCTTTCAAATCCAATGCAATATCGTTTGTAAGAGAGTGGATATGTTTTCCTTCATTTCTTTATTGCCTTAAAACAATAAGACCATTGCTATCAGAAATTGTTTAGGGTCTTCAAACAAAGACTTCCGAATTTATGGCAATTGACAACAGCCATCTTGTTGAAGCTGCATCTGTCAAACCATTTATATAGTCTAATTTATTAACTTACCTCCGACGAGCATAAATGTATCGTTGAATGTATTGTTGAAACTTACCGTGATTTCCATCGCAAAATCATCTTCAGCAATGATTCCTATTTCCTACAAGCAAAACTGTAGAATACGCATCCAATATATCCCGAAGAAGTTACTTTTGGTGTAGATTTTGAGCTGTCGGTTCATATTTATTTGAGAACGACGTCGGTGAGGCTATCATGGTCAAGTTCTTTTGGCTTAACCGTAGATCGAGCCTTAAAAAAACTTCATAACTCAAGCTTATGTATCACTTTTGATACATACTTGTAGTAAATAGAATTGTCACGATTATTGATAGATTTTGTTAAACAATTTGAATATTTTGATTCATTTTAATAAAACTATTTGTTTATTTTTATTATCACTTTTATAAAATTTACGCTAAAATTTTTGACATGATGTACATTGTAGCAAGGTTTTTTACATACATCTTCATTTCATGTCAGCTTGGTTTTATTTTTTTCTAAATGGTAATAATTTGACATCTAGCACCCTTGCTTTGTGGCGATTTATAAGTTTCCAATTGTTTAGATGGGGATGCATATTGTCACTCGTATCAGTAACACTCTCAGTTGAGGGCTGGCTGAAACCTGATGGTACAAACCATTGTTATATTTCGTTAGAAATATTTGCTGTTAACGTCATATGAGGTAAAAAGATTACCCTTGCAATAGAACATTGATTATGTCAAAAACAGTGTTCACTCTTTGATTCCTCTCTGGTTTCCACGATACAGGTTTCCCAAACACGGCTGTAAGTAGTTGCTACGCACGTAGCATGTACTTGAATCTAAAACTGCCAATTCGATTTCGGTGGACCACGAAATTTATAACGACCATAAAATTCAATTAGTCACTAATCTACAGCGACAAATTATTGGAAAGTAAGAAAGACTCTACAACATTTCAGGAAACAGCTGTTAGCTATCTGCGTGATAATTGGTAATATTTTCTCTTCCCAAAGTACTAAAGGCATTCAGTTCACTTTTCGATTAACGTCCTATTGTCATGTTTGGGGCTGTCAATATTTGCGTCAGTTCATAAGAAGAGCTTCTGTTTTCTTCTTCTTCAGAATCTTCAGTAGTAGGAATATTACATATATATGTACATATATAATCGGCCATTATAACCTTTCGTTATAAATTGGAAATGTCTGAACTGAGGTTTGAACCTTGGTCTGACGTATAATAAGCTAACACGCTACATACTAGACTACGACTACTTCAATCAATATCAAGCAGATAATTTAACCTCCTCATTTTCATCCAACACTTAACTTTCAATTCCTCAATGTATTATTTACGACATAACTTCACAAAATCTTTGAAAATCTTTGGTTTAAAATAAAGGCAATAACAATACTAATGAATTAAAAAAATATCAGGCATCTAACTCTCTCAAAAATTGAAATGTATCATTTTTATACAAAGCTCGAACTACGGTTAAATTGGCTAGATCCCAACGGCATGTGGTCTCAACAACGCGGCGCTTCGTTTCACACAGCTCATGCCAATATTTTATATTCTGCTCGAAAGTTTAAAGGGCATTATTTCACGTGGAGATGATGTGATATGATACCGATTTATTTTACAGAGTCAGGGAAAATTGGACATTTGGGATGTGCTTCACTTAGATAAGCCGTAACGGGCATTTGAAGGATGTTGTATTCCACATATAATTACATCAATAGGTCTTTCAAACGAATAAAAAATTTAGATGACATCCGATACACATTTTATTTTAATTTTAATTTAAAAATATGAAGAGTTTTATGACAGACCCAGTAGTGTGTGGAAAATATTATCCATTTTACAATTCTGTAAATTGTTTGTAAAGTCATATCATAATTCATAAAGTGGTTCATTAAGAAATTAAAAAAAAAAATTAAGTAAGGAAATGAAATACTGTGCAAATTTGCGTGCTTAACCATGGGAAAATTGTTGACGAATTTTTAATTCAAATACTTGTTCTACAATGCTTGGAAACTTATTACTAAAACTTTATTTAAAATCTGTTCTCAAACCGCTACACATTTATAGATTTAATACACCCGATATGGTATGATAATTTAAACAGTTAGCATTTAAAGGTGTATGTATGGTGTGAGAAGCTAAACAGTTTGTATTTAAAGGGCTGACGTATTGCTTAAGAGTTCAGTTTAGTTAGTATCACATAAGTTAGAACTACGACTTAAATATATTAATTTTATATATTTTATATATTTATATCGTATATTAAGTTATTGAAACGTTGCATTTCAAAAAATACTTGCTTGGACTGAATTTTGTTATTTTGAAAAAAAAGTAAAATAACAAAAACCAAAAAATGCTACAAAGACAGGGTAGAGTATTAGTGTTGCATTGAATTGTTGCTGGCGATGAAAAATCGTTTTGTTTTCAGAACCCTACACGGAAAAAATCATGTTTTAATATGGGACAACTATTAACTTTGTGTGCAAACCCAGATCGGTTCTCTTTGTATGAATTGGATGATCTGAACCCCAATCACATATCACAACTTCAACGATGCCAGGCATTACTTATTCTGTATGAGGGATTAGATTAGTTGATGTGAACTGGCCAATGAGATCATGTGATTTGACCTCGTTAATAATTTTTTTATGAGACTTTCTTATGTGACAGGTGTATGCCTATAAGCTACAAGCCCAGAGGGCCTCAGGCCAACATAACACATGCCATCGGTCATAGTCAGTCTCATTTATGTGGAGAAACATGAAACATTAGACTTTACGGATGCGCTCCATTCAGAGAAGCTGTAGATTGCAAATAAAATAAAAATAAATTTGTGTTTAGTTTCAATTAAATTATTTATTGTTCGCTCAGTTTTGTGTGCCACTATTCACAACTTGATTGCTTTGTATGTTATTCTTTTTTACACTCCTTTGCTTAAACACTAACAATTTTTCGGTATATCTCTATAACGGACATCTTCAAACTACTATTATTATTTTCACACGCTAAGCATCTTCACACAATACTGACTGAATTTTTACTGACTCCGTTGCCTGCTTTGTCTTGCCTATTACAAGCCAACGTAAACAGTCTGATGAATGATCTTGAAGTAGAATGTTCGTGGCTTCGCCTTCTCGAGATCTCTATAAATGTAAACTTCGTTGTTTCATTATAGTTGTTTGCGTATTTTTGTTTACATTTATTCTTGCAGTGTTTGTTGTTGCATTTTTGTTTACTTGTTTATCCTTTTTATACCGGTTTTTATTTATTTATTTATTTATTTGTTTTTGTTGGAATATTTCTGTATACTTGTTTATCACGTAAACAAATTCATTGTTTTTGTTTTTGTAGCTTTTGTTTATTTGATTGATGTGAAAGCAAAGCACCATTTCCATTTTCGTAACATTATATTCCACACATAATGGCATCATTGGTCTTGCGAACAAATAAAAAATTTATATTATAATTTAGGCATTTCTGGCATAAATCCGTGAGAGTAAATAGAATTGTCATGAATATTTTCTCAATATTCTGTGGTTCGAAATCGACTCTAAACTGTAGGTCTCGCCGTTCACATATACAATTAACACACACAACATAAGCTGGGTCGTAATCCTGACTGAAGAGTTGTAATGACCATTGAATGGGTGTACTGTTACTAATTATAAGTTTCACAAATAATGTCCATTAAAAACATTATTTCGCATACCATTATAACAAGAGCTCACTTCAGTTTTACATTTCCATTTTTAGAACATTTTTTGTAGCCACTGAAACTTATTAATACACCCAACACATACATATCTGCCACTCACATTTTATAAGTATAAATAATATGAAAAATCATTTGTTAACTGTCTATTGCCATTCGTTTAGGTTTTTAACACCTGATCTATTTTAAATTTCTTCAACTATTTTCATTTCTTTTCCTTTTTTTAACATGACAGAACCATATAGAGAATGATAGTGCAGCGAATCTTTGCAGAAGAGGAAAGAGAATGGCGCCAACAAATTGTGTGAGTTTTATCTGAGGGTTTATAGCAGGCCGACGACCATGCAGCAATAGTACTAACAATGTTTCACTTTCTTTTGCATAGTTGTGCTTTATTTGTTGTTGTTGTATTAAGAGATATTCTACCACAGTACAAGCAATAACAATAAAACAAAACTTTTATTTCTATACTCATATTGTATCGTGTATTAAAGTATCAGATTTATTTAAATCCCCAAACACCCACGGTTTAATAAAGTATGTTGCAGGCATCCTTCTTAAGTCGAAGGTATACTTTGTACGGTCGGTTGTTTTTCCTGTAGGAAATTGCCCCTATTCATGCAGTACATTACGTTGGAACTAGGAAAATAGGTTAAGTGAGATAAAAAGGGAGTAAAATTTTGAGATGTAGAACTTGAAATGCAGGGAAAGAAAGACGAATAATGCGTAAAAATACCTGATTTTAGGGCGCAGGTGTCTTTATTTTATTACAAGACATGCTAAAAAGTCCAGTAGGTAGTGTGTTGGCTTACTAAATATTAGGCCTCGTTAAAAACCCCAGGTTAGACATGTTCACCGAAACGAAGTATAAAAAAATATTTCTTCGACGAATTCAGCAAATTTCTTTCAAAATCTCTGAGAGTAAAAAAAATTGCCAAGAAAAATTGCTCAAAAAAATCTGTCGTTTGGAATCGACTTTAAGCTGTATTTCCCGCCTCTCTTGTATAAAATTAACACACACAACATAAGTGTTATGAGAAGCTATGTACTAATCCTGACTGAAGGGTTGGTATGACCAATGATGTATGTATGTAGAAATATAGACTGATGAGTAAGTATCTAAAATGCTTATTCTAAGATATAATTTTTAGTAGGATTAACATTTAATTTTATTTGCAGGGTAGTGACAAAATTAGCGTAAATAAGCGAAAAAAATATAAGCTTAATATAGCAGAAACATTTTTATACTCAGGTTTTACAACAGGAAGTTTGACAGTTGATAACGGTTATCTTTTTGAAATAGTTGCCATTTATTTAGTTTGTTTTGCTAAATCGCAATGGTTGGATATAGCATTCAGCAATACGTGCAAATAAAAAAATTGTTTTATCAAAATGGGTGTTCTGATAGTACAATGCGATACTTTAAAATCGTCATTAAACTCTTTTATTTTTTTATTTTTTTTTGGAAAATTAAATTAGTTGCCAACTGCTACATAATGTACAGTATGTGTTAATTTTACCTACAGTTTAAAGTCGACTCCGAACAATAAATTTTTAAGACACCTTTTCATGGTAATTTTATTTACTCTCAGAATTTTGGCCAAAAAACTGCCGCCGAAAAAATACTTTTTAAAATTTCCGAAGTTAGATGCATTTTTGTCGAAATTCGTGACATTTAAAGTTGTTGACGACGATGTCTAATTTCTGGGTTTTCGGATAGATTGGATAAGATTATGAATCGCCTTAAAGGACGATGGTAGCAGGTAGGCACATTGTATTAAGTCGATCAATTCTAGCAGGAAATCAAGCGTTCCCTAAAGGAAACCAACCTCAGAGACTCAGTTAAAGTTATCAAAAAGTGAGAGGTCAAAAACACTCTATTATTTATGACTACGGCTGAGCACTGATACATGAGGTGAAAATCTATATCCTGCAGAAACGCATAGTATTTCGTATGCCTTCGTGATCATGCGATTTGAAGACAGAAGTGCGTCAAAAATCTTTTTATCCATACGTGTCCAGCAGAGTCCAGCAATATTACACGTAACTTCTTCTTCTGGCAGAATAATTTTGTATCGGAAATAATATAGTGGAATCCCTGATCTGCATTACATTCTTTGACCTGCTTGTTTTTCGAAACTTATTTTCTGTGTTTCAAGAACAATGTCTTTCACGTTTATTTTACACGATGTGTCCATCAAGGAACAACTATTTGTAGTATCATTTAGAATCATTTTTCATTTTGTTACAATCTCAATGACGTTTTGTTATAAGTTTCAGAAAAGCGTCTGCTTCATTCCTCTAATGGTTTCACGTACGTTCTTTTATTGCAATCAACTCCGTAGTGTGGAGAAAACTAAACTATATAAAGGGTCAAGTAAAAATGTTTCATTCACAAGGTAACTTAAAATGATGCCTTAGTGTGAACGAGCTACTATACTATAAAGTAGGACTACTTTTTCCTTCAAAACTCAGTGTGTCATGTATTCAAATTGGAAAATATTCTTAAAAAAGATTTTACTCCACTAGCATGCAACATATGGACCTAACATGAACATATTCTCAAAAAAAGGGTTATTGTATATATTTTTTAGCCGGTAGTTTTTTTTAAATCAGCATGAGATGTATTGATGTTTATAACTTTGTTATGACAGCTGTTTATGTCAGAAGACGTTCACATTTTCCTTCAGTTAGGTTTTGCAAATCTAATATCAAAACAGAAATTCAAAATTTGAAATTTTACTTTCAAAATAATGAATCTCATCGCGACATTCAGAGAAAATTTGGTTAATTTATTCAGTTATTCAGCATTTTCGCAGTAATTTTAATATTCATGATTACAACAGTCAATAAGAGAAAGAAACGTTGAGAGAATAGAATATTACTGCCATAGGGCAAAATCTAGAAGAAAACGCGAAATATCAATTCATCGTTATTTTTGAATACAGTTGAACAAGAGTTGAAGACAAAAGCTCTTCTTTTGCTGATTAGGTTGATTGGAAAAATAACCGAAATAAGCTTGAATTGTAAATTTGAAGTGACGACGATCCTTCAGACTTTAACAAATCACCATTATTTCTATTAAAAATTATCATTTTATTCCACTTGATCTTACTTGAAAGGGCTTGACGGTTCGCGTCTCTGGCGGTTGGATAATGGCATGAAGAGAATACTGGTAGAACATCGCAATAAGATTAAGGAAATCCATTCCGGACAATGAAGTCTAGCAAAATGGTGCGGCATATCTCGTAAACGACTGCGTGCAAATTTACACAAATGTCTTCAAATTGAATGGAACTGTTAGAAGTGGAATTTTTTCGCTTTCAGAATAACTCATAATCGGTATCATATAATGATATGATTGTATCTGTATAGTTAAACCCGACATACTTCTCTATGCGAGTCAATTTCGACAAGTTTGTTCCTATCTTTGTCAAGCATTTAGTAGTACAGCCACTGTAGCCTAGTAGGAAGTTGATTTATTATAAAAAACATTTCTTTGGTGATTTTCTCTGAACGGACGTATAAGCTATTTTTCATGTAAAACATAAACAAATATCACTCATACGCAGTGAGTAAGTCAAGTTAAATTAAATAATTTAAAGCATATTTTTTCGGTTTAATCTCATAGTATTGTAATCTCTAGAATATTAATTGGATATAGAAATTGGTTGAACTTGCTTGAAAGCTATGTTTCTACTTTGTTAGAAGACGTTAGAAAAATCCTGTCATTTTCTGAAAAAAATGTGTAAAAATTCTTAACATTATTGGCATATTGTGTTCTTCTATTGAAGAAAAATGAGGAAAACATTGCAGTCTGTTGAGTCAATTTGTATGGCTTATCAAGCCGTTGCTGCAAGCACAGCAAAGTGGTTTGATCGTTTTCGATCAAACAATTTTGTTTATTAAAAATGGCCAATAAAAAGCTTGAAGGAATCTTCTGCCATTTAAAAAGACCGACAATTAAGCTGAAAGTATGGTGCTAAATAATGTTTTGTACCCCATTTAAAACTAAAAAAGCTCGATGTTTTTGTTTCACATGCACAATTGCAATTCAAAACAAAAGCTGAACGAAACTAAACAACTCCTGGAGCAAATGATTACAGATGATGAAAAGTGGCTGGCGTGTGATAGTGATGTCGTCACAGGCGAAAAAAGTCGTATTGTAGGCTTGACATTCAAAACGCAAATGCGGTGTGTTTTTTTTAGCAGGGAAAGTGCTTCAGCAACCGATCAAATGACCAGTAGATAAGTAATAAGTATTTTGTACAACTGAATGAATGCAAACAATATTAAAAATAATAATATTGTTACGTTTTTAACTTTTAAAAACGTTTAAAATATGAGCTCGTAGATTGAAAATAAAATAAAAAATAAATTTGTGTTTAGTTTTAAATCAACTTTTTATTGTTCGCACACTTCTGTGTGCCACTGTTCACAACTTGATGTAAACAACAACAATTGCTTTGTTTGTTATTCTTCTTTACACTCTTCTGCGTAAATAATAACAATTATTAGTCACTTTTTTAAAAGATCTTTTTAACGGAGATATTCAAACCCACCGTGTCTTCACACAAGTCTGGCTGTACTTTTACTGACTATGTTGCCTGCTTTGCCTTGCCTTTTATATGGCAACGTAAACAGTCTGATGAATGATCTTAAAGTCAAATGTTCGTGGTTTTGAATTCTCGAGATCTCCATAAATGTAAACATCGTTGTTTCATATTGTTGTTTGTGTATTTTGTTTACATTTATTCTCGTAGTGTTTGTTGGTATATTTTTGTTTACTTGTTTATAATTTCTTTTTTATGCTGGTGTTTGTTGTTATATTACGCAGTGCGATAATTAGTACACAAGTTCATTTTAATGTTAAACGATGTAAAAGAAAAACACTAGCATCTAGATTTTACCATTTTCGTAACAATATAATGAGAATTAAGCATTTTAAACATTTAGGTATAGTTCACATAAATCTTTACATAAAAAATAATAATGGCTGCCGAAAGTTGTTAAACATATTCCTGTATACGAACATTTGAATCCTAATTTAATATATCCCCATTAGTCTAATTTACAGCTCATTTTTTTATCATCATTATCGAATCTTCGAAACAACTTTTGGTCTGCTGTGAGGAATACAAATCAAAAAAAGGTTCTTACAATAAACAAGAATCTGACAGACCTGAATCAAATATAATAAACCTATGCATGCAACATGTGATTGTCTGCCCAGTAGTTCAATCCATCAATCAATCATTTGTAAGGGTATTTTCGTAATTTGCATTTACTGAATCACATCACAAATTGATTAAAAAGGTATTTCATTGTGAAACGTTTCGGTGATGTTTAAGAATAAATGAGGCCAACAATATTTTCCTTTGATTTTTTTATTTTTATCTTTAACAGAATTTTCACGTATATTTCGAGGAATTCAATAATAAATAGAGAAAATATTTAGAATCGTTTAGGTAAATACGTATATTTCTTGATGAGAAACAATAAACAAACAGAAATTTGTATTCTAAAAACGAAGGATAGGACATGTATTGTGTATATTTTTTTTTACAAAATTTTATAAACACTATTTTACGCACAACACTCGACAAACGCAAATTGAGACGTGAGAAAGGTGCAGATTTTATACGAGGTAATCTAATATGAATTGAATCCACATGATAGACTTTTATTTGTTTTGATTTACCATAAATTAAAGGGCGGTATAATAGCAATAGCATTAATAACCAAATAACAGAACATAACTTATTTATTTATTAATGAAACAATCATTATTTAAATATCGAATATATATGGTATGCGGATGTATGCGCACGTATATGATATGGTAGTCCTATCTGCCAGATTTGACGATTTATCGTCATTTTGACGATTTTGAGTTTCGATTTGACGATTTATGCCCTTATTTTGATAATTTAGAATTTCGATTAGACGATTTATGCCCTTTTTTTATTTTGACGATTTTTAAAAATTAAAAATTTATTACAATTTCTTTAGTACATTAAAAGCCACTTTAAGTTTTGTATTTACTTGGCAACTGTTAATATTGGAAATTAATGTTAGTAATAACAAGGAATAAAGTATTATATTTTTAAGTTACTTTCGAATACCTGTGATGATTTTTCTGTATTTTTTTCCTTTTTAATCCCTTAAAAGCCAAAAATTACAACTTCTAAATAACCTCGTAGTTGAGAATAATCTATCACTTGTCGTTGCAGACAATTTTAAAAATTCGAATATAGCTTCTAGCATCGGAAGAACAAAGGCAATCGCCGCTTTTTTCGCACTTTGTGTTTGGAACTATGAAAATATGTTATGGGAAGAAGGAAAGAGAGAACAGTGTTTATGGACACTAGGTATCACAAGTAGCAGGAAGGATCTCTACAGGAAAAAGCGTATTTTTCCTCTAATGCAGTGTGCGATCCACTGGCCAATTGACCACATACGGATGTACGGATGTGTCGGTTCCAGCCAACATTACACTGAATTTTCATGCTCAGAATGTCAAGAGCTTCTGTCTCCTTAATATTTATGCCGCCCATAGGTTTAGATGATGCAATATTATTGTTGCGTTTATGTGTCAATAAACAACACTGGGATAGATTGTTAAACCTCAAAAAAATTTTTTCTGAAAATGATACAAAATTTCTCCATTTTTGGAAAAAAATTAATAATACATAATAATACATACAATGACTTTATATGTTTTACTACAATAGAAATAATTTTGGTTTTTAAAAACTTTTAATTTATTTATTTTTTCTGACGATTTTTTTTACGATTTCAATAAACGTCTTTGACGATTTTGAAGATTTTTTCTCAAATATTTGTCGATTTGCTGCCTCATTTATCTGCCAGCTAAATATGTACACAAGTAAAAAATACGAAAGAAAAAAAGACAACCAGTAAATTAAAAATACCAAATTTTATAACTTTGGTATTGTATTTGTGATGGAAAGGTAAAATACAAAAGTAAAGGACACTGACATTCGGTTAAGCTCATTTTCTGGTAACATCACGTTGAGCTTAAACTTCTCATTAATAATATCTTTGTTGTCATTGCGTTGCTCGAGATGTAATCAGAGTGTTACGATAATTATGCAAAAACAGATTTAAAAATATACAAACATTTGGGATTTTTTTTTAAATGTCGGTATTTTTCATTAAATGTTCAAATGATTCTTCTTATCTTACCTATCAGATGCTTTTCATGCTGTTGACAACTTAAAACCATTGCATACCAGTGTCGTATACCATGTCCTATATGAGATGAAGGTTTCATGTTGTCTCTCGAGTTTCGCAATACAAAATAAGGTCTGCTAAAAACAATTGAAATATGGCGCATAAATAAAACGATATTCGTTTACAACGAAGATATTTTTTGTTATATATTAACAGTTATCCTTATTACAATCGGTTGAGTACAACTGTTCTTAAATCAGATACTGTTACAATAGTTGCTTTTGTAGGAAGTCGTAGAAAAAATATTTTTTTAATATTTCATTTTGTTCAAGATATGTGATGTGGCCAATAAACTAAACTACGGCGACTTTATTATTTATTTGATATGTTGAACATAATTATCTTGTGTGCCTTTTTCGATTTGATAATTTTCTCTAAAACAAAAAAAAACCCATAGATCTTCGTTTCCCTTTAAACACCATAAATTCATTTACCAAAATAAAAAAATTCCTGAAGTCGGGCAAGTCCAACATTCTTGACTGTAACGCTCATGCACAAACAATATTAACACACTCGCGACGGGGCGTTGTTGGCTTCGCTTATTGTGGGTACGGGGCCATTTTTGTCAATTGTTACAATCGAAGAAGGTAGAAAAAGGCCTTTTTTGTGCATGTTTTTTATACTTTAGGCTGTTTGCATTATGATATCGATTTGTTTCGTAAACGATTTTTTTAATTAGGTCCTCCCCAACGAATAAAGTCCAGAAGCTCCTTCAAATTGCTCATTACATCTTTCTAGATCAAAATCCGACCAATCCGTATCACTTCACACTCGCTCTTTTCTCTAAATTTCTATAAATTGTCCCTTTTAAACTGGATTTGTTCTTACATGTATCGTTGGAAGTTTCGAAGAGTAACATTCGATTCCAAAAATTACTGTAAAATAAATTCTTAAGTATTGTAAAAGATACCACAATAAAGTAATTGGAATTTGAATTTGAAAAATGACATTTTTAAAAAATAGTTAAACGATAACTTAAATGACTACATAAAGCGTCATCCGCAAGGGAAAATCTTAAATCACAACTTTAGGCGTCATCCGTCGCTGTTTAGCTTTGAAATCATGTCACTGACTTGTTCGCCCACAAATTTGTTTATGTTATTAGCATTACTCCACCACCATTAGCAGCAATTCCTTAGTTGTGTTGCTTAGAAGTGTTAAATGCTACAGAAATTATGCTGTTCTGCCAATGGATTAATGTAATAATTCTAGTAATAACAACAAATATTAGCTTTTGAGCTTAAAAGTCGTGCAATAAAACATTATTTAAGTCTTATTAGTGACTTCTTTTAGATTTTTTTTGATTTTTGGTTTCATTTTATTTCGCTTCCCTTTATTGTATTTGTTTCTTTACTACAGCGCCAAGATATTTATCTTTTGTGAATGGAATGTTACGCTGATAAAATAAAAGAGATTGTTAAAAAGTATTGCACCCCATAATTAGTTTAAAGAAAATTTATTACTTTATAACACTCTTTCCAAAACCAAGTTCGAATATTTCTAAAACTTACCTCCTTCCAATTTGGTGTGTCTTTTTATTTATTTCATAACATGAATTATTATTGGTGTGAGGAAATCAAAGTGTTACTAAAAAATGAAAGGAGAAAGCTTTTAATGCTCAATTTAATGGAAGCAATTTCAGACTTCTTATCAATACCCTAAACCAAAATCCAAACTACATTTAGATAAATGTCAAAGGGTATGATGCATAATATGTTTTAAGGAAATTTTTATAAAAAACAAAGAGGCAGTATTTTATTGATACTTAAATTTGATATAAAGCAACATACAGCCATATACTCGATTCAATTTAACCCCTCAATAGGAGATTTTGTAAAACGTAAGAAATATGTACACAATTCACAAGAATATGCCATTAATTCATCCAATAAATATTGGTAGTATAACTTAAAAGCGAGTTAAATGACACTACTTGTTCATACGTTGTTTTACATCAATGATGTTACACCACTTAAAAGAGGTGTTGAAAGCAGTCAAGACTGTTTGGTTTGGTTGTGCAGATCATAATTTTTTTCCACGATAGAAAATCTTTCAAATTGCTATAAAAACAGCTCTGTCATAAGATTTGTTGATCAACTTTTTTGTGAAAAGAATTGCACGTGAGAGACATCGTTTTGTGGAATTATACTTTGAGCATGATATACAAAAACATAGTTTATAAAGTCAAATTTACTCATCTCAAAATTTGTGATTTTGACAATAAAGGCAAAGTGCGTTTGGGATAGCCCAAAAAGGCTGAAGATCATAAAATGGAAACATTACTCGATCATAATACGCATCAGACACAAGAAGTCTTTGCACAGTCAACAGCCAATTTTCCATGCTTCTGTAGCTTGCAGTTTATTCGCATACATACATGCATACATACATAATTGTTCATTACAACCCTTCAGTCAGAATTAGAACCTAGTTTCTCACATCACTTATGTTGGGTGTGTTAATTTCATACATGAGTGGCGGGACTTAGCCACTCCTAACGGCAGATTTTTTGAGAAACTTTTCATGGCAGTTTTATTTACTCTCAGAGTTTTTGCCAGATATCTGCTGAGAGGAAGTCGCCGAAGAAATACTTTTTTATTTTGCTTTGATGTCTGGCCTGTGGCTCGAACCCTGGCTTTTCGTCTAATAAGCCAACACACTACCTACTAGGCTACTGCGGGTTCCTACCAGGATAATCAGACAAAATTTAGTCTTAAGAATGGACTTTTTGTAAAAAAATCAAATAAATTAAATAAGAAACGAAATAAAATAAACTAAGAAAGAAAACAACAAGCGAAACAATGAAAGCATGGCTGGTAAATTTAAATTCAAATTAATTGTATGTGTTGTTGTTGTTTTGTTACACTTGTTACGCTAAATTACAAATAACTACTGACATACATACATTGTATTGAAATTAACACACACATTCAAATAATACATTCACTACAGTAAGGACTTGTATATGCAACAATGTGTCTTTCATTATCGTACTCATTCGTACATTTACAGAATTTTGACTTACATTTCATCATGTTGTGCTGGTAAATTAAGTTTTATAACGTCAATGTTGTTGTTGTTATTTTAAATACTCTTTCATGGTAAGTGTATCTGGTTATAAGGAAGTGGTAGTAGTCGTTCCATTAAATTGAAAGATTAATTTAATTAAAGTGATGTCGCTCGGGTAAAATAAAAACCGTCTTTTTCGATAACTTGTTTTGAATTTAATACGATAATATGCCTCTCTCGTTGAAGGTGTTATCCCCATTGTGCATTAATTTTTATTAGCTGCTGCTAAGGCGAATGTAGGTGAACCATGGTACCAGGAAGTGGTAGTAGTCGTTCCATTAAATTGAAAGATTAATTTAATTAAAGTGATGTCGCTCGGGTAAAATAAAAACCGTCTTTTTCGATAACTTGTTTTGAATTTAATACGATAATATGCCTCTCTCGTTGAAGGTGTTATCCCCATTGTGCATTAATTTTTATTAGCTGCTGCTAAGGCAAATGGTTCACCTAATCCATTATCACCTCACCTAAACTCCTATTGCTTCAAAAAAGTCTAGTCATTATTGCAAAAGAATACAATTCGTCCTCTGTAAGACGCCTTAATCAGAGGTACGAATTACTGGTTCTCATGCTGCCCACTGCTGGACACAGCGTATTTAAATTCGACAACTAGGTATGTTGGACCTCCGACGGTTTGTTCAATTTCACGTTGCTTTTTCCAGTTTGGAAAAGCGTTATTTTATTGCTCTTCGGACATCTTCGATCCCTTCTGTGCCAGTTCGTCCGCCTTTTCGTTTACCTCTATTCTACAGTGGCTCGGAGGCGGGTGCTGTTTAGACGTATTAGTGTAGAGAAAAATCCCAGCGCTTTGCTTTCTATTTGACCACATACATGATTAAGTTCGAAGGAAGTGCATGCAGTTTGTTCAATAGCAAAAATCTACGCCTGAATTACAGTGGCCTGGTTAGGTAGTCTGTATGACCCGTTTAGTGCCAGGCTCAAGATCCAGTTCCATATTCCATTTTGAGTTATATCACTGAAAAAAGCCGTCTGACACAACTGTACCTCAATCTATAGTTGGCTTGTTTGTTTAGCAAAACCCAAGGTTACGCGAAGGTAGCAAAAAATATGGAAAACTTTTAGAAAAATAAAAAGTTCGCAGGAAAAACAGTGTTGTAAAGTAATTAAAATCAATAACAAAGTGAGTAAGATTGTTTGTTACGTAAATCATAAAAAAGGGTTCAAAAAGGATTGATATTTGCCAAAAGTAATATCAGGAATTACCCCTTTCTTTAAGAGGTACCTGTACATGCGTGCTCTACCAAATCGTAAAAGCAAATAACAAACACCCCAGATAGGTAGACTCATATGAGTATAAAAGCACCTATCAATTTGTCCAGCAGTAACAGTTCATCTTCAAAATCACAAACATTTTTTACGACTTCAACTAAAATTGTCTTGAAATTTCGAAAGGTTCATAATGGCACCTGTTCCATCCATAAATTTTAGAAGCAGCCCTGTAAAGGGCCCTTTACATAAGGTCCAGCCATCAAAAGTTAGTATATCTTATGTGCTTTTTCTACACCGTCAAACGTTAAGTAAGGCAAATGCAGGAATTATACGCAAAGCCTGTACAAAACAACAGCTAACGGAAAAACTCATCAAGAATACAATGAAAAATGCACACAAATGTACTCCGATGATTTGCAGATACTTAGTCGTGAAACCATTTTCAAAAGAATTTGAGACGACATATTGCAAGCATGAGTTTTTAGCAATTTATGCAAATGAAGAAGAAGCGAAACAATGATTTTCATCACAGGAATTGCAACCACAGCCGGCTGATATCAATAGTAATGACAGCATTATCGACGAACCGATTGATGACGATAAATATGCATGGGAGTGAATTTTTAAAAGTTTTTAGTCTGTTGTCTTTGATATTTTGTTCCGTAATTTTTTAAGTCAATTTTCTATGAATATTCTTAAGATACTGAAAAGTCTTCGAGTATATGCCGCTGAGACCCGTTCGCGTAAACCACTCTAACAACGAGAAGTGAGATAAGAAACTGATCGAATGCGTACTATTCAGGCCCGTTCATCTGAATTATCAGGACAACGGGAAACAAAATCAATAAAATGATTCAAAATTAAGTGGACATTTGTGTAATTAATGTCTATCCTTCAAAATTATTTTTGTTGGTGGTGAAGCAACACGCACAGGGTACAGCTAGTTTAATATAAAATTATTTTCTTTTTCAATTTAATTCTTTATTTGTAATCTATTTTGAATAAAATATTATGCAAATCATCAGAGAAATAATTAAAATAAAATGAGAATAAAAAATGTATTCATTACTTTAATATCCAATTAACGGAGTAAGGGGAAGGGAAGGTTTATTTGACATTTTCTTAAACCCACAACTAAAACTTGTTTGTTTCAATCAGTAACGGACTACGTTAGGAATTATTTAAAGTGTTGTTCGTTATGTAAACGTTTTTACTCACCCTTTAGTAAAAACAGTCCTCGGCTGAAATTCGAATATAATTAACGCAGTGGCATCCGCGGGCTTCGTTTTTTTTTTTGCTGTATATGTTCATTTTGTTTAAATTTGAAGTTGCCATAATGAAAATAATATATAATATGGCAAGTTCAAACATAAAGTGACCTTTAAAGGTCAAAGGTAGGATGATCCTCCCTTTAGTTCACTTCTTCTTCTTATTAGGTACTCATAATAACGAAAAACAATTTATCTGCCCGTTAAAATCCTCCCTGTAGTTAACGGCAAGTTGTGATAATGGCCCCAAAACTTTTAATTTAAGCATACAAATTTTAATTGTTTAGCAAATAAATGTTTTAATATGAATAATTTAAAAATTTGTTAAAACGAATTTTTAAAATTTTGTTTTGCAAACATTTTTGCTTACTTTATTTGGATTTTAGTTGAAATCGAATCTAATATAACGTTTGGCGTCAAGAGTCTGTTATAGATGTACGGTATATTAAGTCGAGGTTGAGTTAGGTTAGGTTAGCGGGTAGTTTGCCGTTCACAGGCGAGGTCATTCGGTGACACACTGTGTGAATGACAACAACATTGATAAATTGAAAACAAAAATAGAGAAAATGAGTGAAAATATGTGCTAAAAGAAATAAAGCTGATTTTTTTGGATGTTTTCATTTTAATGATTTATTTGAATGTTTTCAAAAACAAAGCAACTTTTTGTGAATTTATTCTGTAGAATTTTTAAATACTCTTCCTCATATGTAATGGTTAAATATTCGGCACCAGATGTGAACAGTTTGGAATTTAAATGTCCTAACAAATTCAACAAAAAATCGGAAGACTTAAGAATTCGTTATGATTATTATTCCCAACATGATTGTAATTTGCTTACCAAAGTCCCCACATGCTTAATACTTTGGCACAAAGTCCCGATATGACTTCAAAAGAGAATTTACAAAATCATTTAGAAGAACGGTTGCGCAGTCGCTAAGCCTCAAACAAAAGTCAACTGAAAAACCTGTTTACAAATGCATGGCAGCAATATCAACAGGACACATAAAAATTTTTTTTTAAAGATCATCTCCAATTGTGATTGACAAGCATTATGTCAGTTGCTTCGAAGTTTTAGTAATAAATAATAATTTTGTTGCCGATATCATCCGAAGAAGACATTTTAGCAACCAACACCACAAAATTAAAACGCAAATAATGATTGACGAATTTATTTGTACGTCTCCTTTTAAACGTATACATTATTTGATGAAATTATTTGAATGTCTTCAGGGAGCTTTAGAGAACCAAGTTGTCCAGGACATTATTGTCAACGGTGATCACTTTAGATCGATAATTACCAACTTCTTTTGACCCGAATTATATGATCTATGCACCAACGATTTAACAGAAGGGCGTTACGAGCCAACCCAGCTCATACCATATTGGATATTCTGCACGAGTGTTTCAAGGACTTATTCACCTCATGTGAATGGAGGTGATGTGAATTGGCTACCGGGATTATGGAATTTTGACAGCGTTAGACCTTTTCGTGTAGGATTTCCTTAAGTCGCAGATGTACACGAAAAAGCCACAAGGCACAACAGTACTCAAATCCGTCATCAAATTCAGCCTGATTTTTAAGTCTACGAATTTTATACAAATAACACCCCCTACAAAAATTTTGTAAGTAATTCTCTGAATTTTCTCGCATTTTCTTATTCTTCTCCTAGTTCCTTCACACTTAAATTTATTATCCGAGAAAAACATCGTTAAACAAACATATTATTATATGGAATATGTATGTTTTTTTTTTATAGCTTTACGAGCTAAAGGTTGGGAATCTTCTAAAGACATTGGTGGACCGGCCTACCAATGTGCACGATTCGCCGCAAGACTTACTCTCGGCTTGCTAAACGCATACGTACTAAACCCAACCTAGTTCGTCACACTTTCAACCATTTGCCCCCCCCCCCCCCCGGGACCACAATCAAGTATTACTTCGGGGGGGGGGTGGAGATTCAGCGAGTGCTGCCTTCAAATTCTGCTGACCTTGCTCTCGCAGCCAATCTTTGCTGCGTCAACACCTTCCTTGCGAAAATACATACTGCGTTCCAATTGTCACATGAGGTTAAGATCAGGTTAACTATGTTATCGGGCGTTACCTGGAATCCTACTGTCCTCTCCAGGCATATGTATGTATGTGTGTTCATACGTGATCATGTACACACGTAATTTGGAGCATTACATATAATACATACAAATGCTATTATCATGTAGATGGGCGTATGAACCATTTCGCTTTTTAACAGCAGCAAAGAATGTGTGTATTTTTGAAGGCAATGTATTCTATATATGTGGTTTCAAAGCAAATTTCCAACGATTAATAGTTAATTCTGTTAATTGTGTAATAAAATTGTTTTTTTTTTCACCGAATAAATACGTGGATTTGAAGCAAAAACACATACAAAATTATTTTTAGTGAAAGTTTATAATTTTTGGGGGTCTGACTTATTTTGCTGCCTCATTACATTTTGTCTCATAAATTTTGTCATGTGCTATTCCATATAGTCCATATAGTCGCCGTAGTCTAGTAAGTAGTGTGGCTTATTAGAATTGACAGAATTGCGTTTAATTGCATAAATTTAAGGCTAGGACAATTTTTGTTGTTAGAATAACGACGTAAAACCAGGGTTCGAACGCCAGGCCAGACATCAAAACAAAAATATGAAAAAATATTTCTTCGGCTACTTTCTCTCAGCAGATTTTTGGCAAAAACTCTGAGAGTAAATAAAATTACCATGAAAAGTTTCTCAAAAAAATCTGTCGTTCGGAGTCGACTTTAAACTGTAGGTCCCGCCACTCATGTAAAAAATTAACACATACAACACAAGTGGTGTGAGAAACTAGGTCGTAATCCTGACTGAAGGGTTGTAATGACCAATTTTGTATGTATGCTATTCCATATATTGCTGTTTGCTCTTTTTTAGAGTTTTTGAACTTCTTCATTACTGCAAAAAAGAAGGTTTTTAGGCATGTCTTCAAACAGAGGCTTTGGCATAATGTTTGATGTACAAAGTATCCACGTATCTATTTCTATAGGCCAGTATTCCCTAAATTGTGGTAAATATATAAAAACCCATAGTGAATTTTCGACCATGAGCTTTTTGAATTACTTTTCTTTCTAATATTTCTTGTACCACTCTCTTAATTTTTGTACTTAAAAGGAATACTTCAAAAGAATACATCTGAAACAGGAAAAACATTTGCAATGAGTAATGTATTAAAATCAGTTAAAACGTTGCTAAATGGTACAGAATTGCGTTTAATTGCAAAAATTTAAGGCACTGCCGATTTTTATTGTTAGAATACCGTATTTTTAATAACAACATTAGATACACCTCGGTCATCTTATTTCACAAGTCTTCGATTTCGTCATCAGTATTATCTACCATCAATATATAGTAAATTTCATTTTCGTTGAGTTTATAGTTACTCCTCCTGTCCAAAGCATTATATGCAATACTAAAATGATATTAATAGTAAGGAATCGTAACATCTGTACGTAAGTAGACAATAGAGACACTGAAGTCCACTAGCGTTTGCAATAATTTGTTTTCGTTTTTAACACAATAACTTTTTATAATTATTAAAACAAGAAAAGATACCCACCAAACAATAAAAAATTTATAATATGCAGAGTGATAAATGAAACTTACACATCAAAACTTTTTTATTAAATTTTATAATCTCACACTCAATAAACTGTCAACTTCAAGTGATCTACTACTACTAGTACTTACTTAATTGGTGGCTCAAACGTATAATTGGACACTAAGTACGAGATTATTCAAATGCCGATTTTTCACTTCAGTGGATATTAAAAAAAAAAATTAATGCGGATTTATAGATAGCACAAAATAAAAGACAAAATAAAAAATTACATACACCCAGCTAATGACATAGTGTGAGTTTTATTGAGTAGAACTCAAAAATATTTTTTTTATATTTCTTCAACCCTCCAAACTTGTTTTATTTGACAAAAACTGTTTTTTTTTTACTTTACGCACAAATCTATTGATTACAAAAGTATTGTTGAACCGGTTTCCAAAATTTAAACCTTATTAGAAAGGAAAGGGATGAACCTTTATAACGATATACATACATATATGTATTATTTGACTTAATATGCTATGAAGTTTGATGAGGTTTTTTTCATTAACGAATTTTTTTCATATTTTTTCAAGTTTGTCCGTTCATAGTAGCAAACTTTATTTAAAAAATATAAAATAAGTGATGACATTCTAAAAGTGCATTATCTTATGAAGAGATTAACACTTCGTTTGATCAGCATTGAAACATTTTGCGATAAAAAATCAAGATACACCAAAATTTTTGAAAATTTTTGAACCGAAAGTTCTTTTGATAAGATGACATACATATATAAAATATATGAAACAACTGAATTATTAAATAATAACTACCGTAATTTTTATCCGATTTGATCAATCGAAGTGTTAACCTCTTCACAAGATAATGCAGTTTCAAATTTCCAATTGCTTAGATAGGACAGCTTATTGTCACAATTAGTTGAGGTCTGGCTGAAACCTGATCTGGCTGAAATGATGAAACATTTGTTGCCAACGTTATGTGAGGTAAACAAATTTCCATTGCAGTAGAACATCGATTATGTCAACAACAATTTTCTCTCTTTGATTCCTCTTTGGTTTCCCGGATACGGGTTTCCCCAGATAATGCTGTAAGTAGTTGCTACGCACGTAGCATGTACATGCATCTAAAACTGCCAATTCGACTTCGGTGGACCACGGAATTTATAGCGACGATCAAATTCAATTAGTTACTAATCTACAGCAACAAAATTAAATATGAGTTGAAAAGGTAATAATACAAAACAAAAGGAAAGAAAACATAAGTCAATACCAAGCATTACTCCGTAAATCTCTTTATGAAGCTTGATTTATATAAATATCCTTAAATTAATTTCCCTAACAATCACTGTAATTATTCCATCATTAAGTATCAAATTTCAATTAAAATTATGGGAGGTAATTTTTTTTGAATTCTGTTGCTAAAAAACTTTAATTTGAGATGAAAGTGTACCAAAAAGGAACATAAAAATTTAAGCATCATTATTTAAATATATTTTCTTTAATTTTTTTACTTTTTAGGAAAACAAAATATTAAATTTTTAAAAATATTAAAAAAGGATATATGGGCTGCTCTGAAAGTATGATAGCTAATCCCAAACTATTTATACAGTATTATTTCTTACATAAAACTACAAGTTGTGTAATAAAAGTTTTATGAAAATGGTTAAAATTTTCTAACAAAAAATTAAGATAAATAATAATTTTTTTTTAGCAAAAAAATCCTTTTCATTCGAATTTCAAAAAAAAGGCTTTAAGCATGATTATTAAAGGCTGGAAGACTTTCAGCTCATTTTTCGAAAAGGCGTAATAGGTGTAAATATATCATTATCAAAGCGAATGATTCTATTATCTCATACGTACGTAGTTGACCAAAATATTATCATATGTAATAAAACAAGGGACGAAACACATTCTTCTAATGTTTGTCTGACACGTAAGATAAATATGAGAAGAGCAGTACGAAACTACTAGATTTTTTCATCCCAAACTACTAAAGGTAGTTTGTTCTGTTCCAAGTAGTACCACCTTTGGCGATAAACATCCTGTTATCATGTTTGTTGCTGCCAATACTTTCTACAGTTCATAAGACGAGCTTCTATTTTCTTCGTTTTTAGCAGCAGGAATATTATATATACAATTAATATGTAATCGGTCATTACAACCTTTCGTTATAAATTGGAAATGTCTGACCTGAGGTCTCACCTTGGTCTGACGTCTAATAAGGTAATACGCTACATACTAGACTATGACTACTTCAATCAATATCAAGAACATATCAAGAATAGAAAATTCAATATTTTCACTTTCGTCCCACACTTACATAACTTTCAATTGCTTCTCAAATACCATAAATAATGTATTTTTTACGATAAAACTTCACAAAATCTTTGAAATCTTTAAAAAATTACATACAAGACACCAAAAAATCTCTAGGAAAGTCGTATGTATCAGAATTATGAAGTTTTGGACTTTTGTAACCCCTGTCTCAAATTTTCTTTTTCTATTTGATTGTTCTATAATGACTGTTATACTCTTTAAATAATAACTACGGTAATTTTCGACCGATTTGATCAAACAAGGTGTCAATCTCTTCACAAGATAATGCACTTTCAAAATTTCACCTCGTATTTGATACTTTTTAATAAAATTTTTGAATTAAGAATAGCTAAATTTGGAAAAATTAGAAAAAAGTTATATTTTCCAAGTTTACCCGATCAAAACTCATAACATGTAAGTTTGAACAATATGTTTATGTATACCATTTTAAAGGCTTATCCCCTCTTCAAAAAACTTTGGATTTGGAAATAGGTTTGCGTAGTCAATAATTTTGTCTGAAAAGATCAAAATACGCGTCTTTGTTAAATAAAACAAGTTTGGAGCTTTCGAGAAATAAAAAAAATATTTTTGTGTTCTACTCAACAAAACTCACAACCTACACTATGCCTTTAGCTGGGTGTATTTTGACTGTCGTGTAATTAAAAATCTTTTAAAAAATGTTTAATACTTAGCATTTTTTATTTATAAATATTTTTAAAACAAAAGAAGAAAACAATATTAACAATTTCATGTCAAACGCATAATTGGACATCAAATAAAAGGCACTGTTTTAACACTTGGAACCAAGAGCTTTTGCTTTTTTACTGTTTCCAAATGTAGAGGAATCAACTGCACGAGATGGGCATAAAATTCCGTAATGTTGTTTCATTCTTGCAGAATACCTTGTTTCAACAGCTCCACTATGCTGATACTAGATTTATAGCGCTTACGGGCAAGTTTTTCCTAAACATGCTTAATAACGTTGAGATCAGAGGCCTGTACCGGTGCTTGGAGTACTTTTGAATAATTGTGCAGAAGTTACAGTTTCGTAACGTGTTTCGGATTGTTATCCTGGTAGAAACAAATGTGTCCAATATATTTAACTTTTCGCCACTTTGCTTCATATTTTGTTTTTAAATGCCCAAATATTGGAATGAATCCATTTTAACATACCCTACTCCTGCACTGGAAACACATCCCCCCATCAGTACGGATTCTCTCCCATGCTTGAAAATAGCCTGATTAAATTCGACCTACATGGAACTCACGCAACACAGTACGTTCGGCATAAGCCAAATACTGAGTTTTTGCCTAAAAATACTCAGGCTATTTTAGTACAAAATGAGCAACTTTTAAAACGCCTACGATATGAAAGCGATTTAAAATTCGAAGTGAGAGACGGAAATATAGGACCCTAACTCAAAATTTGAAAGTATGTGGGATACTGGAATTTTCTTATTCGGTTAAAATCTCTTCCACGGCTTCTCAAGGTAACAAAAATGTAAATTTTTCCCATTAATCAGGCCAGTGGCATCGATTGTGTTTTGAGGACTACTGGTTTATTCGCATACGTTTGTGACTTAATGAAACCAAACCACAAGAACAAAACTGACTCCGTTAAGTCTCGATGGCCACTTCATTTCATCACCACGTGAGATGAATAAGTCACCAAATCGCTCGTCTTGAAATACAATATGGTATGAATTGTGTTGCTTATAGTGTCTTCCTGTTGAAACCACACGTCGTTGATGTCCAGATAATCCATTTCAAACCAAAACGATGCTTGCTAATGCTCGAATTATAGCGCCCGCCGTTGACATTGATGGCGAGGCCAATGTCGCCAGCTTAAAATCCATGCCAAACAGTGAATTTTTCGGGATGCAATAGATGTCCTTGTATCGCATATGGATTGGTTTCATCACAAATTAAATAATTTTAAGTTCTAATCATAGGAATTAGTGTCGTGCCAGAAATGGACCTCATCATAGAATATTTTGCGATGAAATTTCGTACCAATTGCTTCAGAGCCTATCCAGCGAACACACTTTATTGTCTATGATAGTTTACCTTTTGTTCCTGAGTCTGCTGAATTTTGTACGGGTGCAGATCCACGCTACGTCGCAAAATTTGCCAAGTTGTGGTTTGTGAAAGGCTTAGATCTTCTAAGCGACGCGAAATAAACTGCCTCTCCTATATAGTCTCAAGGACAACAGTGAAGTTTTGCAGACATTTTTAACCAGGGCGTGAGCACAAATAAGGCTAATGTTATAGAATTTTACCCTAATGCAGATTGTGGCTATTCTTTCGTTCACAGTCGTGAACCCAGAGACAAGGTGGCGAATTCTCTTATTAACCACAAATCCGTATCCGAATTCGCGCTTATCAACATGGCAGCTGTAATATACATCGCATTCCTCCTACATTCAATGAGGGCTTCCGCTAGCTGGGCAGAAGCGCCTACCCTGTAAAGAGTGCGGACGTTCCATGTATCTATTCGTAAATCATTGTCCTTTAAGTGTTTGCCATCGTCGTCAACTTTTGAAGGGATCTTTCTGGTTTTCTGTGTTCTGGTTTTCATTGGATAACATTTTTTCGTGGTGTGTTCCAAGCCCTACGCACAACCCAAATTTAGCGTTCAGGGGATTGGACTTTGCTGCACACATTAGTTAACATCTAACGGGTGCTAGTATGCCATCCAGGAGGAGCCTCGAGGAGGCTGCGTATCAACTTGCATAAAGCAAGATAAGGATCGTCCTAGTCGCCACGTTGACAACAGTCCGAAACTTTACCTTGTTTGCATGCATCAAATCCCTCCCACTACTTTTCTTTACTATAACAAAAAGACTGAAGCCTTTGTGCTGTGATTATTTAATCAACCACAATGAACAATATTGATAAGAGTTCTTAATTAAATATGTTTACCTGGAGTTTAAACTAAGTGAACATTTACACAATTCATTTAATTCTTATGTTATTCGGTTAAACTTAACCAAATTTAATCTGGTAAAATATAATTCTCACAAGAGAAATATCTTGTATAAACCATAATTTGGTTTTATGATTGTCTTTCTTTATTTAAATGTTATTTAATGTTGGTTAAAATTTCTCACTAAACTTTAAACTTTAATATCAACTGAGGTGCGGTAAGAAATTGTAACCGCTAGAGTGTGCATAGAAATAAACATTTGAGAAACAAACATACTGACGACAAAAATCTTAATAAGTTGAAAAACTTTTCTGTCAGAATTTAAGTTGTTTTTTTTAATTTTTCTTAATTAATGTTAAAACTCAATAACATGACTGAAAACTTCTTTTCGACATTAAAATTGTGCTTGAGAAACTAAAATAAAACCACAGGACTTCATAAACATTCATAGCAAAACTGAAGTAAATAATTTTTATTTTTTTTTTTACAAAACTGAAGCTGTTGTCACAGTAAGAAACTTCTTAAATTCTTTTGAAATCATAGTTTGTAGATTTGCATTCCTTTAAGAAACGTAGTAGAGTTTAATTAAAGTTTTGCTTTAACTTGATGCACATTTTCACCACTTATAAGGCATCGGACGACTAACAGAAAAATGAAATGAAAACATTGCCGGTTGCAAAGTATTACATGACAATAACGCATATGACCCCTTTAGAAATACTTTTCCGGACGGTAAACCTTGTAAAGAACAGCATCAATCGATAAATCAACACTACACCCAAAAAAATTTATAGGTAAATTTAACCAATTTTGTTGGTTAAAATTGCACCAACCAACAAAAATAGTAAAAATAACCGATATGAAATTGTTAAAAAATTATTTACAAAAAACTTGGTTAGAGTACAATTTTTGTGGTTAGGCTACAAATTATATTGTACAAAATACCACGGATTATAGTATTTTTACAGGAATAATTGTAAAATAACTTTTTAGTGGTAAAATTACCATCAAATTTGTATAGTAACAATTTTTTTGTAACAATACAACTTTAATGGTAACATTACCGTAAAACTGTAACCATACTATTTTTACAGTAAAAGTACAATTTTAATGGTAGCTTTACCATAAAACTGTAACCATACTATTTTTACAGTAAAAGTACAATATTTTTGTAAATTTACTAAAATATATAGCCTTTTGTGTTTACAATAAAAAAAATTATTTTGATTTACTTAGTAATTTTTTATTGACTTATATGTATGTATATTAAATATATTACATTTTATTATTTTTTTAATTAATAAATACTACTTGTATTTTAATAGTACTTAGGTCGAATATATTTGTTTCCATTGGAAGAGTAACTTAAATGTAGTGGTGATTTAAAAAAATTAGCTTGTTTTAACATATATATATTTTCTATATCTAAAACAGAAAAAGATTGGTAGTGCTGCATATAGGAACTAGTTTTATGTTTAAGACAAACGAAGACTACTTCAATGTCACTGGTAACTAAAATATCTTTTATCTCATATAAAATCATTTCCTTGGAAAATAAAAAATAGCCGACTTTGTACATAGTTTCCTTAATAACTACTTTATTTGTAAAGTTTTTTAATTCTTCATGGTCATTTTCGTTACAAATATGTAGCATTTTGTTGTAGTACCATTTGTTAATTAATTTTTCCTGTTCAATGTCCCCGAATATATATTTATTTTCTAATCCTTTCTCAAATAACAAACGACTAGAAAATTTTAGCATACATTTAGTACCTATTGATAATGGTGTATTTTTTCTGGATGCGATCGAGTTAGTATATAATTTTAATTCTCTATGTTTAGACTCAAATTTAAAACACCAAAGATGCTTCAATGGTCCAACTTGTCGTATTATTGATGGATAATGAGTTAAGAAGTGGTGCTTAGGCTTTAAAGTACTACCAAATAACTTAACATACAAACTGTGGTGTTTTTCAATTTTGTTTTGAAGTCTTTTTAAAATTGTTTCATCAAATTCTTTTCTTAATATTTCGTCCATTAATTCTACCAATAAACATAGAAGTTTCCAGTGTTTATTCTTATTCGGAATTAAATCTCCTATCATTAGTGGAAGAAAATGACAGAATGACCACATTTCACGCGCTGACATGTTAAATTTTTGTAGTTTTAAATGCGAAACTTTAATTGGAGGGGAAACGTTACATTTTTCAGTTTCACCACATTGGAATAAATTTTTTCTGTCGTTTAAAATTTCAATAGTTATAATTTTTTCTGTTTCTATAAAATGTAATAAAATTTGGGAAAGGTCGTATTCGCACACTCCTTCAAATAAATCGTGCATAATATCTCCGTAGAAATTTTTTACGACATGAAATGTGTTAATAGAGTTAAAAATTGAATTTTCAGAAATACCTGTTAATTTTAATCGTTTTTTGGGAATTTCATTCATGTTTATATTTTCTGTGTAGTTTATTTCAGTGCGAAGTTTATCTTTAATTTCGTGCGTTGAGCTTGAAGACTCTTCTTTATTATTCAAATAATGTCTGCAATAAAAATTTGACGAAAAACTTTTTGTAAATCCTAGTACACTATTCAAACCTAAATTATCGCCTATTATCAGAACCAATACGAAATAGAGTTTTATTTCCTGATTATTTATTTTCACATCAACACCATTTTCTTCAAGGTCTTTTATATGTTGTACTAAAACTTTTAATGATGCATCATTTCCAAAACTTTTATCTCTGCTTTTAAAGAAAAGAGCTGGAAAAATAGTTTTTAAAGAAGATAGGTGTTCTTCTGGCAATGTTGGGAAGCTATAATAAAAAGCTGCAATTGCTTGAGCACCTTTATGGGAACCTAGAGGGTTGTTAATTTCAAATTCATCAAAATAAATTATATAAGGAATTATTTCTTTATGCTTATAAAAATATTTTTTTTCTAACCATAAAGCACCATTAACAATATTCTTAAATTTTCCATCTAATGCTGACAACTGGCTCATATTTTTTAAAGTATCATTTAATACATTGGGCAATTCAAAAAATTTTTTAAATTGAAATTTTAGGGGCATAATAACACCTTTTGTACGTTTCTCTGTTAACATAATTTCACCTCTTGTAAAAGCTGGGGCTACCTTATTATCTATGTCAAACTCTTTCACATATTCCCATACTTTTTTGTCCTTAAGTGTTTTTACAAATGTATAAAATGTTTTGCAATTATTAAATGGATTTCTTAAAAATAAGAGAAGACTATTTGAATTGGAAATATTCTGATTTTCGCTAGTTAAGTTTTTTTCTATATAATCAGCTATAGGAGCAAATAAAATGTCAGTTATCTCATCAACGAGTTCCTGCACATCAGTTCTTGTAAATTTTGATTTACTTTGTAAATTACTTACAAATTTAAGAGAAATTTCTTCAAAATATTTAGCTGGAAATTGTGACTTATTATTTCTAATAATTTCTTCAGTTTAATTAAGTGTAGCAGGATATGTGTTTGAAGTACTAGGATTTGCTACAGAATTTATATAATTTGGAATGCATGAGTTAACTTTTTTAAAGTGCCTTTTAAAAGTTCGTAAACATTGAAAATAATGGCAACAGTGTACGCAAAATAAAGTACTTGAAGGCGTTAAAATATGTAAATATTTAAAATGTACAGCAAGGGAGTCTATAGTTTTAAAAACTTTTTCACATTTGAAACAGGAAATCATTTTGTAAAAGAAGATAATAAATAATTACTTAAGATCGTTTATTAACCCTTTCATGCCCGATATTGCCTATAGGCAACATTGTACATTTTTGTTCATAAATTCCGTAATTTTTAATTTTTTTTAAAAGATTTTTTTTTTGCAAACAAGCTTGGTTAAAAACGTGTAAAACCAGAATAAGTAGGACTCTGAATTTAATATCACTTCATATTTAGGCCATGACTAACAAATACATGTCCTTAAAAATAATTTAGCTCTGGCCCAAAAAATTCGGGCATGAAAGGGTTAAACATAAAATATTTGGAGATATTTGGTCTTCCTTTAGTTTAATACAATAGAAGTATCTTTGGATAAAAGTCCAAACTTCAGTACAATCATGGGGATACTTTAAATTAAGAACATGAAAAATCTTGAAACATGTATCCAAACTAGTTAAAAATGAAGGTAGCTTATATTTAATTTCATCGTAATATACGTAAAATGATGCTTCGATGATGTTAAATCCAACTGCTATTATCAGTGGCTGTAAAGTCTCACCTCGTTTAAATAATGACGTTTTAAGTTGTTCCAAGCGATTTTGCACATCATTAACTGTAACGGCATGTAGTAAGAAGGAACTTTGTGAGTCTTTGATTGTTGATCTGTATATAACATTGGACAATTTTCTTTTTATACTTGGGCGTAGAATAACATGAAGTAAAAGAAATATTAACGGTTCTAATCCTTTGAAATAAATAAAACAAAAAATAAATATGTAAATAAATTTAAAAAAATAATAAAAAATTAATAAGCCTACCTTTATCATTAGCATTGATCGTTTTCAAGTACTCTAAGTTTCCGGCATCCTTGACTTTTTTATTTAAAATTGGTATAATTTTATTTTTAAAACCTTCCCAATTTTCAGAGATACAGTGTGATGTGGGATACAGTATATTAAAATCTATATCAACCTGTTAAGTTGAGATTTATTATATTAATTTATTTATTCAAAAAATATGTTAAAAAGCATGAAATACTTACTAAGGTATATCCCAATGAATGTGAAAAAAGCTTCCACTTGTTCAGCACTTCTACAATATTATTTTCATTGACTGCGTGAATATCATCTCTTCTTTTAGAATAACATATACGCCAATTATTTGTTACTTCACTCCAGGGCTCTGTAAAAACTTTAAGCCACTCGTGTGCTTTTCTGACTTCTAAAAAATATAAGGTACTATAAAAAATACTTAAATGCCATCATGAGTTTTTACCTGTTTCGTCACTGCAATCATTCGTAATACTATCACTTTCCGCTACACCAGCAGAAATATTTACAGTCGATAACGCCCACTCTCCCGTTTTTTTTAAACGCTTTATTGTATTGTAGTACTTATCAAACAGTCTTCCGGATGATCTGCAACCAACTTTACGATAATATACCTCCTTAGAACATAAAGAAGTCTGGTTAAAAAGTGTTTTGTACTGATGTTACTACGTTACCTTGTCGTCAAAGAAGTCTTTTTCAATTTGAGCAGAAATTCTTTCAAAGCTGTTTTTTGTTAATTTAATTTTAGTTTTAACAGCCCAAGTTATAATAGCGTCTATCAATATTTTTCTAGCAACATCGTCTAGCTTATTTTTTTCATTAAAAGTTTGAAGAACATAGTCACCGGTGGGATGTTCATTCAGTATACTTTGTAAATCCTAAAGTAAAAAAAGTTGATATTATTAAATATATTTTAACAATATTACACAATACTTACAAATTCGCCAGAAGCAATACTGCGTTGAGACTCTTTGAAACCTAAATTTGTAGAATAGGTTGTCTGATTTGTGCTTAAGGAAACGGTGTCAAAACAGCCCTAGATAAATTGACATATTTTAAAAAGTTGGATAAATTTTTATTTATGTATATTTTGTATTGTAAAAAGTATGTATGTTACCTTTTCCTTTTTCCATTCTAATAAACGAAAACGAAATTCAGCCTTTTCTCCAATCTTTTCGTTTTTAAATAACTGGTCCAAGTCGGATTCTGTTAAAAATCGTAGTCTAGTCAAAGTTACGGCTTCAGCTAGGAGTAAAAACAGTGAATATCATAGATTAAGAGTTTTTTTTATAAGTCAAATTTAACTGTGGAAATTGTTACTTTACTGTCTATCTATAGTATTTTTACTATAAAAATTGTTAAATTACCGATCTCGCTGTAAACAAATTCTAAGACACATTTTTCACTACAAAAATACACAAAAACATAGCACACAAGAAAAATGCCGTTATGATGCTCATGTACGTCGCTGTATGTACGTACATATTAAGCTATTTTCTCCTTAATTTGTTAAACATAAACACTTTTTTATTAAAAAGTTTTAAAATCTAACAATTAGAAAGAATTTTTATTAAATTGTACTCACATTGTAATTTCTCCAGCATGTACCCAAAATTCCATTCGTCCAACAATTTAGACAGCTCCTCTTCCTGGCTAGAAAGAGAACAGGTTGACGAACACGAACTTTTTTCCATATTACACTGAGTATTACCACTTTGACACTTTAATTTTATTTATTTATTTTAATTATTTATTATTTTTTTATTAATTTAATATTTTTCACTTCACAATAATGTTAATGTAGAAAAAAGACGCACCACAAACTGAAGCAAATACGAAATGAAATGATGAAACTCACGCTTTAAGAGTTTCCATCGTTACTTTAATTAATACAATATTCACAGATTTACAAGAGCAAAGGTTATAATCTGTACATGGCAATCTTTTCGTAAGTTTGTGATAGACAAAAACAATATAAAATCCGTTATTTCAAGTATTTAACAATTTTATTTGTTAGTTTAACCAATATAATAGTTAAATTTTATTTTTATGTTTTAACCATGAGTATTGGTTAAAATTTAACAATTAAAATAGTTACAATAAAATAATAATTTATAATAAAATTCTTTGACTATTTTAATAGTTATTTTAACCAACAACATCAGTTTAAAATACAACAATAATTTACATGAAGGTCCTGTAACCATTTTGTCATGGTTATTTTAACCACCAAAATTTGTTAAATTGCAACAACAATTTACTTTTGCAGTTATGTTACTATTGAAAGTTGGTTATTTTTACCAATCAAAATTGTTTGTTTATAAAAATTCCAACAACAATTTATATTAGTAGTTCATTTACTGTTAAAACTTGGTTATTTTAACCAATAAAAATAGTTTAACCATAAAAATTGCAACAACAATTTGCATTAACAGTAAATTAACAACTAAAATTGGTTAGATTAACCAACAATATTTTTTTGAGTGTAATTCTAAATGAATCATACATTACGATATGCATGTTGAATGGTGGTCAGCAATAAATTCCAAATGAGACTTTAACGGAGCCAAAAAAGTTTACGCGTGTGGTGTTTAAATGTGTGGTGGTAATTTTAACAGTAAAATATTATGTCTTTTTCAGTAAAATTATGAATGAAAGGTGAGAGTTCTTCGTTGCAGTATATAATGTGCTTTCGTTTATTTTACTTATTGCCATTATTACAATTTGCCGTGAAAGTTGAGTTTAGTAAAAGGTAACTTTAGCTTAAGTGAACTTTAAAGTCACCTTTAACGTCTTTTCGTTATTACAATCTAATGATAAAATAAAGTTAACTTTTTCAAAAATATGGCAATGCCGCTTGATAACACTGTTCAATTAAAAAAGTTCTTTTTGTAGTTATATTTGCTCATTTTGTTTATATTTGAAGTTGTCATATTGAAAATAATATATAATATGGCAAGTGCTAACATAAACTTAACTTTAAAAGTTAAAGGTAGGATGATCCTCCCTTTAGCTTAACGCGCACTTCTACCTTATTGTCCACTTATAATACTGAAAAATAATTTATCTGGCCGTTAAAATCCTCCCTTTAGTTAACGGCAAGTTGTAATAATGGCCCTTAGACTATCAGAGTATAAAGGTTGTGAGGCGAAGAGCTTCATGAAGAATATATTTGCATTATATTCAGCAGAAAACTCTTTCCTCTATTAACTAAAAATTTTCATTGAAATGCAAAATGAAAAATATCGCTTAACAGGAAAAAGAAATAATATATAAAGTTTAAACTCTTTTGCATTAGATCGTCTTGAACCAATGTTATATAGTTTCTGTGGCGCCAAGAACTTTCGTCTGACCGCTCCTGAATCTAAATGAATCTATTTAACACAAAAGCCGTTAAGGAAGGTGCTTGTATTTTTATTCAGTGTTGTGTTATTCCGGGAGGGAGGGATGCATGCAAACAAGGTAAAGTTTCTGATTGTGCTCAACGTGGCGACGACCAGGATGATCCTTGTCTTGCTGTATTCAAGTTGACACGCAGCCTCCTCGTGGCCCCTCCTGGATGGCATTCTAGCACCCGCTAGATGTTAACTAATGCGTGCAGCGAATGTCCAATCCCCTGGACGTTAAATTTGGGTTGTGCGTAGGGCTTGGAACCCAGCACTTAAAAACAAATATCCAATGAAAACCAAGACAGAATCCTATGAAAAGATCCCCTCAAAAGTTGACGACCACGGCAAACGTATAAAGGACTATGATTTACGTATTGGCACATGGAACGTCCGCACGCATGGAACGTAGGCGCTTCCGCCCAGCTGGCGGATGCCCTCATTAAATGTAGGACTGACATCACTGCCATTCAGGAAATGCGATGGACAGGACAAGGATGCAAAAGGCTTGCATCTTGCGATATACTACAGCTGCCATGAAAACAAGCACGAATTTGGATGCGGATTTGTGGTTAATAAAAGTGAACGAAAGAATAGCCACAATCCGCATCAAGGCAAAATTTTACAACATTAGCCTAATATGTGCTCATGCCCCGACGGAAGAAAAGGACGATGTAGTTAAGGATGCCTTCTAAGCTAAACTCGAGGACGTATACGATAAGTGCCCGGCCCATGACGCCAAAATCGTCCTCGGGGATTTTAATGCAAAGGTCGGGCGGGAAGGTATCTTTGGCCCCACTATCGGACAGTTCAGCCTCCACGCAAACACTACCTCCAATGGTATGAGGCTGATCGATTTCGCCGCGGCGCGTAACATAGTAGTATGTAGCACTAAGTTTCAACATCTCGACATTCACAAGGCCACATGGATGTCCCCTGATCGCTCAACATCTAACCAGATCGATCATATTGTGATAGACGGAAGGCACGTATCCAGTGTACTAGATGTGCGCACATTCAGAGGTCCAAACATCGACTCCGACCACTACCTTGTCGCAGCCAAGTTTCGATTGCGCATTAGCGCTTTGAGGTCTGCGCACTTTAGTGCATTGCGAAAGCTGGACTTTAAGAAGCTGCGATCACAAAGGACAGCTGAGGCGTTCTCCGCTCAACTCTCGGATAAACTCCGTCGTTCCCCATTTAATCTCAACGACATTGGCGGACTGTGGGCCAACATCTCCCACTCCTTGCGCACAACTGCGGAAACAGTCCTTGGTTTCGAACGCCCACCCGAACGAAATCAATGGTACGATGAGGAGTGTCGCGAGCCAACTGCAGCGAAAAACGCCGCATACAAGAAAACGTTGCAGTCAGCCGCTACGCGAGCCATTGTCGAGAACTATAGAGAGAAGAGAAGGGATGAGAGACGCCTTTTCAGACGCAAGAAGAGGGAGCAGGAAAGGCGTGAGCGTGAATCGAGATGTATAGATGTAGGAATGACGCTCGAACATTCTATCACAAGGTTAAGCGTCTAACCGAGGGTTATAAACCCGGGGCGTCTTCCTGCAAGGACGAAAATGGAAACTTAGTAACAGATCCGCAGGGAGTACTGAGTTTATGGAGGAAACACTTCCCTACTCTGGTACAAGGCGATGACGACACCAATACCGCCTTTAGAGATGATGTTCCGAACCCGATCGATGATGACGGCGTGGAGTTTCCGCCGCCTAGCCATGAAGAAGTCAAAGTCGCGATTACGCGCCTTAAAAACAATAAAGCGGCAGTACCTGATGGCCTCCCCGCTGAATTGTTTAAGACCGGATGTAATGAGTTGGTAGGGCGCATGCACCAGCTTACCAGTGTCCTCTGTCCTGTCCTGAAAAAGGGAGACCCTACTATATGCGCCAACTATAGGGGTATAAGCCTTCTCCCTATCGCATATAAGGTTCTTACAGGCGTATTGTGTGAACTACTGAAGCCACTCGTCAAAACACTGATTGGACCTTATCAGTGCGGCTTCAGACCTGGCAAGTCCACCATCGACCAGATCTTCACACTACGCCAAATCCTGGAAAAGACCCACGAAAAACAAGTCGACACACACCATCTTTTTGTCGACTATAAGGCTGCCTTTGATAGCCCCATAAGGGATCGTGTTTTTGCCGCAATGTCTGAGCTCGGTATACCTGCGAAGCTGATAAGGCTTTGCAGAATGACGTTGAGCAATTCCTGTAGCTCCGTCAAGGTAGGAATGGACCTCTCCGAGCCTTTTGATACCGTGCGAGGTTTCAGACAAGGCGACCCCTTATCATGCGACCTCTTCAACTTCGTCATGGAGAGTGTTCTGCGAAAGGCAGGAGTGCATCGCAGTGGCACTATTTTTCAAAAAAGTGTCCAGTTGCTTGCGTACGCTGACGACATTGACATCATAGGGCGTACGAAGCGAGATGTTACTGCTGCCTTTAGTGCTATTGAACGCGAATCTACCAAGATGGGTTTGGCAGTAAATGAGGGCAAAACAAAATATATTGTTACGCAAAGCGAAACGACCTAATATCGTTTAACAATAAAAACGGTAAACAAAAGCCACACAATACAAATACACACTAACACTAAGAATACAATGAACGTGCTGATTATCTAAAGCTGCACACACACATGTGTACAGCGAACCAGGTAGCAACAACAACATGGAATGAAGTAAACCAGCTACGACAAATATGTATCGAACCTGGTAGCGACTGGTACATAACATAAGCAAGTACACAAACAACAATGTACTAAGAATAGAGTTCTCGAGAAGGCGCGAGCGAGAACCTTCCACATCGAGAACGTTCATCGCACTGATAGATACGCGTGTGTGCGGACTATAAAAAGGGCTGGACAAAGCAAGCAGCAGTCAGAGTTAATTTAGTCAGCCTTGTGTGAAGTTGCGTGTGAACAAAATAAGTCGTGGTTGTAAAGATCTAGCGAATACTTGTGTGAACTAGTACAGTGAATAAACAGATTATTATTGTTGTATCGTTAAGTTCTATACGGTGGTACACAAAAGTAGTGTAAATAATAAGTAAAGTTTAAGAGAAATAATCACATATTTGTTTTTACTTTATTTGCAATTAACGAACTCATATTTAAACGTTTTTAAAAAGGTAAAAACGTAACAATTGGTGTCAGAAGTGGGATTGCAAAATCCAAAAGTAAAAATAAATAAATAATTAAGAAAGAGAAAATCAAAATCAAAATGAAACTCTCCGAGTTAAAAGTGGAACGGCTTAAACGAGAGTTGGATAAACTCAAACTCTCAACAATGGGCACGAAGAATGAATTGCAGAAGCGGTTAAGGGAACACCTTCAGCTTCAAGACATTGACATCGATTCCTACGAGTTCGAGGATGAAGAGGAACGAGAGGTAAAGGCCATTGCAACCCCTAGCGGTGTTGACATAAATTTGTTGCTAGCTGCTATGATGGAGAAAATGGAAGTAGCAAGCCAGAAGCTATTCGAAGCTTCTAGAAGCGAAAATCAAAAACTTCTAGCTGATGTTCAAGAAGCTTCTAGAGCTGAGAACCAGAAGCTATTCGAAGCTTCTAGAACCGAAAATCAGAAACTTCTGGCTGAGTCGCGACAAGATAGTGAAAGAAGAATGGAAAGAATGCAATCAGTAATTATGGAACAAATGGAGCATAGAGAACAAAATTTTTTGTCAAAAATCGAGAATAAACTTGAAGCGACCACAGAGAAGCTGAACGAAATACATAAGTCAGTCAGCAAAAGGATCACTGGTGTCGAGGAAAGGGTGTCACGTTTAGAAAAGGCCGTTGACACGAGAGTGGACAATTTGGAAAAGACCGTTGACACTAAAGTGGACAATTTGGAAAGGACCGTCGGCGGAAAAATCGTTATGATGGAGGAAAAGATCAACAACCTCCAAAGCCAGCGACTGGAACCAGTGCGAGTCGTTTCGGAAAGTACCGGCAGGATAAGAACACCTTGCTTTGATGGTAGCTCACCCCTATCCGTATTCAAATTCCAATTTGAAACAGTAGCCAGCAGAAGCGGATGGGACGATGGAGAGAAGGCTCTAGAACTAATTCTGGCGTTAAAAGGTGTCGCAGCTGAGATTCTAGAAACCATGCCAGCCAGCAGCAGAAACAACTACAATGACTTAATGGTTGCGTTGCAGCGTAAATTTGGCGATGAACACAAACGAGAACTATACCGCATGGAGTTGAGATGCCGGGCGCAAAAGGCTAATGAGTCACTTCAGGCCTTTGCAATGGAAGTCGAGAGATTAGTGCAGCTTACATACCCCGGAGAAAACCGCTGATAGACAACATTAAGACCGAGGCGTTTGTGAATGGTATACGCGATCCTGACATTAAACTGGCGGTATGTTCTACACAGAAGACAACTTTTGCAGAGACCGTGGCCTTCGCACTAGCCCAGGAGACCGCTCGCACGATTTCTCGACCACAAATGAGCAAAGTACGGAAAATGGAGGTCGTGGAGGAGGAGGAATGCCTTTTGGACAAATTTAAAGAGATGTTGAAGCAAGTTTTGGGAGAAAATGGACAAAAGGCTAAACTCAAATGCTTCAACTGTGGAAAGAGTGGCCATTTCCAAAGAAACTGCAAAGCGCCACGCAAGAGATCAAGATCCGCCTCACCATCAAGGAATAAGAAACGGGCGAACTACCAACCATCTTCACAAGAGTCCCCGTTAAACTAAAACAAGCTAGCGCTGAGGGGCAAGTGCTGGCTCCCACAAGTGAGGGCCCCACAATCTCAATATCAGTGATGCAACAGAACAACAACAATCTTACGGCGTGCGGATACATAAATGGTAGACCACATACCTTCACTATAGACACCGGGGCGACGCAGTCTATCATCAGACCAGATGTAGTGAAGGGAAAGTGTGAGGCACTTAGCAATGTAAGACTACGGACAGCTACGGGAGAGACTGCCACCGTCCACGGAAAAACTGAGGCGAAGGTGACTATAGCCAACATTAGTGTAAGTCACATCTTTATTGTTGCCGATATTGTGGACGAGGTTATAATTGGTGTCGATTTCATGGTAGCTCATGGCATCAATTTGAATATGGGGCAACAGATTATGAGTTGGCGAAATGTAGAGATACCTCTAGACTTGGGGTACAAGCATCAAGTGCGCGCAAGAAGGATAGTTGCGGTCGAACAACTCAAATTGCCACCTCAGAGTGAATCACTGATATGGGTGCGTATGGATGGCGACTGTGTGGAAAACTGCTTGTGGGTTGTTGAACCAGCAGAAATACAGACGGATTTAATATCAGCAAAGGCCCTCGTCAAATCCACAGAACAAAGAATAGTCCCGGTGAGAGTGCTAAATCTATCAGGCCATGAAAGAGTAGTCTGTAAAAACTCAGAGGTGGGCCAATGTGTTCCAGTAGAGGCGATAATAAACAGCGAACAAACGCCGCAACCTGCCGATATGTCAGCCAAGGATCAAAAGGAATTTGGTGCAAATGTGGAGAAATGGATAGCAGGTTTAGCAGCTGCAGAGAAAAACCAAGCCAAAAAGCTGCTAAAGAGGTATGCTTTCGCTTTCGCCACGAACAACAAAAGGCAAGGAAGAACAGCCATGGTCAAACATGAAATTGATACTGGCGAAGCGAGACCGATAAAGCAGGCACCCAGAAGCATACCGCTGGCGAAGCGTAATGAGGTCAAGGAGTTAGTCGACGAAATGAAGAAGAGCGATGTAATCGAACCATCTTCGGGTCCGTGGAGCTCACCTGTAGTCTTAGTAAAGAAGAAAGATGGCAGTACAAGATTCTGCGTAGACTACAGGAAGCTGAATGATGTCACTAAAAAGGATAGTTACCCGCTACCAAGAATTGACGACACACTCGACACGCTAGCCGGAACAAAATGGTTCTCCACATTGGATCTACAAAGCGGGTATTGGCAGGTGGAGATTGCAGACAAGGACAAAGAGAAAACCGCATTCAGTGCGAACGGCGGCTTATGGCAGTTTAAAGTTATGCCATTTGGACTCTGTAATGCTCCGGCCACATTCGAGCGGCTTATGGAACGTGTGCTAAAGGGACTGCATTGGAAGACTTGCTTGGTATATCTCGACGACATAATAGTGATGGGCAGAACTTTCGACGAACACCTCAAGACTCTGGGAGAAGTTCTGCAACGGATATCAACGGCTGGACTAAAACTAAGCGTAAAGAAATGTGCATTTTTCCAAAAGCAGGTGAAATATTTGGGGCATCTTGTCACAGCAGATGGCATATCCACCGATGAAGATAAAATACGAGCAGTAAAGGACTGGCCTCGTCCCCAGAATCTTCATGAACTACGCAGCTTTTTGGGACTATGCACATACTACAGACGCTTTGTGCCTAACTTTGCCAGCGTGGCTACAAGTTTGCATGAGCTCACCAAGAAGTCAAAAATCTATCAATGGGGTGAGCCACAGGAGAAGGCGTTCCAGACACTAAAAGACCTTTTGTGTGCTGCACCAGTTTTGGCGTATCCAGTCCCAGGAGAAAAGTTCATCTTAGACAGTGATGCTAGCGGATATGGTATTGGTGGTGTACTTTCCCAAGTGATCAATGGAACAGAGAAAGTCGTAGGCTACTATAGTCGCACATTGTCAAAGCCTGAACGGAACTACTGTGTAACCCGACGAGAGCTACTGGCAGTGCTGGAGTGCATCAAACATTACCATAAGTACCTGTATGGCCAGAATTTTCTGCTGAGGACTGATCACTCCGCATTGAGATGGCTGCTACAATTCAAGAACCCTGAAGGACAGTTAGCACGTTGGATTGAACGCCTCCAGACTTACGACTTCAGCATTGAACACCGAAGAGGCATAAAACATGGAAATGCTGACGCTCTTTCACGCCGACCTTGTAATTTGGAGTGTAAACATTGCGTGAAAGCTGAGAAAAATGAATCCATCGTCGATATCCGACTAACGCGGATTGAAGCCAACGAAGACTGGTCCCAAGCACAAAGGAGTGACCCAATATTGGCGAAGTTAATAGCAGCGAAGGAGGAGGACAAACGACCTACAAGAAATGAGATATCCGCAGAAGGTCCTCTTACAAAAGCATATTGGGCACTATGGGACAGCTTAAAGATCATAAATGGGTGCCTATATCGACTTTGGGAAAGCGCTGATGGCAAGACCTCATCCAACCTATTGGTAGTGCCTTCCTCCAAAATGAAAGAAGTGTTAAAGGAGTTCCATAATGGAGCCAGCGGAGGACATCTTGGAGTGACAAAGACACTGGAAAGGCTAAAACAACGTTTTTATTGGGTTGGATGTCAACAAGCAGTGGCGGATTGGATAGCAAACTGCACCCAGTGTATTGAAGCTAAAGGTCCAACAAGAAGAAGTCGAGGTCAGATGCAGCAGTACAACTCAGGCGCACCTTTCGAGCGGATAGCCATGGACGTTGCAGGCCCTTTTCCAGTCAGCAATACCGGAAACCGATATGTTCTCGTTGTGATGGACTACTTCAGCAAATGGCCGGAAGTATATGCCATACCCAATCAAGAGGCGAACACAATAGTTAACGTTTTTGTGAACAACTGGGTATGCCGCTACGGGGTTCCAATAGAACTACATTCCGATCAAGGCAGAAATTTTGAGTCAGCTGTATTCAAGGAAATGTGCGAAGTATATGGCATTAAGAAGACTCGAACGACGCCTCTTCACCCACAGTCAGACGGAATGGTAGAGCGATTTAACCGAACCCTGGAGGAATACTTGCGAAAAGTAGTGAGCGAGCAACAGAAAGACTGGGACGAACACATTCCGAGGTTTTTACTGGCGTACCGATCGGCGGTCCATGATTCAACATCTAGATCACCCGCCAAGGTTATCTTTGGGACTGAGATAAAACTGCCCGGTGACTTAGAATTTGGTGTTAAGCCCGCCACAGAGAGGAACGAAACATACACGGGAAAAGAAGAAAGCCTGAATGAACTTCATGAGTTTGTACGCACCCGTATAAAAATGGTCAGTGATAGAATGAAAGCCAGATATGATAGAGCAGCAAACACAGAGGGCTTCCATGAGGGACAAATGGTTCTGCTATACAACCCAAAGCGGAAGAAGGGATTATCTCCCAAGCTACAAACCAGCTGGGATGGACCGTATAAAATAATTAAACGGTTAAACGATGTCGTGTACAGGATACAGAAAGCTAGCAGCCCCCGAGCAAAAATGAAGGTCGTACACATAGAGCGACTGGCAAAATATGGGAAAGGAGATAATAAGCCTATTCGGGACGAACAGGCTTAAGTGGGCGGCAGTGTTACGCAAAGCGAAACGACCTAATATCGTTTAACAATAAAAACGATAAACAAAAGCCACACAATACAAATACACACTAACACTAAGAATACAATGAACGTGCTGATTATCTAAAGCTGCACACACACATGTGTACAGCGAACCAGGTAGCAACAACAACATGGAATGAAGTAAACCAGCTACGACAAATATGTATCGAACCTGGTAGCGACTGGTACATAACATAAGCAAGTACACAAACAACAATGTACTAAGAATAGAGTTCTCGAGAAGGCGCGAGCGAGAACGTTCCACATCGAGAACGTTCATCGCACTGACAGATACGCGTGTGTGCGGACTATAAAAAGGGCTGGACAAAGCAAGCAGCAGTCAGAGTTAATTTAGTCAGCCTTGTGTGAAGTTGCGTGTGAACAAAATAAGTCGTGGTTGTAAAGATCTAGCGAATACTTGTGTGAACTAGTACAGTGAATAAACAGATTATTATTGTTGTATCGTTAAGTTCTATACGGTGGTACACAAAAGTAGTGTAAATAATAAAGAGAGTTTAAGAGAAATAATCACATATTTGTTTTTACTTTATTTGCAATTAACGAACTCATATTTAAACGTTTTTAAAAAGGTAAAAACGTAACAATATGTTATCGACGAGTCGAGACGCGCGGCGTATTGATTCTCAGATTACGGCCGATAACTATACTTTTGATACGGCCAAGGAATTCATCTATCTTGGCTCCGCCGTTACCACCAGAAATGATGTCAGTCTGGAGATCAAGCGCAGGATCACTCTTGCCAACAGGTGCTACTATGGTCTCAATAGCAATTGAGTAGCAGAGACCTCTCTCGTACGACAAAACTAACACTCTACAAGACACTCATCCTACCCGTACTTCTTTATGGCGCAGAGGCATGGACCCTATTAAGTACAGATGCAGCGGCCTTGAGAGTGTTCGAGACAAAAGTACTGCGCAAGATCTTCGGTCCAGTGCGAGTTGGCGATGATTTCCGTATCCGATACAACAGTGAGCTGTATGAGCTCCTCAACGACATGGACGTTATACAGCGTATTAATATCCAGCGGCTGCGCTGGCTCGGCCATGTCGTTCGAATGGAGGAGGATGCGCCGGCGAGATGGGTATTTGATGCGGGAATCTGCGGAAGTCGGCGAAGAGGACGACCTTGCATCCGTTGGAAGGACCAAATCGAGGAAGCCCTGTCATCGATTGGTGTGACCAACTGGCGTAGGCGCGCACGAAGCAGAGACGCCTGGAAGGATGTGTTGCGGCAAGCCGAAATCCGATAAACGGGTTGTTATGGCAAATTAAGTAAGTAAGTAAGTTGTGTTATTCCTCTATCTGTCCAGAAATAAATACTGTCGACTTTAAAATGTACTTACCTTACTTAATTGATCATTACAACACTTTAGACAAAGTGATTAGCCTAGTATACTTTCTTCATTTTGAACTTAAAACTTAACATATTGTTACGAAAATGCAAAAATGTAGATAATGGTATTTTGTGTTTACATCGTTTAACATTAAAATTATAAACAAAAGTTTAAAAAACAAAAAAAATTAACTTACAAATTATCGCACTGCGTAATATAGCAACAAACACCAGCATAAAAAAGTGATAATCAAGTAAACAAAAATATACCAACAAATAGCATAAGAATAAATGTAAACAAAATACACAAACAACGATAATGAAACAACGATGTTTACATTAATAAAGATCTCGAGAAGGCGAGGTCACCTTCAAGAAGATTATTTCGCCGTCAAGAAGATTATTTACGTTGCCATATAAAAGGCAAGACAAAGCAGTAATCATGGTTTGAAGATCTCCGTTACAAAGATCTGTCGAACAGTTGTCTAGTATTTGTTATTGTATTTGTTTATGCAAAGTGTGTAAACAGAGGAATAACAAACAAAGGAATTGTTGCTGTGAACAGTACGAAGAATAAAGAATTTTAATTAAAACTAAATACAAACATATTTTTATTTTATTTGCAATCTACGAGCTCATATTTTAAACGTTTTTAAAAAGGTAAAAACGTAATAATATCTATATATGTATGTATTTATTTGCTCTTACTTCTATTGGAAACAATAGTACGATTGTTGAACTCATTTGAAAATCGATTGACCCAAATCAATTTCAATTTCGATATTGTTCACCTTGGGTTCATTTGATTATAAAAATATATTTTAATTTTAATTCGACTTTATAAATTATTTAGCTCCGCTTTTTAATTTATCCTTCCTTCGTAAATGGTATTTAAAAAGAGGTAAAAATGGAAGCTTTCATTACTCTTTTTTCATTAATTTTATTCTAATCTTTTCCACACTTTCGCAATCACACAGATGGGGGTTACAAATTATTTTCATTTAGTTTTTTTAATTTTATATTCGCTAATGTAAAATATGCGATATCTGTTTATATCTGGTAAGTGTCATGTAGCAATGAAATCAAAAATTTTGGTAAACCATTTGTAAGATCTTAAAATTTCGCATATTTCCTTATATTTAGTAGGATATCCTTTAAGGTCGAGAATTCTATTTAACCTATTTGGCATCGAATGTTCAGCTTAATTTAGTATTCTCTATTCATATTGGCCTTCATGAACACATGAGCAGTTGAATTTTGTTTGAGGTTTAGCTACTACGTAACCGTTCTTCTAAATGATGTTCTAAATACTTTCTGGGAACATATGTAGCCACCAGATTTGACGTCATGTTGACGATTTTGAGCTCCAAAAATATCATTTTTACGATTTGACGATTTATGTCCTTATTTTGACGATTTTTGGAAATTAAAAATTTACTTCATATTCTTTACTTTAGTATATTAAAAGCCACCATAAACTTTGTATTTACTTTGCAATTGTTACTATTGGAAATTTATGTTAGTAAAAACAAGGAGTAAAGTTTTATATTTTTAAGTTACTTTCCTGTGATAATTTTTCTGTATTTTATACTTTTTAACCCCTTAAAAGCCAAAAATTAAAACTCCGAAATAACCCCTTAGTTGCGAATAATTTATCACTTGTCGAATTTTCATGCTCAGAATGAGCTTCTGACTCCTTAATATTTACACCACCCATAGATTAAGATGATGCATTGCTATTACTGCGCTTATGTGTTAATAAACAATACTGGGATGGCTTGTTTAAACGTTAAACAATTTTTTCCTAAAAATGATGTAATAATTTTCCATTTTTTCCGCTAGATTTTAATTTCTAAAAATTTTTTTAAATGTTTTATTTTTGAACTCAGATATGTACATACATTGACTTTATAGCATGTGTTACTGCAATATAAATAATTTTGGTTTTTAAAAACTTTTAATTTATTTATTTATTTTTTCTGACAATTTTTTTATGTGAAAAGATTTGTTGACCTTTTTTTGTGAAAAGCATTGCACGTGCGAGTCATCGTTTAAACTATACTTTGAGCATGATACATCAAAAACACAGTATATAAAGTCAAAATTACTCACCTCAAAATTTTTGAGATTTTGACAATAAAGGCAAAGTGCGTTATGGATAGCCAAGATCATAAAATGGAAATATTACTTGATCATAATACGTATCAGGCACAAGAAATCTTTGCACAATTAATGGCCAATTCTCCATGCTTCTGTAGCTTACAGTTTATTCCCATACATACATTAATACATACATAATTGGTCTTTACAACACTTCAGTCAGTATTACGACCTAGTTTCTCACACCACTTATGTTGTGTGCGTTAATTCTATACATGAGTGGCGGGGCCTACAGTTTAAAATTGACTCCGAACGACAGATTTTTGAGAAACTTTTCATGGCAATTTTATTTACTTTCAGAGTTCTTGCCAGAAATCTGCTGAGAGGAAGTCGCCGAAGAAATACTTTTTGTATTTTGTTTTGATGTCTGGACTGCGGCTCGAACCCTGGCTTTACGTCTAATAAGTTTACAGGCTACCTACTAGACTACGGCGACTACCTTTGAATAATTTTCTACACAAATTTAATATAAATTAATTAATTTATCACATACAACGACAATTATTCTTAATAACAGATTTTTAATTCATTAACTTGTACCGAAGACCATGCTTTCATGGGTATTTATATGACAATATTCGATAGCATACAAGTCCATTACAGTTCAATGGAAATGCATTTTCAAAGTAGTCATTAAAACGAAGATGATGATCTTTTATCAGTTTGTGTTATGTTATAATCAAGAAATAATTAATTTTGTGCTAATGAAAGACAAATTAAACAAAGTTGGTTATTCTATACACTGAGCCACTTACAGTATCTTTTACGTAAATTAACATGTAGTCATATATTTTGAAGTTCATATGAATGTATGTATGTACATATGTAGGCCTACGGAAATAATTTAGATTGTTTTGCAACATGTACACATAATGACATTGTAACCACACGTGGTCTCGTGCTGTCATCCTAAATAAGAATCCAATAGTGCGGATGAGGAATTTTTGCTTTTAAACAGTCTTCATACCCAACATAGGCTGACATCCAAAATGTTAGTTGCTTTGTGTTTGAACAAAGTATCGTGTTTAATAATGCCGCTGTACAAAATATATACAATGTATTCTATTTCAAAATGTCGTCAATGTGTATTTTTAACGGAGTCAAAAAGCAATCGGTCGTTTTATTTATTTATATTGTAATTTATTGTTGATGCATTGTTTGGTTACTTTGCATATCTACATAGTATATATACAGTAGTAGAACTGCATACAAACTTTGTATTGAGACATTTTGGCAGCCATACTGTTATCATTATAACCATGCAGCCTGCATTACGACCTAGCTTATCACACCACTTATGTTGTGTGTAAGGACCTAAGTGAAGTACTTGATTATTTTCAAAAAATACAAAATTATAAAAAAATGTATTTATAGTATAATACGTACGGCCTTTATTTGGATAATAGGCTAGAGAAAGAAAATCGAAGCCGCAACTCCATTCTAACAGATTATCCTCTACCTTATGAACGCATTCATATTTGATTATAATTTCGCATACAATTTATGCAAATTCATAACGCAGTTATTTGATTGTATTGAATTGTTTGATTTCTTTTCATTAGAATTACAAAAATAAAGACAAAAATAATTTTGATTTAAAGAATTTTATTTACATACATATGTTATATCTAAAATATAAATAAATGAAATAAATTAAATTAGTAAATTGTGGGTTTTGTTGAGTAGAACTCAAAAATATTTTTTTATATTTCTGGTACCCCCCAAATATCTTTTATTTGACAAATAATTAGTACTTATTTGAATTACCATCAGCTGCTCTTTGGCAAACAATCAGGATTTAGAACAGGTCATAGCTGTGTTTCTTCACTGTTAAGTGTGTCTGAAGATATAAGAACCAATATCGATAATGGTGGCATAACACTTTTGGTACTTCTTGACCATTCGAAAGCTTTTGACTCTGTGAACCATGATATAATTTGTAGGAAGATGTACAACAGTTTTTATTTTTCTTCGAGTGCATCATCGCTAATGAAAACATATTTTGCTGATAGATACCAGTCTGTCTCTGCTGGCGGGACTGTATCTACTCCCTTGCCTGTGCCTAAAGGAGTACCGCAGGGCTCTATTCTTGGACCATTACTGTTTACTTTATACATAAATGATTTACCTGATTGTCTCCTGCATAGTGATACCCACATTTATGCAGATGATGTGCAAATATATATGAATTGTAGAAGAGACTCAATCGATGGCTGTTGTGCAAGACTTAATACACTACTGGGGGTCGTCGAATGGCTTATACCTGAACCCTACAAAGTCAAAAGGCCTGATAATATAATAGCGAAATCAGGATATTGTTGTTGATATTCCGATCACATTGGGAACTCGGAACATTTCAATAGTAGATTCAGCGAAAAATCTCGGTATAATTTTTAACAAATCCCTTCAATGGAATACCCACATAAATTCTGTCTCCGGGACAATTTTTTCTATGCTTAGAACGTATTATCCTATACAACACATTACACCTCTTAATATTCGTGTGTTTCTTGCGAAAACCTACTTAGTGCCCAAGTTGTTATATGGCCGCGAAATTTTTGCTTATTGCGATTCGGATAGTAAAACTAGATTAACAGTAGTGTATAACGCGATTCTTGGATATGTCTACGGCATAGGAAGATATGATAGTACTTCTCAGTATTCGAAATTTTTATATGATGTTGAGTTAATGGACTTACTTAAAATCAAAGCATTAATCTTACTACACAAGGTAATCTACACGCAGGAACCGTCTTATCTATTTAATCATATTCAATTTTTAAGATCAAATAGAGGAAAACAAATCATCCAATTAAGATATCGAACTTTGATATCCGAGTGGCAGTTCTTTACAAATACAATACGGCTGTGGAATTCGTTACCAAACTCATTACAAATCAATGGCAACTCTTTGCAATTTAAAAAATTTGTTTTCTAAATTCTAATGTAAAATTATTACATATTTACATGCATATATTTTCGTTCTTGTTTTTATATATTATTATTTCGATATTATTTGCTTTTACTACTTTTAATTATTTGTCTTATATATATTTCATTCTTTGTAATCATTATATAATCACATACTGTAATTTAAAAGATTAATTTCTTGTTGTATGTGATATGGTATGTGATATTTAAAAAAAAAATTTTTTTAATCTTTTCACACCAAATTATTGATTACCTAAATAATCCTTTCAACACAAACAAAAAAAAATTTTACGGATTGCTCGAAACAATTCAAGCACTTCTGAAATCAAAAAACTGTATCCATTAGAAATTAATTAGATGTTATATCTGCTGTTATATCGTGCTAAGGATTAACGTTTCAAAAAGTATTCTAGTCATATAAATAACTTTCAATGCAAATATAGTTTGTAATAGTGTAATCGCCAAATATTTCATGGGCCGAATTTACTGCAAATAGCTGCTGAATTGAATTCGCTATAGTCCAAGAGGCAGTGTTTTGGCTTATTGCGTATGTGACCGTGGTTCGAACAATAAATAATATTGTTACTTTTTTACCTTTTTAAAAACGTTTAAAATGTGAGTTCGTTGATTGCAAACATAATAAAAAGAAACATGTGTATGGTTTCAATTAAACTCTTTATTGTTCGCACTACTTTTGTGTGCCACCGTTTACAGCTTGATGAATCCAACAATAATTTGCTTTATTCGTTTTTCTTCTTTACACTTCTGTTCGCGTACGATCTTTAAACCAAGACTGCTTTCTTCACACTTAACGCGTCTTCACACAAGACTGACTGAATTCTTACTCCTCGTTACCTGCTTTGTTTTGCCTTCTTATATGCTCACGTCATCAGTCTGATGAAGGTTCTTGAAGACGAACGTTCGGAGTTTCGCCTTTTCGAGAACTCTATTGCGACTTCATTGTTGTTTGTGTATTTTGTTCACGTTGTTTGTTGTTGCGTTCTCGCTTACTTGTCTAACGCCTTTTTTTCATACTGATGTTGTTGGTTTATCTGTAACAAGTTCTTTGTATTTGTTTGTGCAGCTTTCGCCCATTTTAATTTTAAACGATGTTACACTGTTTCCATTTTCGTAACAATATGAAAAAAATATTTCTTCGGCGACTTCCTCTGAGCAGTCTTCTGGCAAAAACTCTGAGAGTAAATAAAATTGTAATGAAAAGATTCTTAAAACTATGTCATTCACAGTCGATGTAAGACTGCAGGTCCCTTCACTCAGAGATACAACACAACATGAGAGATGTGATAAGCTAGATTGTAATTTTAACTAAAGATTTGTAATGAGCCACTAAGTAATAAAGTCAGTAAAATTCTGCTGAAGTCCAGCAAATTCGACTTAATAAATGTGAGCCAAAATGGTCGCGGTTAAATCGCAGTGAAACATGCACGTTATCTTTGAATGTGATTGATGGTATCTAATGTTTTATATTTCGTTTGGCTAACTATAAATTCATGAGGTATTTTGTGCCGTCAGGATGTCGCTGAGGGTATTCCACCTATAGTTCATGGCTAATGATTTTGTAAGTAAAAATTTCTCCTGAAGGAAGACATTCTGAACATTATCACGTTATTAAAATATCCACAATTATTTCAATAAAATATAGAATCTTTAATTTAAATTGGTTTGCAGCTCTCAAATAAAGATATAAGTCAGCATTAATATTTTTAATAATTTAATATCCAACAAAATAAAATATTCATCGCTTCCCGCAGTCCCTACATTTTCATAACCCAGGGATTAAAAGTAGACTCTGCTTAATTAATTGTTTGCGGTAAACTTTGTCTCTTCGTAAAAGGGCTTTATTTTAGGGTTTATTTGTAATAAAGTCGTAAACTTTTCAGGTGGTATTCATATCTAATATGCATAGTTTATGGTCATTTCGTACGTGTTAAGAATATGAAGTACAAAGACAATAGTAAATACAACACTCGCAAAAATATAAAAAATCAATGCTCCACTCCTATAGTATAGCCAATATTAGTTATAATTAAAAAAGAAGAAAAGAATGCAGGGCTCTGGGCTTTATAATTTTTTTCGAGAATAAATTAAAATGTATTCTAACTTGTGTTAAATCTACCTTTGGGCTATCAGACTAGAAACCTAAAATTAATTTATTGATTTGGTTAAAATGTCAAATTTAATCAGAAAAAAAAACGAATCCTGTAAAAAAAGATTTCTAAAATAGAGTGACTTTTATCATTAAATAAACGTAATGGTCGACATATTTGTAGGCATCTTGCTCAAACCTATTTTATTTTATCATTTCTTTTTTTTTATCAATTTTGGGCACAAAATTACTTACCTACTTGATTACTTAAAGTCGACACCTAACGACATATTTTTTGAGAAACTTTTCATGGCAATTTTATTTACTCTCAGAGTTTTTCGCCGAAGAAATATTTTTTCATATTTAGTTTTGTTCGAGATATCTGACCTGTGGTTTAAACCCTGACCTCACGTCTGATATACAATACTTACTAGACTTAGACTTTAATATCTGACTCCAATTTTTATCCAAAAATTATTGATTTCATCGCTATTCTGTATGAATAGATACATGAACAAACAAAATTGTCAAACTTGGAATGACACCAATTCATATAAGATCTACAAGCGTTGAATGCATTCCGTAAAATTCACATGTTTGGTGTGGATTATGGCCGCCAATCCATATTCCTTTAAGAACAACGTTAATCATGCCCGCACTGTCAACGGCGTGCTCTATATATCGATGATTTCCAACTTCTTTTGCTCCATATTGGATGATTTAGACACCAATTATATGTAGTTTTAACAGCATGGAGCTACGTGCCACATAGCTCATGACACGTAGGATATTTGCACTAGCGATTCGAGGTCATGGTCACATTAAGTGCAGGTAATTTGAACTGGCAAACGAGATCATGAGTTTTGATTCCTTATACTCTTTTTGTGGGATTTTCTGGTGTATGTCGGTAGTCAACATAACCCAATTAATCTCCCCCAAACCTATTACCATGACAAACTGCTCAGTATCAATATGAATAAAACCGTGCCAGTTTTACATATGTTTGCTGTATTAAACATATGTATACATTAATGTATCTTTCTTAAATATAAATAATCGTTATATGAAATTGATTATGTTTCATTTCCATATTTTATAATACCTTTCATTATATTTCATCGCCATTATAATTATTCGCTATCAATATTTTCAATATTTTCTTTCTTTTTAATTTTTAACTAACTTTAAGTGAAACAATGCAGTCATAAATTTATATAAATATGGATTAAAATTGCTTGCGATTGTAATAAAATCATAAATTTTAACGACTTTCGAGCTCTCACTAGTTAAGGCAAGAGTTTAACACAAACTATGTGTGTGTGTATGTGAAAATTGCTCACTTGCATTTGCATATGAATATTCGGCCCTATTCCATTTGGCGTTGTCGTTTAAAAACGGAATAAAAACGACAGTTTGGCATTACTGTTGGCGTTAACAACACTTATCGAAAATATATTGGTATTCTCCATTTTGAAACGAAAAAAATAACGACAGAGAATCATTCTTTCTCTGTCGTCCGAATTATTAGCAACGGAATTAAAACGACTCCAGCCAAAATGAAAATAACAACCAATAAACAATTTGAAGTGTTAGTTTCCGAAATGGAAAAAAAAATTTACCATTTGCTAGGGGTTTTCGGAAGGGAATTAAACCCTTAAATTTTGAGTTATTTTGGAAGGAAGTTGCTGACAAAGTAAATCCGTTGGGACCGCCAGTTCGTGACGAAGATGGTTGGCACAAAGTAAGTGCATAAAGCAAAATTTTCATTTAATATGCATAAAAACAATTTAGTAATAAATATACACTGCGTTTCACTTGAATAGCACACCGTACAAATTGAAATTTTCCCCCCTATATCTTTGTAAAAAATAAATATAGCGGATTGATTGTGGATTGCAATTGTAGTGTTATTTATAGCTTTTATTATAAAATAAAAAAATATTTCGATATATCAAGTTGTTTTCAAAATACAACATAAAAAGGAAAATACTCAAAAAATAACAATCAAATTCCGTTTCACTAGAATAGCACATATTTTAATAAATGTAGGAAAATTACTTTTTATAAAGGTTTTTAATTTTTTTCTTATTTTTTATTTATTTTTATATAAGAACTAAGATTTAATTATGGATTTCTAGTAGTGTGTTGGGCCTCCCTTGTTCAGAATAGCCTCGTATATCCTATTAGGCATTGACTCGTACAAATTTTTCAAATAGTCGAGAGAAATTGAAGTCCATGCCCGTTGAATGGCCTCAATCAGTTCTGCTGTGGTTGAAAATTGGTTTTTATACCCGTAAACTTTTCTGGCCAGCCATCCCCAAACATTCTCTATTATGTTTAGGTCCGGCGAGTATGGTGGCCAATTCTAAAACTTGCCATTTTTGGACTCTATTTGCGCGATTTGACCACACGGGCATTATGTATTAGGGCGTAGTCTTGCTGAAAAGTCGACGGCAATGGACCAAAAAGAATTTTTAAACTGTGGAAAGGCCTTTTCTAAAACCCCCTGATATGTTTTAGCGTTCATATTTGAACTTAGAAGCTGGAGCTCACAGGTGCCATAATAGGAAATCGCACCCCACACCATAAATCCACCGAATCGACTGTGTAATCGATCCAACTGGTGAGTTACCTTCCTCAAATCGTGAAAATAATAATTGTAGCCATCAGGGCCCTCCAAATTAAACTTCTTCTCGGCAGAAAAAACAACGCGTTTCCACTCGTTGCTCTATACCATATTATCTCGACAAAATTTCAACCGCATTTCTTTTCGTGCAGAGTTAAGTGGTAGTTTTTTCTTTAATTTCAGTCGTTTGAGTTGATTTGCTCCTTAAATAAAACGCCACACAGTGGTCTTGCTAGCATGGACACCTACTTTAGCCTTAATTTTGTCAACAGAATCGTGCGAATTTGAAGCTTCTCTTAAAAAAACTCTCTTATATGTTTGGGGATGGCTGGCCAGAAAAGTTTACGGGTCTAAAAAACAATTTTCAACCAAAGCAGAACTGATTGAGGCCATTCAACGGGCATGGACTTCAACTTCTCTCGACTATTTGAAAAATTTGTACGAGTCAATGCCTAATAGGATATACGAGGTTATTCTGAACAAGGGAGGCCCAACACACTACTAGAAATCCATAATTAAATCTTAGTTCTTATATAAAAATAAATAAAAAATAAGAAAAAAATTAAAAACATTTATAAAAAGTAATTTTCCTACATTTATTAAAATATGTGCTATTCTAGTGAAACGGAATTTGATTGTTAATTTTTGAGTATTTTTCTTTTTTATGTTGTATTTTGAAAACAACTTGATATATCGAAATATTTTTTTATTTTATAATAAAAGCTATAAATAACACTACAATTGCAATCCACAATCAATCCGCTATCTTTGTTTTTTACAAAGATATAGGGGGGAAATTTTCAATTTGTACGGTGTGCTATTCAAGTGAAACGCAGTGTATATCTGTATATAATTCAAACTAAAGGTGTGGAAAGACATGAAATTTAAATTAAAAAAAAAAACTTGTGCACAACAAACCTGATGTAAGAGCAACGGGAGGAGGCTTTTATAAACAAATGCCTTTGTCGCCACTGGAGGAAGCGGTGGCGAATATAATGGAATTTGATAAACAGGTGAACCCGAAGGGACAAATAGGAGGATTCGGCGAAGAAGTTGAGGCACTGCTAAATGAAGAAGGAGAAACACCCAACTTTACATCGGGAAGTGGTGAAAATGATGAACGAGTGACACCAGCTGCAATAAACATAAGTGACGATATACCAACTGTTTCAACTAAGGGCCCGTCATCAAAAAATAAATCGGCTGAAAAGGAAAGGATAGAGTTATTAAAGAAACAAACGGACATACAGCAAGAGCAATGCAGCCATTTAAAATCCATAAAGGTTTGTCTGAAAGACATATCTCGCTATCAGAGAAAGAGGTTTGAAATAGAAGAAGAACGCCTAAAAATGCTTAAGAGAAAAACTCGTAGAGAAGAGGAGTTAAAAGATCTTGATGCCGCAATAAAGAGGAAAAAACTTGAAATATTAGAAAAACAATTAAATTCTCATTAGTTTTATTTTATTTTTTTATTTAGTATTTTATTTAATGAACTATAATTTTTATTTTATTTTGTTATTCTTTTCATTTTGTTATTTGTTTTTTTTTTTTTTTTTAATAAAAATTTAAAACTTATAACAATAAGTTATTTTTAATTCTATCTCTAATTATGGCAGCTTCTGGGCAATCTTCTCTGTCATCAGTTTCGTTGCTTATGTTATAATTTAAAATTTCTTCAGAAGACAATTCTAAATTGTCATCGAGAAAAGAAGCATTATAGTGAATGCAAATATTGTGCAAAGCGGCGCAAACATTAACGATTTGTAATGCTTTTTGGGGATCATAGTTTAGTTCACGTGCACTAAGAAGGCATCTAAATCGTGATTTGAGTACACCAATGACTCGCTCTATGATATTACGGGCTTTTGAGTGAACAATATTATAACGGCTTTCAGCACTTTGTTCAGCAGCTGATCGGTACGGTGTCATTAGAAATGGTTCTAATGGATAACCAGCATCTCCTAAAAACTTAAATGTCAAACTCATTTTAATATATGTATTTAAAATTTCATACCAAGAATCCATGAATTGAGTCCGCCAGCTTCATACTTTTCTCTTAGAAATCTTCTTACTCGGCTGGTATTCCAAATTAAAGAATCATGGCCGGAGCCTGGATGTCTAGCATCTACGTACCTTATACGCATCTTATGATCACAAATCTAATAAGAAAATAATGTTTAAAAAACAAATTCAGTATTCCTAATTATAATCATTGATGGTACTTACAATCATTGCATTTAAGCTAAAGAAACCTTTCCTGTTAAAGTATAAATGTTGAATACTTTTGCACGGTCCAATTATTTTTATATGGGTTCCGTCTACGCATCCTATGATTCCAGGAAAACCAGTTCGTTCATAAAAAAATCGTTTGCACTCTATTGCTTCATATTCCGACATTTCAAATTTTATCTAATTATTAATAATTGTAGTACTCATCGCGTCCAAAACTTCGGATAAGATTTTACTGACCGTGGGTTGAGCCAAGGACAAATTGAAGTCATTCCCAACGCTAAGTTGATACGACCCTTGCGCGAAAAACCGCAGGGCTGTTGCCAGTTTTATTGTTGGAGTAATTGCAGACTTTCGAATGCTGTTTTTAGTTTCGGACGGATTTGTTCCAGGACGTATTGGAATGCAACTTTATTAAGCCTAAATGTGTTGACAAATCTTAAGAAAAATAAAATCTTCCGATGTATATTTATCTTTTTTGTTTCATCATCATCACTAGAACTAGAAAAATAGAACTGAGTACTCGCCATTCTTCAATTTTACATTTAAAATAACAAAACGATTTAAAAAATGTAAGAGAAACAACGAAAAATATTGTCAGTGCTACCAAATTTACAATATTATTTTTGTTTGTTTTCGATAACTTCTCGTCTTCGTTTCGATGTATTTCAAGAATGCCAATTTAGTAACGAAACGACGATAAAAACGACTACAACTTAGAAACGACTTTTAAAACGATAACGCCAAATGGAATAGGGCCGATTAATTTATAATGAATGACAAACAGTTTGTTATTAATTTATTAAAATAAATTTTAAGTGGTTATTTTGATAATAACGCCGCAAGTTATTTTAGGTTTTTTGGGTGCCCTGGTAGTCTAGTGGGTAGTGTGTTAGACTATTAGCGTGAGGGTCGTGGGTTTGATTCCCTCCATAGACTCTGGTCTGTGACACTACACCGAGAATATGGTGAAAGTTACTCAGCTCGTATATAATTAGAATATAATTTGTAATTGTATGTATTGTAATTAATAAATAAATAAATAAGTATAGTTTTAAAAAAGTATGTAGAAAGTTTTAAATTTATTTATTCTACATGCGTACCTAGCTGGTCATTACAACATTTCAGTCAGAATTCCAATTTTATTCTAAAACTATAAATTATAAACTTAATTTTAATACAACGTTCACATTATTTTGTTGCTCACTGTAAGTAACTAACAAAAATTAAATCACAAGACTTTAATTAATTGACCCAATAACCTCATAAAGAAAGCAATTTAGTTCAGACGTTTTCGAAACTTTCTTATGATTTTTAAAGACATTCCCTCAAGTGTCCTTTAAGAACTTATTTTACAAATGATTCGCACAATTATGTGTTGTATTAATTTTATACATAAGTGTCGGGACTTGCATTTTAAAGTTGACTCCGAAGGGCAGATTTTTAAGGAGGTTTTCATGGCAATTTTATTTATACTCAGAGTTTTTGCCAGAAACTGCTGGGAGGAAGTCGCCGAAGAAATATTTTTCATATTTCGTTTTGATGTTTAATCTGTGGTTCGAACCGTGGCCTTAAGTTTAATAAGACAACACACTACCCACTATACTACGGCGACGACCACGATCTGATATTGATCCATCTGTTAAATTGACCACGGAAGCGTATGTTGTTGAAAAGCTCACTGTTCAATCACCTACATGCTCCCGTTAACAGATTTTAAATATGTTCATATGTATTTGCTATTGGGTGGAGATGTTTACTCCCAGATAATGCTTTTTGAAGTTCTAAAAGACCCCAACGAACCGTTTATGTTTGGATTGTAACTGGCAAAACACGTCAGTCAATTTCATTATCCTTTAAGTCTGAATCCACTACGGACTTAAGTCTTGGTCTCGTAAAGGTACGTTTGCTCAAAATTTCAATTGCTGCAGAGCCCCGATATTAAAACCTAATACGAGGAAGTTATTGGGGAATACCCTTACCTAGATCACACGCGTACCACGGCTCTATTTTATTATCCTCCTAACCATGTTTATTATTTACCTCATCATGTCGTTTGAAGTTCCAACAATCATATTTTCTCTTATCCATCCTTTAGATTCCGAATTTTGGAATTGTCAGACGCCAGAACCGCTAAACCTCTGGGTTTACGTTGGAATACAAGCATTACATTTTGCTTCAAGCCAGCTCCAACACACTTTTTCTTTATAGTCAAAAAGTTCTGTCTTGTCTCAAATAGCCAAAGCTATTTGACCCCGATGGGTGAGTGGCTCCTAAAATCGTAGTTGCTAAGATTATTATGCGACAAATTTGTAAATGCAGAACAGATTGCGACGAATGTTTGGTACCCATGATGTTTAACAGATGGCTTGAGTTTGTCGAGTATGGGTGCAATGCGATTTGTGGAACGAGAGATTGCAAAAATTTGGCAGGTAGAACAATACATGATGTTTAATGCTTGATGTTATCGCTGAAACTCTTTATGCTATTTACAGAGGATTCTTACTATTATGTAATGTGCAACCGATTACACGGACGTCTCTAAATTCGACAATGGGTTCGGGATCGCAGTCTATTCTGGGATGCTGGACCTAAGCTCTCTCTCCGACTGCCGAATTACTGTAGCGTGTTTCAGGCGGAGGTGATGGATGATGGTCATTTACCCGGCAGCTCAATGGATCCTCTTCAACGGTGCTCCTTTTATCCGCGTCTCGGTCTTCTCCGACAGTCAGGCCGCCATAAGATCTCTGTCGGGTGTTGTGAATAACTCCAGGATCGTTAGGGAATGTCGTCGCTGTATCGACCTTCTTTCTGGGAGCTTTAGTGTCTCACTGGTCTTGTCAGCGTCTGAGATACTAACATTATCCGAAATTGTTTTCCAGCAAAAAAGTAGTTGACATAATTTGTATGTTCACAGGTGCCGAATACGATAGTATACGATACCAGAAGAAAATTCTCAGACAGATCATCGCTTGCAATTTGCAATGTGTTCTTAATATTTCCTGACTTAATTTAATGGATTATTTGTTATTTGGTGTTCGAATTAGTGTTCCGTTTACCAGAACACACTTTGTATAACAATTGGTACAATACTTTCCATGGGAAACTCCGTCGTTACGAACTGCGTTGTAAATGTCATTGTCAAGGGTATTGGTTGGTACCTAAAGTGAGATTTATTAAGGACGTAGAATTTTTAGGGCATAAAAACGAGCCACAATGAATGAACTTCAACTAATTTGACAGTTATAGCTTCGACAAGATAGCTGTTATAACAGTCAAATTTTCAAATCCCGCTTAAAAGACCATGCAGAACGAATATCCATTTTGGGAATATGGAGTAAAGAAAAAGAAAACGAAAAAACTTTATAGACGAATCGTATGTACCCAAGTAAACTAAAATTAGCGTACATTTGCTGGTAAGGAAACAATTGTTGCAAAGACTAGGGGGCAGAATCAAACTAATTAGTTAATGAATGTAATTTACATCGTTCTAAAGCTGGTATTCTTTGTTTCCTTTCTTTTTTGAAATCGCGGTAATTTGCTTGCTTTTATTTCTTTGAAATTGTTTGTAGTTCGAATGGTTGTTGCTCAACAATGCTAAGATGCTACAAGCGTTCTCTTTATATTCGTTTGTTTGAAGGCATTTGTAGAATTAAATTTTACTCGCTTATGTACTGTTATTTTTGGGCACTCACCAAATAAGACTGTTACGATAATTAAAAGCATAATTTTAAAATAATTAAAATAATAATGGTAACAATAAATTTCCGTTAAGGTCTTGACATTGAGTATTTATTGGGTAAAATTAAAGTCTTTAGTAGTGTCGTCAGTGTTAATGAAAAGTTTGACATTTAATACTTGACACTGTTTTGTTTACTGTTACAAGGGTAAACGGTTATTTTCAATATGCATATCAAATTTATATGTCAATCCCTTGTTAAATAAACGAAAAGAATAAACAATTTTTATTTCACTTACTAGCCCCACCATTTGTGAATATACAGCTGCGTGCAACTAATTAAGGACACGAAGCGTTGTATGATATTGTCAAAATTTGTCCAAGTTTAGTTAATTAAACTGTTAGTCGTAGAAAGTAACTACTTTCTGTGTCAGATAAATTATTATTTATAAAGCTTTGAGCCATTTTTTTAAAGAATATTGCTTTCATTCGTGCATATAATTAAGGACACTCCGTAAACTTTATGAAAAACATGTATTTATTAGAAAAAAAATCAATATTTTGTTGCAAAGTCATTGTTGTCGATAATAGCTTGACATTTCCGAGGCATCGAGGTAACAAGACTTTCATATACACTGGTTGGAATGGCCTCCCAAGCTTTCGTTGTTTCGGCGAAGAGATCATCAAAATTGCTTATTGCACTTGCACCCCTTGATATAAACCCACCCCCTACTTTAAGAGTGCATGCAAACAATTTGGCTTTGAGCTCATTTTAAAGAGCGAAGGTCAATTGTCAATTTCTGACAATAGCGATGGTTCTAGCACGTCAGAGTTTAGCTCTACAAATTTTCAAAAATGGCCAAAAACGCTATTTTTAGGGGTTTCATCCCAGTCTTTCTCGAAAACCTGACGTGATGGAAGGTTTTTGAACCCAGATTCGTATTTAGCACGCAAAATGGCTTTGGAAACAACTGGAGCCATCTTATTTGCAAAACCCATGCAGGGCTGTGTTATCTTTCTACTCGTTTTTATTTATTTATTAATTACAATACAATTACAAATTATATTCTAATTATAAACGAGCGGAGTAACTTGACCATATGCCCGGAGTAGTGTCACAGACCAGAGTTTCTGGTGGGAATCGAATACACGACCCTCACTCTAATAGTCTAGCACACTACCCACTAGACTACCAGGTCACCAACACTCGTTTTTTTGCACGAATTTTATTTGACATGACTTACAAAAAAATAATGTTTTTTTTACACAAATTGTTTTGATTTGATACGATTTTCAATATTTTATGAATTTTTCTTTCACCTCTAAGGGACATAACCATTCCCTCAAATCACTCGTGCAGAATATCCATGAGCTGCATGGTATGTAGGGCAGTCCTGGTAAAACCACCACATCTGATGCAGATTGATATCGTTCCAATTTCGAAAACTTCGTTTGTTCACACACCCATACTTACAGTAATGGTCCTCACCATAGAAGGTGATTTTTTGGCGAATATAAGATACAGTTGGCAATTGCTCCAGAGAAAATTCAACGTACTCACCTCATTGTTAAAGACTGTTTTTATGATTTTGAAAATAGAGTGAATACATGACAAGTAATTTTACAGATGAGATTCAGTAAGTTGACCGTTATCGGGCTCAAGGTTCGGAAATATTTGTTGAAAAACCCGACTTAATTCTGGGACTATCGAATGATTAAATATCGGTTGCGTAAATAATATAATATAATCATACATAAAACTATGCGAAAAAATAAAAAAAATTAAGTACACCCAGCTAATGACATAGTGTAGGTTGGGAGTTTTGTTGAGTAGAACTCAAAAATATTTTTTTTTATATTTCTCGAACCCTCCAAACTTGTTTTATTTGACAAAAACTGTTTTTTACGCACAAATTTATTGATCACACAAACATTACTGAACCGATGTCCAAAATTTAATAATAATCTTATTAAAAAGTAGAGGGATGGACCTTTAAAACGATATACATATATATATACACTGCGGTTCACCAGGATAGAACCAACACATTTTAAAGTAAAAAAAAACTGTATAAATTGCAAATACAGATTGAATAAAAAAATTTTGTTTTGCAGAAAGATAGTTGATACTGTAAATGATAATTTAAGCACCAACATTTTTATAAAAATGAATTATAACGGTACTTTTTCACTTTCTTTGTAGTCAAGTATTAAATTTTTCATTTATTTTTTGGTTCAACAGAATAGAACCACGTGCATTTTTAACTTAAATCAGTAGGCGGTTGTAATACAGCTACATATGGGAAGAAAGAGTTCTTTAAATCCGTCGGAAATGGTAAAAATTGATGTTTACCATTCTGAAAATTATTCTTATCGCGAAATCGGTAGAAAAATCGGACGAAGTCATAATGTGGTAATGAATTACATAAAACATCGTGTACCATATAATAAAAATTACAAAGGAGGTACTTAGACAGCTCTAACACCACAGGACAAACGAAAAATTCTTCGAATTGCCTCAAATTCAGCCCATTCTACCTCTAAAATTAAGTATTTATCAGGAGTTAAAGCAAGTAAACCAACAGTTCGTCGCGCTATTTTAGGCAGTGAACATTTACAAGTCCGAAAACTAAAGAAAAATTAAATGCAATCCGTCAACAACAGCACCTTCAGTTTGCCAAAGATCATATGGCATGGGATGTTTTAAATACCTTATTTAAATACTGTATTAGGTTAAAAAGATTACAAGTCTCTGACGACTTCAAATGTATCAAAAACAATACACAGATAATTTAAAAATCATTCATACCTACATAATATAAAACCTGGATCATTTTCTGCCAATATTCTTGTGTTTCGTAAGGAATATATTGAAACTATAAAGAAAGTACCGTAATAAATTGAATAATTTATGAAGATTGATATTCAAACCAAACATAAAATTGCAAAAAAGAAATTAAATTTCAATAGTACGCGACGTTATTTAATACTAACATTACTTATACGCACGACTGGCTTTTTATTAATAATTGCAACACAACCCCAGTTTCTACTGTCATATAACCGATAGCATCTGTTATAATTAATTTTTTTCACTCATTTTAACGTAATTAAAAATTGTGGTTTCACACACAACGTGATGTTTTAAATTTATAAAAATTACAGTTCTTTTAAAGGCATGACAGCAAAAAATAATTACGTCGGAGCTTATTACTCATTTGATCAGAAAAGACAAAAAAAGAAAATAAAATCAAATTTATTTTCTCTTAACTTATGGTGTACTAGTCATAAGAAATAAAATAATTTTTTTTTTTTTTTTTTAAATAGTTTTTGTTTATTAGTCTCTTGAAATGACATAAAACGTAAATTAAAATAAGTTCCTGGTAACAACAACAAAATAAAGAAAATGGTGGTTAAACAAAAAATGCGCGAAAACGTCTGCATCGAATTTTAAAAGAGTATATTTGTCGTAGTATATTTCGTCTTGTGAGTATATTTGTCCATAAATAGTGGGACCTACACTTTAATTTCGACTCCGAGCAACGAGATTTGAGTAACTTTTTATGGAAATTATTTTATTCTCAGAGCTCTTACCTGTTTTTGCGATATTTTTTAGCCGGGGTATGGAGCACGGACTGTCGTCTAATAAGCCAATACACTACCTACCAGACTACGGCCAGTTCAAATTCTTTGATTATATTCTTCAATTCATATTTTATTACCTCGTTTACATACATAATTCGTCATTACAACCCTTTAGTCAGGATTACGGCCTAGTTTCTCACACCACTGTTGTTATGTGTGTTAATTTTATACATGAGTGGTGGGACCTGCAGTTTAAAGTCGATTCCGAACGACATATTTTTGAGAAACTTTTCATGGCAATTTTTTATTTACTCTCAGAGTTTTTGCCAGAAATCTACTGCGAGGAAGTCGCCGAAGTAATATTTTTTCTGATGTCTGATCTGAGGTTTGAACCGAGGCTTCATGTCTAATAAGCCAACACACTACCTAGTAGACTACGGCGACAACACCTCGTTTAGCTAACATTTTTAAGTTACTTCAAGATTCCTAATTTTTTCTTTCACTGATACTCGATGGAATTTAGGTCGGGTAGTTAAGAAGGCATTCGCAGTTGTTTGGAAGTGTCATATGTTATCTAAGTTTGTAAGTATGTTTATATATACGAAGGCTGTCCCCTTTTCAAAAAACTTTAGATTTTGAAAATAGGTTAAAAACTATTTGGGTAATCAATAATTTTGTGTGAAAAGATCAAAAAAAACAGTATTTGTCAAATAAAACAAGTTTAGAAGGTTCGATAAAAATAAAAAAAATATTTTTGAGTTCTACTCAACAAAACTTACAACTTACAGTGTCATTAGCTGGGTGTATTTAATTTTTTTACTCTGTCGCATAGTATAATTAAATATAATTTCTAATTGTATTGTAATTAATAAATAAATAAAAATAAATTAATATCATAACACATATTAGATGCTAGACAGACAAATTGTCCTTGTTGGCACAGATCAGTAACCTTAAGTTTGTCAGGGTGAATGGTTCACAGTAGCCTTTATAGGGATAACCTATATAGAATGATGACAGTTTACTATATCGTTCGTTGGCGAGGTTATAACACTTCTACGCGACAATAACTATAATAATAGACTAAGTTAAATGAGTAAAAACAAAACTGCACCGAACCTTGTCAGCTTGTTGCATTTAAACACTGTGCTTCAAAGTATACCGTGTTGGGCAACTTCTTTGCTTAATTTTTCTCAAATATTTTCACTTAATAGATTCTTAAATAAAAGTCGACTTTAATATTAAAAATTTCCAGCATTCTTCCACCAAATCGCTAGAACTTTTATTTTAAAATCTGTCATGAAGAAAATAATATGCTTCGTTTAAAACAGAAACTATCATATATGGGCATTTTCTTCCAAAGATGTTTTGTTCTTTTATGCATATGCATACATATGTACATAGCCATATATATTTAGGTAATCAAGAAAATGCGTGGAACTCAGAAATCACATAAAGAAATGTTTTATTTCCTTTGATGCAGAATAGCGAAAAGAAAATGTCCTTAAAACCAAATACATGAATGCAGTCCAACGTGACAAAGAAAATTTTATTTCATCATGTCTTCTTAGTTTCTGCTGCGAATTACATATTTGCTTTAAAATGCGGCAAATTTATGTCGTCTTTTCATGTACAGAGTTTCTCAAATTCCAGCTAGCTTTCCAAGTATGTATTTTATATTTTTCTCATAAATTAGAAACATTACTCGATTAGGATTAGAGTAAGACGCTAGAAGAGCTCGCAAAATCCTTAGGCGTGACTCAAGTAGCCATTTCAAAGTGCTTAAGAGCAGCTAGCTAAGAAAATGCGTGCCCAAAGAACTGAAACTGAGATGCATTCAAAAACGATTTTGCTTGTCTGAAATGCTGTTTGATCGCAACAAGCAAAATCTGTGGTCAAACAGAATATCCATTGTATTGGTAATGCTCTGTGCTTAGTACATTCCGAAGAAAGTAATGCATTATGAGCTACTAAAACCGGGCCAGTCTATCATTGAGGATAAGTACAGAAAACAATTAATTTAATTGAATAGGCAACTAGACTCGAGGCTGTAATTTTTCATAATAATAGTACTACAACCAGCGAATAGCACAGATTGTTTCCCTAAAAATATAATTTTATATGAAAATTGTTGTATGCATTAAACTACACACTTCAATGAAAATCAAAAATTATAATTCTGATCAGATATGGAAAACTGAAAAAAAATCAAAATTGAAATGGACATGTTCCCCAGGTTTTAAATAAATGCTCGATAAACTACATATTTGGAAAGACTAAAAGCCGTTTACAATATTTATTGTGGAATACTTCTTTTTAAACACCTTAGAATCTAACCTTATCTCATTTGTTTCAAATGGTTCTATAATTCCTGTCTGTCTAAGTCCTGTACAATCGAAATAGTGATGGCCATATTCGAGGATTATAATTTTCTTTTTCTTTAATTTTCGACGTTGTGATCAACTGAAGTCACCGTAGTCTAGTAGACAGTGTCATGGATTATTAGACGGCGCTGCAACGAAATATGAAAACATATTTCTTTCTACGACTTCCCCTCAGCAATCTGAGTGTAAGAAATTGCTATGAAAAGTTTTTCAAATCTGTCGTTCGGAGTCGACATTAAACTAGAGGTCCCAACACTTATGAATATTAAAATCCTTAACATGATAAACTACGTTGTAATCCTGACTAAAGGATCGTAATGACCACTTAAATATGTAAGTAAGTAAAAGCCGTTATTTGTTCACACCTGCTGTCTAATACTGTGGCGAAGTGGAATAAAGAAATCATTGAACAAATTGAACATTTGTTGCCAAATTGAATATTATCAACAGGAACAGAATCATTCATAAATTTTGACATTAAAAATCAATTAATATCCACATTTAATTGACATTAAAAAGTTGCATTTAAAAAATAAGCTGGAATTTAAAATGCCCAGTAATATCTCGGATACATATTTGTGATTTAATATATGAGCGTATACTACAATCATTTTATTTCTTTCTTATTGCCTTACTAACCCAAATGGCACATCCAAATGCATACATATTAACTTTTCTAACATTTCCTTTTATGTACGTGGGTTATGCTTTCAGTGTTATTCAAAAAAAAAAAATTAAGTGCAAGTATTGACGCCTATAAACACAACATTTAAAGTTAATATGTATAAATAAAAATTCATGAACTATTAATTGCCGTCCTAGTTTTTGATATTAAATTCAACATTTGTTGCAATTGAAGTTTAGAACAATAAATTCAAATAAGCAGCAACAAATGACTACGTGTAAAGAACCAAAAAATTCACAATTAAATTAAATTGTTTAACAAATTAGCTTGCATTATTACTTACTTACTTAATTGGCCATTAACTACCCGATTAACGGATTTCGATCTGCCTTAACACATCCTTCCAGGCGCTTCTGTTTCTTGCGCGCCTTCGCCAGTTGGTCACACTAATTGTCTTAGGTCTTTCCAACGCAAACAAGGTCGCCGGAGCATCCTCTTCCATTCGAGTGACATAGCAGAGCTAGAGCAACCAGTGGATGTTAATACGCTGTACAACGTCCATGTCGTTGAGCAGTTCATAAAACTCACTGTTGTATTGGGTGCGGAAATCATCGCCAACTCGCACTGGATCGAAGATCTTACGTAGGACTCTTCTCTCGAATACTCACAAGGCTGCTGCTTCAGTTCTTAATCGTCTTCATACTTCTGCTTGCATTATACCTTTACGACCAAACATTTTCGGCTGAAGCGATTTAACATTTTGTTTTATTTTATTAAACTGTGGCCTAATAGTAGTGACGAAAAACATTGACCTCTGGGTATCCTCTAAGTTCCCCATTTCGCTTGGCAAATATAGTTGCCTATGGGTTGAAAGCAATCTTTTTATCCCAAATTATTAATTTTTAGACATGATTTAAAAACAGTTTTTTTTTATTAAAAATATAAAGTAAAATACAATAAATCTTAAAAATTTGTTTCCAAAGCAATCACGGGATGTAGTGAAACAAAGAAACACATTGCATTGAACGCAAAAAACATTTGTGCGACTATGTCTTTTATAGGAAGCACAGCAGCGTTACCAAAAATTAACTCTTTTCCATTTTATGAAGAGATTTGGGCTTACTTATAAAATGTGTTCTAAATTTGGTTGACGCTGCAAAGACACGTTTTCTAGAATTGAAGCAACTTATCAGTTCTTTGTCTAAAGCTGCTCAAAATTCAATTGAAGTCACATTGATTGAGGAACTGTTAGCCAATATGAGTTTCTTATATATTATATAACTATTATGAAGACATAGCTCAAATAGGTCGAAGAACAATCGTTAATGAAAACGCCACTTACTTCTGCGATCGTACTCATAATAAACTTTCTTTTGGTCCATTAGATCAACGCCTCCCATTCCTTTGTTGTAGTGCTGTATAATCAGAGGGCAATCAATATCTATATCAATATCTATTTTATTAGCTTGTCCAGCAACACGTCGTTTGACCATGATTACCTCTGTTGAAGCGAGGTAGACAAAACGATTGTCCATCCATATGACGACGGAAATGCTTTCTCACATGAAGTAACTTATGTCCCCTCTTTTCATGTCTTTATCTGCCGGAAAATTCTTCGGTATGTGCTTTCTACTACATCGAAGAGTTCTACATGCCATTATTTCATTTTGGTGGAGAATGTGCATTAAGTGTATACTTGTAAAGAACGTGCTTAGTTCCCTCAATGATAACTGCTAGGGGCTCATCATTTTGCATTTGCAGGATGTCGTTTTCTAGAAATAAGACATCTTCTTTATCTAAGATTGTAACGACTTCCTCGTCGTCATCAGTGAAGTCACAAAGTAAAATTTGTTCAATTAGCTCTGGTCTAAGGAAAAAGTGACGATCTCGTTCTAATCCACTCATTTTAAACTTAAACACTATTTATTTCATTTTTCTATATAAACTAATGAAACAAGTGCATTTCAAATAGAGACTGTCAAAAAACACACATAAGTATGTATTTTTATATGTTATAACTGCATACAATTTGGGGATTTTTATTATTATAATTAGAGCTTCCCTTTTCCAATTCAATATGTGAATGCAAAATACTAAACACAGGCTCGCTTAAAAAAACGCTAAAATTTAATGACAATTTAGAGGTTTTAATCCTAGAGTTTTTTTAGGAATGATAATTTTCGCTTCAACCCATAGGCAAACATAATTGCCAAACATAAAATAACTAAAATACTATTTTTTGGCGGTTCAAAAATTGTCCAAAATTGTTCATTATATTTTTTGATAGACAAAGACTAAATCCAAAACATAATTGAATCCCATTACCTTGTGCCCTTTCTTTACCCTGTAGTAGCCCTCGATATAAAGAATATTATTTGGCCAAACTTGGAGCCTCGCAGAGTACAAGTGGAGCCAATAGGGTTTTGCACTCAACTACATTTTTGTTGCCCCAATCTTCTTCTATAAAACATTCTTGTTTGCTCTATCTGTAACCTGGACAAATATATAAGCCAAAAAAACCCCGGGCAAGCATACTTGTTATGGTCGTCAAAGGGTTATACCTAACATATGTGTCCTTTTAATACGGCTGTTTGGGTTTAAAATTTTTTTTAGCTTATTTACAAATGTTTACTTTATTATTTAATATTAAATTAAAAGTAATTTAATTTTAAGTTATGATTCATTCGTTTTAAACAGACAACTGTTAGTTTACCAATTCTGTAAGGATATCAAAATCCTTTTGATTTAATACTTATGATATAAAGAGAAAATTATGCTTCTTAGAGTGCCAATTACTTGTCGTGTACATGTATGAATATGGACCACAACTATCTTTTTATTTTGTCGAACATGCTTAATATACGCAATATATATGAACGTATGCTGAAGAAAATGGCAAATAAAGTCCTTGTAAATATGTTCGTATACTCATATGCATATTTGTTTTTACGCGAACTTTTACCACCATTGCAGTTTTTATAATAACTCAATAAAGGATTTCAAATAAACAGCGATTTCGTGATTGCGAATGGCAAAAATTTAAATATTTGGCATGTAAACTAGTATACTGGAAACGTACGTCTTATTGTTTGTTCCCGTTTTCTTTCATGTGTGAAGTCATGGCAGTGTACTCACAGACACGCAGACGAGCCCCGTGTCAAAAGGTTTTTAAAACCTACTATACAGTAGGAAGAGATGTTTGTAAGAGCAACAATTTTAGTTTATTACACTATTAGAAGACTTGAGTCACGCATCAGGCTATACAGGAAAAACTTGAGGTCAGTAACCGTGATTTTCGTAGGGTACGGAAGACTGAATGGGAATTGTCCCAAATTAAAGATCCTGTAATTATGAGAACATATATAACTGGAACCTGGGGTTCATGACGATATGTGAAAAATTATTTCTTCGGTGACTTCCTCTCATCAGATTTCTGAGGGTAGAAAAGTTTCTCAAAAATTTGTCGCTCGGAGTCGGTTTTAAACTGTAGGCCACTGTGTCGCCGCCCATGTATAAAAATTAACGCACATAACATAAGTGGTGTGAGAAACTAGGTCGTAATCCTGACTAATGGGTTGTAATGACCAATTATGTATGCGTATGTACAATGAAGAATCTATTACAAACATTTGTATTCTAAGTAAAATATTTTTTTAATCCTTACACAAATAAATTGAAACATAATTTTAACGCAATTTCAAAGGCACAAATGTTCTGATAAATCTATTCCTACAACGGCATCATCCCGCAGCAAAAAATTACCACACACAACATAAGTGTTGTCAGAAACTAGGTCGTAATCCTGACTGAAGGGTTGTAATGACCCATTATGTTTGTATGTATGTATGTATAAATAAAACAAGTTCATCTGATAATTCAATTTATCTGAGAGTTCAATGGCTGTGCTACTACTGGTCAATTCATCCGCTCTTCTATTACATCTAATGTCACAATCTTCTTGGACATCATATTGTACTTTTATCTCATTTTGAAATATCTGCAACAGCTGCTCACCTGACTGTCGGAATATATGTAAATTTGCGTTTGGGGATATTGTCGACACCTTCGCCTGAAAGACGCTACAGTGGTTTGGCGGACTTATAGGCAGTTGTCCGGTGGCATGTAGTTCATGATTTTCGCATAACTAGTATCGTAATTAAAAAAATTATCATTCATAATCATCATAAATATTCATAATCTCTAAACATTTGCTTGGGTGCTTAATGTAAGCGATTTTAAAATCACATGCTGCATGGCTCCGGCGTATGTATATATCAGGTTGAATTTGACCGATGGCATGCGTTATGTTGGCTTTAAAAACCGCTTTGGTGTGTGGCTTATTTACATATACCTGCGACTTAAGAAACCCTCAAAAAAAATCTCGGATAATCTAAAAATCTCAGACCAACTAATTCAAGCTAGAAGTAGTTGGTAGTCATCGACCTATTAGCAGTGAGGGCCTTACCAAAGCCGTTTTGAAAGAAATATAGACCGATGACGCCGCCAGCCTAAAATCCTTAGCAAACAGTGACCTTTTCGGAATTCATTGTACGCTTTTGGATCTCATATGTATTGACATCGTCAGAATTTTTATTTCTTTTTTTGTATTCGTTCATCCTCAAATGGGGCCCATTACTAAGGATGGTTTTTCGATTAAAATTAATAGCAGTTGCCAACTGCACCACAGACCATTCAGCCGACACAAGTGTTTGCATACGGCATAAATCAGCTCTTTTATAAGAAGATATCTTCAGCTTTTCAACTTCAGCTTTTTTACGATCATTAATATACTCACCATATGATTCTATAATTAAAATAGTGTTCGTATCTGAAGGGCAATCTTCTGAAGCGCTTTTAAAGGTGTTTAACTTCATATTCTAAAGCATATAAAATTGAAAATATAAAATATGTTTTAATGTAGGTATTTCCCGGTTAATGTAGATTAAGGACTAGGTATATTCAAACGATATTTTATCTCATTTAGGGCCATTATTACAACTTGCCGTTAAATAAAGGGAGGATTTTAACGGGCAGATAAATTGTATTTTATTATTACAAGTGGACAATAAGGTAGAAGTGAGCGTTAAGCTGAAATTTTAAAGTTAAGTTTATGTTTGCCATATTATATATTATTTTCAATATGGCAACTTCAAATATAAACAAAATGAGCAAATACAACAAAACAAAAAGAAGCCCGTCGTTGCCACTGCTTTAAAAAAAACTTTTTTAAATTGACAAAAGTTATCGACATTGCTCTAGCACTGCCACATTTTTGAAAAAAAAAATTTATCATTAACTTGTAATAACAAAAAAAAGTTAAAGGTGACTTTAAAGTTCACTTTACTAAAGTTACCTTTAACTAATCCCCAACTGGCTTAAGTCGTAGTAACGAAACAAAAGTTAAAGCTGACTTAAAAGTTCACTTTACCTAAAGTTACCTATAACTAAACCCGGCTTTAACGGAAATTTTAACGTTAAGAAAAGCCCTTAAACGGTTAAATTTCAATTCAGTGACTAAATTTCAACTAAGGATTAAAAGAAAAACAAACCTCTTATTTTAGGTATATTTCATATAATACAAGATTTCGTTTATCATCATAAAATGCTGCTAAAATAAAAGCCCTTAAATTCCTTCTAAAATGCTTTGAGTTTTTGTTGGCGTTTAGACAATGCTACTGCACTTAGATTAACAATGAAACAAAATTTTGTTATCACAGCGTCGCAACAATTTAAACAAAAAAAAAAAAAGAAAACAAAACCCAACATAACTTAAAAAACAAAATTATCACCCTCTAACAGAATTGTTGAAAAGCCAACAGAAGCAAAGAACAAAAACACAATGCTTCGAAAAAGTTTTCAAAAAAATGCACTTAAAATTTGTAGAATTTGTCCTGATTTTTTGCATTAAGTTTGTGAAAGAATATTGTTACGTTTTTTACTTCCCAAAACCTTTTGAAATGTAAGCTCGTAGATTGCTGTGTGCCACTATTTACAACTTGATGTAAACAAAAACAATTGCTTGTTTGCCATTCCTATTTACACTCTATTGCGTAAACAATAACAATTGTTCGATAGATCTTTGCGACGGAGATTATTTATGATTATTCTCTTCAAACGCACACCGTCTGACGTCTCACCGTTGCCTGCTTTGTCTTGCCTTTTATATGCCAACATAAACAGTTTGAAGTGGAATGTTCGTGTCTTCGCCTTCTCAATGTCTCTATAAATGTAAACATCGTTTTTTCATTATTGTGGTTTGTATATTTTTGTTTACATTTATTCTTGCAGTATTTGTTGTTGCATTTTTGTTCACTTGTTTATTCCCTTTTTATACTGGTTTTTGTTGGTATATTTTTGTTTTCTTGTTTATCATGTAAACAAGTTCATATATTTTGTTTTTAATGTTTTGTTTGTTTAATATTAAGGATTTACAATCCTATTTAATTGGTCATTACTAACCTTCATTCACGATTACTATCTATATTCTCTCACCACTTTTCTCAATAACTGGAGAAACCTAAAGTTTATAGTTGACTCAGAGCGTGAGATATTTGAGAAACTTTTAATAACAATTTTTATTTACTCTCAGAGTTTTTGCAGGAAAACTGCAGAGAGGAAGTCGCCGTAAGAAATATTTTTTTATATTGCGTTGCGTTCGAGTTGTAAGGGCTGGAGTTTGAATCACTGACTCTCGTCTAATGTCGAATGAGGCACCACAGTACCTACTAGTCTACGTCGACTTTAAGAAGTTTCTTCAAAATTGGTATTGCTTTTCAAAGTTTTTCGTATATTTTTCATTATTTTCTTATATGAAGCTTAAAATGCACCAATAGGTCTCTGGGTATACAGTGAAGTACAATTCTTCCAAACTAACCTTACTTAACCAATTTTGTCTGAGGGTGCAGGAGAATACAAGACAATCGAATTTGCGCCGCTTATAAGATTACGTGCTTTTGTAGAACATAATATGACGAATTTGTAACCGTGACTTAGGCAAGCAACTGGTAAAATTCCAGTCGACCTAAGAACTGAAGGATACTGTATGATTTCCGATTTCTGCATGAATAGGTACGTGAACAAACAAAATTAACAAATTTCGGACTATAACAATACACAGGAGGCTCAACTGCATCCAATGTCATCCCGAAAAAGTTTGGAATGAATTTTAGTCTGGCGACATCATTGGTCCATATGCCTTAAGAGTGACGTTAGACAGGCCATCAATGTCAACGGCGAGCATTATAGAACTATGATAACCAACTGCTTATGACCTGAATTGTATGAAAATCATGCGAACTGGCCAGTGAGGTGCCTTAGAGTTTTTTTTAAGTCGCAGCTGCAACGACAAACTACAGCGGATCTCAAGGCCAACATAATCCATGCCATCGGCCAAATTCAGCCTGAAAATGTTTAAACTTAAAATTCACCAATAGGTCTCTGGGTGAAAACGTTGGTCTGGGTATACAGTGAAGTAGAATTCTTCCAAAATAACTTTACTTAACCAATTTTTTTTAAAGTACTCTTTAAAAGTAGCAATTTATAATACATAAACAAAAGTTTAAATTTAATAAACTTTTTAATTTTTTTTCGTCTCGATTTTCTTGTCATAAATTATGTTGAGTGGGAAAGAAAATCAATTACACTTTCCTACTTACGTAATCAAATATTTAAATATAAATCAGGACTGTTAAATATAATTTCAAGTTGACTGTAAGTACTGGAGACGTTATATTTATCATTACACACCCAATTACTTGGTACACTAAATAACAATTCACACCTTTCTTATATATAGGTTAACACACGTTCTTTTCAGAACACCTTCTATTGACATACATATGTCTGTAAGGACTCATAGAAAACAATGTCCTTTGAAATATGTAATGTAATACATTCACTCTATTACAAATTGTTATTGCGGAATGAATGAATTTTTATAACATTGACGTTGTTGTTGTCATTTGAAATAAACTTTTATGGCATGAGAATAAGGTGTAGTAAAATTAAAATGGAATCTGTTGTTGATATATGAAATTAAAAGCTATATTTCGCATCGTTATCATGTTCCATTCAGGTCAACTATAGCATTGTTTTCAAAAATCGAGAGGAATATGTGACACATTGACAATTGATTTTAATATAACTTCGAATTATGTAACACATACATACATACATACATAATTGGTCATTACAACCCTTCCACCAGGTTTACAACCTATCTTCTCATACCACTTATGTTGTGTGTGTTCATTTTTTGCATGAGTGCTGGGACCTACTGTTTAAAGTCGTCTCCGAAAGACAGATTTTTTGACATGGTGTTAGAAACGTAGTCTCATGTCTAATAAGTCAACACACTACCTATACTACGGCGACTTGAAACTCATTTTACGAACTTCTGTCCAGAGGAATATATTCAGAGGATAAGTTTAAGCAATTAATCGACAAATAGCCGTAAGCCGTAAACACCGCCACTACCCATGGAAGTGTGCAGGAGAATTCAAAGTAGTCGATTTCGGTTCGTTCATAAGAACTGGATTTTGCACAGAGCAAAGCTTGGCGAATTTATGTCGTGACTGTAGCCTGCATCCGTACCAAATTCAGCTGAAACAGAAACTGAAGGTAAACGACACAATTTGGTTAAATTTGTAAGTGAACAAATAAAATTGTCGAATTTGGTACAATACCAATAAATGAGAGATCTCAGAGCATCCAATGAAACCAAAAAAGTTTGTTTATGTGTTTGGTATTAATTTTCTGCATAATTCTTTAAGAATGACTTTAGCCAGACAAACGGCAAGCACCATGGCCCGTTTTTAAGCGCTTCCCACCTTTAAATTAAAAAAAAATAAACTATATATGAGTGAGATATCATTGATATTTTTATTCATTGGAAATACGTATTGAAGCCATTATGTGTAGAATATAAAATCTTTCAAATTTCCACCATTGCTTCTCTGGATGAAGCGCGTTTGAAATGTCTTTCCATTACTCTGGCGGATAAATCAGGTTGAATTTGGCCGATGGCATGAGTAACGTTGGCTTTGGGAACCTCTGCAGTTTGTCGTTACACCTGCGACTTAAAAAAAATCTAAGAGAGTTAAATGGCAGCATATCGATGGCCAGTTCACATGATCTCCAAACAATTCAGACCATAAGCAGTTGGTAATCGTAGATCTTAATGCTCGCCGTTAATATTGATAGCCTGTCCAACGTCACTCTCAAGACGTCAATGACGTCGCCAGACTAAAATTCATTCCAAACAAAGACTTTTTCGTGATGCCATTGAATGCAGGTGAGCCTCATGTGGATTGTTATAGTCGGAAATTTGGCAATATTGTTTGTTCACGTACCTATTTATGCGGAAATCGGACGTATCCTTTAGTTCATAGGTCGCCTGAAATTTTACCAGTTGCTTGCCTAAGTCACGGTTGCAAATTCGTCTAATTGTGTTCTGCAAAATGACGTGCTCTTGTGAGCAGCGCAAAATCGACTGTCTTGTATTCTCCTGCACCCTCAGACAACGCCTACTAACTACCATTTTATGTTTTCATGGACATTGCATTTCGTCTACCAGTCGTATAATTTGCCATGAGAAACATAAACAAAATATCACTCATACGCAGCGACTGATGCAGTGAATAAGTAAAGTTAAATTAAAAAATGTAAAGCATATTTTTAGGTTTATTCTCAACATAGTACGGACTCTAGAATATTAATCGGAAATATTAATTGCTTGAATCTGCTTGAAAGCAAAGTTTTTCCACATTGTTAGAAGACATTAAAAAAATTCACATTATTTTGTGAAAAGTGAACGCGTGATTTATTTTAGAAATGGTCACTAAAAAGCTTGTCGAAATAATGGACGATTTAAAAAGATCGACATTTAAGCTGAAAATATGTTGACATAAAGCAGTTCAATGTTTGGTTGCCCAATTGCGATTTAAAGTAAAAGCTGAGCGAAATCATACAATTTCTGGAGAAAAAGATTACATAACATACATAATTGGTCATTCCTTCAGTCATGATTACTACCTACCCACTTATGCTATTGGGACCAAGAGTTTAAATTCGTCTCGGAATGATACTTTTTTTAAGCAACTTTTCATGGCAATTATATTTTCTCTCAGAGAATTTTGCCAGAAGTCGCCGAAGATGTGAATTTAAATATTCTCTGACTAGGCTGTGCTGATTAAAAGAGTGCTAATAAGAATGCCACCAAATTGTATGTGGAGATGGCGCTCTGAGTTTCGTTTAGCAATTAACCACATCGAAAATAAAAACAAACTTTAATCCATTTTAAAACTTTTAGGGGCATTATTACAACTTGCCGTTAAAGTTGGGTTTAGTTAAAGGTAACTTTAGCTAAAGTGAACTTTAAAGTCACCTTTAATTGCTCTTCGTTGTTACAACCTTAAAGTTAACATTTTCAAAATATTGCAGTGCCGGAGCAACATCTAAAAGCACCTTATATTTATAAGAATGTTTACGTTTTATATACAAAGTATGGGTGCCCTGGTAGTCTAGTGTGCTAGACTATTAGTGTGAGGGTCCTGGGTCCGATTCCCACCAGAGATTCTGGTCTGTTACACTACGAGCATATGGTCAAGTTACTCCGATCATATATAATTAGAATATATTAGTAATTATATTGTAATAAATAAATATATACAAAGTAAACTGTCACATATAAAAGCTGGATTCTCGAATCTGCGTACTTTAACGTTGGGAAATCCATTTTTATTCAAATTGAAAATTTTACGACACTCATCTACATGTAAATATTTCGGATTGTTCAAATGTTCCACTCATACCTATTTGTATAAATGGATGAGCGGTATTAAGATGCGAAGGGGAATTGCTTCATATTATGGCATACTATATTAATTTTTTTAATAGTTTAATTAATATTTATTTATTTAATACAAATTAAACATACATGCATATAGAAACACATTTTTATGGTGAAATAATATTTTTTTTTAAATTAATTTTAAAAAATATTATGAAGAAAATTTGAATCGAAATTTAATTTGTTATTTAAAATTTTTTTTTATTTCACTAATTTAATTTATTTTTATTTATATTTTAGATGAAACATATGTAAATAAAATTCTTTAAATCAACATCGTAGTTCTAATGAAAACAATGCAAGCAATTCAATCAATCAAATGAATGCGTTATTCATTTGCATAAATTGTATGCGTAATTATAATCAAATATGAATGCGTTCGTAAGGTAGAGTACACTCTGTTAGTTTTGGGTTGTGGCTTCGATTTTCATTCTCTAGCCTATTACCCAAATACAGAGAGTACGTATTTTACTATAAATTAGTTTTATTGATAATTTTTCTATTTTTGAAAATAATGAAGTACTTCGCTAATAAACACAAGTGGTGTGAGAAGATAGGGCGTAATGCTGGCTGAAGGGTTGTAATGATAGCAGTATGTGGCGTATAAGTACTATTTAAATACATAAATTCCTCATACGCACTGGTGGATTCTTATTCAGTTTTTTGCTCATAAATATAATGAGATGACAAATGTCAGAGAAAGAAATTTTTTACATTTTACATAATTTGCTTTAAGTACACGTGCTAAGTGAGAGTAATGTTAAACCGTAAAAGTTTTCTTCATCATGACATATTTTTTTAATATTCATTTGCACTCAAGGCACTTATTATGTTAAGGAGTACATGACAAGTACCTTCCAACTTCATCAACCAAATAAAAAGTCCTACAAAGAACTTAACTAACTTTACCCAGGCATTAAAGCCATTTTCGCAAATACTTAAAAACAAGAAACTTTATTTTTCCATCTATTTTTCAGTGTTTTTGTGGTTTTTGGAAAGATCTTTCAACAGACTTTAAGAAAATAGTTCCGTATTTGTTGTTAAAAAAGAACTTTCACTCGTATTTCGTACGCTTTAATAACTTTTACTTATTATGAGCAAAATGTCTTGTCGTAAAAGCTAAAGATTTCTTTCATTTCGAGTTTAATTTTTTTTTAGAAAATAAATCCATTCAGTGTATACACGTAGGCAATTTACAAAGGATGTACAAAAGAAAAATTAAACAGAAGAACGGAGGGCAAGGAAAAATTAACCAAAAAAAAAACAAAATTATATTATATCAGATATGCATGAGGAACAAAGAAATGGAATGGGATTGAAAAAAATTTCATATTAAAACATCGAGAATGAATCACCTTTTTGTTAAAAATTAAATACGAAAAAAAACAAAAATATGCCACATACAAATTGTTACGTTTTTACCTTTTAAAAACGTTTGAAATATGAGCTCGTAGATTGCAATAAAAATAAATTTTTGTTCAGTTGGCATTAATTTCTCTATTGTTCGCACAATTCTGTGTGCCACTGTTCACAACTTAATGTAAACAACAACGATAGCTTTGTTTGTTATTCCGGTTTATACTATGTTCAGATATGCACTGTTATGGAGTCAATATTCGGTTTATTGAGTACAATATTTAAAATGTTCAGATATAATAATATAAGCAGTTCAGCTGCTTATTCAATATTCATTTGACAGATGGTAAACAAAACAGCCTGTTTCAACAACATTATTTTTGTTGTTTTTTTTTTGTTTTTTTTTTTATTTGTCGTAATATGCGCACTAAACGTACTTATGACAGTGCATTTTATGTTTTACTCAATGTTATAACAATTTGCGTATTTATTGCGCAATAATTAATTGATATTAATTGAAATATTGAGCTCAATAATGGCGTTTATTGTGAGTTACGCAATAAAGGTGCATATCTGAACACCGTATTACACTCGTTTGCGTAGACAATAACGATTGTAGGACCGATCTTTACAGCGGAGATGTTCAAACCATAATTATTCTCTTCACAAGTGACGCATCTTCACACAAGACTGACTGAATTTTTACTGGCCGCGTTGCCTGCTTTGTCTTGCCTTTTATATCGCAGTGTAAACAATCTGATGGATGCTATCGATGGAGAATGACTTCAAATTCTCGATGCTGATGTTGTTGCTATATTTTTGTTTACTCGTTGATATAACCTATGTGAACAAGTCTATTGTTTTTATAGCTTTTGTTTATCATTTTAATGTTAAACTATGTAACACCATTTCCATTTTCGTAACAATATACACATACATAATTGGTCATTGCAACACTTCAGTCAGGATTACGACCTAGTTTCTCACATCACATATGTTATGTGTGTTAATTTTATACGTGAGTGGTGGGACCTACAGTTTAAAGTCGACTCCGAACGACAGATTTTTGAGAAACTTTTCATGGCAATTTTATTTATTCTCACAGTTTTTGCCAGTAATCTGCTGAGAGGAAGTCGTCGAAAAAATACTTTTTGTATTTTGTCTTGATGTCTGGCCTGGGGCTCGAGCCCTGGCTTACGTCTAATAAGCCAACACTAACAAGCCACTAGACTACGGCGACTTCAAAATATAACAATACGAAAATACAGGAACTTCTAAATTTATACCTGAAATTTTAAAAAAGTATATTGCTAGATAATCAACAAAATATTTTGTTTATACATACAGTGTCGAGCATAATCGGCTACAAAATATTTAAAAATATTTTAAATCTAATAATTAAGAAATTGTAAATAATATAACGTCTCACACTAATTAACTATCGACTTGCTAGCTGTAAAAAACCAAAAAAAATGCTATCGGAAATAATTAAAAAAATTGTAATCAAATTTGTTCATTTATCAAGTTTTGCAACTTTCTCTTTTCTGCTTTTAAAGTGCCTTTACTTAAGGTTTTTTTTTGATTCTTTTCACAAAGTTTATTTTTGTGTTCAAGCTCTAAAGGTAAGGAAAACCTTTCCGAATTTTATGTAAAAAGTTTTTGTTGGATTAAACTGTATTCCAGTTTTAAATAACTCAGTGGAAGTTGACATGATACCCAGATGTAGTCAAATAAACATAACCATTGATTTTATAATTCAATAATATAAATTCAGTTCAATTTATTTCACGTGTTGATTCAATAATTATAAGTAATCGAATGACAAAATTAGTGTTATATTTGATTGTTATACTACAAGCCTGAGTTGTATACATTTGGGTTGTGAAGTAAAGTTGCATTTTTTCTTACAATCCTCCTCTCAAACCGAATGCATTTACAAACATTAAATTTTAAGTTTCAGTAAACTACAGCAGTACATATGTTTTTGTTTAGTTAATATTTTTGTTAAAATATCTGCAGCATTTTCATTTGTTGTGACATATTTTATATCGATCTCTTTGTCGTCGTACTTTTCCCTTATATAGGGAAAACGAATATCAATGTGTTTGCTTTTCTTCTGTACCGTAGGATTTTTAACCAAGAACGCTGCACTTTGATTATCGCAAAAAATTGGAGTAGGGGTTACGATATAATCCTCAAAATTCATTTCACGTAAAAGACATCGATGAAAAATTGTTTCTTTTGTGCCCTGGCATAAAGCAATATACTCGGCTTCCGTCGTGCTTAATGCCACCACAGATTGTTTACGGGATTCCCATGCTATAGGACCACCAGCCATAAATATTACAAATTCTGAGTCGGACCTACGGTCGTTGGTGTCACTTGCCCAGTCAGAATCTGTGAAACGTTCAAAATTATTTATATTATTCAAAAAAATAATTTTACCTATTGGATTTTTCTTGAGGTATCTGAGGACGTATTTTGCCGCTCCAAAATGTTCATTGTGTGGATGTGTGTTAAATTGGGACAATTTTGATATTACGTGTGTCAAGTCTGGTCTCGATATTACTGCTAAATACATTAAGGCTCCAATCATACTTTGATAAGCCGTAGTATTCAAGTCTTCACACTGATTTTCGCACTTCTTTAAAACTGTACCACTAGGCCATGGAGTAGCTGCAGGTTTACAGTTTGATATACCCCCCTTTCCAGCAATTCTTCGGTGTACCGCTTTTGATGAATTGTAATGTCACCTCTTAAGCCTTTTCTACTAACTTCCATCCCCAAATAGAACGAAATAGCTCCACGATTTACAGCTATTACATGTTTATTTAAGTTAAGTAAAATATTTTCCATATTTATTTCACTGGAACATGCCAATAGCATATCGTCGACATAAATGGCAATAACATATATTGTTGCCATTTCGTTTAACATAAACACAGGTATCAGATTGACATCTTTTAAATCCCATTTCTAGTAGAATATCGTATACCTTGTTGTTCCATTCTCTGACTGCCTGTTTCAAACCGTACAAAGCCTTATTAAGTTTACATACTTTGTTTGGATATTGTTTGTCTTCAAACATTTTTGGCTGTATCATGTAAACTTCATCTTCCAATTCTCCATTCAAATAAGCTACCTCTATATCAATGTGGTTTACTTATAATTTGTTCCTAGCTGCCAAAGCCAACAATAAACGTATAGTTGAGTGTCTCACTACAGGTGCAAATGTTTCTCGATAGTCGGCATTAAGTTTTTACGAACACCCTTGTGTAACTAATCTTGCGTTATATTTTTCTATGGCACCGTCTGACGAACGCTTTACTACAAACACCCATTTGCAACCTATTATATTTTTGTCGCTAGGTCTTTCAACTAACTGCCACGTTTTATTATTTATTAAAGATTTGTATTCTGCTTGCATGGTTGGCTTCCAGTTTTCGCAATCTTCTGAATTTAATGCTTCGTCGACAGAGTTTGGATTTTCGATTACAGAATTTAACATTTCAGGTCCGTTTTCGGTAAGATAAACTTTTCGAGGTCGACCTTTATTACCAGTTTTAATTATTTTAGGCCTGCGTCTTTTTCTTTTGTTTTCAACTAAAATTGTGTCTTCTCTTTCAGTTTCCCTACCTGATGAATTCCCTTTTTCTTCTTCTTCTTCATTATCACTTGACAGTATAATTTCGTCAACCTGTTGAATATTTGTTTCATCATTGCTTTCAATTTGTTCTGCAGAATCAGTTTCATTACTTTCGTTTTCTGTAAAGATATTAGCATAAAACTTTTCTTGTGGATTATTTTCTAAAGCAATTTGTTCAAATGATTTTTCGAAAAATATGACGTCACGGGCAATTACAATTTGTTTTGTGTCGGGGTTATATAAGCGATACCCTTTTCAGAATATCCCGGAGTTCGCCCAAGACCTCTAAATGATGATGGCATACGGCTACTGGAGCGATTGTTACGAAAATATGAAGTTAGAAGTTCTAACTTAGAACTAAGAAATCAGCACTTAATGCTGCACAACGTTTATTAGGAGAAATCAACATAGTTTCAGCAGTTAAGCAGAAATGAAAAGCGAGAAAACTGGATAAATGCTGTTAAATAACATTAATGATGTCTTTTATATTTAAAAGCAAATAATTTTACTTAAAAGTTTGTTTAATTAGAGAACAGTTTCAGTTAATATTTAATATATGTATAGATTCTTATTTATTTTAATAAATTACATACAAATACAAAGTTTACATTTTTTCAAAATTATGCAAATACTTTTGCTCACCAGTGTACAAAAAAGACTACACTCCTGAAACAAGAAAGTTAAAAAGTCAGAATAATTTGATGTAAAACAAACATTTTAATTTAACAATAGAATTACAAAACTATTTGTAGAGCATTTTTAGTAAAATATTTGCTTTAAAATACCGCGGCACTAAATTAAATTTGTTGTGGACAACACGATCATAAAGTCTTTAATTGACAAACAATAAAACAAAAGAGAGAGAGAGTGGTTATTGCTTTACGAAAGGAGAGAGCATGCTTATTTCTTTATTTTCACCCTAACTATGCCAAGACAATAAAAATAGCGTTGAGTTATGATAAGTCAACAAATATCTTTGAGAACCAACTTAAGCAATTGTGTAATATGCATTACAGAACCCTCAAAAGAAAAGATGTTATTTAAGTACAAAAGCATTGCTAGTATTACGATCTCTCACTTTTCTTTTCTTATCTTAATGACATCAGACTCATGTCAGATGGCAAGCTAAAGCATTTTGAAATTGTAGATTGGTAGGTAGCTAGGTAGAAGTGTTAGCTTTGATTACCAAAGCTCACTTGATCACGAATAGCGGCCGACTTCCAATAAGTTATTCAGCGCAGGGGCTGCACATAGGTAGGTAGATTGAACGAGATGAGACCCACCAAGTGTCCCATGCCTGTCGGTTTACATCTAATCCACCCAATAGTTGTTTCGAACGTTCACTATTTCGGCTATCAACAATACTTTCTATAGGATATATGCAACCTACACAAACTTCCTTATCTTCTCCCAATCCATTCCTCTGGCATATCGTCTTTATCAAAATGTTGGTATCTTGAGTTTACAACAGCTGACCTAAGCCATAGAAAAAATTATCAAACCAGAAACAAATGTTTGGAAATCAAAAAAGAAAAATAACGAAATTATACAGGTTTTTGATGGATAAGGATGAAAATCGTTCCAAAATCGAAAAAAGTTGTGATGGTAACTTTAGTTTCGTTCGCGTATTAAGTTTCGTTTCAAATATATTTCATGGCAATTTTATTTACTCCCAGATTTTTTGGCAGAAATCTGCTGAGAGGAAGTCGCCGAAGAAGTATTTTGTCATATTTCGTTGAATTGGAGATACCTGACCTGGGGTTAGAACCGAGACCTCAAGTCTAATAAGCCAACACAATACCTACTAGTACTCTTTATAAATAAGAATTCTTAATAAATGTGTTTTAAGTTTAAAGTGCAATTCAACAAAAGTTTTCTTTAAACCGAAATTATTTTTATTTTTATAAATACTGCTGTTTTTGTCAAAATTTTTTTTAATTTTTGTTTTAGCACTCCATTCTGTTAAAAACTGTATTTTGAAAAATAAAGTTTTATACTGACAGAAGTCAATTTGAATTTTCTGTACTTTCTTTGTTTTAATAATTTATCCTTTTGATACATACAATAGTTTTAATATATCATTAAGTAATTATTACAGCCCATTGCTCTAGTCAAGTGCTTTAGGAATATATGTATGAAAGTAATTATTACTTTATGTAGCAGAGTCATCCATCTTAGTTCAAGTTATCATGTGACAGCATGTCATTTAAAAAAGTTGCAGCCGTAGACTCTAATTATAACATTGAAGTTCGGTTTTTGAAAACATTTTCTATTTAAAGCATATGAATATTTTAGTTGCATGTATACTGTATGTGTTTTGTAAAAATAATGTGTTCCTACCAAATTTATCTTTAAATAAAAAATGTCAGTGTTTAGTGGTAAATAAAACAAAATATATTTTGTCATTTCCTTTACAGCCTGTTTGCCATCACTTGCACATACAGTTAATTGAAAAAGAAAAGACAAAATAACAACGAAAATATAAATACTAAGTGACAAAGTATTAAATTTTACCCAAAAGGAGCAGTTTGGCATTCGTTGAGGAAATAATGAATAAGAGAGAGTATTTAAATATTCCAAAGAACATATTTACATAAAGTTTGGAGGAATTGAGAACTCGTATTACTTATTACTTCCAAAAAGTCAATGAACACAAACATACTGCTGATAATGTAAAGATGTGATTTGACTGCCAAAGTCCCTACAGGCATAATAGTCTTGAATACAGTCCCGATTTGGCTCGAAGAGAGTATTAAGGAGATCATTTGGCAAAATGGCCAGGTAGTCGCTGATCATCAAATAGAAGTCAACTGAAAAACTTGTTCATGAGTGAATGGCGACAAATATCAGCAGAAAATCCTAAACAAAACTGGTATATTTAACTAAATTAAATTAATTAAATTAAAAAAAATTAAATTAAATTAATTAAATTTAAAAAAATTAAATTAAAAAAATGAATTAAATTAATTAAATTAAATTAATTTAATGTTTATTTAAAATATTGGGCTTTTGAATTTTTAATTCTTTCTGAGTTTTTCTTCATGGTATCTACATTTTAGCGTCGCAAAAGTATGGAGTCACCAAAAAGTTTCATTATTTTTTTTTTTTTGGTTTGTGAAAAAACATAAATAATTTTTTTGTTTTATTATAAAATATAAATAATTAAATATAATAATTATAAAAAATATGAACGATATTTTACATATTATTGCTTAAAATTCATGAAATTACTAAAACATATTGTTGTGCCTAGACTTTTGGCCGCTGTATATGGAAACAAATATTGTGTTTAAAATGTTTAGTAGTAAAGGTTAGCTTTCATATCTCTACCATTTATTCGTACAAAACTATTTCGGATTATTCCATACATACATATATGATTACATACCATTTATTTAGCTAGTAAAATAGTTACTTGTGTCTGCAGCTTGTGTTGTTGGTTGCTTGTTTTGTTGGTGTTGATAGTTATTGCACTTGTTAATTATTCCCTCTATGTTTTTGTTTAGTAAATCAGAGTACGATGCTAATAACATTGTTAATGGTGTTGACTGCATACGACAGTAGAAAAATTCAGTCTGCAAGCATAATGCAATAAGGGTAAATGTGTATATCAACGAGCTTTGTTTTATTCTAATAATGCAGTGTTCTATTTGCTTGTTATCTTTTAAATGGCAAAAGACAAAATTTTGGCGGCAGCAATTTATATATACAAGCAGATTATGGTGGAAAGTTATTGTCTTATTGTCTACGTTCATACCAGCATTTCCTTTTAAATTTTTCTCTTTAGAGAAACAAAGCGTTAGGTAGATGATATCAACTCAAAGAAAAGTTTTATGGCAAACAATAGTGCATAAACTAATATAACGCAAGTGTTGAGTCAATATGTGGTTATTCCGAAAGCGGTAGGTTACGGTAATCTTTCTCTGTTTTATCAAAGGAATTTTTAATCTCTACAATAAGTATATCAGCGCTTATTTCAAATTTTTTAACAACGGCCAAATATGACATTCCAAGCATACCTGATCAAAAATCTACATACAGTGCAAGCTTGATTATCGCAACTTAAAAAATCTAGCCTGTTACAATCAACGAATAGTTGCCATACATACATGCATATTTGCCACACTTATGTTGTGTGTGTTAATTTCAGACATGAGTGTTTGGACCTACAGTTTAAAGTCCGAACGACAGATATTTGAGAAACTTTTCATGGTAATATTATTTACTCTCAGATTTTTTGCCAGAAATCTGCTGAAGGGATACATTTAATACTATAAAAAAATCTAACTATAAAAATGGATTCCGTGTTTCAACATATGCGCTATACGCAAGTTGCTTAGAAATAAAGAACATATGCTTTTATTTTAACCTACGCTTCTGTGTAAAGAACACACATAAACTACATGAGAGAAAACATACGTATGTAGTAAAACGTTATTAAGACATCATTGACGAGTTTTAAATTTTTTACAACTACTATATACTCTTCCAGGCCTAATAAAAAAATAATAATAATCAAATTATATGTAACACAAAAATTACAGATAAAATTTAGTTGAATTCTTACTTCTGCATTGTGTTCGTATTTCAAATTTAACTACATATTGGTCTATTTTAAGTTAAGCATGTTGACTGTACAATATTTCTTAAAATGTTGCTCTTGATTGATGGATAAATAATCAATCAATGTTATCATAAAACAAAATCATATGTGCACAGCCAATTAATCTTTATTTACAATTAATCATAAGAAGGTCACCTAATGATTATTTTGAACTTATGATGGAAGCGAAGACACAAACAGCGGTTAGAGGCACTGAGATCAATGGTTAAAAATAATGTTAATGAAGGCGAAAAAAATTAATATTAGGGCAGTGGGCTCTTAATAAACTATAAAAATTTATTAAGACTGAATCCATTAATTATTTGAATATTTTTTTTTACTTTGCTTACTTTCTTTCTGACTGTCACTGCAATAAACAATTACCAGTAATCGCTTGTGACATAATTGATAGAAAATCTTAAATATTTGGAATAAAGAATCATTACTAAATGCTATAATGACCAGGCTTATAAATGTGCTAAGATGAATATGATGTCATAGACCATAATAAAATAATTAAACTTACATACACTATACGATAAAATATTCCATCGGCTACTTCCTCCAAGTATATTTGTAGCAAATAAAATTATCATGAGAATTTTGTTTTGCTTTTACATCGTTTAACATTAAAATTATAAACAAAAGCTACAAAAACAATACAATGAACTTGTTTACAAATTATCGCACTGCCTAATAAAGGGTCCGCCAAATAACTTTTTTTTAAATGCTTAAAAAAAACTATTGAATATTTTCTCAAATTTCTTTTTTTATTTGAAAGTGCAATCCTTCCGGTTAATAATGGAAAATAATTTCATTCAAATGGCTGCCTCGGCTGGCCATGCAGTAGCCTACACCAGAAGATGCCGATTTTGGCAAAAAAATCATATTTTCAGATGAAGCTCATTTTGATCTTGGCGGGTATATAAACAAGCAAAATTGTCGCATTTGGGACACAGAAAACCCGCATTCTTACATTGAAAAGCCGACGCACCCAAAACGAGTCACTGTTTGGTGCGGATTTTGGTCCAGAGGCATAATTGGGCCATTTTTCATCGAAAACGATCAAGGAGTGGCCGTTACAGTCAATGGCGATCGTTATCCGGCCATGTTGAACGAATTTTTGTTCTCAAAAATTAAGAGGAGAATTCAAAAAACATTCAGTAGATTTTTTTAAACCATTTTCAAAAAAAAGTTATTTGGCGGACCCTTTATAATAAGAAACACAACCAAACAAAAAAAAAAATGGTAAACGAATAAACAAAAATGTACCAACAACACTACTGTTGAAAGAGGTAATCGCCTCACTAATGGCTTCCACTTGGATTTTGAATAAAAGAAAAATTAGCGCTGAATTCAATTCAAGTTTATTAGCTAATGTTTCTTAGATTAAAATTCCTATAATTTTTAATTAATATTAACAAACTTCATATACATTTTCATATATAAACTACTTACTTTATGGTATGAAAACCATTAGATAATAATAAGGTTTCTATATAAAAGATTTTTATAAATGATTTAGACTTAAGGAAAAATACCACATCAGCTAAGTACGACGATTCTTCTAGAATGTGAAATGGAGTTACATATAACAAGCGGGAAAATTATTAAATATAATGTGAAGTAAAATGTAATAGAATAATATGTATCAATAATGTGATCAATTAAGCGGTTTTAGTCAGTGGCAACAACATTGCCCCCCGCAGTTTGACAAGAAGTATCTTCGCCGTCAAATTCTGGTAAGGAAGCCGCGTCCAAGACTGCAAGTTTAACCACAGGCCTTTCCAGGATACCGTTGGTTGTTAGCACTTTTGCACTCCTTACTTGTCCATCTTTTGCCAATCTCGTCTCCAAAACTTTTCCTCTTGGCCAAGTATTTCGAGGAAGTGTCAGATCAACTACAATAACTAAGTGCCCCTGACGTATAGCCTTTTGTTTCCCAAACCACTTAGAACGGCATGTTATTGAAGGCAAATATTCTGTTAGCCACTTTTTCCAGAATATGTTAGCATATTGTTGTGATAGGAGCCAATTGTACTTTAAGACTACACCACTGTCGTTGCAGCTAGATAATGGTTTCAGACCACTAGAACTACCCACTAGAAAGTGATTAGGAGTCACAGCTTCATAAGTTATATCATCTAATGGGACGTAGGCAAGTGGCCTAGAATTTATAATATTTTCCACTTCTAGCAGCATACTTAACAACAGCTCATCACTTGGAGCTCTTGAGTGCATTATTCTATACAGAACTGTGTTAATTGAACGTACTAAGCGTTGCCACGCACCGCCCATATGAGAAGAACCTGGCGGGTTAAAATTCCAAGTCGTTGTAGTACTAGTAAAAGTTTTAGTAAATTTATTTTTGTTTACTTCTGCCAGTGCCTCACGAAGTTCCCGCTCTGCTCCAACGAAATTTGTACCGTTATCACCATAAAATTCGCGCGGAATACCTCGTCTGGCCATAAAATTGCGAATGGCAAGTATGCACGAACTAGTGGTTAGTGAGTGCGAAACTTCTATATGCACGGCTCTTATGGTCAAATATGTAAAAAGAACACCGTAGCGTTTTTCTTTATGGCGGTTTACTGTGACCATTAGCGGACCAAAATAGTCAACTCCAGTGTAAGTAAATGGAGCTGTGTAAGCAGCAAGTCTAGCCCTTGGCAATTTAGCCATTTGAGGAGCTTTTGGAACAGCACCATTGACATTTTTGAATTGTAGATTTAAAAATTACTCTTAGTCTTGCAATTGAATATTTTTGCCTTATTTCGTTGACAACTGTTTCATGGTTCAAGTGGCGATACCTTTGATGGTAGTGCATAACAATTAAACCAGTAATGTAGCTAGCCTTAGGCAATATTATAGGCTGTTTTTGTTCTTGAAACATATCTGCGTCTTCTAATCTACTGTCTGCCCTTCATCTAAAATAGGAGACCTTTTGTAAATTTCACTTGATTTCGGGATACATTTTTTACTTTTGAGGCATGAAATTTCCATAGAATATTTTTCATGTTGAACCTGCTGGTATAAATAGCGCTCTGCCTTTAATAACTCTTCCTGAGACAGTTCGTCTTTTTTGTGATCTTTTGTTAGACAATTTTTAATAAAGCGAAAAATAAAGGCAGTAGCACGTAACATGCGACTCCACTTAGAAAAACGAGTTTGTAATATCAAAGGTTCTGAAGAAGTAATTTTAAGATGGTATTGAGTCATCTCCTCTGAGGTTGTTTCTAAACTAATATGCTCTGTTGGCCAATCAACTTCTTGTTGATAAAGGAATTCAGGACCTAAAAACCACCTGTTTGAGTTACTGATCTCAGGCACTCGGGCCCACTTAGTGGCTACGTCTGCAACATTTTGTTTTGATTTGATCCATATCCAATCATTAATTGAAGATAATTCTAAAATCTCGGAGATTCGAAAGGCCACGAATTGACTATATTTTCGGTGGTCAGACCCAATCCAACTAATAACTGTTTTGGAATCTGACCAAAAAAATTTTTTTGATTGATTTTGTGTTTTTCACAAATAAATTTTGCAAACCGTGCTCCGATTAAAGCTGCCATAAGCTCCAAACGCGGTATAGAGGTTATTTTTAGTGGCGCAACTCTAGTTTTAGAGCCAATAATAGAACAGATTATTGTTTTATTTTTGGCCATACGAAAATAAGACACCGCGGCGTAACCATCTTTACTCGCATCGACAAATGTATGTAATTGGATTTCAATTTCGTCATAGGTGGCCATTGTTTTTAAATAGCATCGTGGAATTTTAATTTTTTCAATATTTGGTAGAAAGTTAAGCCATAGAGTCCATTTTTCCATTATTTCATGCGGAATCTCCTCATCCCATTCCAGTTTATGTCGCCATACTTCTTGGAGTAAAATTTTTGCATAAATAATTACGTTGCCTATTAGGCCTAGTGGATCGTAAATCGACATTATTAATCGAAGCATCTCACGTTTAGTTGGTTTTACTTTTCCAGAAAATATTTCTGTTTTCATAAACCTTTCGGAAATTTTAAAAGTAATAACGTCTTCCTGATGTTCCCAAAAAACTCCAAGAACTTTTTCGAATTGTGTCTCCCCGACAAGATTTAGGCATTTCGTAGCACTAACATTTTCATCTGAAACTGAGTTTAAAACGCCTTTGTCATTAGAAATCCAATGCCTGATGTTAAAACCACCTTGACGATGTATAAACTTTACATCTTTAATTAAGTTAATAGCCTCTTGAGGAGTGTCAACTGAATATAAAAGATCATCTACATAATGGTTTTCTTTAATAACCTCTGCAGCTTCAGGAAACTGATTTTCAAATTTTGCGGCATTTAAGTTCTTAATATATTGGGAAATGCTAGGGGCACACGTGGCCCCGAATATCATTACATATACTTCCGGTTCTTTACTTTGATCGTACTGGGCATTTTTGTCATTTCTTCAATGTCTCCACATATTGCAACAGCTTTTTTACGAAATGAAAATAAGACAGCTGGTAACGATGCTAGAAGATCTGGGCCTTTTAATAAGAATGAATTTAATGATAAACCGTTTGTTGTTGCTGCTGCGTCCCAAACAACTCGCGATTTTCCCGGTTTGTTTTTATTAAAGACTGCAAAAATAGGTTGATACCACACTTTACCACCAGTATTGATTTCGTCCTGATTTAATTTCCGAATATAACCTTTGCGCATGTATTTTTCAATTGTACTGTTAAAAACCTCACTTAGTTCGAAATTTTTCAATAATTTACGTTCCAGGCACAATAATCGTTTCATTGCCATATCAGAACTATCTGGTAAATTATATATATCGAATCTCCACAGTAAAGGAGTTTCATAATGACTATTTGACTTTTGCCTCGTATACTGATTTAAAAGACTAAGTGCCCTTTCATCTTCCTTATTTACAAGTGGATCTTTGCAGTTTATCCCAATACTGTCAAGAGAGTAAAAGCCTTTAACTATTTCGTCCAGACTTACATCGGCCTTACAATCGCAATCATGAAAATTTAAATGACTAATTGGTGTATTCTTTTCATCAACTACCCCGTAAATCAGCCATCCGATTTTCGTGCACACGGCAACTGGCTCATGGAGAGCACCCTGTCTTATCTTGTTTGAAATTCCCAAGTTAAAGTTATTAAAACCAATTAAGATCTTTGGTACAGCATTTTCAAAGCTATCAATTGGTAAATTACGCAAATGCGGAAATTGTTTCGCTAAACTTTCATAATTTAATGATTGTGTAGGTAGTTTTAATGATGCTACCGTATTAACATTAATTGCAATAATTTTCTTTGTTTGGCCAGAAATTTTAATTTTTATCTTTTGAGAATTATTTTCCCATCTTTCCATTCCTCCAGTCCACTTTAAGCATAGAGGAATGACTGACCCTTGAACTCCAAGCTCATTAATTAAACTTTCATCCACAAAACTTATGGAGGACCCTTCGTCGACGAACGCAAACGTATTTACTTCCTTTTTATCACCATGGATTGTGATAGGCAATATTTTAAACAAAATTTGCATTGAATTGTCCCTATGTGCATTGATCGCAGCAGAGTTGTCAATTGCTTGTTGGTTGTTGTTATTAGCGTTGTTATTTAATCTATTATTAAAATGAGCATGTAGAGAGGAATGGTGATAATATTCACAACCATCTATACCACACTGCTGTTTCTTTTTGCATTCGCCGCTGTGTTAAATAAACATATTTTACATAATTTATATTTTCTTACCACATTCCATTTTTCACCACGATTAAGAGAGATAAATTTTTTGCAATTTGCTATTGCCGTACATTTGTTGTTGTTGCAAACAAAACACTTACGATTGTAAGCATGTGTATTAACATATGCCCCTTTGTTGTTATTATTATACATTCTTTCTCTTTTATTACTTTTACTTGCACAGTCAACTGTTATACTGCTAGTTGTTATACCTATATTAAAAAGCCATCTATCAAATTCATATAAATTAGGTTTTTTGTTTTGATTCAACAGCTGAGTTTTTGCATTGCCCATTGCATTTGATACAAAGGTGGAAGTTTTTGTATTAGGTCTTGAATAAGTGATGAATTATTTAATTCATCATGTAAACTAGCAGCAGTAATAGTTGATAATAAACCGCGAACATTTATAGCTAAGGTGGTAAGAGTTTTTAAATTATTTTCGTCAACTTTTGGTGTGAATTTTATTCTTTCTTTTACAGAATTTATGAGTTTTTCTGGTTGGCCAAACAGCATGTGAAGCGTTTGCATAATGCCAGGTACATTTGATGGGTGCACTAACATATGCTGAACACTGCGGTAAGCATCTCCTTGAAGGGCTTTGCGAATGCGTATAAGGTTTTCAGCATTAGTGAATGCACAGGCTGCAGTAGACCACTCATATGTGGAGTGAAATATCGGCCATTCATCTGGTTGGCCGGAAAATATTGGAAGCTCTTTTGGCAGCGATTGTCGAGAACTGAGATGGTTTGGCTGTAACGTGGGTGGTAGCACAATCTGAGATGATGGTGTTCTATTTGTATAATTAAATGTCTGTGGCTGTGAGATAAATTCTTGTGGAAGTGAATTAAACATATCTTGTGGATTGTTATTAATTGCATTACATGAATTAAAAGTTGGCCTACTAAGGCCTGTAGTAGGGGTAGTTTTTGGAAGCTGCATTCGTGGTTGGTAAACATTGTTAGTGGTTGTGTTCGCAGTACAAAACGATGGTGCAGTTAAAAATATGGATGAACTTATGGCTGTAGACACTACCGGTGGGGGTATAAAAGTTGTTGAGTGATTTATATTAGCGGAAAGGTTATTCGGTACAAAAGTGAAATAATTAGTTTGTTCTGGCAAAGACTTATTTTTCCCTGTACTGCTTAAAAGCTGAACTGATTTCTGTTTACCGCTAGTATTAGTTGTGGAATTAGGTACAACGGCCGCATCAAGCGAGACTGGAGGTTGATTATTAATACTTGTGTTATTGTTATTATTATCATTAGTGTAAATATTATTAGCAGTATGTTCTGCAAGTGTAGTAGACGTATCAGAAGTTTCAGTAGTAAAATATCTTGCACGATTAAGAGTAGAGTTATTAACAGTATTAGTGATTGCGGTTAAAGTGCTATCAGATTGATTTTCTGATGATTGTGGTTTATTTTGTGACTGACTTATCCAGTTTCGTACAGACTGGCTCTTGATGGATGATGTACTACTAAGGTTTTCAGCCTCTTCAAGAAGTCAGTATTTTCTATCTAAATAGTCTTTCTCGAGTTTCCGCTCTTCTTCTAGTTTTTGCAGTTGTAACTCAAATATTCGCGACTGCGAAGCACGAGAATGATTTGAAGCCCTACTTACGGTACTTAATGAAGGTGAATTTGGCCTCATAACTGAACAAGAAGGACATTTAAAGGTCATGTCGTCAGCGGCCTTCACACAATTTCTGTGAAATATATTATGGCAGATAGTGCATGTAGCCATATTTTCGTCAGAGGGCTTTTGGCATTGTGTACAAACTTGGCTATGTAGTTTATTCTGATCCGTCGACATTATAAATATATTTGTACTTACTTGGTGAGATTGGCAAATTTAAGACGCTTTAGGTACTTCCTCTGTCTGAAGTGTTGACGTGTTGATGAATTTCATAAAGAATTTTAAAATGTTGAAAGAGGTAATCGCCTCACTAATGGCTTCCACTTGGATTTTGAATAAAAGAAAAATTAGCGCTGAATTCAATTCAAGTTTATTAGCTAATGTTTCTTAGATTAAAATTCGTATAATTTTTAATTAATATTAACAAACTTCATATACATTTTCATATATAAACTACTTACTTTATGGTATGAAAACCATATAATAATAATAAGGTTTCTATATAAAAGATTTTTATAAATGATTTAGACTTAAGGAAAAATACCACGTCAGCTAAGTAAGATGATTCTTCTAGAATGTGAAATGGAGTTACATATAACAAGCGGGAAAATTATTAAATATAATGTGACGTAAAATGTAATAGAATAATATGTATCAATAATGTGATCAATTAAGCGGTTTTAGTCAGTGGCGACAACAACTACAATAATAAACACAACTTAAACATCGTTCTTTATATGTTTACATTTATGTAGATTTCGAGAAGGCGAAGTCATGAACGTTCGCATTCAAGAACTTTCAGCAGACTGTTTACTTTGCCATATAAAAGGCAACTCAAAGCAGGCGACTGAGTTATTGAAGTTTAGTGTATCGTGTGTGAAGACGCGGTGTGTTTGAAGAAAGTAATCGTGGTTTGAAGATCTCCGTTACAAAGATCAATCGAACAATTGTCTAGTAATTGTTATTGTTTATGCAAAAGGTGTAAACAGAGGAATAACAAACAACGCAATTGTTGTTGTTTACATAAAGTTATGAACAGTGGCACATAGAATTGTGCGATTAATAAAGAAATTTATTTAAAACTAAACACAAATTTATCTTTATTTCATTTGAAATCTAAGAGCTCATATTTTAAATGCTTTTAAAACGTAAACACGTATGAGCTATGAATTATTTTTTCTTTCATTTGAGCACTCTCTTCTCAACCACCTCCTAAACAACGAAAAGTTAAAAACAATTTTTTGTTCTCCAGTTTCTAAAATCTTTTTTAATTCTTACAACCATTGATTGTGTGTTGAGTCTTAAGTAGCTTTACAAAAAGATTAAATTGGATTAACTGAAATTATACATTTTTTATAAGTTGTAAGAAGTAATTAAAATGAAAATATTTTAATTGTCTTAAAGAAGAATTTATTTAAATAAGTGTTTACATACATATTCCTACAATAAACTTTTATCAACACAAATTCCATTTTTATAAAAGTTTTATTTTTCTGCCAGCGATTACAAACTCAACCACAGAAGCCAAGTCATCAGGAAAGTACTTAAAAGTTAAAAATCACATACCAGTAATGTAACCTTACACTTTGTACCTTTGTTTAGCAGAAATAAATTTGTAATGCCGCTCCAAGCCTGATAACTGAGAATGCAAAACGTCACTTTTTACTCACTTTACTGTAGAATTGGTATGAATTATATTTTTCGCCAGAAATTGTTCAGAATTAAATCTATTTTAATGAATTTGTGTACATAAGATTGCATCATTGCATATTCAAATAAATATGCAAATGAGTATTTCTAACAACAATTTTGTAATTTTATTTTACTTTTGTAATGTAGTTATTTTATAGCAATACATACATACATACATACATAATTGGTTGCACACACCACTTATGTTGTGTGTGTTAATTTTTATACATGAGTATAAATTTTTTTGAGAAACTCTTCATGGCAATTTTATTTACAGAAATGAGGTGGGAGGAAAGCGCCGTAAAAATATTTTGTCATATGGGGTTTGAACCGAGACCTCTAATAAGTTAACACACTACCTACTAGGCCACGGCGACAACAATAGATATTTTTAAAATATGAAGATTAGGATACGTTAGGTAAGATGATCGTGTACTACTATAAAATTCACTTGGAGCACATTAAGGTAGACTTGAAAATATTAAATCCCCTTTCTGGGCTCATAATTTATTATAAGTATTTATTAGTAAAGCTCCTCATACCAATTTTAATTCAATTGTTTTTAAATAAAATAAACAAACAAATAAATTATAGAAATACTTAAACTTTCATTTGCATACAAACAAAAATTTTGACAGCCGATTAAGAGGCTTGAACACGCGCAGCAAAACGAAATTGAAGTCTTACTAGTCAACTTAAAAAAACGAATTTTTTTGATTTTTCCTCAACAAACTCGACAATTGTCAAGCTAATCAATTGACAGAGCCATACACGCTTTAATTTGGGCAGCAACCGAGTCGGTAGAATTGTCCGATGTTCCTTAGGTGATCTAATGACGACATACAGGGACAGACTAATGTAACATGCTCAGGCTCTTAGAGCCTGACACATAAAACATGTTTTATAGCTTTCTCAAATTTTTTAAAAGCAACTTCTGCAAACACCATAACACAGCAGCATAAATATCGGGTCTTTCATTGAGCGCTTGTTATCTTAAAAATTAAGTAAAACAAAGTATGTGTGAGATAAAATCGAAATAGTTTATTCATCTAAAAGGCCTATTGATGCCATTATGAGTCGAATATAGCATCGTCCAAATGTCCGCTAATGGAGAAAGCTAAACTGGTCTCAAGAGTATAACAGGTTTAACTTGGTATACAAAAAGACCAAAAAGTGCAATAATACACAGTAAGCTTGTTATTCTATTTTTTCGGAATTTCGGAGACTATTTTAAACCATTCATTGAAATAATATATTAAAGAGGTGTAACGGTAATTTTCGATTTAATATTATATTTTTTTTATTACACCTTTTGAGAGCGTATGGCTTCAAAAAAAAATATGTTTGCCTTGTTTCCGCTGCTACCATAATTTTCCAATTTATTTTCAAGACCTTTGAGTTATGTGTTGAACTGTTGAGAAACTCAATGAAACAATTTCGGCGATCTTGCGTTGGGTGCTCGCTTGCTGGTGATTTATATCCTCAGGCTTTGCAATAGAGGTTCGTTTTCCCATTTTAAAAAATTCTATGACCAAATATTTTAAATTTGAATTTTACTTTTTAACGCCGGCTTTCAAATAATCACTGGCACTGAATAATGTTAAAATTAAGTAAAATTATGCCCTTCATTCTCATTCTTTTTTGTGTTATTTAAACGTAGATCGAGCCTTAAAAAATAGATAGATTTTGTTAAAAATTTAAATATTTTTATTTATTTCAATTCATTTTAATAAAACTATTTTATATTTTAACATTTTATTATCACTTTTATGAAACCTACCCACAATTTTTGACATGATGTACATTGCAGAATGGTTTTTACGTAAAAATCAAAAACTTCAGGTCAGCTGAAAGACTTTCGGCTCATTTTTCGAAAAGGCCTAATAAGTGTAAATTTATCATCATTTCAGAGTAGCACATTTTCAAACCGAATGATTATAGATATAGATATAGATCTCAGACGTCCGTAATTGACCGTAAAATCTTTGAAATAAAACATACGACGAAACACTTTTTCTAATGTTTGTGTGTCACGTGAGATAAATATGAGAAGAGCAATAATAAAGACTCTACAACATTTCATGTGATAGGTGCCAGCAATCTGCGTAAAAATTGGTAATATTTTTTCTTCCCAAACTACTAACACTCTATTCAAAGCAGTACCATATTTTTCGATTAACGTCCTATTGTCATGTTTTGCTGTCAATGCATTCGTAAGTTCATAAGACGAGCTTCTGTTTTGTTCTCTTTCAGAGTCTTCAGCAGCAGAAATATTACATACATACATACACAATCGATTCTTACAACCTTTCGTTGTAAATTGGAAATGTCTGACATGAGGTTTGAACCTTGGTCTGACGTCTAATAAGCTAACACGCTACATACTAGACTACGATTACTTCTACCAATATCATGAGCATATCAAGAAACGAAAATTCTATCTGCTCACCTTCATCCAACACTTAACTTTCAATTCTTTCTCTAATACCACAAATAATGTATTATTTACGATAAAACTTCACAAAATCTTTGAAAACTTAAAAAATTACATACATATATAATTGGCCATTACAACCCTTCAGTCAGGATTACGAACTAGTTTCTCACATCACTTATGTTGTTTTGTGTTAATTTTATACATGAGTGGCGGGACCTACTGAGAAAGTTTTTCGTTGAAATTTTTATTTACTCTCAGAGTTTTTGCCAGAAATCTGCTGAGATGAAGCCGCCGGAGAAACACTTTTTGTATTTTTTGTTTTGATGTCTGGCCTGGGGCTCGAACCCTGGCTTTAAGTCAAATAAGCCAACACACTACCTAGTAGACTTCGGCGACCTACATACGCAACGCCAAACAGTCCCTAGGAAAGTCGTATATTTCAAAAATGATACATAAGCCAGAATTTTTTTTTTTTTTGGAATTTTTTAAGTCCTGCTCAAAATTTTCTTTTTTTATTAGGTTTAAAATAACTACAATCACAATACTAATGAATTAAATAAATATCAGACATCTAACTTTTTCTGAATTAAAGTTATATCGTCTCAAAAATGTAAATGTGTTATTTTTGATACAAGGATCGATCTACCGTGAAGCTTTTTGACAACATTTTTAAACGAAATTTATTCTTAAAAGGTGTTGTTGTGGTGTTGTCTTTGGTATTGTGTTAATTAGAAATAAGGTTGGAAGCTACTGTATACATAACTATGCTTGCTATAAACTATATCAAATTACACGATAGACGCAATGCAAATAATAGGCATAAACTTGAATGTAGAAACCGCTATTCAAAGGGTAGCCTTGATAAAACTTCATCAATTAAAGAGGTTCGTTGAGAATAAATCCAAACAGAGCAAAACATTGGTTTTATGTTTTCCAACTATGACAATCGTAATAATTATACATGATATATAAAATAGAAAAAAAATATTTAATGAAATATGCGACAATATAACACATACAATTCACATACAATCTATGTTGAGTAACCTTAATTCGTGTTATTTTAATTTTTCCCCTTGATTGGTAAAATTACATTAGTTCTGTCGAGTTGAGTAAAAAAGCAACGCAAATAAAGAAAAAAATTACACTGCTTTTGTGCACTTTTTATGCGCCACTATTTGTAGAAGAGTTGCTCGTGTATGAAAAATTGTCATACGTAATAGCGACGACAGAGTGCTCTAGTGAAACCATTTACTGTGCTATGTTCCATGAAGTCAACAATAAAAACATTTTCAAACATTTATAAACAATTCATATGCAATTGTTTCACGTATGATGCAATTTCATACGTACATACATATGTATTTACATACATACATATAAAAAAGCGTTGTATGTATAGGAAGTTTGCTGTAAAGAAGCTACGGTTGCTATGCGTGATTTGTGTGAAAGATTTCTTACATTACACTTCTGACTGGAAAGCAATTATTTTTTTTTTTTTTGTAATGGTAACGATCTTGAGAAGCATTTGTTAGAAATTTTTTAGACCATCTTTGTAAAGAGGTGAAGAGAAACCTTAGTATTACGATCATACCAATTATTGCACTCCCCTCAAACTTTATAGGTGTATTTTTATAATTTTACCTTCAATAACAAACCTCAGGATTCTCTGTGCTTCAAACTCAAACACGTTTAGTTTAAAAAGGCTCTCCTTGTCTTCAAAAGCAGGATTAAACCTTATTCAGTTTACTTATACCTCATAAGAGGCTAGTACTCCGATTGCAACTTGACTGTCAGATAGTATTGTTATGGTTTGTCTCTTGTACCTCCTATCCAAACACATCTTTCGATGGCAAATACTTTTCCTTGAGAGATACCGACGAGTTTCCCTATGCGCTCGGAATATTTCATTCTGAGATCAAAACTTCATGTATCTGTTCCAAGATATTTTCTTGATCCATTCGCTGACCAAATAGTCTCTCCTTAAAACAGTATGTGGCTTCCAGATTACTCCATAGATTTCCGTCCAAAGCACTTCCCAAAATCATAGAGTCTACTGGAACTACTAAGGAGACAACCGTTTCCTTAGATTAATTATAGACTCCAAAGCTTTGGAGTCTACGCTACAATGTGTAGCGAACTTAAATTTATCTGAGCCTCCAGTGCCTTTGTGGGACAGATTCTTATTGCCCATGTTATGCCAACACAAGCTATTCTCTGTATCTTGTCCAATTCTGAACTGTTTTAAAGTTGGTTCTATCTTATCAAAAGTATAACAGGGTCTGGGTGATCAGTTCACAACACAGCTACGTTCACATAATTCACTCAAATCGCTCTTGCAGAATGTCCAATATTGCATTAGCTGTGTGTCCAGATTATTTAATTCACCACCAGTCCAAAATCCACATCCAAACGATTACATTCTGCGACAAAATACAAAAAATTAAATAAACCCGGTTAACTACCTTAGTCTTAATTGTTCAATTAGTTGAGTAGAACTCAAAAACACATTTTTTTTATTTTTCTCGAACACTCCAAACTTGTTTTATTTGACAAAAATTGTTTTTTTGGTTTTTACGCCCAAATTGTTTGATTACACAAACATTTCTGAACCGATGTCCAAAATTTAAACCTTTTTAGAAAGGAGAGGGATGGGCCTTTAGAACGATATACATACAGTGGCGAGCAGAAGTGAGTGCATGTTCACGATACTGAGTTTCGTCATCCATAAAAACAAAACCATACCAATTATTTTAAATTTATTATTTTATTCCTAACAAATAGCAGTAAAAAAAACAATAATTAATGAGATGAATTCAATGAGTTTGAAAGAAAAAACGAAAATAACCCACATAAACTCAATTTTGCACGTTTCAAGAAAACTATAAAAACTAAACCAATTTCAGTATTTGGTCCATAGACCCTTATTAGAAATAACTTAATTTACGCGGTTTGGCATTCTTTTTACCAAATTTTCGATAAATCTCTTAGAATTCGATTCCATTCCGCATTTATACGATCCCAAAGTTTGTCCATGTTCGTTGGGGCTGTTTCGTTCTGCCCAAGCCGGCTTTCCTGAATGACCGAAGATTTTCAATCGGATTGAGGTTGATACTTTGCGCTGGCCATTCCATAAATTGAAAATGTTGTTTCCCAAAAATTTTGCTGTGTGCTTCGGATCACCATCCTGTTGAAAAACAATTTCATTTCCGGGATAAGCACATATATCAATAAAATTGGGAATACGGGTTTGCAGAATCTGTAGATAGTCTTCTTTTCGCTTGTACCATCTACTATATGTAGAGATCCAACATGCCACCATGTAAAGTATCCCCAAACCATTATATTTTCACCGCTATGTTTATCAGTTTGCATCACATGGTGTCTTTGGACATGTTAACCGGGTCTGCGCCAGCAGTACTGCTTTCCGTCTGAATGAAAGCAGTTAAATTTGGACTCATCAGACCAGATAACACGTTTCCAATGAGATGGAAAGCAGCACTGCTGGCGCAGACCCGGGGACCATGTTCAAAGACACCATGTTAATTAAAAAATATGAAGTAAGTGATAACATTCTGGAAGTGCATTATCTTGTGAAGAGATTGACATTTGATCGGACGAAAATTACAGTAGTTATAATTTAAAGAATCTAACAGTCGAGTTATATTTTCATTATACTGTATATATTTTTCCAAATGAACTTTTAGTTCAAAAATTTTCAGAATTTTTAACGGATCTTGATTTTTTATCGCAAAATGTGTCAATTTCACGTTTGAGCGGGTGTATTTTCACTGTCGCACCGTGTTATTGTAAATGACATAAAAATTATTAAATTGTCAAAATATCATCACCTAAAATTCTATGCCTTATTGTCTTACGTAATGATGTAAAGCAATTTATTTCATGTTTACAGCATTAACACTATTATTGTTATTGTTCTTTTCCATATCATACTTTTTAATATTCAAATATCGTCCACCAACAATATTTAGATTAAATCCGACCAATTGTTTCAGGTACTTGTTAAGCAATATAGCCTTCAAAAAGTTTAGAAGAACTAATCTTTCAGAAAATCGCATTTATGCAGCTAACCACCTTGAAATTAAATCATGTTTTTAAAATTCACCGAAGGTATTTCAAATACAAAACAGTTTTGCAAAGAGTGCGTTCTTTTTCAACAAAATGGGCTTTTCTTTCTATTCTCTTTTCCTGTTAATATTTAAAACAAAACTTTGACTTACATTCTTACTTACTTACTTAATTCAGTTCACGATAATTGCACTTTTCTAACTGTATATGGTATACACAACCTAAGAACATTTAGAAAATGTAATTTCTTTAGTATGTGTAAAGTTCCGCCAAGCATATTAAGTACCGTGTGTAGTTATCTTTCTACTTGCCTACCACTTTTAGTTTTTAAAACATTAGCAAAATATATTAAGGAACTTTTCTTGCACGTCTTGTGGAAAACCAAAGATTTTCTAAGTTAGAAAGTACCAAACAAATAAATATTTGAGTTAATAACTTAACCTACTTGTTAAAGTACCAGGTGTACTGGTACTAAGTGAGAGTTAAGACACAAATATCTTCGAAACAAATATTTATTTTGAACGAACCTTAATTTTTTTTTTGTTGGCGATGATATACTGAGTATACCACATATCAAATCAATGAACAAACAACATCAAATTTTTTCATCGTGTTGAATAAAGACAAGTTGAATGTTGTACAAGAATATTATGATTTTTTGCTCTCATTTGAACAAAACTGCTGCAGTCGTATTGTATGCTTGTCAAGGAATATGGCGATCGTGCTCTTTTAGAAGCAACATGCAGAAGATGGTTTTGAAGGTTCAGAGATGACACTTTGAATCAGAAACAAATGGCAGAAATTGTAAATGATGCCCAAAAAACAAATTATGACTGTTTAAAAACCATAAGAAAGATCCAAAAGTATGGTAATTGCAATTGAAAAACCACTTGTGAAATTATGCTTCGAAGAATTCTAGAAATCAGTGTTACATCGAATTGTTATTGGCGATGAAAAATGCCTTTATTTTCAGAATGCTAAACGGGAAAATCCGAGACAACCATCAACTCCGGTTGAAAATCCAGATCGATTTGGCAGGTAAACAATCCAGAAGATACTAAAACCTGTGAAATATATATCGCAACCGACAACAAACTACACAGTGCGACAGTCAAAATACACCCAACTAATAACATAGTGTAGGTTGTGAGTTTTGTTGAGCAGAACTAAAAACATTTTTTTTATATTTCTCGAACCCTCCAAACTTGTTTTATTTGACAAAAACGGCATTTTTGATCTTTTCACACAAAATTAAGGATTACCTAAATATTTCTTAACCTATTTTCCAAATCCGAAATTTTTTGAAAAGGATAAAGATGAGTCTTTAAAATGGTGTACATAAACATATGGTTCAAACTTACATATTATGACTTCTGATTGGGTAAACTTGTTAAATATTTTATTTCTAATTTTTTCAAGTTTAGCTATTCTTAATTGCTATTATGAACGGACAAATTTGAAAAAATATGAAAAAATTTAGCATTTGTCAAGTTTACCTCATCAAACCTCATAGAATATTAAGTCAATTAATACATATATGTATATCGTTTTAAAGGCCCTTCCCTTTCGTTTCTAATAAGGATTACATTTTGGACATCTGTTCAGAAATGTTTGTGTAATCAATAAATTTGTGCGTAAAGTCCAAAAAACAGTTTTTGTCAAATAAAACACGTTTGGAGGGTTTAAGAAATATAAAAAATATTTTTTTGAGTTCTACTCAGAAAAACTCACAAATTACACTGTGTCATGAGCTGGGTGTATTTCATTCTTTTTATATTGTCGCATAGTGCTATCAATTTGCATTGATCGAAATATGGATTACAAGAAACGAATACTAAATTTGCTTACATTCTGTATTAATTCTTGTGTCGTTTATTTTAACGAATGAAATGAAAACAAACTTAATAGATGACAGAAAAAAGAACCTGGTTCTTAAAATATTCATCTAACAATGTAAGTGTGCCCAAATATCATACATCATATTAAGTTGAACACGTATACACGAAATACCATAGAAATACCATAACAAGCCCAAATTTCAGCGTTAAAAATTCTATAGAAGATAGATGTATTCAAGAACCCGTAGTACGGTTAAAGAACGACACGTGTATTACGGCGTTAAAACCCGGAAGAAGACCAAATTCTTCTGAAGTGAAAACCACTCCTCAAATACTCAGGATCGATGAGGGTTTTGTTTTTTTCAGATACTAATATCCTAAGCAATATCGTATTCCAAGCATTTTTATTTGATATATCAACATTCAAAATTACATATTTCATAAAAGAATTATGTTTTAAAATCATCTCCACGTGAGATTACCATGCCCTTAAAACATTCGTGCAGAATATCAAGTGCGGCATGAGTTGTCCTGTAGAAATCACATCGATGCCTATGTGATTCAATTCAGGAGAAAAGAAGAGGACGAGTACTTGTCAATTAAGACAAGTACAATGCGCGGAGGTCGAATTGACCCATTGTACAGAAAAGAAGTTGGTAATCAACAATTTATAGTGCTCTACGTTTAAATTGATGTCCTGGGCAAAATCGTTTAGAAAAGTATGCACCAATGGCGCCGTCAACCAGTGTTGCAAAATTGAAATGGCACTGAACTATAACTGAAAAAGTACCTTTTTGCATCGAATGGTACTTTTGTAAAAAAAATACATACATAATTGGTCATTACAACCTTTCAATCAGGATTAGGACCTAGTTTCTCACACCGCTTATTTTGTGTGTGTTGATTTTATACCTGAGTGGTGGGACCTACAGTTTAAAGTCGACTCCGAACGGCAGATTTTTGATAAACTTTTCAATGGCAATTTTATTTGCTCCCAGAGTTTTTGCCAGTAGGAGATAGCCGAAAAATATTTTTCGTTTTGTTGGAGATGTCTGACATGGGGTTTGAACCGTGGGCTCACGTCTAGTAAGCCAGCACACTACCTACTAGACTATTTAGTTATTTATATTTAATACTCGTACGGAATGGAACAGAAAAACTGACGACTTATACGTGTTCCTCATTTACAAAACAAAAACAGCTGATTCGGAACGTAACAAAACCTAAAAGCCCCGTTTAGTAAAACAACGTCGGAACGTAATAGAACATACCTTCGTCTTCAGCATATGAACAGCAATGTAAATGCTTACTGCTTTGGCTTACCGAGGCTAAAGACTAATTCTACTTTTAGCATTACGTTGAACATGTTGCTAATGCATTAAGCAGTACGATAATTTGTAAACAGGTTCGTTCGCTGCATTGTTTTTTGTAGCTTTTGTTAATAATTTTAATGTTAAGCGATGTAAAACCAATACACCAGTATCTACATTTTTCATTTTCATGGGCAATATGCTATTCAATTTACATAGTTTATAGTTATGACGCCATTTTTTGGAATCAATCGCGACTTAAATCGAGGTATTGCTGTAATAATAATATCATTAGCATTTTACATTCTTTTTTTTCACTATTATTTTACAAGTTTATGTTTTATACACAGTGTATCTTGGCAAGCGACTGTAAAGAAATAAAGCACACAACATTGTTAAATAAAATTTGAAAACATATTTCATAGCTGACATTTACATAATGCCATTGTCATTGCTAGTGTCAGTGCTGCTGTTGTGCATGTGTGCATGAAATATTACATAACTTTAATTTTTTTTATCATTTTTATCCTTTCACGCCACCTTCGAACCTTATTTCTATTCACCATTTTTTCTTTTTAAAATTTCTGTCGTATAAACACTTTATCTTACCTTCTTTATTACAGTCTAGATATGTGCAGGGCAAATACTATCATAAAATGCAGTAAACATAAGTTTACAATTTCAAAAATTTTATTGACTGGTGTGTGAGAAAAATATAAAATATTTATTTATATCAATAACATGTTCGTGCAGTCTTTATATTTTATCCGAAAGAAGAATTACTTTTTTTCAAATCCGAATAGTTTAAAGGGAATTTAATAATAAAATTCTTTTATAAAATTCATCATATGGTGCTTACATATGGTAGGATAAGGCGAACACAACCCAATTGGCAAATTTTTCAATTCTTCAATGCTTTATTTTTATCGATAATGAGGAGGAATGTGGCATGCTAGAGTCTCAAAATTTGTCATTATCTCTCTTTTCTATGAGCCTCAGTTCAAAGATTATAAGAACGAAAAACACATGAAAATCTCATAACGAGTGTAGAAAAAGTTTAAAACTCGAATAGAAAAGTTAATTGCGAAAATAAAGTTCTCATAATTCGGCCAACATAGGTTACACTGGAGAAGAATAATGAAACTCAAGAAGTTAAGCAGTGGAAAAAGCCATGGAAACAAATTGGAATCTAAAAAGACAATCGAAGAGATGGTAAAAATCGAATATGAAGACGTTAAAAAGGCAGATGAAGGCTTCTCCAAGAAAAGTAAAGGCGTTGTAGTAGGAATTAAAATCTCTGAAAAGGAAGCTGAAACGTCGTAGTATATCTTTACTGATTTTCAAATTTCGGTTTGGAACAATAGCTAGAAGAGACTGGGTGATAGAACGATCTAGTCTGTGAAAGGTGGTCAGGGGACAATAAAAAGACTGGAATGACCATATCGGTCAGCGAAGCACAATGCAACAACAAGAAAATCAGCCTAGATTTTCATCGGCAAGAAATTAAGACAGTTTGGTGGTTTCGAATTTGGTGTTAACCTTAACATCACTGGAACAATTGTACTTCAGAACAAAGAAATAAATTTGGCACAATTTTAAAACCATTTTAGTTTTATTGCATTTTATCGAAACACATTTATATGGCCGTCATAACTTTACTGAAATAAATTTAAAAAATATAGAAGGCAGATGCAGGAGGAGACGAATTGTCACAGGCCTATGTGAATAATAAGGTAATAAATTAATAAATTATGTTTTAAAAATAAGCCTCCAGCCTTACCTATATGCAATCTTATACAATCTTAACAGTAATAGGATTAATAGGGGTCACTTGAATAATTGTTTGCGGTGAACTTTGTATCTTTATATGAGTGTGTTTATTTTAGGGTTCATTTGCAATAAAATCGTAAACTTTTCAGGTGGAATTATAGTTTATGATAATTTCGTACGTGTTAAGAATGAAAATACAAAATTCCAAATATTAATTACCCTCACAAAAATATTACGAACATAATAAGCATGTGCAATACGAAATATTCGTTATAATTATAAAACAGAAGAACAACGGCTCTTATTGTTTAGGAAAAGAAATATTATTTTTTGCTAGTGGTTAAATTTTGTTTTTAACTATTACTTTTGAGTGTTCGAATAGACTTCAACTGAATTAACAATAAACTACCACACACTTTCGACAAAACCCACTTTTTTACTATTTTCGACGAAATCGTTTAAATGTTTGTGGAAGAATTTAACGCACAAATGTATTTTACATACATTTGTGTAGATGCAAATACTGTAAATACTTAAAGTTACATAATTTAAGAGCGTTATAGTTATGATAACATCACAGGCAGGTCAGGTACTGTCGCCACCTAGTGAGAATAGGGGCAGAAATCAACAATCGGTAAGATTCCCACAAGACTAAATGTTCGAAAAGCGTTGTTTATAGGCAGCCCTATTATCCTAGGACTTGCTACAGCAAACCAATCACATGCTTACCTGAACAACAAAATTTGAGTAAAGAAACGGAAACAAAGTAGAAATGCCTTGTGGAAGCTATATGCTCCCAAGAGAGTTACTAGAAGCAAACATTGGGAAACACAACAATGAATTTGTTTTTTTTAGTAAACAGTATTAAGCTAATGGAATAGCTTAAGCACTTGAACATTATTATGCAAAAATAACGCCTGTTCATTCACAGAAGTCATATAAAATATTTTATTCATGTCAAAGCAATAAAAATTTATTGTAATTGTACTTACTATAAGATTTCTTAAGTCACGAAAATGAGCCGTATGCTGTTACAGTATTATACTGAAGTTGTACGTTGAAAATATTGAATCGTGTTTGGAGAAACAGGATGAAGACACTTAAAACTTACTTTGCACTTGCAAAGAAAAAGATGTGCAACTTTTTAATGTATAGTGTATAGGATTAACAAGCCTAGAGTGCCATGTTGCCAGTGAGGTATAATTCTTCAATTATATTAGAATTGAAATCACCTGTAATAATTATATCTTCGGAAAGAGCGGCAAATGTATCCAATATAAAAATCGAAAAACTTTATAACAATGTAAACAACCCCTTTCAATACCAGAATTCTGAAACACGTATCCAGACTTATCAATTTTTTTATTAAGACTTCGACCATTAATGTGTGCTATCGACAAAGTATTCTAACCATACTAACCATTGAGCTATGTTATGTTATCCTAATAGTAACGCAAGTAATGGCACAGAAGTATTTAAATTAATGAAAAAGAAACAAAATGAGAAACTTGCATAACAAATAATTTTAATAACATGATTTAACTTAGAATCATTTCTTTTATCAAGTAAGTAATCCTTTCAGACATTAAATGAAAATATATTACAATCTAGCTTCACACACCACCCATGTTGTGTGTGTTATTTTTATTCATGAGTGGCAGGACCTACAGCTTAAAGCCGACAGATTTTTTTGAGAACCTTTTCATGGAAATTTTATTTACATTCAGAGTTTTTGCCAAAAAAATGCTGAGAGAAAGTTGCATATTTTTTCACATTTTGTTTTGTTGGAGATGTCTGATCTGGAGGATTGATCTAATAAGCCAACAAGGTAGTGTAGAATTCGGCGACTTCAATGGAAATAGTTTATCTAAGTCGTCTCATCTGGCTGCTAAGTGATGTCCAATATATTGGACGAAGTTACTCAGAGGTCATGTTTCTCATAAGTATAACTATATATGTCCTAATTTAAAAAGCTAAATTGCTATTGTGACATATGCAGTCATATCCTGGCCAAATCCAGACTATGGATAGGCTGCTATTCTGGGAAGGCATAGACACACTAAGGTCTATTATATGATTCCTTATAATTTGGTCTGAGGAACCGAAACAATAATGGCTCAAAGATAAGTGACAGGATGGGATGTGGTATCTAAATTAATGTTGACTTTCTGCCTGATCACTGCAGTGTTTTCAGCAGAAGTCATGGCTATTTTGAAAGCAGCGCAGCGCTTGCTGAGTTGCGGGAATTTTCTCCGAAAATTCCTTCCTTTCCTTCGTATAACTCAACTGCGATTAAGTCCCTAACGAACGTAATTTCAACATCCGTCTTTGTTCATGCCGCGGATTTCTCAGAGATATTTCGAATCATTCAAAGGCAATTATTATATGGGTTCCAGGACACAGGGATATCGTTGGAAATTGCATTGCTGATAAGATGGTCAGGGCCGGTTTGGAGTTCGCAATTAACGCCATATTACAAGGCATATGTATTCCCATTATTTCGGTTAATTTTTATATTATCCAATCGTTTTACAGAGAGGCTTAACCTCATTGGCAGCAAGAAGGTACGTGTAATATTATAATAATAATAATAATGAGCTCTCCAATATAAAGATTGCTGCAACAGCAGGATTTATTTTGGACTTGGGATGGTTTTTTCTAAGAAATAGTTAACCCCTGGGTAGAATTAATTGTGGTATTACAATATGCACAAAATGGTGGCCTAAGTGGGACCTCTTCATTAGGTTAGGTCTGATACCTAACCTAATCTTAAAAGCAATTATTTCCACAGTTTACTCACGGATAAGTCTTACACATTTCGCTAAAAATGAAGTCGGCCACTTGACATCAAACTGCATCTCTTTCGAAATCTTCTTCTCTCGAAAATGGCTTAATTTAACCAAATGTGATGATAAATTAGAGATTTAAACGATACATTTATATTGTTACGAAAATTTAAATATTGTTACATCGTTTAACATTAAAATGATAAGAAAAACCTACAAAAACAAAAACAATCGACTTTTTTACATGATCAACGAATAAACAAAAATATAGTAACAACATCAGTATAAAAAAGGGATAAACAAGCAAACAAAGAGCAATATATGTAAACAAAATACACAAGCAACAATGAAACGATGTTCACATTTACAGAGATTTCGAGAACGCGAAGTCATTCTCCTTCAAAAGCATCCATCAGACTGTTTATCCTGCAATATAAAAGGCAATACAAAGCAGGCAAGGGTGTCAGTAAATATTCAGTCTTGTGTGATGACGCGTTGCATGTGAAGAGAATAATTGTGGTTTGAAGATCTCCGCTGTTATTGTGTACGCAAGCGAGTGTAAAGCAGAATAAGAAACAAAGCAATTGTTGTTGTTTGCATCACGTTGTGAACAGTGGAACACAGAATTGTGCGAACAATAAACAAATTAATTAAAAATGAACATAAATTTATATTTATTTTTATTGCAATCTACGAGTTCACATTTCAAACGTTTTTTAAAAGGTAAAAACGTAACAATATATTGCAGTGAACACTCTTTTAATAACGGTATTAACCACAAAAATCCCTTTACGAAGGTAAGCACTACATTACTTCGGAGGGAAAAATTAAAAGCAATTGGTAAAATATGTACATATATGAATGTGATAATGTGGTATCATATTGTTTGTAACTTTACCAACTATAAAGTTATATAATATAGAATAATCATAATGAAGTAATTTTTTTCTGTTCAGTAAAATTTTTTCTGAAGATATATGGAAATAGAAATTTAATGTTAAATTTATTAAGTATACCCTCTGTGTAGGAGTAATGACTTTTTCAAACAAATCTTTTTTCTTTCTGTCCTTTTTTACGCTTCATAAAATACAAGTTGATTATATGTTTGTATGTAGATTTCCATTTCAATGTCCGTTTATTCTCTATTTGTATTGCATTTCCATTTGCAAAGATTTTATTCAAGCAACACATTGATAACCTTCAGACTGGTTGTCCAACAAGAAAAACAATTTTGTTTTGATTTTTCTTTAATAGTTTGTAAAATAAACCATTCTATCGAAGGTATTAATTTCAAAGATATTCTTGAAAACATTTTATTAATTTCTGAATACATATCCTTAAGCATTTAAAAATTGATGATTCTTAAAATTAAATCTGAAACAAGCAGAAAATAATTTTTGGATTCCTTTTAAAGAAAGAAGAAAATTTTAATTTATTATAAAATTTGAATTTATTATAAAATTAAATTATTTTCATTGTCTCTGTATGTAAAATATTTTTATTAAATTGTCGTCTGTGCTCTATTAGATTCGTAAAAGTATTCTAAAATAACTATCAAATCTTCCAGCACTGACTTTAACAGTTGATGACGGCAAACTGTCAAATGCAATAAATGTAATGCACATAATAAAATTGTTTTATTAAAATGGTTACTCCCTACGGACAATATACCGTGCGCTTCCCACATTTAACATATATAATCGTTCCACCGAAAGGATTATTCTCAATGTTCAATAAACTGTCGACCAATACTCGTACGTCGGTGATAGACATGATCCGACCCGATGGCCTGGTTGATAGTGTGCTAAACTTCAAGTGTCAAGTCAGGCCGTGGGTTCGATTCCCAACTGATAATCTGGATGTTTATGACTTTCGGATTACATGGTGCGACAGTAAAAATACACCCAGCTAATGGCATAGTGGAGGTTGTGAGTGTTATTGATTACAACTAAAAAATATTTTTTTATATTTCTCGAACCCACCAAACATGTTCTATTTGACAAAAAAGGGCATTTTTTGATCTTTTCACACAAAAATATTAATAACCGAAATATTTTTTAACCTCTTTTCAAAATCTGAAGTTTTTTGAAAAGGGGAGATATGAGCCTTTAAAGTGATATACATTACCATATTGTTCAAACTTACGTGTTATGAGTTTTGATCGGGTGAACTTGGAAAAAATAATTTTTTTCTTATTTTTTTAAGTTTAGCGTTTGTTAATCAAATTCGCTTGAGCAAATCGGATTACAATTCAATCGAAGCACGAAATCGATAAATGTAAAATGATAATCTCTCCCATACAGTGGTGGTAATTACACAGTGAGTTATATAGTATATGAACAGCGTACTCTTTTATTAAACGTTCTAGGGTTATTCTGGTTATTCGAATTCATTAATTTTCTTTTAATAGATTCTTTCCATAATGGTAAAATCATCAAACATCCCAATCAACCAAATAGAAAACTATGATTGAAGAAATCGGTGTCTCCAAACGAACCAATAAGTGGAGTCTTCTGCTAAAATGTCTTGAGGTTATAAGTGAGGAATTGGGGTGGATAATATATCTGTGACCAGTCCAATGCAAAATGTGCTGACGATAATGTAAAATAGAAAGCGATAAACTGTTTGAGAATCTATTTCTAAAAGGCAAACGTCATATACCAATATAAACAACAAGCAAAAATACTTTCGATATTAGCAGTATTTTTTTTTTTGATGCACTATGGCCGCCTAACCTCAAAAATCATTAACATTCCAGATTCCATCGATAAGTTTACTTTTTAAAGTTTTTATAAAATGTCAGATTTTTTAGTCAAGAAGTCAACATAATTTTTTTTTCGAACTGAGAGAAAATTGTAGCAGTAATACCCCGCTTAACGCTGCTCCGCTTAACGCGGTAGTATTGGGATTCCCCTAAATCGCACACTGTATTGATACTTGTTGTATATGTGTGCAAATGGAACGGCCATGCACCAACCAAAAGCAGTGCACTATATAGCGACGGTGTATACTGTGTATCTTTTTCAACGCTCGGTTTTTAGTCTGTTCAGAATAAAGTTGATTTATTAGTTGTCATCAACAACGTTACTAGGTGTATACATATGAACGTGCTAAATTGCCTCGTTTAACACTGTTTCATTTAGCGCTGGAACTTATTGTATCGTAAGCCTTGAGTCTTACTTCTAAATAATTGCTAATTAGTGTTCAAGTCTGTAAAATGGACATTCACTCATATTTTCGTTGTCATCTTGACCCATCTAACCTTTGTGATGTCCTATGTAACTATATTAGAATGCGATGCCAGCTGCATATCTATCAGGAATATTTCCTCCCGCTTATCTCCTTAATGGATTCTATTGCAGTCGATAGTCCATAGCAAAAGTCGCCGTAGTCTAGTAGGAAGTATCTTGAGTTATTAGACGTGATGCTATATTTAGCTACGTTCCGCTGAGAGGACTTATTGGCAAAATGTCGGAGAGTAAAAAAAGTGCAATGAAAAGTTTCTCAACTGTAGATGCCGCCACTCATGTATAAAATTAACACACTCAACATAAGTGGTGTTAGAAGCTACGCCGTTATCCAGTCTGTAATGACCAATTATGTGTGTATGTATTGTGGCAATGAGAAGTCTCTAAACTTTTCAATGTATTATGCGATCAAAGATTATTGACAATATTTTTCACCCCCATGTTACAATGGCTGTTTCAGACACTTTTTGTAAAGCAACGATTAAATAATTCGCCACTATTCTCAACTGTTGTAGCATAGCTTCCACTATTGCTTGTAAGCGGCTCCGTGCCAGGAGATGACCCTTATTCATGCAGTGCATTTTGTTGAAATACAGAAAAGATAGTAGGAAAGAGGAAAGAGGAGGCAGATTCAGGGTCGATTGATTTTTTTTAATGACCAGTTTATATACTTTCGTCACTTTTTTTGAGAATTGCTTTTTAGTTATAATTCTCAGTTTCTTTTTTCTATTGTGAGTAATCAGATATAATTCACACAAACAATCAGAGTCCCTGTTGCGAATCGAACCCACGGCTTCGGCACTTAAAGTTAAGCGCTCTACTAGCTGTTATCACTCCCGTGTATATATTACAAGCACACATAACAAGAACATAAATTGATTGAGAGTAGTAGTATTGAAATATTACACCATCCAGTCTCTTTGTTCTTAATTTTTTGATGCATTCCATTTTGCACCTTCCACTTTGCACCGCTTGTAAAACAGCAGCTCTCTATATCAAGGATATAAAAAAGTTGGAATAAATAATTTATTTCTCCAAGGTTTTGAAGCTATTTTTGTTAATATTTATAAAGTTTTTTTACTTCTTCTTTTACTTCTTTTTCTTACACAAGTTTTCGAAAAAGGACTTAAACAGACTAAAATATAGTAATGTCGCGCCTTTATTTTACGTTTTTCTTGCTTAAACTAAATATGAAGAAATTATGCGTAAACAGATTACACTCGTGCATGTTATGCTTTGCGAAGACTTCCTGGTTAGGAGTAAAATTTTTCAAAAATTTTCATGTCATAAAAACTTAAGAATTTCTGCAGTTTTTTTATTTCGATGCCTTCATTTTGCATCGACAAATGCCGTCACCTAGTGAACGCAGTCATTAAATTAAGAAAAGAAAAATGCACATGTCTTTTCAACTTTTTGTGCAAAGACAAAAATTGACGGAAAATATTTAAGAGTGCAAAACACTAAAAGGATATGATATCCTGTAGAAAAAATAGATCCACAACGAAAAGAAAAAGTGATGAAATGGTATTAAAAGTTTTGAGCTAAAAACTAAAACACTTTGGGGTTTTTATTTTTTTTTTTTTTTTTGTATTAGAGTTTATTAGACGTGAGGCCATAAGGCCCCAGGCCAGACATATCCAACAAAACGAAATATGAAAAATAAATTTTCCAGATTTCTAGCAAAATCTCTGAGAGTAAATAAAAAACAGCCATGAAAAAGTTTTTCAAAAATCTGTCGTTCGGAGTCGACTTTAAACTGTAGGTCCTGCCTCTTATGTTTAAAATTAACACATACAACATAAGTGATGCGAGAAGATAGGTTGTAATTCTGACTGTAGGGTTGCAGTGATCAATTATATATGTATTATGTTATTATTACTCACATACGTTTTCATTTATAACCCATATTCTTCAGATGTTGTGCCTCCAAATTATTGAGTACTCTGTTGGATAGATAGTTTAATCAAAAAATGAACGATTTTAACGTAACAGTACTTAAATTTAGCCAGAAGCGCAATAAATTTTTTTTTTTTTTTTTTAAAGAAATTTATAATTTCATAAAAAATCTGAGGGACATTAGTTGCGCACCTAATAGTAACATAACTTTCTTTATATTCTACTACCTGCAACCTGCGCGTGTTGATGCGCCACCAACTAAAATAAATTTGAAAGAAAGACATTACACAAATGTCCAATTAATTTCGAATCATTTTACTGATTTTGTTTCCCGTTGTCCTGGTGATTCAGATGAACGGGCCTGAGTAGTACGCATTCGATCAGTTTCTAATCTCACTTCTGGTTGTTCAAGTGGTTCAAGCGAAAGGGTCTCAGCGGCATATACTCGAAGATTTTCCAGTTTCAATGCTCGTCTGATTCTGAGGCTCGTGCTTTATGTGTAGGTCGACTGATGCGCAGCAACTTTGTTAAAGAATGCACAGTTTACGATTTAATTAATTTTGAGTAATTTTCAGTGGCACCACCTGTCGGAAACTGGTCATACCAACTTAGAAACCTTCGTCGGCCCATGCACAACAACTTTGGTTGGTTACTCTTAATTTTTGTACATTAAAGTTATTCTTCGTTGAATCGACGAACAATTTTTAAAAATGATTCTAAAATTAAACAAAAATATTTTTAGTTAAGCATTTTATTCAAAAAATAAAAATAAAAAATAGAAATAATATAAAAAATCTCTTTTTTCAATTCGATATGGATTTGAACTCTTCTTTTTTTTGTTTTTAAAATTAATTATATTTTCTCGACAACAAAAACTTAAAACATAAAAACAAAAATGACTTATTTCATATCGATGGCTTAATAGAAAGAAAGGCCTAACTCAATTTTTTTCAAAATAAGGTTTTTTGTTTATTCTGGTAGACAAATGTCAGATGCACAAAAAAATGAAAATTTTTTAAATGAGAGATTAAATGTGTTGCTGTTTCTTATTAAAAATTTTATTAAAATTTTTGTTGTATCTAAAATTTTACGAATTTTATTAAGTTTTTTCCTTCTCCTGTAAAGTAACCAAAATCGAGTTGGGCCTTTTTTATATTAAGCCATCGATATATAGTCTTTAAAAATGTTCAGTCAAGTATTACTAAAGAAAACATTATTTGATTATAAGTCTTATTTTATGCATGAGACACAAAGTTCAACTTTGTGTTCGCCACAGATACTTTTCTTACATACAGTTTTCGTCATTCTGCGCTTGCTATACGGACAAAAATTTTACGCTTTTGGGTCCTATATTAACATTTTCAACAGCTTCTTGCGTATTTGATATTATATTTTGAATTTTTTCTTTAATTGCTCCTCAAATAGGGAGTCACAAGGGATTCTTGCAGATCTTTCAGGTACTGCCGCCGGTTTTTTGGCTTCTGTCCGTTAAGGAACATATTGTGTATATACATGCATAACGTAACTGTTAACAAAAGTAATATTTACAATTCTATTACTATTCTATTCTATTACTATTATCTATTACACTATAAACATAAAAAGTTACACTAAAGTTATTCTTCGTCGTTGCGACGACTACAAACCTGCAAAAATCAACTTTAAAAAATGGGTGGCCAGCCTACGTCTACTCACTGCAAGCTTTCGTTATCAACTAACATTGTTGATAAAGAGAGCGAAATTTGGTCAAACATAAAAGAGTTATACGATAGAGAGTAAATGAGATTCGTCGTTCCATTCAGGGTTAACCTTTAAAAATAATTTTAAATCTCTTGTTAACATATTTTACGCCGCTTTTTTACTTAAGAAAAAAGAAACTGTAATTAAACAGTTGTGATAAATCTCACGGTTTTCGTTTAATTTTTTAGTACACAAAAGCAAAAATAAATATCACGATGATAAATCAATTATTCGAAACGCAAAATGTAATGCCAATGAAATGCCAAAAAAAAACAATTTTTTACACTAAAACTTGCCTTAAACGCTAGAAACCACAATTTAAAAAGGTTTTAACAACAACAAAATACGAAAGATTTTGAACAGCAAACAGTTTGTCTGGCACATGAGTGCCTAGAAGCAATATCAGCCTTTACTGCGTATTTATTTATAATATCCTCTTGTTCTCATTTGTATTTCATGTTTTCCTAATTCCGTTCTTTTTTTTTTAATTAAATTAAATATGAATCTTGTCATAAATAAATTAAATTCATTTCTGTTCTTGTTGCTGATTTTTAATGTCTATATAGAGCGTAGTTCACCCTAATATTCATCCAAAAATCATCTTCAACGATGAGGCCTATTTCTGGACAGAGGAGTACGTGAACAAACGAAATTATCAAATTTTGGCTCGATACCAATCTACATGAGATGTAATGAATCCCAAAAGTATGTTGTTTGGAGTGGATTTTGCTCTGGCATCGTCTTTAGTGTATATTTCTTTGAGAACGGCATTGACCAGTCCGACTGGCAAGACACAACAACAACGAGTACTATAGGTCGATGATAACCAACTTCTTTTGGCTTGAATAAGATGATCTGGGCACCAATAATATGTGATTTCAACAAAAGTGCTCGCCACTGGCCTCAGTGGTTATTCTGCACGAGACATTTGAGTTCATGGTCATCCCACGTGGCAGTGATAATAACTTACTACCGAGTTCTTACTTTTTAAACCTGTTAGACATTTTCTTGTGGATGACGCAGGTGTATGCGAATAAACTACAAAACACAGCCATGGTAAACCTCCTCGATCAAATTCAGACTCATTTATGTGTCAGACATATAGAAAATTGAACATTTCGGAGGACCCTCAACACATATATACATACATAGTTGGTCACTACAGCTCTTCAGTCAGGACTACAACCTTTTTTCGCACACCACATAAGTTGTATGTGTTATTTTTATACATGAGTGGCGGAAGCTTCAGCTTAAAGTCGACTTCGTATGACAGATTTTTGAAAAATTTTTCAAATTTTTTTTTATTTCCACTCAGATTTTTTACCAACAATTTGCTGAGAGAATGTCACTGGAGAAATCGGACCTGGGGATTGAACCGTATCCTCACGTCCAATAAGCCAACACACTACCTACTAGACTACGGCGTCTCTTAAAAAAGTGTTGATAAAATTATACATTGTGTTTGACCAATGATGAAGCATTGAACCGTGGCCTCACGTCTAATAAGCCAACACAGTACCTACTAGACTACGACGTTATCATTTTAATATAGGAAGCGAAATGCTGTCATTGATCATTTAAAATAAGTTTGGTAAAATTATAATTTGTTTTGGATCAATGATGAAGCTTTTTAATATGGGATAAAAATGGTCATGTGTTCTAGATTTCTCCCGAAGAGCACATAATTTTGAATACTATAATGCTAATTTCATTTATTAATGTTTTGTACGTATAAATCCATAGTAGTTGCACGCAAGTACTAGTAATTTTTCTCTTTTATCTCTATCGATATATGTATTCCATTGAGTAGGTACATCGCTTCACTCGATATTCTGCTTTCCCAAACTACTGTAGATTCTATGAAACGTTTCCCATTATTAAGTAAGTTTTAGAATACAATAAATTTCCGGTAATACTTTGCTTTCGACTCAATCCACTTCCTCAATTATAGCTGCCACACTAGAAACTTTTTCTTATTACTTGTTAACCACACGTACATTCATTCATATACCGAAACACAAACAACGCATTTCCTGGCTAAATTGTCATGTGGACAACTGTTTGTTGTTATTGTTGTCGTTGTACGTGCGTCTTGAAATTGAAATGAAAAATGATATTCGAAACGTACAGGAGATTTAAGTTTATGCAGGTGTTTTCACAGCATTTTGATGGTAAACTTAAAAGTAATTAAATTAACATAATGTTCGGTGAATGTGTTAGCAACTATTTGCAAACATTTTCTATTTAATAACTAAACGAAGAAGTTTCATTAAATTTCGTATAAATAAAGGCAATTGGAAAAGCCAAAATCAATAGAATATTTAGAAACTTTAAGAGTTAAGGCCGACCTTATCAGTGCGGCTTCAGGCCTGGTAAGTTCATCAGTGAACATATATTCACTTATCGTTAAATTCTGGAGAAGATCCATTAAAAACAAGTCTAAATAAACTATCTTTTTATCCACTATAAAGCAGCCTTCGATAGTCCAATAAGGGATCATGTTTTTGTCGCAAGATTTGAGATCAGTGTTCCTACGAATCTGACAAGGCGATGCAGAATGACGTTGAGCAACGCCTGGAATTCTGTCAAGCTGAGAATAAACCGCTCCGAATCTTTTGAGGTTTCGTGTGTGGTTTCAGACAAGATGATCCCTTATCCTCTCAAACTTCGTCATGGAGAGTGTTCAGCTCAAGGAGGGGAAAAATCGCAATTTCGCTTTTTTCCTCAAAAGTGTGCTGTTGCTCACGCGCCTTTAGCTGTATTGAGCGGGAATCTGTAAATATTGGTTTGACACTAAATAAGAGCAAAACGAATTAAATGTTGTCGAAAAACTACGGTCGATAATAATACTTTCGATGTTGTCCGTGATTTTGCTTATCTTGCTCTGGATTCCCCACATTCTTCTCGTTCATACAAATCATCTTCAATACAAAAATAAGCAAACGCAATTTCAAAAAAATTAATAAAATTAATAACGATGTTTAGTTAACTGATTTGGAGTCCATGTCGGAATTGCTGCATCACCCTAAATATTCGAGATATCCTAACATAAGAGTAAAAACAATGTTTTTGGCTATATTTCGATGAATATTTCAAAAGGAATTATTATTTTTTTTCTCAAATCTCGTTAGAGAGTCTAAAAGTGCTTATGTTACTATTGTTTTTTGTCTTGAGGATATCGTTAATGATACCATTATTGTATTAGGTTTTGAATCTCAAACACTCTCTCTCTCTCGCCCTGAGATCTAAAGAATCTCTAAAGTCACAGTCATCGCAAATCGGAATTGATGCTTTTTAGGAAGCGATATTCGGTACATATTTTTAACTTACCGATCCTAAATGGGTTTCAACTTTCCTTATACAAGAAAGTTAAATATCTGGGAGTCATTCTTGACAGGGTTAGGAGGTTAGCATTCTACACCTACAAAAGGACCGTAAGCAAAATCTGGGGTCTCAGACCAACCATCACATTCTGGCTATCACGGACCGTGGTAGAGCCAACCTTGCGTGTCTGGGATACGTGTCTGGTAGACAGTGTGTAAACACCAGCTGTTCTAATTACCAATGTGCTCTGTTTTACTCCATCCAGGTCATAATTTACTATTTTATTATAGGCAGAGGGTTGAGTTGCAGGCAGTAATACTGAATGCAGTAAATTCTTGGTTCAGTAAAGAGTACGGATATATTACTATTCTGAGCAGACACATCAGGGTTGGTTATACGATTTCTTATAACTTTCTAAATAGAAAATCTAATTTTTTAATTCCAACTAGGGACTTTTCGGCTGAAGATCCGGTGGTTCCCAATGGGACGCTTGACATTTAAACTAATGGATCAAAGAAGGCTTTTAGGTTGCTCAGCAGTGCTTTCCAAAGTTATAGCAATTTTGAAAGCGGTTCAATGCTTGTTGAGTGGCGGAATTTTTCCAGGAAAATCTGTTGATATACTTGGACAGTTAGGCTGCGATTAAGTTCCTAACGAATACAGTTTCAACGTCGGCCCTTGTACATGAATGCCGAGGATGAAATTTCGAATCATTGGACAAGAAGATTATGGATCATATCTGTCCTTAGTGCAGCGCTAACAACCCTAAAAATTGTTTGCCAATCTTTGTGTTGAAAGAACTTTGGGAATGCTTGTACTGGGCTTGGACGCCCATAATGCAAGAAGAATATTGCAAAATATCTGAGAATTTAAGAGGGCATAGAATGTTGTTTCTAAATGTAGAAAATATTTTTAACAATTTTCTGCACTTTAAATACTATGCCACAAATCCCAGAACTGTAACTTCAAATTTTAATGTATATTCATATAAATGTAGGCACAGTTTGTTTGTAATATCTGTTGTGGTGTTTTTTGTTGTGGATTTTATTTTGCAAGTATAAAAAAATCTTCATAAATGCACCGCATCAGTTTCCTCAAAATTTGAAAAACGAAATTTAAGTTTTTTACTAACAGCTAAAGAAAGTTAAAAACAAACAATGTTAACAAGTACGGCAATACATTTTAAAAGAATAAAACTTGAATGACTTTATATTGTCGCATAAAATAGAACAATAAAAACAAGAAACATACAAATATAAGAAATAATATTTGACATTTAAATAACAGTTTTTTTTTGTAAATTTATAATCTTCTTAAATAAAATTTGTGTTCAATACCCTCATAATGAAATAAGTCTATTAAAAAATGCTTTGGCTTTGTGTTAATTTCTATTTCTTGAAATTTGAGACATTTTTAAACAATAAATTCCAAGAAATTTAATTACTTAAAAATTTAAAATATTTTTAAGGATCACAGGCATTTTTTGAATTATAATACGAACAGTTTAATTACTCTTTGCACTGAAGTAGAATGTAAATAGAAATATACAAAAGGCAATTGAAAAATATATTACATAGACTTGAAATCTAAAAAATTTTGAACAAATACTACAAAAGTAAATAAAACCAAATATTACGTCAAACTCAAATACCAAAGATATAAGCTCAAACAATTGTATGCACAGTTTTGATAAAGCTGTCTAACATAACGTTTTTGGAATTAGTATTGAATTCGACGTTATTAGTAATCATCCGGTTTGATAGAACATAAAAATTAACTTTAAAGTAAGCGCAAATAACAAAAATAAAAAAGTCAGATTGTAATCAAGCAGTTGATTGCTAAAATGCATACTGTTGACAAAAGTTTACGGGAAATAGCTGAAGATATTAGATCAAGATCTTCAGAAACTTAATACTATAGTTCACTTTTAATTTCCCCAGGAGAGGTCGAACATGCGTGTGCAGACCAACTAATTTTAATGTAACTCTGAATATGAACCTAAAATATTTTAATTTTGAAGAATATATTTATTATTATTATATTGATTTTCTTTCAACAGTGTGTTGGCCTAAAAGACGTGAGGCCACGGTTCAAACCTCAGGTCAGACATATATATATATATAAAATATATGTATATAGAATATAAATATAAAAAAATATTTCTTTGACTTCATCTCAACTGATTTCTGGTGAAAGTTTTGAAAGTAAAATAAAATTGGCATGAAAAGTTTCTCAATAATCTATCGTTCCGAGTCAACTTTAAACTGTTCGTTCCGCCACTCAAGTATAAAATTATACACACAACATAAGTGGTGAGAGAAGCCAGGTCGTAACACTGACTGAAGAGTTGTAATTTATGTATGTATGAACAAAAATCTTTAAATTTTCTTTTCTATGAAAAGACGTTTAGAAAACAATTTTGCCGCCAAAGGATAGCAAGCCCGTTCTTAAAAATAAATTTCGAAAAAATCTACTTAAATGTTCATTGCCGTTCGGACAAATTTCTCAGTTAACATTTCGAATTGTTTTAGATTTTTTTATAAAAAAAAATAAATTAAAATTTGTAAACAAATTTCTTGTATCGAAAGCATTCGTCGCAGTTTTGAAACAATTTTACTTTACTTAAATCTGCTAACTAGTTTTTGAAATATTGCGAAAATAATCTCCATCCGTACACCGAGAGCAATTGTTTGAGTCAGTGTATATTGTATTGAAATTTATATTTTAAAATATTATTGAAAAAGTAAGTACTATTGTTTTAAAAACCATTCCTTTTGAAAAATCAATCAATCTTTAATTTAACCGTAGATCGCGCCCTAAAAAGACTTCATAATTCTAGCTTATGTATCACTTTTGATACATACTTGTAGTACATACAATTGTCACGATTATTGATGGATTTTGTTAAAAAATTTATTTTTTTTATTTATTTTAATTCGCTTTACTAAAACTATTTTGTATTCTAACATGTTATTATCGGAAAAAAATCCAACACAGGGACCTGGACGAAAGTAATAGTGAAGACACTTAGATGTCTTCTTAACTTTCGACACGCAATCCGGACGCGGATATAAACACGCAGGGACCAAACGGCCAATAGGACTCCACTCCGAAGTAATACCACCGTAGTTCCGGAGTGGATGAGGGCTCCACGCACGGAGGATGAGACGACTTCCTCTATGGTGCGGTTAGTTACATTTACCCCTCCTCGGCGAGAAAAAAATGTCGCTTTTAAGAAATTTACGCCAAATTGCAGCAGTATGGTTTTTTACATGAAAATCAAACACTTCATGTCAGTTTGGTATTATTTTTTTCGAAATTGTAACATTTTGATATCTAGCACCCTTACTTTGTGGCGATTTATAAGTTTCCAATGGGGCAGCTTATTGTCACTCGCATCTGTAACGACCTAAATTGAGTAATGGCTGAAGCCTGATACTTCACACAAGTGTTACATTTCGTTAGAAACATTTGTTTTCAACGTCATGCGAGGTAAAAAGTTTCCCTTTACAATGGAACATCGATTATGTCAATAACAATGCTCTCTCTTTGATTCCTCTTTGGTTTCCCGGATACGGGTTTCCCCTAATACGGCTGTATGTAGTTACTAAGCGCGTAGCATGTACTTGAATCTAAAACTACCAATTCGATTTCGGTGGACCACGAAATTTATAACGACCATAAAGTTCAATTAGTTAATAATCTACAGCGACAAAATTATTTGGAATTTCAATAATTTCAGCTCATTTTTCGAAAAGACGTAACAGGTGTAAATTTACAATCGTTTCCGAGTAGCACATTATCAAAGCGAATGATTCTGTTATCTCATACGTACATTTTTGACCGAAATGCTATCATCTGTAATATCTATGAAATAAAACATAGAACGTAACACTTTATTTTTAATGTTTGTCTGTCACGTGAGATAAATATGAGAAGAACTGTAAGAAAGACTCTACATTTCAAGAAACACATGCTAGCAATCTGCGTGAATTTGGTAATATTTTCTCTTCCCAAACTACTAAAAGCATATGGTTCCCTGTTCTAAGTAGTACCATCTTTGGCGATAAGCATCCTATTGTCATGTTTGCTACTGTCAATACTTTCATCAGTTCATAGGACGTGCTTCTGTTTTCTTCTTTTTCACAGTCTTCAGCAGCAGGAAAATTACATACATACATACAAAATCGATCATTACAACCTTGGTTGTAAATTTGAAATGTCTGACCTGAGGTTTGAACCTTGGTCTGACGTCTAATAATCTAACACGCTTCATACTAGACTACGACTACTTCAATCAAACTAAAAAATATATCCAGAACAGAAAATTCAAGCTTTTCACTATCATCCAACACTTAACTGTCAATTCCTTCTCAAATACCACAAATAATAAAACTTCACAAAAGCTTTGAAAACTCAAAAAATTACATAAACAACACCAAAGAATCCGTAGGAAAGGCGTATGAATCAAAAATGATACATAAGCCAGAATTATTAAGTTTTTGAATTTTTTAAGCCCTGTATGAAATTTTGTATTTTTATTTGTTTTAAAATAATGGCGATAACAATACTAACGAATTAAAAATATCAGGCGTCTAACTTTTTCTGAATTAAAGTTATATAGTCTCAAAAACTGAAATGTATTTTTTACAAAGCTCGACCTACGGTTAATTATAGTTTTAAGAAAGAAATAATCTAAACTTTCATTATAATACTAAAAATCTTATTGTTTTATAAAGGGTGTTTTTTATAGAGGTATAGAACTTTAAGTTGCAATAAAACAACGATGGATTATTCGATTGACATGAATTTTATTTATCCGGAAGATAACCTTGTGGCATTACATTTTAAATATGATGGATTGGATGTAGTCCAATCTGGGCGTCCAATTTTCGATGACTTTTTCCAACATTTGTGGGCGTATATCGGCAATAATACGGCGAATGTTGTCTTCCAAATGGTCAAGCGTTTGTGGCTTTACCGCATAGACCAATAACTTTACATAGCCCCACAGAAAGTAGTCTAGCGGTGTTAAATCACAAGATCTTGGAGGCTAATTCACAGGTCCAAAACGTGAAATTAGGCGGTCACCAAACGTGTCTTTCAATAAATCTATTGTGGCACGAGCTGTGTGACATGTTGAGCCGTCTTGTTGAAACCATATCTCCTGGACATCATGGTTATTCAATTCAGGAATGAAAAAGTTAGTAATCATGGTTCTATACCGATCACCATTGACTGTAACGTTCTGGCCACCATCGTTTTTGAAAAAGTACGGACCAATGATTCCACCAGCCCATAAAGCGCACCAAACAGTCAGTTTTTCTGGATGTAACGGTGTTTCCACATACACTTGAGGATTACCTTCACTCCAAATGCGGCAGTTTTGTTTGTTGACGTAGCCATTCAACCAGAAGTGCGCTTCATCGCTAAACAAAATTCGCTTATGAAAATCAGGAACAACGGTAATCTCGTTTTGGGCCCATTCGACGAATCTACGCCTTACATGATGATCGTTTGGCTTCAAATCTTGCACGAGTTGGATTTTGTAAGCACGCAAACCAAGATCCTTCCACAAAATCTTCCATAAAGTGGATGGACACAGATCCAATTCCTGTGATCGATGGCGGATGGACTCATTCAGGTCTTCCGCAATGCTACGCTCTACAGCACCAATAGCTTCTTCTGTACGCACCGTACAGCGTCTCTGGGGATGCGAGTTATCAATAAGAGTAAACGTGGTGCGAAAACGTTCCATGGTTAATCGAATTAACCGCTCTTATGGACGATTTTGTCGACGATAAAATGGACGTAGTGCGCGACACGTTTTCCGCACAGAACCATTATTTTCGAAATAAAATTGCACTATTTGCAAGCGTTGTTCAGGCGTGAGTCTATTCATGATGAATTGTCAAACCAAACTGAGAATAAATCACTTGACAGCTGTTAAATCGGTCGCCATCTTGAAAAGTATTGCCAACTTAAAGTTCTATACCTCTGTAAAAAACACCCTTTAGAAAGATAAACCATGTAATATAGGCTGCCTTCCAAAACGTACCAATACAAAGTTTGAATGCAGTTCTACTACTGTATATAAACTATGTAGATATGCAAAGTAACCAATCAATGCATCAACTATAAATCCGATGCCTGATTGCTTTTTGACTGCGTTAAAAATACACATTGACGACGTTTTGAAATAGAATACATTGTATATATTTTGTACAGCGGCATTATAAGACACGATACTTTGTTCAAACACGAAGCAACTAAAATTTTGGAAGGCAGCCATAATTAATAAATATAAACAACTTATATTTTTATTTCTCACAAATACATTATAACAATCAGGCAAGGCGTATAGTTCTAATGCAGCTGTAAAGAATACAATCAATAATATTTAAGTTATTAAATCTTGTTAATTAAATGATTTTAATTAATTCCAGTACATACTGAATGCTTGGAAGCCTCTTCACCACAGCATGCTGCTATTCAAAATGAAGATTCAATAAATGTTTGCACATCAGTAGTCTCTTAAGCTCTAGCTAAATATGAAACAAGAGCTGAAAACGAACGAAAAAATGTTATTAATCATCTGACGCAATAAACACTTGTAAAGCAAATCTAACCTACTGCTAGCTGACAAAGTGCTCAACACTAGTCAAAAATTAAAAGTAGCCCAACTTTATGCGATAAGTGTCACCTGAAGAATACAACATAAGACATGTATTTCAATTCTGCTGTTAGTTAGAAGTCGCCGTAGTCTAGTAGTTAGTGTGTTGGCTTATTAGACGTAAAGCCAGGATTCGAGCCCCCGGCCAGACATCAAAATAAAATACAAAAAGTATTTCTTCGGCGACTTCCTCTCAGCAGATTTCTGGCAAAAACTCTGAGAGTAAATAAAATTGTATTGAAAAGTTCCTCAAAAATCTGTCGTTCGGAGTCGACTTTTAACTGTATGTCCCGCCACTCATGTATAAAATTAACACACAATACATAAGTGGTGTGAGAAATTAGGTCGTAATCCTGACTGAAGGGTTGTAATGTCTAATTATGTATGTATGTATGTTAGTTAGAAAAGTCAATGTTTAACTTATGATGGATTATATGCGACTCGACCTGTTACATATTTTGTCTTTGCAAAAATTTTGTCAAGACTACGGGCAAATTCTCATAGCATTCACGTTGCATGTGTTAATTTTATCCATGAGTGACGGGACCTACAGTTTAAAGTTTCATAGTAATTTTATTTACTTTTAGGGCCATTATTACAACTTCCCGTTAAAGTTGGATTTAGTTAAAGGTAACTTTAGCTAAAGTGAACTTTAAAGCCACCTTTAACTTTGTTTCGTTATTACAACCTATATATAAGATAAAGTTAGCTTTTGTCAAGAATATGGCAGTACAGGAGCAATGCGGATAACATTAAAAAAGTTTTTTTTCAAACGGCAGGCTTCTTTTTTATTGTATTTACTCATTTTGTTTATATTTGAAGCTGCCATATTGAAAATAATAATAATATTATATGTTCAGACATAAAATTAACTTTAAAAGTTACCGGTAGGATGATACTCCATTAAGAAATATTTTTTCATATTTCGTTTTGTTGGGGATGGTTGACCTGGGATTTGAAAAGTGTCATCAGGTCTAATAAGCCAACACACTAGCTACTAGACAATATAGTCCGCCACGGCGTAGTTTTATACGCTTCACTCTACCATAACAGGATTAAGCTTGTTTCAAATATAAGGCATAGGCAAGTTCACCTTACTCCTTGTATGCAACATAATCCCTTTCGTAAGAAACTTTCTTTCTTTCAAGCAATAAAAATAATTTTTTTTATGGCAATGAATTATTTATTATTGTTTACTTAATTCATAATATATTCTAATCACTTTAAATGAATAAATGTTCTTAACCTTCAACTCCCTTATAGATGTATGTTTTATTAAGTGCATAACTTAAGATTAAAAGGAGCTTTGGTTAATTAATTGTTTGTATTAAAGTTTGTGCCTTCATAAACCACGGTTTAGTCCTAACGCCTATTTACTGAGTAACGAACTAATAAACTTTTCAAGTGTATGTTTACCATATTATGGTCATTTAGTACGTGCTAAGAATGTTACATATAACAGTGAGAGTAGTAATTAGTAATACGACATCATCAAAAGTCTAAATATATATTGTTACATTTTTGCTTTTTAAACGTTGGAAATATGAGCTCATAGATTGCAAAAATAAAAATAAAAACAAATTTATGTTCAGTTTTAATTAATTTCTTTATTGTTCGCACAACTCTGTGTGCCACTGTTCACAACTTGATGTAATCAACAACAATTGTTTTGTTTGGATACTTCACTTTGCGCTCTTTTGCGTAAACAATAGAAATTACTAGTCAATTTGTTCGATAGATCTTTATAATGCAGATCTTCAAAGCACGTTTACTTTCTTTACTTGTTTATCATCTTTTTTTGTAGCTTTTGTTTACAATTTAAACGATGTGAAAGCAAAACATCATTTCCATTTTCGTAACAATCTTCATACATTATTTTCTATTACAATCAAAATTATGACATTAATTTTGCAATGACCACTTGCTCCGACCATAATCGACACTGTCAGGAGTGTTCCACTCAAATACATAAGAGGCATATGTGGTGCAACAAAACAACTTTAAAACCTAAAGTACTTAAATATCAAATACAGTATAATCTATGTTCAGAGGAAACCTTGATAAATTAAGTGAGAAACAGTATGAAGAAATCCATCAAGAGGTGGTAGTAGGTAGTTAAAAGACGTGAGGCGATTGCTCAAAGTCCAGGTCAGATATCTCCAACTAAACGAAATATGGGGAAATATTTCTTCGGCGACTCCCTCTCAGCAGATGTCTGGCAAAAACTCTGAGAGTAAATGAAATTGCCATGAAAAGTTTCTCAAAAATCTGTCGTTCGGAGTCGACTTTAAACTGTAGGTCCCGCCACTCATGTATAAAATTAACGCACACAAAATAAGTGGGGTGCGAGGCTAGGTCGTAATACTGACTGAAGGCTTGTAATGACCAATTTTTTATGTATGTGTGATGATTGCAATTGAAATGAGTTTCCATAAAAAACGAAAAACATAAATATTAGTTGACTTCTGCTAAGCGCTCAAAAGTGAAGTTGGTAAAGATTGTGGATCCAACAGACATTTCGAATAATTTTGAAATAAAAGCTCATTTGTTGAATTAAAACATATAGAAAATGTGACATGACGATTATTCTCTCTGATAACTACGGTAATTTTAGTCCTATTTTATCAAACGAATAGTCAATCTTTTCACAAGAGAATATGCAATTAAGAAACTAGAAAAATTAGGGAAAAAAGCACATTTGTACAATATAAGCATGCATACTGTTTTAAAGGAGTATATCTCCACTTTCTAAAAATAAACTTTGAATAATGAAAATCTATGCAAAAATGTCTGAATTATCAATAAATGTGTGTGAAAAAAATAAACAGTTTTTATCAAATAAAACAAGGTTTGCAGGGTTCGAGGAAAATAAAAAGATATAGCTTTTGAAGTAGATTTACAACTTACGCCTTACTTATTTGCAGTATTTGTCACACCGCGTAATTACTAGGAAGGCATATGGTATAGCAAATATGGAACGAATAAATTTCACTTACTTTTAAGTTCTTTTATTTGATCAAATCCGATACACAACAAATTAATCAATATATTATTTAGTTTGCTACGTTTTTATGTTTTGCAAAATATTATTTATTTATTCTTCTCTTTTTGGTCTTTATTCGTTTTTTTATAAAACCTTTATTTGTTTAAAAACAATACAGAGTAACCCTGGACGGTTACTCTTCATTTTTATACATTAAGGTTACTCTTCGTTGAATCGACGAAACCAATTAGGGTTATTGGTTACTGTTCGTCGAATCGACGAAGCGTATTTACTCTTTATCATATAATTCTTTTATGTTTGGCCAAATTTCGCTCTTTTTATCCACAATCTCGGTTGGTAACGAAAACGTTTTTTTATACAAACATAATAAACGCAACGCAGCAAACACAGCAGACTCTCAAAAGTATAATACATGGCAGCGCGACAAAAAGCAACGATTTGCTGGTTATTATCCTCAGAAAGGAGAGAATTAAAGCTAACTGTTGCAGAATTTGTGCTGGCAACGCATCAAGTACAGCAATTTATTCATTATCAATAATGCCACTAAAAGATTTTTTCGCATTATATTTCATACATCGCGTTTGACCGCATTATTCCACTCATCGCCAGCAAATATCCTCTCACCGTGAGCACTCATTGCAGCGAATGCAAGTATAAAGCAAAGCAGCAGAATCTTTTGCTGTTGTCGCGATGCCTTTAAAATAATCACTTCCATATACAGCCATGTTTTCCATTTTTCATAGATTACTACGTTTGCCGCGTTGCGTTGTGCGTTGTGTTTATAATAGAATTGTAGTCAACGAAATGAAACTCTTTTGTCAAAATAAAGAAAGCAACTGAAGCTCCCCTGTATATATTGTCCAGCCTATTACAAACATATTCAATTATATTTACTACTGCTTCTTGGCGATTAAATAAAATATAATTTTTTTAATGCTTATTTTTCTATGATCTTATCAAATGTAGAAAGAATAGAAATTGGATGAAAATTTTGAATATTGTTTATTCATGAAGATTATGAAATCCGAATTATTTTATGAGTTTTCAGTACATCCGGGTATTCTCATCCAATTACGATTTCTTTTTTGCTCTAAAACGTACACATTCGTTCTATAACGTACATAATATATCTGCAACATAAAAATGAATTAAAAATAATTTTTTTTATCAAAAGAACGTCCTTAATAAAATAATACGCTTACATAGCTTCATAATGAATTTTAAGAACAATCTTTATACAAGGAAATTGGAACTCTTAATGTTAAAAAGATACATATAAGAGTTGTTAATAATATTGTATGCTCTTCTGATTTCTAGAGAAGCAAATGTATTCTGACAGTGTATGTACAAATAAGTTGGCTGTTTAAATATTTATCGAAATTATAAACATTACCATATTATTACCCTTTATTAAGATTAAATTTGCGATAAGCACATACTTCGATATCCGGTCTATAAAACGTAAAAGCCTTAACTTTGTAGTATGTATCAGAGATCAGCAATGTATCGTTTTTTTGGTACTCATAAGCACTCATGAAATTTTAAGTAGAAGTGCGTCAACAATATTGAAATTTAACTTCTCTGATGCATTTGTACTCACTACAACGTCGATTTATAAATATGAGTACAATGAGTATGAACACAACGTTGACATCTAACTCGTACCATTTGAAATATGTTTGATTCATAAGCCTACTCATTCATGACTCGAATCATGAATTTACAGTCCTAGTTGTTGTTGCATTTACAAAAAAAAGAAAAAGACAAAGACAGCAAGCAAAGGAAATACACAAACTTCTAGTGAGTATTGTAGTGTTCGTACGCGAATCATACTTGTGATTCGTGTATACGATGAGTCACGGAGAGTTGAAATCAATAACATCAGCGGTTTGTTAATATGAATATGAGTAGTACTTCACATTCTTGATTTCTCACATCAAAATCATTACCCCTGAACCATCGAAACCATAGAAACAAATTATAATTAATGCTTTCCCCAAATCATAATTTTTTCTGGTACTGGATGATAAAATATGGTGTTGTTTAATCGCTGATTCAAGTGAACTTTCACTGTATCACCGTGTAATTATCGGAACTCTCTCTGTTAATGAATTATTTTGTTTATTATGTGTGTTTAAGTATAAACTTCAGGTGAATAAAGTAATAAAGGTAGACAGACAGAAATTTCAAACTCTTAAAGATTAAGTTTCACTTGCCAATTTCAATTTGTCAATTTAATGATACAATTGAAAACTTAGTGAAATGGCATAATTTTTTGAAATTAATTACATTCGTTAAATAACTACTGGCGCATATGGTTTTCTGGTTATTTTATGCGTTGGTGGTTGGAAAAATTTAATGATAACTTGTTTAAATTTAATACCTTTGCAAGGTAACGAACACAAATTTTGATAATAATTATAACTGTTTATATTGCTGATAAAGTTATTATTATCAGTTGGAAGTTATTATTAACAGTTGGAAGCAACATTACATTCTTTTTCATTGCGTCATTAAAATTGCATCAAGTGTGCTTCAGAAGGCATCAAATGCTACGTAATTGATGGAAGATCCATAGGGCTTGGTGAACATACGCAGGGTCATTATGATCAAGATACATTCGATCAGAGGAAGAAAAACACAAATTGGATGATAATATAGTTACGTTTTTACCTTTTAAAAACGTTTGAAATATAAGCTCGTAGATGGCAATAAAAATAAATGTGTGTTCAGTTTTAATTAATTTCTTTATTGTTCGCACAATTCACAACGATATTGGATGAAGATGACCACTTGAGTCAAAAACAAAACCTGGTACACTCAATGCCAAATAGGGTAAATATAATGTTTGACCTTTAGGGTATATTTGGGCTGTGATTTTTAAATTTACTCTTATTTCTTCTTGGGGTGCAAAAATATGTAATCACTCGAAATTTTTTCTTAATTTTCGTTTGGTTTGTGAAAAATATTGAAAATGTTTTTGTTGTATATTAAAATAGAAACAAATATATAAAATAAGTATAGAAGGCATTAATTATTTATACATATTATAGCTTAAAAATCATGAAATTGCTAGAACATATTAGGGTATCAACCTTTTGTCGTCCACTGTATATTAAAGAAATAAGAAAAAATAGTATAACAAAATTGACGTGCCAAAAACATATACAAAATAAAATTTATAATTATCTAGAGAGCAGTTACTTCATTTCAATATTTAGTAGAATTTCTTACAGTCAATAACATCCTCACATTGCCTTAAAGTTATTTGCTTTCACGTCATTTTAACTATTTTCCATAAATCGCCTGCATTTGCATTTCCCCACAGGTAATCAATAGGATTGAAGTCAGGAGACTGAGCGGTCCACAACATATCTTCAAACTTATTGGACCAAAATCAAACCTTGCCACTTAGTATGTTTCGATTCATTGTCTTTCTGAAATACTCATCTAAATGGCCATTTCGAATATGGAAACACCACTTCGTCCAATATTTTGGCATAAATATTCCTATCCATTATGGCTGTTATTTGATATGTTTGACAAACTCCACTGTACACAACACATCTCTATATCATTATTTCTGCGTCATCGTGATTAACAATTTTTTTTTCTATAATTTGCTCCATATTCTGTATGAGGCGGACGTCGGCCGTATACTCTGAAATCTCCCCCATAAAATAAAACCATTTTGCTTTCATCTCTCCAAAACATATTTCGTCATTGCTCTTTTTGCGAGACATAATAAAATATATGTTACCATCACTCCTATTATATTGACATCAACTTTATATTTCTGACAAAAAGTTTTTATAAAAGTCCTAATATTTTTTTTTTTGGTTTTGCAAAAGTTCCAGTCAGTTATTAATAATATTGTTACGAAAATGGAAACGGTGTAATATCGTTTAACATTAAAATGAGCAAAAGTTACACAAACAAATACGACGAACTTGGTACAAGTAAACCAACAACATCAGTATGAAAGAAAAGGGGATAGACAAGTAAGTGAGAACACAACAACAAGCAATGTGTACAAAATACACAAACAACAATGAAGTAGCGATAGAGTTCTCGAGAAAGTGAAACCACGAACATTCTACTTCAAGAACACTCGTTGCGTGTGAAGGAAATAGTCGTGGTTTGTTGCATAAGTCAAGTTGTAAACAGTGACACACAAAAGTAGTGCGAACAATAAAGAATTGAATAGAAACTAAACACCACTTTATTTTTATTTTTTTTTGCATTCAACGAACTCATATCTTAAACGTTTTTAAAAACGTAAACATGTAACAATATACATATTCAGGTTAAAACATTATTTGGTGTAATAATGTAACTTAAATTCTATGTATATCGTACTGAAAGTCGCACAGATAGAGACAAATATATAATTTTATAGGAAAAGAACATTACATTATACTTCAGTTTTAAAATAATTCTTAATCGTATTGGGATTAAATTATAGATAATTTCATATTTCTTTAACCTCTTGAGACCCTTTGTACACATCAGAGATCAGCAAGATTAGTAGAATCGAATCAGACTCATAATTTCTGATACTTATTTATTCATTCATAGTTATTTTAATATCTTGGAACCTTTCCTAAGATTCAAAGTTTGAAATACTTTTTTTAACGTTAACATACATTCTTAATTATTTCAACGTTGCTTACTTACTAAATTGCTCAGGATTACGACCTAGTTTCTCACACCAACCATTTTGTGTGCGGGACGTACAGTTAAAAGCCGTTTCCAAACGATAGATTTTTGAGAAAATTTTTCATGGCAATCTGCTGAGAGGAAGTCGTCGAAGAAATATTTTTTCATCCTTCTTCTGTCCGAGATAACAGAACGAGGGTTTGAACCACGGGCTAATGTCTAATTAATTAACATACTACCTACTAGACTATGCTGAATTCATTTAAACAATGCGATGAATCCTATTACAATTTTTTCCTACGTAGCTCAATTCATAAATATGAGACACTTTGGAGGGTTCAAAAGCTACACAGTATAATATAAATATTGTCCTGTGCTAAATCAATAAGGATTAATAGAAAAATTTTTGTCAATAACAGGAATGTGTTCTAATTTTTGTGGGTGATAAAAAAAACAAAAACAAAAATACTTAATGTAAATATAATGTGTTTCATATGTTTGTTATGGTTGTTAAGACACACACTTTCAGGTTAGTAATATCTACTAAAGTCAACTATACATATACTTTGTCTGCTACCATCTTAAACGCCCATATACCTGCAGCACCATTTCTGCCGAAAACATATTTCACAAAATATCCTTACCCAGGTGGTTGAGTTACCATACACCTTCACGACATACATACATACATACATTAAATATAAAATTCTTTGTTCTTTTCCTCATTCTCAACAAATATTGAGAAAGACTTTTAACATATCATGTGAAAAAAGCGTAATGTTTTTATGGTTTCACACTTTTCCGTACCGTATGAAGACATTATAGATAAGATTCCATTGAAATTCACATTTAAAGAAGCAAATGGCTACTACACACATAAATTTTACTACCTTCCTAAAAAGTTTCTAAGCATATTCATATAGCATATATCGAGCCATAACCGCAAAAATATCTCAAACGACAAAAACGAAATTTTACAGGGGAAGGTTTTTATTATTTATTTCTTGTTCAAATTAAGTTAGAAAGTTAAATTTTTTTTGTTATAACTTCATAAATGTACAGTGTGACCCTGAAATTTTTTTAGATTATGCAATTGATGGCAATGAATTTATTTGTTCCAAAAAACGATATATGAAAAATATGTCGCTTGAGATATTTTTGCGGTTATGGCTCGATATGTTCAAACGTATTACAGTGGTTCCTATCCTTCACCACCCATTTTATAGTATCGAGCTTTTGATGGTGATAACGGCTGCCTAGTTGAAGCTACATCTATCAATTTAGTTGTAATTTTTTCAGTCTGTTTTGTCAAATCACTATGGACGGATATATCATTTATTTATTCATTTATTCAGGCGTAAATACAGTACAACAAGATATTACCTTATTTAATAGTACTTCTAAGGATATGCCTATATACAAAGTTTGAGAAATTAGAAAAATAATAACCTTAAAAATAATTTAACATAATAAATATTATTAAAAACAAAAATCTATATTTAAACTATGCCAAAATATAAAAAAAATTAAATACACCCAGCTAATGGCATAATGTAAGTTGTGAGTTTTGTTGAGTAGAACTCAAAAATATTTTTTTTTATATTTCTTTAACCCTTCAAACTTCTTTTATTTGACAAAAACTGTTTTTTTGGACTTTACCCACATATTTATTGATTACACAAAGATTTCTGAACCGATGTCCAAAATTTAAATCTTATTAGAAAGGAGAGGGATGGCCTTTAAGCGCCAAAAGTGAGTAAACACCACTAAAATATTTCATTTTCTTAGGATAGCGAGAGAGAATAAATTAGAGTAGTCGAATAAATTCCCAAAAATAAAAGCGTTTATTTATTACTTATAAAATGTTAAAACAAAAACAACAATTTATGATAAAGGAACTTTTTTATAGTTAAGAACAAAACTGTTTTATACTTAAGAACAAAAGTGTAGACTCACTTATGGCGCTCACTGTATGTATATATGTATATTATTTGACCTAATATGCTATGAGGTTTGATGAGGTAAACTTAACATATGCGTTTTTTTTCATATTTTTTCAAGTTTGTCTGTCATAGTAGCAGATTTTAATTAAAAAATATGAAATAACTGATGACATTCTGAAAGTACATTATCTTGTGAAAAGATTGACACTTCTTTTGATCAATAATATAGATAAATATAAATATTAATATTTGCAAAAACCACAAATATTAGCCGAAATCTGGTGGTCGTGCAAACGTGAAATTGACACATTTTGTGATAAACAATCAAGATCCATCGAAAATTCTGAAAATTTTTGAACTGAAAGTTCATTTGATAAGATACCATATATAAAAAATATAACACGACTGTGATACTACATAAATAATAACTACGGTAATTTGTTTGTCCGATTTGATTAAACGATGTGTCAATCACTTCACTAGATAATGCACTTTCAGAATGTCATCATTGTATAATAAATGATGATTTTTAACAAAATGATGTTTTTTAACAAAATTTTGAGATTGAGGATAGAAAAAGTCATATTTTCCAAGTTTACCCGATTAAAACTCATAACACATAAGGTTGTACAATATGTTTATGTATACCATTTTAAAGGCTCATCTGTTCCATTTTCAAAAAACTTTGGATTTTAAAAATAGGTTAAAAAATATTTGGGTAATCAATAATTGTGTGTGAATAGATTAAAACTACCGTTTTTGACAAATAAAACAAGTTTGGAGGATTCTAGAAATATAAAAAAGAAATATTTTTGAGTTCTACAATCTACACTATGCCATTAGCTGTTTTAATTTTGACCGTGGCACTGTGTTATTATTAAAAAATATGAATAATTAATTACATTTGTACATTATCTTTCATTAAAAAATGTAATTATTGCAGTCTTGAAAGGCTTAGCATTGTTTAATAACTGTATGTTGTTCGGGAGTTCCTGAGACGAATTGCATTGGTGCTAAAGTGTCTCTCACATACTTGTTTACGGTATCTAACGTTATTAATTTTCAAGCCTCTATTAGATCTGAAGAAAACTAATCTCTTCAACAAATAATGGGGTTTCCTAATATACATAGATGATTATATGTAGGTGTACCAGAGTATGGCATTTTAAAATTTTTTCGAAAGATGTACTATTATGGATTTTATATGATATTCTGCTGTACCTTGTACGACTATAAACACATCTAGCAATATTATTTCAAGTGATTTTGAGTTTGGCTATATTATTATAAGCCAAGTTGAGTTTCCGCCTATCATCAGTATCGCAGTTTGTTAAAATTTCAGATCCATATATAAGAACAGGAATCAAATCGTTAGTCTCATTCGCAAATGTGTTAAGTCATACATACAGTCCGGATTACGACCAAGTTTCTCACACCACTTATGTTGTGTGTGTTAATTTTATACATGAGTGGTGGGACCTATAGTTTAAAGTCGACTCCGAACGACAGATTTTGGAGAAACTTTTCATGGCAATTTTTATTTACTCTCAGAGTTTTTGCTGTGTTAAGTCTCTTTTTTCAAATTTTGCAGGAGACACAAAAAACGTTGCGGCTTCTTCAGTTTTTAAACGCAAGTATTTTTACAAAATAGCTTTCTTTAAATGACCTAGATCAAAAATTAAGAATAATTAATAATTAATATTCGTGGAGTTAGCACGTCATGTTAAAATTTTTCGTAGTTTTGTGGACATAGCGTTTTTTTTGGTCGTAAAATATGTATTTGGTATAGTGTTATCGTTTTGCATTAAAATCTCAATTTTGGGAAAAAGTGGATTTAGCGCCTTTGCGAATTATACTAACGATATGTAGGAGTTCCAGAGTACGGCATTTTAAAAAAATTTCAAAAGATGTATTAAAGATTTTATATGATATTCTACTACACCTTGTACGACTATAAACACATCCAGCAATATCGTTATAAGTGATTTTAAGTTTGACTATATTATTATGGTTTATGAGTTTCCGCCTATCATCAGTATCACAGTTTGTGAAAATTTCAGATCCTTATAAAAGAACAGGAATCAAATATGTTTTAGCCAAATGCATACGTATGGCAAAGGGAGTCGAATCTATAACAACCCATAAGTTTCTAATCACACCGTAAACTTTACCAACGATGACATTAATGCGGTTAGGCCACGTTAGCCGATCATTAAACATAATACCCAGATAGGATGCTTGTTCAACAAAATCAATTTTATTCCCCCTGTTTATAATATATAACACAGAAAATTCTCTTTTAGTTCAGGAGAGCAATAAAATTTTAGATTTAGTGGGATTTAAACAAGTTCCGTTAGCCTCAGCCCAGTTGTAAATTTATTGTAAATCATCGTTGATCGAGTCTATACATAGTTTGATATTCTCAATACGAGTGCACCTATAAAGCTGAACGTCATCAGCGTACATATGTACGCTACAATTATCCAAAACATCAGGTAATATTGACCCCTGAGGAACACCTTTTCCAACGTTTAGCGAATTCGAGATGTTGCCTTTTAGGTAAACTCGTTGTGATCTGTGCATAAGGTAAGAATGTATAAGACGCTGAATTAGAAAAATGAAAGAGGGTCTGTAGCTTCTTCAATAATATTTTGTAATCAACCGTATCGAAAACATTGCTGTGAACTAAAAACGCTATGTGATTTTCATGTAGTTTCAACCTAAGGTCTTCAACTAAATTGACTAAAGCAGTAGTGCAGCTCCTAGCTTTCATAAATCCCGACTATTCATCAGATATGAAATTATTACTTACGAGATAATTATTTATTTGTCTAACTATGAGGTTTTATTTTAGACAGGAATGGAAAAATAGCTAATGGCCTGAATTCGTTGTTGGATTTAGGAATTGGAATGGTTTTCTACTGTTTCCATTCCTCATGGAAGGAGGATATAGTTAAAAGTGTGTTAAATAAATGGGTAAAATAAGTCAAAAGTCTAGATGACAAAGATCACCGAAGATAAAAAACCAAAGGAGTTTTCTGAGGGAACAAAACAACGGTCGTTATATATGTTACCATCAGGGGTGGGACATTAATATTAACAAATTTGTCATTGAGAGCGCTTACATCGACATCAGGAAAAGTATTATGACATTTTTGCCCAATACCAATATCCCGGATTACCTTCCATTTAGCCTTATTATCCAATGTGGAAGCGAATTTTCTGCTGTAAAACAATGTTTTCGCAATTTTAATGCGTTTGGTAACCTCACTACGAGCTGACTTATGAATGGTTTTCAGATCATCCGTTCTGAACCTCTTCCATCGCCTGTAGGCAGTGTTGCGATTATCAATTAATGATTTAATTTCAGCATTAATCCACGGTTGGTGTTTGGCTTTAACAAGTCTAATTCTGACAGGAACACAACTGTCATATAGCAGACGAACATTTTCCTGAATTAGTGCCACTTGGTCATTTACATTATCTAGTAGTAGTCTGATCCCAACAGATATCATCAACACTACTATACAAATGTATGTACTGCTTTCGAACTACCTTTTCCAAAATTCTAAGAAGTTTTACACCAGGTTGTGATGTTCTTAAATGAATATATGATTCTTTACAGAGGAATACTATCAAACTAGGTAGGTATTTGTTAGCCTTTCGACGTATATCAGCGCTTGTTATGCTCACCCTTACAGGATACCAACCCTACTTCCTATAAGAACTCTTTATCTTGTAATACATCCATAAATTTAAGTCCGCTTAAATAATATATTGTAGGTAATGGTTTTCTAAAACTTTATTGATTCATTAGAAAACTTTCGTTAAAAGATCTGGGAAACAAACTACAAACTCTAAGTATATTATCTTTCCTAAAATATTGGAATCTGAAGGGCATGAAAGTTGGGCAATGACATATAACGATCTAAGTGTACTTACTTTTTTCCCAACGGAATCGAACCACAGTACCTTGGTAATTCTCCCTACGGTGTTAATGTTCCACAATAGAGGATATGACATTTCTGTCTACTTTCCTCAACTTGGTACTCAATGCAGCACTTTATCATTATTAGCTAAAATATTCGTTTTCTTATTTCCGATCACTCCAGTTATCAATATAATGCGAATTGCTCCATAACTGGAGTAATTGTTAATCGTATTTTTACACTCCCAGCAAGATTTTTGATACCGTAAACTGTTATTGTCGAAATTTGCAAACCAATTCGGCTGAAATACATTGATGGTGCTTGTATCAAGTTCGATTAGTTTAGTAGGTAGTGTGTTCGTTAGGACAGGTCAGACCTATATACATACATAATTGGTCACTACAACTCTTCAGTTAGCATTACAACCTATCCTCTCACACCACTTATGTTGGGTGTGTTAATTGCATACATGAGTTGAGGGACCTACAGATCAAAACTCGATTCCGAACGACAGATTTTTGAGAAACTTTTCAAGGCAATTTTATTTAATCTTAGAATTCTTGTCACTGAGAGATAGTCAACGAAGTGTTTTTAATGTTTCCTTTTGTTGAAGATTTCAGACTTAGGGTTTGTACCGGGGTCCTACATCTCACTAGAGCTCACTTCCCTCTAGACTACGCCTATTAGTTAACAGCTACTTGGTTAATATAAATTTTAAGTTTAAATTAAAACAAATATCACTTAAAGGCATAAACTACTGCGGTCAAACGGATGTCTTTGAATTGGTTATTCATTTTATATTTCAAATCGTCTTAATAGTAATTTTTTTTTTGAGTTTATTCTTGAAGTTTCGATTGTTCCTTAAGTAACAAGAACTTTTCGATGTTTTATTTACAACTTTTCATTTTACCTCTAAACTCCACCCTGTTACAGTTTCTTATTATCCTGGCAATTCCAATAAAAATCTTGTAACACAAACTGAGTTTTATTTTAAATCCTTAAGGTACACAACGTAAGTTAATTGATTGATGTCTGTTTATTTAAAGAATTGAAGTAAAATGTGAGAAAGATGGCTTGTTACAGCAATTACATGAAAACAGTTGCAATTACAATGAAATTATGGTTTTAAATTAGTGTACTTTAGAAACTTTTCGTAAATAGTGTTAATGGTTTAATTTTACTTCTTCGGCAAATAATTTTTTTTAGGTTTGAATAACAAAATTGCGAATTCATTTGTAAAATAATAAAAAGAAGTAAGTGGAAAATGTTGGACTCGTATACATGTACTTAAGTTGTTGCAAACTGTGATTTTATTTTAGAAATCAATCAAACGTTTCTTGTTTTTGTTTGTTTTCTTGATTGTTGATGAAAATCTTCTCTTATCCTTAGTGTCCATGTGTATTTTTATATCTTGAGTCATAATTAAATTCAAACGACATTAAAAGTAAATAAAAAATAAAACAAAGAGAAGAAAATAATAAAATAAATATATAAAAATAAAAATACATAAAATAAACTTTAGAGAAATTAAAGTCTAATCCTGACTAAAGGGTTGTAATGGCCAATTATGTATATATGTAGTATGTCTGACTAGACTATGGTGACTAATCGAACTTAGATACAAGCACCATCCTTGAATGTAATCGAACACATCCTTTCCATCAGTAACAATCTAATGTGCATCTACATTCCTATATAGATTTCAGATTTCCATTGAAAGGTGGATATATTGTTACGTTTTTACCTTTTTAAAAAACTTTTAAAATATGAGTTCGTTGATTGCAAACAAAATAAAAATAAATTGGTGTTCAGTTTCAAATAATTCTTTATCGATCACACAACTTGACGTACATATGTAACAATAATTTGCTTGTTTGTCATTCTTCTTTGCTCTCTCTCTTTGCACAAGCAACAACACTAGTTCGTTAGATCTGTATAACGAAGATATTTAAACCACGATTGTTTTCTTCACACGCAACGCGTCTACACCAGGGTTCGTCAAAAAATTTTTGGTTATGTGTTAGTGAGTAAGGGAGAGAAAATAAGTTGAGAGAATTTATTTATTTACAGCCATAGGAAAGTGTTAGTAATATACGCTATTTTTATTTTCATTTCATCAGCATACATAAGTAAAGCTATATAACTTTGGCTTAATAATTTTAGATAAATAAAAATAAAATAAAAAAATCCATTTTTTATTAAAAGAACATAAAGCTATCCATCTTTGGCTTAAAAATTAGGCCATGTTTTTTAGATAAATAAAAATAAAAAGAATAAAAAACCCATTTTTTATTAAAAGAAAAAAGCGAACATTCCAAAGCATTTAAAAAAATTATACTATGCGACAAAATAAAAAAAAAACTGAAATAACAGAACATTTTTAACATAAAATATTTTTTGAGTGTTGTGTTGAAATAAAATGATGAAGCATCCGCCGCACATGTGTTCTTGTCGCAATCTGATCGACAACTAAATGAAAAAACACAAGAATGCGTGTGAGTTCTCTTTGCACAACTGTGCTATGAAATGGTAAACTATGGTCTACACACAAGACTGCCTGAATTTTAACTGCCCGTTTCCTGCTTTCTCTTGCACGTAGTCGGTCTGATGAAGATTCTTGAAGTAGAATGTTCGTGTTTTCGCCTTTTCGAGAATTCTTTGGCGACTTCATTGTTGTTTGTGTACTCTGTTCACATTGCTTGTTGTTGCGTTGTATTTGTTAGTGTAGCTTTTGGATGATCCATTTCCATAACAATATTATTAAACTCACGTTAGTCTAGTCAGTAATGTATTGGTCACTGTTCAAACTCCAAGTCAGAGATCTCCAACAAATCGAAATAAAAAAGAATATTTCGTCGGTGACTTCCTCTCAGCAGATTTCCCATCCTAAGAGTAAATGAAATTGCCATGAAAAGTTTTTAAAAAATCTGTAGATTGAAGTCGACTTCCAATTATAGGCCGCGTCACTTATGAACAAAATTAACACACATAACACAAGCATGTGACAAAGTGACAAAATCTTCTTCTAATTCCAGGAATGTTAAATAAAATACTGAAAGGTATTTTATCGACGGTTGCACTGTTATTCAAAGGCTATTGATGTGGTTGACAAATTATATAGCGCGTCAAACAGTTTTCTGCTCTTTTTTGATTTCATTATATATGAAAAGCAAAGCAAATAATTGCTAAAATTACTTTACGGGTGCGTTTTTACCTTTTAAAAACGTTTAAAATATGAGCTCGTAGATCGCAAATAAAATAAAAATAAATTTGTGTTTAGTTTGAATTATTTATCTTTATTGTTCGCACAACTTTTGTGTGCCACCATTTACAAATTGACGAATGCAACAATAATTGCTTTATTTGTTATTCCTTCTCTGCACTCTTTTACATAAACAATAACAACTATTAGACAATTGTTCGACAGATCTTTGTAACACAGATCTTTAAACCAAGATTACTCTCTTCAAACACACCGCGTCTTTACACATGACTGACTGCTATGCATTGCCTTTTATATGGCAACGTAAACAGTCTGCTGAATGTTCTTGAAGGTGAATGTTCGCTGCATCGCCTTCTCGAAATATATATACATAAATGTTTTGTTTACATTTATTCTTGTAGTGTTTGTTGGTATATTTTTGTATAATTGTTTATCTTTTTTTTTTTTGTTTATCATTTTTAATTTGTTAACAAGTTCATTGTTTTTAATTTTAATGGTAAACATTGTAAAAGCAAAACACCAGTATCTTGATATTTCTATTTTCGTAACAGTATGTTCCATTTCATGAACGTTCAGCTAATTCACTTCAGTTGTGTTTTGTAGCATAAAGTTTCTAAAGCTATCGATGAATAAAAATCTTCATAATTGTGTTGAAATAAAAAATTAATTGTTTGTAGTTAAGCTGGATTCACCCATTGTTTCGGAACAAAATTCTTGTTCCGGAACAAATTCAGTTTTTTGAGAGTTTGTTCCGAAACGATTCACCCACTTCGAACAATTGTTCCGTAAAAACAGGACTACCATATGAAATATTTTTGTAAACGATGCTTGTTAGTTTTACAATTAGGCAGCACAGTAGCCGATGACTGCAATTCGTTTGTTTTCTTGGCTTAATTATTAGGTTTTTAGTAATATTCAACAGTTATTTGTTTTTTATAATTAAATAAACAATATAAACAAACAGTATTAAACAACCGCTCTGTATTTTATTACACAATACAAATATACATATAATATGATGTGGCAGCTCAGTTCAACTTTACTTCAAAAATTAAAATATCTGGCAGTACAGTACGATTGTTTCAGAACATAAATTAAAATTAAACCAATTCGAGCTGAAATTGTTCCGAAGCAATCTTACTCTCTTTCGATGTCTTTCTCAAAAAGAGAAACGTCAAACTACATATAAAAAAATTGTTTCGGAACAACAATTTTGAATCCAGCTTTAGTGCTGAAATATTTTATTTTTACTTTTTTTTTCTTTTAACATTTAAAACATTTTGGTAAACATTAAATAAAGATTTATGATTTCCATGCAACACATGCTAATAAAACGTGGAAGGAGTAAAGTGAAGTAAATAATATCTGTGGAGGCTTGAATGGAATATTGAAGATTCATCAGATTTTCTTTATTGCCTTAAATACGCAACAACTATATTCTTTGTTTTTTAAATGGCCATTATTATTTTTGTTAGATGCGTGGCATAAAAGTCGTTTAGAGTGAAAGTTTCGCAATTAAATTTTCATGTAAAACCAAAATTGGTTTTTATGATTTTGGGTGGAAACGTACTCATATTGTTGTTGATTGCTCAGTTTATGTAGTTTTTGTTAACAGAGTGTCCGTTGTTATTGAATATTAAAAATTATAAGTAAAGTAATCCCTCGATAGTAGCCGTAGTCTAGTAGGTAGTTTGTCGGTTCAATCTCCAGGTCAGACATCTGGAATGAAACGAAAGCAGATTTTTGGCAATTGCCATGAAAAGTTTGTCCAAAATCTGTCGTTCGGAGATGACTTTAAACTGTAGGTCCCGCTGCTTATGGTAAAAATTAGCACACACAACATAAGTAATGTTGGTCGTAATTCTGACTGGAGGGTTGTAATAACCATATATCATGATCGTTTAACTTCACAACAACACTTCAATATTAATTTTGAAAAAAAAAATCCTTCATTTTACTTTCATTTCAATTATTATTACTATCAGCTATTAATCAGTTGGGCATTAATTTTGGTCTTAAAGTTCTTGCTTATAAAATACTGAACAAAGATGAGAATTTTAATCAAATACTTGTGTTTAGTGATGAAGCTCATTACTGACTCTATGATTCCGTCATTCAGCGAAACTATCGTATCTGAAGCGAAGACATTACATTACATATGCTAAATATCAATGATATTTAGTCCCATTCATTTGATTTAACGCTGCTTGTCTATTTTTTAAGGGGCACAGAACATAAGTGGTGTGAGAAGTTAAGTCGTAATTCTGCCTGAGTGGTTGTAATAACCAATTATGTATGTATGCATTATTCTTGCGGCCAGTTCTCACTATTGGAATTGTATCTATTCTCGTTCCACTATCTTTAAGAAAATGTTGGAAGTATGTTCTTAACGATAGACAAGAACATGGCTGCTACACTATCGGTTTGATAGAGTAGGAGAACATTTGCAAAAGGTTGTAAGCAAATAACAAAGAGTTTGAGAGGAGCATATTACGTAATTAGTGTTAGCTAAGTTTGCTTGGTGTACTATAGCAACAACAGACGGCAGGCCTAAACATGCTTAAAACGAGAAGACGAATTAAAAGTCGCATGTTGCATATTGTGAGCTCTTCTATGAGCTTCTTAATTATAACTTCCTCATTTAGTTTAAATGAAATGAAGTGGGATGACAAGAAACTAGCAATTGTAATACGGTGTTCAGATACGCACCTTTATTGCGTAAATCGCAATAAATGCCATTATTGAGCTCAATATTTCATATAAAGTTTCAAATAATTATTGCGCAATAAATAATATTGAGTATAACTTAAAATGCAGTGAGCATATTACAATTAACTGAACACTTTTTGTTTATATTTAACAACTCAAATGACAACAATGACAAACAAAAAACTAAACAAAAAAAAACAAAATAAAAACAATGTTGTTGAAACAACCAGCTGTTTTGTTCACCAGCTGTAAAATGAATATTGAATAAGCAATTGAACTGTGTGTATTATTATGCCAGAACACTTAAACACACTTAACTGAATATTGACTCAATAAAAGTGCATATCTGAACATAATATAAGGCTATAAACACAATAAACACAATAAACACAACGCAGCACACACAGTAATCTTTTAAAAATAGAATACATGCGTGTATATGGAAGCGATTATTTTAAGAGCAATGCGGCAACAATCAACGATTTTGCTGCTTTGCTTTTATGTTAAATTCTATTTTTATTCACAGCAATGAGAGAATTGGTGCTCAGAGCGAAAGGATTTCCAACGGCAATGCGAGGATTAACACTGTCAATACAATAGGATGCATTAAATAGATGAAATATAACGCGATATAATGTTTTAGTAGCAGCTTTGACTTAATCAACTGTTTATTTTTTTATTTGTTGCCATAGCAAATAAACGCAGCATAATAAAAAATTCCAAAATGCTGCATTGCGTTTATTGGTTTTATAGCATAATACTGATTATAACCGTCTACAATAATTGGTTGTATTTTCAACTCCAAGCAGTGTTGTATATTGTTACGAAAATGGAAACGGTGTAATATAGCTTAACATTCAAATGAGCAAAAGCTACACAAACAAATACAACGAACTTGTTACAAGTAAACCAACAACATCGGTATGAAAGAAAAGAGGATAGACAATTAAGAGAGAACGCAACAACAAGCAGTGTGAACAAAATACACAAACAACAATGAAGTCGCGACAGAACTCCCGAGGCAAACACGCGAACATTCATCAGACTGATTATGTGGGCATATAAAAAGGCAAGATAGAGCAGGCAAAGAGTAGTAAGAATTCAGTCAGTCTTGTGTGAAGGCACGGTGCGTGTGAAGAAAACAGTCGTGGTTTGAAGATCTCAGTTGAAAATATCTGCGTTGTAAGCAAAAATAATATCGAACAAGAAATTATTGTTGTATTCGTCAAGTTGTAAATAGAGGCACACGAAAGCGGTGAGAACAATAAAGAATTTACTTGAACCAAAACACCTTTTTATTTTTATTTTGTTTGCAATCAACGACCTCATATTCTAAACGTTTTTAAATTGGTAAAAACGTAACAATTTTATTATATTGCTGCTTCACAGAAAAGATACTTCTATCTTCAGATTATTTTTTGGGGGTATATTTCAAAGGCTGCCGCATACAGTTTGGATTAAGAGGGCAATTCAGTAACCAAGTTTCATATTTTATTATCAAAAGTCTATGCAACTGTTATTTATGTTTGTCCTTCAATTGAGAAACTTCCACTGGGACATAAGACAGGATGCATATGATTTATTTATTCTACATATTTATTTAACAGTGTAGTTAGTAAGTACGAGAGTGCTTCTAGTTTTTATCAGGCCAGCTTATCTTGCACAGGTCAGGGGAGACGAGGTTGTATTTCGTTTTTGCACAAATATGCAGCAATTCTTGACAGCATTGGAAATGTTCTAACTTTCTGGTTTCTGTTATCATTTGAGATTATTTGATAGCTTCTAATTCTATTATCGCAATTGAGATACTCCACCTAAAGCTGTTCAATTGCTAATGATTGATTATTTTGTTCCCTTTCAGCGGCTCAAATAAAATTTTAACTTTGGATAATACACAAAAAAGAATTTAAAAAACTATTTTTTTCTGAGCATAGCATAAATATTTTATCATCTTTAATTGGCCTTTAGGGCTTTTAATATAAAACACAGACGAAGGCTATTTGAAAACCTATTTGAAATCAAAGAATTTCAAAAACATTCATTTGAGTTATAAAATAATTAATTTTCTTTCATTAAATGAATTCATATATGACTGCTTTGAATAAAGAATTTTACACAGATTGGACAAGCCCTAAACAAAGCATTTACTACATAATATTTTAATAGTATATACAGTGGTGGCCATATAATTACACCATTCGTAAAAAAATTCTGATGAATTGTGGCGAAGTGTGTTGAAGAGCCTTTCCCCGATGTCTCTGTCAGCCTTTAGTACAGATTGATGTGTAAATGTTATAAACAATAAAGTTTATCCCCACGAAATATTGTTGGTAAGAACAATAAATTAAAAAATATTGCTTTAAAAATTAAACTATTAAGGGCCATTATTATAAATTGCCGTTAACTAAAGCGAGGATTTTAACGGGCAGATAAATTGTTTTTCATTATTATTAGTGGACAATGTGATAGAAGTGAGAGTTAAGCTAAATTGACGATCATCCCAGCGGTAACTTTTAAAGTTAACTTAATTTTTGAACTTGCCATATTTTATATTATTTTCAATATGGCAACTTCAAATACAAACAAAATGAGCATATACAACAAAAAATCGAAGCCATTTGTTACCACTGTGTTGTGTTATCGAAATTGCTCCGGCACTACCATATTTTTGAAAAAGTTAACTTTATTTTATCATTATATTGTAATAACGTAAATAAGTTAAAGGCGACTTTAACTAAACCCAACTTTAACGGGAGGTTGTAATAATGGCCCTAAAAGTAAATAAAATTACAATGAACTTTAAACTGTAGGGCCCGTCACTCATGGATAAAATTAACACACACAATATAAGTGGTGTTGAGAAGTTAGGATATAATACTGACTGAAATAAGATATATTCATTGTTAGGGTAGCAAAACTATGGAAGCAACATCTTTCATAAAAACATCGGTGTTAAGAAACATCGATGTTCAAAAACATCGGTGATGAGACCTATGCGTCCATTTTTTTTCGATATTATTTATTATTTTATTTTCCTATCGTTAAATAGCTAAATATAAAACCTAAAGCAACATTTTAGCTCAACGCCATGTACATACACATCGTCATATGATTTCATAAAATCCTAACAAAAATTTAAAATCTACTCGTTGATTGATTATGATAAATGTTCCTGTACAATTTTCCACACTTATGATAAAAAACGACTTTATGATCAAAATGTGGTTTGATTTTTTATGTGAAAGTATTGCATAGTGTAAGATTTAGTCATTCTAGGGAGGCAAAATTAAATATCTTGGAAAAAAATTATGCTAGACTTATGAATTTTGGTACAAGGTGTCACTAGGTCAATATGTACCATTGTCAAAATTATTAAACATCGGATCACTGCCACTCCCACCTCTCACACAACTACAAACATTTATTTCTGATATTATTCGCGTTGGAAAAAGCGGTATGTATGCATGACAATGTTTAAAATAAATAGTAAAGAGGTGGAAGTAACAATTTATTTTGGTTTTAATTTTTATTTTTTAATTTCTTTTATTATATTATATTCTTTTTTATTAATTTTTAAATAAGAATGTATTTCATATGTACATTCATAAACATAAATTTAAGTAAGAATAATATGTTAAAATTTATAGTTTTCTTCTGGTATTTCTGAAAATTTCAATAAAGGTATTACTTCAGGGGTCAATGCTGCTTCTTTATATACAAGAGATTTTCGCAAACTGTTTATATATGGATGAGATGTTTATTAAATCTATATTAGTGTCAGTTACGGCAAATCTCGGCAGATAATTTTATGCGTGCCTTAAAGTAGGTACTTCAGAAGTTCGTATAAAACTAATTTGCTGTTCACCTGTTATGAAGAAAAAAATTTATCTGTTAAACAATTTTTTTTCTTAGCTTACCAAAAAAAAGTAATTATTTAAACGAAATAGAACGAAAATATTTTTCGAGGTTCTAAAAGTAAATTCTCGTGACATTAACAGCGAATAAGTTGGGCTTCAAAACAAACAAAAAATTGTTAAAAAAAATTCCATTCCAATAAAAGTTACAAGGTTTTAAGAATGAGAAATATCATGTAACTGTTTTGGTTGTTTTTAATTCACTCAAAAATATAAAAGTTTGAAGTACCGTTATAATGTTATTGTTGACAAATTTCTTATTTTATAACAAATGCTCTTTCATATTGGATAAAAATATTGACTCAAATTGAAGCTCAAAAAAACGTGCTCTTGAAATACAACACTTTTAATAAAGAATGACTTATTTTGTAAGAAAATTTAATAGAATAAAAAATAATGCAAAAGTCAAGTGTAAAAGAGCTCAAACTTATCGTTCCGGTGAAAAAGTCGTTTTAAAATATCAGGGAATGATATGAGAAATCATATTTTTGTTTTATTATATGTCCACCACTGTATTTAAAAAAAATTTAGTTGAAGAAATGAATTTATTCCGTTTTTAGAATCATCTTACGTTAGACGGCTTTTATAAAATAATATCGACTGTATCTCTCATATTTCCCACTTCTTAATTTATTATTTCAATGCAACAGATTATTTACAAAATATTAACTTCAGCGCATAGGGCATAGGAACTTCAATATAAAACTTTGAACCTTTTTCACATACAGTTTTGACACTGGCGTTTATCAAATAGTTTAGTTTCGAGATAAAAGCATCAACTTTTGTTTTAATATGAAATGGCTTTAGGTGCGAATTTTGACTCTTTTACCCTTTAAAGTTAATTTCTAATCCTTCCATACATTTATGCCTTCATATGACTTCAAAGCCATTTATTTTTCGACTATAAAAGCTTTAGATTTCATATGAGCAGAGGAATAGACGAATGGATGGAAACAGAAAAGTATAAAAGAAATAAAGATGTATGTATGTGATATGAGTTAAATAACAAATTAACTTTGAAATCTTTTAACACACATAATCTTTTCACACACATAATCAAGTAAATAAATGAATGAACACTACCACATTAGCACAATACATGCATCACATACTTAACAAGTGTAAGGATAATGGTTATTTCACTATATTACTTTACAAGTTAATTTAATGAATACAAAAACTAGAATATACTGTGGTGGACATATAATTTAAACATTTGTTCGAGTGGTGGACATATAATTTAAACATTTGTTCGATTTTGTAAATGATTTCTTGATATTTCAAAAGGTACTTTTGCACATGGTTCCAGCTTTATAATTCTATTCCCTTCAATTTTCTAACAAAATAAGTTATTGTTAATATCACGGTGCGACAGTCAAAATACACCCAGCTAATGACATAGTATAGGTTGTGAGTTTTGTTGAGTAGAACTCAAAAATATTTTTTTTTGATATTTCTCGAAGCCTCCAAACTTGTTTTATTTGACAAAAGCGGTATTCTTGACCTTTTCACACAAAATTATTGATTACCCAAATAACCCAAAGTTTTTTGAAAAGAGGACAGATGGGCCTTTAAATTGGTATATGTACACAAACATATGGTTCAAACTTACTTGTTGTGAGTTTTGATTGGGTAAACTTGGAAGATATGAATTTTTCGTATTTTTTCAGTTTAGCTATTCTTAATTGCAAAATTTAATTAAAAAATATGAAATAAGTGATGACATTCTGCAAATACATTATCTTGTGAAGAGATTGACATTTTCTTGGATCAAATCGGTATAAAAAGGATAAACAAGTATACAAAAATGCAAGAACAAACAATACAAAAATATATGTAAACAAAATATACAAACAACAGTGAAGAAATGATGTCTACATTTATAAAGAAGGTGAGGCCACGAACATTCGACTTGAAGAACATTCATCGTATAAAAGGCAACACAAAGCAGTAAAAGTTAAGTCAGTCTTGTGTGAAGACGCGGTGTGATTGAAGATAGAAATCATGGTTTGAAAATCTCCGTAATAAAGATCTGTCGAACAAATTGACTGTTAATTGTTGTTGTTATGCAAAAGAGTGCAAAGAGGAATAACATCCAAAGCAATTGTTGTTGTTTACATAAAGTTGTGAAGAGTGGCACACAGAATTGTGTGAATAATAAAAAGTTTTAATTAAAACTAAACACAAATGAATTTTTATTTTTTTTGCAATTTACGTGCTCATATTTTAAACGCTTTTAAAAAGGTAAAAACGTAACAATATATATCGATTTTATAATAACACGAAACGATATTTAAGGTTTTTCACAAACCAAAAGAAAACTGAGGAAAAGTTTCTGGTGCCTCCATATTCTTGCACCGGAACAGTGTAGGTACCTCCAAGAAGAACTCAGAGTAAATGTTAAACTCAAGGACTCAATATATTCAAATGTTATACTCCATTTAGCCCATTTAGCATTATATGTACCAGTTGTTTAGCTTTTTCTGTTGATATTTACAGACATTCACTCACGATCCAGTTTTTCATTAGAATTTTCTTTCAGGTTAAATGACTATGTAGCCGTCCTTCCAAATAATCTCCTAAATACTCTCTTGAAGTCATATCAGGACTGTACAAGAGTATTAAGCATGTGGGGACTTTGGTAGGTTAGCAGCAGAATGGTTGGGTTCAATGACTTTTTGAAGTAATAATCACTACGAATTCTTAATTCTTCCGCACTTTAGGCGAATTTGTTCTTTAGAATGTTTAAATACTCCGTCTAATTCATTATTTCCTCAATAAATAGCGAACTGTCCACACATCGCCACAGTATTATACTACCGAGACCATGCTGAACGGTTTCTTGAGAACATGAACGAGTATTTGCAGTCCATCGAAGATCCTAAGACAATACAGTTTTAGGTCTACATAGAATTGTTTTAATCACTTGAACGCCTCTCTTTTTATATATATGTAGCAATATAGCATATGCTTTTAGGAAACGCCAATTTTATACTACAAAAAAAAACTTATTGTGATTCTGTATTTAAAATTTCAAATAATCTAACCTTTTTGGCAATAATTTTTTATACTAATTTTTCTACTGGTAGTTATAGCTTCGTTAGCGAATATATAAGTGTATTGCAAAGGCAGTAATGCATAAACAAAATGCTAGAAAATACGTTTTTAATATTCAGGTGGGCTTATGCCTTTCCTGAAAGGATAAACCAAAAACCACTTCAACCGTATATATACAGTGATAATTAGAATAATAATTGGTGGTGTGCACTTATTGAATACTTTTTATATCTTTGTTACTTTATTAATTACATAACATACATACATAATTGGCCATTACAACCCTTCAGTCAGGATTACGGCCTCGCTTCTCACACCACTTATGTTGAGTGTGCTAATTTTATACATGAGTGGCGGGACCTATAGTTTAAAGTCGACTCCGAATGACCGATTTTTGAAAAACTTTTCATCGCAATTTAATTTACTCTTAGAGTTTTTGCCAGAAATCTGCTGAGAGGAAGTCGCCGAAGAAATATTTTTTTCATACTTTATTTTGATGTCTGACCTGGGGTTTGAACCGTGGCTTTACGTCTAATAAGCTAACACACTGCCTACTAGACTACGACGACTTCTGTTAATTTAACTTTATTAATTATTAATTTTTAAAAATTATTTTTTTTAATGTTTGCAATACACTGGTGTACCTCGAGTTTAAAAAGAATGAAAAGCCCCAAAACTAGCATATACTTCGAAACTTATCCTATGTTCAGGCATGAATTTAAATTGATTTCAATATTCAAAATTCGTTTAATTAACAAAATTAACTTTTTAGTGTTCAGGCATACGCAAATCAGCTTATTCAATAATAATTTGACAGCTGGAAAACAACAAAATTTTTTTTATTTTTTTATAACAATTCATAAATTTAACACTAAACCTTCCTCGACGGGAAAAATTGTTCATTTAAATTTTTTTTTCAGAATTTCGTGAATATAACACCGCTATTTGCCTTTACGACCTCTATTAAAAAATACTTCGAATATATTTTTGAAGATTTACTCCTATCTTGTATTTTGTTTTTACTGAGGAATACATGTAATCTACGCTAACAAGAGCGGGAAGTTATTTGCCCTGAGCACACGTTCTTTGTGTTGATTTGCTATTTTGTGATATAAAACCATTAATTTTGAAATTTTTGACATTGCCTGGTATGATTCGGTATATTGTTTGTTTTCTGGCAGAAGCGAGTATTAGTAAAAATTTCTAGTGCTATTTTGTTAATAAAAATTCGTACTTCATTGTTTTGTCATAGTCCCCCAAGATTTCGAAACATTCAAAATATTTTAAATCGTTAGAAATTTTAAATAATATGTAGTAGAACGAGAATAGAATAGCAATAAAAATACAAGAAGTATCCGTAGATTTTGTGTTATTAATATTAATAAACTTACCTTCCAACTCACTCGCCATTTTTATTTGACGTTGCAAAATTTGTCCGGATAAGTTGTAACGTTCGCACTGAACATACTTATGACAGTACTGCTGTTTTACTCAATATTATAACAATTTCCGTATTTATTGCGTAAATATTAATTGAAACTTTATATGAAATATTGAGCTCAATAATGGCGTTTATTGCGATTTACGCAGTAAAGGTGCATACCTGAACAACATATTAACTAATTTAAATAAATATTGAATTGCAAGCACATAGTACGTTAGCGGGACGATAACTCGACATTTAAAACCAAACCTGCTAGATACACATCGCATTAGATGACCAGCATTATCTACTTCTATTTCTGTTTGTGAAGTGAAATAGTAGGTAATGTGTGGGCTTATGGGACAAGAGCCTGTAGTTCAACCTCTGAGAGTAAAATAAAAGTGCAATGGAAAAATTTCTCAAAAACCTGTCCTTTAGAAGTCGGCTTTGGACTGTAGATTCCACCACTTATGAATAAAAAAACCTACAACAGGGATGATGTGAAAAGCTAGATCGTGATCCACTCCAAAAGATTGTAATGACTAACTAAGTAATCGTCGTAGCCTGTGAAATTTAAATTACTCCTGTTCCTAATGAGATTTTGAAAAATGTTGTAAACAATTTTGGTGACCTCATTCTTCTTTATACACACACAAAATTGGCCATTGCAACCCTTCAGTCAGGATTACGGCTGATAGACTTGCATTTGTCTTATTGATGTCAATGGCTTTGTTGAAATGTCGGCTGGTCGGAAAGGGCTTTGATCATCTCCTACAGCTTCGTGTGGTGAAAGAATTTCTGATTTGCTGGGCGAAAAAAATGCTGAAGAAGATGGATCCGCAGCAGATTTATAGATATAGTCAAGAATCCTATTGTAGCATTAACGAGGCAGAACATCAGGCAGATAATACGCCAGAGACTTAAACTAAATCAGATTAATAGAAAAAACCTGTACTAATTGCGAAAGGCGAATGTTTGGGGATTTTTGGTTTTTTATCAGGAGTCAATTATCTTAGTTGGTTGTATCTTCTGCATGGAACAGAGTGGGCCAAGAAGAATGGCAATTAAATTTACTCTCAGAATTTTTGCTAGAAACCTGCTAAGAGGAAGCCGTCGATAAAATATTTTTCATTTTTGTTTTGTTGGAGATGTTTGACCTGGCCTCACGTCTAATAATGTCAACACATTTATACTACGGCGACAAACATTAATGCAGAATTACATTAATTTTTTAAGAATTCAGAAGTGAGTTGAATCACTGAAAGCTCGATATACAAAATTTGTTGATGTGTTATTTAGGAATTCACGTTTTGTTTTATCCAACACTGTGTACAATAAATAGAAAAGTTTGCAACTGCCCTAAAGTAAGTTTAAAAATTAAACAACAAGACTTAGGAACGTGTTAGCGAAAAACGCTGCCTGTGTAAAAACGCTATCAAGGGATAATAGATTTGAATGAAAAATTAATACGTTACCGTATTTGTTAATTAAAACTTGCCAAATAGAAAGTATTTAAATTAAGTAGTTTACGAAATCCAAGAAGCCAGCTTAAAAAGGTTTTGATTTTTTAGTAGAAATTTTAATTAAAATTTTAATGTTTTTTGTGTTGCATTAAGAAATAATTTATTTATGAGTAAAAATGTTTTTCAATTTTTCACTTTTTATTCTCTATTCCATTGAAATTTATGACTTAAAAGAATGAATATATTAGAATTAATCAAATATACAATAAAAAAGCAGTTTGGAAAATAATAAGTCATGAAGCAATTTTAATGCGAAAGACTGGATGTTTAACTAAAACAAATTTAAAGTTGGAAACAACAACAACATACGCTTGGTTTTATTTAAATTTAAAGATAGTAAGCATTTAGTGGAAGACACGATAAGAATATCAGGATTGACAGTCACAACGATTTTATTTTATGTTCGATAGATTTACACAAGATCATGTTCTATCGTCCAACCTCATAACTAGGAACTGTACTGTCAGCAATTGTAACAGCTAAACGATTTATCCAGTTTTAAGTTGTCAGCTTTCATCAATAAGAGAGGAACTTATAAGTAGGTCCCAGTACTGATTATGAATTGCCTCAAGTACCAGGAGCTTGATCGTGAGATTTATCCACCTTTATGGTTGATTCTGATGCCAAGTAGCTCTTCAATATTGAAAATTCGATTATTTTAAAATGGTTTTTTTTTTCCAGGAGAAAATAATGGCAGGAAAAAGGTATCGTACAAAGCTCAGAATATTTCGAACTTTCTTCAAATTTGTTGAAGTCGTCGTAGTCTAGTAGGTAGTGTGTTGGCTAATTAGACGTGAGGCTACGGTTCAAACCCCAGATCAAACATCTCCAACAAAACGAAATTTGAAAAATATTTCTGCGGCAACTTCCTTTCAGCAGATTTATGGCATAAACTCTAAAAGTAAATAAAATTGCCATGAAAAGTTTCTCAAAAAAATCTGTCTTTCGGTGTCGACACTAACGTAGGTCCCGCCACTCATATATAATACTAACACACACAGCATAAGTGGTGTGAGAAACTAGGCCGTAATCTTGACATATGGGTTGTAATAACTTTTGACTGTATGTATTTATATTTTATAAAGCTGTTATTATTGTTTGATTTTAATTTACATTATGAATAACCATGTTGCACAACTCGACTGAAACTTTGGAAAATCAATCCATTTTAATTTTAAAATTTCTTCACTTAAATTATTTTGTCTAAAAATAGTTACCAAGGAAATAGCAAGCAGACACAAAAACAAGAATACGATATCGAAAGAAAAATCAAATTTTAGAAAGAAGAGCCACTTCTTCTGAATAACAAAAGAACTCTGATCAACACTTGAGTTTAGCAATAATAAAAACAGAAACTTCAGTGTGCATGTGTTTGTTTTAGTAAAAATGTGTTTACAATGCGGATGTACATACACATACTTATTGGTACTTGTATTTAATTAAAAATGATTCAGTGTCTTCTTATCTACTTTTAAAGGGTTTTGTCTTTTCCTCTCTTTCCCCAAGTTTTCCTTTTTTTATTTGTTCAATAAAGAAAAAAGTCATTGCATGCGTAGGAGTTTATGATTTCAAATACCAAAAAAAAAGAGCTGATGCTGGGGAATTTCAATAAACTACATACAATCTACTAGAGCACGGCGAGTTCAAGAACTACTTACCAGACTTAAACATAATAAAATTGTTTTAAAAACTCAATTTGCTATGAAGATTATAATAACACGGTGTGACAGTCAAAATACATCCAGCTAATGACATAGTGTAGGTTGTGAGTTTTGTTGAGTAGAGCTCAAAAATATTTTCTCCAAACTTCTTTTATTTGACAAAAACGGGTTTTTTGATCTTTTCACAGAAAATTATTGATCACCTAAATATTGTTTAATCTATTTTCAAATCCCAAAGCCTTTTGAAAAAGGGACAGGTGAGCCTTTACCATTTTAAAGCATGATGATTCAAGCATATGATTCAAACCTACATGTTATGAGTAACTTGGTAAAAATGATTTTTTTTCTTAATTTTTCAATTTTAGCCCCTCTTAATTGCAAAATTTAATTAAAAACTATGACACAAGTGATGACATTCTATCTTGTGAAGAGATTGACATTTTGCTTGATAAAATCCCACAAAAATTACAGTTGTTATTATTTAAATAGTGTAAAATTCGTGATATATTTTTTATGTATGTCATCTTAGCTAATAAACTTTCAGTTCAAAAATTTTCGAAAGTTTTAATTGATGTTGATGGTATATTGCAAAATGTGTCAATTTCATGTTTGCACGACTACCAGAAGTCGGGTAATATTAGTGTTTTTGGCAAATATTATTATTCCCTTAGCGCAAACGTTGGCCAACTTTTGGTGATCGCTCCAACGTGAAATTGAAATTTTTGAAAAAGTCAGCTTTATTTTATCTTTAGGTTGTAATAACGAAATTGGAAGTCGCCGGCTTATTAGACGAAAAGCCAGGGTTCGAGCCCCAGGCCAGAGATCAAAATAAAATACAAAAAGTATTTTTTCGGCGTCAGATTTCTGGCAAAAACTCTGAGAGTAAATAAATTTGCCAAGAGAAGTTTTTCAAAAACTTGAAATTGACACATATTCCAATCACAAAAAGACAATCAAGATCCATCAATAATTCTGAAAATTTTTGCACTAAAAATTCATTTGAAAAAACATATATTTATGAAAAATATAACTCGACTGTTAGACTCTTTAAATAATAACTACGATAATTTTTGTCCAATTTGATCTAGCGAAGTGTCAATCTCTTCACAAGATAAAGCACTTTTAGAATGTCATCACTTCTCTTAAATTTTTAAATTAAAGTATGCTACTATGAACGGAAAAATTTGAAAAAATATGAAAAAAATTCGCATTTGTCAAGTTTACCTCATCAAACCCTTTAGTATATTTAGTCAAATAATATGCATGTATATCGTTTTAAAGGCCATTCCCTCTTCTTTCTAATGAGATTTTAATTTTAGATATCTATTCAGAAATGTTTGTGTAATCAATAAATTTGTGCGTAAAATCAAAAAAGCAGTTTTTTTTTCAAATAAAGCAAGTTTGGATATAAAAAAATATATATAAAAAAATATTTTTTAATTTCTACGCAATAAAACTCGCAACTTACAATATGTCATTAATTATTATTTTTTTTATTTTATCGCATAGTGTAGATACCAAGTATTATGTTAAAAAAGTTTAATTTGTTTTTCATACAAAAAGCTCAAAAAATAACCCAAAATGCGAACTCAAAGAAGTCTCCGTACAGCAATGAACATTTAAATTGAAACAAACGGGTTTGAAACGTTTTTTAACAAAAAAAATTTATGATTTTATGTGATTTCTGGACAACTATTCGTCTTCTTCGACAATAGTACCTTGCGGCATTTCCTAATAAGTTGCTGTGTGCTGCAAATTTTGTTTTTTCTAAAATACTCCACAAAAACTTTATGGAGTTTGAATCTGGGATATGGGATATTACTTTTATGCCGTTGTATAGAAATCATTCTTCCACAATATTGGGATAAGTAATTCGGATTATTATTGCGAAAGAATTGAAAATCCTATTGAATATTTAAAGTTAAAGCTCTCATTTTAAAATGGTTTTTAAACATTTCTGTAATAAAATTGGTCTCTCATTATTTCTCCAAACAGAAGATTTGAGGTATTCTGAACCACCATTAAGTCACCTCCGTGTTTGAAAATTGCTTATAAGTTCTTCAACAGCAACGCAGTTATTACGCTACGTCACACAAAAATAGTCTGTAAACTGATATAAGAACATTAAAAAGGGTTTTGTTAGTAAATATATCCATTTACCAGAAATCATGCGATTTTTGAGAAACTTTTCATGGCAATTTTATTACTCTCAGAGTTTTTGCCAGAAATCTGCTGAGAGGAAGTCGAAGAAATACTTTTTGTATTTTGTTTTGATGTCTGACCCTGGGCTCGAACCCTGGCTTTACGTCTAATAAGCTAACACACTACCTACTAGACTACGGCGACTTCAATAGTTTCTTAATAGGTTTTTTAAATCAAATTATCATTCTTCACAAGGAAGGATCTTTCATTTCTGCTGGAACTCTTCCTAGGGATACTAAAAGCGAACGCGTTAACTTTTTATTTCTCTTACATATTGAACTGATGATTTTGATCTACCATTGTTTCTCAACACTATTGCCATTATTTCGCATTTTTACAATCAACTCTTTTACGTCCATACGAATTTTACTTTTAACTATTAATAATTAGAATTCTTGGGTTTTGCGAAAGCAAATCAAATACCAAAAAATCATTATATTAAAGAGGGGTACGTTTGACTCCGTCTAAGCTGTACGTAGACTTTCTTGAGTTAGCAATTTCGATTTTTTTTATATAAAATATGTACAATTCGACCTCCGAGTACTGTACTTCTCTTAATTGACAAGTACACGTCCTCTAACCTGTATAAAATATAAATTATTTTTTTTAAACATAATTTTTGGTTTCTAATTATTGTAAGCACAAATGGAGCTTTTGAAACAATTTGATTTTATTCAAAGTTTTTGAAATAGTGTGCAAATTATCTTCGCCTGCTTGGTGTACGAAGATTTATTTGAGGCAATGCATATATTTTTGTATATGTATCTATTCCCAGTGAATGAAAAAAAGCTATAATAATAATAGAAATTAAGAAGATTGCGTATTGTCCCAAAGGTCAATATGCAGTGGGGGTCCAAATTTAATAAATTTTAGATTAAAAAACATAATGAGTTTCGTAATGAAATTATGGGAATCCTATTTACTATGGCACACGTTTCCATTTTTATTGTGGACACTTTTATTGTCCTTATATAAATAGACGTCACAAAAGATGGCGACTTTAAGGCACAGATTCTGTTAAGTAAAAGAATTTGTAAAGAAAAATATAAAAAATTGCCAACAAAAAATTATATTCACGCTCATCTTAATATCTACTCCTCCCCAGCAATTATGAGAATGGATAAATTAAAAATAAATTAATTAAGTGTTTTTAGTATACAGCCTACTCTTTTATAATTTCGTTCAATTACTTTTCCTAGAAAATTCATATAATTGATGTTCATTGTTAAGCAATCAAATTTATTTATTTATTTATTTATTTAGAATTAACTTACAATTAAAATTATAAGCTAATTATAATGAAGCAATAGCAACTAGGCTATTAGCTATTATTTAGCTATCAGCTAAATATATGTAATATATAAATATACTTATAAAGCAATCAATATAATATAAAATACATTATATTGAATATACAATTAGAACAAAGTATTAATAAACAAGTTTCGAGATTAATTAAATATAGTAATAGAGATTAACTGATTTTAGGTATTTTATTATTAATGTTATATTCTTATCTCTGGGTAATGGCCACCCATTCAAAACGAGAAGTTCTCGAAGTAATATTGCAAGCCCGTATTTTATTATTTTTAGCGTCCATTTCAATGTGCTGTGTGTTTTGAAGTGTGTAAAAAATATTTTAATTTAAAATTTATAAAAATAAAATCAAAAATAAAAAGGTCATTTTGAAACACTAAATTGAGTTACAAATTTATTTGTCTGCCTTTTTTAAATAATTTTGTACTTCTTCCTCTTTTGTACAGCTGCTTATCACAAAAATGCCAAAAGACTGCGACCAACAGCCTTCAGAGGTAAAATTGAAATATTACAACGTGTCAAACTGGAGCTTAAGCAATACATTTAAAAAGCAATAAAAATACTATTGGCAATCTGCTCTAAAATTGTTACTGTAATCAACACAGGCGCAACCTTTAAACAAAGGCATAAATTGAATGTGTATGTGATGATAAATGTAAGTGGTAATTTATGCATGCGTGCAATCTCATAATTTTGATTTTAACCGAAAACGCGTTTCAAATAGACAAAGTTTGTTAGACAATACAATTTTATTATTAGAAAACGAAATAAACAGGAAATAATCAAGCAAAAATAAAAAAAATAATAATAAATAAATAAATCATGTTCGAAATATGCATAACATAGCGTTTGCAGCATAACAAATTTATCAAAACGTGCTTCCCAAATTCATGGAAATTCCTGGTAATTACATGGGATTATATGTGTACATTGTTTTGTTCCTTACAAAATTCTAAAACAATTTTTTTTCTTACCTGTTAAAATTTAATTCAAAGTTTATTACACTCTGATAACCTTAAGTTTAAAGTCATTATTTAAATAATATTTATGAGAGCGGGAAGAGAGAAAGAAGTGTTTATAGATATAAAATTTAAAACAGTGTAGTCGTTTGGCTTATTAGACGACAGTCGGAGATTTAAAGCCTGCCGCAGATACTACAGCAAAGCGAGAAACAACAAAAAAAATTATCATTGAAATTTTCTCAAATCCGTTTTTCATTGTAGACACTCATGAATGACACTCTTAAAAAAATTAGCACACATAACATGAGTGGTATGAGAAGCTAGGCTGTAATCATTGTTTAACATTAAAATGATAAACAAAAGCCACAAAAACAAAAACTATGAACTTGTTTACATGATCAGCAAATAAACAAAAATATAGCAACAACATCAGTATAAAAAAAGGATAAATAAGTAAACAAACAGGCAACAAAAACACTGCAAGGACAAACGTAAACAAAATACACAAACAACAATAACGAAAACATGTTTACATTCATAGAGATTTCTCGAAGGCAAAGTCATTTTCTTTCATCAGCATTCTTCAGACTGTTTACCCTGCGATATCAAAGACAAGAAGAGTGAAGAGAATAATCGTGGTTCGAAGATATCCGTTGTAAAGATTTAACGAACATTTGTTAGTGTTCACACAGTAGAGTGTAAAGAAGAATAACAAACAGAGTAAATTGTTGTTGTTTATATGTTTTGAACAGTGGCACCCGGAGTTGTGCGAACAACAAAGAATTTTAATTAAAACTAAACGCAAATTTATTTTTATTTTATTTGCAATCTACTAGCTCATATCTAAACGTTTTTAAAAGGTAAAAACGTTACAATATACAACACAAACTTTTTGATGGATGGGTGTGTTAATTAGAAGGCCTCCACTGTTGTAAAAATAGTTTAAAAACTTTTTCGACATTTCATAATGTTCAAAAACATTTAAGGCTTATTCAAAACTATTTAAATTTCCAAATTAGAACTTTCGCCATTCCTTATAGTATAAAATTCTAGGTGTTTTAGTAAAGAACTTGGTAAAAAATTTTGTATAAAATATCTGTTGTTTAAGAAATAGGAATAAATCTTTGTCGCCTAGTGTAATTAAAAATACAATTTTTTTTTCTATTTTGTAAATAATGTATCATTATTAAAACGTGTCGTTTATTTTAATTAAAATTTTTATTATTTTTCATTATCAATATTAATAATTATTAATTTGTATATAATAAATTATATAAATATTGTGCCACTTAAAATACACAATACATATGTATGTTAATTATTGGGACATAAATTAATTGTAATTCGATAATAAAATATGAAATTAACAGTGTTTTGTCGCCATAACCGGTATTGAATGGAATTAAAAATAACGAACTGTGAAAACTTTTTTTAAAATTATGAATAAAAATCCAGATTTATAAAAATCTTTTTACTGATTTAATCAGCTCCCGGTCTTTTCTTTAAGTTGCGTTGAACTATAATTTTCCGTTCTTTTTTTGAACTTTAAAGTGGGGCTGTGGATTCGGTACATGCATGTTGCATGTTGTTACGATGACTCCTCAATCATATGCATTTTAAACATTAACGCGCCGCTAAGTATTGTTGCCGGAGTTATACGGGGCGTTGCGAGACCCATTGGTCTTCGACACCTCACGAATGACTTCTATAGAAGCTGTAGAAATTAGAAGGAGGGAGAGACTGGCTTTATGCCTAAGGAAAAAGAGCCATCTGGATAAATTATCATGCATTGATGTTGACAGTCGGAGCTGCAGTCATCGGAAGCTCTGAATGGCTTCTGAACTACGAGAAAAATTTTAAACTGTGGCATAACAATGGGCCTCATGTGGCCTAAGTGTATCCATACATCTACATACTACATCTGTTATTTCGAATCTGGCATTCTATTCAGCATATTATCTCAACTGAATGTTATGAATCGATTTACGCTTGAGCAACGTTGGGATTTATTAGGCCAACGAGAAACTGCATGCTGATGTCGATTTTACCAAAAAAGTCATCTTTTCGAATGAAACTTATTTTCATCTTGGTGGATACGTTAATAAGCAAAATTGCCGTATTTGGGGCTTAGAAGACTTGGTCTTACAGAAGCCAATGCACGAGTAGTGTTTTGTGCTGCTTGTGGGGCGGATGCATCACTATGGAGACACCTATCGCACCATGGTAACCGATTTTTTGTACCCGCTCTTCAAGGTTTGATGTGAACGATATTTGGTTTCAACAAGATGGTGTAACTTGTCACACATATCATGGCACAATCAATTTATTCCAGCAAACGTTCGATGGCGGTTTAATTAGTCGAAATGGTGATGTCAATTGGTCGCAAAGAAGGTGCAAATTGATAACGTTGGACTATTTTCTGTAGGGCCCCGTTAAAGAAAAGTGCTATGCGGACAAGCCAGAGACAATTGAGCGTTTGAAGGCTAACATTCGTGATGCCGTTGCCGAGATACAGTAGAAAAAGTGCGTGGAAATTGGTTAGATCAAACGAGGTACTGTGAGGCCAGCCGTGGCAGTCATATGAATGAGATAACATTCGGTTTTTAACCGGAAAAATTTTACTTCACAACAAAAAAAAAATTTTTAATTTAAACTTTTAAATTTCCCACAGCATACATACACTGTCGGACAAAATAGAGTGCTGTTTGAAATATTTTTTGTTTTTTGATTAAAGCATATGTTTATTGCTTTCAAATGTTTATAAATCATAGTTTCATTTTTAATTTGGTTAATATTTTATCTAAAAAGTATCTTAACATTGAATTCTTTCTTTATATTTTCTATTTATAATAGAAACTATATGGCACATATTATAGAAAATATAATAAATAATTAAATTACAGAAAATATTATAAATAATCAAATAACTTCAAATTTAGTACGAAGTTGCTCCTCCTTTGTTATTTATGACTTCTCTTACTCTTTTCGTCGTACTTAGCGCAAGGTTCTTCAAAGTACTTGTAGGAATTGCCCTCCATGCACTTTGCAGTTTTTCTCAAAATGTTTGAATATTTGTTCTGGACTCCATCGGGATTTTGCAATTTTTTAGTTCATATTTTGACTCGTTTGTTCAAATAATTTTGTTCCAAAATGATTCAGACATATTTATGTAAATATTTATTTATGTAAATATTTAAGGTGGAGGCAGCCTCATGGTGTGGGGACGTTTTCCTCTTCTGGAGTAGGTAGATGCATTGAAATTGATTCCAAAATGACTGGAGAGCACTATGTAAATATTTTGGAAGAAAATCTTTAGAGAGTGAGGAGGAAATGGGCTTGGGGGAGTTTATCTTTCAACAAGACAACGAACCCAAGCCCACGAGTAAGGTCGTTAAAATATATTTTGAAGAAAATAATGTTGAAAAATTTGAATGGCCTGCTCAAAGCCCAGATTTAAACCTCATAGATCATCTTTGGGCTATCTCAGATGACAAAAACCCGATGGAGTCCAGAACAAATATTCAAACAGTTTGGGAAAAACTGCAAAGTGAATGGGGGGCAATTCCTATGCCGAAAAGATTAAAAGAAGTCATAAATAACAAAGGAGGTGCAACTTCGGATTAAATTTGAAGTTATTTATTTATTTATAATATTTTCTAGTGAAGTGTTACTTTATTTTGTCACTTGAAATTCTTTATGTGCCATATAGTTTCTATTATAAATAGAAAATATAAAGAAAGAATTCAATGTTAAGATACTTTTTAGATAAAATATTAACCGAATTAAAAATGAAACTATAATTTATAAACATTTGAAAGCAATAAACATATGCTTTAATCAAAAAACAAAAAATATTTCAAACCGCACTTTATTTTGTCCGACAGTGTACATACATTTTCACTACATATGGTTTACCATGTTCTCAATTATTCCATAAAAAAGTGATAAAAATATTTTAGTGTGCTTACGTACTCACAGAAAAGATTGTCTTCTAGGACTATATGCGGAGTGGGTTTACCATAGACGTCAAGACCTTGAAATTTACTTTCTTTCTGTCGTCTTTTTTCACATTTTTATTTTTTTGCACTTGTTGCAGATGAATCGTTGTATTATTTAGGAGTCCTTCAAAAGATGACATTTAACCAACTCAACCGTAATATTTTTCATTCCTACTTTCCTGTTTTTGGTTTGATTTCAAGATTTTTATACTAAAAAAGAAAGAATACAAAATAGAACTGTGGAAAGAAAGCATTCAGAAATATTTATGGTCAGCAGTTTCTTTTTTTTTTTTTTTGGTGGCTGATAAGAAAAAAATCTTTTTTATTTCGTTTCGTTTTTTACACCTTAAAGTGGTAAAAATATTTTTGTGATAAAAATTAACATGGAAATATTATGGAGGGGGGTTAGGTTATGTCATTAAGACATTTTTTATTTCTTAGGTAGTAAAAATTGTACATTTTATTTCATTCTCAGTAATAAATTATAACAATTGATTTCACCCTTCCTTAGATGGTTTTTTGAAACAGTCAGACAACCTTCTTTTTGAATTCCCCCTGATACTTGTGAATTTTATTTATTCATTTATTTTTAATTTTTTTTTGTGTTGCTTTTTACAAATTTATTGCTATTACAGTCACTGTATTGTTGGCATTGTTGGCAAAAAACAATTTTTTATAAAAATAAAGAAGGGGAATCAGTTGTATGAATAAAAGACAATATTTACGAAAGAGTAAATCAAAAAATAAAAGTAACAAGATAAACAGATTGTAACGAATTTGTGTAATTGATTAGAAAAATTAACCGGAAACAGATGAATGAAAATGAGTGAAAGTAGAGAGATAGAAAGTGGGATTGCAAAAATAAAGCAACATACATACGTACATAATTGGCCATTACAACCCTTCAGTCAGGATTACGGCCTAGCTTCTCAACACCACTCATGTTGTGTGTGTTAATTTTTAGCAGAGAGCAGCAATGAATCGCTTTTTCGCTACTCATAAGTACTCATGAAATTTTGAGTATAAGTGAGTCACCAATATTAAAATTTAACCACTCTGATTCATTCGTACTCAGTACAACATTGATTTATAAGTACAAGTTGCAATGAGTATGAGTACAACGTTGACATCAATCTCATAACATTCGAGTTATGTTTGATTCATACGCCTACTCATTCAGATTCACAACTTTAGAAAAAATACTTATAATACTTATAAATGATTCGAGTGATTCGAATCATTCGTCAAAATTTACAGTCTTAGTTGTCGTTGCATTTACAAAGAAAGAAGAAAGGCACATAAACAAAAAAGAAAAAGACAGCAAGTAGAGCAAAAACACAACCTTCTTGTGAGTATTGTAGTGTTCGTACGTGAAGCATACTTATTTTGTGATTCATTTATACGGTGAGTATAGCTGCCAGATTTGACGATTTATCGTCATTTTGACGATTTTGAGCTCCAAAAATATCATTTTGAGGACGTGACGATTTATGCCCTTATTTTGACGATTTGTAAAAATTAAAAATTTGAATCATATTCTCTACTTTAGTACATCCAAACAAAGCCTTTTTAAGCTTTGTATCAACTTTGCAATTGTTACTATTGGAAATTTATGTTAGTAAAAACAAGGAGTAAAGTTTTATATTTTTAAGTTACTTTCGAATACCTGTGTGTGTTTCTATATTTTATACTTTTTAACCCCTTAAAAGCCAAAAAATTGCAACTCCTAAATAACCAAAGAATTTTAAAAATAGCTTATAATATTACCATCGGAAGAACAAAGGCAAACGCCATTATTTTTTTTCTTACGACCAACATTCAGGGGATGGATGGATGTTGTTATGGGAAGAAGGAGAGAGGGAACAGTGTTTATGGACTATGGCTTATATATTTTTATAACATAAGTAACAGGAAAGATCTCTGCATGAATTTAGTTCCACATACGAATAGTCCGACTAAAAAATGTATTTTTTCTGTAAAGCAGTGTTCGATCCACGGGACAATGGACCATATACGGATGTGCTCGAAAAGCGAGCGCTACTTAGGAATATATGATTTTTGGGAACAAGTCCCCTTATTTTCTTCGAACAAAATCCTTTTGTAGTAGCGATAGAACAGTGAAACACAAACCACATTGCAAAGATGCTCCAATGATTTAATGAAGTTGGATACACTATCGACTTTAACGAGATACTAGGGCCTCTCCTGTACACGTTGAGGCACAGACCCTTACATGAGAGTTGTATTCCATTCTCGGTCGGTTATAAATGGTGTAAATAGTAAGATCAGATGATAAAATCTTAAGAAGGAACTCAAGAACCTGAAAAATGTGTTGGTTCTAGCCAACATTAGACTGAATTTTCATGCTCAGAATGAGCTTCTGACTTCTTAATATTTACACCACCCATAGATAAGATTATGATGATGCAATATTATTGCTGTGCGTATGTGTCAATAAACAACACTGGGATAGATTGTTTAATCCATAAAAAACTTTTAATTTATTTATTTATTTTTTCTGACGATTTTTTGACGATTTCAATAAACGTCTTTGACGATTTTGACGATTTTTTCTCAAATATTTGACGATTTCATCTGGCAGCTATGACGGTGAGTCCTGGAGGTTCGAAATTAATAACATCATGCGTATTGTTAAGTATGAGTACCATGAGTACTTCAAACTTTGAATATGAGTAGTATGAGTATGACATTAAAATAAGTATGAATGCGTATAAGTATCAGAAATTATAAGTACGATTCGAATCTACTCATCGTTTTGAATACTCGTTGCTGACCTCTGATTATTATGCATGAGTGTCAGGACCTACAGTTTTTTTTTTCATTTCATTTTTTCATGGCAATTTTTTTTACTCTCAGGGCCATTACTACAACTTGCCGTTAACTAAAGGGAGGAATTTAACGGGCAATTGTTTTTCATTATTATACGTGGATAATATGGTAGAAGTGAGCGTTAACTTTTAAAGTTAAGTTTATGTTTGAGTTTGCCATATTATATATTATTTTCAATATGGAAACTTAAAATATAAACAAAATGAGCATATACAACAAAAAAACGAAGCCTGTCGTTGCCACTGCGTTATAAAAAAAAACTGATATATCCATCTTTATTTTAATTTATTTGTTGGTTCTTATTGACCTGTTGGCAATAAGCTTCCTGGTGATTTCTACTGATATTTTATACCAAGTTTTTTGAACAAAATTCCATAACTGATTATTTTTAAAAACCTCTTTTCCAATTCTTTGTTGGAACTCTCTCCAAAGATATTCGATTGGATTTTGGGTCCGCAGATTGAATTGGACAACAAGAATGGCAAAATTATTATTTTGGAACCAATCCTTTAACAAGTTAGAAGTATGCTTCGTTAGTGCTGAAATGTCAATCTAAGAAGCATACTTGCCTCAGCATAGGGGAACATATCCAAGAAATCATAGTGTCGATAATTCGATGTATTGGACTGACACCATACCACGAGAAAAAAACCTAGGCCATAGTATTGTCTGCTTTGAACCAATTGGAATGATTTCTTGCAAACGCCAATCTAACCTATAAATTTCTCTTGTCTAAGCAAAGGAACTCTTCTGGCTATCCGTCCTGGTAAATGTGCTTCTTGTAGTCTACGATGAAATCACTGTCTGTTTTTGAAGTTTTTTTTTGGTCTTCTACGAGTTTCGACGAGCTTTGTAAGCTTTAAAGCAGGGGTGCCGAAAAGTTCCTTATGGAAGTGCAAACACCAATACATTTAAAGAAAAACAATTTTTTAATAAACATTTTTTGTTGTGAAAACTAATACATACAAAGAGAAAAAACAAAAATATTTTATATATATATTTCATATAGGTACACGGCAAAAAAAAATTGATTTCCATTTTTCCTAAAAGTGCTACTTTGAATTATTTGGAAGCATATTAAACATTGTGCTTCACCCTTAAAATAATAATTAAAAAAAATTTACATTTATTTTCTAAATCCATTTTGTAAAGACAGTAAAATGCGAGTGATCATACAATAATTTTTCTATGAATAATATACGTTTATAATTTAAAACTTACACCTTTTTTCCAAGTGTTTTTTAAAACACACTTTTTTAAATGATGTAAGAAAAACAAAAACAAAATCTACATTTATGCTCGCTGTTGTCAATGTTTACCAGCAAAGTATACGAAAGTGTTGTTGCTTTGTAAACAGTGAAGAAGACGAAAAAACTAACAAAGCAAAGTTGTTTGTATATTTTGTATTACTAGTGGTGAGTGTGCTCTATGCGTATATAAAATACACAGCCTATTGCTAAGCGCTTTTACAAAAACAAATGTGTATGAAGTGCATAGGGCTTGGGCACTACTGCTTTAAAGCATTTTGTACAAAAAATAGGAACCGATTCATAGTTTCTGCTATAGAACGACAACACGGCTTGAAACAATTTTTCTCGCCTCCGGAAAGCAACGACTTTTTCGACCCATGGCAGATTTTTTTACTGTATATTTTGTTATTAATAAAGATAAAGAACAATAAAATAACTTGTTAAGCTAAATGGAGAATCATTCTATCGGTAACTTTTAAAGTTAAGTTTATATTTGAACTTGCCATATTATATATTATTTTCAATATGGCAAATTAAAATATAAACAAAATGAGCATACACAACAATAAAAAAATCCATCGTTGCCACTGCGTTACAAAAAAACTTGTTTAATTGAGCAGTGTTATGGAGATTGCTTCGGCACTGCCATATTTTTGAAAAAGGTAACTTTATTTTATCATTAGGTTGTAATAACGAAAAGAATATAAAGGTGACTTTAAAGTTCACTTTAAGTAAAGTTACCTTTAACTAAACCCCACTTTAACGGAAGTTGTAATAATGGCCCTAAGTTATTCAGTTAATTGAGTAGAGCTCAAAAATACTTTTTCTTGAACCCTACAAATTTGATTTATTTGACAATGTTTCACACAAAATATTGATTACCCACATATTTGTGAACCGATTCTCAAAAATTAATGTGCTTTGTTTAAAACGGTGTACATAAACATATGGTTAAAATTTATATGTTTGAGTTTTGATCGGCTAAACCTGATAAATATAATTTTTTTTTTGTTCTTCAACTTGCACCATTCTTAATTGCAAAAATTTAATTAAAAACTATAAAATATGTTGTGATATTCTTTAAGTGCATTCTCTTGTGAACAGATTGACGCTTACCTTGATACAATCGAACAATAATTTCCGTAGTTATTATTTAAAGAGTACAACAGTCATGTCATATATTTTATATAAGATTATTCATCAAATCTTGAGTGCTCATCGGAAAATATGCTCTTTTCACAACAATTATTGTTATTTGTTAATTGTTATTACTTACGCAAAAGAGTGTAAAGAAGAATAACAAACAAAGCCATTGTGTTCGCTTACAACAAGTTGTGAACAGTGGCACACAGAATTGTTGTAACAATAAAGAATTTAATTAAAACTAAACAAAAATTTATTTTTATTTTATTTGCAATCTACGAACTCATATTTTAAACGTTTTCATAAGGCAAATGTAAAGCTGTAAGTAGTTGACCACATTTTAAAGAACATTTTTCTTTTTCTATTAAAAAAAGGAAATGAAGAGACGTGTTGAATAGCTCTCTTGTAACCAGTCGACCATAAAGTTTAATATGCTTTTTCTTGCACCCACAATGGAGAAAAATAATACACCACATTGATTTGAGTAGAGTAGAGTAGACTTAAAACATATTATAAATGAATGTAAAGTAAAGCTTAATGCATTTGTGACATTTAGAACAATTTATTATTTATTAAAGAAAAATGCTTTAAGTACGTCCATACTAGGGATGCCAATCGGGAAATCCCGAATCATTCGGGATTTGGGAATCCCGAAAATCCCGGGATTTTTTAAAACTTGTCCCGGGAATTTTTGGGATTGTAAATCCATACATATACACTTTATAAAGTAAGAAAAAAATTGAGACTATGACATTGTTTTTTTATTTAATATTACATTAAATAACACTAATGTATTTTTTCAAGTGTATCATGCAACAATTAAGTGAATATTCTATATCACTCGACATCGAACTGAACCCAATTTCCATTGTTAAAAAGTTAAACGTTGCCCTCGAAGTCCAATAAATCTGTTAATACAGCTGATAGTTTAGACAATCAACTTTCTAAGGAAATAGATTTGATTGAATCACGAGGTGTTAGAGGTGAATAGTTACATATATTCTGCATATAGATAGTGTTCTTATAAGGGTAGGTATTTGTTTCTTCACCAATGTGTTTATAAATATATGTATGTATGGAGACACAGATGAATTATTTTTATTTTTGTTACTTTTTGTTCGGCTTTTTTATTTTATAACATGTATATTGTGATAAAGATCAAAAATTAATGAAATTTTTAATAAAACAATTGGTTTTAGTTTTTTTATTAAGAGAAAATCCCGAAATCCCGGGATATTTCGGGAATTTTGGATCCCGAATTGTCCCGAAAAATCCCGGGATTTCGGGATCCGGATTTCGAAATCCCGAATCCCGGGATTTTTAATAATCGATACCGTTTGGCATCCCTAGTCCATACATGTGAAATAAATATATCTTGAAAAATTATGTTACTCTTAAATGTTTATTAAAAAATTAATTTAAAATAAAAAAATTAAATCTCATTTCCTCTCCTTTCCATACTGTCAAAATTGAAATTGAATTGAAGTCGCTGTTCCCTCTAAGCTTCCCTTTTAGCCATATATATACATTTTTATACATAAAAATGCATTAATTCTGGGGTCCAATTCTCGCAGTCGTGATCGAAATTTTGTTCGAATAGAAAATTATTTCAATAGCGAGAAATTTTCTGATGATGTTACTCGATACGAAATGAATCGATTTGTTGCTTAGGTGTTGTGAAACGAGTTAATTATTTCGTTTTACAGCACTGACTAAAATGCAAAAATTGTAAACAAAAAACATATGTTTTCCTACAAAAATAAAAGAAATTTAATTAATCCAAGGAAGAAAAGTTTTATTAAAATTGTAATATTTCGTATAATGGATAATATATTTTGGTTTTACTTTATTTATTATTAGCTGGTGCTAAAGTTTCTTCTGCAGTATCATCTTCAAATTCTATAAAGGAAGATGTGGTAGGTTCCATTTTGTCTTTTTTATAATTCGATAAACAGCAGGGAGATACATCGGGAATACCATTTTATATTGAAGTTGTTGGTATAACATTTTCTTTGTCGCAATTCTCTTATGGGCTGCCTTCTGATATTTTTGAAGACCCAAAAGTTTGGACATTGTTTAGGCCCTCAACAGAATTTTAAACTAAACAAGAGTTTGTTAAACTACCTTGCGCCATATTTTTGCATCTGTGATTGGTGGGCCGGAAGCATTGAGCTTAGCTGTGAGCTGTTCCCATAGCTGATTAACGCTTGCCTTTCCCCGAGAAGTATTTGGTATAATGCTCTTTGCCAATTCTGAATGCTTAACCATGAAATTTCCAAGAATTTCCTTCTAGGTGTAATTAATTTTTTAAAGTTTTAACGTACAAATACTGGAATTAATTTTTTATTCATAAATTATTATAAATTTGTTACTTACATTTTTACATTTTTTTATATTGTTCTTTACAGCAGAAAAACGTTAATTCGAAAGCTTTAGTGCTTACGAGTAAAAACTCGCAAGGTGGCATTAGAAATTTCAATACACTTTACTCGATAACGAATAAGAGAATCCCAAAACTAAAAAAAATCGCACGTTCGAGTAAAAATTCGTTCTTATACGACTGCCAGAATTAGCCCCCTGGTTAAAATGTTTAAACTGAAGAACATAGCTTAGGTCAGGTTAGTGGGAAGGTTGCCGATTACAGGCAAATTATCTAGGTAGTCCATTGTGTTACCCAGTGTCAGGTAAACTCCCTTTTCATGATATGTGTGTGGTTACTTTTAACCTCTCCGAACTTCGGATGAAACTGGTCAGTTTCCTTGTAGCACATTCGCCGCCACGCCGAAATCTTCAAACGTTCTGTCACCCAAAAAGATGTACTGATTCCGTTTCCCTCACACCTTCGCAGCTTCTGCAGTAATCCTGGTATGCCAAACCCAGCTTGTCAGCAAAACTGCCAATAGTGCGTTGTCCCGTTAGAGTTCCTGTTGGAGTGCGTACCGTTCTCTTGTATAATTTAAGTAGTCCCCTGGTTTTTCTGCTGTCCACTGCTGGACACATCAGTTTTGTAATTCGGCAATCAGGTTTGGTTTGTTGAATTCCATGCTGCTTTTTCCAAGAGTAATATAAGAGATTCAAAAGGAAGAAATACCAGAAAAAGTTTTTGTGGAATATAATAAAAACTTTCGCGGAATGCCTCTTAGCAGATATTTGGCAAAAACTCTTGAGAATAAATAAAATTGCCATGAAAGAGTTTCTCAAAAATCTGTCGTTCGTGGAATGAGAAGCTAGGCACATGTGCAAGTTTGTTTAGAAAATTGTGAAACTTAATGCTTATTATACTATGTTCCGATATGCACTTTTGTCAATATTCGGTTAATAGAGTACAATATTTTAAGTGTTCAGGCATAATATAAGCAGTTCGGCTTATTCAATATGCATTGGACAGCTGGTTAACAAAACAGCTGGTTGTTTCAACAGCATTATTTTTATTTTGGTCGACATTATTTGTTTTTAGGTATTGACATTTGAGTTGTCAAATATCAACAGAAAGTGTTCGGTTAATTGTAATATGCTCACTAAACATACTTATGGCAGTGCTACTGTTTAAGTTTTATTAATAAAAGACTAATATTATAAAAATTTTCGTATTTATTGCGCAATAATTAATTGAAACTTTATATAAAATATTGAACTCATTAATGGTGTTTATTGCGATTTACGCAATAAAGTTGCATATCTTAACACCGTGTTATCATGTGTAGCTTATTAAACAAATAATTGTGCAACCTGGCATTTGTATATTCATAATTTATCAATTTGTATAGTATATTGTATTCCAAAGAAAGGACTGTAATTGTTCACAATGTTCACAAAGCAATTCATTTGTATGTATATATAATATGTGTATTAGCTTTGTCTCTGGAGTTAAATTGTTGGACACGTGTGTATGCATATTTATTTATAATAATCGAAATTTTATGTTAAAGCCTTTCGAAGAATTTGCATAATTTCTTTTTTATTACTCAACAATCAGTAACACAAGGATCTTAAATATCTTGGATTATACAACGTGTCCTTTTATTCCACTCATCCGTGCTTCTTCACACAAAGACATCCAAACTTTGGTAGTTAAAGTTATATATGCAAAAGTAGGTGTCATTTATTCAGTAAGTTTTGTCAAACACAATGGGCGGATATAGCATTCAACAATACTTATAAATAATAATTATTTTATGGGTAGCTTGTCCGTCTCATATATGAGAAGGAACGGCACGTGAATAATTAAAATTTTTCTAATTTTGACGACTCCAATCCATGGAAGAATCAAAATCCAGGAGTTTTATTAAAATCGATGTACTTCAATAAAACTGCTTCAGACAGGCAGTGGACCCTATTTCTGTGAAAACGACATTGTCAACTGTGTCAATAACTACCACTTCATTTACCTTAAGTGGATGATCTGGACAAATACTTTGCTACTTCAACTCTTACTGAATATTTTTCACACGCGATTGGAAGTCTTAAGTAGAGGTAATGCAAATTAGCCACCGAGATGATGCGATTTGAACCCTTTAGACTTGTTCCTGTGGGCTTCTCTTAAGCCCTATGGCCCTGTGCTCCGACGACCTAGCTGGTAGTGTGTTAAACTTCAAGTTCTAGAATTGATTCCCACAAAAGACTCTGGGCATTTGTGATTGTCTGATTGTTTGCTTGACATTATATGTGATTACAAACAATAGAAAGTGAGAATTATTACTAAAAAGGAATTCTCAAGAAAAAGTAAAGGATTTATTAAAACAAAAATTGTCGCACACTACCCCTACTTTCCTTTCTCCTAAAAACTATCTTCACTGTATTCCAACACAATGCACTGCATGAATAGGGGTCATTCACTCAATGTTGGTCTGAAAGGAAAAAAATAAGCCTTTAACCATATCTTTCTCAAGGCCAACATAACTCATGCCAACGGTCAAATTCAGCCTGATTTATAAGCCATAGTCATGGAAAATTACATATTTGCAGTTAAGGTCAACACAAAGAAGCCGTGGTGGATGTTATTTTAAGTACACAATGGCGTAAATAGGTCTTTCAAATGAATACAAAATTTAGATGATATCTCACACCCACCTTTTTATTTTAAATATAGGGAGCGCTTTGTAAAATATAAATACAATGTATAGAACGTAGAACATCGTATATGCTTTTAAACACCTTTGCTTGCATCGAAAAATCCAAGGTAGTCTTGCATTACGCGATCTGGCGATGTATTATTGGTGGAGTGTTGTGGTAAATTTACTAAATATAAAGCCACACTGAAATGGAAACCCCATTTACTCTGCTATAATTTGCGTACGGCATATAAGACACTGTTGTTACACATAAACTAAACGAAAGGCTTTCGAGCCTTCAACCAAATAATCATTCATACCAATTAAATGCTCCAGTCTTAAATCGTTCACTCGGAAATACATCAACACCAGCAGATTTGTTGAATTTAATCTACTCAACTGCTTGGTGTATCTGGTTTCCCCATTTCCTAACGCTTAATGCTTTCATAGAATATTTGAATAGCGTTTTGACTTGTAAGCTTTTCGATTTCGTAGTCTCTGCTCTTGGATTTCCCGAAATCGTGGTTTAATATCAATCACACCTTAAATTGGTATGCATTGATATTTATTTACTTAATGACAAGAAAAATTACAATTAGTTTGACTCTTATAACATTGCCACACCTGAAGCATAATCTTTACCTTCTTCCCAGAAAGTCGAACTAACGCACATATACATATGTATGTATACATGTGTGTATGTGAAAATGTTTTTCCTACAGTTAGATCATAAGTTGTTCTCAAATGATTTTTAGAAATTTATTTCTTAGAAAAATCCTTGGATTTTTAAAAACAAAAGTTTTATGAATTACTGTGTGTAATGAAAGAATTTTTTCTTTTGTCTCCTTTTTCCTCACATTAAATTGTAGTCACGTACTTCAGTGGTTACAACGTGACTTCCACACAACCAAAAAGCAGTTTTGGAATTAAGGGAAAAAAAATTCTCAGAAAACAAATGAGGAGCTCCATATGTTAGGATACAAAGAGGATAAGTATAAGTATCGTCAGATTGTACCTTCCTTCATATTAAGTTCTAAATAAAGTCGTTACTGCATTTTCAATGCGGTTAAAAGCGTAAATGAGACCAATTCATTAACAGTTCCTATGGCTAAGCTCTAAAAGTATAAGAGGGAAAGAAAATTAAACGTGAATACAAATTTCATTACGTATGATGACTTTTCGATTTACAATGAGTTCTTTAAGCAAAAGAGATCATTAAAATGCGAATCTAAATAATTGTAAAAATGAAAACCAAATTAAAATTCATTTTTGTTTCTTTAACTAAATTTTACTGATAGCATGTGCTATATTGGCTTTGAGAATCGCTGTACCTTGTACTTTATACCCACACACCTGGTACTTAAAAACTGCATAAGTAAAAGTTTACCTTTAAATCATTCGTGAAGAATATCCAATGCGGCATTAGTTGTAAAACACATAGCGCCGTCCAATTGAAACCAAATGTCTTTGGTGTCCAAATTATCCAAATTAGGCCAAAATAAATTAGTAATCATCGCCCTATAGTGATGCTCTGGCCAAAATTGTTCTCAAAGAAATATGGACCACACTAAGAAGTGATAGGTTAGGTTAGGTTAGGTTAGAGGACGTGTACTTGTCAATTAAGACAAGTACAATACCCGGAGGTCGAATTGACCCATTGTACAACGTCCTAGTTTCTCACACCACTTATGTTGTGTGTGTTAATTTTATACATGAGTGGTGGGACCTACAGTTTAAAGTCGACTCCGAACGACAGATTTTTATTTATTGAGAAACTTTTCATGGCAATTTTATATACTCTCAGAGTTTTTGCCAGAAATCTGCTGAGAGGAAGTCGCCGAAAAAATACTTTTTGTATTTTGTCTTTGATGCCTGGTCTGGGGCTCGAACCCAGGCTTTTGCGTCTAATACGCCAACACACTACCTACTAGACTACGGCGACTTCTAAGCAGTGATTATTGCAGGATATATTAGACGCTCTTGGAGCTCTGGTGGATTAATATCATTCCGAACTCTACAAGGGCTTCATCTCTGAAGATGATTTTTTTTAGATGTTTTAGAGCCCATTTAGCGAACACACGTTGTTCTCTATGGTTGTACATAGTGATCTAGCCTTACAGACTGAATACATAATGACAACTAATTTGAAAAATGAAGTTTCAACACTATGGTCATTATCAACTGTCAAAGTTCGGAAGTCTATATTGGAAACCCATTATAAAACATTGAAAACTCAGTATAACAGCTGTTCGAGTACTTTTACCTTAGGTTTACTTTTTAAAAAGTTGACCATCAAATATTAATAAAAATAGTAGAGGATAATGACTTCAAATAAGTATTCCCCGGATATAGGCATTAAGTACATATATAGTTTCACGTTTAGTAGCACTGAAATTTACGACATCTTGATTTTTGCTTCAATATGTATTGAAACTTTTTCAACATATGCATCCCACTCATAAATGCAAACAATTTTACTTCATACTTTAAATTCAAAATTATACTAAAAATCGTTTATTTGCACCCTCTTTGTGATAACTTTCTTCAAAAATGGTCCTGTTCACTAGCTCCCCCTTTCGTGCAATTAAACGTTTCTGGATTTCTTTTTATGGGGATATGTTAAGTCATTGAGATATGTTGACTACTGTACTACCTCTTCAGCCATTGGAAGCCAACATTCACCACTAACGGCATAAAACAGATTTGTTGGAAGAAATAGTAAAAAAAAATTGGACAGCGCAATGCAATTCCAAAGAATGTTATGTTATGCTATTATTCTCCTCGAAGCAGAGGCTACACTCTGTCCCATTCAGAAGACAATGTAATCTCTTATAATCCACCGACATTCTCCAATTGTAATTTGTGTAAAATTGTTCTACTATTAATCTGGCAGGTCTCGGACAGTTCAACACCCTGACTTTCTATTAAGGTTAATACCACAGTAGAATTGTGGACTATGCCTATAAAGACTGCAGGATCAATTTCCATAAGCAATTTCTTCACAGTGATTTTAAAGTGAAACGGGCGCGTAACATATTCCTACTTTTTTCACCACCCCTGGTATAAGAAGATGATCAAAGTCATTCAATTAAATTATAGCAGTTCTGTCAATGAGACAAATAGAATTCTATAAGCTTGAATGGCTATTTTCTCTCTCAGGTACGGGATTTCGTTAAAAAATTCCTCGCTTATAAGCATGGTTCTGTAAGCATATTTGGAATTTTTTTATATGCGGGGAAGTCTGTACCACAATCCCCAGATATAAATTCGATTGCTAATTTGTTGAATGCTGTAAAATCTATTATTAGGAGAGAGTACCCCACAAGTTGTGATAAGTTTTGGAAATGAATTTAAGCTGGTATCACAGTATAGTAGTTTTAAACAACAACGGACTCACTACAAAATATCAATAATATTAATAATTAATACATAGTTGGTCATTACGACTTAGTTTCTGGACCTAGTTATTAAAAAAATATTCGATATTTAATAAGTACAAATCTGTTTGGCAAATTTGTGACGCGTAGTCTAAGGACAGCTTCACCTCCTTCTCCAAAAATTTACTCACATGTTCACAGAATGCATTATTTCTAGGCAACAACTGTTGGAACTGGAGTCATTCAAGAACCATCTGCAGTAAGCCGCTTGTTTCGCTAAAAAAATTTGATTAATGAAACTCAAACAAAATGTAAGAAGACGTGCTATGTTGCAATATACGTATATATGTATTTATAAAGAGCTTATATCTTGTACAGTTCTCATGTAATCTTCTTGTGTTGTACATACACAGGTTTAGTAGACCTTCATAATTTCAGAAATATTTTTAAATTTCGGCTCGAAGTGATGGCACGTTCAACATCTAAACTACAGCCACTGAACGAATATGTTTCAATTGGTTTTGTAATAAATTTATTTCAATGTGAAATTCAAAGTCAGGCTCTTAAATTAGGAAGAGTGACACGTCATTGTAATAATTCCACACCTTCATTCAGAGACCTCTTATTCAATTCTGGCCCCTCAGTTAGAAGAAAAGGAAAGAAGAAAATGTAAGAATTTCAATACGAAATTCGTTTACCTTCAGTTCCAAGGTGGTTGAATTTTGTCGCGACGCCAAAATTCGGCTAGTTGTGGTTTGCGATATACCCAGTTGCTACAAGCGAAAAACCAGCTTCCTCGGAATCTCTTACACACTCTCTCGGTCAGCGCCGATGTTTTCTGCAGATTTTGCACTTGATTGTTTACTGAACCAATGGAATCGTATTTATAAACCACATTGTGAATAGTCCTCTCGGTAAGACGATTATGGCGATCGTTAAACGGATGAAGCACGCGGTAAGTTTCCAGAACAGAATAAACAAAGGAATTTTTGGGATAGTGGACATTCAACGAAGGAGGTCCCATTTAGGCCAGCATTTATGCCAATTGAGCTCAATTTATTCTCTCCGGGGGTGAACCATTCCCTAGAGAAAACCATCCCGAGCCCAAAATAATTCTTGCTATTGCAGCAAACTTTATATTACCGGGCTCGGCCTACAATGTCAAAAAATGAGAGATCAGAAACCTCCGTCTCTTTATGACCAGAGCTTGGCACTGACAAATGACATGAAAAACAGTCTTTTTCTCCTCCTTAGACCCAAAGCTCCTGCAGAAATCATTATTCGAAATGCCAACTCTTTCGGCATGCCTACCAAAAGAATTGCCATTATACGATGCACGGCCATACAATTAAAGGATAGAAGTGAGTCAGTCCTTTCCTTGTCCATATGTTTCCAGCAGAGTCTGACACATACCTTCATGCTGCCAACGAGGTTGTCATGGATAATGGGAATACCTATGCCCTGCAACATGTCGGAGATTGCAAGCTCCGTAGCTCCGTTGCCAGCTATATATGCGTTACTAAAAAAATTTCCCTGAGAAATCCAAGAAGAACGGATGTTGAAACTGCGTTTGTTAGGGACTTAATTGCAGTCTGGCTATCCGAGAAATTTAGGGAAAATCCCAGCTCTCAACAAGCATTCCGCAGCCTTCAAAATTACCATGACCTCTTGTTGGAATAGATTGAAGTGGTCAGGCAGCCTAGAACAAACTGAATAAATGACAACTATATGGATTCAACTAGATGACCGTCATCAACATTCAATTTTCGGAAGCTCCTGTTGGAAAAACCGATATGAAGAGAGTTTATAATTTTTTGCTATTTCTTTCAAATTATTTTTGATCTGAGGACAAGTTTTTAGCTGAACCTAGAGAAACAGATAAATACATTAGTAATACAACCGATTTAAGAAATAAAATTTTCCCAAAATAGCTACAATAAATCATTTGTGTTGCGTTTAAATTTTCTATGTTGCAAACTTTCATTCATTGTACGTAAAACAATGCTTGAGAAAAACTAATTTTTTATCAAAGTTTCTCATACAAGGGGGGCCAACGATCTTCACTCTTCTTGAAACATATATTTTCAAAGTTTTGATGTACCGTGTTTATTATCCGTCAAAACTTTGAATGTACATTTTAGTAGTTGATGGTGTTGAGGTGCATACAAAATATTAATCGCAAAAACAAAGGATAAGAACAATAACAAAAGCAATTTACAACATTTATTACAAATCACACGTTAAAATTATTCATAAAAGTTACACAAATGCACATGCACAATACGAATACACATTCTCGCGCCCTCATACAACAAGATGTTAAAGAGGGGACTTGTTGGAATGAAAAAATTACTTGTAGGAATGATGAATTTTTCTCTGACGTTTTCATACTACTACGTTTTCATAGTACTATGCTGAATAAAAGTAATCGGATGGAGAATGAAAGCTTAAAATTTTTTCTTTAGCATTATGGAAAGAAAAAAATTATTTTACACATTGTTTATTATTTAAACTTAAATAATATGCGTAAAAACTACGGCACAGTTGATTGATTCTTCCCATAAAAAATTATTTAGAGTTGTGGACGTATAATGAAAGCATAAGTATTATATTTCATTTGTTAAGTTTTTTATATGACTCCTTGATATTTGAACGGGACTTTTTCACTGGAAACATAAGTTTGATTTATTTTATCCTTGTTTCCTTCATTATTTTTCTATTCTATTTAATTTTCTGAAAAAGTGAAGTGTTATTTTTCAAGTGGGCACATAATTGAAACATTTTTAGTTTTCCTACTTTAAGAATGTATTTTCAATACCTGTTTTTGTTAGCTTTTTTTAAATTTACTGGTAAGCGTGTTTTAAATGATATAAGGAAAAATGTGCACAAAACCTAATCACGGAAAGTAAGAAAAGGCCAAGTTGTTCCGAAAAAGAAAGTCAGGAAGACAGTAAATGAAATTTCTCTTTACGTCATGTGACTGGGAATACCTTTATTGCCGTCTGCAACAGCTACATTGGTAAGGAAGAAGGGGAGACCACAGAACAACTTTTGTGTTATTGTCCGGAGAGGGACAATGTGTTAAAATAAAAAATAGTTAAGTCTTTAGATGTTCTTAAATTCGGAAAAAGTGAGATAAAAGGCTGGTCTTCACCTGTTTCAAAAAAATTTTTCGGCCTTTGTCAATAGACAAATGAGTGCATGTTGATAGCGTTATGGACATTACATCGTGTTCATAAATATTACTGAGTATTTTCTCTTTTTAGTTGATTAACAATCAAGGTTATATATACTCTTAAGACTTACTACAAATAAAGACCATTAAAATCATTTTTGCGATAAACTACATATTGAATTTCGTTAAAATTCACTTTTTAGATTTTTTAAATCCTTTAATTTCTACAAAAAGAAAAACTTACAGCCAACATATACATATCTACCTATATCTGCCAGTCACATAGTTTATTAGTATGAAAAATCTTTTGAATCGTTATTGCCTGTTGCTTGTTGTTGTTGCTTGATTCCATTTGAAATTGTTTCAATTAATGTTTGTTTTTATTTATTTAACATGGCAGAAACAGAATGTTGCCAATAAATTATTGTGCGTTTTAACAAAGAGTTTATAGCAGGCAGAGAACAGCAGCAATAGTACTAACAATGTTTCACCTTCTTTTGAACAGTTTTATCTGTTGTTATTGTATTAAGAGGTATTCTATAGGCAATAACAATAAAACAAAACTATTATGTCTTATACCCAGCCTGCTACAGCTAAGTAAGCATGTGTTAAATTCAAACTTTGATAGTTTGTTGCAGACATTCTCCTTCAACCACACTTCGCACACTCGGTTTTTTTCTTCGGTGTTTTCTTGGTTTTTTTCTTGTAAGAATGGCTCCTACTCATGCAATACATTATGTTGGAACTAGGAAAACAGGTTGAGTGAAAGAGAAAAAAGGTGTAGTATTTATAGATATTGCATTTGAATACATTTAAGTCGTAAACTTTCGCAGGGAGAGCATTTTACATACGGATAGAGCAACTGAAAAACTAAATTTGTCTGTAATGTATTGCTTGTTGAAGTCGTCGTAGTCTAATAGGTAGTGTGTTGGCTTATTAGATGTAAATGCTCGATTCAAATCCCAAGTCAGACACCAGAACGAAAATCTGAAAATTTTTGTCCGTTTTGATCAAACGAATTGTCAATCTCTTCTCAAGATTCAGAACGTCATTACTTATTTTATATTTTTTAATTAAATTTTGCAATTAAGAATGACCAAACTTGAAAAAATGAGAAAAAAATAATATTTTCCAAGTTTCCCCATCAAAACTCCTAACATATAAGTTTGAACAAACCGCTTATGTATTCCGTTTTAAAGACTAATCAATCAATAATTTTATTGAGACCTATAATTTAAAGTCTATTCCAAACAACAGATTTTTAAAACACTTTTCGTGGCAATTTTTTTTACTGTCATAGTTTTTGCCAGAAATCTGCTGATAGGAATTGGCCGAAGAAACATTTTTTATACTTTGTTGGAGACTTGGGATTTGAACCGTGTTCTCACGTCTAACACACTGCCTACTATACTTAAGACACATAGGCATTTAAAATTTTCTTTCGGCACGTGAAAGACACATTGAATAACACATTCATGATACTTTTCATGCTATTTACACAGTTACTGTCAATACCATTAAATGTTATCCAATTTACAAAATATTGGGAAGAAATTATGGTAGAGTTTACACTCTCTGTGAAAAGCTTTTGAAATCTATAGAGCATCCACCAAATTATTATATAGATTGGTTTAACCAGGGCAACCAGCAACCGTTTTACATGTTACTAATCAGACTTTTTAATGCCAAATATTTGTCCAACTTGGCTTCGCGTTACACTAGCAATCACCAGCAAGATGTACAAATACCGGCTCGATATGAAACACTGAAAAGGTTAACTAATGGAGAAGCAAGTATGCATAGAGCAATACTTCAGAGTCAAAAGACTTGTTTATGTTGAGATCCATAAGAATCCTTTTAACTGGACTAGTTCGTTAGAATATTTCAAACATTGTTACTGATACTCTTTCGAGCTCAAGCAGTTTTTCAATGCATTACGGCAGGCTAACATTTCAGTTAAAATGAGCCTTGTCAACCGGGTTTGTGAATGAAGGCTTATTCATTTTAAGACAAGAAATCTAAAAAGCATTGTTCCACATTCTTTTAATGAATGTCCTGTAACATTCCTTTGGACAAATTTGGCGTAAGAGTAACTTTACTGTACAAAAATGGCCATCCAGGATTAAAAAAATGGGTGGCCAGGGTACGTTTACTCACTACAAGCTTTCGTTATCAACCAACATTGTTGATAAAAAGAGAGAAATTTGGTCAAACATAAACGAATTATATAATAAAGAGTAAATGAGCTTCGTCGATTCGACGAACAGTGACCAATTAGGGTTAAAGTGTTCGTCGATTCAACGAAGAGTAAACTTAGTATACAAAAATGAAGAGTAACCGTCCATGGTTAAACATGAATGCTCTTGTAATTCTCCACTGTACAGCATAGAAATAGAATTAAATAGTGGATTAATCCTGCATTCATTAAAACATATATGCATTCACTAAAAAACATATGTATTCTTTTCTCATTTCCTCTGTCTTTGATTTGGCGAAACAAGATGGCCATTATCAGCAGTCAAAATTTGGCAGTCTTTGTTGGAAAACCCGATCCTTTTTGCTGTTTTACTTATATTTTGTGATTAGCTTGAAGATAAAATTGTATATATTAATTAAAATTGTGTATATTATGTGCATTATGTACATATGTATGTTAATAGAATCATTTGGAGTTAAACCATTAAATCTGTACTGGTCTCAAACATGGAATGTTAAAAGAAGCTTCAAAAAACTGAAAGTTTTCGTTTCTCTTCATCTAAATAATAAGTTTTCCTAACATTTGTACCTGCTTCAAATTTTGTAGCTCTTGTTAAGCCATGGAGGATGAAAATATTTAAAGAAATTTGCTATTAACACTATTAAGAATATCTTTAACGGTTCAAGTTTGTAGTTACCATATATTGAATTTGTATTATATACACTACAAGCAAACTGATAATGTCAGACCATTAAGCGTATATGTATGTATGGTATGGTGTACTCTTATTTCTCTTAATCTTTCAATTATTCTCATAAATATTCAATTTTATTCAGATAACTTTCCACTTTCATAAATGAATGGAATGAATGATAGTCAATTAGACCACATAACCATAAACAAGACTTCTAAGCCGGTTGGTATTCTAGATATCCGCCAGCAGTGTCTTTCGACACATGCTCGTCCAACCTTTTCAGTGCCTCATATCGTGGCGATATTTTTCCATTTGCTGGAAAATTTCACAAGGAGTGCACTATTCGCGTTATTATAGATGAGTTCTCACAGACGAGGTCAGGTTAACTCAGTGGTACAGCAAGGTTCCGTTCTATATCGAACCCTATTTCTTATTTTCTTTAACGATCTATTTTAATTAACTTCCAATCGTATTTACTTTTTTTGCAGATGACAGCAATTTTTGCAACGCATACTCTTTTGATGGTAGGCGGAGCCTACGAAAAGGTTCTGTTCTACCTTCAACATACGTACAACCCTTCAGTCATGATTGCGACTTAGTTTCTCACACCACTTATGTTGTGTGTGTTAATTTTTATACATGAGTGGCGGGACGTCGACTCCGAACGAATTTTATTTAATCTCAGAGTTGTTGCCAGAAATCTGTTGAGAGAAAGTCGCCGAAGAAATACTTTTTGTATTTGATTTGATGTCTGGCCTGGGGTTTCAACCCTGGCTTTTACGTCTAATAAGCTGATACACTACCTACTCGACTACGGCAACGTAACGATCTTTTTTAACTTCTAATCGTATCTACTCTTTTGCAAATGACAGTAATATTTGCCAGTCATAGTCTCAAGTCCGTTCTATAGTCAATCTTGAAATGGGGTCGTTTCAATATGGTTGATTTTAACGTGCGAAAAACGCAATGCAGTTTATTACCACACAAGCGCGGCAATAATAATTCCTCACCTGTAGTTGTGGTTGGTATAAATATTAATGAGTTAGAAGCTCTTGATGTTCTGGGTATGAAAATTCAGCGTGATGTTCCCTGGAACCAGCATATTTTACAAGTGTCGAAAGAAGCATTCATGTGTCTCGGTTTTTTAAGACGATGCAAGGAACACTTCAGCTCATTTTCTTCCTATTTACACCACTTATATTCGACTATAAATGGAATACAACTCTTATGTATGGGCCGGTGCCTCAAAGTCTATTTTTAGGATTCTCGAACGTAGGATTCTCGCAGAGCGAATTTGCTCAATAGTGGCGGTAGGGTTTCCAACTCCATTGATTAATTGTATGTGGAACTCTCTATCTGCAGAGGTCCTGCCTGTGGCTTATAACATATAAGGATTCTAATCTAATGTCCACAAACTCTACTCCTCTGTCCTCCTACTACATGAGTGTTTATCTAAAAAAAAATTAAAATAAATTAAATTAAGATGAAGCTAGTTGATAAGAATAGGAAAGCACTTTTAATTTTAAAATAAATTTCGTTAGTTTTTAATACAGTTATGATTTCTTATTGTACTGTGAAGACAATATCGGTCCAATGTGCGCTACAAGTCTGATGACACGCCTTTAATCTTTTCACAAAATTTTCAGTAACTTTTTCCCAGAGACCTTGAATTTGTGCTAAAAAAATGTTTCTTGTTTCTTTGCTTAAACCCGAGATTTTAGAAAACCTTAAAGGCCAGAATCGTATGGTGTTAAATCGCACGATCTTGGTGGCTAGTTGACATTAGTATTACTTGCGACAATTTATTTATGAAAATCGTTATAAAATAAATCTATTGCAGCAGATCCAGTGTGGCAGGTAACATTTCATGTCGTCCAAATTCATGTCATCCAACTGAGGCCACATGAACTCCGTTATTATGTTCATGTAACGAATATCGTTCACAGACATTACAATATCAGCCTCATTTCCAAAACTTTAAAGCAAAATCGCACTGCAATACCGATATAGGTACATATGATTTTTTAGACTCTTACTTAACACGTTGACTGCCGACTACGAAATAACTCGTAGATTACGTTCCCTTCTAGGGAGCCAACTACGAGTTATCTCGTACTCACTAAGCCTGCCATTTTTGTGTAACTAAGAATAAAATCGTATTATATCAGTGCTAGTATCGATAAATGGCTTCTCGGAAAAGAACAAAAAGTCAATGTTGGGTGGCCAGTTTTCTGAAAATTGCTGCGGCAGTCAACGTGTTAATTGGGCATTACCACAGTTTAGTCGGGATTTCAACCTCACTATACACGGCAACCATGTTGTTTGTGTTAATTTGATCCATGATATACGGCACCTACAGCTTAAAGTCGCAGTAAAGTGTTCGGAGTCACTTGCTTCGCCAACATGTCTGGTGAGAGCCAGTTGAGAATATTAAGCAATCCATTGGATGATGTTATCGTGATCAAATTGGTAAATACTTTTGTTTTAAAATTCCTTTATAAACGTCTAAGTAAAGTAAATCCGAAGTCCTCTAAGAAAAAAATTAATCAAATTTTAAAAACGAAATCTCATCTCAGTCAAAAAGACTGACAGTATAATTTATACTTGAGTGCGATATTTTTAAGGAAAATTTAAATTTTTTTTAAGAATTTAATTTAAAGATGACGTTACAATTTTAGAACCTTTATAGAAAAGGAATCCCTGATGCATTTTAATTTCTTTGGCTCATGTTGCACTTCGTAATTTATTTCTTGTGTTACTACAAGAAAAATATCTTTCATGTATATGTTGGTTGCGTATACATCAAGGAACAAGTATTTGGAGTACCGTTTAGAATCATTTTTCATTTTGTTATAATCTCAATGGCGTTTTGTTAGAAGTCTAACAAAAGCTAATGCATCATTCCTCTAGAGGTTTCAGGACTGCAGTAATACTTTTCATTACATTCTGCGTTCTTTTATTGCAACTAACTCTATAATGTGAACAAAACTAAGCTAAAGAAAGGGTCAAGTAAAGCATTTTCTTGGACAAGGTAGCGAGAAATGATGTCATAGTGTGATTAAATTTACTATTTTATTACTAAGAAAATATTGTGGTCATCAAGTCATCGATTAAAACAGATATTGGAGAATATACTTGAAAAAGCTTATATTCCACTGGTTTGTAACATACAGAAAAATAAAAATTATCCTCACATTATTGTTTACATACAGTGTACAGCAAAAGTCTTAGTACGGCAATATATTTTAGCAATTTCATGAATTTTATCCAAAAGTTTGTATAAAAATTTATGGTTTATATATTTATTTTATTACTTTATTTCTATTTTATTATCAACCAAAATTTTTTTAATGTTTTCAATAAAACAGGAGAAAAATAAGGAAAAGCTTCAGATGACTCCATAGGTACCTCCAAGGAGAATCCTGAGTACATCCAAAATGCAAAGGCCTAATATATGAAAATGTTATGCCTTGTATTTAGTAGAATATCCATTAAGGTCAAGCACTCTATTTAACCCTTTTGGAATTAAAGGTACAAGTTTTGTTTTATTAATGTTTTCTAGTGGCACCATGAGCAAGTTTTTCGGTTGACTTTTGTTTGAGGTTTAGCGATTACGTAACCGTTCTTTAAAATGATCCCTAACTAATCTCTTGAAGTCATATCGGGACTTTTTGCAAGAGTATTAAGACTATGGGGACGCTACGGTGCTAATCCCAGGTCATACATCTCCAACAAATCGAAATGTGAAAAAATATTTCTTTGGCGACTTCTTCTCAGCAGATCTCCTACAAAAAATCTGAGAGTAAATAAAATTGCCATTAAAAGTTTCTCAAAAATCTGTCGCTCGAAAAAGACTTTAAATTGTGGATACCGCCACTTTTTTGAAAACGATGTTTACGAAAGTTAAGTTATAAAATCTCAAATGTAAAGAAAAAACCACAACGTTTTGGAATTTAAAATGATGATTCATGATAGAAATATTGTCCATATTGAATTGTTTAATTATATTTGCGTAATTATAATTTCATGACATTAAATATTGAATATTGTTGCGTTTTTAATTTTTAAAATATGAGCTCGTATTGCAAATAAAATAAAAATAAATTTGGGTTTTGTTTTAATTAAATTCTTTATTGTTCGGACAATTCTGTGTGCAACTGCTCACAACTTGATATAAACAACAACAATTGCTTTGTATGTTATTCCTATTTGCAATCTTTTGCATAAACAATAACAATTACTGGACACTTGTTCGACTGATCTTTGTAACGGAGATCTTCAAACTACGATTACTGTCTCCAGACACGCCACGTCTTTACACAAGACTGACTGAACTTTTACTAACTCCGTTGCCTGCTTTGCCTTGCCTTTTAAATGGTAACGTAAACAGTGTTGATGTTCTTGAAGGCGAATGTTCGTTGCTTCGCCTTCTCGAGATCTCTATAAATTTAAACATCGTTGTTTCATTGTCGTTGTTTGTATAGTTTGTTTACATTTATTTTTGTAGTGTTCGTTGTTGATCTATTTTAGTTTACATGTTTTTAATTTTTTTATGCTTGTATATATTTGTATATTTTTGTTTATAATTTTATATTAAACGATGTAAAAATAAAACACCAGTATCTAGATTTTTGCATTTTCGTAGCAATATGATTTTCGTCACATGGCCGCAGTGGCGCCAAGCTGAATGCTCCATTCAATCGCATAAATTTTTTACTATATTTTTCAATCATACTGACCATATAGCTTCAATGGTAGTGTAGATTTTCCGACATAACTCAATAAAAAGAAATTGAAAAGCGCTGATTTGTAAGAATAAGTCTGCCATTGCATCGTACATGAGTACTGAGGATACCGAAAGCATGTAAACCTTATCGAACAATCAATTTTAATGGTTGAATATTTTAATGGATTTGTCACTTCCACAATTAAATATAATAAGCATTATAATGTCGCCATAGTCTAGTAGGTTGTGTATTGGCTTATTAGACGTAAGGCCACGGTTCAAATTCCAGGTCAGACATCAAAACGAAATATGAAAAAATATTTTTTCGCCGACTTCCTCTCAGCAGATTTCTGGCAAAAACTCTGAGAGTAAATAAAATTGCCATGAAAAATTTCTCAAAGATCTGTCGTTCGGAGTCGACTTTAAACTGTAGGTCTCGCCACTCATGTATAAAATTAACACACACAACATGAGTGGTGTGAGAAGCTAGGCCGTAATTCTCACTGAAGGATTGTAATGGCCATTTATGTATGTATGTATGTAACCACTGTTAATCTTTATACAAAATCAAATTAATCTCAAATGCACAAAATTTCGACGCTAACACTGGTAGTTTAGCTTGAATTCTTTATTGTATAGGAATTGAGCCAAGCTTCTGCTACAGCAAACTTATCACATGCTCAATTGGAGCCACAAAAGATTAACGAAACAGAAACAATGCAGAATAACAAACTACCGAACGTTATGGCAATAACAGTAGGCAACCGAATAAGATGGAAATGAAAAAAGTCAAGCTCATTAAGTAAAATTTTTCCGGTACTCTCAGAATAAAGGCCAGTAAGTTAAGTGCTACGACGAATTGACATTTTTGCGATTTTCTCAAGACTTCTCGCTACATTAGCAATTTTGAATTTCTTCACTACAAAAATTTCTTTGTCTTGTTGATGGTTTTAACCCATTAGTGCGCAGAGTCCCTTATAAGGGACTCTCGAATTTTCTACTATACCACTTCCAAAAATTTTAATTTCTAAATAACAAGTATTATATGTTGTTACTGACATTCCAACGAAGCGGGATTTATTACATTGTGTTTAAAAATGCGATATGAGTGAGGAAATGTGGAATATCAATTTGTGAAAAAAACGAAAACTCCGAACTTAGTAAGAAAAATTAGAATATTTTAAATATGATATGAATTATTATTAGTTTCTGGGTTTTATTATTTGTGAATAAGTATAATGACTCAATTGATGTAAAAAAAATTATGATAAAATGTAATACCACGCGCGTAATGTAACTTTCCTCTAAAGGAGCACTGCGCTCGTCGTGCAATTTTTAAACGATAATTGGGTAAAACTTTTTTTCATATATAGATCAGCAACATCCGAAATATTGTTTGAATGTGAAGACCTTAACGACAATGAGCTCAATGGCGTGCCAATTTCAACAATTCCCCCACTAGATGGATCCGATACTGATTAAAATAGCTATAAAAGTGATGATGAGCACGAAGAAAATCGTATGTGCTGTTTCTGTAGGACTAGCTGTTTCAAACGAATGTCTGCTCTTATGAAAAAACAACAAACGTTCGTCTGTAACCGCTTGTCTTACAGAAACAGCACATTAATCATTTAGGCTTAAAATTATTGTATACAGCATATGAAGGTGTACAGGATGGTGATAAATGCGTTCACAGTGACTGGGCATTAAATTTAACGGTCGGTTTTATGATCCAGTTTGATATACGAGTATGTGTGGGAAAAATTTGATAGTCCACTATCAAGGGATTTGGTGTAGTTGATGAGGAAGTGCTTGATTAACTTTTAAAACCTAATGTTCCACGTAATAAAGGATTCAACAATTTATAGAACAGAACTCGTTATATGTACTTCAGGTATTCATAGATACTTGTTTTATATTCGTTAAATTACTGCGACACCTATCATCGATTGGAACAATACGTGAAAGGCGAACAGAAAAATGGTCTCTTCGCTCAATACCTGTTATGAAAAAGGAGTAAAGAGCATCTGTAGATCATTGATATAGAAATAATGGAAATATATTGCTCATACGATGGAAAGATAATAATGCAAATGCAACAATTAAATGGTGCCAACGATTTGTCGAAGGAAGAGGTTCTGTAAATATTTTCCAACCAAAAGTGGTTTTTCGATGTAATATTACATGTGAGACGTTGGATGGATCTAATAGCTAATTGGCATATCTCTTTGACGCCTCTCTTGCTAATGCTAAAAAAGCATCATCCCAATGATCTGACATGTGCGTCTCATCACAATTTTCGTCGAAATCTTGCTAATTCTTACCTTGATAATATTATATCTTAATATTTGCGTATAAGCAAATTGATGGCATGTATACGATATGATGATGGAAACAACCTTATTGAATATTCTAAAATTGAAAAATTGTAATTGATGTGGATATTACGGAAACAAAATAAATTTTATTTGCAAGAAATATAAAAAAGGCTAAGAATTCCCTAAGAATTCTTTAAAAGTTATTAAACGCCTAGTGTACCTAGTGCGCAGTGTGCCTTATAAGTTATAAGGGACATTTTTTTGGAATAAAATATTTTTTAGACGAATTAATCACATGATTTTTATTAATAATTTATTAAAATTATAGAAGGAAAGTGGCCAGGGAACTTCATGCATTAATGGTTTAACCAAAAAAATATTAAATCAATGCGAAAATTCTCACTTACAGCTCTGATTCCTCACTAGATCGATTATTTTGTCAGAAGTGAACGAAACGTTCTGCGTGTTCCCTGGCCAGATTTCAAAAATTACATAATTGGTCATTACAACCCTCCAATCAGTATTACGGCCTAGCTCATTGCATCACTTATATTGTGTGTGTTTCAGCATAGGAGACAAAACAAGAGTTTATGCCTATCAGCACACGCCTAAGCCTAACACATATCGTACAAGAGTATCAGTCTAGATCTTGACTTTTTTGGTACTTATGAAACGATCTCAAGATTTACGTTGCCTTGAAATAACTGTTTCCTCTGTTTTCCCATTTCTAGCTAATTCCACTAATACTAATACATAAGAAATTTGTATTAATTGTAAAAAAAGGTTTATTCACATTATAACTTCACTTTTACTCCACCCGGTAATTTATTATTTTCTTATAAACCATTTATAAATGACTTCACTTTAGTTGCACATAACGCAAAAAAAAAGAAAATACAAGACACAAAACTAAGAAGCATTTTTATTTTTAAAAGAAAAATTATACTTTTCTTTAGCGTCTTTCAAAAGCAAAATTAAAAAATTTTATAAAACTTTGAAACGTTATTACACAATAAATATTGATCTGTAATTTTTTTAAATGTTTAATGCCAAGACTTTAAAAATTATTGCAAAAAATCTTTTGGAAAGAAATGAAAGAGTATTAAAACCGAGAATTATTAATTAAACTGATTGAAAAATTACTACTCCACAGTTAAATTGATGACTCAGTTAATACTTACAAACTATCTGAATTGATTGTGTCCAATATACCATTACCTATAAAAGTAACCTTTTACATTGCAGTAAAGGGAAGTCCTACTATATAGCACGATTTTAGTTGTGGGCAATTACTACAACTTGCCGTTAAAGTTAAGTTAAGTTAAAGGTAACTTTAGATAAATTGAACTTTAAAAGCAACTTGAACTTCTTTTCGTTATTACAACCTACAAATAAAATAAAGTTAACTTTTCCAAAAATATGGCAGAGCCGGAGCAATGCCGATAACTCTACTCAATTAAACAAGTCTTTTAAACGCAGTGGCAACGATGGGCTTCGTTTTTTTTTTTGTTTTTTTTTTTTTGTTTGCTCATTTCGTTTATATTTGGAGTTGCCATATTGAAAATAATTTATAATATGGCAAGTTCAAACATAAACTTAACTTTAAAAGTTAAGGGTAGGACGATCCTCCCTTCAGCTTAACACTCGCTTAACACTTTTTTTTAATTGGTCATTACAACCCTTCAGTCAAGATTACGACCTAGTTTCTCACACAACTTATGTTGTGTGTGTTAATTTTGTACATGAGTGGCGGAACCAACAGTTTAAAGTCGACTCCGAACGACAGATTTTGGGAAACTTTTCATGGCAATTTCATTTACTCTCAAAGTTTTTGCCAGAAATCTGTTGAGAGCACGTTGCCGAAGAAATACTTTTTGTATTTTATTTTGATGTCTAGCCTGGGGCTCGAACCCTGTCTTTTCGGTCTAATAAGCTAACACACTACATACTAGACCACTGAGACTTTATTGTCCACTTATAATAATGAAAAACAATTTATCTGCCCGTTAAAAACCTCCCTTAATTAACGGCAAGTTGTAATAATGGCGCTTAATTTGATATTTCTTGGTTTCAGTGGTTGACAAATTCAAACATAAAAAGGTAAAACTGTTGAAGTATTTTACGCACTATGTAATTTTTTTGTTCAGCATAATCGACCATAATCGATGACTACGCGTCACCGGTTCTTATTTACACCAACGACGTATGGTTTCAACAAGACGGACCTGCGTGCCAGTTTTGTTGTATTGCACAAGATGATGTGGACTGGCTACCCAAAATTTTAGAATTTATTAAACCTGTTAGACTTTTTCCTATTTCAGGTGTATGCGAATAAGCTACAAACGACAACAGTCTTCAAAGTCAACATGACCCAGGTCATTGGACAAATTCAACCTGATTTATAAACCAGAGTCATGGAAAATTCGATCAATTTGAACTGATATATTACATATACAGTCAGTATTACGACCTAGCTTAAAGTCGACTCCGAACAACATATTTTTATCTCTCAGAGTTTTTTGTCAGAAATCTGCTGGGAAGAAGTCACCAAAGAAATATTTTTCTTATTTTGTTTTGATGGAGATGTCTGACTTGGACTTTATACCGTGACATTACTTCTAATAAGCCAACACATTACCCACTAGACTACGGTTACTATGCATAAATTATAAATGAAATACGATCTATAGCATGAAGATGTGCATCATTAGATAATCAATTATTTTTGTAAATACTTACATGCCCATTTATACTTACAAGGTTGTTTACACTTAAACAGAGAGAAAAATATTTTCAATGCAAATGATAAAGTATATTTTCTGTATCATTTTTTTTTATTTTTATTACTGAAAAAACGCAAATAACCAATCAAGCGTATACGTTACAGATAACACGGAATAAAAAATATATATTCTGCTCAATGTTTTCATTCGCTAAAGGTAAACAACATTCGAACAATTGGACACAATTGGTAAAGTGAATGAAAACCAAAACGTTTTTTTTATTCAGTTTTTTCCATCATAAGGTCGTCGTTCTTTCGAATGGAACGGGTAAAATAGTTTTGCCGAAACAATTTCAATGAAAAAAAAAATTAAATTGAAGCAGCATACTCCAAAATAGTATTCTGGCTTAATATTTAATTAAATAAAGTCATCTCACAGTGAGCGGTTAAAAACGTCTTCGTTTATTTATTTTTAATTTTTTATGCTTAAACAATGGTAAACACAAGTGGAGTAGGGTATTACTTAAATAGCTTTAGTTATCATTACGCATATCCGAAGTAGGCTAATATGTAGTGTGTTGGCCTCTGCTCAAACCCCAGGTCAGATAACTCCAACAAAAGGAAATATGAAGTAAATTATTTCTTATGTGACTTCCTCTCAGCATATTTTTGGCACAAACTAAATAAAATTGCCAAGAAAAGTTTCTCAAAAATCTGTCGTTTAGAATCGACTTTAACATGTATAAAATTAACACACACAATAAAAGAGGTGTGAGATGCTAGGTCGTAATATTGTCTGAAGGATTGTAATGAGCAATTATATACCTATGTATGAGTGTATATCTGTTTTCACTATAGTTTGAAAATTGTGATCGAACAAACACTTACTTCTTGGTGCTACTGGCCCAGCTCAGTAATAATCCCACTAACATCCGCTTGAGGAAGTTAATCAAGCTTAAAATTAAAATATATACTTAAGTATATATATTTGTTATATATATATATATATATATATATATATATATATTGTTACGAAAATGAAAAATTTAGATTCTGCTGTTTTGCTTTTACATCGCTCAACATTAAAATTATAAACAAAAGCTACAAAAACAAAACAATGCAGTAAACAAGTAAACAAAAATTCAGAAGCAACACTACAAAAATAAATGTAAACAACTACAATGAATGTAAACAACGATGTTTACATTTATAAAGATTTTGAGAAGGTGAAGTCACGAACATTCGCCATCAAGAACATTCATCAGACTGTTTATCCTGCCATATAAAAGGCAAGGCAAAGCAGGCGATTTAGTTAGTGAAGTTCAGTCAGTCTTGTGTGAATACGTGGTGCGTTTGCATGGAGTAATCGTGGTTTGAATATCTCCGTTGCAAAGATCTGTCGAATAATTGTCAAATAATTGTAAATAGAGGAACAAAGAAAAGTAATCGTTGTTGTTTACATCAAGTTGTGAACAGTGGCATATAGAATTGTGCGAATAATAAATAATTTAATTAAAACTAAACACAAAATTAACGTAGATAGTGTATTGGCTTATATATATACTAGCTGTAACCTGCGCGTGTTGCTGCGCCACCAACTAAAATAAATTTGACGGAAAGACATTACACAAACGTCCAATTAATTTTGAATCAATTTATTGATTTTGTTTCCCGTTGTCCTGATGATTCATATGAATGGGCCTGAGTAATATCCATTCGATCGATTGTTCAACTGGTTCAAGCGAACGGGTCTCAGCGGCATATACTCGTAATGCTTTTTTCTTCCGTGGTCGACCAATTGCTTGTCGTTCGTTCGACTCATGCGCAAGAACTTTGTTAAAGAATGCACAGTTTACGATTTAATTAATTTTGAGTAATTTTCAGTGGCACCACCTGTCGGAAGTTGTTCATACTAACTTAGAAACCTTCGTCGGCTCATGCGCAACACTTTTGCTAAAGATCATTACATGATCAAATGCATAGTTTACGATTTAATTGATTTTAAGTAATTTTCAGTGGCGCCACCTGCCGAAAATTAGTCATACCAACTTAGAAACTTTCCCCGGCTCATGCGCTATAACATTGCTAAAGATCATAGCATGATCAAATGCATAATTTACGATTCTACATACAAATAAACATTCATTTTTATATATGTAGACTATGGGAGGTGACACGCCCACTATAGCCAATCCGCCCATTTTGTTCATATATACGTCAAAGTGGTACATAAAAAATTTGAGGAGTCTGGCTACTACAGTTTGTGAGATATGCGACATTAAATACTTATTGGGTATGTGGGCGTGGCACCTCGCCTACTTGAAATTTTAAAATCAAAAGTAGCCTATAGTTCCTTGCAGACATACAGGAATGTACTGTTAAAATTTCAAGAAAATCGGTCCAACCGTTTAGCCGTCTATAGACTTCAACCACACACACATTCATTTTTATATATAAGATTATATAGAGCTGACGGGTGACTTATATGTCATATTTTGTTAGACAATAACACTCATACTTTTTTATTTATTTGCCATAATTTTATTATATATATTATTTTATTTCAACATAAAAAGTAGCCTATAACTCCTTCCAGACATACAGAAAGATACTGTGAAAATTTCAAGAACATCGGTTCAGCCGTTTAGCCGTCTATAGACTTCAAACAAACCCACAAACAAATAAACACACATTCATTTTTATATATAAGAAGATATATATTTTTCCAATTATTCTAAAATGATTTACGATATAAAGCATTGAACAAATTAAAAATTTTACAGTAATACAGTCTATTAGAAACAACCTCATTTCATACGGTGATGAGCTTTAAAGAAAACTACCATATTTTTTTAAGACAATGCATCGCAAGAATAAATTGATGTTATATCGATTTGTTACAAACTACATCGATATTTTCTTTGCAGCGATTGAATTTTAGAATAAATGTTTATAACAGAGCTTATATATTGGGCTCAAATAGATTACAATTTTAAAACAAGTGTTCTTAGACTCCACGATGCCTCTTTACAATCCTTAGGTTATTTTACAATAATATGATGCAAACAATAATATGTTTGACGTTTCTCTTACTCGACAGAAAGTTTTTGCTTATTTTAGAGGCTTGGATTCCTACATAGCTTTGGAAACTCGACTTTGTCTCTTTAGTTAGACCTCTCACACCTCTAATGTTGTGTGTCAATATTTATACGATGCATTTTGTGCTTCAGCAAACAAATCTCGAAGCTTCAACCAACGATATCAACTATGCACTCCGGGTTTGATGATGTAGAACTTAAATTTCAACGCCTTTTTTTAATGGCAATAAAGTTGACGTCAACATCAATATCGCTACTATCAGTTATTAGACAGATAACTGAGTCTGTAGATTTCTTTTAATTCTTCAATAACACAATCTACAAAGTCAAGGACTCTAGTCCTAATATCCACGATACAAATTTACTTCTCTTTCTTCTTGTTGGAGTAGATATCGAAAAGAATATAAAACTTTTAACCGCAGTGTCAAATCGATCAAACGGGGTTTATGGCTATATTATATGCAACAATAATACGGACTTAACTGCGATCCTTCTATTTAAAGTAAATTTTCGACAGAATCAAAAGAACAACTTACTTAAATGGTCAACTATAAGCGCATCGATCGCATCGAATCGACCATATCTTAAAAAGCATGTAACACGAAATTAGACTAAAATCCACAACAGAAAAAAAAATAGATGAAAATCGAATGCAAATCTTGAAATATAGCTTGACTGTGAATTTATAATAATTAAAATTTTTTTATTTTAATAATACTCATAATTTTCCTGAATTCGCCGTAGTGTAGTAGGTAGTGTATTGATATTTCGATATTTCTTCGACAGTTTTCTCTCAGTAGTCTACTGTCAAAAACTCTGAGAGTAAAATAAAATGAAAAGTTTCTCAACAAATATGTCGTTCGGAGTCAACATTAAACTGTAGGTCCCGCCACTCATGTATAAAATTAACACACACAACACAAGTGGTGTTGAGAAGCTAGGCCGTAATCCTGACTGAAGGGTTGTAATAACCAATTATGTATGTCTGTATTTGCACGATTTTTCCTTTTATTCATGTCTGTAGCTTTTAGGATTTCATTTTCTATGAAACTCTTTTGCTAAACTGAGTTAATTTTGTAGTTTTGAAAAACTCGTCCTAACTTTTTTCCTCCTTATTTATTTAAATACTTTATCTATATAAACACAAATTCTATGTCAATAATAATCGATTGCCGTTAACATTCGCAAATAAAGTTGAAGGAATATTTATTTTATTTAAAAAAGGGAGAAATTTTGGTTTTAAAAATTCGAAATATTTTTCATAATTACAGTGGGCAGAAAAAGTCTGTGTACGCCAATACGTGAAAAAATTTTATTAGTTTTAAACCATAATTTGTGTTTCTTACATTTGTTGTGTTAATTTATTTCAATTTTATTATAACACAAACAAATTTGTAAGGTTTTTCACAAACCATAAACATATAATGGAAATTTTCTGGTGACTCCTTATTTTTGCACTGCAAAAGTGTACGTACTCCAAGTAAATTTAAAACTAAAAGCCCAAATACATTAAAATGTTATACCCAGTGTTTATGAGGACATCCCTTAAGACCGAACACTCCATTTAACCCATTTGGCATTGAATGTACCAGTTTTGTTTAGCGTTTACTATTGAGATTTGCCGCCATGCGATCATGAGCAAGTTTTTCAGTTGACTTTTGCTTCAGGTTTGACAACTACGTAACTGTTCTTCCAAATCATATCCTAAATACTCATTTATAGGCACATTATGCAAGAGTAATAAGCCTGAAGGGCACGTTTTCACATTAGCAGCAGTGTACTTGGGTTGGTTGAGTTGTTGCAAGTAATATTGCGAGTTCTTAATTTTTAGGAGCTTTTGCAGAATTTTTTCCTTAGAATGTTTATATATTATTTTCTCAATAAATTTCAAACTGCCCTCATTTAGTGCCGACCAGAGATCAGCAATGAATCGTTTTTTCGCTACTCATAAGTACTCATGAAATTTTGAGTACGAGTGAGTCAACAGTATTGAACTCCGATTCATTCGTACTCACTACAACATTGATTTATAAGTACAGGTTGCAATGAGTATGAGTACAACGTTGACATCATACTCAAAACATTCGAATACTCATTCAGATTCATAAATTTAAAAAATACTTATAATAATCATAAATGATTCCAGTGATACGAATCATTCATCAATTTTTACAGTCTTAGTTGTTGTTGCATTTACAAAAAAAGAAGAAAGAAAAAGACAATTGCTGTGTATGTCCAATGTACAATTGTATGAGTATGTTTCGAATCTACTCATTTTTTGAGTTCTCATTGCTGATCTCTGGTGCCGACACACATGTCAACAATACTGTAATTTTGAGGCCATGCTTAATATTTTTACGTATAATTGATTAAAATTTCATGAAATTGTTAAAATATATTTCGGGGTATTTAAACTTTTGCTGTCCATTGTATATGTAACCTATTCAATAAAGTTATTAAGTTCCGATTCATAAAACTATGCTTTAATTACGTTTAATAAGGCTGTGATTTTAAAGCATCATCCACATTTTGTCTTAAATCCACACAAGTGGGAAGAATATAGAATTTTTTATTATTTTCATGTAGTTTAATATTCTGACCGCCCTAAAAGAATAGCTAAAATAATGCCAATAAATAAAATTTCCTTCAAAATGCTTTTTTAAACCCTTCAGGGTTTAGTTCCGCGTTCCGGAACTAAAGATGATTTCTGATAACGAGAATTGGCTGACGTTTTGAAAAAAAAAAAATTAAAAAAAATTGCTGATTTTCTTTTCTAATTTTTTACGATTTTTTATATGTATTTTTATAAACAAGGGTTTGAACCGAACCCGAACCGGAACAAAAACCGGAACGAACCGGCTTGTTTTTCCGAACCGTGAACCGAACACCGGAACGCGTTCCGGTAAAAAAAAATTAGCACAACACCACTGGGAAGGATAATAGAGTAATAAAAAGGAAAGGATGTAGGAAAGGGGAGAATGGGATTGCCATGAAAAGTTTCTCAAAAATCTGTCGTTCGGAGTCGACTTTAAACTGTAGTTCCCACCACTCATGTTTAAAATTAACACACACAACATAAGTGGTGTGAGAAACTAGGTCGTAATCCTGACTGAAGGGTTGTAATGGCCAATTATTTATGTATGTATGTATATTGCTTTCCATATTCTATACTATTTTTTGAATCTCTTAAAAAATTACATTAGTTTATTAGGTTCTTTTTGAATATTTATTCTTATACAGGAGCTCACAGTAACTCATACATTTATATTTTGTATATAGAAAAAAAATTTTGAATCGCAAACAAGTAAAATGCAACCCAGAATTAAATTCATTTACATTTAAATCAGGATATATCTGCTAATGTGTGCGGTAAATTCCTTTTTCCTTAATATTCATGCGAATTTATAGCTCGTAAACTATTTTGGTCTTCATTCAGGAAAACCCACTTAAAAACAATTTAAAAAATTTGATTTATAATTAATTTAAACGGAATAATCGATAGTTGTGTTTTGGAATCAAGCCAATATGTTACTGGAGTGTGATAAATACGATATTCATACGTGAGAGAAACGAACATATACCATATGAAGGTCTTAAATTGTCTGTGTCAATTTTAAATCACTGACTATAAAGGCCCCAATGAGAAATTAAAAAATAATTTTTACAAAACCCGAAAACTATACTGCAGATGTATCTTGATATGTTTTGTCCTGGCTGTACGTGTTTTTTGGTTTTAAATTTTTAAATTAAAATTGAAGATTTTGTTGTAAATAATGAGAAATTTTTTTTTATTTCTATTGAGTGCAATTCTTTTTTGTGTTGCCTCATTTTAAGACACAAGAGATGGGGAATAAAAGAAAACAAATTAAATGGGGAAAACTGTCAAAAATGTTGGGCATTCGTTCTGGTTTTTGTGAAGATTAATGTTTATTTAAAAAAAAATTTAATGCAAATGTCTGGAACTGACTGTCTTGGTAATATGAAATAACATTAGAAGATTTAATTTCCATATTCATAGTGAAATAGGAAACTCTGTATTAACAGAAAGAAAATTTAATATGAATGTTTGTACAAAAAATACATGTGCAGTATACATATTTCAAAAGTGGGGTTCACACGTTGTTGTTTGCATTGAAACCAAAGCAATTTACATCTGTTTCAGAAACTATGTAACAATGTTATATCTCTCGGTATGCATTCATATCCATTCGTTTCATTTGAATTAAAAAAACAAATTTATGTTCCTTGACTTTTGCAATACTACAGGTGTTTGTTTCACTTGCAAGTGTAAAATTGCTATAGGATATGAATGTGAATGTGTGAGAATTTTCATTTTACTTCAGCTAACTTCCAGTTTTACGTGTATTCATATTTTATATGTATGATTCACATATATTCCTGAACTTAGGTGTAGTTTGTCAGATTCATGATACTCTCTAAAAGCATTAGCTACGATTGCTTCAATATTTCCTTTTTTCATGACCAACACTTACGTAATGATATCTAGTCGTGACGTGCACTGTACTATTTCTAGGACAATTGGTTGTGTGTAATAAAAAGTTCCTTCTCTTAACGAACTGGTTACTAAAGGCTAGAAGTTTCAAAAGGACTGTTCTACTTACCACGCGGCTCATGTAGCATCGAATATTTTCAACACGCGATTAAAGGGCATGGTTACTTCAGCAGACATGAAGTTAAATGGTCACCATGATCGTGCGGTTTGATCCGTTGCACTTTTCCCTGTGAGCCACATAACTCCTGTCATCGATCGAATTCAGCCTGATTTACTCAACAGGGTTAATGAAAAATTTAACAATTCGCTCCACGTATAATGGCATTAATAGTCTCCGTAGTCTAATATGTAGTGCGTTGGCTTATTAGACGTGCGACCACTAATTAAACGTCAGGTCAGACATCTTCAACAAAACAAAATATGAAAAAATATTTAGTCGGTGACTTCTTTTCTGCAGATTGCTAGCAAAATCTCTGAGCGTAAATAAATATACCATGAAAAGAATTCTCAACAATTTGTCGTTCGAAGTCAACTATAAATTATAGGTCTCGCTAGTCACGTCTAAAATTAACACATACAACATAAGTGGTGTGAGAAGTTTGGTCGTAACCCTGACAGAAGAATTGTAATGACATATGTATGTACATATGTAATTGATTAAACTTTTATAGTGTTCAATCCTTTCCTTTTATCTTCATGTAGTAACAAAATTTATAGACATGCTTTATTATTTAATTCCTTTGCTATCGTTTCTTCTCCCTAAACGAAGGCGGTCAATAATGGTGAATAAGATTGGCTGGTGGTTACTGCAAGTATATTGTTGGCTAAACTATCATTATTCTATACGACTAAGGGCCATTATTACAACTTGTCGTTAACTAAAAGGAGGATTTTAACGGGCAGATAAATTGTTTTTCGTTATTATGAGTACCCAATAAGATAGAAGTGATCGTTAAGCTAAAGGGAGGATCATCCTACCTTTAACATTTAAAGGCCACTTTATGTTTGAACTTGCCATATTATATAGTAGCTCAGTTCACAATCCTGGGCATTTAGAAGGTAAATTTATGCCATTGTAAATATTTGCCGTTAATTGTGAACGGTTTCTTTTGTTTAACTTTGCAACACTTATTGCAAACTTCTCAAATGAAAAGACAAGCCATATATTCATTAATGTGTTCTGAAATGTTGTCATTTTATATTTAAATAAAACATATTCAAATATTTTCAAGATAATTTATAATCCTCTGTCCATTTTTTCTTTCTTTTCTCTTTTAATTCGTTTGTTTATGTTGTATGTTTCCATTTTTTGTGACTTTATTTTTCAATGTTTTTATTTTTATGATCTGCTGTTCATTTGCTTAAGTATGATAAGTATAAACCACGGTTTTGATTGTGGGATATTTGCCAAACCGTGGCAAGTGTATTTCTGTGTATTTTACAAATGCCATGATGCTAGACCATTTGCCCAACATTGTGAACTGAGCTATTTTTTTTTATTTTATTTTATGGCAACATTTAACAACATTTATTTTTCATTATGGCAACATCAAATTTAAACAAAATGAGCATATACAACAAAAAAAAAACGAAGCCCGCGGTTACCACTGCGTTAAAAAAAGAACATTAATTGAGCAGTTTTATTGACATAGCTCCGGCACTGCCATATTTTAATTTTATTTTATCTGTAAGTTGTAATAACGAAAATAAGTTAATGGTAACTTTACAGTTTCCTTTAGCTAAAGGTTTAGTTAAAGACAACTTTAGTTAAAGACAACTTTAGCTAAAGTGAACTTTAGAAAAAGTTCAGTCACTCTTGTGTGAAGACGTGTTGCGTGTGGAGAGAATAATCGTGGTTTGAAGATCTCCGTTGTAAAGATCTAACGAACAATTGTTAGTATTTACGCAGAAGAATGTAAAAAAGAATAACATACAAAGCAATTTGTTGTTGTTAACTTCAAGTTGTGAACAGTGGCACACGGAATTGTGCGAACAATTAAGAATTTTTTTAAAGCTAAACACAAATTTATTTTTATTTTATTTGAATTCTACGAACTCATATTTTAAATGTTTTTAAAAGGGTAAAAACGTAACAATATGGTTCAATAGCTTGTAAATGTGTAGAAGTAATGGATTTAAAAACTAAATAAAAAGCTTTTACGACTAATGACACATTACATTTATTACTTGTTGATTATCTTTTTAGAAATCTTATGAATATTCCCTAACGAGAAAAATTTAATTGTTAAAGTTAAATTAAATGTCGGCTTTATTTTTACGAACTTTAGATAACAACTACATACATTTAAAGAAAACAGTCATGTTTGATATATTTTAGTATGTATTCAAGTTTTACTTATAAATTGAAGTAAGCAATAAAGAAAAGAATGTTGCTATTAATTTATAAATTTTTCTTCATTTCCTCAAAATAGTTTTTCGAAAACATGTTTGCAAACTAAGCTAAATGAAATAGAAAAGTAAGTTCGAAAAGAAAAACTTTTTTTGACCTATTAAAAGCATTTTTGTGGATCTTCTCTTTTCTAAAGAAACACGTGCGTTCATAAACATACAAACATATTTGTATTTTTGGATTCAGGCAAACCTATTTGAATAACATGAAAATAAATGAATCTTTAAGTTATTAAAGAAACTTTGAATTGTTTAAATATTTTCAAACAACTTCCAACTTCTCATACACATACAATGTTTCTCATTTAATTTCCTTGCCAAGGAAAGCAACTTAAAGCATACTCACCAAGATATAAACGATTATATTGAAATAAGGAAGTCCATGTAAATATTTGAACAATGATTCTGTTGTGATTAAATTTTACTACAAAAACAAACAAATTTACATCAAATATTTGCTGTTTTTCTTGTATTTTTAGTTTATTGAAGGATTTCTCATTTAAATCTGAAATTGAAGTGAAATTTGTATATGAAAAGTTTCACTATAGCACTAATCATATATTTTTTAATTAAATTGTTTAATTAAGAATGATCAAACTTGAAAAAATGAAGTAAAGAAGTACATTTTCCAAGTTTACTCGATTAAATTTTATGGAGTACAAATTTCAATAACGTTCGCTTTGAATTTTGTGTCATTGTGGTTGTGTGAAAAAAAAAATTATTCCAAAAATTTTGAAAAATTAAAAAAAAACTTTAATTTTTAATATTATTATTTGTAAAAAAATACAAAAAACTTAAAATAATTGTCTTGTAAAAGAACAATACTTAAAATATTTGTGAACACTAACAAAATACACTCCTTTCATCATGGATGAAATCAGTGATTCAAGCTGGCAGGTAGTTACTTCGCCAATAACAAAAAAACGACGACAAAGTGTATCACCGAAAACATTCGAAAAGAAAATACAAAATCTCGACAACAATAACTTAACTGTAATTAAAAATTTTAACAATAACAATGCAAGTACATCAAAAAAGGTGCGTGCACTTTTAAACGTAAACAACATTCCAAACAACAACGATGCTAGTACATCAAAACAAACAAAAACAAATACTGTAAGTTCAAATATTTCAGACTCCCAAAATAATAATCGTTTTGCTAGTCTTGATTATGAAGACATTGATACAGAGGATGAAGAATACAATGAAAACAGCAATACCAATGAACCAAAGCCGCCACCTATATTCATACCATTTGTTGCTGATATTAGCGCAATGATAAAATCTTTTTCTAAAATTATTCCTTACTCTGAATTTCAATACAAGTCACTTAAAGATAGACAAATAAGATTACTAATGAAAAATGTAAAATCGTACAGAATTATTGTTACTCATTTAAATGACAAGAAAATTAAATTCCATACCTACCAATTGAAGCAAGACCGATCGTATAGAGTAGTTATAAAAAATTTACATCACTCTCCACCAACTAGTGTTATTAAATACGACATTGGAAAAATTCGTTGATTTAGAACCTGACCTAAATAACAAAAACGTATACGATATTAGGCACATAAATAACGGCATTGTCACCATTGAACCCCCAAGGAAAACTAACGATCTTGTGCAATGTCATAGATGTAGGGTTGCCAGATTCCGATTCGAAAAAAGCTGGACACTGGGTTTTAAAAAGCTGGACAAAACAAAAAAAGCTGGACATAAAAAAATACTGAGAAAATGTTAATTTTGGTTTTGTGTAAATAATCTTTATTAAAATATTCACTGTTATTATTATTTAAAAATATTACAATTAAAATTCATTGCATTCTTTAAAATTTATTTAACTAAAGTTAAATTTTTTCGGTTTAGTCCGTCACATACATATTCGCATATGTATATCTATGTAAGAATAAAATTAAATACTAAAAACAAAACAATAAAAAATAACAATTCAGTCTAGTTTGATTTTGTTTATAGTAGTTTGCACTTTGGTAAAAAAAAAATTTAATAAGCTAATGATTTGACAAAGATAACATGAAAATTATTGCCCAAGTTACTGCAGTGTACTAAAAAAATTTTTATTTAGCTGGACAAATTAAATTTTAGCTTGAAACTGGACAAGCATCAAAAAAGCTGGACAATCCAGCCAAGTCCAGCCAGGCTGGCAACCCTACATAGATGCCAAGAATTCGGCCATACTAAAACTTATTGCCGAAAAGAAGAAAGATGTGTTAAATGTGGCTTAGGACACCTTACAATAGACTGCAATAAAAATATTGAAACTCCTCCATGCTGTGTAAACTGTCAACAAAACCATCCAGCAAACTACAAAGGCTGCATAGTGTATAGACAGATATTAAAAAGAAAATTACAAAATAATAATCTCTACAGAAGAGATAAAACCAGCGAATATGTATTTAATAGTGAAGATTACCCAAATCAATTTAAACCAAATGCAAACACCAACACTAGTCAAAACAATAAATTTTCATACTCCGAAATTTTACGGAATCCAGAGCAACTAAATCAACTAAACAATCCTTTTGAAAAACTCGAAAAATTAATTGAAAACCAAATAGAACAGACCAATAAGTTAATAAATATGATGTCTCTTTTAATATCAAAACTATGCAATTGAATTTGAGAATTGCAATATGGAATGCCAATGGGCTTTCCAATCATACTCAAGAGGTAGCAATATTTCTTAAAACTAATTTTATTGATATACTCCTAGTCTCGGAGACACACTTCACAGACAGATCATTTTTTAAAATAAAAGATTTTGACATAATAAAAGCTAACCACCCAGACAATAGAGCACATGCTGGAGCAGCAATACTTGTAAAATCATCTATAAATTACGAATTCACCGATGAAATAAGACAGCAAAGTCTACAAGCAGCATGTATTAAAATATTTTGTGATTCGTCTTCCATTACCATAAGCTCTATCTACTTTCCTCCAAGATTTTCTGTAAAGAGTCAGGAATTTCAAGAATTTTTTAGAAAACTTGTGCCAAGATTTATAGTAGGAGGCGATTTCAATGCTAAACATCATTGGTGGGGTTCGAGGTTAATAAATCCTAAAGGCAGAGAACTTTTTAGTTGTATCAGCAATAACAACTATTTAGTTTTATCTACGGCCTACAGATTTGAATAAAACGCCAGATTTATTGGATTTTGTTGTATATTACGGCATACCAAATAATTTATTACAAATAGCTGATAGCTACGATCTAAACTCTGACCATTCGCCACTTATCCTTAATTTTAATACATTTTTACATTGTCACTTGAAAAGATATCAAATTTTGAATAATAAAACTGATCTATCATCATTTAGCACCTGGTTAGAAAGAACTGTCAACCTAAACATTTCAGTAAAATCTGCATCGGAATTAGATGATGCGGTTGAAACTTTTAACAATTTAATTCATGAAGATGGATTTCTATCCACACCATCAACTGAGACACATAATAACCCAAACCAGGTTTACGTAACTGCTGCAATAAGAACAATGATCCAAAATAAAAGAAGACTAAGAAGAATATGGCAAATGAGTAGAAACCCGAATGACAAGCGAAACCTTAATAGGGCCACAAAGGATCTTAAACTACGGCTGACTGAAATAAAAAATAAACAGATTGAAAATTTTGTTAATAATCTCAACGTTACAAGATATGATGAACATTACCTGTGGAATGCCACCAAGTACTTAAAGCGTCCAATCAAGAAAAATACACCTATAAGAGACGAAAACGGTTTGTGGTGCAGAACAGATCGAAACAAAGCTGAAGCATATGCATTACATTTATCAAAAATATTTCAGCCACATGAAATAAATGATTGTACTTCTACAAAAGAAATCTATGAATTTCTTGATAGTCCATGTCCAGTAGATTGGCCAATAAAACATATTTCACCAAATGAAGTACGGGAGGAGATTGCTAAGATTAATTGTAAAAAATCACCAGGATTCGACTGTGTTGATGGAAAAGTAGTCCAAGCCTTACCTAAGAATGCTGTAATTTTTCTTACGCTTATATTTAATTCAATTTTGAGGCTAAATCATTTTCCTTCGCAGTGGAAATGTGCGGAAGTGGTAATGATCCCTAAACCTGGAAAGCCAGAACATGTTGTAACATCATATCGCCCGATAAGTTTGCTAGTAACATTCTCCAAAATATTTGAAAGGATATTTCTGAGGAGAATGTTGCCTATACTAGAAAAAGAAAACATAATACCAGAGCACCAATTCGGGTTTAGACATATGCATGGCACACCTGAACAATGCTCTCGTATAGTAAATTTTATACGGAATTCCTTGGAAAACAAAAAATATTGCTCAGGTGATTTTTTGGACGTACAACAAGCATTTGATAGGGTCTGGCACGCAGGACTACTATATAAGCTTAAAAAACTACTTCCAACACAGTTTTACCTAGTACTAAAATCTTATATCAGCGGAAGGTATTACTATGTCAAGGTCAACAGAGATTTTTCTGGAATTTACAGCGTCAAAGCTGGTGTCCCTCAGGGTAGTGTGTTAGGCCCAATTTTATATACTATTTTTACATCGGATATGCCCGTAATAAATAACGTACTAGTTGCAACCTACGCAGATGATACAGCGGTGTTAGCTGCTGACACAGATTCAGACGTTGCATCACTATATCTTCAAAGAGAGCTAGATGAAATAGGAATTTGGCTAAATAAATGGAAGATAAAAGTCAACACCGAAAAATCTTTACACGTAACGTTTACTTTGCGTCGTGGAAACTGCTCACGTGTATCCATTAACAACAATAATATTCCGCAATCTGACACAGTCAAATATTTAGGCCTACACTTCGATCGCAGGCTTACATGGAAAAACCACATTAAAGCTAAGAAGCAGCATCTTAACTTTAAATTCAAGCGCCTATTTTGGTTACTAGGTCTCAAATCCAAACTAAGTCTCGATAATAAGGTAATTTTGTACAAAGCAATGTTAAAACCAGTGTGGACCTACGGTATACAGCTGTGGGGAACGGCCAGCGATTCTAACATTGAAATTATACAGAGGTTTCAGTCGAAAACATTGAGGTCCTTAGTTAATGCTCCATGGTTTGTATCCAACAAAACAATTCATGATGACTTATCAATTCCGATGGTTAAAGAAGAAGCTAGAAAACATAGCGAAAATTACTTGGACAGGCTGAGTAATCATTGTAACCCAATGGCAATAATGCTACTAGATGACACAAATGAAGTAAGAAGACTGAAAAGGAACCACATATTGGACTTGCCGTTTCGTACCTAATTAATTATACATGAATTAAATTCTGTGTACATATACAGTGGCTCCATCGCATAATCGGACAAGCACTAGTCTGATATGTATGTGCTTAAAACTTGAAAAGAAAATATTAAATATATGTTTTTTTTTGCTTTTATTTTCACTCTACATTATAGACTCTCAGATTAATAAAAAAAATAACAACATTTTTCATGATAACGGTAATTTTATAAAGAAAAATAAAATTAACTCAATTTTTTGCGCTCAACGCATAATCGGACAAAGAACAGCACCATTGCTAAAAATGACGAAAGAGAACAATTAATACTTTGTGGCATATCCTTTGTTCTCAAAAACGGTCTGTAAACGTTTTGGAATTGAGTTTACCAAATTGTAGCATGCCTCAGGTTCTATGGAGTTTCACGTTTCCAGTAAAGCCGCCTTAAGCTGATTCAAAGTTTTAAATTGTTGTTGGTATACTCTTCTACCTAATTCTTGCCAAAGATGTTCAATTACGTTGAGATCTGGGCTCTGTGCAGGGGTTTCTATAAGTTTGGGGCAATTATGGATCAACCAAAGCTTTTCCACACCCGAAGTTTGCTTGTGATCATTGTCCTGGTAAAAAGCAAAATCATTCGCAATGCCTAAGAACTAAAAATATCTTTAAAAAACAGCAGTTGAAAAGATGTTTGCTTAAGTACTATTCGTAATACATTGCACAAATATAACTACCATTGCACAAATATAACTACCGTTACCATACTGGGGACATTGGCCGAATAACGCCTTTAAAAATAAAATTTTTAAAGGCGATTGTCGTTCGAAGTCAACTATAAATTATAGGTCTCGCTAGTCACGTCTAAAATTAACACATACAACATAAGTGGTGTGAGAAGTTTGGTCGTAACCCTGACAGAAGAATTGTAATGACATATGTATGTACATATGTAATTGATTAAACTTTTATAGTGTTCAATCCTTTCCTTTTATCTTCATGTAGTAACAAAATTTATAGACATGCTTTATTATTTAATTCCTTTGCTATCGTTTCTTCTCCCTAAACGAAGGCGGTCAATAATGGTGAATAAGATTGGCTGGTGGTTACTGCAAGTATATTGTTGGCTAAACTATCATTATTCTATACGACTAAGGGCCATTATTACAACTTGTCGTTAACTAAAAGGAGGATTTTAACGGGCAGATAAATTGTTTTTCGTTATTATGAGTACCCAATAAGATAGAAGTGATCGTTAAGCTAAAGGGAGGATCATCCTACCTTTAACATTTAAAGGCCACTTTATGTTTGAACTTGCCATATTATATAGTAGCTCAGTTCACAATCCTGGGCATTTAGAAGGTAAATTTATGCCATTGTAAATATTTGCCGTTAATTGTGAACGGTTTCTTTTGTTTAACTTTGCAACACTTATTGTAAACTTCTCAAATGAAAAGACAAGCCATATATTCATTAATGTGTTCTGAAATGTTGTCATTTTATATTTAAATAAAACATATTCAAATATTTTCAAGATAATTTATAATCCTCTGTCCATTTTTTCTTTCTTTTCTCTTTTAATTCGTTTGTTTATGTTGTATGTTTCCATTTTTTGTGACTTTATTTTTCAATGTTTTTATTTTTATGATCTGCTGTTCATTTGCTTAAGTATGATAAGTATAAACCACGGTTTTGATTGTGGGATATTTGCCAAACCGTGGCAAGTGTATTTCTGTGTATTTTACAAATGCCATGATGCTAGACCATTTGCCCAACATTGTGAACTGAGCTATTTTTTTTTATTTTATTTTATGGCAACATTTAACAACATTTATTTTTCATTATGGCAACATCAAATTTAAACAAAATGAGCATATACAACAAAAAAAAAACGAAGCCCGCGGTTACCACTGCGTTAAAAAAAGAACATTAATTGAGCAGTTTTATTGACATAGCTCCGGCACTGCCATATTTTAATTTTATTTTATCTGTAAGTTGTAATAACGAAAATAAGTTAATGGTAACTTTACAGTTTCCTTTAGCTAAAGGTTTAGTTAAAGACAACTTTAGTTAAAGACAACTTTAGCTAAAGTGAACTTTAGAAAAAGTTCAGTCACTCTTGTGTGAAGACGTGTTGCGTGTGGAGAGAATAATCGTGGTTTGAAGATCTCCGTTGTAAAGATCTAACGAACAATTGTTAGTATTTACGCAGAAGAATGTAAAAAAGAATAACATACAAAGCAATTTGTTGTTGTTAACTTCAAGTTGTGAACAGTGGCACACGGAATTGTGCGAACAATTAAGAATTTTTTTAAAGCTAAACACAAATTTATTTTTATTTTATTTGAATTCTACGAACTCATATTTTAAATGTTTTTAAAAGGGTAAAAACGTAACAATATGGTTCAATAGCTTGTAAATGTGTAGAAGTAATGGATTTAAAAACTAAATAAAAAGCTTTTACGACTAATGACACATTACATTTATTACTTGTTGATTATCTTTTTAGAAATCTTATGAATATTCCCTAACGAGAAAAATTTAATTGTTAAAGTTAAATTAAATGTCGGCTTTATTTTTACGAACTTTAGATAACAACTACATACATTTAAAGAAAACAGTCATGTTTGATATATTTTAGTATGTATTCAAGTTTTACTTATAAATTGAAGTAAGCAATAAAGAAAAGAATGTTGCTATTAATTTATAAATTTTTCTTCATTTCCTCAAAATAGTTTTTCGAAAACATGTTTGCAAACTAAGCTAAATGAAATAGAAAAGTAAGTTCGAAAAGAAAAACTTTTTTTGACCTATTAAAAGCATTTTTGTGGATCTTCTCTTTTCTAAAGAAACACGTGCGTTCATAAACATACAAACATATTTGTATTTTTGGATTCAGGCAAACCTATTTGAATAACATGAAAATAAATGAATCTTTAAGTTATTAAAGAAACTTTGAATTGTTTAAATATTTTCAAACAACTTCCAACTTCTCATACACATACAATGTTTCTCATTTAATTTCCTTGCCAAGGAAAGCAACTTAAAGCATACTCACCAAGATATAAACGATTATATTGAAATAAGGAAGTCCATGTAAATATTTGAACAATGATTCTGTTGTGATTAAATTTTACTACAAAAACAAACAAATTTACATCAAATATTTGCTGTTTTTCTTGTATTTTTAGTTTATTGAAGGATTTCTCATTTAAATCTGAAATTGAAGTGAAATTTGTATATGAAAAGTTTCACTATAGCACTAATCATATATTTTTTAATTAAATTGTTTAATTAAGAATGATCAAACTTGAAAAAATGAAGTAAAGAAGTACATTTTCCAAGTTTACTCGATTAAATTTTATGGAGTACAAATTTCAATAACGTTCGCTTTGAATTTTGTGTCATTGTGGTTGTGTGAAAAAAAAAATTATTCCAAAAATTTTGAAAAATTAAAAAAAAACTTTAATTTTTAATATTATTATTTGTAAAAAAATACAAAAAACTTAAAATAATTGTCTTGTAAAAGAACAATACTTAAAATATTTGTGAACACTAACAAAATACACTCCTTTCATCATGGATGAAATCAGTGATTCAAGCTGGCAGGTAGTTACTTCGCCAATAACAAAAAAACGACGACAAAGTGTATCACCGAAATCATTCGAAAACAAAATACAAAATCTCGACAACAATAACTTAACTGTAATTAAAAATTTTAACAATAACAATGCAAGTACATCAAAAAAGGTGCGTGCACTTTTAAACGTAAACAACATTCCAAACAACAACGATGCTAGTACATCAAAACAAACAAAAACAAATACTGTAAGTTCAAATATTTCAGACTCCCAAAATAATAATCGTTTTGCTAGTCTTGATTATGAAGACATTGATACAGAGGATGAAGAATACAATGAAAACAGCAATACCAATGAACCAAAGCCGCCACCTATATTCATACCATTTGTTGCTGATATTAGCGCAATGATAAAATCTTTTTCTAAAATTATTCCTTACTCTGAATTTCAATACAAGTCACTTAAAGATAGACAAATAAGATTACTAATGAAAAATGTAAAATCGTACAGAATTATTGTTACTCATTTAAATGACAAGAAAATTAAATTCCATACCTACCAATTGAAGCAAGACCGATCGTATAGAGTAGTTATAAAAAATTTACATCACTCTCCACCAACTAGTGTTATTAAATACGACATTGGAAAAATTCGTTGATTTAGAACCTGACCTAAATAACAAAAACGTATACGATATTAGGCACATAAATAACGGCATTGTCACCATTGAACCCCCAAGGAAAACTAACGATCTTGTGCAATGTCATAGATGTAGGGTTGCCAGATTCCGATTCGAAAAAAGCTGGACACTGGGTTTTAAAAAGCTGGACAAAACAAAAAAAGCTGGACATAAAAAAATACTGAGAAAATGTTAATTTTGGTTTTGTGTAAATAATCTTTATTAAAATATTCACTGTTATTATTATTTAAAAATATTACAATTAAAATTCATTGCATTCTTTAAAATTTATTTAACTAAAGTTAAATTTTTTCGGTTTAGTCCGTCACATACATATTCGCATATGTATATCTATGTAAGAATAAAATTAAATACTAAAAACAAAACAATAAAAAATAACAATTCAGTCTAGTTTGATTTTGTTTATAGTAGTTTGCACTTTGGTAAAAAAAAAATTTAATAAGCTAATGATTTGACAAAGATAACATGAAAATTATTGCCCAAGTTACTGCAGTGTACTAAAAAAATTTTTATTTAGCTGGACAAATTAAATTTTAGCTTGAAACTGGACAAGCATCAAAAAAGCTGGACAATCCAGCCAAGTCCAGCCAGGCTGGCAACCCTACATAGATGCCAAGAATTCGGCCATACTAAAACTTATTGCCGAAAAGAAGAAAGATGTGTTAAATGTGGCTTAGGACACCTTACAATAGACTGCAATAAAAATATTGAAACTCCTCCATGCTGTGTAAACTGTCAACAAAACCATCCAGCAAACTACAAAGGCTGCATAGTGTATAGACAGATATTAAAAAGAAAATTACAAAATAATAATCTCTACAGAAGAGATAAAACCAGCGAATATGTATTTAATAGTGAAGATTACCCAAATCAATTTAAACAAAATGCAAACACCAACACTAGTCAAAACAATAAATTTTCATACTCCGAAATTTTACGGAATCCAGAGCAACTAAATCAACTAAACAATCCTTTTGAAAAACTCGAAAAATTAATTGAAAACCAAATAGAACAGACCAATAAGTTAATAAATATGATGTCTCTTTTAATATCAAAACTATGCAATTGAATTTGAGAATTGCAATATGGAATGCCAATGGGCTTTCCAATCATACTCAAGAGGTAGCAATATTTCTTAAAACTAATTTTATTGATATACTCCTAGTCTCGGAGACACACTTCACAGACAGATCATTTTTTAAAATAAAAGATTTTGACATAATAAAAGCTAACCACCCAGACAATAGAGCACATGCTGGAGCAGCAATACTTGTAAAATCATCTATAAATTACGAATTCACCGATGAAATAAGACAGCAAAGTCTACAAGCAGCATGTATTAAAATATTTTGTGATTCGTCTTCCATTACCATAAGCTCTATCTACTTTCCTCCAAGATTTTCTGTAAAGAGTCAGGAATTTCAAGAATTTTTTAGAAAACTTGTGCCAAGATTTATAGTAGGAGGCGATTTCAATGCTAAACATCATTGGTGGGGTTCGAGGTTAATAAATCCTAAAGGCAGAGAACTTTTTAGTTGTATCAGCAATAACAACTATTTAGTTTTATCTACGGCCTACAGATTTGAATAAAACGCCAGATTTATTGGATTTTGTTGTATATTACGGCATACCAAATAATTTATTACAAATAGCTGATAGCTACGATCTAAACTCTGACCATTCGCCACTTATCCTTAATTTTAATACATTTTTACATTGTCACTTGAAAAGATATCAAATTTTGAATAATAAAACTGATCTATCATCATTTAGCACCTGGTTAGAAAGAACTGTCAACCTAAACATTTCAGTAAAATCTGCATCGGAATTAGATGATGCGGTTGAAACTTTTAACAATTTAATTCATGAAGATGGATTTCTATCCACACCATCAACTGAGACACATAATAACCCAAACCAGGTTTACGTAACTGCTGCAATAAGAACAATGATCCAAAATAAAAGAAGACTAAGAAGAATATGGCAAATGAGTAGAAACCCGAATGACAAGCGAAACCTTAATAGGGCCACAAAGGATCTTAAACTACGGCTGACTGAAATAAAAAATAAACAGATTGAAAATTTTGTTAATAATCTCAACGTTACAAGATATGATGAACATTACCTGTGGAATGCCACCAAGTACTTAAAGCGTCCAATCAAGAAAAATACACCTATAAGAGACGAAAACGGTTTGTGGTGCAGAACAGATCGAAACAAAGCTGAAGCATATGCATTACATTTATCAAAAATATTTCAGCCACATGAAATAAATGATTGTACTTCTACAAAAGAAATCTATGAATTTCTTGATAGTCCATGTCCAGTAGATTGGCCAATAAAACATATTTCACCAAATGAAGTACGGGAGGAGATTGCTAAGATTAATTGTAAAAAATCACCAGGATTCGACTGTGTTGATGGAAAAGTAGTCCAAGCCTTACCTAAGAATGCTGTAATTTTTCTTACGCTTATATTTAATTCAATTTTGAGGCTAAATCATTTTCCTTCGCAGTGGAAATGTGCGGAAGTGGTAATGATCCCTAAACCTGGAAAGCCAGAACATGTTGTAACATCATATCGCCCGATAAGTTTGCTAGTAACATTCTCCAAAATATTTGAAAGGATATTTCTGAGGAGAATGTTGCCTATACTAGAAAAAGAAAACATAATACCAGAGCACCAATTCGGGTTTAGACATATGCATGGCACACCTGAACAATGCTCTCGTATAGTAAATTTTATACGGAATTCCTTGGAAAACAAAAAATATTGCTCAGGTGATTTTTTGGACGTACAACAAGCATTTGATAGGGTCTGGCACGCAGGACTACTATATAAGCTTAAAAAACTACTTCCAACACAGTTTTACCTAGTACTAAAATCTTATATCAGCGGAAGGTATTACTATGTCAAGGTCAACAGAGATTTTTCTGGAATTTACAGCGTCAAAGCTGGTGTCCCTCAGGGTAGTGTGTTAGGCCCAATTTTATATACTATTTTTACATCGGATATGCCCGTAATAAATAACGTACTAGTTGCAACCTACGCAGATGATACAGCGGTGTTAGCTGCTGACACAGATTCAGACGTTGCATCACTATATCTTCAAAGAGAGCTAGATGAAATAGGAATTTGGCTAAATAAATGGAAGATAAAAGTCAACACCGAAAAATCTTTACACGTAACGTTTACTTTGCGTCGTGGAAACTGCTCACGTGTATCCATTAACAACAATAATATTCCGCAATCTGACACAGTCAAATATTTAGGCCTACACTTCGATCGCAGGCTTACATGGAAAAACCACATTAAAGCTAAGAAGCAGCATCTTAACTTTAAATTCAAGCGCCTATTTTGGTTACTAGGTCTCAAATCCAAACTAAGTCTCGATAATAAGGTAATTTTGTACAAAGCAATGTTAAAACCAGTGTGGACCTACGGTATACAGCTGTGGGGAACGGCCAGCGATTCTAACATTGAAATTATACAGAGGTTTCAGTCGAAAACATTGAGGTCCTTAGTTAATGCTCCATGGTTTGTATCCAACAAAACAATTCATGATGATTTATCAATTCCGATGGTTAAAGAAGAAGCTAGAAAACATAGCGAAAATTACTTGGACAGGCTGAGTAATCATTGTAACCCAATGGCAATAATGCTACTAGATGACACAAATGAAGTAAGAAGACTGAAAAGGAACCACATATTGGACTTGCCGTTTCGTACCTAATTAATTATACATGAATTAAATTCTGTGTACATATACAGTGGCTCCATCGCATAATCGGACAAGCACTAGTCTGATATGTATGTGCTTAAAACTTGAAAAGAAAATATTAAATATATGTTTTTTTTTGCTTTTATTTTCACTCTACATTATAGACTCTCAGATTAATAAAAAAAATAACAACATTTTTCATGATAACGGTAATTTTATAAAGAAAAATAAAATTAACTCAATTTTTTGCGCTCAACGCATAATCGGACAAAGAACAGCACCATTGCTAAAAATGACGAAAGAGAACAATTAATACTTTGTGGCATATCCTTTGTTCTCAAAAACGGTCTGTAAACGTTTTGGAATTGAGTTTACCAAATTGTAGCATGCCTCAGGTTCTATGGAGTTTCACGTTTCCAGTAAAGCCGCCTTAAGCTGATTCAAAGTTTTAAATTGTTGTTGGTATACTCTTCTACCTAATTCTTGCCAAAGATGTTCAATTACGTTGAGATCTGGGCTCTGTGCAGGGGTTTCTATAAGTTTGGGGCAATTATGGATCAACCAAAGCTTTTCCACACCCGAAGTTTGCTTGTGATCATTGTCCTGGTAAAAAGCAAAATCATTCGCAATGCCTAAGAACTAAAAATATCTTTAAAAAACAGCAGTTGAAAAGATGTTTGCTTAAGTACTATTCGTAATACATTGCACAAATATAACTACCATTGCACAAATATAACTACCGTTACCATACTGGGGACATTGGCCGAATAACGCCTTTAAAAATAAGATTTTTATTTTGTTGCTTATAGTGTTTTCACACCAAAAGCGATTTTAGCATAAAAACCATAATCAGCTGATTTTGCGATCACACTGCAAGTTTTCTTAAATCTGGTTTTAGCATTCACACATTTATGACTGTGCAACAGCTATTTTTGTTTAAGAAAAAATATGCAAAATTAAGAAATAATATTATTAATTTATTAATATTATTATTATAATATTATTATTTATTGCTGTTGCAGCGCTCATTATTTAAAATTTTACATTTTTTACATAGCCGGCTTTCTGTATTTTTACATTTGTTTTGTTTTTATCAGCTGTTTTCAACATTTCTATGTTGGTAGCTCTGATTTGTCCAACGATACTAAATTACTAGATCTAATGTTATCATTAGCGTCAAATTGTACCTGCGGTATTGGTGCGCCTTTGTTAATTTCTTGAACAAAAAAAATATTGCCTGTGTTTAATTATACTTCAATTTCATTTTCCACATCTAAAAGTATTTATTACACCATTTTTGGCTCAACTCCGTCTTCTTTAGAAAGTAGGTATGGACTTAAAGTTTTTAGGGAGGCCACATCATATCAAGGAGAATTATGCCAGTGGACTTTCTTCGACTTTTTTCATTACTATATTATTTACAATACGTCCAATCTGCTGCGAACTGCTTTGTTCTTTCTAGAACCCAAATTGATTTTCCAAATTTATGTTAGATTCTGCAAAAGTTTTATGAAATTCGGAATTAATTAATTTCGTATACATACATACATTCCTAATTGATCACTAAAATCCCCAGGATAACGATCTAGCTTATCGCACAACTTAAGTTGTGTGTGTTAACTTTATATAAAGTTTAAAGTCGACACCGAATGACAGATTCTTGAGAATTAATTAATTATTATTATATCATTATTATTACAATTTTCCGTTAAACTTGGTAATGGTTAAAGGTAACTTTAGCTAAAGTGAACTTTAAAGTCAGCTTTAACTTATTTTCGTTATTACAACCTACAGATAAAATAAAGTTAACTTTTTCAAAAATATGGCAGCGCCGGAGCAATGTCGATAACACCACTCAATTAAAAAGGTTTTTAAACGCAGTGGCAACGACGTGCTTTTGTTGTATATCCTCATTTTGTTTATATTTGAAGTTGCCATATTGAAAATATTATATAATAACTTCAAACTTCAACTTCAAACATAAACTTAACTTTAAAAGTTATCAGTAGGATGATCCTCCCTTTAGCTTAACGCTCACTTCCACCTTTATGTCCACTTATAATAATGAAAAACAATTTATCTGCCCGTTAAAATCCTACTTTTAGTTAACGGCAAGTTTCAAGAGCTGAGAAGGCAAGAAATCAGCTGAGAGTAAGTCGGAGAAGAAATATTTAATTATATTTCGTTTTGTTCGAAATGTCTGATCTGGGACTTGAACCTTAGCCTCACGTCTAATAACCCAACACATTACTTACGAGACTACGGCGACTAGTCATTCAGTTCACCTAAATCACTTAAGAGGCTGACTGCATTGTAGATGATAGGGTCGATAGGCGGTAATGAGAATAATTAAAATATGAGTGGCCTTTGGGGCATTCTTCTAAATACTAATACAAGTGTGCCATATTTTATATCGAAATCAAATTCGATGTAGATTTTAATTTCTCTGTTAAATGTTCTAACGATATACATATACATATGGTACACGTAGCAAAATAAAGAAATATTCGACTCTTTTCCTGTATGTTCTTCCAAAATATTAAAACCAAATAAAACATTTTTATCAACAATTTTTTGTTTATGGTGCAAAGTAACGATACCTTCTAGTTTTGTTTTGGGAGATGGAACATAGACAGCCAATAGTTGCTGTTGTTAAAATAAGGGATGGTATACTAATTTATAGGTATCACTTGAGTGAATTTTTGACACAAAAAAGCTTTTTAGTTAATATACATTATGAAGCTATAAAATTTTATTGAGCACGTTTCTTCGCTAAATAAAAAACATTTTTTACTTATATGTTTTAATGTTTTTTTTTTAGATTAATGGTTAATGATTACAAATTTATATAAGAGCTTATAGTTTCGAGAAGGCGAAGTTATGAACATTCGCCTTCAAGAACATTCATCAGACTGTTTATGCTGCCATATAAAAGGCAAGGCAAAGCAGGCGACGGACCGAGTGAAGTTCAGTCAGTCTTGTGTGAAGACGCGGAGTGTCTGAAGTAAGTAATCGTGATTTGAAGATCTCCGTTACAAAGATCTGTCGAATAATTGTCTAGTAATTGTTATTATTCATGCAACACAACAGAGGAATAACAAAAACAAAAAGCAATTGTTGTTGTTTACATCAAGTTGTGAACAGCGACACACAGAATTGCATAAATAATAAAAAAATATAATTAAAACTAAACACAAATTGATTTTTACTTTATTTGCAATCCACGAGCTAATATTTTAAACGTTTTTAAAAGGTAAAAACGTAACAATATTATCTACCAAAAATCTTAATTTTAAGGACCTCAACAATTTTTATTTTTTGAAAGTGATAATCAAGCTGAGAATTTGATTCAAATAGTCACGGACTTATTGCCTCACCCTCTTTAAATAGTAAATATTGAGGTTCTGATTTAAACTTGATTCTTTATTCAACGAACGGCTAACAGAACTAAAAAAGAAATACATACATACATAATTGGTCATTACAACCCTTCAGTCAGGATTACGACCTTGTTTCTCACATCAATTATGTTGTATGTGTTAATTTTATATATGAGTGGAGGGACCTACAGTTTAAAGTCGACTATGAACGACAGATTTTTGAGAAACTTTTCATGGCAAAAAGAAATAAGAAAACCTAAAAAACTTTTAAAAACATTGGTCAGAAACAGAAAACAAATATTCCCCAATTTATAAATAGTGCAACTGGACCTTTTTGGAATTCATTTTTTTTAATTTTTTTAAAAAATATTTCAAAAACTATAATAAAAACGGAAATACTGCTACGAATATAAGAAAAGGATGCACACTCATCTATTTATTTAGTTTTTTCTGCATTGTTCGTTATTTATTCTGAATTTATATCCATCATTTTTTTATTTTTTTATTTTTTTATTATAACAACAGGTTTGCTTTGTATTAAGGATTTGATTTAGACAGAACACGTATGATATACAAAATATTAGAAAAGGATTCATTCGTAAAAAGTGAATTAAAATTTTTTATTTTTTGTTCTAGTTTTAATTTTTATTTTACTTACTTAATTGGTCATCACAACCCTTTAGGCAGGATAACGGCCTAGCTTCTTACACCACTTATGTTGCGTGAGTTAAATTTATACATGAGTGCCGGAACTCTCGGTTTAAAGGCTACTGCGAACGACAGATTTTTGAGAAACTTTTTCAATTTTATTTACTCTGAGAGTTTTTCCAGAAAACTTCTGAGATAGGAAGTCGCTGAAGAAATATTTGCTCATATTAAACAGGGCCTCGGTAGTTAATTGTACATACATATTGTTACGTTTTTACCCTTTCAAAAACTTTTAAATATGAGTTCGTAGATTGCAAATAAAATAATAATAAATTTCTGTTTATTTTTAAATCAATTCTTTACTGTTCGCACAATTCCGTGTGCCATATTTTTGATTTAAACAACAATTTGCTTTAATTGTTATTCTTCTGTACACTCTTCCGCGTACTTAATAACAATTGTTCAATAGATCTTTATAACAGTGATCTTCAAACCACAATTGTTCTCTTTACAGGCAACTGTGTCTTCACACAAGACTGACTGAATTTTTTCTGATGATGTTGCCTGCTTTCTCTTGCAGTCTGATGAATGCTCTTGAAGGAGAATAAGTTTGCCTTCGCGAAATCTCTATAAATGGAAACATGTTTTCGTTATTGTTGTTTGTGTATTTTGTTTACGTTTGTACTTGCAGTGTTGTTGTTGGATGTTTGTTTACTTTGTTTATCCCCCTTTTTTATACTGATATGGTTGCTATATTTTTGTTTATTCGTTGATCATGTAAACAAGTCCAGTATTTTATTTTTGGAGCTTTTGTTTATCATTTTAATAACACTATTTCCATTATCGTAACAATATTATTGATTAAAATTCATGATATTGCTCAAATATATGGGTACCTAGACTTTGCTGTTAACTGTATACATTTTTAAACTTTTGTACATCCTTTCTAATTTCTAAAACATTCACAAGAAACTTTGTTTCTTTTTAATTTTCTATATTCAGTTATTTAGAATCATGAATTTAATATTAAATTCATACAAATTATTTTGCTTATATGACTGAATGGATAACTGGAGATACAAATGGAGAAAAAGCGCCCCAAAATAAATTAATCATTAGACTAGAACAAAAGGGAAGATGACTGCCATATATTTAAATTGAAAATGACACATTTGTGATGGAGGCATAAAATACAAAAGTGATGGTGACGGAGTTGATGCTGACATGGGGTTAAGCTAATTTTTCTTTAATATCTCGTTGAGCTCATACTGCTGATATAGAATAATATCTTCGTCATTCCTTTGTTAGAAATGTGTAGTCACAGTCTTATGGTGATTACGCAAATACTTGTTTAAAAAACATTCAAACATTGTTAATATTTTTTTTATATGCTTGTACTTTTCATTAGTTTTTTCTAATGGTTTTTCTTATCTTTGAGAGAAGATATATTTCACGGTGTTAACAATTTAAAGCCATTGCATAGCAATATTCAAATTCAATATTTCGAATAATTAAAAAAATATTGAAAAAGCCAAGACAGCAACCTAAATTGTTTCTACCCAAATTAAACTATTTTCTATTTTTGTGAGCCGCTAAAAGCAAATTAGTGACGCCAATACAATACAAAATAATTAAAAAAACAGCTAAAAATACTTATATTATTGAAGAGTTAGAACAATTCTAAAATTAAGAAATAAAAAGCAATCCATGTATTCATAATAAATAAAATTGAATTATAGATTCAATTTTGTATCTGACCTCATTTGATAAATGTTTTTGTGTTCATAATAAATAAAATTGAATTATAGATTCAATTTTGTATCTGACCTCATTTGATAAATGTTTTGTGTGTGCGGTTTTTTCATAAGTGAGTTTATTTTTGCGTACAGAAAACCTGATAGTGACAACACTGAAAAATATATTTAAATTCAAATTTGAAAATTATATCTTTCTGCTCTGCTTTCAAAAATTGAAGAACAGAAAAATTTAAAAACAGTTGGCAGAATTTTTTTGTCGAACTGTTGTCTGTCGTCTATGTGTTTATACCTTATGAGTTTTATCGTAGCTCGACAGACAACATTTCAAGAACTAATTTTGAATTTAATCGTAGATCGAGCCTTAAAAACTTCATAATTCTAGCTTATGTATCACTTTCGATACTTACTTGTAGTAACATAGAATTTTCGCAATTATTAATAGATTTTGTTAAAAAAATTTGGATATTTTTATTTATTTTAATTCATTTTAATGAAACAATCTTACATTATTACATTTTATTATCACTTTTACCAAATTTACGTCAAAATTTTTGACATGATGTACATTGCAGCATGGTTTTTATGTAAAACACTTCATGTCAGCTTGGTTTTATTTTTTCTAAATTGCAATAATTTGACATCTAGCACCTTTGCTTTGTGGGGATTTATAAGTTTCCAATTGTTTAGATGGAGCAGCTTATTGTCATTCGCATCATTAATACTCTCAGTTGAAAGCTGTACAAACCGTTTTTCTATTTCGTTAGAAAAATTAGTTTTCAATGTCATGTAAATTAAAAAACTTTCCCTTTGCAATAGAACATCGATTATGTAATAACAATGTTCTCTATTTCATTCCTCTCTGGTTTCCCGGATACAGGTTACCCCAAATACGACTGTAAGTAATTGATACTCAGGTAGCATATACTTGAATCTAAAACTACCAATTCGATTTCGGTGGACCACGAAATTAATAACGAAAATAAAATTCAATTAGTTACTCATCTACAGTGACAAAATTTTTGGGATTATTAAAAGCAAAAACACTTTCCAGGTCATTTTTCGAAAAGGCGTAATAGCAGTAAATTTTTCATACTTTCCGAGTGGCACATTATTGAAGTGAATGATTCTTCTGTAATATCTATGAAATAAAACATAGGACGAAACACTTTCTTCTTCTGTCTGTCACGGGAGATAAATATGAGAAGAGCAGTAAGAAAGAGTCTATAACATTTCAAGAAACAGCTGCTAGCAATCTGCGTGAAAATTGGTAATATTTTCTCTTCCCAAACTAATGGCATACGGTTCTCTGTTCCAAGTGGTACCATCTTTGGCGATAAGCATCCTATTCTCATATCTGTTGCTGCCATTGTTTTCGTTAGTTCATAAGTCGAGATTCTGTTTTCTTCCTGTTCAGAGTCTTCAGCAGCAGGAGTATTACAAACATACATACATACATAATCGATCATTTCAACATTCTTTGTAAATTGGAAATGTCCGACCTGAGGTTTGAACCTTTGTCTGACGTCTTATTAGCTAACACGCTACATACTAGACTACGACAGCTTCAATAAATATCAAGAGTATATCAAAAACAGATAATTCAATCTTTTCACTTTCACCCAACACTTAACATTTAATTCCTTCTCAAATACCATAAATAACGTATTATTTACGATAAAAACTTCAGAAAATCTTTGAAAACTTAAAAAAGTTAAATACACAACACCAAAGACTCCCTAGGAAAGGCGTATGTATCTAAAATGGTACATAAGCCAGAATTATGAAGTTTTTGAATTTTTTAACTCCTGTTTGAAATTTCCTTTTGTATTTGGTTTAAAATAATGATGATAAAAATACTAACGAATTAAAAAAATATCAGGCATCTAACTTTTTCTGAATTAAAGTTATAGTGTCTGAAAAACGTGCTCGATCTACCGTTAAACTTTTCCTCTACCTCTGTTTAACAAAATCACATGCATTGTATTGGTGTAGGTTATGTAAGCATGTTTTCTATTTTTGTCCCTTCTGATCTTTTCCTTAAATTATTAGTTAGTTAGTTTAGTCTTCTGAATAAGAAAAAACGGAACAGAGTTCATCTTCCGAATTGCCGAAACTATCGGCGCAATAAACATACATAATTGGTCATTGCAACTCTTCGGTCAGGATTTTTTTCCGCTGAGGAGCAGTAAATGTATCTAACCTCACCATAGGGGAAATCGTCACTATCCACCGTGTGTAGGGCCCTCACCCACTAAATCTCCCCTCCTCTTTTGTACTCTTTGTGCCCAATCCAGAACTACTGTATTATTACTTCGAAGTGGAGTCCCTCTGGCCATTTGGCCCCCTTCATATCCATATCCGCGTCCGAATTGCTCAACGAGATCTGAAAAGGTGTTTAAACATCCATTCTAATCCTTTCATCGAATTCAAGTTTCTTAGATTTCAGCAAGGCTTCAGTGTAACTGGCTATGCTATTCCAATTTTCTTCGCTGTTCAGAAGTATATCACAGAAGTTTTCGACAGTACAGACGCCGACTTAGGCCTCAAGATTTGTTCCTTCTATACTCCATCGCTCACAATGAAAGAAAGTGTGTTCCGCGTTATCAATCGACGCATCATCATAAATGAAATTGGGTCGTGTCATCTTCCCCATTTTAAACAGATATAAATAAACGTGTCCGGGTAACAGCTGTGTTAAATAGTAATTAACCTCACCAAATCTCCTCTCACTCCATCAGGTAATATCTGGGAGAAGTTTTGCCGTCCATTTATCACTTGTTTCAGTATTCCATTTCTCTTGCCAGTGTTGAATGGTTAGCTTTCTGGCATCGTCGACATTTACTGCCTCTGCGTGCACGTTCTTAGTCTCCCACACCCTCTTCCGCACGCTTGCCTGTAAACCTATAGGTATTACACCACTGATTACCAGCACTGCTGATCCAATCCTATACGCCCAGGTCTCACTGCCCTAAAGCATAATATAGTCCATAATTGTCATCATCATCTGCATCTGCTCTGTACAGGACCACCAATATTGACCATAAACTTACTAAGTTCAGTTATGATTACGACCTAGCTTTTCACACCGCTTGTGTGTGTTAATTTTTTGTACTTGGGGGGCGGGATCTGCAGTTAAAAGTGAACTCCAAACGATAGATTTTAGAGAAACTTTTCATGGCAATTTTATTTATTCTAATAAGTTTTTGCCAGAAGACTGCTGAAAGGAAGTTGCCGAGAAAATATTTGTTCATATTTCGTTTCGTTCAAGATGTCTGATTTGGGCCCGCGTTGCACTATTAACTGCAACGCTGTGCAATTATTTTAACGGCATTAAATAACGTTTAAAATTTTATACATAGAATGAATAATTGTTTACAACACCTTATATCCACTGGCTGTTGAAGTTGTTCTACAAGAATTACTGCAACTAATTGAGTTACGAAAGGTATAGTGTAAGTTAATCATTCTTCAAATTGTAAGAAATTTTCCTGTTTTCGTTTCATTTTTACAAGGTTTTTGTTGCTAAGAACTTGAACTGAATGTTACAGGCAAACAAAGTATCTACATTTTAGTGCGTGCAAGTATGTTATGTACATCTACTTGTTTGGAGAAAGTATTTGTTAGCCTTGTTCAAAAGCTTCACTGGCAGAACTCAATGTTAAGTCCTCAACCTAGCCAGTAATACATATATACAATACTTAAAGTCAGTTAAATACGTACAAACATTCTCATATACTCACCTATAAAGGAATAAAATACGTACGGTGGTTCCACATACTTTGTTAGTTTGTTAGCTAGTATAAGTGTTAGGTCATTAGTTAGTATAAGTGGATTTTCAGAACAATTTTTATTTTAAATAATTACTCAGACTTAGTTATCACACGTATGTGGATGTGTCATGCCGTAGAAAGCAATATTTATGAGCTAAATGTATACTGGAATACCTTAATGCAGTTTTTTATTCAAAAGACTTAGTTTATCGAACAATCTTAAGAGTTGTCAGATGTAAGTTGTTTATTTTTTGATGATAAAATTTGTTTACCCTGAATATACCAATAGTGATAAATAAATATTTTTTATTAAAATAATATTAATAACACTGTGCGACAGTCAAAATACTCACCCAGCTAATGACAGAGTGTAGGTTGTGAGTTTTGTTGAGTAGAACTCAAAAATATTTATTTTTTTATTTTTCTCGAACCTTCCAAACTTGTTTTATTTCATAAAACGGTATTTTTGATCTTTTCACACAAAATTATTTATTACACAAATATTTGTTAAGCTGTTTTCAAAATCAAAAGTTTTTTTTTTAAGGGGAGAGATGAGCCTTTAAAACAGTATACACAAACATATGGTACAAATTTACATTTATGAGTTTCTCATTTTTTATGTTTAGCTATTCTTAATTGCAAAATTTAATTAAACAATATAGAATCGACAATCTGAAAGTGCATTACCTTGTGAAGAGATTGACACTTCGTTTGATCAAATTGGACAAAAATTACATTAGTTATTATTTAAATAGTACAACCGTGGCGTACATTTTTTATATATGTCATCTTATCAAATGAACTTTCAGTTCAAACATTTTCAAAACTTCACGTTTTCACGACTACCGGAAGTCGGCGAATATTTGTGTTTTTTGCAAATATTATTATTTTGCTTTTCTCAAACATTGACCAACGTGGAAAATTTTGCAGAAGGATTTAGGTGTGAAGCCTTTCAAAATACAGCTGGTGCAAGAATTGAAGTCGAACGACCTACCGCAACGCAGAATTTTTGGTGAATGGGCTCTTGAAAAGTTGGCCGAAGATCCACTTCTTTATTGAAAAATTATGTTCAGCGACGAAGCTCATTTTTGGCTCAATGGATACGTAAATATGCAGAATTGTCGATTTTGGAGTGAAGGTCAGCCAGAAGCATTGCAAAAGCTACCAATGAAAAGTCACAGTTTGGTGAGGTTTATGGGCTGGTGGCATCATTGGACCGTACTTCTTCAAAGATGCTGCGAATCGTAACGTAACTGTGAGTGGTGAGCGCTACCGTGAGATGATATCCAACTTTTTTGCCCAAAATGCAAGGGCTTGACTTGCATGACATGTGGTTCAACAAGCACGCGTAACAATGGACTTATTGAGAGGCGAGTTCGGTGAAAATTTTATTTCACGTTAGGGACCGGTAAATTGGCCGCCTAGATCGTGCGATTTAACGCCTTTAGATTATTTTTTGTGAGGCTATGTTAAAGCTCATGTCTATACAGACAAGCCCGCTTCAATTGACGCATTGGAAGACAATATTGAACGTTTATTCGTGAGATACCGGCCGAAATGTTGGAAAGAGTATGCCAAAATTGGACTAAGCGGATGGACCATTTGAGGCGCGGTCGCGGTTAACATTTGCATGAAATAATCTTCAAACATTAAATTATATGGACCGTACTATCGATTCAAATAAAGATTTCATGCATTTTTCTGAATTTTTTTTTTTTAAATTTTCGAAAAGCTCTTAAAATATCGTTGTAAGTTTCCATCTGTCCTCTTTCTAATAAGGTATACATTTTGGACATCGGTTCAGTTTGTGTAATCAATAAATTTATGCACAAAGTCCAAAAAAAAAACCAGTTTGTCAAATAAAACAAGTTTGAAGATTCAAGAAATATAAAAAAAATATTTTTGGGTTCTACTAAACAAAACTTACGACTTGCACTGTGTCATTAGCTGGTTGTATTTAATTCTTTTTATTTTGTCGCATAGTGTAATTAAGTAGAAACAATTACTTTTTCATTAAATAGGAAAATATACAGTGGACAGCAAAAATACATCATGCTTAAGTGTTTCTTGAGATCGAGGTGTTCATTCATTTTTTCCTCGATACTAAAGTACCTCCGTACGAGTAAAAATTGTATATTTTTACTTGTCTGAAGAAAACATATCATTCCAAAAGCAATTTGACATGCTTTAGTATGAAGGAAGAAAAGTAAAGAGTCCAATTCAAAGAGGTGGCATGAAACAGTTAATCAAGGCCTCGCTAATATAATGCTGTAAAATATAATACAAACAAATATATATAAAGGGTCCTCCAAATAACTTCTTTTTTAATGCTACTGCATGGCCAGCCGAGGCAGCCATTTGAATGAAATTATTTTCCATTATTAACCAGAAGGATTGTACTTTCAAATAAAAAAAAGAAATTTGAGAAAATATTCAGTAATTTTTTTAAGCATTTTCCGCCAAGGACCCTTTACAAATACGCATTCACATTATGGGTAAGCATACTTATGCGGTTTTCAGCTATGCACCTTTATTGCGTAAATCGCAATAAACGCCATTATTAAGCTCAATATTTCATGTAAAGTTTCAATTAATTATTGCGCAATAAATATGAAAATTTTTACAATATTGAGTAAAACTTAAAATGCAGCACTGTCATAAGTGTGTTTAACCGAACACTTTCTGTTGATATTTGACAACTCAAATGTCAACAGCGACAAATAAAAATAAAAAAAACAAAAAACAACAAGAAAACAAAAAAAAAACAAAATAGAAACAATGTTGTTGAAACAACCAGCTGTCTTGTTTGTTTTATTATGCCTGAACACTTAAAATATTGTACTCAATGAACCTAATATTGACTCAATAAAAGTGCATATCTGAACATAGTATTACAGTGTTAAAATGTTCTCTTAAATTTTTAAATTAAAACGTTCTCCATCTTCTGAGTTTACATACATATATAAACGTACATATATATGAGTGCCTTTATAACCATCATAAAACCTACCAATCATAAAAATAAGAAAAAAAGTTACATGCATCTGACTGTAAATCTAACACTTGAAATGTTTTTAACTGTAAGAGCATAAGAATTCAATAGGAAAAGTGGAAAGAGAATTGCGTGACTTAAATTTTTGAAAATGTATTATTACATGCCTGTTTAGCTCCTTAGTAGAGGTCCATTACTGTGGGTTTTTCGTCACATTATTTCATATTGTCTTCGGCTTTGTCACAATTCCTCTTTTTTTTGTTGCGGTTTTTTTTTTGTAAATTTATGTGCCGTTAATAGAGTGTATATGTATTTTTGATTTAATTTTAGTGTTAGCATTTTGAATTCAGTGAGTGCCAGTGGTATACGTCACGCTTCACTTAAGTGATGACTGGCTTGGTGGTATAAGAAAACAAGCAATGACGGTAATATCTGTAATAACTAACGCACACTGACCTATTCACACATATACACTTATATACACTCAAGCAATGGAACTTTACAAAATATACGAATAATTTTTTAATTTTATCTGATACAAGCAAGATTTACGTTAATGTAAGATGCATAATAAGGCGATAAAACAATTTCCTTTCCACATAAATTAAATATTTACTAAAAATAAATTAATTTTCTTATATTTGTAGCCATAGCAGGCAGATGAATAAAGCATTTTATTTATTTATTTATTTATAAGCTCATCTTTATTTACATATTATGTTTACATATATACAATTTACTTGTTTCGAGATATTGTCTATGGATATTACAACGAATAATATTTATACATAAAAGTATTATAAATCTAATGTTATTTACAATATAATTTTATTTAAAGGGAAAATAGGAAAAACCTTTTTGTGATATGAAAAAAATTCAAATTTGAAAATTTAAAAGTATACATTTGTATTATTGGTTTATAATACAAGCCAGACTCAAAATAAAATACAAAAAGTGTTTCTTCGGCGACTTCCTCTCAGCAGATTTCTGGCAAAAACTCTGAGAATAAATAAAATTGCTATGAAAAGTTTCTCAAAAATCTGTCGTTCGGAGTCGACTTAAAACTGTAGGTCCCGCACCTGATGTATAAAATGAACACACACAACATAAGTGGTGTGAAAAACTAGCTCGTAAAAATTATGTTATGTATTTATACATTTATTTTCCACTGGTGATTTTGTCTCGATGGTGCAATTAAGCCAATTCTCTCATTCCCTTATCAAGTGACAAGAGGAATTTTCTACATTTTAAAAATATTTGTTGTTAAGTCTGTTCGATGATATACTCATATTTAGTTTCCATCTTAAGAAGTTGCGTCGAGTATCTCCAATGTTGTCTGCTTATAATTTTAAGGCATTTATTTCGAATAATTTGCAATTTTTTAAATGTGTTTTTTCAGTTTTATACCAAATCGGACACGCATATGTCAAAGTTGGTCTAATAACACTTTTAAACAACAGATTTTTATTTTTTAATTTTAGACATGAACGCTTGTTAAGCAATGGCCATAATGCCCTTGTAGTCTTGAGAGATTTTTTACAGATTTCCTCAATTTGTTTTGAGAAGTTTAGTTTTCTATCTAAATATACGCCTAGATACTTAACATTGTTTTGAACATGTTTTGGATACTTGTTATATGGAAATATAATTGCTTGCGTTTTGTTGGGGTTAATTTTAATCTTCCATTTATAGAAATATTTAATGCAGACTGCAAAGGCTTTTTCCATTTTCTTTAAAAGTGCATTTGTAAGTTTGCTATACTTTATAAGGGAGGTATCTTCAGTCAAAGTATACGAATCACTTTATATGAGCCTCTGAGGCTCATGTTAGTAGTTAACGTCACATTTTAATATTTCGTTTTTTACTAATTTTCAATTTTTTTCACTCAATTTTTCCAATTGAGTCTCACAGCTTCATGTTAGCAGGATGAGGGTTAAAGAGTTTTTTTCTCAATTTATCTCGCCAGACAAACGGTACAGCCAAAAACGGTACAGCTTTCACTGAATTTGAAATCAAATTTATAAGTTCATTTACATCCACTGGTACGTATGAGTAACATATTGTCTTTTTCCACAATTTCGCATCACGTATACGTAGCACTGATACAAATATTCTCTCATGTTTATTTTACTTAAGCTGAATGTAAATATTAATAGAGATTGGCAAAGTGAAAATAATTTTTTTAATTTTTTCTTATAATACTAAGTGGTGGAAAATCAAAGTGAGTATGACTTCCTAAATACAGAAAATCAAAAAGATTTAAGTGCTACAATATTCATCAAATAAAAATTGAAATCAAATATTGTACTCGACACATTTGACAATGTCACATTGACAATGCTACATACATATGTAGACATGTATTTTATAAAGGCGATTACATAATCAATATTTAATAATATTTTCAATTTAATTAATATATCACATTTGAATAAGATAAATGATAAAAATACGTATGAATTTTTTGTGGATTTGTCCTGTGCTTTTGATTCGATCTCCAGTAAGTAGTTATTTTATAAACTGGCAAATATTGGATTATCTTCGAAAATAATACTTTTACTACAACAGTCGTATGATGGCACTACCAGTCGAATATTTTATGGTAATTCTTTTGATGTTAAGCTGGGAATCAAACAGGTTTGTATTTTAAGTCGGATGGTGTTTGCTTGAATGACGACGCTCTTCCTATGGGAATAAATATTGGTGACATTACAGTAAAAGTTCTCCTCATTTAGTAAATTTTTAGAAAATTAACTAGTCGAAAATGGAAATATCTTCGTTTTGGTCTAAATCAGTGATGCTCAATATCTAAATTTCCTATCACATGTGATAGGCCAAGAAAAATCTGCTGATGCTGCGTTGATACACCTACACTATAAGCTTACTTGTGTGGTTTCTTATAATGATCGTGTGTTTGTTGCTTTGTTTGTTGTTTTGTGTTGATCTCAGAGAACAACATCAATTCAGTTGATGTTTAGCACTTGTGAACCAAGATCTCGCTACGCAACTTTTTTGAATGATTTTTCGTGTATTTACACGAAGCTAAATGTTTAATGAAAATTGGGAATATGATTTGCTTTTTATAGAGTATTGTGTGTTATCGCACTTTATGTCGTAAATCTTTTTTTTTTATAAAAAGACATTACGAGGCTAACCATGGATTACATACATACATACATACATGCATACATACATACATCAATATATTCATCAATACATACATACATACATACATACATCAATATATTCATCAATACATACATACATACACACATACATCAATATATTAATCGATACATATAAACATACATAAGTTCATTATGTAATAACATACACGCAACACAATAAACCAATTTTTTTTAATTTTCCCAGTGTACGATTCTCAAAAATTAAGTTCAATTTTGTTCTCCGCTGCTTTACCAACACAACCAAAACTATGATAGTATGTGTTTGAGCACCACTGTTCTAAATATATACAAATATGGAATAAAAATGAACTCAAAACCTTTACTGCCGTATTTCGTGTAATTATGTTTTACGGTGCACAAAAATGGAGATATAAAAAGTATGATGTAGTGAAAAAAATATTTGGATTTTTGCGTAAAAACACTCCAAACTATATGCTTTTTTAGAAACGGATTTATAAAAATTGCACTTTAATTATATCAATAACGTTCCCAATATGCTTTACAACAGATTGCCCCGCAAGCTCGCAAAAATCATAATTGCTAAGCAGACTTTTTGTGCTGAGCACTAGTTGGGTTTATGTAATAAAATTAAATTTGTTCCTGAAAATAGGTCCGTGCCTCTTAGCGAATATTTCAAATCAATTTTACAGCACGTTAGAACGTATGAATATGTTAAATTAATTTCCGATGCCAGAAACTCTCAATTCCACGACGTATACTCTCAACTAAATTATTATTTGTTGCGAATAACTTTTTCTGGACTCTCACCTCTTGAGTTAAGTCTACTGAGAAAAGCAAGTGATGGACTTTTGGATATAAACGCTAGACCGTTCAGAAGTTCTTCAATCGCAATCTGTACTCTATGTACCTTAGATTCTTTCGAAAATTCGCTGCTGTAATGTGCTCTTACACACTGCTGTACTTTACACAAAACATTAAACACACACACGTACATATACACGCGACACATACTACAAACATAAAAAAAAATCGGTCAAGCTGCACTTGAATGAAATGTGACGAATGTTTAAAGGGAACATATTGGTGCTTGAGTGACATTGATAAAGTCACTCAATTCCCCAATTTGAAGACAATATGATTGGTCAATTCTTCAAGTTGCGACTGTCGAAATTAGAGTAGGTACATGTATGGAATAGATAGAATGTAAATTAAAGTAAGTTAGACTAATATAGAATATATGTAAATTTTTGTATAAAAAGAGCCCTTTGGCTACAAATAAATTAGATTCTACTGAAGACTCAAATCGGCAACATCTTTGCCTTGGTTTTTATTATCCAATCTCCTTTTACACTTACTAAGGTAAGATCGGCAATTGTTATAGCGTAACCAAAGGCAAACACTGCCGGTTACAAGAGTCCATTTATTTATATCTTTATTATAAAAGCATTTATCCACCACACTGCACTTCATTGTTTTTAATGAATTTAGATTTAAATTTTTTAATAAAATCGAATTAAACCAAACTAAGGTCATAAATATTCTCAACGGTGGCACTCACAGTTTTAGTTTACTTATTAATTATGTTGAAGTTTGCTTAAAATACAGAAAATTAATCTTATATGAATTTGCTTAGATTTGTATTTAAATTGATATATTAAATAAAAATGGAAAATATTAATATTTACGTATATAAGTTCTCATGTCAATAATATTTATACTGTTAATAAGGCCAAATTGTATGAATTTTTCTGCTGCGTTTATGTTGCCTTTCTGGCTCACAACTATAAATTAAGCCAATTATAGATCAATGTTATTTTGTAAAATCTAAATTTTCTTCAGATAATTGTTATTGAATCTATTAAACACATAAAAAAATACGATCAATATTTGAAGAACGACGAAGTGGTCATAGCTGCCAGATAAATGAAGCATCAAATCATCAAATATTAGAGAAAAAAATCGTCAAAATCGTCAAAGGCGTTCATTGAATTCGTAAAAAAATCGTCACAATAAATAAATACATAAATAAAAGTTAAAAAAAATGTAGTGAAAAACATAAAGTTAACTTAATCTACAGAAACATTTAACAGATATATTTAACAAAAATTTAACGGGTGCTTTTAACGCTTTAATTATAAAAAACCTTAAAAATGAGTGTTTTATACAATATATTTGTATGATAAGAACATATTTAAACTGAGCGCCAAAGTGAGTAAACACCACTGAAATACTTCATTTTCTTACGATAGCGAGAAAAGTAAATGAGAATAGTCGAATAAATTGCCAAAAATAAAAACTTTTATTTATTGCTTATAAAATGTTAAAACAAAAACAACAATTAATGATAAAGGAACTTTTTTATACTTAAGAACAAAACTGTTTTATACTTAAGAACATAAGTGCTGACTCACTTATGGCACTCAGTGTATTTACAATATATATATGTACATATTAGAATTAAACATTTTAATCAAATCAAATACAATATTTAAGTCGAAATTTAAATTTAGTCAAGACTAGAAATTAAAAGCTAACATTTCTTATTTTCATTTCAAAATTTTTTATTTTTTTTTTCTAAAAATCCAGAAGTTTTATATTATTTTCAGGAAAACATTGTTTAAGGTTTAAACAGTTATATATTGACACATAACCGCAGCAATAATATTGCATTCGCTAAATCTATGGGTGGTATAAATATTAAGGAGTCAGAAGCTCTTGACGTTCTGAGCATGAAAAATCAATGTGATGTTCACTGAAACCGACACATTTTTCAGTGCCTTGGCTTCTTTAGATGGTGAAAGAAATACTTCACTTCATCTGATACTTCTTACTATTTACACCACTTACATACGAGAGAGAATGGAATACAACTATTATGTATAGGCCGGTGCCTCAACGTCTATTTTGAGTCTTCTCGACAGTGTACAGGAGATGGCTAAGTTGCTCATTAATGACGGTAGGGTATCGAACTATATTCATTCATTGGAGCAATATGGCTTTCACTGCTCCATCGCTATTACAATGGATTATGCTCGAGCGAAATAAGCCACTTGTTCTCGAGAATCATGTATTCCTACGTAACACTCGTCTTTCTCGGCCAACACATCCGTATGCGGTCGATTGGCCAGTGGATCGCATACTGCATTGGAGCAAAAATACGGTTTTTAGTCGGACTATCCGTATGTAGAACTCAATTCCTGCAGAGTCCATCCTGTTATTTATGGTATAAAAATATACAAGCCTAGTATCCATAAACACTGCCCTCTCTTTCCTTATTTTCATAACATAGTACCAAACTCAATGCCTTCCATCCCCTGAGTGTTGGTCGTACGAAAAAAAATAACGGCGCTTGCCTTTGTTCTTCCGATGGCAATATTAGAAGCTATACCTGAATTTTTAAAATTGTCTGCAACGACAAGTGATAGATTATTCTCTACTACGAGGTTATATAGAAGTTATAATTTTTCAGCTTTTAAGTAGTTAGAAAGGAATAAAATACAGATAAATCATCACAAGTATTCGAAAGTAACTGAAAAATATAATACTTTACTCCTTGTTTTTACTAACATAAATTTCCAATAGTAACATTTACAAAGCAAATACAAAGCTTAAAGTAGCTTTTAATGTACTAAAGTAAAGAATAAAATGTAAATTTTTAATTTTTAGAAATCGTTAAAATAAGGGCATAAATCGTCAATACGATATTTTTGGAGCTCAAAATCGTCAAAATGTCGATAAATAGTCAAATTTGGCAGCTATGATTGTGAGGCCAACCGCGGCAGCCATATGAATGAAATAAAAATCCATTTCCAACCGCAGCAGTAGACAATAAATTTATCAAAATTTCAAACTATTTTCGTTTTATTACATTTTTAAATATATACTTTTAGATCGCCAACCTATTATATTTATTCACATTATGCTCATATTTAATACGTAAAATTCATAATGCAGAGAACATATGTGACGTATGAGTGATATTTAATTCCATTAGTTTCATACATGACAAAATCGAAGTTTTTTATTGTATACTTTTCAGAGTAACTATTCTAGCACATGTAATATGATGCGTATGAGTAATATATTTCAAATACAATTAAAAAGAAAGTATACCCCATAAACTTGGGATTAATTTGGATTAAGCTGCATGATATGACAATTCTGATGGATTTTTAAAAATGTTTATTTATTCGATTCTATGCAATTCTAGGCTATATTCTAGTACGTAATACATCACGACCTGTATCTTTATAGTCTGTATCTTGAACATCTTCACAACAAAAAAATTAATTTGGCAAAATTTCAAACCTTTTTTGTTTTGTTTCATTTTTTAATATAAACTTTTAAATGGCCCAGCGGGTCTAATGGTCTCATATCAAAAGTGAATATGCTGCCGGTGACTATCCATCTTCCAATCTAATCAATATTTATTCACAAAGCTACAAAGTCTCATTTGTAAACGCTTCGTCTTTAGTTTAAATAAAGAAAAGTGTGTGTTGGATATCACCGATATTTTATATTCATTTGCAATAGCAATTATGTGTGGAATATAACATCGTTTAAAAGTCCATGAAAGTCTGGGTGGATCTCATTCAAAACGTCTAATTTTCCATGATATCAGGCCAAGTTTCATTGATGGCATGGGTTATGTTAGGTTTGAGAACTGCTGTAGTTTGCGGTTTTTTCGCATACAACTGCAACTCAAGAAAACTCTTCAAGTTAGCTTAGGTCACCTCCACGTGAGATTAACACGCCTTCAAATCGCTTGTGCATGATATCCAACGTGGCATGAGCTGTGTGACACCTAGCGCCGTTCTGTTGAAACGATTTACCGCTGGTGGCCAGATCATCTAATTCAGGCCAAAATAATTTTGTAATCATTGGCTTATAGTGTTTACCGCTTTCTCATAGAAATATGGACCGATGTTGCCGCCAGCCCAAAATACAAACCAAACTGTAAGTTTTTCGAAATTTATTGGATATATTTACGGTCATAAATGCATTTTTCAATGAATACGTGAAGTATTTTTGAATGTTCCAGAATTGCACACATATGGCAATAATTTAATAAGAATGTTTTTGCGAAGTATTTGCTTTTCAATACAATATATTTTGTTGCTATTTTTAAAATAGACCGATTTGATGTTTGCTTTCATACGTGTGGTACCACTTGCATAGAAATAATGTGCTACCAGAACAACTTGATATGTGACAGTATTACAGTCACTAGGAACTGAACAAATTTAAATACGTGTTACAGTTACTCAATAATTATCCCTGTTAAGTCACACTTTATTTCAGTGAAATTATTATATTAAATCATTGATAACATCATAATATTAAGATCAACTTAATCACCCCTATCGTGAATATGTGGTCGATTGGCCGGTGAATCGCACACTGCCTTACAGACAAAATTCGTTCTTTAGTCGGACTATTCGTATGTGGAACTCCCTTCGTGCAGAGGTTGTAAATTTTTGGCTTTTAAAGGATGAAAAAATCTTCACAGATATGCGCAAATAACTTAAAAATATAATACTTTACTCCCTGTTATTACTAACATAAATTTCCAGTAGTAACAATTGCAAAGTAAATACAAAGTTTAAAATAGCTTTTAATATACTAAAGTAAAGAATATGATGTAAATTTTTAATTTCTAAAAATCGTCAAAATAAGGGCATAAATCGTCAAATCGTCAATATGATATTTTTGGAGTTCAAAATCGTCGAAATGACGATAAATCGTCAAATCTGGCTATCTTTGTAACATAGCTCATGTATATACATAAATTCAGTCAGGATTAGGATTTCGTTTCTCACACCACTTACATTCCTGATGAAACCGGTCAGTTGCGTTAGTGGCACGTTCGCCACCATGGCTAGGTCTTCAAACGTTCTGTCACTCATAAACCGAAAACGTCTGTTGTGATATGCAGGGCTTTCGCATAAGAGATCTTGTACCGATTCCGTTTCCTCTACCTCATGATAGATTTGCAGTAATCCCAGAGAGGGTGACCGAGCTTGTCAGCAAAACTGTCAATACCGCAGTGTTCCGTGAGACTACGATGACTTCCATCTTTTATTTGTCTAAATTAGATGACCTAACCAAAAGAAATATGTTCGTGCTATTTAACGATTCTGGATTACTTTGCAGGTGGCCGTGTTATGTAACTGCTTTACGTCACCATTCAAGGCAAACGGCTAGTTTTGTTATCATAATAATCACTAAGCTTATCGAATGGACCATAACATAAATAAAAAGAAAAGGCACGGAATTATCTACTAAGATTACTAGAAAAAAAATACTCTCCCGATAATAATTGTGTCCTGTAGATTCAATTTGAGTTGTTAACATTTTAAAATAATTCTCTGTATATCCTCTTTAATTTATATATCAAATATAAATTCATAATAGAAAAACATTGTATTTAAAAAAGTATTTTCAAATGTATGCTTCAAATTTCCCGTCCCATTGTACTTTTGAAAGAAATTTCTCCGCAAAAAAAATCGTCTTGATAATAATTTAAAACAAAAAAACATTTTTTAATTTAAAATTTGTAAAATCATGAAAATTTTCAAACAATTATGATATGATTATCATCATGAATCACATCATTATTATTGTCACCGTTGATGTGGTTATTTTACTCAAGAATTTATAAACATGTATTTGCTGCATACCATAGCTTTTTTTTATAAATTTTCGTTACCCTTTAAACAATAAATATAAAAGCTAATGTACCAGAACAAAGAAAACTGATTGAATTTGTTCTCATGAAGCCGGGTTTTTCCAAAATACTTGAAATGTAAGCAATACTCATGTAACGCTCCTACACCATAACGCCATTAAGTTGTGTGACATTTACAGTTTTTATACAATGTTTGTGACCGGTAAAATCAAATACTGACTCACAAATTTACCATTAACAATTTCCTAGTTGTGTTGCTTAGAAGTGTTAACCCTTTAACAACCACACATACAGTGATGTGAAAAATAATAAGGACAGTACCCACCCAAACTTACGTTATATTTAAAACCGAATAAAAACTCGAAAATTTCTTGTTTAAACGACTTATTTTTTCTTAAACGGTAGAAAAGAGATTAAAAAGAAAACTTTTGCTATTCCTGTAATATATTTTGATTTTTTTGTGATTTTGTATGAATGTATGTAGTTTAAGGTGTGAAAAAAAAATAAGGACACTTTATGAAATCTTAAAGCTTTAACTAACCTAAGTAAAACTAAATAGATATTTATACTGAATATTGTTGCATGAAGCCTTAGTGCCACATTATTACTTTGTAGCGGATCCTTTGTTATCCAGAACATCAGCACAGCTTTTAGGCATTATTTTTCGACTGAATTCTTGATGGATAGGTCGTCTTACATGGTAAGATGTAAGAATTCAATCCAAAATATAATTTAAAGACGTTAAAACAGGGTGGTGATAGCATCATGGTATGGTTGTCATTCTCTTATTATGGTATGGGTCCTCTATATCGTATCCAGAATGTAATGAAAACGGCTGATTACACCGAATTTTTGAAAAGTACAATGCTGTCGTATGCCTAAGAAAATATGACACTCCAATGTATGCCACTGTCATGTATCTTAATGATATCAAAAACCTATATCTATATGGTAAACTTTTGATTTATGGCGATGATATTTACCTTTTTTATCCATTTAAGCATGAGGTGGAAGTTAAAGCGTATATGGAACGAGATGCAACCACATACATAATTGGTCATTACAACCTTTCAGACACGATTACGACGTAGCTTCCCACACCGCTTATGTTGTGTGCGTTAATTTTATACATGAGTGGCGGGACCTACATTTTAAAGTCGACAACCTTATGGTCACGAAAGGGTTAACAGAACGCGACAGTAATAATGCTGTACTTCTAATGGATTATTAGCAGTAATCCCAGCAATAACAAAAAATATTAGCTTTTAAGCATTAAAGTCGTGTAATAAAACAATATTAAGTCATATTAGTGATTTTCTTTTTATAATTTTATTTTTCTATTTTATTTCGCTTCAATTTATTATTTTATTATTTTTGGAAAAAAGTGTTGGGAATTGATAAAAATCTTGTAGGATAATTACACGGTGCGACAGTCAAAATATACCCAGCTAATGACATAGCGTAGGTTGTGAGTTTTGTCGAGTAGAACTTGTTTTATTTGACAAAAACGGTATTTATGATCTTTTCACACAAAATTATTCATTACCCAAATATTTATTAAACCACTTTCAAAATTCAAAGCTTTTTGAAAAGGGGACAGACGAGCCTTTAAAATGGTATACATAAACATATGGTTCAACTCCTTATAATTATAATAACTACGGTATTTTTTGTCCGATTTTATCAACCGAAGTGTCAGTCTCTTCACATGATAATGCACTTTCGGATGGTCATCATTTATTTCATATCTTTTAATTAAAGTTAAAGCGACAAACTTGAAAAGTTATGAAAAAATTTCGCATTTGTCAAGTTTACCTCATCAAACCCAATAGCATATTAAGTCAAATAATATATATATCTACGTCGTTTTAAAGGCCCATCCCTCTTCTTTCTAAAAAGGTATTAATTTTGGACATCGGTTTGAAATGTTTGTGTAATCAATAAATTTGAGCGCAGAGTCAAAAAAAAAATTGTTTATCAAACAAAACAAGTTTGAAGGGTTCAAGAAATATAAAAAAATATTTTTGAGTTCTACTCTACAAAGCTCACAACTTAGACTTTATCATTAACTGGATGTATTTAATTTTCTTTATATTGACGCTTAGTGTTATTATTAAAGAAAATTTATTACATTCTAGCATTCTTCCCAAACCCAAGTTGTAAGTACTTCCCTTACTTATTCGTTTCCAATTTATTGTGTCTTTATGTTTATTTCATAACACGAGTTATTATGAATGAAAGTCAAAGTGTTACTTAAGAAGTAAAAACATTAAAGGAAAGAAAAAGCGTTTTTTAATGTTTATTTTAAAGAAAGTGATTTTAGGCTTTTGAACATTAAATATAATTATTGAAATGTCGAAAAATATGTTTTAAAAAATTCTTGCAAAAAATGAGAAGGTAGTGTTTCCTTGATTAAATCAATGCCTAAATTTATAATAAAACAACAGTGATGGTATAAACACAATAAACGCAGCGCAGCAATCTCTCAGAAATAGAATACATGGGTATATATGCAAGTGATTATCTTAAACGTTCTGCTGCTCTGATTTCTATTTTTATTTGCAGCAATAAGAGAATTAGTGCTAACTGCGAGAGGATTTGTGCTGGCAATGAGAGGGTTAGGGCTGTCAATACATGGTGCAAAGGATTTAAAGATACATGATAAGAAATTTATTATAATTAGTACGCAGGCTGCACTTGCGTTTATTGTGTTTATACCATATGTTGTTGTAGTCTAGTAGGTAGTGTGTTGACTTATTAAATGTGAGGCCATGGTTCAAACTCAGGTCAGACATCTCCAAAAAATATTTTTACTTATTTTAAAGTAAGTGTCTTTAACCCCGGACGGTTAATCTTCATTTTTTTAAATTAAGGTTACTCTTCGTTGAATCGACGAACACTTTAACCCTAATTGGTTACTGTTCGTCGAATCGACGAAGCTCATTTACTCTTTATCATATAATTCTTTTATTTTTGACAAAATTTCGCTCTTTTTATCAACATACGTACCCTGGCTACCCATTTTTTTAATCCTGGATGGTTATTTTTGTACAGTAAGATTAATCTTCGTTGAATCGACGAATAAAAAAAAATATTTTTTCGTCTACTTGTTGGAAAAAAACGAAATTTGGTCAAAAATAAAAGAATTATATGATAAAGAGTAAATTCGACCAACAGTAACCGTCCAGGGTTAAAAGTTTATTTTTTTAAAGATAATTTCATGTAAATGGTGCTCGTAACTCTGCCGTAGGTGGTCCATTTCTCATACCAAATATTTTAAACATTTCAGGACTGCTGTTGTGGATGTCATACGTCTGTATAGATAAGGCTTCACGCATCGACACAAAAATAGGAAAGTAGTGTTGAATCACATGATATTGATGCCGTATAACGTGTTGCCTGCAAACTCTCTTCTAGGCTTCAATGTGAGCTTATAAACTGCTTCTGTATGATATTCATATCATTTTTGCCAAATTTATTTGTTAACGTACTTTTTGAGTCAAAAATCCGTTTCTTTAATATGCTATGGGAAACATCCAAAAGTTTGAAATTTTGGTGCCACATGTGCTAATTGTTACTGGCGATGAAAAATGTACTTATTTTCAGAATTCTAAGCGGATGAAATCATGCATTAATGTTGGACAACCATCAACTTCGGCTGTAAAACCATATCGATTTGTCAGGAAGACAATGCTGTGTATCTGGCGGGAACAGAAAGGGATGTTATACCGCGAGGTATTAATCCAAAGGATCAATTTGAACCATACATTGATCGAAAGCTTAAGTTGCCGTAGTCTGATAGGTAGTGTGTTGGCTTATTAGACGTAAGGCCACAGTTCAAACCCCAGGACAGTCATCAAATCGAAAATATGAAAAAATATTTCTTCGGCGACTTCCTTTCAGCAGATATCTGGCAAAAACTCTCAGAGCAAATAAAATTGCCATGAAAATTTCCTCAAAAATCTGTTGTTCAAAGTCGACTTTAAACTGAAGAGCCCGCCACTCATGTATAAAATTAACGCACACAACATAAGTAGTGTGAGAAGCTAGATAGTAATCCTGACTGAAGAGTTGTAATGACCAATTAGTATGCATTGATCGAAAAACGACCAGAGTAGGCCACAAGACAAGGCAACATTATTTTGAACCATGACATTGCACAATGGTTCAGGATACAATCAAAGCAGCTTAGAGCTGGGTTAGAGGCTCGCCGTATCTAGCAGACTTGAGTTCTCCCATATACTATTTCTTTTACAAATTGCCTGAAATCGCAAATAAAATTACTATCACCTAATATCTTCAATAAGCTTTCAGTATACTTAACATTCGTTTAATAAATTGTAAAGAAGGCAGAGCAAAAAAGATAATTGTTGCGAAAACATTAAATAAAATAAATAAGAAAACACAACGAAATAAAATTAGACAGTAAAGAAGAAGATAAATAATGAAATCATGGTTGGTAAATTTAAGTTCAAATTGGTTGTAACTGGTGGTGTTGTTGTTGTATTATACAGGCAATCACTTGTTACGCCAAATAACAATCCACAATGGACATACATACATACATAAGTATATAAAAGTTAACACCGGAATGCAAACTGCATATTCACACACACCAGGAAGAACTTACATATGCAACAATGTGCCTTTCGTTCTCGTACTCATATCGTACATTTGCTGAGCTTTGACTTCAATTCCAGCATGTTATGCTGGTAAACTAATTTTATAACATTAATGTTGTTGATGTCAATTTATATACAAATTTACGTTAAGTGTATGTATTAATAAGTGGTTTGGAGTCGACTATAAACTGTAGGTCATGTATAAAATTTACAAACACGGCATAAGTGGTGTGAGAAACTAGGTCGTAATTCTGACCAACTATGTATGTCTGTATTAATAAGTGGTAATAGTATTTGCATTAAATTGAACGATTAATTTAATTGGAGTGAGCACACTTTGGTTAAATATGAAACGTCTTGCCCTTTGTATTCCATTACATTATGAGCTTCTGTCATAGAGGACGATATACTTATTGTGAATCGAGTTTTATAAGTTGCTATTGAAACAAACGGTTCAACGAATTCAACATCACCTTAACTAAACTCCAATGGCTATATAAAAATTCAATTCGCTGTTCCGAAAGAATACAATTCCTCTTCCGTTACTAACATACATAATTCATTACAACCCTTCAGTCAGGATTACGACCTAGTTTCTTACACCACTTATGTTGCGTGTGTCAATTTTAAACATGAGTGACGGGACCTACAGTTTAAAGTCGACTCCGAACGACAGAAATTATACATTTATTCTCGCAGTTTTTGCCACGATGAAGAAATATTATTTTTCTTAATTCATTTTGTTGGAGAATTCATTAATTATATTTTGTATTAGCTCTTTGCACCTGTCGTAATTCTATTATTTAAATATATTGTTTCTAAACTTTAATATTTTGGTCCGGGGAGCTCTATACGATAATTATTAACAATTTCTTTTGGTCCGAATTCGATTATATAGACGCTCTATGCCATACAGCTTATGTCACGCTAATTGTTCTGCACTAGCGAGTGTAGGATATTGACATTTCATATGCAGGTGCTGTTGGACAACGTAAGATTTTTTCTTATGTCAAAAAACACAGCATTTCTCAAAGCCGTGTAACTCATTCCATCCATCAAATTTACCCTGATTTATACGAAAGGTTCATGGAAAATTCGACATTTTGAAAGCACTCCATGTAATGTAGAATACAATGACTAATACTTATGTATGCACACAGTTAATTGAATGAAGTTGAATGAAAGATGCTATAAAAGTCGTTTAAATTTAAAAATAGACAGCTTTGAATTAAAGACCTGATATAAGTTAGCAACTTGGCATATTTTTTTTTTAATAATTCATTTTTATTTACAATCTATCTTAAAGGATAATAAGTAAATTATATAAAGTTAAATACAGTAACAAAACTTAGCATATGAAAATATTTTAATAAAAGTAAACACAAATAATTTCTTCAGGTTTAGGAATTGTATAACAATAACCTACCTACAAAAATTTTACAAGTTATGTTCAGTATTTTCTCGTTTTTTTCTTGGTCTTGTCATCAGTTCTTATGCGTTCAGTTTTTTATCAGAGAAAAACCTGGATGAAAAACTTATGATTATATTGTACAATAGTCCCTCGAATTATGTCATCTCTATTTACACCATTTCGATTTACCTCGTCTTATACAGTGTTCAGATATGCACCTTTATTGCGTAAATCGCAATAAACGCCATTATTGATAATAATAATAATATAATAATATTTCATATAAATTTTTAATTAATAATTGCGCAATAAATACGTAAATTGTTACAATATTGAGTAAAACTTAAAATGCAGCACTGTCACAAGTGTGTTTAGTGAGCATATTACAATTAACCGAAGACTTTCTGTTGGTATTTGACAACTTCAAAATCAACAATGACAAAAAAAAATTTGTTGAAAAACCAGCTATTTTGTTCAGCTGCTTACTCAATATTCATTCTAGCTGTCAAATGAATATTGAATAAGCAGCTGAACTGCATAATAATATGTCTGAACACTTAAAATATCGTATTCAATTAAATATGAACTCAATAAAAGTGCATATCTGAACATAGTATTAGATAAGCTAGGATCAGCTAAACCATTATTATTTTAAAGTTTTTTGTTTGTTTTTTTAAGCAAAGCACGACTTCATAACATAATGGCTGTAGGAGAATTTGTAAGTACAGAGAGTTTCCCAAGAAATTAAAACAAATTAGTAAGGTAGGTTAAAAATCCGCTCAACAAGTATTTAATGTAGCAGTGTCTTAACGAATATTTATATCAGAAGAGGAGAGACTAAATACTTCAAAAGATTTTACTTAGCTTCTGGTTTATGGAAATGTTGGAGACTTAAGTCTATATGTATATACAGGACATAATTGGCCATTACAAGCCTTTAGTACGGATTCCGACCTAGTTTCTCACACCATTTAAAACAACTAGTTTCAATTTTTTTTCTTGTTAAAAACGTAAATGTTCAGCAGTTCATCTTTCGAAGAGTTCTTCATAGCCGTTGGTGTTACGGATTTTTTGTATATAGTAGTATATAGACTTAGGTCGCCGTGGTCGTGTAGGTAGTGTGTTGGTTTATTAATCGTGAGGCCACGGTTCAAAATCCAGGTCAGGCACCTCCAACTGAACGAAATATGAAAAGATATTTCTATAGCGACTTCCTCTCAGCTGATTTCTGGCAAAAATTGACATAAAAGTTTTCTCAAAAATCTGTAGTTCGGAGTCGACTTTAAACTGTAGGTCCCGCCACCCATGTATAAAATTAACACACACAACACATAAGCGGCGTCAGAAGCTAGCCTAACTGAAGAGTTGTAATGAGCAATTATGTATGTAATCCCTTTATGTGCAAATTTATATCGAAAATTAATTTGTAATGTATTGTTTTTTTCTTTAACCTTTTTTTAATTAATAAATGAGAATTTTTTTGAAGCTTTTTTTAAAAAGATGAATATGAAATACGATTTACGTCACCATTTGTTGGAATCTATTACGACGTTAAACGAGGGATTACTTTATATATGTATGTTTATACGGACGTTCATATGTATTTATGTACACCATCTTTATGAGCATTTAAATAAAATACACACAAATGCCATTATTATGTAACAGGGCGCAGCAAAGACTGAGGGTGTATTTTTGAAAGCAACATACAGTGCTGGACAATTCAATGGAAACTTTTCTTAAAATGTTCTTTTTCATTGTAAGAATTCGAAAAACAAAAACCATTTCTGAAGAATTTAACAGTTATTTAGGAGTTTTATTATATGTATATATTTTTATATATTTTTTTGTTTCTTAATACATCAAACAGAATGTGTAAAATAAAATTCCTAAATAATTTTTCAGTTTCTACAGAAATTGTTTTTGGTTTTCGACTTCTGACAATAGAAAAGTAAATCTCAAATTCCATTGAATTGTCCAGCACTGTATATATATATGTATATATACAGAGATGTGGTGTTAAAAACAAATTTCCCACGATTAATAGCTAATCCTGTTAATTGTATAATAAAATTGTTTGCTCACTAAATAAAACAGTGATCGTATGTAGTAAACATACAAACGAATGTTATACAAAATTATATTATCTTCTGCGTGAAACTTTAATTTTCAGTTTTAGAGGGTCCACAATTAATATACTTCTTTATCTACGTAATTATTTATAGAATTTTCTTACAAAGATCTATCGAACAATTCTTATTGTTTACGCAAGCGAGTGTAAAGAGGAGTAAGCAAAGCAATTGTTGTTGTTTACATCAAGTTGTGAACAGTGGCAAAAAGAGTTGTGCGAATAATAAGGAATTTTAATTAAAACTAAACACAATTTTATTTTTATTTTATTTGCTACCTACGTGCTCATATTTTAAACTATTTTAAAAGGTAAATACATAACAATATATATGTAATCTTCAAGTAAGTGGGAAAATGTTAGCTAATGGACGAGCGAGAAAATATTCTCACTTTATAACTGTCAGTGTGTATATGTATATGTATAGAAAAAAATAGTATTTATACGTGATTGGGACAATTAACCAATTCTCTAGAAACGGCAGTGGTTAAAAATATCCGAAAAGAGAAGACGCTATAATATCTCTTATTAGATTCATCAAACATTTTGGAAAAAGTTTATTCAACTCTTCACTTTGCCAAAATATTGTAATAATGGCTGATGTAACCTAAATCGTTAATTACAACAAAGTACATTCAGCCACAAAGGTATACATACGGTCAAAAACTTTCATAAATTTTTTAACCGATCCGTTTTCGTTGAAAATCTTTATAATTGTCTGACACCTTTCTTCGATTTTAAGACGGTCTTTTGCATTGGTTCAGAAATTAGTGAAATTTGTTAATCGGATGTATATTTTTATGGGCCTGTGTAGGGCCACAATCCAGTTCAATTTCAGAAATTTTTTAACCAATGCAAAAGACCGTCTTAAAATCGAGGAAACTATAAAGATTTTCAACGAAAACGGTTTGGTTAAAAAATTTCTGAAATTTGTTAACCTTATGTATACTTTAGTAACTGTGTGTATGTCAATTGTATTGTCTGCTAAATAAAGAAAAACTCACAATAAGGCTAAACTGTACCAAAAATTGGGTAAAGAAAAGAGGAAATAGTGCTTAGAAACTATAACATAATGGAAGCAATTAAATATATACAATAGCGATATCAACATCAGCTAATTATACAAATACAACAAGAGTAGAGCATATTTCCTTAAGCGTTGGCATATATTCAACAAAAGGAAACTTTTGCAGACATAATGGCACTGAGCGCCAAGTAATCGTAGACAGAATTACAAGTGGAAAGTATACATTTTTATACTCACACCTTAACCTAGAAATAAAAGAGCTTAAATATGTAACTTTATACGTGCGCACACATTCACTGAGCATTTAAGTTTGCTTTAAGTAGTTGAAGGTACAATAAAGGACATAAAGAAACTACAAGGAAATGTCTATAGTGTGCTTATTTGTGTCAGTTTCTTTATAGGACCATATTAAGCTTTAAAATAAAAAAATAATTAAAAGGAAAATTATTATGAGCTATACGATCCATAAAGTTTTAGAATCGTGTAGGAACTGTCTAGGATGTCGTAATACCCCACATACTTTAAATATATGTTCCAGTGATTACTCCTCGCCGTAGTCTAGTAGGTACGGGGTTCAAACCCCAGGCCAGACATCAAAACGAAAATATGAAAATATTTCTTCGGCGACTTCCCCTCAGCAGATTTCTAGCAAAAACTTCTGAATGCAAATAAAATTGTTATGAAAAGTTTCTCAAAAATCTGTCATTCGGAGTCGACTTTAAACGTAGGTCGATTGTGACACCACCATCAATTGGAGCTGTGGAGCAAATATTCCTTAGAGGAAATCAACCCGTGCCCAAAATAAATCTTCTTCTTGCGGCAGTACCGAATAGTCGTCGTAGTCTAATAGGAAGTGTGTTGGCCTATTAAGGTCAGACATCCCAATAAAACGCAATACGAGAAAATATTTTTTCAGCGACTTCCTCTCAAGCACGCCGTAGTCTAGTAGGTAGTGTGTTGGCTTATTAGACGCAAAAGCCTGGGTTCGAGCCCCAGGCCAGGCATCAAAAACAAAATACAAAAAGTATTTTTTCGGCGACTTCCTCTCAGTAGATTTCTGGCAAAAACTCTGAGTGTAAATAAAAATTTGTAATCAAAAAGTTTCTCAATAAATAAAAATCTGTCGTTCGGAGCCCACTTATGTCTGTAGGTTCTGCCACCCATGTATAAAATTAACACACAGAACATAAATGGTATGAAAAGCTCGGTCGTAATCCTGACTGAAAAGTTGAAATGACCAATTATGTATGCATGTGCCCAATTTAAGTGAACAGCACTCGCACGAATATTTCAGATTAAATAAAATAATATTGTTACGAAAATGAAAAAAAATCTAGATTCTGGTGTTTTGATTTTACATCGTTCAACATTAAAATTATAAACAAAAGCTACAAAAACAAAACAATGACATTGTTCGCAAATTATCGCACTGCGTAATATATTAACAAACAACAGCATACAAAAAAATGGTAAAGAAGTAAAGAAAAATACAACAACAAAAACTACAAAAATAAATGTAAACAAAATACACAAACAACAACAATGAGACAACGATGTTTACATTTATAGAGACCTCGAGAAGCCGAGGTTACCAACATTCGTGTTCAAGAACATTCATCAGACCGCTTACGTTGCCATATAAAAGGCAAGGCAAAGCAGGCGACAAAGTTAGAAAAAGTTCAGTCAGTCTTGTGTGAAGACGCGATGCGTTTGAAGAGAATAACAGCGGTTTGAAAATCTCCTTTAAAAAGATCTCTCGAATAAATGTCTATTAATTGTTATTGTTTATGCAAAGGGGTGTAAACAGAGGAATAACAAACAAAGCAATTGTTGTTGTTACATCAAGTTGTGAACAATTGCACACTGAATTGGGCGAGTAATAAAAAATTTTAATTAAAACTAAACGCATATTTATTTTTATTTTATTTCCATTGATTAATTTATTTCCGTTGACTGCCGCGATAATTTTCAGAAAACTGGTCAAATATGACAATTAGATTTTTTCATATTATATAACTAAAAACTCTATTTTTAGATCGTAGGTATCATCAAAAAGCAAAAATGATGTTTTTTAGGGGAAAAAGTGGTTTTGTGAGTACGAGATAAATAAATTCCCTAGAAGGGAACGCAATCTACGAGTTATCTCGTAGTTGGCAGTCAACGTGTTAAAAAAAAAGATTACAACATTATTATTTACCACCTCCATCATTACGCCAGCAGCCCTAACTGTGGGAGAACGCTTCAGTAATTATATCGTAAAATTGTTGGAAGTGTTAAAAAAATGTCTGTTTTAGCATTATGAGGATTTTTTTTTTTGTTTTTGCATTACAAGTTTTACATTTGAACGCAAAGAAAGTCAAGCTTTTATCAAAGTATTCTCTTCGGATTAAACTCTAATAACAAAAATAACAATCAAAAAATCAAAATCACGATATAAACATTTGCAACATAGCTGGTATACTATAATATACTCATATTTTCTTCTATTGGTCTATCAAAACAAGCACGCAATTAGGCACTTATTAATTAAGTTGAATGTGCGACCATCACGCAAACAACATAGGTTATCATTCTAATCAATGGATATATTGGTAAGTGTTGAAATCAACACATTACTTATGATTAAGTCCAAAAAAGAAAAAATACAACAACACTAATAATAACAAATGTTAGGTAAAAAATAATTTTTATTACCCTTCATTTTATTTGTTTTAGTACAATTCCAACCCGCTTTACAGAATTTCCTAAAAACAAATGGTGAAATTAAAACACTTTCAAAATGTTTATAACATTTCTATATGTGAAGTCGCCATAGACTAGAAGATAGTGTGTTGGCTTATTAGAACCCCAGGTCAGAGATCTCCAAGAAAGCGAAATATGAAAAAATATTTCTTCGGTGACATCCGCTCAGTAGATTTCTAGCAAAAGCCCTGACAGTAAATAAAATTTTCATGAAAAGTTTATCAAAGAATATTTGATTCGGAGTCGACGTTACACACTTATATTTTTGATTGAAAAGATAATAACCGTCAAAGTGCTTCTGTTAATCATGTGCCTTAATAAACGCATGTACACTTTAACCTTTAAGTGTTCTTTTAATTTTAAAACACCCTGTATCTCTCAAATTGCATGATTTTCTCACTAGAAATGTTGTCTAACATATTCTGATATTTGGATAGAATTGGTCAAATCAAATAATGGTTGTGATCATTTTATCATAAGTACCTCTTACGACAGCTGCACAACTGGTTACGTTTTAAATTTTAAAAAATCGGCATCTCTAAAAGTGGCTTTCATAGAGCCCTGAAATTTCTCGATGTACTTACTAGATGAGGTCATATTCTCATATCTATAAAAATAAAATAATTTTTTATGTTATTTCATGTTATTTAATGTTTATTCCATATTTATTTTCAGTAAAATAATATATTATGAGTACGGAAATCTGCAGTATGTGGGGGTTAGACAGATTATATATTGCTCCGTCTTTGCCATGGCGATCCTGATCAAGAAGTACAGGTCGAAGAAAAAAAAAAGATAAAACATGGTCCGTACCAAGTAGACAGCTCGTAAATCAAGCTCAAGCGAAAACATTTTTTTTCTCCTTGGCTGTTGGTTGTTGGTTTAACGACTTTGGTAGTTTTTATTACACAGTTTTTGTTGTCTCTAGAATACTGCCATTTAGTTTATGGAGCGGATGGGCCTGATGACTTTTTGCAGGCTTATTCTCTACTAAGTAAGAATGGTGTTTCTTCTTCCTTTTGTTGCGGTGGAGTCTCAGAAGGATTAACTCGACTGTTTTGTAGCAATTTTTTCCTAATTTTATTATTTCAACTACTAGAATTACGTTTAATTTGAACTTTTCAAATTTTTTGTTGAAAAATTTTTAATAATCCAATAATTAACTAAAATACCAAACTGGCAACTTTTGTTTTGTATGCTCGATCCTTTTACATCCTTTCATATTCCAACTTCTCCAGTAAAAACTTTTATTGTGTTACCGGATGAAGCATTTATTATCATTATGTTACTGGTTGACTCCAGCAGTTAAATTGTCGGACATTATCAATTAAAAAGAAAATTAATTTCTTTTTCTTTTCCAAAGGGAAAGTGAATGACATGTTAAATCAACTATTGTTACATTCATTTTCCTGTATTTTATTTTTTTTCCTTTGTAAAAGAACAATCTACTTATGTTGATCGTTCTTCGTTAAGAGGGAAGGTGTAGTGTGTTTGACTAGTCGAAGTTGCCATACCCTTTGTATGTAACTTAAGGTCAACACATTCTGCATAAATGTTGGGACAGCGTGTCTTATACTGTCTCAACACTTTCTCACCATATACATAGTGTACTAGATTTAAGAATTAGCATACAGTTAGTTTTAAGAACATTTATGAATAAAAAGACAATTGAAATGAACAGTCGCACAAGCGTCTGTTTCAACACAAACGTAAACTCTTTTATTTTAATTACACATAGTCTGTTCCATTTTCATATGATCTTGCAGCGAGTTTTTCCCCATCTTTTCTTCTTTTTTTTCTTCAGGTTATATTCTGGTAACTGGATTTCTTCGATATCGGAGTAATCTGGGGTTATGTAACCTTCGATTTCCACTGCAATTCTTTGAAATTTAATTGCTTCATCATAACTATTATTTTCTTGTAACTCTTGAAACCTTTGCTCTTCTCATAATCCATAGCTATTATTTGTCGCACAGTAAGCCATTCACCATCTGTTATTATTATTTGCTCTACTAAGGGCCATTCCAATTAAAGTGGGGTAACTTTAGCTAAAGTGAACTTTAAAGTCACCTTTAACTTCTTTTTGCTATTACAACCTAATGTACAACCTAATGATAAAATAAAGTAAACTTTTTCAAAAATATGGCAGTGCCTGAGAAATGTTGATAACACTGCTCAATTAAAAAAGTTTTTTTTTTTTGATGTATTTGCTCATTTTGTTTAAATTTAAAGTTGCCATATTGTAAATAATTTATAATATGGCAAGTTCAAATATAAACTTATCTTTCAAAGTTACCGGTAGGATGATCCTCCCTTTAGCTTAACGATCACTTCCATCTAATTGTCCATTTATAATAATAAAAAACAATTTATCTGCCCGTTAAAATCCTCCCTTTAGTTAACGGCAAGTTGTAGTAATGTCCCTTAAAGTTTTAAGTAAATACAATTTTTAACATTCTCTATTAAAACAAGTTCGACTATTTATTATCCTTTCGTCTTTTCTTTTATGTCGTAGCTGCTGTTCATGAAATAATAGCAATTATTTTCAAAAAGGATGGAAATCAAATAGTCATGCAAAACATAAATAATGCAAATTAAGACAAGTACGGAAAAACGTAAACAAAATCAATTTCAAGTTTTCATTTCATTTTGAGTAAAAAGGAAGCGAAATAAAAGATTGAACAGCATCAATAACAAGTGTGCTGAACAAATTTGTATACACATATATTCTGTACACATATTTGTTCATAACTTTTGTCATATTTCTCATGGAAATGGTCAAAATAAAACAAAACGAAATTGAAAAAGTTATAATAATATAACAAATGATATAGTTTTGTAGTTAACCCATTCGCTGCCAAGGACGAGTATACTCGTCTTGGACAGGGTATCCCGCACTGCCAAGACGAGTATACTCGTCCTACTTTAAATATATGATATCATGCAGGCTTATGAATTAGCAAATTTTTTTGCCACAAACATAATATAAATATGTAAAAATCTTGAAAAATACTACAAATAAATTTTTTTACAAAAATAATACTTTATTTCTTATAGTGAATGATCTTTCACGCAAAAATCAACTTCATCGTGTATTTATAATGAATGAAAAATTTAGGTACTGAATGGTTTATCATTAAAATTATAAACAAAAACTACAAAAGCAAAACAAGGCAGTAACCAAACCCGCTTAAAATTATCGTACTGCTTAATATAACACCAAACACCAGCATAAAAAATAGTAAACAAGTAAACAAAAATATACCAATAACACTACAATAATAAATGTAAACAACACATTTTACATTTAAAGAGATCTCGAGAAGGCGAAGCTACGAACATTCGCCTTCAAGAACATTCATCAGACTGTTTACCCTGCCATATTAAAGGCAAGATAAAGCAGGTTAGTGAAGTTTATTCAGTCTATTATGTAGACGCGGTCAGTTTGAAGAAGTAATTCTGGTTTGAAGATCTCCATTACAAAGATCTGTCGAATAATTGTCTAGTAATTGTTATTGTTTATGCAAAGTATATAAACAAAGGAACAAAGGACAAAGAAAAGCAATTGTTATAAGCCAATTGAATTGCTTTCATCAAGTTGTGAACAGTGGCACACAGAATTGTGCGAATAATAAAGAATTTAAAGAATCAAAACTAAACAAAAATTTATTTTTATTTTATTTGTAATCTACGAGCTCATATTTTAAACGGTAAAAAAGGATTCAAACCCCAGGCCAGGCATCAAAACAAAATATAAAAAGTATTTCTTCGGCGACTTCCTCTCAGCAGAATTCAGCAAAAACTCTGAGAGCAAATAAAATTGCCATGAAAAGTTTCTCAAAAAAATTGTCTTCCGGAGTCGACTTTAAACTGTAGGTCCCACCACACATGTATAAAATTAACACACACAACATAAGTGGTGAGAGAAACTAGGTCTTAATCCTGATTGAATGGTTGTAAGGAACAATTATGTATGTATTTACATGGTTGGAAATTTAAAAGTTTAACTTTAAAAACGTAATAAAACAAAAATCTTGAAAAATTACTGTTTTGTTGTGAAATACAAATTTTTTGGTTAGAAATCGAAAATTATTTTATCCATATGGCTGCCATGGCTAGCCTTGCAGTACCTCATGCGATCGGACCAATTTTCGTGCAGTTTTTCGAGTGTATAGGGTTGTATCTCTGCATCACAAATGCTGGCCGTCAAATGCTCAACTATGTCCGGCTTGTCGGCATAACACTTTTCTTTAACGTCACACTACACAAAATGATCCAAATGTGTCAAATCTCAGCTTCTTGGCGGCCAATTGACATCATCATTTCGACTAATTAAACTGCGATGAAACGTTTGATGAAATATATCGATTGTGCCATGAGTTATGTCGCAAAATGCACCAGCCTGTTGATGATGTCTCCATTGACCATAATGGTTACGCCATACTCATTTTCAAAGAAATATGGGTCAATGATACCTCCGTTCCACAAGCCTCACCAAACAGAAATTCGTAATGCGTGTATTGGCTTCTGTTAGACCATCGTTACTATTATACATGCAATGCTAAGACTTCAGCTTAAGATTTGTCATATCTACATCACTGATCGTTTATACACTTTATAGGAACATTTCTCTTAACTCGTCTTTTAGTCATACCTCTTAAATTTCGATTACGATTAGTAATCAATTACATTGCTTTTTTAAAAAGAATCGTAATGATTATATAATTCTATGAACAATTTTTGCGAATTACTAATTGATTACGATTACAAAATATTCTAAAAATACTCAGGATTACTGGCGCTTAGTAAAAATAATTCAAAAGAATTAAAAGTTATTAAAAATCGATAGTTATAGATAATTTGTATCATCTGCAAAAATTTCATGACAGTAGATTTAACCGTTTTGATTTTATAACAAAAACAATTTTAATGTAACCCCATATGGTGAGTTTGTTTACATTTTTTGTGAGCGAGTGTGTGCATTACTTTAAAATTCTTTTTAAAAATAATCGAAATAAAGTGAAACAGTAAGCAAAAAAAAAAACACAATTATTTGAGAAATATATTAAAAATTCGTATTTTGGAAGATTTTAATCAATATGTATTGAAACTTATATACAAGTTACGTACTTGTTGCTTGGACACACCATGATGCCTGTTGACTCGATACATATATGTACATAGAACAATTGAATCCTTTATTCGGACGAGAACCATTTGAGCACCAAGTGAGTGGTGCACTATAATCTCAAACGCAAGAACTAAACCAAAAAAATATAATTGTGTTGAGTTAACTGACAGCGATTTTAAAGACTGGAAGAAATTTTCACAAGCGATGTTTCCCAATTCAATGAAAATTCAATTAACAAAATTGCATTCTGCAATATTCAGAAAAAAGAAGTTATGATCCAGACGAAACTGAAATCATTTTTAAGGGACCTACTAAATTATATGATGATATCTTAAAGATTTCTTCCCTCAAAGGCAAGGATTTGAAAATGCTTTGTAATAAAAAAACTATACCCATAAAGTTTCAACACGAATATTTAAAGTTAAAATGGAATAAAACGATCAAAAATTTGCTGCTTGAGACTGATCAGGAATATAATATTTAGAATTAGTAGATACTTTATTCCTGATATACATATAAATATTTGTATCGAACGCTATTTACAAAGTCTTAATATGAAGTACGATATTTTATTTTTGTTTTATGTTATATATTCCAAAATGTGACTACATATTTTTATTTAAAGAGTGAAATTTAATTTAATTTTAACGGAAAAGTTAAGCAAATTCAATAAAACAAGAACAGAAAGCCACTTCATTAAAATAAATGTTTGTGTTAACCCACATATTTTTTACTGGTAGATTGCCTGTAGAACAGCGAAAAAAATGTAACCCACAAAAACAACCATTACATTACAAACATCTAATCAAAATTATTAAAATTAAATATATCACACAAAACAAAATTTACATTCTAAATTTCATAGGAATAGCTTTATTAAAACTGAATTTATTAAAAAAAACCTTCTCCTGTAAAATTATATGGCTCGATTTATTCTATTATTAATTATTAATAATTACTTAACAGGTATGCTTTATATTTAATTGAAATTGAAATATATTAGACATACGCCAAAGACTGCATGTACTGGAATAATTACTCTGAAAAGTATGCAATAAAAATCCCTTTGATTTTGGTGTGTATGAAACTAATGCAATTGAATATCACTCATACGTCACATGCTTGTAATTATTAATTTTACATATTGTTACGTTCTTACCTTTTTAAAAACGTTTAGAATATGAGTTCGTTGATTGCAAACAAAGTAAAAACAAATTTGTGTTCAGTTTCAATTAAACTCTTTATTTTTCACGCTACTTTTGTGTGCCACAGTATAAAACTTGTCGTATGTAACAATACTCCGCTTGTATAGTTCGTTATCTTATCAATACCACTTGCACGTTAGATCTGTATAGCGGAGATCTTCAAACCCCAACTCGTCTTCACACAAGATTGACTGAATGATTACTCACTGGTTGTCTGCTTTGTCTTGCCTTTTTATATGCTCACGTATTCAGTCTGATGAAGGTGTTGGAAGTAGAATGTTCTCGTCTTCGCCTCCTTGAGAGTTCTATCGCGACTACATTGTTGTTTGTGTATTTTGCTTACATTGTTTGTTGCTTTCTTTCATGCTGTTGCTTTACTTGGAACAAGTTCGTTGTATTTGTGTATGTGTGTAGCTTTTGTTACGTTGTTTGTTGTTGCGTTCGCTTATGTTTCGTTATCTCTCCCCTTCTCCTTCTTTCTCATTGTCTTTGTTTTTCTAGCTTTTGCTTATTGTTTTAATGTGAAATGATATTACACAGTTTCCATTTTCATAACATTATTAAACATGAGGGTAATGTGATGTAATGTAATGTTTCGTTATCTCTCCCCTTCTCCTTCTTTCTCATTGTCTTTGTTTTTCTAGCTTTTGCTTATTGTTTTAATGTGAAATGATATTACACCGTTCCCATTTTCATAACAATATTAAACATGAGTTTAATGTGAGTGAATAATAAATTGTAATTTTAAGAAAAATCGATCAGTTTCATTTATAAATATATGACTTTATACTTTTATTTTACGCTAATTTTGTAGTCGCCATAGTAGGTAGTGTATTGGCTTCTGAGGCGTGAGCTCGTGGTTCATATCGTACATAATGAAATATAAAAAACATTTCTTTCGGTGACTTTCTCCCATACGACATCTGACAGATGACTTGATTGCTCTCTATTTTTAAGATCAGCTGATATTGCAGTGGCTGTGAACATGATAACTCAGTAATTGTGGTCACAACTGTAGGAAATGGGTTTGGACTAAATGTAGTTATACGAAGACGGTGTTACCAGCTGCACCGTAAATGCAACAACTATATATGGTACCAACGGTTTCAAGAATAAAATGTCTTAAAAAATTCTGATTTGAACTTGCCACATGATCACATGATTTAACACCGTGAGATTTTTTGGGATTTTGTAAAATCTTTCTTTTATACAAATAAATGACACTTAATACTTGACTTTTGATAAAAATCAGAAAAATTTCAGGAGAAGAATAATGGCATGCTATCAAAGTTCTAGCTACCATTTGAAGGATATTTTATGTCATATTTAATCGAAGCGTGTTTTCGTTAAAATCCTATAAAATTAAGTCACAGCTAGGAATCTAAATTCAATATTTTGAAACCGCTTACTAAAGACGTTTCTAAAAATTAATGTTTTCAAACTTTGAATTATTTCCGTAAAGATACTTACGTATACGCATAATACCCAACAAAACCCTACCATAAATCAATAAACCTTTTACGATTTTCATGTTGAGGTATTTTCATGTTCTGCTTAATAATAAATTACAAAACGGAATAACACAAAATTTTCATATACATAATGCCAAAGCTTAATATTTTGCTGAGAAAATAAAAATTTTTAGTTTAAGTTCAGTTTTTCTACTCTAAGCCTAAAAATAAAAAAAATATTTGAAAAATGCTGATGTTTTGCTTTCAAGGATCACGAAAATAGTAATAAAAAACCAAAAATGTAAAAGAAACCTCATTGGTATACAGCAACCCGTCTATTCGTTCTTATCGATACCTGTATATATACCATACCGATATTTGTTATAGACATGTAATGCACAAAAATTTGTCAGTCTCTTAGGCATTCATTTACATCAAAAAGAGAAAAATTTTATGATTTTAAACTAAAACAATTCCTTAAAATAAAGCTGAAGTGGTGTGACAAAGTTTGCACAAGTTTTTTGAAAACGAAAACATCGGCTTCAAAAATTATTCCGAAATTTAATAATTATTTGTATCATATATACACATATCTAACAATTATAAATACACCTTATTATCAAATACTAAAGCAACGTTAACTATGAAAATCCCTTCCACAATGCAAGCATACTTTTTTATTTTCGTTCCATCTGAACACATCGTTAAACCGAAAAATTTGGCAAGTGCATTTATTTAAATATTAAAAGGGAAATTCCAGTAAATCCAAAATTGTTTGAACATAATAATAGATATTCTTGACTTATTTATAATTTTTTCCATGCTAAAATAAAATTTTGTATGATTTTTCTTTGTGTTTATGTAAAACGATCTGTTTGTCAAAAAATTGTTTAAAAACTCTAAAATATTTCAAAGAAAATGGGATTAAATTATCATTGTACTGAAGCAGAGAAAAAGGTTAAACAACCATGAGAAATCACAAAAGTCATTGGCAAAAAATTACCCTTCCAATCTCCAAAGGCTATTTTCTCCAAGATCGATATTAGTACAGTAACAGTGCGTCGTCGTCATCTTATGCAAAGAAAAGTTTGCTGAAAAAGTGACGAAATATAATCCGAAACGAAGAAACAAAAATAAATTCCTTTGGAAACGACGACGAATTCGTTTAAAAATGAGTTTATTTTTGTTTTATCGCTCCATTTATATTGAATGATCCGAAATTTCTGTGTAAATTCTCGGCATTAGAGTACATCAACATATTTGCACTGCTCTCAAAATGGTCATGACCTTACTTAACTTAATTGGGCATTCAGTCAAGATTACAGAAGCGTAATTAGGCATACTCTAACCTATTGTAAGGTTTTTATTTATAAAATGGTTTAAAATATGAGCTCGTAATTGCAAATAAAATAAAAATAAATTTCAGTTTAGTTTTAATTAAAATTCGTTGTTATTCGCACAATTCTGTGTGCACTGTTCACAACTTGATGTAAACAACAACAATTGCTTTGTTTGTTATTCCTCTTTGCACTCTTTTGCATAAACAATAACAATTACTAGACAATTGTTCGACTGATTTTTGTAACGGAGATCTTCAAACCACGATTACTCTCTTCAAACATAACAATTATTATTGTAGTGTTTGTTGGTATATTTTTGTTTAATTGTTTATCATAATTTTTTATGCTGATGTTTGTTGTTATATTAAGTAGTGCGATAATTTGTAAACAAGTTCATTGTTGTTTTAAAGTTAAACGATGTAAAAGCAAAACACATCGATGGAGAGAAAATGCAAAATATTGACCGTGGGTACTAGTTACTACTCGTATGGCTTTAAACATGGAGATTTAAGGGGACAGGACTATGCCTCTATATAGAATAACCTCAAACCAAACTTTGCCTCCGTTAATCGAACCATAATACGGCGTTTTAGGCGATCAGGCAAATTAAGATCTGGACAATTACCTGGACATCATTTAGAAAACTTGACGTTTAAGGATTTAGATATATTCATATAGGGTCAAGTGGCAATTAGGGCAATAACAATAACGGAATCTATGACCGTCCTGGAGTGTAAAGAGATGATTACTAATTAGTCTGGGAATAGAACGGTGCACACTATATGGGTTCCTAGTCATCAGAGAATGATTGAAAACAAGGAAGCACATATTCTGGCCAGAGTATTACATACCATATGCTTGGGTAATCTAATATCTCACAGTTTATTAGAAACAAAACTATTTTGGTCAGCACTCACTAATTTAACGTGTGATCGGGTTAACTTGTGTATACAAATCTGTGATATCATGTCGAAAGTTATGAACACTCCTTTTCAGTACTTTAACTATAAGAGTTATTCGCATTATAAAATTAGTTGAGTAAATAATTATATAATATAATAAGAAATCTTAATTCAATATGTTTACACATGCTCATTTTAATACGTTTCTTTCTTTTCTTATTTCTTACAGGTTAAATGTAACCGAAATGTGCACGCTGCTTAAACACAATTTTACAACCATAAGTAAACAATCTGTACACGCCGCAATTTATTCTTTATTTAAATGTTATTTAATGTCGGCTAAAAATTGCTTACCAAACTTCAAACTTTAATTTCAACTGGGGTGCGGTAAAATCTTTTAACTGCTAGAGTGCGCATAAAAGTAAATACTACAACTACCAACGACAGAAATCTCTTAATATGTTGAAAACTTTTCTGTTGAAACTTAAATTTTTTTTGTTTTTTTTTCTATTATTAATTAATCTTGAAACTTCTTTTCTGCATTAAAATTGTGATTGTATAGGAAAAATAAACAAATGCGGAAAATAAAACCATAGGACTTCATAATCATTTCTAGCAAAACCAAAAATACTTTTATTTTTTTGTCAAAATAACTTAAAGTGAGAATTTTTGTTAAGACTGCTGTCGTTGAAGAAAAACTCTTTTACTTATGCTACTGCTTACTACTGTTCAAAGATTGTAATTTTTCACTTCTTTAAGGGCCATTATTACAACTAGCCCTTAAAACTGATTTTAGTTAAAGGTAACTTTAACTAAAGTGAACTTTAAAGTCACCTTTAACTTCTTTTCGTTATTACAACCTACATTTAACGTAAAGTTCACATTTTCAAAAATATGGCAGTGCCGGAGCAATGTCGATAACACTGTCAATTAAACAAGTGCTTTAAAAATACAGTGGCAACGACGTGCCTTTTTATTTGTTTATAAAATTTGTGTCTTGAGGTTTTAGCTTTTTTATTTTTGTGTTTTCTGTTTTAAAATAAAACTAATGAATACGCCAATATCTATCTTGATTTGCAAAACTATTAATATATTAACATTTATTTTTCATGTTTATATTTGAAGTTGCCATATTGAAAATAATATAAATAACATGGCAAGTTCAAAGATAAAGTGAACTTTAAAAGTTAAAGGTAGGATGATCTTCCCCTTAGCTTAGCGCTCACTTTTAACTTATTGTGTACTCATAGAAATGAAAATCAAGTTATCTGCCCTTTATAATCCTGCCTTTAGTTAACGGCAAGTTGTAATAATAGCCCTAAGAATTATAGTAGAGTAGAGGAGATCTAAAGCATTGTTTTTCATATAATACCCAAATATTACAGGGGTAAAAAAGGTTTGAATTCCATAAAAGACCTAATTCGGAACTGTTCTTTACCAATGTATTCGCTGTACTCAATTATAAAACGATTAAACACGGTTTTCCAAAAAGGACTTTCGAACTTTGACAAGTGATAACGGCAAATTAGTCGTCTTTCGTTCAGCCTGTTTTTCCAAATCACCATGGGCCAATATAGCATTCAACAGAACGTCCAAATAATAAAATTGGTTTATTAGTATGGGTTTTCTGTTCTGGCAACTTACCACCGGTTTTCGCAATATTGTATATAAATTGGAATACCAACACATGTACGGTGACGGAAAAACTGTTGCCACTGGCAGTGTGCAGTAGAATTCGTCACGAATCACTCACAAGAATTCGGTCCTTCGCAGGTCACAATTTGACGAAATTTTAGTTGTACTCGTAGAAAATGTAACTTTTGTAGAAAATAAAATTATCGAATGGGTTGGCGTCGTCATCGGTCCATATTTCTTTGTGGAAGACGTTGGGCAGGCCATCAGACTCAATGTAAAGTACTATAAATTTCAACTTTTGCTCACGTTTTAGAATAGCCAATGTAAAAAATTCATCACATATATTAAAATAAACCCTTTTTAGTACTTTAATTCGACACAAACTATCGAAATCGATAAAAATATAATCAGACTGCAAAATCAGTTGTTTGCAGAAGCATCATGCATCATATAGTTAGATGCCAGTTCTACTGCAATAAATACATTAACTTTTCTTGTTTCATAATTGATATCAAAAATAAAGCTTGGTTTATTAAACTTTCAGGCTAGCTTCCAGCATAGGGAAGACCAACTTCTTCAACGAGTTTGGTGGAGTTCGTTCAGTAGAACATCTGAGCTTACCTGTTTTATCACAGCCGGTCTATATGTGTGCTCAAGTGAGCTTTGGTATCAGAGCTACCACTCCAACCTTCCTGCCTACCTATTTGAATAAATCTTTTGAAAACACAAACTGAGACACATATCTATTAATTTTAAAATAAATTATCTGACAACGTTATAATTATAAGGGTGAATTTTCTCTTCTTTTATAATTGAAAAAAGTACCAGAAAATTTAACTTCAGAGCAAATTTAAATACTGTTTGTGTTTGCAGAATATTTGCCCTACAAACTTCTCATAAATTTAAACATATACATACATATTGGAAACAATGTATATTGAACTCATTTCAAAATCGATTGACCTAAATCAATTTCATTTTGTTTTTCTTCAACATGGGTTCATTGGGTTATAAAAATATTTTTTTAATTTTTTATTCGATTAATAAAAGCTTCAATTATTTCACAGCATAATAAGTTTTAGAAAAGCGAAATAGAGATGAAGAATGCAATAAATTTCGGGTTTTAATCTCTATTCTATTGTTTAAATTTTATGCCTGAAAACTCACAAAGACGTATAATGAAACCCAAGGAAAAAAAAACAAATTAATGACTTTGGGTACATGTTCCCTCTGTCACCTTAATGAAATAAAAAATTTATTTATTTTTTATTAGCTCTTCTTATCGCAATTATATTTTTTAATTTATATTTTCCTTTACGCTGAAGGATTTTTCTGACTTTTTATAAATTATTTACGTCAGTCCATTCCATTTTTAATTTCTCTGTAATAAGGTATTTAAAAAGGAGTTGATAATGAAAACTTTCATAATTTTTGTAATAAAAAATATTCTAATCTTTTTCACACTTTCTCACTCAACTAGATAAGGATTAAAATTTATATGAATTTAATTTTTTGTTAATTTTTTGGGTATTTTTTTATATAAAATGAGCGACATCTGTTATTTATGTTGGTACTTTCACTTGTGGATTGAGTTTGTTGTTTTTAATGTTCACCTGAAGATACCAGATATACCGGATTGCAATATTGTGAAAATAAAATAGCAATTTTTAATGGGAATGTAAAATAAATATTTTATTCAAAATATGGGCCATTGCTTCCTACACATTTTCCCCATCTTTCAAGCAAGTTGTGGATTCCACGCCTATAAAACCGTTTATCTTTTAAAGCAAACCAATTACTTATTTAGTTACTTAATCAGCCATTAACAACACGAATAACGGATTTCGGTCTGTCTTAACACATCCTTCCAGGTGCTTTTGCTTCTAGCGCACATTAGTCAGTTGGTCACACCAATCGCAATCAAAGTCGTCCTCTTTACCGACTTAAGCAAATCCCAGCATAATATATCCGTCTCGCCAGAGCATCCTCCTCCATTCGAACGACATAGTCGAGCCAGCGCAGCCGCTGGATGTAATACGCTGCACAATGACCATGTCGTTGAGGAGCTCATACAGCTCACTGTTGGCTCGGATGCGGAAGTCATCGCCAACTCGCACTGGACCGAAGTCTTCTCTCTCGAATACTCTCAAGGCTGATGCATCAGTGTTTAATAATGTCTTTGCCTCTGCGCCGTTAAGATGCACTGGGAGGATGGGCGTCTTGTGGGGTATTAGTTTTGCTTTACCAGGGGGGTGCCATAGTTGCACAAGTGAGACATCATTTTCATTTACTGCCAGGCCCATTTTAATAGACTCCCGCTAAATAGCAATAAAGGTAGCAGTAACAACTCCTTGGTACGTCATATGATGCCAATGTCGTCACCATACGCAAGAAACTGGATACATATATACATATATAATTTGGCCATTACAACCCTTCAGTCAGGATTACGACCTAGCTTCTCACAACACTTATGTTGTGTGCATTAATTTTTATACAAGAGTGGCGTGACCGACAGCTTATAGTCGACTCCGAACGACAGATTTTTGACAAACTTTTCTTGGCAATTTTATTTACTCTCAGATTCTGCTGAGAGGAAGTCGCCGAAGAAATATTTTTTTCATAATTCGTTCAGTTGGAAATGCCTGACCTGGGGTTTGACTCGAGTTCTCACGTCTAATAAGCCAACACACTACCTAGACCACGGAGACCTCAAGCAACTGGATGGTTTTTTTAAAAATACTGTCTTTGCGATGCGCTCCAGCCTTCCGCAGAGCATTCCCCATGACGAAGTTGAAGAGGTTTCATAATAAGGTTTTCATTGATTATTTTTTTTTACTTGGTGGGGTTCAAGTCATACGCACAACCTAAATTTAAAGTCCAGGGAATTGGACATCGCTGGATGCATTATATAACATCTAGCGGGTGCTGGTATGCCATCCAGGTGGGGCCACGTGGAGGCTGCTTTTCAACTTGAATACAGCAAGACAAGGATCGTTCTGGAGGTCGCCATGTTGATCACAGTCAGAAACTTTACCTTGCTTGCATGCATCCCATCGCATTTCAAACCACTTAGTCACGCAATTATCGACTTCCTCGAGCTCCTAGCCTAATGGTTTGGTTTGGTTGTATCCTAAACCATTGTGTGTTGCCATGTTGCAAAATAACCTCGCCGTGTCTTGTGGCCCATTCTGATTGCTTTTCTATCAATAGTTGGTTCAGTTTTTCCCGCTATGATTGCATGCGACACTGTTTTTTTACCGTGCCTTTGATGCAAAATTTCACAAGTGGTTTTACGGTTCTCTATGTGCCTGTCATTTAATTCATGTGGGACCTATTTTCCAGATATTTGGATCTATCCCGTAACATTTAAACGATCAGAAATTTTTTATTATGCAGCACTTACAATTTCTACCATTTGTTTCTGTTTCAAAGTGTCACCTTCATCCATATTGTTACGAAAATGGAAATGGTGTTACATTGTTTAACATTAGAGTAATAAACAAAAGCTACGAAAACTGAAACAATGGACTTGAGTCATCAGTAAAAATTCAGACATACTTGTGTGAAGACGCGTTGCGTGTGAAGAGAATAATAGTGGTTTGAAGATTTTCGATGTAAAGATCTAACGAACAATTGTCAGTGTGTACGCGGGAGAGAGTAAAGATGAACAACAAATAAAGCAAATAGTTGTTGTTTAAATAAAGTTGCGAACAGTGTCACACGGAATTGCGCGAACAATAAGGAATTGAATTAAAACTAAACACAAATTTATTTTTATTTCATTTGCAATCTACGAACTCATATTTTAAACGTTTTTAAAAGGGCAAAACGTATTGTTTGCAATTCGTTGTTATCATACTTTTTTGATTGTTCTTCATTTCTTACATTGAAATCGATATCTCTGAAGCTTCCAGATAATCTTCTACATGTTGGATGTGCTCAATATAAGGCCACTATTGTATATAGCTTTTAATCAACAGATTAAGTTAATATACATGTACAATAAGCTAACATACAAATTTAATTAAAATATGTATCCAAATTGTCACACACAACGGCAATTACATTTCCTTAATATTAGAATTTTAATTCATTAATGTGTACAGAGGGCTATCCTTTTAAGGGAATTTTAAATTACAATATTTAATAGCACACAACTTCTTTGCAGTTCAATGGAATTAATTTACGAATGTTTAGATTCAAAATAGTCAGAATAATGAAGATGTCATCTTTTATCAGTTTGTGTTATGTTATAATCAAGAAATAATTAATTTTGTGCTAATGAAAGACAAATTAAACAAAGTTGGTTATATGCTATAAACTCATCCAATCACAAGAACGTATATGTAAATTAACACATAAGGTAGTCATGTATTGTAAAGAACATACAGTGGACAATAAAAGTCTATGTTCCCCAATATATGTAAGCAATCTTATAAATTTTAAATAACAATTTGTAAAATTAATTCATTGTCTTTATATTTATTTTATGCGTTGTTGTTGTTTAAGGGTGGAACCAATAGTTGTAGGTGGTACTAGTGGTTGCTTTTGTTCTGGTTTTGTGCTAATTACCCTACCACTATATCGGCTTTTAGTGGACCGAGAAAGCGCTGCAGATTCATCATATTTTTAGCGATGTTTTATATTCTTTTCAATGTCTATGCATCCCTGTAGTTTAAGGGTGGAACTGAAAGTGGTAGGTGGTACTGGTGGTTTTTTCCGCCATTCACCATGTTAGCTTGTTGTCTGGATCGAAGAGGTGAATTGGATTGAGATCGTTCGTAGCCTTATCGAAGTTTAGTTTGGAATACCTTTTTTTAATTTAATTTTTCGTCGGTTCAATAGGATCTATTGGAATGACAGTAGCACTTTCTTCAGCCGCTAACAAAATATGCCATAATTCGCATATGAATTGTCTTACCAGTGGACCATTTAGAAATTTAGTCATATGCATATGCATCTTCATTGGACTGATAAATTGTTCCAATTTCAATTCATTGTATACAAAATCTTCTATTTTAAAAATATCGTAGATTTTCTTATTAATTTTTGCCTTTAATGCATTCAATTTCACTTTCGACATATCTATGCGCTTGTCGAGCACATCGCCAAATTTCACTTGTTTATTTACTTTAATTTTTCTCTAGGTTTCCGATATTAACTGTTGGCTACCGAGACTAAATTGTAATTCATCAGCAGATGTTGCCAGTCGCATTAATAAGGCATGCTATGTTTTTGCCCAACTTAACCCTGTTTGGAAGTCGTCTAACATATAGAGACGCACCAAAATTAAAATTTTCAACTCCAACGTTAAATCCACATTACTGTACGGTTGCAAAACATGGAATATGGCAACGCACGATTCGCAGTCTCTTCAGGTATTTGTCAACAAATGCCTGCGTAGAATCTTGCGTATTTACTGGCTCTCCGTAATATCCAATGCCCAACTCTGGTCAGATACAAACCAGCACCCAATTGAGAGGCAAGTAAAGAGACGCAAGTGGGGATGGCTAAAGGAAAGCCATAGACTGGAAATCACAGGGAAGCAGGCACATCAGACAACCATTACGTATCTGGAAACGCCAAATCACAACCGAATTATCTTAACTACGTCTACAGTGGAACGAAGTCAAACATACGCTGAGATCATTAGAATCAACTTGTTGTGGCTCTATGCTCCTTAGAGGTGTAAAAGGAACATTTTTAAAAAGTATTTTATATATTAATTCTATTTTATTATAAAAAAAATGTTAACGTTTTTCACAAACCATAAGAAAAATAAGTGAAATTTTCTGGTGACTCCATATTTTTGCACCACAAAAGTCTAGGTACCCTCAAAAAGAACTCAAAGTAAATCTAAAATTCAAATCCCTAATATATAAAAATATTATACAAAATGCTTAGTAGGATAGCCCTTAAGTTCAAGTACTCCATTTAACCCATTTAGAATCAAATGTATCACTTTTGTTTAGAGTCTTCTCTGGATATTTGCCTCCATGCACTCATGAGCAAGTTTTTCATTTGAGTTTTGCTTGAGTTTTAGCCACTACATAAATATTGTTACGTTTTTGCCTCTTAAAAACTTTTGAAATATGAGCTCGTAGATAGCAAATAAATATAAATTTATGTTCAGTTTTAATTAATTTCTTTATTGTTGGCACAATTCTGTGTGCCACTGTTCACAACTTGATATAAACAACAACAATTTGCTTTGTTTGTTATTCTCTTCTGCGTAAACACTAAAAATTGTTCGACAGATCTATATAACGTAGATCTTCTAACCACAATTACTCTCTTCACACATAACGTGTCTTCACACAAGGCTGACTGAGTTTTGACTTCGTTGCCTGCTTTGTCTTGCCTTTTATATCGCAGGTCTGATAAATGCTCTTGAAGAAGAATCTCTATAAATGTAAACATGTTGTTTACGTTATTGTTATTTGTGTACGTTTCTCCCCTTCTTTATACTAGTTTTTTGTTGATATATTTTTGTTTACATGTTTATCATGTAAACAAGTTCATTATTTTTGTTTTTGTAGCTTTTGCTTACAATTTAAACGATGTGAAAGCAATACACCATTTCCATTTTCATAACAATATTCTTCCAAATGATTCCCAAAGTACTCAATTAGAGTCATATCGAGACTTTGCGCAAGAGTATTTAGCCTGTGGGCAATTTGGTGGCAAATCGCATATTCACATTATCAGCAATATGATTGGGTTCATTGACTTGTTGGCAGTAATGACAATTACGAATCCTTAATTCTTCCGAACTTTTGGTGAATTTGCTCTTTAGAATATCTAAAAATACTTTTTCTTATTCATTATTTCCTCAATAAATTTTAACTGCTCACGTCTGGTGGTGCAATTTTTTGCTTATATATTGGGGTACCTAGACTTTTGTAGTCCACTGTATGTACTGACGGTCTTATGTATATAAATTGATATGTTTCGTAATATGTCCACATAATGCCATTGTGGTGGGTGGCCGAAAAATAACTGTTCATCAGGGCTTCCCAAATGATATCTGTTAAAATCTAAAGCTATAGTATTCGCCCATATAAAAAAGCCTAATTAAACTCTAACAAAATATATTGCGCTTTTTCTTTAGGACCAGATTACTGTAAATATTAAAAAGATAAAATTGGAAATGGGTTCGTAGTCCTAATATAAACCAAACTTATATAACAATAAACACGGTTTATTGAGACTCTTGTGTCTTTTTGCTGAGTTGTCAAAAGGACATGTTTCGGTTAAATATTGAGTACATATGCGTCATATAATTTTGAATTGAAATTCAAGAATTGTTTCTGCTTTATTCGCATAAACTAGAGATTTCACAAATACCCAAAGAAAAAAGTTGGCGTTTAATCTCATGATTTTGGTGTCCGATAGATATCAAAATTTCATTTAATAGAGCTACGAAAATGGAAATGGTGTTTTGCTTTCACATCGTTTAAATTGTAAACAAAACCTACAAAAACAAAAATAATGAACTTGTTTACATGATAAACAAGTAAACAAAAGTATACCAAAAAAATACAACAACAACACTGTAAGAACAAACGTAAACAAACAGCAATAATGTAAGCAACAACTTATTAGACGTAAAGCCGCAGTTCAATCCGCAGGTCAGACATCAAATCGAAAATATGAAACAAGTATTTCTTCGGCGACTTCTTCTCAGCAGATTTTTGGCACAATCTGTGAGAGTAATAAAAATTGCCATGAAAAGTTATTCAAAAATCTGTCGTTCGTTTATGTTAAAAATAAATTTAAAAAAACAAAATAAACGTCAATCTAAAACAAGTCAGCTTATTTGATGCAAGGAACTGTGTATTGAAAATTTACATAACCTTTGACCCAAAAATTTGCTCCTAGTATTTGGAGTGGTAACCTTTTTGCTTTTTGCGTTTAGGCGATTTGGTACTGATTGCACAAGTTTTTTAGTAATTTCTAGTGTTATTTTGATCCACTCTATATATAATATATATATATATAATAACGCCCATATATATTCAATGACATTAATGTCCAGAGACTGTGCAGGTCGTTCCATGAAGTAGGTACAGTTTTCCTTAAGCCAGTTTTGAACAACTTTGGATTTGTGTTTTGGGTCGTTGTCTCGATAAAAGCGAAAGTTATTGCTTAGACCCAATTTTTCGGCACTCTGCAGTAAATTTTCTTTTGAATATTCAAGTACATCACCTTCTCCATATTTTACTCGATGAAAACTAAATTACCAACACCTGTGACTGCCATGCAAGCTCAAACCATGACACTTATTTCACGATGTTTAACAGTGGCACACACTTTAATTCCAGTTGGATATTTGATTTTCATCAAACGTAAGACCTTCCATCCGAACTAAAAGCGAATTCAACGAATCTAAATTCAACGTTTTTGGTTCGGATGGAAGATCTTACTTTTGACGTATTTTGCCAGATTTTGCCAGAAATCTGATGAGAGGCAGCCGCCGAAGAAATATTTTTATTATATTTTCGTTTTGATATTTGACCTGGGATTTGAACCGTGGGCCTATGTCTAATAAGCCGACACACTACCTACTAGACTACGGCAACTATTCATATCGGTCATGCATAATATGCAGTGTGATATAAGCTATGTGGCATATAGCGCTGTCCTGTTCAAACCACATGGCTTTGGTGTCCAGATCAAACAATTTGGGCCAAAAACAGGTTGATAATTGTCGGCCTGTTGTGCGCGACATTGACAGTGATGACCAACATCGGTGGCAAAAATATATGGACCAATGATCATGCCAGCAGAAACTATACGTTAGCTTTTTCAGATTGCTGGGCACGTTCTTAGATCTCATGTGGATTGGTATCGTCCCGAAGTTGAATATTTTGTTTGTTCTCGTGCCCATTCATTCAAGAGTGGGCTCCAACGCTGAAGATAATTTTCAATGAAAATTATTGTCAGTTGTCAACTTCTCAAAGTTCAGGAGTTACTGTTGGAGGACCATGTACTATCTCTTTAACAGAAAGATAAAGCGCATAGAGGTAAACGAAAAACAAAGTTCTTACACTTATGGTTGGCATCAGTAAAGTAAGAGAAGTATTATTTCAGAAAGGGTAGGTCGATATCCTGAAATGGTTAAAGACGATGACATATATCTAATTTTTGGAGGGATTTTAAAGACAATCATAAAAATCGAATTGTAATTGAAAGTGATTACGGAGGAAGGTATACAACTGACAAAATAGCTTACATCGAAGTAGTTTGTAAGCGCTGCGCAACTAATTTTCCTACAAATGATGATATTGTTTAGCATTATTTTGGAAGCATTACCTTCGATCCAAGGTGATATACATTATTCTTTTAAAGATAATATAGAAATTGCACTACAACTGACGTTTTTGGAGCGGATTACATTTTTTGTATAAAAAGAAAAAAATTAATTAAATTTCATTGTAATTTATTTATTACGTATACATGTCGATGTATTGCTACGAAAATGGTAAAATCTAGATACTAGTGTTTTGCTTTTATATCGTTTAATAATTAAATTATAAATAAAAGCTACAAAAACAAAAACAATGGACTTATTTACAAATTCTCGCACTGCGTAGTATAACAACAAGCAACAAACACCAGCATTAAAAAATTGATAAACAAGTAAACAAAATATACCTACAAACACCACAAGAGTAAATGTAAACAAAATACACAAACAACAATTATGAAACAACGATGTTTACATATATAGTGATGTCGAGAAGACGAAGCCACGAACATTCGCCTTCAATAACATTCATCAGACTATTTACGTTGCCATATAAAAGGCAAGACAAAGCAGGCAAGGGAGTTAGTAAGAGTTCAGTCGGTCTTGTGTGAAGATAAGGTGTGTTTGAAGAGAGTAATCGTGGTTTGAAGAGAATAATCGTGGTTTGAAGATCTCCGCTATAAAGACCTGTCGAACAATTACCTATTAATTGTTATTGTTTATGGAAAGGGTGTAAACAGATGAGTAACAAATAAATCAATTGTTGTTGTTACATCAAGCTGTAAACAGTGGCACAGAATTGGGCGAATAATAGAGGATTATAATTAAAACTAAACACCATTTTAAATTTATTTTATTTGCAATATATGAGCTCATATTTTAAACGTTTTTAAAATGTAAAAATGTAAATGTAAGAGTCTCCAGTATTTGTTGAACCCGAACTCCCCCTTTTTTGGGAAATGGTTCTTTGATTTCTAGACGTTGGTTTTGTGTATTGTATTTCACATAAAAACAAACCGTAACCCTGGACGGTTACTGGTCGTCGAAACGACGAAGCTCATTTACTCTTTATCATGTAACTCTTTTATGTTTAACCAAAACTCGCTCTTTTTTCAACAACGTTAGTTGATAATGAAAGCATGCAGTCAGTAGACGAATAAAAATTTTTTTGTTTGTCGATTCAACGAAGAGTAACCTTACTGTACAAACATGACCAACCAGGATTAAAAAATGGGTGGCCAGGGTACGTTTACTCAATACAAGCTTTCGTTATCTACCAAGATAGTTGATAAAAGAAAGCGAAATTTGGTCAAACATAAAAGAATTATTTGATAAAGAGTAAATGAGCTTCATCGACTCGACGAACAGTAACCAATTTTGGGTAAAGTGTTAATGTACAAAATTGAAGAGTAACCGTCCAGGGTTAAGAATCTATTATTTGTATCACATTTCTGAAGAAAATAAATAATAATGGAAAGCGATTATGTGTGTTTTGTCAATGACATTTCTTGCTAAAGAAAAGAATGTTCCATTGAATTGTCTTAATTCGTTTTCAAAATTTTATTTCATTCTATCAAATGATTTTTCAATATTATTTGCTTTAAGCAGACATCTTATTGTTACAATACGAAGTTTAAAGCGCATTAGTAAGAAATATTGAAAGATTAAAGTAAATAAATGTTTATTTGATCCTACTATTGTAGAAAAGCCTGTAAGCATTTGGTTTCTTTTATGTATAGGCTTAGGGCAAATAAAATTGTTTCATAAGAAAATGTCCACTTGAAAAATGACACTTTCAAATTAGAAATCCTTTCGTCCTTTTCCAATGTATTTCATTCAATTTGTGTTTGGGCCAGTCTATTGTGAATTTGAAAGATAGTTTTAAACAAATGAATAGATACTCAGAAATAAATTTTGTGTTCTCCTTGAAATCAAAGGATGGGTTTAGTTTAAAGTTAAAACGTTTAAAATATGTATTCGTAGATTGCAAATAAAATAAAAATAAGTTTGTGTTTAGCTTTAATTAAAATTCTTTATTGTTTGCACAATTCTGTGTACCACTGTTCACAACTTTATGTATACAACAACAATTGATTTGTTTGTTATTCCTCTGTTTACATCATTTGCATAAACAATAACAATTACTAGACAATTATTTGACAGATTTTTGTAACGGAAAACCATGATTACTCTCTTCAAACCCTCCGCGTCTTCACACAAGGCTGACTGAACTTCACTAACTCAGTCGCCTGCTTTGCATTGCCTATTAGCTTATTATTGCAAAATAAGCAGTCTGATGAATGTTCTTGAAGGCGAACGTTCATGACTTCGCCTTCTCGAAATCTCTATAAATGTAAATATATATAAATGTAATTGTTTACGTTTATTTTTGTAGCGTTTGTTGTTGTATTTTTGTTTACTTGTTTACCAGTTTTTATGCTGGTGTTTTTTGTTCTATTTTTGTTTATAATTTTAATCTTAAGTGATGTAAAACCAAAACATCAGTATCTTGATTCTTCGTCTCAAAGTTTATTTATTCGTAATTTCCTTTATCGCACTGGGTGCCATATCAACTGGAGACAAAATGCTGTCTGACCAACTTTAAAGCAACTTAATTTTTAAGAATTATAACTGGCGATGAACAAGGAATTCATTATGACAAGCAGTATATCCATTGCAAGCACATAATGTTGTTGGGAAGAGAAGGGTGTGATCCATTATTAGTTGCTAAAACCGGATCAAATTATCGCCGGAGACTTGTCCAGACTACAAATAATTCGTTTGAAGCCGGGAAATATTCTGAACACACAATGAGACACGGGGCCGTAAATTTCCATTATGACACAATTCGCCCCCATATTGCGGCATCAGTTATGCTCTATTTGGAAAACAGTGAATCTGAAATCCTCAGCCACCGCATATGGGATTTTTGGTGGAAAAATGGAATTTTTTGATAATGAATTTTGAAAAATCGAATGATAGTGACATAAATATTATTGTTTAACATTAAAGTGGTAACATTAAAATGATAGCTACAAAAACAAAAACAATGGACTTGTTTACATTATCAACAAATAAACAAAAATATAGCAAACAACATCAGTATATAAAAAGGGATAAACAAGTAAACAAACAGGTAACAACAACACTGCCAGGACAAACGTAAACAAAATACACAAACACCAATAACGTAAACAACATGTTTCCATTTATAGAGATTTCGCGAAGGTGAAGTCATTCTCCTTCAAGAGCATTCATCAGACTGTTTGCCCTGCGATATAAAAGGCTAGACAAAGCAGGCAACGGAATCAGTAAAATCCAGTCGGTCTTGTGTGAAGACACGTTGCGTGTGGAGAGTATTCGTGGTTTCAAGATCTCCGTTATAAAGATCTGTGGAACAATTGTTAGTGTTTATTTATTTATTTATTTATTTTTATTTATTTGATTTATAATGATCTACATAGCACAACAAGATACTACATCTTATAAGTGACAGTGCTATGTTTACAATCAATAAGGTATAAAAAATTAACATTAATTAAATATAAAAAATTAGAGAAAGTTAAATTATGTATATAAATATTAAATTAAATTGATAAGGTAAAGTATAAAAATAATAATAATAATAATAATAATAATAATAATAATAGTAATAATAATAATAATAATAATAACAATAATAATGATGACCTAAAAAATAAAATCACAAAATTTACAAATATGAGATAAAAATTTAATTATGAAAATAATTTAAATAACTCCTTTTTGAACGCGTTTGCATTGCCCAGATTTTGGATGTTATTTGGTAAGGAATTCCAAAGACTAATGGTGTGTATAAAGAACTGTCGCTGAGACAGAAGAGTCCTGAATCGTTGCTGTATAATCCCCACACCCCGGTGGGATCTGGCAAACTTAATTTTACAATATAAATACTTCGGCTGTTTCGTGTAAATTATTTTATGAAGTAGAAGGAGGCATCTAGTTTTCAGGAGATTATCAAATTTGATACCAAGAATCAGGTAAGCTAAATGAGAAATGTGATCCCGACGCCCCTTAAGGAAAACATATCTGGCTATGTTATTGTACGCCAGGTTAAGTTTCCGGTTGTCATCATAACTGCAATTTGCGTATATCTCACATCCATATAAAAGTACCGGTATCAAGTACGTTTTAGCAAGTTGCATGCGAATGACAAAAGGAGTTGAATCTATGACAGCCCACAAATTTCGAAGCATGCCATAAATTCTGCCAACAATGACACTTATATGGGTAGACCACGATAATTTGTCATTAAAGACAATACCCAGATTAGTAGCCGACCTGACAAATTCAATTTTATTTCCCCTGATACTCAATTCAGGTATGACAAATGATCCGTTTGTTCTCGAAAGTGTAATACATTTAGACTTAGAAGGATTGATACATAGTCCATTGTCCGAGGCCCATCCGTCAATCCTTGCTAAGTCACGATTAATGTAGTCCAAACAAGAATAAATATTCTCCCTTGGAGTATATGTGTAAAGCTGCACATCGTCAGCATACATGTGAACATTACAGTTAACCAAAACATCAGGTAGATCATTTATATACATGCAAAACAGCAAAGGTCCAAGTATAGACCCCTGTGGAACACCTCTACTAATAGTAAGTGGATCCGAAACTTTGCCATTGAAATGAACCTTCTGAAATCTGTTCGTCAAATAAGAATAAATTAGATTACAGGCAGTTTCGGAGAAATAAAACAATTTTCGGAGCTTTTTCAATAGAACCGCATGATCGACTGTATCAAAAGCCTTATAGTAATCAAGCAGAACCAAGAACGCCACACTATTACCATCAAGTTCCGACCTAAGTTCCTCAACTACATTTACCAGAGCGGTAGTACAACTCCTACCTTTCATGAAGCCCGACTGATTAACCGTTAAGAAATTGTGGCCCCTCAGATATTCATCGATTTGTCTGGCCATGATGTTCTCCAATACTTTGGATAAAAAAGGAAGGATTGCAATTGGCCTGAACTCACAATTAGTTTTCGGAATGGGAAGGATTTTAGCCAGTTTCCAACTTTCAGGAAAAGAAGACTTAGTCAGAACTGTATTGAACAAGTAAGTATAGTAAGGCAAAAGTTTAGGAGTCAGAGCCTTTAAGAATAAAGGATGCAAATCATCAGAACCAACTGCATTCGATTTTACCGCTGAAATACATTCCAAAACCTCAAACTGATTTACGCAACGAAAGCTAAAGGAATACTGTGGTGGAACACAACAGAGGTCATCATACAAGTCACCGTTAGACCTTGGGACCCCAGAATTTACGAACTGGTCATTAAGCTTGTCCACATCCACATCAATATCGTGGACCTTTGGACATTTTCGTCCTATTCCTATTTCACGAATTACATTCCATTTAGACTTGTTGTCCATAGCATTGGAAAACTTTCCGCCATAATACAATCTTTTAGCAGTTCTTATGCTCCTGGTAACTTCCATCCGTGTGAATCTATGTAAAGCTTTCAAATCATCCGTCCTAAACCTCTTCCATCTCCTGTAAGCACTATCCCTCCTCTCAATGAGAGCTTTTATTTCCGCATTAAACCAGGGCTGTTGTTTAGGTTTGATGTGCTTGGTTTTGACAGGAACGCACCTGTCATAGAGCAAACGCACTCTGTCCTGAATAAACGATAATTGGTCATTCGCATTACCCAGTGTGTATACCTGGTCCCAAGATACGCTATCCAGTTCAATATTCAGAGATGCATAATCAATGTTACCAAAATCACGATACGTAATATATTTGTCCACGGGACGAGTTACGGACAAATTATAATTAAGGAAGAGAAGGTCATGGTTGGAGAAGCAGGAAGCAGAAATTTGGTCATATAACAATACCCTGTCAAGGTGATTCACAAATATAAGGTCTATCAAGCTACTGGATGTTGAATGGAAATGTGTAGGTGTTGACACATTTACAGGACTGAGGTGAAGTGAGAGCATTGGTCCAATAAGGGGATTATCAAGTAGAAGGTTATTGTTAAAGTCACCTACAATAACTATGTCGTCATATCGAATGGTAATATCCTCAAGAGTTGAAATAAAAGGATCAAAATTTAAACTAGAATTCGGTCTATATACACAACCAAGAAGAAGTTTCGGACCATCGCCTGTTGATATTTCCAGAAACAAATATTCAATCTCGCTCCCAATGTGACTTAATAATTTTTCCTTACAAAGTATACCATTACGAACATAAATCGCAACTCCACCACCCCTGGCCCTGGTCGCATTACCATTAACCAAGATTCTCCTATCTGATCGGAAAAGTTTAAAGCCCTGTAAATTAAAAACTGTATCCTGAACATCCAAGGGTAACCAAGTCTCAGAGACGCAAATAACGTCAATACCTGCTGCCACAAATAAGTACCTAAATTCATCAATCTTATTATTTAAGCTCTGAGCGTTTATGTGGACAATGTTGAGACCTGCCCTTTGTTTCGCAAGGACTCTAATCATGTTATACACACAGTCTCTGGAATTAGAACCGTTAGAATTCATGAAATGGTACGAAATTTTTGGCAATGCATTCAATAATTAGATCTAAAGCAGAAATCGTAATATTTAAGCGTTCAAATATAATGGAGTTATACATACATGACACAAAGTTGTAGAAGAAGAATGTATTAATTAAATTGATATTGAGGATAATTAGGTTGATAAAAAACAAGTGAAATTTTGGGAGTTCAAACAGCATGGCCAGGAAATAACTTATTAAGGCTGTCTACATCGTCTATTAGTATGAGGTCATCATTCATATTCTTTTTGACGTAAACACAACCCCGCATAGAGAACGCAGAAGATAAAATTTTTTTCTTTTTGAGGCGAATTGCTGCGCTCAATGTTTTAAAATTAGTCTGTGTTAAGTTCTCGTTAACATAGAACTTTTCTTCTGATGTCAGGCCAATATTTCTAAGGCGGAAGACAAAACCACTGTGTAGTTTCCTGAAGTTCGCCATGGATTTCAAAAAGAAATTCCTATCATACGCAGACCATAGTTTTACAATAATTGCGGCATCTTTGGAGTTCTCCCTATGCTTGTTATTGAGATTCCTTAGACGATAGATTGATTGAATGTTCGGCACAGGTGTGTTTATGGTGTCACAAATTTTACAGAATATTTCCTGTAGGTTCTCGTCCTGGGTGTACGGGATTTCATTGATCCTAAGCTCCGACGAAACCGGGTGATTCTCTTGTTGCCTTAATTTTGTTTTGAGGTCACTAATTTCCTCGCGAATCTTGTCTATTTCGGAAGCTTTATTCTCAAGTATGGTTACCCGTTCGGTAATGTTTGACAATTTATTTTCAATTACGCTGTATTTTTCGCGCAGATCACTAATTAACTCCTCTTTAAACTCCTTAAACTTGAGGTCAATTGTGCGCAGAATTTGCTCCGTAAACTTTTCAAACCTGCTGTCCATACAGTTTAATAGTTTGAATGGTGAGTCGAGTAGTGAAGACCGAAAAGAGCTTGTCATTTGATTAATGTCCGTTAGGCGTTTATTCACAGGGGTGTTGGACAATTCAGCTCTGGTTGATGGTCGGTTTTCATTATTATCAACTGCTTGCATTTTAATTTTATTGTTGTTATTCTTGATTTTTGATTTGTTGGTATTGTTTTTTCCGATTTTTTTATCTTTTCTTAAGTTGTACATCGGAAAGGTAATTTTGTGATTAAAATTAAGTTCAAAATTAACCGCCAATACACAATTAATAAATGCAATCAAAAATTAATAAAATGCAAAAACTTGGCAGCACTTTCATAAGCAGTACTTGCAATCAAAACAGCTGATATGACTTAATTTGTTTACTTTCGTTTTTTATTTTGTTGTCTATTGTTTTGTTTGGTGTAATGTTATTGTGTATTTATTAGATAAGCAAGGTCACCGAAGTGTAGCTTATTTGTGTTTATTTTAGTGTATATTTATCTCACAAGAAAGTTTAGTTACTAGGTTGAAAATTGTTGTTGTTTGTTTACAGTTTTCAATTTTCGTTTATTTGAAATAATCTTTATGTAAGAATAACTCCTTGTTGGATGTAAGATTTGTTAGTGTATTTTAACTGTTCAATTTAGGTAGATTTTTGTGAATTTAAAATTTAAGAATTTTAATTTGTTGTTGCACACTATAAATTGATTTGATTGTTTATATTCTTGAGATTGTTGTTTGTTATTTTTGATTTTTTATTTATTTATTTTTTTTATTTTTTGATTATGTTTGCTTGTTAGATTTTAATGTAAAATCGGTTGTTTAATAATGTTAGAAGTTAATTTGATTTTATTAAAATTCGCAACATTAATTAGGAAAACCAAAGTAAACAAAACAGATAATAAATCTATTAAGAAAATGGCATAAATTTACAAATTAGCGGAGCACAATTTAGAACACGTCCGTTCAGCACAAGTATCCAAGTATTATTCCTTTTACGCAGAAGACTGTGAAGAAGAATAGTAAACAAAGCAAATTGTTGTTGTTTTCATCATGTTGTGAACAGTGGCACATAGAATTGTGCGAAAAATAAAGAATTTAATTAAATTGAATATAAATTTATTTTTATTTGCAGTCTACGAGCTCATATTTCAAACGTTTTTAAAAGATAAAAACGTAACAATATTTTTAAACGAAACTTGATGAAAACTTTTACGCAACTCAGTATTTTATGTGTGAAAAATGTTTTCACTGATAACTTTTTAGTGCTTTTTTAATGATTTTTATTAATTAAAAAAATAGTTTGCTTATACAGCGATTTAAAATGGTCTAATAAAATTTTGCGTTCACAGTTTTCCATGGAAAAAAGGTAATGCCATTCACCTCCGTCTTCATAGTAGTATCAAATGAAAGGTGAAATTCTATTCTTTAAATATAAGCAATAATTAACCACCGACTTTTGCCATCACTGAACAAACTTTTAAATTTTATGAAAAAAGTCACGAATATTGCTTCAACAGCCGAACGTTATACACCTATCCCTCGTTTTGCACGATACTTATTTTGCACGATTTCGATTTAACAGGATTTTTTTGTTTCTCGTGTAAATCGAGGGATGAAAAATACCTCGTTTTGCACGATTTTTTTTATTTAAATGAATACAAGCTTTTGACACAATTTATAGTAAGTAAATAACTAAAACAACATTTATTTACTGATATTTAGCTATTTTATTAAAAATACAGATAATAAATATTAATCTGGCAACATTAATAATCGCATTAAAAAGGGAATTTAAAATTAAAAGGTGAATAAGCATCGGCAGATATTCATTCTGCAAAAGAATATCCCGCAAAATTTTCTGAAATTATTAGTGTTAATTCTTACACTCCTGACCAAGTCTTTAACGCAAACGAGACGGGTCTATTTTGGAAAAAATGCCTGAAAGAACCTTTTTATCAAAAGCTCAAAAAGTTGCAAGTGGTCATAAAGCTGCTAAAGGGCTTATAACAATTTTATTCTGTAGTAAAGCTTCTGGGGATAATATAATGGAACCATTGGTTATACATAAATCGAAAACACCCCGTGTTTTTAAAGGAATAAATGAAAATAACTTACCGGTTTATTCGACGAGCAATAAGAAAGCTTGGGTTACAGCTGTTATTTTTCATGAATGGTTTTACAAGATGTTTGTCCCTGATGCAAAACGGTATATAAATGAAAAGGATTGCCCTTTAAAGTGCTCCTTGTAACTGATAACGTACAAGGTCATCCTTAGGATTTACAATTTGAGAATGTCCATTGCTACTGAAAAACACACCTTCTCTACTACAGCCCTTAGACTAGGGAATTATTTCAACATTTAAGACGCTTTATATTAAACGTGCATTTGCATATATTTTAGAGCAAATTGATAATAATACATGTGTTGAAGTAATGGAAGCATAGAAAAAATTTACAATATTAGATATTTTAAAAAATGTAGGATTATCATACACCGAAATAAAAACACAACGCTTAAGGGATGCTGAAAAAAATTAGGGATCGGAATATGTGAGAATAATAATTCTGGTGATCTTTTAGAACATGAACGAACACAAATAATTGATTTATCCCGAACAATTGAAGGTTAAGGTTTTTGTTGGCTTTGCTAAGGGAGATATTTTTGAACAAATGGTTGACAAAGAATTGGATATAGATGAAATAGTTGGTACAGTTAATCAAACTGATGAGGAAAATAATGAGTCTGATGAAGATGGTTCACAATTCGTTGAAATGACATCACAAAATATTTCTGAAGGTCTTGAATTAGGCCGGAAATTAAGATATCATTTTCTACAATGTGGTCCAAATGTTGAAAGAGCTCTAAAGTTTCAAAAATACATTTCTCAAGGCTTGGCCCAATATCGGGAGGTATATAAAGAATTAAACAAAAACTCCTCACAAACACTTATAAATATAAATATAAATATATCTCAAAATCCCCATGTCCCCACATCGACCCAGAAAACATTGAGGTATCGAGCGATGATTCGTCACCAACCGAAGAGATACGAATAGTTGTCGAAAAAAGTGGTGACGAATAAATATATGTAGGTACATATACTGAAATTGGTGGAATATAACTTATTTTCTTTATTTTGCTTAACAGTTTATGTATTGATTTTATGCTAATAAAATTTTTAAATGTACAATATTTTTGTGTTTTCTCTTATTTATATTGCATTTAATTTTTAAGTTTTATGAATTTTATTACTATTTTGGTTGTTAAATAATATGCAATTGTTTTCTTTTGTTTGATTTGTTACGTTATTCACATTAAAACCAATAAAATTATATTAAAAAAATACTATACATACCAGTTTTAGTAATTTTTTCGATTTACACGATTTTCAGTACAAATTTTTTTGAATTCGTTTTACACGATTTTCTCAGGAATGTATCTATCGTGCAAAACGAGGGACAGGTGTATTTGTAACACCCAATGATTTAGGCACAATTTTAAAGAAAAGGTCGCCGTGGTTTAGTAGGTAGTGTGTTGGCTTATTAGACGAAAAGCCAAGTTTCGAACCCCAGGCCAGACATCAAAATAAAATACAAAAAGTATTTCTTCGGCGACTTCCTCTCAGCAGATTTCTGGCAAAAACTCTGAGAGTAAAAATTGCCATGAAAGTTTCTCAAATTTCTATCGTTTGGAGTCGTCTTTAAACTGTGGGTTCCACCAGTCATGGATAAAACTAATACACACAACACGAGCAATATGAAGTCTAAGTTGTAATCCTGACAAAAGGGTTGCTCGTTCGATTCCCATCGGAGACCGTGGGTGTTTGTGTTTGTTAGATTGTTGACATTATATGGGGTTGTTCGGAAAGTAATTTCGTTTTTTCCCGACAGAGAATTTAATTGTATTTGTTTGCACACAACTTCACACTTAAGGCGTATAATTTTTATATATCATATAGCAAGGCTTGTGAATCAAAAATTCCAGTTAATTCTACGCAGTAGTTTTTGGTTGGCGCCCTTTTAAATATGGAAAGCGATAAGCAGCATTTTCGACATATCTTAATGTTTTACAACAGAAAGGGTAAAAATGCTGTTCAAACCAGAAACAAATTGGCCGATGTGTATTTCGATCTGGCAATTTTGATGTCGAAGATGCACCACGTTCGGGAAGGCCGGTTGAAGCTTATAAAGACGCAAAAAAGGCATAAGTTGATGCGAACCGGCGAATAACGTATTGAGCTTAAATTTATAAAATTCAACAGTTTATGACCACTTGATTGATATTATACGAAAACTGTCTTTCATTTCCACCAAAAAAAAAACGAAATTGCTTTCCGAACAACCTAATATATGATCAACCGCAATAGAAAAGGAAAGTGAGAATTATTACAAAGCATTTCTCGAGATAGGAAAAGTGAAAAAAGTTTTCACGGATCGTTTAAACAATATCAAGGTTTTAAAAATAAAATTTACTTTCCCCTATAACTACTATCTTTCTATTATTCTAACAAAATGCACTGCTTGAGTAGATGCCATCTCCTGTGTGCTGTTCTTAAAAAAGAATAATAAGAATAAGACAGCATTATTATTTTCAAATAACTTAATATCCAGCAAATATTATATTTTATAAAATACAACTCGCCTCCTGTATTCTTTTATTCTCTTTACACGGTCATAACCTAGGGATTAAAAGAGGACTTTGCTTAATTAATTGTTTGTTGTAAATTTTGTCTCTTCATACGGGGCTTTATTTTAGGGTTCATTTGTAATTTAGTCGTAAACTTTTCACGTGAAAGTCATATTATAGTTTATGGTCATTTCGTACGTGTTAAGAATATGAAATACCAACACAAAAATAACAAATGCCCACACAAAAAAGTTATAAAAAATGAATACTGTTATAAGAAAGTAAACATTATTTAGACTTAAGTAATTCTAATTTGTATAAAATTTGGTTTAAAGCTATCAAACCTGAAACCTTTAACTGATTAATTGACATGCTCTAATTTAGTTTAACAAATACTAAAACAAGTCCTGCAAAAAGAGCATCATTGCCAATTGTAATGGCTATCAAATTTGTACACATTTTGCTGAAATATATTCAATTTTTTCTTTTTTATATCAATTTGGGCTGTCATTTAGGTTAGTGGACCAAATTAATGTTAAATATTGACAGAAAGAGAAAGCAAGAAGAAGGAAAACATAAGGTCACTTTTTACCTTTTAAAAACTTTTAAAATATGAGCTCGTAGATTGAAAATAAAATAATAATAATAAAAATAATTAAACAAAATTCTTTATTATTCGCACAATTCTGTGTGCCACTGTTCACAACTTGATGTAAACAACAACAATTGCTTTTCTTTGTTATTCCTCTGTTTATACCAGTGTTGAAAAATTCAGTACTTTAGTACTTTTTTCAGTAATTTTTCATTTCAGAAACACTGCAGTAACCCCGCGACGCTTTCAGTACTTTTTTAATATTACATATTTTATGCCTTGGGGTTTTCAGCTATTAATGCATTAGCATTACATGTTCAACGTAATGCTAAAGGTAGAATTAGGCTTTAGCCCCGGTTAGCCAAGCGTCCACGGAAAACCATTTGTTTTTAGAATACGAAAAGCAATGAGAACGCTTGCCGAACCGTAATCTTATTTCGGTAAGCATTTGCATTGCTCTTCATATCTTAAAAACGAACGTATGTTACATTACGTTCCATCGACGTTTGACTAAACTGGGCTTTTACGTTTTGTTACGTTCCGTGTGTAGTCTAGTAGGTAGGGTGCTGGCTTACTAGACGTGAGCCTACGGTTCAAACCCCATGACAGACATCTCCATCAAAACGAAATATAAAAAAATATATCTCCGGCGACTATCTTCTGGCAAAAACTCTGAGAATAAATAAAATTGCCACGATAAAGTTTCTCAGAAATCTGTTGTTCGGCGTTGAATTTAAACAGTAGGTCTGTATATTTTGTATGTATGTATTTTTTTTTACAAAAGTGCCATTCATTCAAAAAAGTACTCTTTCAGTTACAGTTCAGTACCATTTCACTTTCTACCCTTTGCAGGAACAAAAAATCTTCAAACAACGATTATTCTCTTCACACACATCGTGTCGACACAAGGCTGGCTTAATTTTTACTGACCCCTGCTTTACATTTCCTTTTATATGGCGACGTAAACAGTCTGATGAATGCTCTTGAAGGAGAATGACTCCACCTTCGCGAAATCTCTATAAATGTAAACATGTTGTTTACGTTATTGGTGTTTGTGTATTTTGTTTACGTTGTCATTGTAGTGTTGTTGTTGCCTGTTTGTTTACTTGTTTATCCCTTTTTTACACTGATGTTATTGCTATATTTTTGTTTATTTGTTGATCATGTAAACAAGTCCATTGTTTTAGTTTTTGTACCTTTTTTTATAGTTTTATTGCTAAACGATGTAACACCATTTCCATTTTCGTTAACAATACATTTAAGGTGGTTGATTATCGATTACTTCGTTATTAAGTTTTCAATTATCTGCGCCTTTAAGAAATCGATGCGATAATAACGTATTTGCCAGAGTCTAGTAGGTAGTGTGCTGGCTTCTTGAACGTGAGGCCATGGTAAAAATTTCAGGTCAGGCATATCGATTAAAAGGAAATATATATATTCTCTCTCCGGGTGCCCTGGTAGTCTAGTGGGTAGTGTGCTAGAATATTGGCGTGAGGGTCGTGGGTTCGATTCCCATCAGAGACTCTGGTCTGTGACACTACACCGAGCACATAGTCAAGTTACTTAGCTCGTATATAATTTGTAATTGTATTGTAATTAATAAATAAATAAATAAATAAAAATATATTCTCTCAGCAGATTTCTGACAAAAATTCTGAGAGTCGACTTTAAACTGTCGACTTTAAACTGTAGGTCCCGCCACTTGTGTATAAAATTAAACACACAACATCAGTGCTGTGAGAAGCTAGGTCGTAATCCTGACTGGAAGGGTTGAAATGACCAATTATGTATGTACATATGATGCGGTAATAATGTACAGTAGCACATGAAAGCACGACATTCGGAAGTCTAACAATACACAACATCCCTCTTGTTGAAGCTACATCGATCAAATTAGTTGTAGTTAATTCAGTGAATAACAATGGACGTTCTATTGGGCATTGCACCGTTCGTTTCCCTGATTTATTCGCAATAATTTGGTTTTTGGCAGACCAAAAATCGGTGAGTTTTGTGCCCTGAGTTGGAGCAATATTCGTAAAGAAAATCAACTGATTCAGGAACTAAAGAAGAACGACCATAGCCAAGACGTGTTTTTGCTGAAAATTTCATAGAAACAATCTTTTTCAGCGGTAAGACCCATTTCTGGATGAAGAAGTACACGAACAAACAAAATTATCGAAATTGCGACGCTACCAAAACTCATGAGATCCAAGAAACGGCCCCAGTCTAGTGTGGATTTTATGCTTGCGATGTCATCGATCCATGTTAATTCGAGAAAGTCGTTGGGCAAGCATTCACTGTTAACAGCTACTACAGTTGAATGATAATTAATTTCTTTTGACCTGAAGTATCAACGAAATAAGTCGAAAATTCACACGACTTTGTATCGTGTATGTTGTATTGAATACACTTGGTTATTTGTGAACGCTCAATGCTATGCTGTATTGTGTATGTCGTATTCTTCTTCATAATTTTTGGCATTCAAAAAATTTGATAGCATGAAACCAACACAAGTTATTAAAAACATATGAAATACATGTGTATAAGTGTGTCGGATTTTTACATGAAAATTATCAACAACAAGCATACACTGTTGTATATTCGTCCAACAATACAATGAATACAACGATACAATGGCTTGTGTGAATTGACCAATGGTTTCAATAGAAGGCCGCTACATGCCATTTATCTCTGCACAATTAATTTGAGAAAATGGTCATCTTAGGTGAAGGTGATGCCAACTGTCAACCGTGGTCATGCGATTTGACCCCGTTATACTTTTTCTTGTATGGTTTTCTTATGCCGCAGGTGAATAGTACTGGAATAAGCCACAAGCAACAAACCACAACGGTCCGACATCTCCAACTAAACGAAATATCACAAGATATTTCTTCGGTGACTTCCTCTCAGCTGACTCCTGGCAAAAGCTCTGAGAGTAAATGAAAATTGCCATGAAAAGTTTCTAAAAAGCTGTTTGTTCTTTAAACTATAGGTCCCACCACTCATGTATAAAAATTAACGCACACAACATAAGTTGTGTCAGAAACTAGGAAAGTAATCCTGACTAATGACCAATTATGTTATGTAACGTAATATAAGTAGAGTATCAGCACAACTTAAACATTTTCTAGGCATATATCTACAAATGATCGCCACTGTAAATACTCGTATAACGACTCATTGTTTTTAAAAGTGCAGAAAGTTAGGAATGTCCAAAGCAAAGGGAACAATAATGCTGCCACTGGCATTTCTTGCATCATATTGCCAAATTAAACTTAAGTACTATTATGTGTTTATCGGTATTGTTGTTGCTTTTGTTCTTTAACACATATAAAATTTTATTTAATCGTATATTAACACATACAACAATACGTAGAGAAAACCATTAAATTACTGGTGTTATTTGATATTTTTGTTTTATTTTTTTCTGCCTTATCTTAATAACCTGTTATGTTTCGTAAGTTAGAAGGTGATGAGGACTTCAATATTTGAATTTTATTTTATTACTGAAATCGATTAAGTCTATTTGATGAACAATGTATGTATGTGTATTATTCATATATTTAAATTTCGTTTTGTTTTAGTCTTTTATATCTAGTCTGGCTTTAGCTGCATGAGAACTATCGAAATCTACAACTGCGGTTCGTAAGCAAAGAATACTAAACTGGTTCGGTATGCTTTTGTAAGTCAGACAAAATAAAAAAATGAAATACACCCAGCTAATGACATAGTATAAGTTGTGAGTTTTGTTGAGTAGAACACTAAAATATTTTTTTATATTTCTTGAATCCTTCAAACTCGTTTTATTTGACAAAAACAGTTTTTTTGTCTTTACGCACAAATTTATTGATTACACAAACATTTCCTAACCGATGTCCAAAATATAAACCTTATTAGAAAGGAGAGGAATGGGCCTTTAAAACGGTATACATATATATATTACTGGATTTAATATTCCATGATGTTTGATGAAATAAACTTGTTAAATGCAAATTTTATTCACATTTTTTTAAGTTTGTGCATTCATAGTAGCAAACTTTAATTAAAAAATATGAAAGAAGTGATGACATTCTGAAAGTGCATTTTCTGGTGAAGAGATTAATACTTCGTTTGATCAAATCAAGCAAAAATTACCGTAATTATTATAATAAATAAGAAAAAAATCATATTTTCCAAGTTTACTCGATCAAAACTCATAATATGTAAGTTTGAATCATATGTTTATGTACACCGTTTCAAAGGCCCTTTTACATAAAGCTTTGGATTTTGAAAATAGGTTGAAACAGGTAATCAATAATTTTGTGTGAAAAGATTAAAAATTCGGTTTTTCTCAAATAAAAGAAGATTGGAGGGTTCAAAATATAAAAAACATGTTTTAATTATACTGAGCAAAACTTACAACCTAGACTATGTCATTTGCTGGGTGTATTTTGACTGTCGCACAGAGTACTTAGGGTATTTCATACATAAAGCAAGCAATTTCTTCAAATGTAGATATGTTCTTATCTCAATGAGACACAAAAGTGTACAAAGAACATTGCAGCTTTGATTTGAATTTTTGAAAAAGATGCTGATATGTCGATTCGCCATAGTTCTCATCTTATTGGTCTTTATCCTATTTACTAAGGTGCCAATAATATACAGCCCATACAAGAATTGACGCCAACCGATTATCGTTTGCAACAAATTTATACAGATTGGACTCATTTGAAACCTGCCGAATATGAGTATTTTCACCGAAAATGTATTTTTTGTGTGTGTTTGCCAAATGTACTCATAAAGACAGCCATAACCCAAAAATCGGGATGTGAGTTGGCTGACTGGGCTCTGGAGCAGTTGGCCATTGACACTAATTTTTATTGCAAAATTATCTTCATTTCTGAATTACCGGTAAAGTCACTGTTTGGTAGGGGTTTTCTTTGGCACCATCGGTCGATGTTTCTTTAAGAACAGCTTTGGCCAGCCCATTACGAACACTATAGGTTGATGATTATTTATTTCTTTTATTATTTTTATTATTTCTTTTGTTTTGAGTTAGACACAAACGATATGTAGTTTCAACAGGACGCTAGTTCACATGTGACACGTAGCTCAGGCCTCATCTTCTGCTTAAGTTGCTGGTGTATCAAGAAAAGCTCCAAACTACAATGGTCATAGGTCAAATTAATTCTAATGCATGTGTCAGATTCATGGAAAATTAAATATTTTGAATGCGTTCCAATCAGAGAAGTTGCGGCAGACATTTAAGCGATGCTGTATTTCACACATAAAGGTATCAATAGGTCTTTCAAGGCAATGAAAAATATAGAATATAACTCTCCCACATAGTCGCCGTAGTCTAGTAGGTAGCGTGTTGGCTTATTAGACGTGAGGACATGGTTCAAACCCCAAGTCAGACATCTCAATCAAAACGAAATGTGAAGAAAATATTTCTTCGGCAACTGCATTTCAGCAGATTTCTGGCAAAAACGCAAAGAGTAAATTAATAATTGCCAAGATTCTGGTAATCTTTAAACTATAGGTCTGGCCACTTATGAATAAAATTAACACACAATCTTGACTGGATGACCAATTAAGTAATAATAATAATCCAATAATAATAAACCAATACTCACATATATTTTGATTTATTTACATCAAAGACAATGTACGAGGAAAGAAGCATCGTATTTCAAATACGTACATATTTAAAATAAGTAACAACTGCAATATACAGCAGCGAGAAAAAAATGCAACTCGATACCATATTATGTTCAACACCGTGTCTTATTTACAGAATGTTGTTTATTTACAGAATTGTTGTGAATATCTTTGTTTTGGGGGCCGACGAATGTAATTTAACCCGTTTTCCGAGGGTCAACTTTTACTATTTTTACCATTTGACGGTCTTGGCGGGCAGTAGATTTACGAGGTCCACCACTTCCTTTTTCGTTCTTTCCACGTTATTCGTTTGACCATTGATTTGTTGATATTAAATTCATGAGCAACTTCATTCATTGATTTGTCTCCTTCCAAAACCCTTATAATGGCAAATTTGCTATCTGCTGGCAGCTGTTTCTGTTTTAAAATTCACAATTTGCAAATTTTTCATTAAGCTTTTATTTTAATTACTCTAGTTAAGCTACTTTTACTTTTAACAAATTGCGTCGCAATTTTTATTAACTTTTTCATAAAAATAACACGACTGCTCCTCGATAACACACACAAACTTCTTAAAAGCTATTTAACTGATAAAACTTTTTAAGTCAAATTGAAGGACGAACTCTCTACAACAAAAAAGATTTCTGCATGTGTCCCCCAGGGAAGCATATTAGGACCTATTCTATACTAAATTTAAACATCAGACATGCCCACAAATCCTAATACATCAAATCCATATACATCAACATATGCAGACGGCACCGCATTTATAACCGTCAACAAGGACCCGAAGGTAGCTTCAACACAACTGCAGTCGCACATATACGATTTGGAAAAATGGTTTGAAAAATGGACAATCAAGGTGAATCCATCCAAGTGTACTCATGTAACCTTAACACTCAGAAGACAAGACTGCCCACAAATAAAAATAAATAATATTGATCACTTCAAATACCTGGGAGTCCACTTAGACCGGCGTCTAACATGGTCCCGCCATATCGAACCCAAATTAGCGACCATTAAGCTGAAATCCGCTCAAATGCACTGGATTATTGGTCCTAATTCAACACTGGACCTTAAATACAAGATTATTTTATACAAATGCATTATAAAGCCAACATGGACCTATGGCATTCAGCTTTGGGGCAGTGCTTGCGCGTCTAACGTTTTGAATTACAAAGAAGACAGTCCAAGCTTTTACGACAAATTGTCTGAGCTCCATAACGACAATATCCATAGAGATCTCAACATTCCTACAATTCAGGAAGAAATTAAAAAATTCGCCATAAAATACGACGGTAAACTAACGATTCACCCCAACAAGGGCAAGGGTTAAAGCGAAGTGACACATTGAGCATCAGTCGACGGCTGCACTGACCCTAATTTTTAATGTAGTATTATTATAGTAGTATTATTATAAGATTTGAATACAATATATAGTTAACACGCTGGTGCTAACTATTAGCCTTCAAAACTAGCTTTAAGATTTGAAAACTATTGTAAATTTCATTAGGAAAGATAGGATAATAAAAAAGCTTCTTTATAAATCTAAAAAAATTAAGTAGAAAGAGAAGCAAACAACGCTTACTGATGCTTTTTAATAAAATTTAAAAATTAACGAATAAAAAAACAAAAGTGGAGTGGAATCGGATACTGTTTCGAGTCTCGATTGAACATCATATGACATAGAGTTGCATTTTTTTTCTCACTACTGTATTTAAAGTATACGTCTGCTTTATTTACTACAATTGAGTTTAAGAGGCAAACCCTTAATACTGACATTAGCTTATAAGAAAAATCCTATTAAATTGTTATTTCTTTCTTACCAACATTCAAAACTCATTAAATTCAATTAATTTAACTGCCGTCCATTTAAAACAAAAATAATAGAAATTTGAATATTTAAATTAATAAAATGCACTGACTTTTTAAATTCAGTAGATTACTTTTATTTCATGGTTAGTCAAGAGTGAGATTTCTTTATAGGGATTCTTTTCTGTCCTTTTTTGTGCTTCATAAGACACAACTTGATTCTACGTATCCATGTTGTAAATGACCTTTTCAATAACCTTTTATTTTCTATTTATATTTCCATTTGCAAAGTCTGTACCAATAGTGATCATTGATACCCTTCGGACTGGTTGACCTTTAATGAATATTTTTTCAGAAAAGTTGTTTTATTTTGACTTTTCTAAAGAAATAAATTCTTTAAAATATTTTGAGAACATTTAATGAATTCCTGGGTACATATTCTTGAGCATCTTCAGGCTATAAATACAATAAACGCAACACAGCAAACACAACAAATTTTCAACAACGATTTGCTTATTATCGCGTTGCTTTGCAAATAATTATTTCCATATACACCTATGTATGTATTATATTTTTGCTGTATAGTTAATAAGAGACTTCGCCATTTTGTTTTTTGTTATTCGGAGCGTCTTTCTGCAAAGATGAAAACTGAAACTTAGTAACAGATCCGTAAGAGGTGCTGAGGTTATGAAGAAAACACTTCCGTAGCTTTCTGCGTGGCGATTACGACACCACTGCCTATTTTAGATATGATGTACCGAAGTCGATCAATGATGACTGCGTCGCGATAGTGTGATTTAATTACAATGATTGTCTTCCCACTGAGTTGTTTAAGACCGGAGGTAAAGAATAGGATGATCCGGCTGAGCAAAGGAACCTTAGTATCCTCTTTCTTGTATTGAAAAAAGGAGACCCTACAATATGCACCAACTACAGAGGTGTAAGCCTTCTCCCTATCGCATGTAAGATTCTTACAGGCTTAGTGTGAAAAACTGAAACGACTCGTCATAACACTGATTGGACCTTATCAGTGCGGCTTCCGACGTGGCAAGTCCACCCTAAACCAGATCCTTACAAATCCTGAATATAAGGCTCTGCAGAGTGACGTTACGCAACTTCTGACGCCCCGTCAAGGAAGGAATGGATCTCTCCGAACCTTTAGATACCGTGTTTCTCTACAGCATGCAGAAGCCCCTAGTAAGCACTCATGCAGCAGACATGAGAGTAGTCGAGAGAAGAGTGCTACGTAAGATCTTTGGTCCAGAGCGAGTTGGCGATGATTTCCGCATCCCATTCAACAATGAACTGTAAGAGCTCCTCAACGACATGAGCGTTGCACATTCACACTGTGCATTGTGTTGGAATACAGGAAATATAGATAGATAGAGAAAGGAAAGGGTGGTAGCGAATTACAATGTTTTAATGGCCAGTATATATACCTTCATCACTTTGTTTTTCGAAAATTGCTTTTCTCACTTTCTTTTTTCGATTGTGCGTATTCACATACGAGTTAGACAAATAACACGGTGCGACAGTCAAAATACACCCAGCTAATGACATAGTGTAGGTTGTGAGTTTTGTTGAGTAGAACTCATAAATATTTTTTTATATTTCTCAAACCCTCCAAACTTGTTTTATTTGACAAAAACGGTTTTTTGATCTTTTCACACAAAATTATTGATTACACAAATATGTTTGAACCTATTTTAAAAATCCAAAGTTTTTTAGAAAGGAGAGAGATTAGTCATTAAAACGGTATACATTAACATTTTGTTCAAACTTATATGTTTTGAGTTTCGATGGGGCACACTTGGAAAATCTTATTTTTTTCTTATTTTTTCAAGTTTAGCTATTCTTAACTGCAAAATTTAATTACAAACCGTAAAATAAGTGATGTGTATTACCTTCTAAAGATATTGACACTTTGTTTGATGAAATCGGACAAAAATTTCCGTAGTTATAATTTAAATTTATATACATATATAATCAAATAAAATATGTATGTGTAAAATATGTAATCTTATCAAATGAACTTTCAATTCAAAAATATTTAAAGTTCTGATTGATATTAATTGCTTATCGCAAAATATGTCAATTACACGTTTGTACGACTACCGGAAGTAGCCTAATATTTGTGTTTTTTGCAAATATTATTATTTCACTTTGCGCAAACATTGTTCAACTCCTGGTGGTCGTTCAAACATGAAATTACACATTTTGCGATAAACAATCAAGATCCGTCAAAAATTTTCACTTCTTCAATTGAAAAAATATGTATATACTCAACTGTTGCACTCTTCAAATAATAACTACGGTAATTCGGTCCGATTTGATTAAACGAAGTGTCAATCTCTACACAAGATAATGCGCTTTCAGAATGTTATCACTTATCTCATATGTTTTAATTAAAGTCTGTTACTATGAACGGACAAACTTTAAAAATATGAAAAAATTCGCATTTGTCAAGTTTGCCTCATCAAACCCCATAGCATATTATGTCAAATAATATGTATATGCATACCGTCTTAAAGGCCCATCCCTCTCTTTTCTAATAAGGTTTAAATTTGTGACATTAGTTCAGAAATGTTTTTGTGTAATCAATAAATTTGTGCGTAAAGTCCAAAAAAAACAGTTTTTGTCAAATAAAACAAGTTTGGATGGTTCAAGATATATAAAAAAAAATATTTTTGAGTTCTACTCAACTAACTGAACAACTTAGACTAGTTACTCGGGTGTATTTAATTTTTTGTATTTTGTCGCATAGTGTAATCAAACAAATACAGAATCACTGCTAGGCCACCAGGGCATACAGGAATTTTTCAAATCAAAGTTTTGCACTTTAAAGTTAGCTCGGTTAGCTTAACCGAGAAACTTGTAAGTTTTGTGATTTAAGAACCACTTCTGAAGTTTACAAATACCACATATGTATTTCGAACTAATTGACGTCGAAAGGGTTAAATAAGCTTGAAATATTTTTATTAAATTGTAGTATTTTAACATACTGTATGTGTCATAGCATGGATTTATTCTGGAAGTAGATAGTGAATATTGTGTTTAACCCATGCACATATCTATGTGTGAGAGATACACATTATTAATATGAAGTGTTATTTGCCTTAAATATAAAATATCGTTATATCAAAATGTTAATGTTTTATTTTCATATTCAATAATTCATTTCATTATATTTCATCACCATCATTATTATTATTCATTATCATAACCAATTTTATTTTTTCTTTTTGTTTTGTTTTCCAATTTTTTAACAATTTTAAATAAAACAATTCAGTCATAAATTTAAATAAATTTGGATTATAATTGCTTTCAATTGTAATAAAAATATAAATTTTAACGAATGTCACGCACTTATTCGTTAAGTCAAGAGATTATCACAAACTATGTGTGTGTGTGTGAAAATTGCTCATTTGCAATTTTATTGCATATAATGAATGACAAACAAACATTTTGCATTTACTATTAATTGATTATGATAAATTTTAAGTGGTTATTGTGGCTGAATGTGTCCAGAAATTTATTTTAAACTTAAATAAAAGAAAAAAAATTATTTGATTGTATTTCAAGCGTGCTACAATTATTCCTTCTCTCTGCTTTTACAGTTCACCTGTCCTATGTTGATTTGACATACAGTAGTAAAGCATTAAGTTTTTATTTTTATTGCATTTAGTTTCACTATGCCCATTAACTATTAGATTTTCAGTATACCTGGAATCAAATCTTGTCTTTTAATCATTTTTGAGTTTTTCTTTTCAGTATAACTCTTGTAGATACTCGAATCGTTCTTAATTAAAGGCTGACAGGGTTAAAATCTTTGAAGTTGTAAAAATTCCTGACGATTACTGTGCGTTAATAAGTGTGTTTTAGTGTTTTTTTTTTAAATATAATTGGTCAATACAAACTTTTAGTCACGGCTACGACCTAGCTTCTCACACCAATTACGTTGTGTTTGTTAAATTTATTCGTAAGTGGCAGGACCTACATCTTAACGTCGATTGCGAAATTCAAATTTTTTAGAAACTTTTCATTGGTATTTTTATTTATACTCAGAATTTTTGTTAGAAATCTGCTGAGAGTGGAAATCGTCGAAGAAATATTTTTTCATGTTTCTTTTTGTTGGAAATGTCTGACGTCTAATAAGCCAACACATTGCCTATTAGACTACGGCGACATATCTCTCATCAGTAAAGTTGTAATACACTTATCCTTTGATATACGTCGTCTAGATTTACGCTATCAAATTTTTTGGTCCCTCCAACTTCGATTTACGTCTACGTCTTAAATTTTTAGCTTGGTTTTGTTTAAACGCGAAAAAGGGATGATTAAAAAAAGAGAAGCACAACTACCGTGCTAAAGTGTGATCGGCATGAGTAATAATTATATATTCTTACGAAAAATAAAAATCAAGATACTGGTGTTTTGCTTTTATATCCTTTAGCATTAAATTATAAACAAATGCTACAAAAGCAACACAATGAACTTGTTTCCAAATTATCGCATTGGCTAATATAACACCAAACAATGGTAAACAAGTAAACAAAAATACAACAACAAACGCTACAAGAATAAATGTAAACAACATCTTTACATTTATAGAAATTTCGAGAAGGCGAAGTCATTCGTTTAAACGTTTTTAAAAGTTTTTAAAATAGTTAAGCAAGGCCTTAATACTACAATACTGTTGTCACGTATGTTGGTACCAGATAGAGGAGTTTACGATTTGAAAAAAAAATTAAATCTTCATATGACCCTCGAGATGGGAGATGGCAACCAGAAACTGTACTTATATGATGAAATAGGTGATATCAGTGTTATAACGGGACCATATAGTACCTAAGTAAGGCTGTCAGTTGAACTTAGCCTAAACTATACCAGATTATACCAGACATTAATTGACAAAACTTTCTCAGCGATAGTATATTAATTAAAATGACACATTGTGTTATTGCATGAACAAATCTTATTAACTAAAGTGTTCAATTGAAAAAAAAGTATTTTCGATAGTAATGTAATGAAATTACTTTAATTTTTGAAGATAACATGGTGCGACAGTGAAAATACACTCAACTGATATAATAGTGTAGGTTGTGATTTCGTTGAGTAGAACTCAAAAATATTTTTTTTATATTTCTTGAACCCGCCAAATTTGTTATATTTGACAAAAACGGTATGTAGTGACAATTTAATTAAAAATGCGTGTTGTTATGGCAGCCCTTAATAGACTTTCAAATTTAAAAAAACTACTTTTTAAAAAATTAAGTATCGATAGCATTTTTATAAAATACGATAAAATGCAACAATGCCTTTATACATACATATATACAATTCTATACAATTTTTAATTTCTATAAATCACAACATGCCACGATAAGTATTATATGAAATAGTATTAGTACTGTAAAATAGAATGTTCTAGAAAAATAAGATTTTAGTATATATACGAGTTTTCAATAAAAATGTATTCAGTAGCTGACAAGATTTTTTAGAAGCAACCCGCATTTTTAATTAAATTGTCACTCCAGGTATATTTGATCTTTTTACAGAAAATTATTAATTACCCAAATATTTTTTAATCCGAAGTTCTTCGAGAAGGGGATAGATGGGCCTTTAAAACGGTATACATGTATACCATATGCATATGGTTCAAACTTACATGTTATGAGTTCTGACCGCGTAAACTTGGAAAATATAAAACTTTTGTAATTTTTTCAAGTTTAGCCATTCTTAATTGCAAAATTTAATTAAAAGATGTAAAATAAGTGATGACATTCTGAAAGTGCATTATCTTATGAAGAGACTGACACTTTGCTTTATAGAATCGGAGAAAAATTACCGTAGTTATTATTTAAATAGGTCGTGTTATATTTTTTATATATGTCACCTTATCAAACGAATTTTCAGCTCAAAAATTTTAAAATTTTTTGATAGAACTTGACGGTTTACCGCAAAATGTGTTAATTCCACATTTAAACGACTACCAGAAGTCGGCCAATATTTGTGTTTTTACAAATATTATTATTTCGCTTTGCGCAAACATTGGCCAACTTCTAATGGTTTCTCAAACCTGAAATTGACTCATTTTCAAATAAACAATCAATATCCATTAAAAATTCTGAAAATGTTTTAATTGAAGTTTATTTGAAATAAATATATATGAAAAATATAACTCTTTCAATAATAACTACGGTAATTTTTGTTCGATTTTATCAAAAGAAGTGTCAATCTCTTCACGAAAGAATAAGAATGTCACCACTTATTTTATATTTTGTAATTAAAGATTTCTACTATGACCGGACAAACTTGAAAAAATACGAAAAAAATCCGCATTTGCCAAGTTTACCTCATCAAACCTCATATAATATTAAGTCGAATTATATACATATGTATATGTGCATAACGTTTTTCAAGCCCATCCCTTCCTTTTCTAAGGAAGTATAAATTTGTGACATTGGTTCAGAAATGTTTGTGTAATCAATAAATTAGTGCGTAACGTCCAAAAAAAAACATTTTTTGTTAAATGAAACAAGTTTGGAGGGTTCGACAAATATTAAAAAAATATTTTTGAGTTCTGCTCAACAAAACTGACAACCTGTACTATGTCATTAGCTGGGTGTATATAATTTTTTTTATTTTGTCGGATAGTATAATTATTCAAATTTTCTAATTAAATTTTTAATCTCAGATGGAAGTATACTTAAAATATACCAAACTTATATTAAATTAAAAATCCGCTTTGCCCCATATCCTATTTCTTAAAATTTAATAATTTTTTTTATTATTTGACCGTAAATCTAAATCTATTATCAGGTCATTACTTCCGTATGATTAATTATTCATTAAGAATAATTGTCGAAATACGATTTTGTTGGCAGATAACATTGATTGATGATTTTTTCATACGTCAACTAACAGTGCATTATTACATAAAAATTCATATCAAAAAGAATACAATGTAAAAATAATCAAAAAAGCAAATATTGAAGTTTGTGCTGTAATTGTGTCATAATATTGTTAGGAAAGAAAAAAATAGAGGACTAAACTTTCAAGAAATCTAAAAAAAATTTAAGTTGTGCTTTAAATTTTTAAACTTGTGGAAAGAAATGATAAAAATTGCTTGCAACTAGGAATTTTATTTGCGATATCGATAAAGAAGTTTGAAGTTAGTAGTCTCTTTTCAACTGTGATTATATTAGCACATTAGCGATCATTCTATTCTATTATAACCATATTTCTATTGTTTCAGTACAAGCATTGCATGAGTAGGAGCTTATCTCCTGAATGTTGGTCTTAAAAAAAGGGACGCGTGCAAATAAACCACAAATCACACTGGTTATGTTATGTACTGCAGACAATGACATCAAGAGGTCTTAAAAATATTTGTTTAATTTATTTAAAATTAAAGATAAGAAATGGCTAGATAAAGAATAGGCAAAAATATTGTTACGAAAATGGAAATGGTGTTTTGCTTTTACACCGTTTAAATTGTAAACAAAACCTACAAAAAACAATGAACTTGTATACATGATAAACAAGTAAACAAAAATATTTCAACAAAAATCAGTATAAAAAAGTTATAAACAAGTAGACAAAAATGCAACAACAAACACTGCAAGAATAAATGTAAACAAAAATATACAAACAATAATAATGACACAAAGATGTTTACATTTATAGAGATCTCGAGAAACGAAACCACGAACTTTTAACTTCAAGATCATTCATCAGACTGTTTAGGTTGGCATATAAACGGCAAGACAATGCAGGCAATGGAGTCAGTAAAAATGAAGTCAGTCTTGTGTGAAGACGTGGTGTGTTTGATGAGTGTAATCATAGTGTGAAGATCTCCGTTACAAAAATTTATCGAATAATTGTCTAGTAATTGTTATTGTTTCTGGAAGGGTACAAATAGAGGAATAACAAAGAAAAGCAATTGTTGTTGTTTACATCAAGTTGTGAACAGTGGCACACAGAATTGTGCGAACATTAAAGAATTTAATTAAAATTAATTTATTAATTTATTTTCATTTTATTTGCAATCTACGATGTAATTTTTAAAATGTAAAAACGTAATAATATACTGCAAATTTTGCCATATTGTTTTTTAAAAACGTGACGACATTATACATACAGTGAGCCGCAAAACTAAGAACACACTATTTTTTTTATTATATTTTCGAAATTTTCTGTTGTTTTAACAATGATGTTATGACAATACTGTTGCATGTTACTGGCTTCAATATTACTACATAAAAAATTTTTTTATCTTTTAAGTATACATACATTCCTAAAAAATCAAGCTGTATTTGAGAAACCTATAACATCACAACGCAAAACTAAGGACACACTTGTTTACTTGGACTAACGATACAAGGCACACATAGAAAGAAATAAAATTCAGTTAGATTCAGTTATACATTTATTGGAGTCGGTCAGTTTTAACTTAAATATTGCTGTGAAAAAATTAAATCTGTGACGGTTGTGCTAAAATTGTGATCACAGTTGTTAAATTACTAATTTCTATCATTCCACTTTCTCTTAAATCCAAACCTCTCTTAAATAACGAGTGGATTTTTTTTCATACTTCTTTTACTGAATGAAATGTAACCTTTTCAAGGTTGTTCTGTTATGAATGGAATTTGGTTTCATTCATAATCCCGTTATATTGTTTCAATTCCATCAATGAAATTGTTCTAAATTTTTTTTTTCTTCTTCAAAGTTGATCTTAACAACTTCATTGAAAATTTCCATTAAAGGGTATCAGCTCATTGATTAAGAAACTGTTCAAGTGAAAAGTACTATTTCTTGCGAAATAAATTAAGTTAAAAAAAAAAAAATAAAAATTCAGTGAATGGTTAAGCTTTTATGTAAATAAAGTTCGGTGATTATCATCCCAAAAGTTATAATAGAAAGTGACCTCATCATATACATATAATTTCATCTGGTATTGAATTGTGGAAGGTAAGGAAATATTCCAATCAAGAGTATGGTGAACAATAACGAATATTTGGTCCTAGGATATTTTTTATCCGATATCCACAAAAGACCTCGTGGTCCCACATTACTATTGGACAGAAGTCCTGGTACTCCATTATTACTCCTGGAGAAAATACATCGTAGTTCACCTTTCTTTTGGGACAATAGGCATCTTGCTCCAAACTTTTCTTTGGACCGAACTCGGAAAGCTAACTTTTCTAGAACGGTAGTATGAGGAAAAAGAAAGGAAAACCGTAAGTTGAATATAACCTCACATTCACCCATTACGTCATAACACGTGAAAGATTCAGTTTCTTAATATTTGAGAAAAGAAAAAAAAATTAAATTATTTAATACCACATTTTAATTATGAAGTAATTCAATTTAACCTAAGATAAGATAAGTTTACATTATAAAATAATAATCTTAAAAGAAAAAGAAAGTTTGAATAAGAAAAGAATTTGAATTATATAAAAGACAAGAATATATACTTAATTAATAATATGAAAAGTCGTAAATAAGTAATTTAATTAAAAATATAATATATAATATAAATATAGAATAATTCTCATTTAACACGTTTCGAATAACGAACACATTTCTTTGAGTTTAAAATAATATAAAAAAAAAAGAGAGAAAAAAAAATTACATTGTAGTAAGTTACTTTTCATTCATAATTTTATTCTTTCCTTTGTCTCATTTCATTGATCCATTTTGATCAGCTCTTACTTAAAGAGAACTTTCGTTTTTTTGTACTCCTTCAACATTATGAAAGCATGAGAGAGAGAATGGAATTATTAATCAAAAGCAACTTACATAGATAAATAAGTATGTAAATTTGTAATTTAGCTTTATTTTAAGTTGTTGTAATTAATATTTAAATTCTCACAAAAAAAAAAAAATATTATTATTGTAATCTTAAAGAAATTATCTAAAAGGCCTGAGATATCGATACACTGAAAGAAATTTGTAGCTACTATTTTTTTTTTTGTAAATTAATTGTAATGTGATTTATAACTATAGACTATAATGAACTTTTATGTTCGACATGATTTAAATTCTTTTATAAACCCTTTTTCTGAAATTTTGATAAATATGAATTGTTAATAAAAATTTGTTAAACAGCTTAATGTAACCAAACCACTTCTGATTTGTATATGGGTTACCAAAAGATTTCCCTTGGATAAATGGTAACATGGTAGGGATAGGGCCTATGGAAATACAACATCTAATTTCCCCGAATCTGAAGTAAAACCAATTTGCGACAGCTGAAAGAGTTAGCACGTGATATTTCTTTTGTAGTGAGGTTTCAAGGTGACCTAACAAGACCCCCTCCCCATCCGGCGAGCTAGACCCTTAAAGCAAGCACGTGCTAAAGGTTAGAGTCATTTTGAAGGCAAATGAAGTAGTCAACACAGCCCACCACACCGTACCATTACAAAAGTGGCGCCCAACGTGGGGCTCAAATATGGGACAGTTCAACATTCCACACCAATTAATATACATTTTTATGTATTGACAAAGATCTTGGTACCGGGAAAGCCATATGTTGTTCCACAATTGCCACTTTCGTGCCTGTGGACTCCTATCAAGTCTTTAGCTTCGGAATTATAATTAAATAAGTTATTGAACCATTTACATTGTACCAAATTAGAGCTGATTAGAGAGTTTACAATCACTTAAGTAGTTTTCCAATTAATATTATCAAGTGATGCTATTCAATGATTTGGTCTAGAAGATTAATCTCTGGAATACAAGAATTTCGTTCTTAAAGAACTGGTTACTTGTCCGAATTAACTCTACAGGACGGTTTTCAATCATTTAGTAGAAAGATTATAGAATCACAAGATAGAAAAGATTTATATTTGGGGTGTGTTTTACAATTCAGATAATTTTACAGTTTTGGTTTGGTTACACTATATTAAGTTATGTTTTAGCAAATTTCAAAAGAAGAAAACTTAAATTTCGTGGGTTCGACTAGTTTTGAACTTGAATAATTTTCCTTAATATATATAATTTAATTTAATTTGTTGAATATTTAAATAATTAAAAATGGCAGTTAGACATAGTCCGGATCATTTAGTTGCAGATTTGCAAACTGAAAGTAATATTTGCTTAATTTGTGGTATAAATTATAATTCATCTAGTACTTTAGTATCAACAAGATGTAAACATGTATTTCATCGTGAGTGTGCTTTAGAGTTTCTAAAAACAAATCCTAATTGTCCAAAGTGCAATAGTGCAGTTACAAAGACTAGTTTATTAGAATTCGTTTTTCAGGGAAACAATGCGAATATACGACAGGATACAGGAACCATAAATAGACCAGAGGAAAGAATACTATCAGGAAGAAAGAAGCTTAGTAGGCAATTTAATGACAATAGGAACATTTCAGGCCAACATAATAGTATTGGAGAAGGTGGAGTACTTGCTAACTCGGAAATGACTATGTTGGAAAACAGAATTCGTTCTAGTGTTCAGAGTAGTTTACATGAGGAACTAGTTCAACTTAAGAATGTGGTAGAAAGGTTGTCGCAGCAATTTCTTGACCTTAATTTACATGGAGCTAGAGAGCCAGAATGGCCTAGAGATCACTTTCAAATACCTGCAAATGGACAGAATGTAAATTCTCATTCTTCGGGTATACAAAGTTCAACAGAAGCCTCTGCGCATATTATTCAAAATGAATACAAAAATCCTCCTCCACGTTCAAATGTACCACAATCAACAGCTTCTTCTATAAATGTAAGTCGTGAAAGACCCTCTGTATCTATTACAACTATTAACAATAGTGGTAAGATCGCCAGTCTAATAGCAAGCTGGAATATTACTTTCAGTGGATCGAACATGCCTGTAAAAAAATTCATTTATATGATAACTTCATTAACAAAAGATTGTTTGGGTGGAAATTTCAAGTTGTTATGCGAACACAGTCACATATTATTTACGTCAAAAGCAAAGGAATGGTATTGGCGTCATCGGAATAGTGTAGGCGAAATAGAATGGGATGGTTTATGTAATGCTCTTAGAGTACATTTTAATGATCACCTGTCAGATCTTGATGTTAGAGAAATGTTAAGAGAAAGAAAACAAAATTTGAATGAATGTTTCGATGATTTTTATCATTCTATTTTACAACTATGTGATCGACTAAAATATCCATTAAGTGAACAGGAAATGGTAGAAATTTTAAGAAGAAACCTCAAACCTTATTTAAGAAGGGAATTATTTTATCTTCAAATAAACAGTGTTTCCCATCTACGCCAATTGATTTTGAGAAGAGAAACTTTGGGCCTTGAATTAGATAGAAATCAAAAAGTATTTAGAAGACAAATTAATGAGGTGGATTTGGACGAAAACTTGGAAGATGATAAGTTATTCGAGGACGTATGTGAAATTGGAAAACAAAGAGAAGAAGGAAGAGGAGAGAAAAACAAGAAAACAATTTGTTGGAACTGTAGAAAAGATGGCCATAGATATATAGATTGTTTGGAAGACAGAACCATATTCTGTTACGGTTGCGGGTTAGTTGGTGTTTGTAGACCCCAGTGCGAGAAATGTCAGGGAAACGCCAAAGTGAGCGTCAGCAACAACATCAGCTTACGCTCGAAAATCCAATAGACTTACCACCTGTAAGGGAAACCTTGGCCCGGAAAAGTGAAATTTTGGACAATTACAAATTGGATTCTGGTACTCATACACAAACACTACCCGATAGAGATGATAATTATGAACCAATATTGTTTCCATTAAAACCATACCACGAGAGATTGAGATTATATGAATTAGCTAGAAAAAGAATATTTTGTGAATCCATCGATAGTTCATTTCATAATAATATCGAGCGAAGAATTCCTAGAAGAAGTACACGAAGAATAAGACAGTTTTATAAAATTTTAAAACAGAATAGACTCAAATTCAAATCATGCCTTGAAGCGATAGGAAAACCTGAATCTGACATTAGACCTTATATTCAAGTAGACATTTTTGGAATGAAATTACTAGGACTTTTAGATTCCGGTGCTTCATTGTCTTGTTTAAGTGGTTCAGCAGCAGAAAAATTTCTTAGGGAAAGTCGTCCTTATAAAAAATTGTCTAATTTCGTTCAGGCTGCAGGTGGCCAACAATATAGAATCCTTGGTTATGTAGATACGAATATCAATTACAAAAATACAACTAAATTAGTAAGATTATACATTATACCAGAATTAAAACAGGATTTATACTTGGGTATTGACTTTTGGCATTCATTTGGACTAACGAGCAGGATTTTTGGAAATATTACGGGTGAAATAGAAGAGCTTAATCAAGCTTGTGACGAACACTTTTTAACTTATGATCAGAAACTAGTTCTCTCTAAAATGGTATCACTGTTTCCGGATTTTCTTAAAGAGGGACTAGGAAAAACGACTGTGTTGGAACATAAGATTGAAATGTTGTCAGGAACCCAACCTATTAAGCAGAGATATTTTTCTGTATCTCCTGCCGTGGAAAAGAGAATACATGAGGAAATAGATCGAATGTTACAACTCGGCGTGATAGAACCAGCTCCACCTACTTGTTCATGGAGTAGTCCAATAGCTTGTGTGCAAAAAGAGGGAAAATTCAGACTTTGCCTTGATTCCCGCAAGCTTAATAGTGTGACAGTCCGAGATGCTTATCCGCAGCCTAAAATTAATGGTATCTTATCCAGATTGCCGAAGGCGGAATTCATTTCTTCTCTAGACTTAAAACATGCTTTTTGGCAAGTGAGTTTAGAGGAATCATCTCGTGATATGACAGCATTTACTGTGCCAAATAGACCTTTATATAGATTCAAGGTAATGCCATTCGGCTTAACGAATGCACCTCAGACGCTTTGTCGTCTGATGGATGTCATTATTCCCCCTAACCTGAAAAACAGAGTTTTCGTCTATTTAGACGACCTGCTTTTAATTAGTGATTGTTTTGAAGAGCATATGTCATTGTTGCTTGAAGTTGCAAATGTAATGCGTAAGGCTGGTCTTACATTGAATATTGACAAGTGTAAGTGGTGTGTAAAAGAAGTACGATATCTCGGTTATATTATTGGTAACGGTTGTATTAAACCTGATAAAGACAAGGTATCTGCTATTCAAAAATTATCTCCTCCTCGTTCAGTTAAAGAAGTTCGCCAGTTCTTAGGTTTAGTAGGTTGGTATAGGCGATTTCTAAAAAATTTTGCATCTCTAACTAGTCCCCTTACCGACCTTACGAAAAAGTCTAAAACCTTTCAATGGAATGAAGAAGCCCAAAACGCTTTTGACCTTATTAAAGAAAAGTTAACGACAGCTCCAATCCTGGTTACTCCAGATTTTGATCGTCCATTTATAATTTCTTGCGATGCATGTAAAACGGGAGTGGGCGGTGTACTTGCACAAGAAGATGCCAGTGGTGTTGAAAAACCCATTGCATTTTTCTCCCACAAATTGAATAGAGCTCAACAAAATTATTCAATAACGGAATTGGAATGCTTAGCCGCAGTTTTGAGTATAGAAAAGTTTCGTGAATATGTTGAAGGCCACGAGTTTAGCGTTATAACGGATCACGCGTCGTTAAAATGGTTGATGCGACAATCCGATCTAAATGGTAGACTCGCGCGCTGGTCCTTAAAGCTTCAGGGCTTTAATTTTAGCATTTTCCATCGTAAAGGAAGCCAGCATGTAGTACCTGACGCTTTATCGCGGTTACCATCTGAAAATAAGAATAGTTTAGTTCCTGATGATATTGAGAGTGTAGACATTTTAGAACCTGAGATAGATTTATCCTCCCCAGAATTTTCTTCGGAACAATATATTAAACTACGTAAGGAAATTGAGAATAGGCAAAGTAGTTTACCAGATGTGAAAATAGTAGATGGATTCATCTATAAACGCACGGAATTTTCTCGTGACGATATTTCAGAGGCTCGATCATGGAAGTTGTGGGTCCCCCAGGGACTTACCTCTTGTGTGATCGAACGCTCTCATAACCCCCCTATGTTTGCCCATGGAGGAATAGGCAAAACGCTCGAAAGGCTAAGACGAAACTTTTACTGGCCTAATATGGCATCTCAAGTAAGATCATTTGTTTTAAATTGCGAAATATGTAAACAGAGTAAAGCTCCTAATTCCATATTGAAGCCACCAATGGGTTCACAAGCAAAATCAAATAGACCATTCCAAAGATTATATTTGGATTTTATTGGACCATATCCACGCTCCAAATCTGGAAATGTAGCCATTTTCTTAGTTCTAGACCACTACACGAAATATCCCTTATTTAAAGCTCTTCGTAAAATGTCAACGTCGTCCGTAATAGAATTCTTGGAGAATAGTGTTTTCCATTTGTTTGGAGTTCCAGAAACTGTTGTAACAGACAACGGATCCCAGTTTCGTTCATCACAATTTGAAAGTTTTTTGACAAAATATGGTGTAAAGCACATATTCACAGCCATTTACTCTCCTCAAGCCAACAGTTCGGAAAGAGTAAATAGGTCAATAATATCAGGAATAAGATCATATCTAGGCAAAGATCATAGATGTTGGGATAATAATCTGAGTCAGATTGGAGTAGCCTTGAGAAGTTCCTATCACAGTTCATTAGGTTTTTCACCCTATTTTGTATTATTTGGACAGCAGATGGTCACTCATGCCAAATCTTATGAGCTTTTCAGGAAACTAGATACACGGAGGAAGGTTTAGATACCATAGATGACAAGGACAAATTACATTTTATTCGACAGAAGATTCAACAAAATTTGGAGAAAGCTTACGAGACTAATAAAAGGTTATACGATATGAGGACTAGGACCAATAATTTTTCTGAGGGTGAAATAGTGTACAGACGTAATTTTTCTCTAAGTAATAAAGCATTAGCATATAACGCTAAATTAGCCCCTAAATTTTTAAAATCCAAGATCTCAAAGAAAATAGGCTATTGTAACTATAGGATAGTAGACATGAATGGTAAAGATGTCGGGGTTTATCATGCTAAGGACCTTCAAAAATCACACCGACTCGAAAACCCAACTTAATATAACCGTTTCCAGAATATTTTTCATATAAAAAATTAATTTTTAATTCAAAATCTTCTGTTTTGTGACGGTTGTGCTAAAATTGTGATCACAGTTGTTAAATTACTAATTTCTATCATTCCACTTTCTCTTAAATCCAAACCTCTCTTAAATAACGAGTCGATTTTTTTTCATACTTCTTTTACTGAATGAAATGTAACCTTTTCAAGGTTGTTCTGTTATGAATGGAATTTGGTTTCATTCATAATCCCGTTATATTGTTTCAATTCCATCAATGAAATTGTTCTAAATTTTTTTTTTCTTCTTCAAAGTTGATCTTAACAACTTCATTGAAAATTTCCATTAAAGGGTATCAGCTCATTGATTAAGAAACTGTTCAAGTGAAAAGTACTATTTCTTGCGAAATAAATTAAGTTAAAAAAAAAAAATAAAAATTCAGTGAATGGTTAAGCTTTTATGTAAATAAAGTTCGGTGATTATCATCCCAAAAGTTATAATAGAAAGTGACCTCATCATATACATATAATTTCATCTGGTATTGAATTGTGGAAGGTAAGGAAATATTCCAATCAAGAGTATGGTGAACAATAACGAATATTTGGTCCTAGGATATTTTTTATCCGATATCCACAAAAGACCTCGTGGTCCCACATTACTATTGGACAGAAGTCCTGGTACTCCATTATTACTCCTGGAGAAAATACATCGTAGTTCACCTTTCTTTTGGGAAATAGGCATCTTGCTCCAAACTTTTCTTTGGACCGAACTCGGAAAGCTAACTTTTCTAGAACGGTAGTATGAGGAAAAAGAAAGGAAAACCGTAAGTTGAATATAACCTCACATTCACCCATTACGTCATAACACGTGAAAGATTCAGTTTCTTAATATTTGAGAAAAGAAAAAAAATTAAATTATTTAATACCACATTTTAATTATGAAGTAATTCAATTTAACCTAAGATAAGATAAGTTTACATTATAAAATAATAATCTTAAAAGAAAAAGAAAGTTTGAATAAGAAAAGAATTTGAATTATATAAAAGACAAGAATATATACTTAATTAATAATATGAAAAGTCGTAAATAAGTAATTTAATTAAAAATATAATATATAATATAAATATAGAATAATTCTCATTTAACACGTTTCGAATAACGAACACATTTCTTTGAGTTTAAAATAATATAAAAAAAAGAGAGAAAAAAAAATTGCATTGTAGTAAGTTACTTTTCATTCATAATTTTATTCTTTCCTTTGTCTCATTTCATTGATCCATTTTGATCAGCTCTTACTTAAAGAGAACTTTCGTTTTTTTGTACTCCTTCAACATTATGAAAGCATGAGAGAGAGAATGGAATTATTAATCAAAAGCAACTTACATAGATAAATAAGTATGTAAATTTGTAATTTAGCTTTATTTTAAGTTGTTGTAATTAATATTTAAATTCTCACAAAAAAAAAAAAATATTATTATTGTAATCTTAAAGAAATTATCTAAAAGGCCTGAGATATCGATACACTGAAAGAAATTTGTAGCTACTATTTTTTTTTTGTAAATTAATTGTAATGTGATTTATAACTATAGACTATAATGAACTTTTATGTTCGACATGATTTAAATTCTTTTATAAACCCTTTTTCTGAAATTTTGATAAATATGAATTGTTAATAAAAATTTGTTAAACAGCTTAATGTAACCAAACCACTTCTGATTTGTATATGGGTTACCAAAAGATTTCCCTTGGATAAATGGTAACATGGTAGGGATAGGGCCTATGGAAATACAACATCTAATTTCCCCGAATCTGAAGTAAAACCAATTTGCGACAGCTGAAAGAGTTAGCACGTGATATTTCTTTTGTAGTGAGGTTTCAAGGTGACCTAACAAGACCCCCTCCCCATCCGGCGAGCTAGACCCTTAAAGCAAGCACGTGCTAAAGGTTAGAGTCATTTTGAAAGCAAATGAAGTAGTCAACACAGCCCACCACACCGTACCATTACAAATCATGCCGCGTAAACAACTCACTCTTGAGGAGTGATAATAGTTATAATAAATTTATACGAAATTGAAGGTAAAGCGTATGATGAAATAGGAAAAATAGTATCCCGTTATCGTTTTATGGTGAGAAAAGTCATACAACGCAAAATAAAAGAGATCCGAATCGATAATAAACCTGTAAGTGGCCGGCCACCAAAGCTGAAGTATAAGCGTCTCATTAAGCGTACTATTGAGAAAAATCCATTCACCAGCGCCAACAAAATAGCAGCATTGCTAGAAAGATACCAAAATACTAAAGTTTCGCTTGATACTTTTCGAAGATGCTTATCTGATCAGGAATTAAAGTCATGTGTTCCAAGAAAAAGTCACATGTAAACAAAGTGAATAGAGCCAAGTGTATAGATTTTGCAAAAACATATTTAAACAAGTCTCAAGAGTTTTGGGACAAAGTAATATTAATATTTGGTTCCGATGAACAACTAAAAGTATGGCGCAGAGAAAGGAATCTTTAAATCTAAAAAATACGGTGAAGACTATAAAGCATGGAGGAGGAAGTGTCATGGTATAGGGCTGAATGTCATCGTTTAGGGTTAGTAGTAGTTAGGTTTTGTTGAAAATACAATGAACAAATATGTCAATTTAAATATTTTAAAAAATAATCCAAAGGAAAGTGCCTCAAAATTGGGTCTAGCTGAGGACTACTACTTCCAACAAGATAACGACTCGAAGCACACAGCCCATAATGTGCAAATGTGGATTTTTTATAACACCCCACATATCCTCAAAACCCCTACACAAAGTCCAGACCTCAATTCCATAGAGCACTTACGGAAAATTTTAGAGAGAAATGTGCGAAATCATGAAATCCGGAACAAGACACAACTAAAACAGGTTCTTTTGGGGGAGTGGAATAAAATAAGTGCCGAAACAACAAAATCGTTAGTAGGTTCCATGAATAATTGGTTGAAAGCTGTACTGAACAATAAAGGATACCCTACTAAATATTAAGGACGTGAAATTTTTATTAGTTTTTAGATTTATGAATTTTATAGCAGTGTCCTTACTTTTGCGGTGTAAATATACGAAGTTGCATTACTATTTTATTATAATTATATTCTCAATACCGAAACAAAGTTCATTTCATTTTTTTTTTTGTTAAATTGAATTACTATATTTTATTTTTACTACCTTGAATGTTTTATTTTGTTTTTGTTAATATAAATAATTTATTTTCAAAAAAAAAAAATTAAAAACTTATTGGTGTGTCCTTAGTTTTGCGGTTCAAACGTATGCCTAATGTGAACTTAATACTGATTTGAAGCACATGTATGATCCTTTAATTTGCGAACCTTAATTATATTATTATATTGAATATATTGTAAATAAGTTATTACATCATATTTTTTACAAAAAGGATTATTTGAATTACACAACAGATTTTTTCCATTCTCATTGTAAATCCGAAAAATGTGACAACAAAACGGCAAACCTTATTATCCTCACTATTATTCTGTTAATTACAACATTGTCGTTAGAAACTACTAACAATTTTTATAATCTCATTATCGTTTAAGGCTCTTTAGTTAATAAAACATGAAATTGCATTTTTTAATGGATAAGCAAACGGAGGAACTAAAAATGAAAAATTATTGTAAATTCTATTAATTTAATAATGACAAATTAAAAAAAAAAACTAAAATCCAAAATAAATATCGCGACATTCGTTTGAGATAAGACAACAATTAATTATTTTTTTTTTTCAGAAGTGGTAATGTTAAGTGATCCCCTTATTCTTGTTGTTCCTTTTTATGAGCCAATCAATAAAATTAAAAAGAAAACTTTTTCAAAAATCTTTCTTTCGGACAATTAAACTATATAATCCATTCTCAAATTCTTCTTTGAAAAAACTTGGTCAATTTACACAAGCCGTTGTATCGTCGTATTCATTGTATTGTTGGACTACTATACAACAGTGTATACTTGTTGTTGATAATTTTCATGTAAAAATCCGATACACCTATACACATTTTTTTCATATGTTTTTAAAAGTTGTAATGGTTTCGAGCTATGAAATTGTTTGAATTCCATAAATTATGAAGACGACACACACAATACAGCATAGCATTGAGCGTTCACAAACAACCAAGTGTTTTCAATACAACATACACTATACAAAGTCGAGTGAATTGGCCAATTGTAATCAAATGCAATATTGTTTAACACAAAAAAATCTAAAAAAAAAATATATTTTTTTCTTAATTTCAAATTAAAAAATATTTTTTCAATAATTTGATCCACAATCTAATCTAAATTTAATTAAAATACATATCCTTGAAAAATATAATCAATTTTAGCTAAACAACCACAAATTTTATTAAACATCCCCTTGTATTTATGTACATATGTAAGCATATCTTTCACTCTTAAAAAATATGTCTTATGAATACATGAACATGTGTCAAGTATTAGTTTGTATTGTATTTCTAATTCAGATTTTAAAATCCTTTCACACAAAAATTAAAGAATAAAAAACAGAAAGTTTTTTATAATTAAAATTTCTATACCTCGAATATTATGTGTATATACATATGTATACGCCAAAAGTGAGTAAACACCACTGAAATAATTCATTTTCTTAGGATAGCGAGAAAAGTAAATGAGAATAGTCGAATAAATTTCCAAAAATAAAAACGTTTATTTATTATTTATAAAATGTTAACACAAAAACAACAATTCATGATAAAGGAACTTTTTTATATTTAAGAACAAAACAGTTTTATACTTAAGAACAAAAGTGTTGACTCACATATGGCGCTCAGTGTATGTATTTAATATTTTATATTCTCATTTAGGGTTTTAAATTTAATTAAACTAAACATTTATACATAAATTTTTGATGAAATTTTACATACATTTTTAATATACTTTTATTTTCAGTTGACTTTTTACAGCCTACACCATTGTGGTTACTTTTGTTTTAATGTTTTAATAAATTTATGATTGGTATTATATCGTCTGTACCGACAGGGACTTCTGAACTTAGACAGTTGATATCGCTTATTCTGTTGAAGATATACATACATACGCGTCCACTTAGTCTCCATTTATTCAGTCTATATTGTCAAATTAGCATGGAGGAATAGAGCATTCAACAATACGTACAAATAACACTGTGCGACACAATAAAAAAACTAAAATACACCCAGCTAATGACATAGTGTAGGTTGTGAGATTTGTTGAGTAGAACTCAAAAATATTTTTTTTATTTGTCGCATCGTGTAATCATTTTAAGATCGCCATAATAGTATTACCGTAATGTGGTGGATAAATGATTCAGTAAACGATCGACCAATATGACATGTTCCTTCTATTATGAAATCCAATACAATAAGTACTGTTTTAATTGTTCTTTTTTTTGCTTTCGTTGATTTATTTGTCGTATTGTGTGCTTTGGAACTATTATTCTTCATAACGAAATAATGTATTATGACTGCTTTATAATATGTTCAGATATGCAATTTTATTGAGTCAATATTCGGTTAATTGAGTACAATATTTTATGTGTTCAGGCATAATAATATACGCAGTTCAGATGCTTATTCAATATTCATTTGAAAGCTGATAAACAAAACAGCTGGTTATTTCAACAACATTGTTTTTATTTTGTTGTCTTTTGTTTTGTTTTTTATGTTTGTCGTTGTTGACATTTGAGTTGTCAAATATCAATAAAAAATGTTCGGTTAATTGTAATATGCTCACTAAGCTGCATTTAAAGTTTTACTCAATATTATAACAATTTGCGTATTTAATGTGCAATAATTAATTGAAATTTGATATGAAATATTGAACTCAATAATGGCGTTTATTACGATTTACGCAATAAAGGTGCATATCTGAACACTGTATTAAACTTTCGTTGTTTTGCTATAAACACAATAAACGCAACGCAGCAAGCACAACAATTTAGCAATTGCAGTCTAAGTTAATCTGCATGCAGCGGCAGGTATGTCGGGTGACAAGTACAGGAAAAATAGTTTTCAATTGAACGAAATTCATTGTTGATGTTGTTAAAGACCCAAAAGATTTATAATATAACTTTAATACAATTTAACTTGTGAAAAACGTTGTCAATTGTATATTCACATAATGTTGAATCTGTTATTTTCTATACAAAATCTATTACTTAAAAAATAGGAGCGCATTTCGGTTGTAAAACTGTAGAAAAGGCTCTCTTATTTATATCTGAACTGTGTTCGAACGAAAAGGTTTATGGGTGCCCTGTGGAGTTTAAAAAATAGTGTCCTAGTTTACTACAGTGTCTACAAGGGTTCGATACTCATCAGATACTCTGGTACACTACAACGAGTATTCGGTCTCAGTTACTGAGTTTGATGAGGTTTTTCACCACTAATGTAAAGCTTGGTTTTGGATGAATTCTCAATAACCTTAGGCGTGATTACCTTTGGCGTGCAAGAATATACAGCCGAATAGGATCTGATGACAAGAATAATTTTTTTTTCACATCATTCAAAAGGCTTTTCAGAATGTAAGATGTTGGTAGAGGTAAGTGGAATTGAATACAAACCCAAAGCAAATCTGTAGTAGTATTATGTATAAGAAGGAAGAAACTTCGCAAATGGACGTATATTTGACTTCTGGGTAGTTTTTTATCACAGAAGATGGAAAAAAATCTAGAGATAATATCGGACAATAAATTGACATGAATGGCCCATATAAGGACCCATATAGAGATGGAAAACCAAACATGGATGATGGTCAGACCAATTATTACAAATGGGGCCATTGTTTGGACAGTCAGAAGGAATTTTAAAAGAGGTCACACGAATCTGAACAATATACAAAGACTAGTGGGTGTTTGTAAAACTATGTTATGCATGGTATGGACTATCGAGACTATTGTTAAAATATTGATAAACTTAGAAAACTCGATAACTTTGGTAAATGTTTAGTAATGAGAATAATAGGAGTGAATATGTCAATTTGCAGGTCACATACTTTTTAAACTAAGGTACAGCTATATAGCACATAGAGGAGTCAATAGTAATTAGTGGGACGAGAGAGGATCAATATTGAAACTATGGAAATCTATGCGTAGTTAATGCCATCATAAGGTGTAGACAATTATACTTGGATAAGTAGTACAAAGAACATTCTATCTAACAGACTGATAGACTCAAAGAGCATTTGTTGAGAATAGGGCGATCACTACAAGGGAGATATTTTTTTTTTACTGATACATAACAGTATCCTAAAGAATTAAAGAAGACTTTTGGGGAAGGTTTTTAAAGAATCATATATATCCTGCCGATATTGAAATGGAGCGGTGAGAACTGACAATACCAGAATAGATAGCATGTACATGTATCGATATCTTACGATCCGTTGAAATTCGCATTGTAACACTTATCCCTGACACACACACCCTTTGGCACTTCTGAATTATACTTGTTTTGTATTTAGCAATCTTATAGGATTACTTGAATACGACTTAGTTCAGTAGTTTGACGGCTAGTATGACGTGGGGTTACGGTTCAAACCCCAGATCAGAAATCTCCAACAGAATTTGAATAATTCTTCGGTGCCTTCCTCTCAGCAGATTTCTGGCAAAAACTCTGATAGTAAATAAATTTGCCATGAAAAGTTTCTCAAAAAAACATCTGTCGTTCGGAGTCGACTTTAAACTGTAGGTCCCGCCACTCATGTATAAAATTAATACACACAACATAAGTGTGAGAAGATAGGTCGTAATACTGACTGAAGGGTTGTAATGACCAATTATGGTCATGGTATATGTATGTGCTCCACTCAAACGCCAGAGTAAAATAAGCGTTCCGTCTATCAACTCAGCTATTAACCATCGGGTTGGATGATATCATTAGGCAAATTTGTTCAATGGAGAAAGAAATTACGTGGAAGTTCTCACGCTAACTGGAAGATTTCGATAATATGATGAAGATCTTCAACACGCAAGCAAAACGTAGACAGAATAGGGAATAATGGTGGATTTGAAATAAATATCAACAGGAATAATGCCACAGGAACTCACAAATATCCAGATGATACAAACTTGAAATATTGAACGCTTGTGTAAAATTAACTCTGTTTTACGGAGGTGAAATCGGATCAGTTTCGAATATCATCATGCAAAAACTACAGGCATTAATCAACAAATATCACTAAATCATATGCATGATATGGATCACTTCACCAACGAGAAACCCACAATAAAAATAATTAAATGGAGAAAATAGAAGTGGACCAACCATGCTATCAGAAGGATTCTTGATTGTAAAACATAGATGGCACTGTAGTGAAATGGAGTTTAAAGAGGCCGTGCCAAAAAGCACTTAAGGACGCTAGTGCAAGAGGAGAGGGCCGTCTAATATTGCAAATCAACAGCAAACTTAGCTTAATGTAGATGCATTGCGCTAGCCATATACTTACAAGAGCTGTAATAGAAAATATTATTAAATACTTAAACTACAACCCACTATTTATTTTTAGATGATTGTATTAAAGCAAAAAATTTGTTAAAAGAGAACATTTCTGTATGCAGAATATGAATTTGTCAAAGTGAAACTGAAAGCAAAGCACATATATACCGTTTAGCTATGTTGTTTAAAAAATGTACATAAAGGGCAATTTACGCGATAAGTATTTTCGTACCTAGAGTAAGAGTGGAAATATTAAGAATTTAATGCGTAACTTAAAAATGAAGTGTAAAAATTTAAAACATATTTTGACACGTTTAGTAAAATACCAAAATAAAGCATCTACGTGATGATGATTTGAAAAACTTCAAAACACTGAATGAACAGTACATCCGCTAAATATCCATCCGTATTTTCACTTAATGTCGTAAGCTTTTATAACATATTAAGTTTATACGATACTATATTCTCTTCTCTATACAAAAACTTGACATGACACACGACTTGTGTGATCGCCTAAATTACCCTTAAGTGTAATGGTAATGCATACAGTTCGTTTGATATAACTAATAAGATAAAATGAAAATATTTAAAAGTTTCCATGTGGAGTTTAATTGTATTCTTTTTTATATTTTCTGCCTTTTTGGTATGAATCCTAAACACATGCTTACTGCATAGAAATAAAAGAAACAGACTTGTTAAATGTCCCATGAAAGTATCTTTCAGTTTCAAATAGATGTAATAAAAACTAATAGCATTTGAATAACATAAAAAGCAAATACAACAGCTTAAAAATTTCGGACGCTAATTTTTTTAATAATATAATAATAATAAATAAGAAATAATAATTTTTTTAATAATATAATAATAATAAATAAAATAATAAAATATTAACAATAAACATGTTTCGACGAAATGCTTACGGGATTAAACATTTGATGATATCGACTCAGTTTTTTCTTTCAGTAACTTTCCTAACTTTAAAGAACATAACTAGCATAAACGCGATTATTCTTTACTTTACTTTATTGGTCATTACAACCCTTCAGTCAGGGTTACGACCTAGCTACTCATACCACTTATGTTGTATGTGTTAATTTTATAAATGAGTAGCGGGACCTACTATTTATATTGACTACGTACAACAGATTTTTGAGAAACCTTTCGTGGCAATTTTATTTACTCTCTGAGTTTTTTTCCAGATTTCTGCTGAGTTGAGATGTTTTTATCTAGGGTTTGAACCTTGGCCTTACGTCTAATAACCTAACACATTACCTAACTTTCTACTGCAACTTTATTAAATTGTTATCATGATCGAATCCAGTAATCGCTCGATTTTCGTTGCGCCTAGTTCCAAAAAATGGCGACGTAAATCGAAACAATGTAAATCGAATTGTAGCTTTTCTTAAGTACTTCAAAATATCTTTTTAATAAAAAGCTTAAATGCTAAAAAATTATTATTAAATTTTCATTTATTATTAAAAAAAAAAGTTAAAAATTAACAATTCTTTAAAAATTCAATTTAGACATAAATATGTTTCTCAAGGCATTACAAAACTTTTATACAGACTGAAAGAAACATCAAAACGAGACACTAAAATTATAAGTAAAATTATATTAACTTCTAAACCCACTTTTTTTAGTCATATCAAGTAAGGTAGGTTTAAAAAGTTTCAACTAAAAACCGTTATCTTTGCTTACTCAACCCTTTATTAATTTCTTAAAAAATTTCTAATTTATTCAGTTTAAGGCTTCGAGATCTCACTGTATGACTTAACACGAGCGTTAAGAAAATATTTTTTAGTTCATACGACGCACAGTGGGGTTTTTGGTACCAAAAGTGGGAATTAATTCGAGATAACTTTCCCTGTTTCTAATTTTAACTTTTTTCGGTTAATTTCACTTTAGGAAGTAAAACTAATAAATTTTTTAATATTATTTAGTACAAATTTTATTAGTTTTTTTTTTTAAATTGCAATATTTCTCTATTATTCTCACATTTCTATTCCTTATCCGATTCTTTATCATCATCATCATTAATTATTGTTATCATCATTATCACTATAATTAGTATATCATTATCATTATTATTGGCATCTTCTTCACCGTCGAGATTTGATTCAAATTTTATCAATTCAATTGTCTCCATGAAAAAATTATGGGGTTTTTTCTCTTTTAATTTTCTCATATTTGATATTACTCGATCTGAAGTATCTAATAGTCTTTTAAATATATCTTCATTTGATTTTTCTCTAGAACATATTCGCCAAAAATGCTCCCTAAAATTTTTGAAATCTTTGTTTCGAGCTTCTTGTGCTCCTTCCGTCAGCTCTGCAATTGGTAGTAAAGTGTGGTTTATTATTTCTGGTCCATGTATTAAAAATTGGTGGCTTATAATACCAGGGATACAGTTGTACAAAATACCTTGCGGTATCAAGACCGAAATCTCGAATGGCATTAGTGTTTATTTGAAGTCCACTAGAAACGGTAACCATAATTGAATGCAGTTTACGCTGAAATGTCCGCATTTTGAAAGCAGCGCCGAGCTCAGTTGCCGTCATTCGAATTTCAGTCAGGTTTCAGATGATCAAAATAAGACCATTTTTATTTTTGAACTCCTCTTGAATACGTGCTTTATTTTTTGCAACAACTTGCTTTTCGATATTCGATCTAGCTTGCTATTTCTTTATTGGAAGGTTATATGCTAAATGGAACAGACATTCAAAAAATCTGATCCATCCATGTAGAATCGACAAACCGACCTCCAGATTTTCTGTTTTTATTTGCAAAGAAATCATTTTGTCAATATTATTAAATTTTTTGGAAGTAGCACCACATAAAAAGCATTTTTGTGTGCCAGTAGTTTCTATGAGTGTATTACATATTTTCCCATCAATCATGGATTGATTGACTTTGAATCGTTTTTTTCCATAAGAAATGACAAACTCTTTAAGGTTTTTTAATTTTTTTTAATATTTTATGTGTAGGTGCAACGATATATTTAAATTTTATTTTAAAATGTGCAAAAAAGTGCAGACAAATTTTTTAAAAATATTTTCAAATGCGTTTATATTTTTATAAAAAGAAAGGTTTTTTTCTTTTTTTTTTTTAATTCACAACTATTTATCGACATATTTCCTGAAATCCCCTAATTTATAGGCTTACGCGTAAAAATTAATTAAAAATAATAACACAAATTGCACATAAAAACCAAAAACATTAACTAATCTAACTAAACTGAGATTGAAGGTTCCATTTAAAAAGTAATTTTTAAGATACTAAAAGTTGAAATTTATAATTCACTCGAGGAAAACTACAAATAATTGAAACTTTAAAATTATATTGTGACATAACGGTAGTTGTGAAAAACAACATTTTTGCACCAGTGATGTGGAATATTGTGTAATTTTACCTACTACAAAAAATTTATTCGGCTCTCCTAAATTTAATTTTGCAATTAATTCCCATTTTTGGTATCAAAAAACCCACTCTGCGACGATTAGATTTAAATATAATAGTTACCAAAATTTATATTATAAAGGAAGAGCTTTTTTTAATACTTTGGCAAAACCGAAATTTAAAATAATCCGAATTACTAAAACCCGTTTATTTCTTTCTACAAACACGTATTTACGTAATGTAATTTAAATGATGTATTTTAAAAATTATTCTTTATCTATGGCCACTTGAAGTTGACAGTTTTTTTTCTTTTTTTGTTTTGGCAATTTGATTTTAAAATATATCTTTTGGACATCTAATGAATCGTAATAAATAGACAGAATGATAAATTTGCTCCAATAATCTTGTCGAGAAAGGGTTAAAAATATTTTGGTTTACAAATGGGAACGAATTAAAGAATTAAATTGAGTATACATTCTATATAAAGGTAGCGTAGTAAATTGAATGATGATAATTTTTTTTGTCAATATTATGTGATAAAAATAACTTCCTTTTCTTTATTTTAAAATATTATTTTTTCTTTAGTATTTATTGCTACTTGTTTCGATAAGTTGCAAACTTTATGTACAATTAAATACAAATATTTTAAATTTTAACTATAACATCTTGTACTTGTTTTCTATAGAATTGGTAAGAATTTAATCAAAGAAGATTTTTGCTTTATCCGTATCTCCTCTTACTAACAGATTGAATATTGTAATATAATTCCATTCAGTATACCGTCCATCTTACGTACAACAGCATAAGTTCGTGTTTAAAAAGGAAAAGAGAAAATAAATCAAGGATAACGTTTCCATAAAATCATTTTTTTTTTCTTACAAATATCTTGACTTTCACTAATTCTAGTAGTAAAAATAGGCACTATAAAAATTAAATTCTGTATAAATTTAAATTCTGCGTAAAATTCTGTGAATTCTTTATCTGTTTGAAGGATCTATTAATGTCATCATGTGTAGAATATAATATCTGGTGCATATATCGACGCCTCCGTTCTATAACATTCTAAGTCGAAAAAGTGTGTTTTGAGTTATGAGCTCTCAAAGTGTTCACGCGACATACGACTATCTGTGTATTCTAAGTAGATTTTTTCCTATAACTTTGGAACGGATAGGCGCATCTTAACCAAATTTTGACAGTATTTATGTTAGAGAATTTAGAATTTAGAATTTAAAAATGCAAGAACATTAAAAACGCTCTAAGTACACTTAGAACGTTGTAGAATGGAGGCGTCGATATAAGGCTGAATTTAAATGATAGCATGGATAATGCTTGACTTTGAGGATCACTACTGTTTGTATCAAATTCGTGTATACCTGCGACCTCACAAGATAAGCTCTAACAGGGTCAAATCATACGATATCGTGGTTCTCATCACTTCCACGTGAGATGATCATACTCTCAAAATTATTCAAAGTGGCATAAGCCCTGTGGCACGTAGTACAGTCATTTATTTAGTCCGATTTGCCAAATCACCATTGTCGGATATAGCATCCTACAATATATGCAAGTAAGAAAATTGTTTTGTCAAAATTGGTATTCGGTATTAAAATCAAATGCAGCGATGACATACATGGATGATCCATGGAATACTGGATTTCGCCCCAGCTAGAGAAGACGTGGAGGTTTGAAGGATGTTATATTCCACGCCTTTTGTGCTATTGAACGGGAGTCTACTAAGATCGGTCTGGCAGTAAATGAGGGCAAAACAAAGTAAAGGGTCCGCCATTTTTTTGAAAATGCTTCAATTTTTGTGAAGAAAAATTCGTTCAATAATGCGTGCGATAACGATCGCCATTGATTGTGACGGCTACTTCTTGCTCATTTTCGAAGAAAAATGGCCCAATTATGCCTCTGGACCAAAATCCGCACCAAACAGTGACTCGTTTTGGTTGCGTCGGCTTTCCAATGTATGCGTGCGGGTTTTCTGTGCCCCAAATGCAACAATTTTGCTTGTTTACATACGCACCAAGATCAAAATGAGCTTCAACTGAAAAGATGATTTTTTTTTGCCAAAATCGGCATCTTCTGTAAGTCGATCGCAGGCCCACTTAGCGAAGCGAAAACTAATTGGATGGTCCATATTCGTTCAGCGGAAGAATAAAACTAATTATCTGTCAAATCAGACATGAGCTAAGTGTTACCATTCACGAAATAAGCACTAGTTGAAAAAAAACGTTAGATGGCGTACCCGATATAATATAAGTTATCAGAAACACTTAACTCAACATAGCTCTCTTTTAATATTACAGTAACGAATGGATATCAAATACGTATGTGTGGGCGACTTATTGGATTTTTCGTTTGCAAAACATACATATCTGTAGCATTGTAAGTTCTTCACTTCAAATTTTATTTTCATTAACTTATCTATTGTAAATAATTAATTTATTATTTATGTCCTAACAAAGTAATACAACCTTCAATTTATTAGAAATTATTACTAGTCCGCAATAGGAAAATAATAATTATTTGAAACGCGCTACCACACAGATCAATAGTTTAAACGCTGTATCATTGGAAAGTGAGGATTCACTACAAAATATGGATTTCAAACTTAAAATACCGAAATTTTTTGTTCGCTTTGAAAGAAATGTGTCAGCAAAATTCAAGGTACCCCAATACATTTTAGAGACTTAACGAATTTCAAGCAATAATATATTCAAATAATAAATGTTTTTTATATTTATTTTATTAATTTATTTCTGTTTTATAATAAAACAAAAGATTTTTGAGAGTTTTCACAAATCATAAGGCAAATAAGGGAAAATTTTTGGTGATTTCATATTTTGCACAGCAAAACTGTTGGTTTCTACTCAGAGTAAGTTTAAAACTCAAAGATTATATATGGGGAATTTCGTGTCAAGTGACCCAATTTTTAAAATCGATGTCTTCCGATTTGGATGAAATAAGGGATCAGTTTTGGTGATTTCATATTTTTGCACAGCAAAACTGTTGGTTTCTACTCAGAGTAAGTTTAAAATTCAAAGATTATATATGGGGAATTTCGTGTCAAGTGACCCAATTTTTAAAATCGATGTCTTCCGATTTGCTACACCAAGTTAGTACTATTGGATAGTAGGCCAGACAAAAATTTTCAGCTCTATCAGTCAAGAACTGCCGGAGTTAGGAGGGGTCAAAGTTGGACATTTTGGTCATACAGGGTTTTTTTTAAAATGTTTGTAACTTTTCACCTATTGGTCCTAGCAAAAATTTTTCAAAGGATATTAGATAGCTATTTTTTCATTTAAAAAATTTTTTTTATCTTTTTTAAATAGATTTTTTTAAATTTTTTTTCAGAATGGGCCCTTTTTTTGTCAAAGGAAAGCTTATACAATTTCCTTTAAGTCTTTTATAATCGCTTAATGAGATGCGGGTGGGATATCTATCAAAAAAATTATTTTTTAATTCAAGAATAAGATTTGCAAATTCATCCAAATCGGAAGACATCGATTTTAAAAATTGGGTCACTTGACACGAAATTCCCCGTATGTATATCAAAATGTTATATTTAGTAGGATATTCCTTAAGAAAAGCACTCTGTTTAGCACTCGCGTTCCGCTATGAATTAATTTGTATATAGTTGTCGTAAATCAATGGTTTATGTCGACAAACTAGCGACTCTTGACAAATTGAAAACCAATATTCAAACCATATTGACGCCATATGACTTGATTTATCAAAAAAAGTGTTCAAAAAATGTAATAATAGAATGGGCCATGTAACTCTTTGCTGCAGTAGACATATGCCGGAAATCGTATTTAAAAAGTAAATGCTTTGATTGTAATATCTACCAGATATTATTAAAAAATTATTTACAATAAAACTTCTTCCTCAAGTCCTCAAGCTCCCAAAAATACAATTTTTTTTTTGTTATTTTATATCCAACAGATTGAAATGTTAGTCACCGACCTGAATTTTGTAGATTCTGGAAAGATAACTCTGAATATAAAATTGAATTTAGGGTGCCCTGGTAGTCTAGTGGGTAGTGTGCTAGACTATTAGTGTGAGGGTCGTGGGTTCGATTCATATCAGAGACTCTGGTCTGTGACACTACACCGAGCAAATAGTCAAGTTACTTCGCTCGTATATAATTAGGATATAATTTGTAATTGTATTGTAATAAATAAATAAATAAATAAAATTGAATTTAGAGAAAAAGGGTTTTGTTAATGAGCTTAATGGAATTAATTTCATGGATACTGCAAACAATACCAAGACAATGTCTATTTGAACAAAATGGGATCATAATGTAATTAATTTTTACCATTAACTTTGCCAAAACATAGTACATATCCAACCCACGTCCTATTTTTGCTAAAGGGATTATTTTTTTATTATCTATAGTTTTCTCAACAACTACACCTTCTCTTCCTTGGCCTTAAAACTGTTACGTAAAGTCAAACCCATGTTTAAAGCAGCTTTGAAATGAAAAACCATTGTAATGGTTTTAAGTGTTACCACACGTTTACACCCTTTTGGCAAACTTGTGACCAAAACACAGCATAAGTAGGATTAAATTTTAAGAGCATTTTGTATCTACGTTGCTATTCTGTTATCTTTTAAAGCAAAAAAAAACAGAAACGAAGGTTAAAGTGGTTTTGTTGTTGTGTAAATCGAAAAAGGTAAGTCGGTCTAAAGTGGCCACAATTTAGGACAATAATTTAAGGACCACTGGAAAACTAATTTAGAACTTATTGAACAGTTAGATTGAATGTATTTCAGTCTTAATTTAATCTGAATTTTATGTTTGCGTTTTTTATTTCCAGACGGCAAGCAATATTTAAGTGATATCCCAATATTTCGATCAGAAGTAACATCTATTTCCACATTGTTGTCGACATCTAAGTGGTTCACAGACGGAAGGTTTAATATACATACACATACATACATAATTGGACATTACAGTCCGAATTACGCCCTAGCTTTGCATACGGCTGATGTAGTATGTGTTAATTTTTTAGACAATTCCACTTGGGGATCAAACATTGCCTAAAGGAAACCATCCCAGTCGAAAAAAAAAAATAAAAATAAATAAATACTAAACCATGTTATTGCAAAGTTCGGTCAAGAATGTCAGAAAATTGAAGTCGTCGTGGTCTAGTAGGTAGTGTGTTGGCTTATGAGACGCGAGGCCTCGGTTCAAACCCCAGGTCAGGCATTTCCAACTGAAAGAAATATGAAAAAATATTTCTTCGGCGACTTCCTCTCAGCAGATTTCTGGCAAAAACTCTAAGAGTAATTAAAATTGCCATGCAAAGTCTCTCAAAAATCTGTCATTCTGAGTCGACTTTAGACTGTAGGTCCCGCCACAACATAAGTTGTGTGAGAAACTAGGTCGTAATCCTGACTGAAGGGTTGTAATGACCAGCTATGTATGTGTGTATCCATTTTTAACTTAAAGATCCTTAACGGGGTTCAAGTCTCCTTATCCAAGATGGTTAGGTGTCTGCGGATCATTCTTTATTCCAAGGTCTCTTTATAGAACAACATTATTGATAGAGCTAGAAAAGCGTCATTAGAGCATTACACCTGCAAAGGAAAGTAGGCAAGATCTGGGATTTTAGACCGACCAACTATCACATTTTGGCTCCATAGGACCTTTGGGAATCAACTTTGCTTGCTTAAATACTCTGCTCTTTTGGAAATATATTTGCACATTAAATTAAAAATGGATACCTTATATAAAAAGCATCAAATATGTTTTGCGAGGATTGACAATTAAACCACAGGATGAGCACCATTCTTTTGTAAACTTTAGAGTCTGTTTACGTCTCACACAGAGAGTGTGCAGATCAAAGCCTGAAACCATGGCCAGATCATCTGCATAACCATAGTCCATAAAACCACGTCTCTGCAGATCTACTAACAGGTCCTCTACTACGGTATTCCATAAAGAGGCTGAGAGTGTTCTCTCTTGTGGTGTGGCTCTGTTTACCACTCTTGACATATGAATCTCAATTAGAGAGACGATAATTATTCTCCTTGTCAAAAGTACAGTAACGAATTTCGTAGCATTGCGCTTTTTAAGGATCCTAACAACAGCTTCCGAATGGACATAGTAGCCTCCTCGTCAATGAAACCAGCCAAAGAGTAAACTTTGTCAGCCAGAGCTTTTTTAATGTTCCCCACTAGAGTTTATTACAGTCTCCGTGGACCTACCTCTTGTGAAGACATATTGACCTCTACTGGCAAATAACCATCTGCTTAGATGTAAAAAACTAAGTTAATGCAGTTGAAATAAGGAATGGATAAAAAGGAATATAAAATAAGCTGAATAAAGCCTATTTACTGTTCCCTTTGTTATGTTAGGACTCTAAGTTTTAGTTAAAGGTAACTTTAGCGAAAGTGATCTTTAAAGTCGCCTTTAACTTCTTTTCGTTATTACAACTTACAGTAAAAATAAAGTTAACTTTTTCAAAAATATGGCAGTGGCGGAGCAATGTCGATAACACTGCTCAAATTAAACAAGTTTTATTTAAACGCAGTGGCAACTGCAGGCTTCCTTTTTTTGTTGCATTTGCTCACTTTGTTTACATTCGAAGTTGCCATAATGAAAATAATATATAAAATGGCAAGTTCAAACATAAGTGAACTTTAAAAGTTAAAGCTAGGATGATCCTCCGTTTAGCTTTACGCTCACTTCTACCATATTGTCCACTTATAATAATGAAAAACAATTTATCTACCCGTTAGTTATTTATTGGAACCTGTGTTCGTTATGTCCATCAATGTAACTTCCTCCGGGTTTAAAAATGTAACAATTCCTACTGACTTGATTTTCAGATTTAATTTGAATTTGAATATTTTTCCATACACAAAGTTCCACGTACTCAACTTACTCGTTTGGAAAACTCATGTTTAAACATCAGAAACTGGAATAATTTAAAATTTTAAAGCAAATGTAATGTGATGCAATATTAAAAACGTTTTGCATATTCTACACATCATAAATACGAAACTTTTTTTAGTTGCTTGTATGTACTCATAATATCTATTTGCCACTAGTTGGGGGTGTCATGGCATTGTAGTGCGAGCATTTTTTTCTAACGCTATGTAAAAAACTGTTAAATATTCATTTATTACCTTGAATCCTTTTCAGTCTAAGCATAAATGTAGAATATTTGTTTCTTTTTCTATAAAATTTAAAAATAGTGAACATAAGCAATAGATGCTGATATAACAATAAATTTAAATGGAAAAATAATACTCTGCTACAAAATAAAACATGAAATACACCCAGCTAATGAGTTGTGAGTTTTAGTGGGTAGAACTCAAAAATACTTTTTTTTATATTTCTTGAACACTCAAAACTTGTTTTATTGGACAAAAACTGTTATTTTGTACTTTACGCACAAATTTATTGGTTCTGAGGAGAAATGGACCTTTAAAACGGTTTATATATATATATATATATACTATTTGACTTAATGTTCTATGAAGTTTGATGAAGTAAACTTGGCAAATGCGAATGTTTTCCAATTTTTTTCAAATTTGTCCATTCATAGTAGCAAACTTTAATTAAAAAATATAAAATATGTGGTGACATTCTTAAACTGCATTTTCTTGTGAAGAATTTGACACTTCGTTTGATAAAATATTTAAATAGTATGACAGTCGTGTTATATTTTTTAAATATACTTTTTTTTCAATAGAACTTTCAGTTAAAAAATTTTCAGAATTTTTGAGGAATTTGATTGTTTTGTTGGAAAATGTGTCAATTTCACGTTTGAGCAGCCACCAGAAGCCGCCCAAACGTGAGATTGATACATTTTCCAATAAACAATCAAGATTCATCAAAAATTCTGAAAATTTTTGATCTTAAAGTTCATTTGATAAGATGACATATATCAAAAATATAACACGACTGTTGTACTATTTATATAAGAACTATGGTAATTTTTGACCAATTTTATCAAACGAAGTGTCAAACTCTTCACAAGAGAATACGCCTTAAGAATGTCATCACTTATTTTATATTTTTTAAAGAAAATTTTGCAATTAGGAATAGCTAAACTTGAAAAAAAAAATGAGAAAAAAATCATATTTTCCAAGTTTACCTGATCAAAACTCATAACATGTAAGTTTGAAACACATGCTTATGTATACCATTTTAAAAGCTCATCTGTTCCCTTTTCAAAAAACTTTGGATTTTGAAAATAGTTAAAAAAATATTTAGGTAGTCAATAATTTTGTGTGGAAAGATCAAAAATACCGTTTTTGTCAAATAAAACATGTTTGGAGGGTTCGAAAAATATAAAAAAAATATTTTTGAGTTCTACTCAACAAAACTCACAACCTACGCTATGTTATTAGTTGGGTGTATTTTCATTGTCGTACCATGTTATTTATTGCTTGGTGGGTATATTTTCTTATTTTAATAAATATAAAAAGTTATTTGTGTTGGAAACGTAAAAAATTTATTGTAAACACTAAGTGACACCAATGTCTCTATGATCCGTAGGCGAATTTTTTTTACTTACATACAGAGGTTACGATTCCCTACTATTACGATAATTTACTTACTTTTTATTGTATTGTTGATTATGCTTTGCGAGTAAGCAAGTGAGCAAATAAATACTGCAAGAATAAATGTAAACAAAATACACAGACGAAACAACGATTTCTCGAACACGAATATTCGCCTTCATCAGCGTTGCCATTTGCAAAGTTTTCCGTTTTTCCAAGTTTTTTGAGATGCGAAAAAGTTTTCATTAAAGTTGTTTTCTAAGAAAACAAGTTTTTTCGAAAAATTCAAAATTTCAATCAATTCAACAATAACACGATATATTTACATTTTTAAATAAAATATTGTGTATTTTATTAGTCCCGGGCAAAAGTAGCAAAGAAACACGAAGAAAGGGCACCGGTCTCCGGTATTTCCTTTAAAAATGTTGATACTTTTGTAGAAAACAAGTTTTTTTTGTAAAAAAAAAGGTTTTTCCCGGAAATAAAAAGTTTAAAAAAAAAAATTATTGGCAACGATGGTTGCCACATGCAGGCAAAGCAGGCGACAGAGTGAGTAAAAGTTCAGTAAGACACGTTATGTTACAAAAATTACAATTACGTTACAAAACTCAGTCGAACAATTAGCTAGTAATTATTACTGTTTATGCAAAGGGTGTGAACAGAGGAAAAACAAACATAGCAATTGTTGTTGTATACATAAAGTTGTGAACAGTGGCACACAGAAATGTGCGAATAATAGAGAATTTTAATTAAAACTAAACAAAAATTTATTTTTATTTTATTTGCAATCTACGAGCTCCTATTATTGACGTTTTTAAAAGGCAAAAACATATCAATATATTCCGATCGTTTCTTCTGTTTTACTGTATTACTTTTAACATCTTATCTCATGATTATGGTCTAGAATTCTCTATGGATTATCATATTTTTTTCCTAATTTAGAGATTATTGGTCTCCAAAAATGGATATGGGGTACCTTGTATATCAAACGTTATACCAAGGCCTCGGTTTGAAGATATACGTAGAAGTCTTCATTTTTGCATCAATGAAGATGTTCAAAATAAAATTTTATTACTTTATTGTAGCAAATTGTTTATTTTATTAAAAGCTAGACTTTAATACCTAAAATACTAGAAGGAATTACTTTTATCTTAATTTTAACCTAAATTTTTGTACGACAATATATTTTAGTAATTTCATGAATTTTAGCCTAAACTGTATAAAAATTTTTAGTTCATATATTTATTTTATTAATTTATTTCTGTGTTATTATAAAACAAACAATTTTTTAATGTTTTTAATAAAACAAGTGAAAAATAAGAAAAAGATTCAGATGTCTCCGTAGGTACCCACAAGGAGAACCCTGAGTAAATTTAAAATTCAATGGCCTAATACATATATGAAAATGTTATCCCTTGTATTTAATAGAAAATCCCTTAAGGTCAAGCATTCCATTTAACCCATTTGTAATTGAATATAGAAGTTTTGTTTAGTGTTTTCTGGAGACACCATGGGAAAATTTTTCGGTTGACTTTTGTTTGAGGTTTAGCGATTAATTACTGTTCTTTCAAATGATCTGCTAAATACTATCTTGAAGATATATCGGGACTTTGTGCAAGAGTATTAAGCCTGTGGGGACTTTGTTTGCCAAAATATATTGCCATACTAAGACTTTTGCTGTCAACTGTATGTCCCAAGAAAAAATTAAATGTAAAATAATTCAAAATGATAACTTTGCTATTGGTCGTGAACGGATTAAATCCGTCTTACTCGTATATTTATTAATCTCTTGAGTCTCAGGGTACTTACGATATGTAAGTGATACCTCGAAATCATATATAACAAAAAAACGAAGCACGCGGTTGCCACTGCGTTAAAAAACTTGTATAATTGAGCAGCTTTATCGACATCGCTCCGGCACAGCCATATTTTTGAAAAATTTTATCTGTAAGTTGTAATAACAAAAATAAGTTAAAGGTAACTTTACAGTCCCCTTTCGCTAAAGGTACCTTTAACTAAACCCAAGTTTAACGGCAAGTTGTAATAATGGCCCTAAGGGCCACTATTATAACTTGTCATTAACTAAAGATTTTAACGGACAGATAAATTGTTTTCCATTATTGTAAGTGGACAATAAGCTTCTACCTTATTATGAGCGTTAAGCTAAAGGGAGGATCATCCTACCTTTAACTTTTAAAGTTACGTTTATGTTTGAATTTGCCATATTATACGAGTATATTATAAAAATAAGCAAATAAAACAAAAAAGAAGGCCGCTGTTGCGACATTGCTCCGTCATTGCCATACTTTTGGAGAAATTTAACTTTATTTTATCATTAGGTTGAAATAACGAAAAGAAGTTAGAGGTGACTGTAAAGTTCACTTTAGCTATAGTTACCTTTAACTAAACCCAAGTTTAACAGGAAGTTTTAATAATGGCCCTAAGTGTAAAATTTAGTACTTGACATTGTTTTGTTTACTGTAACAAGGATACAAGCGGCAATTTTTAATTTGTATATCGAAACAGCAAATCAGTCCCTCGTTAACTAGACTAAAATAATACACAATTTTTATTTCCTTTATGTGCATACATACGCACATACATAATAGGTCATTGCAATCTTTCAGAAGGATTACGACATAGCTTTTCACACCACTGTCGTGTGTGTCAATGCTATCCATAAGCGGAGGTACATACATAACATAACATACATAATTGGTCATTACAACCCTTTAGTCAAGATTACCCAATAGTTTTTCACACCACTCATGTATAAAATTAACACTCACAACATGAGTGGTGTGAGAAACTAGGCCGTAATTCCAACTGAAGGGTTTAATGGCCAATTAGGTATGTATGTACTTAGGTTGTGTGCGTTAATTTTTGCATATGAGTGGCGAGACCTACAGTTTAAAGTCGACTCCGCATGACAGATTTTTGTTTGAGAAACTTTCCATTGCAATTTATTTTACTCTCAGAGATTTTGCCCGAAATCTGCTGAGAGAAAGTTGCCAAAGAAATATTTTTTCAAATTTTCGTTTTGATGTCAGACCTGGGATTTGAACCGAGGCCTCACGTCTAATAAACCAACACACTACCTACTAGACAAGCGGAAATACATACGCCTAAAATCGACTCGAAAAGTGAGTTTTTGCCAGAAGACTACTGTCATAAATCTGTCGACTTTAAACTGTAGGTCCCGCCACTCATGTATAAAATTAACACACGCAGCATAAGTGGTGTGAGAAGCTAGGTTGCCATCCTGACTGAAGGGTTGTAATGATTTATGTATGTATGTATGTAATTATCTTTTATTTTTATCGTATGAATCCCAGAAACTGTTAACACGAAACCAATTGTAATAAGTTCGGTGCCATGCTAGTGAGTAGTGTTCTAGTGGGTAGTAGTAAATGCGATTATTGTTTTAACTACCCTTTTACATTATAATTGTTTTAATATAATTATTAATTACATTGTTGTTCATATCAAAAATAAATAAACCTTTATTGTCTAGCACAAGTTAAATTACTATTTACCTGCCACCATTGCGGTCCATTCGCGAACACGTTCTATTATGTAAATAAAATAGTCGTATTAAATCGTATCGTTTACTTTAATTAAATTTTTTATTGTTTTATGAAATGCGTCATCAAATTGCCGATATCAATAACATTTTATTTTGCATAATAAATTAAACGAAATTTGTTGCATTTAAAATATTTAAAAAAAATTTTTTAGTTTCCCTTACTAAAACAATGTAAAGGCGTGCATTGACTACAGGCCTTGACTATAATAACTACACTCGATTTCTGTTATCGTCTAATGCACTTTATGGGTAGAGTTATAGATACTAAATTCTGTACCAATTTAAAATTGTGCCTATTTACGCAGCCCTAAAAATGATGAAAAAATATACGTAGCGCTGTTCTAAAGCTATGAGAGTTCCCTACTTTAAATTCATCATTGTAATAGCACTACCTTTGATGACCTTTATATTACCATCGTTTTTATCAGTCACTACCACGCTTTGGAAGAAGCCACAAAGAAATCTACAATCCGATTGATTGTCTTCGCTATTGCTTGCCAGTGTAAACTCCTCATAACAACACAATATTATCCAGACTCTGAGGAAAATCTTTCTGAGTTTTCCAAGCCGTAATGCGCTCAATGATCCACCTAATGAGATGGTACGATACTGCGTAGGACCTATTTCTATGCTTATTTCTTACGTTTCATTATTGTAATGGTACTGGTCATTAAAACTTCTTCTACATCTTATGTTGTGTGTGTTAATTTTATACATGAGATGCGGGGCCTTCATTTGAAAGTCGACTCCGAAGGAAAGATTTTTGAGAAAGTTTTCATGGCAATTTTATTTACTCCCAGAGTTTTTGCCAGAAAACTGCTGAGAGGAAGTCGCAGAAGAAATATTTTTCATTTTTCGACTTGTTGGAGATGTCTGACCTGGGGTTTGAACCGCGGCCTTACGTCTAATAAGCCAACACACTACCTACTAGATTATTCTGCTTTTTGCAATTTGGAAATGTATTATTTTAGGGGCGCATATATCCCTTCTATCTTCTCCTCCTCTTCGTTTCTTTCTATGGCACAGATGCCCGGAACATAGTAGAGACGGGTATTGTGTCGACGTATACGGTGTAGAAAGTTCATGCAACTCCTGACGGAATTTGATTGGACGAGATGGGCGCAATAGAGCTTTGATTTCAGCTTCACTGTCCACACATGTAATCTATTTCGATGGTGGGAGGTTATTGCTGGTTCAATAACAAAAATCTCCACCTATAATAAGATGGAGTGATTAGGTAATCTGTGTGACCTGTTCAGTGCCAGTTTATCGGAATAGAACTCAGAACTACTTTTATATTGCATTTTTTAGCAATCGGTGAAGATCGTTATATCCCCGTCACCGATGACAGCTTCAGCAGAACATTTTTCCCGTATGGGAGTGTGAGCCTCTACTTCATGCAGTAGTGGTGCCCAACCTCTGTATTCGAGCCTTAACTTTTTTTGTGTTGGCGACATTTTTTGATCACATTAAAGACGGCGGATTATGTGCCAGAAAATGATGATATGCGAAAAGCATTAATTTTTTGCTTTCATGCTTTCATTTGAAGAAAAATCCTAGAGAGTCACATGGAATGCTTGTGGTATTAAGCAAACAAATTTCCTAATTTTTGGCCTAGTCTTTCGATGTCAATATATTTTTTATGTCATTTAAAAATTTGTAATTTTACGTGCGGTGGATAAAATTATACTGCTTTACAATACGTAGGATATTTTTCTACTATTGTTTTGTAAAATTGCTAAAAAATAAGAAAAGTTCCTTTATTTATGTTTGAACATGAAATTGCTCTTCCTTATTAACTAACATATTACTTTTCCCCCTCAATTATCAGTACCTAAGAAGGATATGCTTTTAAATAAATTAAAGCATAAGTAGTATTATGTTGTTTGTATCATATGTTCGTCTCAAACCTACGAGACACAAGGCGTTAATTTAGTACTTATAACATGGCATCCAGGAACGTAAAATATTATAATAAATGTGTATTGAACACAAAAGGGAAATGCATAAGAACAATGTTGGAAATTTAATGCTGCATTATGCCCAATAAAAATATGCCACTTCGGTGATTGTCCTAGAAAGAAAGTGACTATTAATATTCTGCAAAGTGCACTAAGAAATGACTCAAAAATAATGATATCAATGTTTTATAGTGGTCTGGACCATCTTCAGATGAAAATCTAATTGAAAACTTGTGAAATACAGGAAAACAACAATCAGGCTGCCACAAACTGTATGAATTCAGTATGACAAAATGCTGTTGACCATATGATTAGTTCAGCGTTTTTCAGGCGGAGACTTTGGCAATTGAACAAGCTTCAGGTATGATTGAAAGCAGGAGGATCATATGTGTGAATAGTCAAACATCAATCAAAGCGCTGGGATTCCACATCATCAAATAAAATGGCGCCAGAAGTTGAATTTAATTTCCACACCATATACGTCGACACAACACCCGCCTTTACTGGATTAGCGGCCATTGTGGCATAGAGAGGAACGAAAAGACTGTCACGTTAGGATCAGAAATGTCTAAGGAAGAGACGATAGAGTGGATATTTGCAGCCCTACTGAAAAATACAAAATACTTTAACATACTTTAGGATATTTAACATATTGGAATCAAATCGTTGGTTGCCGAATGTTAAAACTGCTGTGTTCAGCAGTGGGCAACAGGAAAACCAAGGACCTACTATAGTTCAACAATAGAAAGGTTTGCACTCTAATCTAAATTCTAACGGGAGACTTCGCTATGAGCAGTTTGGCTGACAAGCTCGATCTGCCCCAAGATTGGTACCACACCTTTTATGGGAGTGCCCTGCATTTCACAACAGACATCATCGGTTTTTGGGTAACAAAACTTTTGAAGATCTGGGCATGGTGCAAGATTTTATGATATGTTATCCTAAAATAAGCTTAAACTGTAAATTAACACATATTAATTACATTTTCTTAGTGTATGAATGAAGAATTTTATTTCTATTAATGTGTCAGTCCATATTTCTCTCCTCAAAATCACAAAATATTTTATGTTGTTTTTAACTGAAATCAATTATTCGTCTTGATATTGAATTAACAATTATTAACACAAAGGAAAATTCTTATGGAGGACGTACGCAATCGAAAGAAGTTTATTATAAATATTATCGTTCGTTTTCATACAAATAACTACTCTTAACTGATTTTTTTATTCTGAATATACGGTGCGACAGTTAAAATACACCTAGCTAATGACATAGTGTTGGTTGTGAGTTTTGTAAGTAGTCTTGTAAGTGGAAATCAAATTTTTTTTTATATTTATCAAACCCTCCAAACTTCTTTTATTTGACACAAACGGTATTTTTTATATTTTCACACAAAATTATTGACTACCAAAATATTTTTTAACCCCATTTTCTAAATTCAGAGTTTTTTGAAAAGGGGACAGATGAGCCTTTGAAATGGTATACACAAACATATGGTTCAAACTTACATATTATAAGTTTAATCGGGTAAATTTTGAAAATATAATTTTTTTCGCATTTTTTCTAGTTTATGAAATGAATGAAATTTTATTTCAAAAATTTTCAAAAGTTTTGATGGATCTTGATTGTTTATCGCAAGAGATATCAATATCACGTTTCCACGACTACCAGAAATCGGTTATATTTCCGTTTTTTAAAATATTATTATTTCGCTTTGCGCAAACATTGATCAACTTCCGGTGGTCGTGCAAACGTGAAATTGGCACATTTTCAGACAAACAATCAAGATCCATCAAAAAATCTGAAAAGTTTCAAAACTTAAGTTCAACTGAAAAAATATGTATATGAAAAATAAACTCGACTGTTAGACTCTTTATAGAATAACTACTGTAATTTTTGTCCGATTTGATCAAACGAAGTGTCAATCTCTTCACAAGATAATATTTCATATTTTTTAATTAAAGTTTAAATAAACTGATAAATTTGAAAAATATGAAAAAAATTCGTCAAATTTTTCAAATTTTCATCATCAAACCACATAGCATATTAAGTCAAATAATATATATATGTATATAAGTGTACATATATAATACATATAAGGTTTAAATTTTGGACATCGGTTCAGAAATGTTCGTGTAACCAATAAATTTGTCCGTAAAGTAAAAAAAGCAGTTTTTGTCAAATAAAAAAAGTTTGAATGGTTCAAGAAATATAAATTTTTTTTTATATCTTCTGAACGAAACTCACAACCTACACTATGGCATTAGCTTGTTGTACTTAATTTTTTTATTATGTCGCATAGTGTTATTTATTAAATAAATTTACCTTCCAAAAGATGAAAATAAAATATATAATTTTTACGAAAAAATTAAACGTAAGGTTTTAGAAAAAAAAACTTTTCGAACTAATTGAAAAACCACTGGCAACGGCATGAAATAAAGATAATCAATCAGATGAAAAGTAAATAAAAAATTTCCTTGAAACTGATGCTAAAACCTTTTATAATTCCCAGCAAATGCGGAATATTAATGCAAAGAAAAACTACCTTTTAGGACGAAAGTAAATGACATATCTGATGAATACTTAAATTTTTTTTATATAAATGAGTAATTCAATATGATCATACCAAAATGGTATTGTTATTTCAGCCAAGCCACTATTGCGGTTTCTTTGTGGATCCCTTTATCTATCATTTGAATATAATAGTGTATGGAAGCATTTCCACAGATTTGAGAAATGCCCCTGATCCTCTAGAGAAATTTAAAAAAAGAAGAATATTTTCAAAGAAAACTTTCCATATAAAACATCACCTTATAACAATGTCGCTAATGTTATATTAATCGGCCATGGAGCCTTTATATGAAGTATATGTGCTAAAGTAATAAGATTTTTCATATGGATACTCAGAAACAGCTAACTGTACTCTGTTAAAGGATAATTTTGTTCTGTTAAGTGCAAATTTTGCTTTGTTAACGCCTGGCACTACTAAAATGTTTGGATTGCGTCTTGGATTTTTAAATTCGAATTCATTCTCACACCACACCACTTTCACTTAACCAATCCTGGTGTTACAAACACAATAAACGGAACACAGTAATTACAGGTTAGGTTAGGTTAGGTTAGAGGACGTGTACTTGTCAATCAAGACAAGTACAGTACCCGGAAGTCGAATTGACCCATTGTTCAACGTCCTAGTTTCTCACACCACTTATGTTGTGTGTGTTAGTTTTATACATGAGTGGTGGGACCTACAGTTTAAAGTCGACTCCGAACGACAGATTTTTATTTATTGAGAAAGTTTTCATGGCAATTTTTATTTACTCTCAGAGTTTTTGCCAGAAATCTACTGAGAGGAAGTCGCCGAAGAAAATACTTTTTGTATTTTGTCTTTGATGCTTGGCCTGGGGCTCGAACCCATGGCTTTTGCATCTAATAAGCCAACACACAACCTACTAGACTACGGCGACTTCAAAAAACACAACTATTTTGTAATTGCAGCTTAGGGTACGTAGCATATGTATTAATTATAATAAAGACAGCAGCAGTAAAGCATAACCAAAAGAAATAAAAAGTAAACCATTCATTAATACTTTATCAATGGTGCGTTATATACAATACATCGTGCTTTTAAAAGCTCTGTGTCATGTATGTTATTGCATTGGCAACACTAATCCTCTCAATGTCAGCATAAATGCTCTCACTTTTAGCACCAATTTTCTTATTGCTGCGAAAATAACTTTGTGTGTTGTCGCGCTTTAATATACTCACTTCACATTAATGCATTTGCTGCGTTGCATTTATTGTGTCTACATTTGAGAAACTAATACATTCTATGAAAACAATTTTCTTTAAAAAATTATTTTTTAAGTATAATTTTACAATAAATTTTATTCTCTTTTGCGAAGCATGTTGAGGCCTTGAAAAGGGCCGATAGTGTCAACATCCGTGGATTGCTTTCAAAGTGCATAAGCAGCAGCCTTTGATGACAAAGAACCTAAAAGAATAATAAAATTACTATTAGTAATTATTATTTATTATTAATAAATACTGGTCCATCCAGCATTTTTTAAGACGATAAGTTTTCTTAACATTTTTTTATTATGATAGAAGGATCCATGACAATTATGTGTGAAACAAAATATACGGTTACTGCTCGCCACGTCTTCGGTGGCATGCCCTTATCCGATGTTCCATATTTTCAATGACTCTGAGGCATAATTTAGGTTTAATGCCGTTAATATGCCGAATGATCTCATCCCAAACCAAAACTAGCGAGAAAACTTTAAATACAGAAACACAAAACCAAAAGTTAAAAAATATTTATTTTCAACAAATAAAGTAAAATTTTTAAAGTCTTTCTTTCATTGTGGTAAACTTTACCACATATATGATTGTGATGCATGATCAGGAACGTGATCGACGTTGTTTAGCTGTAAGCCTATATACACACATAATTGGTTTTTTATACATGATTGTCAAATGCTTAGCGCATGCATTTATCTAAAAAATATGAAAAATATATCTTCGATGACTTCCACTAACTATGAGCGTTGTGAAATTGCCATGAAAAGTTTCTTAAAAATCTGTCGGTTGGTTTGATACTTACTGTAGGGCTGTAATGATCTCTTATATATGTATCAGAGATCAGGAATGAGTATTCAAAAAGATGAATAGAATTGAATCATACTCATAATTTCTGGTACTTGTACGCATTCATAATTATTTTAATATTATACTCATACTACTCATATTCAAAGTTTGAACTACTCATCGCACTCATACTTAACAATACGTACGATGTTGTTGATTCAGACTCTACATGACTCATTTACAAGAATCACAAAATAAGTATGATTCGCGTACGAACACTACAATACTCACTAGAAGGTTACGTGTTTGCTTTGCTTGCTGTCTTTTTCGTTATTCTTTTTTGTAAATGGAGCAACAACTAAGACTGTAAATTTTTATGAATGATTCGAATAACTCGAATCATTTATAAGTATTATAAGTATTTTCCTAAAGTTATGAATCCGAAGTCGCCGTGGTCTAGTAGGTAGTGTGTTGGCTTATTAGATAAAAAGCCAGGGTTCGAGCCAGCCCCAGGCCAGACATCAAAATAAAATACAAAAAGTATTTCTTCGGCGACTTCCTCTCAGAAGATTTCTGGCAAAAACTCTGAGAGTAAATAAAAATTGCCATGAAAAGTTTCTCAAAAATCTGTCGTTCGGAGTCGACTTTAAACTGTAGGTCCCGCCGCTAATGTATAAAATTAACACACACAACATAAGTGGTGTGAGAAACTAGGTCGTAATCCTGACTGAAGGGTTGTAATGACCAATTATGTATGTATGTATGTATGAATCCGAATAAGTAGGCATATGAATCAAACATATTTCGAATGCTATGAGTCAAGGTTGTACTCATACTCATACTTATAAATCAACATTGTAGTGAGTACGAATGAAGTTAAATTTCAATACTGTTGACTCACTCAAACTCACAATTTCATAAGTACTTATGAGCAGCGAAAAAACTATTCATTGCTGATCTCTGATATGTATGTACTTTTTCTATACGCCCCAAATCACTAAGCGCTTCCAAATTGGCACTGCAGCCGTAAATGAATTAACTGCGAATTCAAACTATAGATTTGGAAGATTTTTCATGGCAATTAGTGTACTCTTATAGCGATTTCAACTAAGCCAAAAGCTTAAGAATATTTTATTTCTGACAATAAATTACGTACCTATTGTTATCAGCGTACTTTTGGAGTACGTAGAATTTTTTCCTCTGGATTAATTATGCTCACAAATGTTTAAAAATCCTTTCGCTACCATTATTCTATCCATCACTAAATACTAATACATAAAATTTGACTTTTGTTGTAGAAAATTTAGGTTTCAACCTTTTTTGTCACAACAACCTCAAAGTAAATAAAAAATGTCAATCAATCAAATTGAGTTGACAGAGTATACATACACTGGCGAGCAAAAGTGGTATATAATATTAAAAAAAATTTGAACTTAATATTTGTATATTATATTATTTATTAAAAATAAAAACAATCCATATGTTAAATATTAACTTAAACTATTCTCTAATAAAAGAAAAGCTTTTAAGTAGAATTATTTGCTTTAAAATAGAAAAGACAGCTTAAATGTTATTTGACATCATTTATTCAGTATTCCTCGCATCTCTGTTCCATTTACTCTCACTCTTGTTTATAGTATTTGCTGATGATTTCGGAGTTCTGACCTTATATTTTCGTAACAATCGCTTAAGTAGCCGTGTGCCATCACCATTTAGAAATCTTGGATGACCTCCAGGATATTTGGATTGCTTTGCACATCCTTTTTGTGCTTGAAAGTACTGTCGGATGTGAAATGCTCACTTTTCCAGCAATTTTTTTTTTGAAGAGTAGCCTTTTTCAGCTAGTGCGACTTTTTTGCTTTCAATTTTAATTGAAATTTTCTTAATTTTCTGTTTTTTGTTTATAAATTGCAAGCAAAGTATCTGGAATAATTTGAATATATTTCCCTCGCGACTAGAGCTTGAATAAAAAAAATTTTGTAAAAAGAGTCGAAAAAATTCTAAGTAAAGGTACCTTAAAAACAGAAAAGCGAATCGGGCAAACGTAGATGATTGAACAAATTTGATGATTTATTTATTTATTTATTATTAGTCATAGCACAACAAGATAATAATCTTATAAATGAAAGTGCTATGGGAATACAGTCAACCCTTCTATAACGCGGCAAGCGCGAAACGAGCTATATGGAAACCGCGCTATAAGAAACTGGGATTTAATCGTACAAACCAGGCTAATTCGTAGCGTGTTCTATGGAAACCGTCTACAGCGTTGTATGGAAATCGCGCTATAAGAAACTCGGAATTAGTACAAATCACACCTTTCCTACTACCGCGTTATATGGAGACGAAGAAATATAAAAGAAAAGATAAATAATAAATTATTTTTTATGGAATTAAAGAGTTCATATTAGAATGTTTTTCAACAAAACACTTGTAATTTAGATATGAGTCGCCTAACTCGTCTTCTCTTAATGGGCAAAATGTCTTCCTCACTTGGTTCATCTTCATTTTTCATTGAAGCTTTCTTTTAAACTTTGCACTGCGCACTGTCAAACGATCAGTTTGAATGAAATGAAGTTCTAATTTCCTTTTCACATCTTGCAAATCGAGATTTGGCACCCATTCGTTTTCCTTATTTTCGTTTACCAATGCATTTGAAGTGGGTGCATCAACTGAAGCCGATTTCATAGACGATTATGCGATAAGCTGGCATGTTTATGTAAATATGTTGTTTATGTATCTTGGCTGAGCTTTTGCGTCGAAAATAAAACTATTAAATATATATATATATTATTATATTAAATATATTATTATATTAAATATTAAACCCTCTTACAATATCTAGTTACTAGAATCATTCATAAGCTGTGCGGAAGGAACTTTTGAGATGTTGTTGAACGGAAACAGCGCTGTAAGAGTACTGCGTTATAGGAGTGCTCCGCGTTATTTGGAAACCGTATTCTGAGAGTATCGTGTTATAGGAGGGTTGACTGTACATCTAAGAGAGAAAATAATAACAAATCATTGATTATATATGTAATGAAAAATGGAGTAATAAAAATTAATAAGAACATGTTAAAATCTCGGGAAATAGCAATCGATACAAAAAATAAGGATAAAAAAGAAACGAATATATGTAAAAATAAATTAGGAAACATACAAAGAACGGTATAAACAAATATAAGGAAATATACAAACAAAGTAAAAATATATACATATACTGAGATACAATGAAATTTAAAGACTAATTTAAAAAAATTAAAAATTAAAAATAATAATCATTAATAGAAATAAAGACTAAAAAGGTACAAAGAAAAAAATCAAAAAAATATGCTAAAAACTACTTAAACAGATTATATAACTCCCTTTTGATCTTAATTGCCTTGACTATATTCTGAATATAATTAAGTAAAGTATTCCAAAGGCTGATGGTGTATATAAAAAACTGGCGTGGTGACAAGAGTCCTATGTCTGTGTTGCATAATTTTCATACCGCGTTTGGATCTTGCAAATCTTATTCTACTAAATAAGTATATTGGCTGTTTTAAAGTAATAATGTTATGGAGGTGAATAAAGCATTTAATATTTAATAGATTATCAAATTAACTCTAAATATTTGGTAAGAAAATTGTGATATATGGTCTCGATGTCCCTTAATATACACATATCTGGCTATACTATTATAAGCCAGGTTGAGTTTCCGCTTATCATCAGTGTCACAGTTAGTGAAAATGTCAGATCCGTATAAAAGAACAGGTTAGAAGAACAAATAAGTTTTAGCCAGTTGCATACGTATGGCAAAGGGAGTCGAATCTATAACAGCCCATAAGTTTATAAGCATACCGTAAACTTTACCAATGATGACATTAATGTATTTAAACCACAATACCCAGATTGGATGCTGATTCCACAAAATTAATTTTATTCCCCCTGATAATAATATCTGGCACAACAAATGCTCTCTTAGTCCTGGAGAGTAATAAACATTTAGATTCAGAGGGATTTATACAAAGTTCGTTGGCCCTAGCCCAGTTGTCAATTTCTCGTAAATCACAGTTGATGGTGTCTGTACATAGTTGGATATTCTCAATACGTGTGCTCCTATAAAGCTGAACGTCATTAGCGTACATATGTGAGCTACAATTATCCAAAACACCAGATAGGTCGTTAATGTACATACAGAACAGAGGAACGATTAGCGAATTCCAGATCTAGCCATTTAGATAAAGGGGTTTCTTTAATATTTGCGATTAATGTTTTTCTTTGTTGTTTTATAATTAGTCGTTAGAGAAATTATTTCTCACTTGTTGTATTTAAAATATTTCGTAAATATTGTTTAACCACTTATGTTCTCCACTGTACATATTTGCATATATCATTTGTGTAAAAAATATTATGTTTACATATGTAATTTTCTGTACAATCTGCCATTAAATATGTGCATTTTATTATGCGACTATTGATTCTGGCTATTGTTGATGAAGAAATATCAACAAAGAAATCAAAGTTATTTGTTAAATACATTCACATTTCATATGCCGAACTTTATTAAAATACAAATTTGTTTAAGGTTAGTTATTATATATTCCAACGACGAAATATTTCATTTAATTGTTGGAAATGTAAGGAAGCAAAATTCGACCACAAAGAAATCGTGTGCACCTTGATTCATTCCGCATTATCTCTGTTTATTATTCCAAAATGCTACGGCATGAGAGGTAAATGAAAAGGCGTACCAAATTACACAAACAACTCTTGGAAGCCTAAATATTTAGGCAAATTTTATAACTTATTGTCCATTTTCCCCTTCATACCTTTTATCATATGTAGTATTTTATCAAGATGATGTTGATGGATGACTTTCGATATGACAATCAAACAATGGCTAGAACGTTCTCCAACAGCTTAGCATAAATCCTGCAAAAAATTCTGTTTTACTTGCGCATATGGTAGATATATTATGCAGGATATGTAGATATACACATTCATATAAAGGTTCCTTTATAAAGCGCTTTCTATATTTAAATTTAAATAAAACAAAGTGTCTGTGAAATATTCTTTGATGACATTATATGTGCAATATAACATCATTCAAATTTTCGCCATGGTTTGTGCCTATCTTAACTGTTCCATTTTCTAAGGCTTAGACGTATAAATCAGATGGAATTTAACCGTTATGTTGGCCTTGTAACCGATGTGGTTTTTTTGATTATTTGTAAATTTTCATTCGTTTGAAATGCATCGTTTAAATTTCTACCACGTTTTCTCTGAGTGGAGTGCATCGGAATTGTTCAAATTCCTATGACTCTAGCACATAAATCAGGCTGATGGCATGGAGTATTCAGTCTTTGAGGACGGCTCATGCGACTTAATAAGAAACTTCATAAGAAAAAGTCTAACGGTTCACTTCACCTCCCCGTGAGATGAAAGTGCCATTAAATCGCTCGTGCAGAATTTCCAATATGTAGCACGTAGCTCTGTACTGTTGAAACCAAATGTCGTTGGTGTACAGGCCCTCTAATTCAGGCTAAAGAAGTTGATATCATCGACGATGATGATTGATGATCATCAAAGTGCAGTGCTAACTAGAGTTGGGTAGTTCGCGAACGAACTAGTTCAATTGAACTATTCACACAACTGAACTAAAAGAGCCGCTCATAATAATGAGCTCTTTTAGCTCCGTAGTTCAGTTGGCTCTTGTTCTCGTTTCTTATTCGTTCTTTTATTTTGTTTATCGTTCTCATGTGTGTAGTTCACGAACGAACTATATAGTTCAATTGAACTATTCAACGAGAGTTGTGTAGTTCACGAACGAACTAGTTCAATTGAACTATTCAACGAGAGTTGTGTAGTTCACGAACGAACTAGTTCAATTGAACTATTCATACAACTGAACTAAAAGAGCCAACTGAACTAATGAGTTCTTTTAGCTCCGTAGTTCAGTTGGCTCTTGTTCTCGTTTCTTATTCGTTCATTTCGTTCTTATTCGTTCTTTTCTGTTGTTTATCGTAGTGTTACATGGTAGTGCCATCATTGGCGGTGTTACCACATACTAATAAAATAACTTATGGCAACATTTTTCCTACAAAAGCGCGAAATTTGCAAAAAATAAGCAAATTAAAATAATATATTTTTTCAATTTAACTCAAAGAAGGGTTAGGCGAGAAATATCCACTGAAATTCTTATTAAATATACTTTTATAAAAACATATGTAATTTTTGACGATGTATTAAATTTAAAATTTTTTGCTTTTGAATTTCTTGAATATAATTCAAATTTTATACATTAGAAGTAATAGCACATAATAGCTAAAAAAAATTTTATAATATATTTCTTTTAATAAAATTTCTAAGTGGGCTCCATGGAAAGTTAGTGCATAGCGTAACGATTGTGAGTTTGACTCTCACAAGATAATCTGGTCTGTTACGCTAATAAGTATGTTTTTATAAATAATAGTGTCAACTAAAAATCTATAAGATTGAAAAAATTTAAATAAGACAAAAGAGATTGTAAATGTATTTATTTATATATGTATATAAATAAATTTAAATTTATATTTTTATGTTTATGTTTTTCTTAATATTTATATTTTATGTATATATTATTGTTTTTAACGATTCAATTATCAAAATTTCCGCCAATCCATTGACTTAACTTTTTGATAGAAATTCAAATTTTTCGACACTGGTAGGTCAAAAAATCTTGCCAATAATCGGAAAAGGGTTCAATTTCAAAATCTGGATTTGCAAAATTCTCGTTGAGAGTTTTCTGTAGCATTCACCCATTATGAAAAACTGCTCAATAGCTCTCTTCATGTTTATTTCTGGAAAAAAACATTCGACTTACAGAATCAGGGTAAAAATTCAAAATGAGAGTTATTTGTAATAAACATTTTTTTCTCAGGAAGAGAGCCACATATATAAATAGACAACATGGGTGAATCAAGCACTAGTTATTCGAAAGAGTTCATATTGGTATAGTGTCGGATGATTAAAGTGATCTAAGTGAATTTTTATATTTAAAAATGGCTGAAAAAAGAAAATTTAGCGCAATATAGACTCATTTCACGGCAGAAGAAGGTAATAGAGCAATGTGTAAATATTGCAAAATAAACCTAAGCATTGCTGGGGGTTCTCATGGGAATCTTTCTCGACATATGAGAACAAAACATCCGCTTACACCATTAAATCAAGAAAGACAGACTACAATCCCACCAGAGGTACTTGAAGAAGACATGCCAGACGTACAACCTTCTACCAGCCTCCAATCCAGGCAAAGTGCAACGCTCCCTCAGCAACCCCAAGAAAATATAACACAATATTTTCATAGGCCTCCACCCGTACGTACTGTTGAGCTAATCGATAGACAAGTGTTGAAAATGATAGCCAAAGGACACCATGCTCTACGAATTGTAGAAGAACCGGAATTCAAACGGCTAATAGTACTTGTCTCAAATTGTCCGGGATACACGCTTCCTACAAGAAAAACTATATCAAATAATATTATGGAAGCGGTTTATGGAGATATCTTAAGCCAAGTAAAATCTCAACTATTATCTGCTACAGCAGTCTGTTTAACTACCGATGCATGGACTTCGAAAACAAATGATGGCTACTTGGCTATAACTGCTCATTATATTAGCGAAGATATGCAACTAAAATCACATTTAATTGCATGCGACAAATATGATGACAGACATACTGCCGAAAACCTAAAAAATTTTATAAAAAAACAGGTGCAAGAGTTTGGTATTGAAAATAAAATTACGGCAATTGTGAGCGATAATGCGGCAAATATTACTGCAGCGATACGTATGGGAAATTGGAGTGGAATTAGCTGTTTTGCCCATTCATTAAACCTGATCGTGCAATTAGCACTTGCGGAGGTGAGTGATACTGTTTCTAAAGTGAAAAAAATAGTAGAATTTTTCAATAAAAGCACACAAGGTATGAAAAAGCTAAGAGAATCTCAAAGGCAAATGAAACTCCCAGAGCTAAAATTAAAGCAGGATGTTCCAACACGATGGAACTCTACGTACGACATGCTTAACAGGATTGTTGCCGTAAAAGATGCTGTAATTTCAACCCTGTCGCTCACAAAACCCGATTTATCTTTGGCACTTCAAGATTGGGAGGTTTTAGACGAACTAATACCAGTTCTCGAGCCATTTTATGAGGTTACGAAAGATATTTCAGCTGAAAAAAATGTAACCCTATCAAAAGTTTTAGTTTTGTGTAATCTATTAGAAAGTGTAATTTCTGATTTTAACGCAACTAAAAGTCAAATAAAAGTACTGATTTCCGTGATGAAAAGAGAAATTACTAATCGTTTTGGTGAACTAGAACGAAGTAGTTTATATGCAGAGAGCACAATCCTAGATCCCAGATTTAAAAAATTAGGTTTTAAAAATGACAGCTCCTATGAAAACGCTGTGAAATTATTGCGCAACAGAATCGGCCAAATTAGACTACCAAATACTGAAACACCTGATACGGAAGGAAGTATTGCTGAAGTTCCACAAAAAAATATTTGGAAAAAATTCGACATGAACTTCAGTCGACTTACAAAATCTGACAATAACATAGCTGCTGGAATTAGAGAATTCGATAAGTACCTAAACGAGGAGTACCTGGAAAGAAGGAAAGACCCTCTTGCGTGGTGGAATGAACGCAGGCATTTGTATCCAAGGGTGTACATGTATGCTTTAAAACGCCTTTGCATAGTAGCCACATCTGTACCATGTGAGCGTATTTTTTCAGCAACAGGACAAATAATAAACGAAAGAAGGACCCTCATCAAACCAAATAAAGTTTCCACTCTTGTGTTTTTACACAATAACATGTGAGCCAAGTTACTATTAATTTTATATCAAAAATGTAAATACAATGTATATTATATTATTATATAAACATATTACAAATGTGTTTTTTTTTAATTAAATTAATAAATGTGATTGCAATAGACTGAATTACTATTAGTTTCTATTTTTTGTATTTATTTTATTTTTGTTTTTTATGTCCCTATAATTAAATTAAGATTTTCAAAAGCTGCATTTTTTATTTTTCAATTTTTTTTTTCCTTTTAAATATATGTATATATTTAGATAAGTTTTGTTGTTATTATTATTTTTTTAGTTAAGTAATTTTGATTAAAAAGCGCTTCAAGCACATAAATGAATTAATAAAAATGAAAATGTGTTAAATACTATACTATATACTGTTTTTATTTTATTCAATAAGTTGATATAAATACACGGAATGCATTAATTCCTTTAAATGTATATATGTGTTGTTTACATCATTTTAAATATAAATAAAATTGAGAAAGAGAGCGGAGTTGTTTAAAAGTACTGAACTATTGAACTAAAAGAACGAACTAGTTCATTACAGAGAGCTGAACTAGAAAGAGCGAACACTCAAAAGAGCTAAAGAACCCAACTCTAGTGCTAACCGTTGAAAATGATGGCCGGGCCCAAAGTCCATTATAACCAATGAGTCTATTGGGATGTATTGTATGCTCTTGTATTTCATGTAAATTAATATCACTTGTTGAGGTACATTTTCTTAATCGCGGAAAATGTATTTTCCATGAATATTAGGGTATGTGGCCAACAGCGTCAGAGCTCATTCAGTGAATACACATCGTTGTTTATGGGCTACCATGGTTAATAGGCAAAGTAGGCTGAATAAATGACAACTAATTTAACAGATGTAGCCTTAAGGGGATTGCCGTTAGCAACATTCAAAGTTCGGAGGTTTCTGTTAGAAGACCCATACATATACATACATATCTCCTGGCTTTTTATTTAAATTGCAAAATTTACCTCTCTTTTGACGTTCTTGAATTCAAATGAGTTTGACGAAATTTCATTTTTCTGAACTTTAAAATCTATTTTGAATCACTGCTTAGGGGAATCCAATTTTGTAAAGAAATAAAAATATTTTTTTAAACTTAAATTTCGTTATTCAATACGAAGTTGTATTCAAATTTGATTTTGTATATGAGTTCGAAACATATTTAGGCGTTTTGTATTTTTTTTTAATTTTTTATAATGTATGTATTTGTTACAAAGTAATCCGTTGGTTGGTAAATTACTCTGAGAATAAATTGAATTTCATCAGCTACTACCATTTTTCCCATTTTATATCATTTGGTTCCATTACCGTCATTTCTTCATGATAGTATCGATCAACCACTTCATACTATCTCTAAAGCAAAACAACAATGCTCTCTATTATTAGTATTACCTCAAGTGTTCACCATCGTGATGAAAAGTCTGTTCAGTTAGAAGAGTAATCATATACAATTTCTTAAGCCAACTTAAGAATTTGGATTATCTGGATGATTTTTGTTTCCTATCGTTCAATATCTTTAACAAACAAACAAAAGTAAGCTGGAATCTCTTAATATATCTTTTGAAAGTTTTTCTGCAGTTAAAACAAAGTCAATATACAACACCACTCGGTTAGTTTAGAAACTACCAGGTATACAGTGAATGTCAAGGTGCTAATGCAGGGATTACCATTTCATAACACAATTGTGCAGAGAGAATTCACACACATTGCTAATGCTCTTCTGTTTAGTTGTCGATCAGACTGCGATAAGCACACATGTCGGCAGATGCTATAATACTTTTTTTAGGTTAATCCTTTTTGTTAAAATTCAAAGTCTTACATGTTCTTAAAACACATTTTGTGTGTTTTAATAGTCAAGTAAATATTTTAGATAATATGGAAAGAGAACAACTTTTTATAGACATAAAACAATATTTTGGAAGAAATAAAAGGTTGGTTATTAGTAGGAGAGGAAATTTATGAACTAATTTTTACTAATATTCATAATAATAATAATATCTAAAAAACATTACCTAATTATTAACTCAAAGATGTATAACTTTGTGTATGTTGAGGAAATGAAAATCAAAATAAGGTGTATTGCTTACATTTTTGATTATGACTGTAAGCTCTCAACTTATTTTCTCTGTCTTACTCACTAATACACAACAAAAAAATTTTTGCTAACCCCTGTTCTAATGTCTCCATAAGGAAAAGTTATTGTGAACAACGAATCTTAATTCTTTTAATTTTTTATGTGACGTTTGCCAAACATATTCCTAGAAAAATGAAAAATCTAGATAATGGTGTTTTGCTTTTACATCATTTAGCATTAAAATTATAAACAAATGGTACAAAAACAAAACAATGCAGTAAATAAACCTGTTTACAAATTAACGTACTGCTTAATATAACAACAAACAGCAGCGTAAAAAATGGTAAACAAGTAATCAAAAATATTCCAACAATTCTACAATAATAAACGTTTAGAGATTTCGAGTAGGCGAAGTCATGAACGTTCGCTTTCAACAACATTCATCAGACTGCTTACTCTGCCATACAAAAGGCAAGCCAAAGTAGGCCACTAAGTGAGTGAAGTTAAGTCAGTCTTGTATGAAGACGCGGTGCGTTTGAAGAGAGTAATAGTGATTTGAAGATCTCCGTTACAAAGATCTGTCGAGTTATTGTGTAGTAATTGTTATAGTTTATGCAAAGGTAGCAAAAGGGAAGATGAATAACAAGGAAAAGCAATTGTTGTTGTTTACATCAAGTTGTGAACAGTGGTATACGGAATTGTGCGAATAAAAAAGAATTTTAATTAAAACAAAACACAAAAATATTTTTATTTTATATGCAATCTACGACCTCATATTTTAAACATTTTTAAAAGGTAAAAACGTAACAAAGCACGTTTTAAAAAAGTGTCCAGTTGCCTGCGTACGCTGACGACATTGATATCATAGGACGTACCAGAGATGTTACTGCTGCCTTTAGCGCTATTGAACGAGAGTCTAGTAAGATGGGAATGACAGTAAATGAGGGCAAAACAAACGACAAGTAGAGACGTGCGGCGTATTGATTCTCCGATTACGGCCGATAACTATACTTTTGATACAGTCAAGGAATTTATTTATCTTGGCTCCGCCGTTACCACCAAAAATGATGTCAGTCTGGAGATCCAGCGCAGGATCACTCTTGCCAACAGGTGCTACTATGGTCTTAATATGCAATTGAGTAGCAGAGACCTCTGATATGATATGATATGATAGAAAATCAGTGTTGCATATATTTTTCGTGGCGGCGAAAAATTAATTTATTTCCAGAATTATAATCTGAAAAAAATGATCCGGAATAAAAATTAATTTCTGATGCAAAAACAGATCGATTCAGCAGGAAGACAAGGCTATGTGTCTGGTGGGATCAGAAAATTTTAGTTTACCACGAGCTCCTAAACCCATTAATACAGATGGCTTCCGACAGCAAATGATCAATTTGAGTCATGCATTAATCGAAAAACGATCAGAAAGAACACAAGCCACTACCTGCTAGACTATGGCGAATCTACAGCCCGATACACTCAAGTCATAAATTTAGGGTAACACTCTTTTTATTGCAAACATAACTTGTATGAAAAACTAGGTCGTAATCGTGACTGTAATGACCAATTATGAATGCGTACAATCAGAAGTGACACGATCTGTGTCTAAGTCAGATGTCATTGAACTTCTTATTCACTACTTTCTAATAGTTGTCGATCGACACCACTACATGTGATTAAGCGTTATCATGATGAAAAATTACAGCCTCCAGTCTAGTTGTATATTCAGAGCATTTTTCGGCCAATGGTCGCTTCAATTATTGGCTCTGGCTTGGTCTTAGCAGCTCATGAGGCGTTATACTCTTTAAATACTGAACGTTACCTTGGCGCATTGGAAGTAAATTTTGGTCGTTAATAAATGACAGATTCTGTCTTGTTGGCAATTAGAAAAATTTCCGTCGTGGCAAAGAAATTATGATGTCTGCAATCAAACCAAAAAACATTGATTTTGACAGCTCAACAAGAGCTCTTTTAAAAGACAACACATTTTATGGACAATATTTTGTTATTGTGTTTTTCTGTAATCTGCGTCTAAATGAAAATGTTATTCTGAAATTTATTTTAAACAGAATCCGGCCTTCAATGACGTTATAAGCAATTTCTCTTCCTTTTACACGTTAATAACAAAAAATGGTCAAGACCGGTTTTAATAATCTTTAATTATTTCAGTTCATTTCCTTTTTTTTTTGGAAACGGTTATAATTATGGTATCTTTTAAAAATATTTTCCTTTTTTCCCTCCAGTTGCAAGGATAATTACGAAAGCTTTAGAAAACAGAGATTGTGATTAGTTATCGATTTTTCTACTTCTTTTCATTAATTTTAAGGCTTTTAAAAATTATGCTGTATCTAATATACGTGAGGAATGAATATCTTAAATACTATGGAAATTGTATAATAAGATGAGAAAAATTAAAAGTTGAAACATTTTTAAATTTCAGTTTCGATTTAAAGATTTCCACTAAACGAACAAACAAATGATTTTGTTAGAATTTGAAGTCGACACCGAACGACAGATATTAAAAAAAATTTCATGACAATCTTTTATTTTACTGTCAGAGTTTTTGCCACTACTTCTTCGCCGATGAAGTATTTTCATATTTTGTTTCGTTGGAGATGTCTGACCTGGGATTTTGTTCGTGACTTTACGTCCAATAAACCAGCACTCTCTACTTGACTACGGCGAATTCACAGCAAATTGATGAACCCACTTATGCACTTGTATTTTAGTCCAGACGTTGCATTAAATGACAACCTAAAATTCCTGTCAATTGAAGCTTCAGAAAACTATATTTTGTTCAAGTTATTAAAAAATATTGTTCATCTTGGGCCAGAATTACAAATTTATTGATAAACAAGAATATCCTCATACTTTCCTTTAAAAATAAGTACGACTTTTTGTTATTAAAAACTTAAAAACTAAAATATTTTCGTTTATTTTATTACAATGTTTTTATTCTATCTTCTATGCTATTTATTGTAAATCAGAAAGGATGTTTTTTGTGACACTGACATACAGTGGACAGCAAAAGTCTTAGTACGGCAATATTTATTTATTTATTTATTTTATTTATTAATTACAATACAATTATAAATTATATCCTAATTATATACGAGCGGAGTAACTGGACCATATGCTCGGTGTAGTGTCACAGATGGGAATTGAACCCACGACCCTCACGCTAATAGTCTAGCACACTACCTACTAGACTACCAGGGCATCTTAGTACGGCAATATATTTTAGCAATTTCATGAATTTTAGCCAAAAGTTTGCATACAAATTTATAGTTTATATATTTATTTTAATAATTTATTTCTGTTTTATTTAAACCAAACAATTTTTTAATGTTTTTCATAAAACAAGATAAAAATAAGAAAAAGTTTCAGATGACTACATATGTATGTACCCCCAAGGAGAACCCTGAGTAAATTTAAAATTCAAAGGCCTAATATATGAAAATGTTATCCTATGTATTTAGTAGAATATATCTTAAGGTCAAGCACTTAATTTAACCCATTTGGAATTGAATGTACAAGTTTTGTTTAGTGTTTTCTGGTGGCACTATGAGCAAGTTTTTCGGTTGACTTTTTTCGAGGTTTAGCGATTCCGTAACCGTTCTTTGAAATGATCTCCTAAATACTCTCTTGGAGCCATATCGGGACTTTGTGAACGAGTATTAAACCTGTGGTGAATTTTTTTGTCAAAATATGTATATTGCCGTAATTTTGCTGTTCACTGTATATTTACTGCAAGTTTAAAAAGAAAGACCGAAGAATAATATATTTTAAAGGTGTTTGTTTTATGTTCGTTTTTTTTTTGTTAAATGCATTGATGTTATGATTTTGTAAAATATAGAGCAAGTAATTCCTGCTGTAAGGAGAGGTTTAAATGAACGTGTGGAGTGTTCCAGTCTTTAGATACAGAACATACATATTATTCTAACATCCAGCTGTCCAGCTACATCAATAAAATTAATGAAATGGTTTTTCTTTTTAATAAACTACAGAAGAAGGTTAACTTACTTATCAGGTGTTGTTAGCTCATCAGGTGATTATGTTGTTGTATAGATGTTGAAACTGTTGAAATTATTGTTTGTTTATTTGTGACAGTTTAAATTTTTTTAAAAAAATGCATTTCTGTGAACAAACGCAAAAAACAATGATTATAAACGTTCAAAGGAAGAATTCGGCATTAGTGATGAACAAGATAGCATTTTCCGATTTTGGGTAAAAATTTATCTTTAAGGCTTTAAGGGCACGCGTAGTTATAGTAGTTAAATATGACGGGTGACGCGGCCCGATCAAACACTTTGCTGTCACCCCAATATGGGTGAGGTGTTAAAAGAAATGTGTTGCCGCACCATCACTTGGTCGCCTCCTAATATTTGACTTGGGGAAAGATGAGGAAAGATTTTGCAGATTTCTATCTTTTATTTTCTTGTGGTTGTAAGTTTTTTCAATTCGTTATCAAAAAATTTTATATCCTTTAGATTGATTAGAGAAACTTGGCCTTGTCTTAATGAACTCAAACAGTGATTTAACGGGTTATAGGGTGAGGGTTTTGTATATGTGTAAATGATAAGTGTTTGTTAATGTTGTATATGTTGATGTGTGTTGTGAATGTTGATATGTGTTGGTGATATTATTGTTATTATTTTTAGAGATGTTTGTGTTGTTATATTGGAAGTCAGGATAGGGAATGTGTGAGTGAACATCCACCCGGGCGGGCAACCTGTGAATAAAAACAAGTAATTTTTAATTGTCCAAAAGATGGGTAAGATTATTAATTTTTTCCCTCGGGGTTTCAGGGTTTTCCCTTGGGTACAGACTTTCAATTCCGACCTGGAGATCAACCATTACTTCTTGTCGGGTGGAACTTGAAATTAATCTTTGATTGAGTATTAATAGTTGTGTGCACTAAAAGAGTGTTCGGGTGAGTAATGGGTGTGTAACGAGGGCGAAATATGGAAGATTATTTGAAGGGAGTCAATTAGTGTAGAACCACGTTCTTGGTTCTGGGTCAAGTCAATGTTCCTGGAATGTGCTAGTAGAATTTCTTCAATTTCCCAAAATTTGGTCAAAAATATATCAAGCTTGACAGAACTATAATAAGAAACTATTTTTCGGGTAGGGTATGAATTTTGTAGTGGTCCGGTTAGAATCCAACCAAACTCAGTTTCTTGAGCTATTAATGTGCCAAGAATATCTTTCTTAACACCAGCTCCGATTATCTGTGGGTAAAAATCGCCACCAATTATAATATCAACTGGGCGGCTTTCATAAAATTTACGATCCGCTAATCGGATCCTGGCCAACTCTTTTATGGAAGTAAGGTTTAAGTTTTGGGTGTTGTTTTGACAACAATTGCCTGAATATTAAGTGAAAATTCCTTATTCGTATTTGAACCAAGATGTATATCACACATCTTGTTCGAACGTGCTGAAACAACCTCATTTAAAACTGAGATCTCAGCAACTATGTGTAGGGTGGGTAAGTGTAATTTTCGCCTTAGCTTATCAGAAATAAATGAAAAATCTGTTGCTGGGTCAATAAGCGCTCTAGCAGGAAATTCTTCACCGTGTATTTTAATTTTCAAAGCAGCTGTGCTTATTGGCTTCCATGTTGGTGACGAAGAAGATAAAGCGACTTTGAGCCATTAGAGCATGGAAGAGTAGAAGCTCTGTTCATGCCAAAATCTTGGATGTGGTTAGTCTGAACGTATCAATCGACTACACGATACTTGAACCTGCTTTCGATCTTGGTTTTACGATGGTTTAAACAATGGCTTACACCACCCGTCATTCAAATTCTCATTGGTGGATACTGATCAAGCACCAATGTTGGATGTGATTTTTTTATGAACAACTGAACATCATATCTTTTCTTGCACTTTACCAGATTATTGTAGTATCTTTTTGGACTGAAATAATGGCTGCCACGCGAATTCACTATTTGAGTATAACGTATGGGGATATACGAATGTTTACCGATATTAAATAGGCCATTATATCCCTAGAGAGAGATCCCTAAGTTTGTCTAAGAATGCCGGATGTCTCTGAAGGATATACCTAGACATTCGACAGCACCTTGACGCAAGGAAATTGAAAGTAACAACAAGGCCCACGCCCTGACTAAATCTAGCATTACGGAAAATTCAAATAAATTTCAAAATTAAATAGGAGTTACTCTGAAGAGAGGAAAACATGTCATCTCACAAAAACTCCACTCATTGGCAAAGGTAAAGTGGGATAACGAATCCACATGTAGAGACACCAGGCAGATCTGGCCCAACATGTATATATGTAGAACGGAAGTTGCATTGAACATACCAAGATTCCATTTGAGAAACCTTATTGCGCTTGGGGACATTAAAAGGAAAATTTTGTGATACCAAATATTTAATTATAAAACTTGTGTAGCCAAAGACGATTTGAGAAAATGTATACCTTCATGGCTGTGAGATGCCAACCAAGAGCCATAATTCAATGAAGGATTTAGTAAAATTGATGTTACAATGGGATATAGTAGGATCCAAGTAAGTTGTGCTCGTAGAGGCGACTGCCAGTTTAACCTAACCTAACATAAGGCATGCATGAAATGGAAGAAAAAAACCCCAAAAGAAAAACAAAATTAATTTCTTAATTTTTTGCATTTTTACATTTAACATTTTTGTTATTTTTTTTTATTTTTCGATTTTTTATGTCATAAATTATGTTGAGTAGAAGCAGTGTTGAAAAATTCAGTACTTTTGTACTTTTTTCAGTACTTTTTCATTTCAAAAATACGGCAGTACCCCCACGACGCTTTCCGTACTTTTTTTATTATTACATATTTTATGTCTTGCGCTTTTCAACTATTAATGCATTAGCAACACGTTCAACGTAATGCTAAAGGTAAAATTAGGCTTTAGCCCCGGTTATACAAACGTACACGGAACGTACATTCTTTTTTAGAACACTAAAAGCAATGAAAACGCTTGGCGAAGCGTAATGTAATTTCGGTAACTAACGTATGTTACAGTACCTTCCATCGATGTTTGCCTCAACGAGGCTTTTACGTTTTGTTATGTTCCGAATCAGGAACACGAATACGCCGTTAGTACCGTGGCGTATTTATATTAAATATAAATAAATAAATAGTATAGTAGGTAGTGTGCGGGCTTACTAGACGTGAGCCCACGGTTCAAACCCCATGTCAGACATTTGCATCAAAACCAAATATGAGGAAATATTTCATCGGCGACTTCCTTTTGGCAAAAACTCTGATGGCCATTATTACAATTTGCCGTTAAACTTGGGTGTAGTTAAAGGTGCCTTTAGCTAAAGGGAACTGTAAAGTTACTTTTAACTTATTTTCGTTAAACAAATTACAGATAAAATTTTTTAAAAATATGGCAGTGCCGGAGCAATGTCGATAAAACTGCTCAATTATACAAGTTTTTTTTTTAAGCAGTGGCAACCGCGGGCTTCGTTTTTTGTTGTATATGCTCATTTTGTTTAAATTTGAAGTTGCCATAATGAAAATAATATATAATATGCTGTACAAACCATACCTGTTAAATTTCGATTACGATTAGTAATCAATTACATTACTTTTTAAAAGGAATCGTAATGATTATATAATTCTATGAACAATTTTTTCCAATTACTAATTGATTACGATTACAAAAGAATCAAAAAATAATCAGGATTACTGACGATTAGTCTAATAATCAAAAAGAATCAAAAGAAGTTTAAAAAAGAATCAAATTGTTTTAAATAATTCTTTTTGATTATTTTCAAATATACAAAAGTAATCCAAAAGTAATCAAATTTTTTTCAATAATTCTTTTTCATTATTTTCAAATATTCAAAAAGATTTCAAAGTAATTATTGAAAACAATTTGATTACTTTTGGATTACTTTTGATTCTTTTTCATTATTTTCAAATATTCAAAAAGATTTCAAAGTAATTATTGAAAACAATTTGATTACTTTTGGATTACTTTTAATTCGTTTTAATTATTAGACTAATCGCCAGTAATCCTGATTATTTTTTGATTATTTTGTAATCGTAATCAATTATTAACTATTTTAACCAAAAATAATCGTAATTGTAGTCATTATATCACCATTCAAAAAAAAGTATTCAAATTACTAATAATTACGATTACTAATCATTACTTAACAGGTATGGTACAAACATAAACTTAAGTTTAAAAGTTAAAGGTAGGATGATCCTCCTTTTAGCTTAACGATCACTTCTCTCTTATTGGGTACTCATAATAACGAAAAACAATTTATCTGCCCGTTAAAATCCTCCCTTTAGTTAACGGCAAGTTGTAATAATGGCCCCGAGAGTAAATAAAATTGCCCTAATAATAAAGTTTCTCAAAAATCTGTCGTTCGGAGTTTACTTTAAACAGTAGGTTTCGCAACTCTTGCGTAAGATTAACACACACAAAAACAGTGGTGTGAGACGTTAGGTCATAATCCTGATTGAAGGGTTATAATGACCAATATGTATGTATGTGTTTTTCTTTTTTTTAAAGTACCATTTGATGGAAAAAAGTATTCTTTCAGTTATCTTTAGTTCAGTGACATTTCAAAATTTCAGTTTTGCAACACTGAGTAGAAATGAAAATCAATTACACCTTCCTACTTATGTAATCAAATAACGTTTTATCTTTAGAATAGAAAAGCTGCGAGGACAAAAAAATTGCTGACGTTGTTCTGTCTGCAAAGGCAAAGGAAAGGAAAATAAAAACAAAATACGACTTTTGAGAGCGAATGTCTTAAGACCAAAAACAAAAAACTGAAATTCATAAATCATAGCTAAACGTACCGCAGAAACACATGTTTCCAATATCATCGATACAAAGTATAGTATGTACTGTAGAAAATTATATAAAAAGCACAATCAATAAACAAAAAAAAGGAAGTAATTGCTGCGGAAAAAAATAAATACAAATTCAGTATGAAATAAAATAAAATGGAAAAAAAGGAAACCATGTAAACGAAAGAAATCACGACTGGTAAATACAATTTCAAATTGCCGGTAAGTACTCTAGACGTTTTGTTTACTGTTACACATCCAATCACTTGTTACGCTAAATAACAATTCATGACTGTTGTGTATATACGATACCCAAACACACACGTTCTTTTCGGAAAAGAGGAAATGTAAACAAATAGCAAACATATATGTATCTGTAAGGACCCATAGCCAACAATATCCTTTGAGTTATGTGATATAATATATTCACTCTCATCGTTTCAGTCTCCATTCTAAATTGTTATTACGGAAAATTAATTTTTATATCATTGCCGTTTTTATTGTCATTTGAAATACACTTTTATGATATGTGTGTAAGGTATAGTAAAATGATACGGTATTGTAAATTGTATTTCGCATAGTTAGCATTATGGTCACTTATAGGATTGAAAAATCAAGAGCAATGTTGTAGGACATATTGTCAAAAAAAAAAAAACAATTTATTGCAAAATAATATTCATGAGAAAACCTTTTTGCGACATTCTGCATTTTGATTAAATTCTTGCATATTGGGTTTAAATAAATAAAATAGGAAAAATAATTCTGAGTGAGATTGCCAAAAAAGAGTGATGCTGTAATATCTTCGAAATTGCCACTAAAATAATCGATAGCAGCAGATAGCAGTTTCTAGATTTTTATTACATATGTGTGGGATCGCACCCGAAAGGATTAAATCGATCGATTAAAGAAAAACTGAACTAAAATAAATATATGTAGTAAGCGGACTGAAAAACATAAACATGATAAAACTTAAATACTTGAAAATGTATGCCAGAGTCATTTTGTAAACAAAAGAAATAAACTCATTTGCTCTTTGTGTGTTGGCCAAAAAGTTTTCCCATTTTCCTTTTGAAGAAGCGAAATTAAGCTTACTATATTCAAAAAACTTACTAAGCCTGTACAATTGCACCCAGGAGGCTTTCCAAAATAAACATTGAACTAAAACGTTTTCATTTGTCTTACGATTTAACTTGCAATAGCTTAAGTGGACCATTTTCATTGTGATTCTCTGTGTATTAAAAACCTAATAAATTTCCATTCAAAATATATGTTAAATTCGCATTGTAATTTTATTTCATGAGAAAATAATTTAATTTAACAATTAGCTCGATTAACTATAAATTGTTGCCAATTAACCTTCAGACCACACCCGCAACATAAATCACTGTCAGAATGTCTAATATGCCGCCGCAAGCTTAGCTGTCTTCAAGACGTAGAGTGGATGGTATGAGCAACATCAGTATTTAATATTACGCATACGCCCAATTACATTCAGTAACTTTTTGTATGTTATGTAAATATGTATGTATTTATTTAGCTGTACAAGCACACATACTACATGAATAACAATATGCTATTCAACTTGTTGAGGAGGAAGAAATGCATACTTCATGAACATAATAGGAGGACAATTGGTAAATATATATCAGATTGCAAGTGTTTTCATAAGATTCCATAATTATTTGCTACATATTTGGTTTCGAGAACAAATTTTCAGCAAAAAGAGATTATTGCCAGATGGTAACACTAAAAATGCAAACAGACTTAGACTGTCACACATTTTATACAAATTTTGAGAGCAAATAAGAATGGAGATATGGAAGCCGTACGACTCTTTTCATTTAAAATAAGCTTTTTTTAATCATTAGATTACCAAGCATGTAGAAGCTAAAAAATGTGTCATGACAAAAATTGTGTCTTGAGCGACGGGACATACAGTTGAAAGTCATCTCCGAACAACAGATTTTTGAGAACATTTTTATGAACATTTTATTTTCTCTCAGAAGGTCGTCTCCGAACGATAGATTTTTGACAAAATTTTCATGAAAATTTTTTTCTCTCAGAGTTGAATGTTAGAGATACCGGAGCTCGGTTATGATACTGTATGTAGCAGAAAGAATTTCTGCTGGTAGACCGTTCCATATATGAATAGAACGGTAAAACATTATGCGTTTAACTGGTCAATCGATCACAAACTGATGTGGTCTGCGACAAAGGCGACTACAACGTATGAATATATGGCTTTCGGGAACAAGTCCCTTTATGTCGCTAGAGCAGAATTCGTTATAGTATCGATGGAATAGTGAAAAACAAGCGACTCTACAACAGTGCTTCAATAAATCAATAGAGTTGGACACTCAAATTAGAACCTTTACCTTTTCCTGTACATGGACGAAAAGCTTTAAAATAGAATTTGAACATACATTTGAAATACATGAGAGTTGTATTTCATTTTCGTGCCTAGAACATCAAGAGCTTCTGACTCCCTAATATGTACAGCCACCATAGTAACAGAGGAGGCAATATTATTGCCGCGTTTATGTGCCAATAAACAACATTGGGTCTTCCACGCATTAAAATCCACAGTATTTACTAGTAAATGACATTACACCTATTCGCCTCAATGTCGAAAGGGTGCGGCCTCTGGTCGAATGAATATGAATGACAAATATTGTTGTCATCTACAGTCTGCTGTAAGCCTGACTTATAGTTTGTAATGACCAATTATGTAATGAAGTTAAAATATTATGACGATAACAAATAAAATGCCAATACTGACACCAAAGTATCAGCAGCAGTTAAAAGTGTGCATAACACAAGATGCACACTCAAGAATGCATCCTGTTAAATATGGTATACAAAGCCGTGCTATTTTAATTAGAATATGACTCTATCATTTTCCCTAAAATATTTAAAAAATTAACAGTACGTAACAAAGATTTATATTCGCCTAATAATGCCTAAATGGAGTAGCCGTAGTCTGGTAGGTAGTGTGTTGGCTTATTAGACATAAGGCCACGGTTCAAACCGCAGTTTGAAGTTTCTCAAAAATATGTCGTGCGAAGTTGACTTTAAACTATATGTCCCAGCACTTATGGATAAAATTTGTAATGTACACATGCCATATTAATTATCTGTAATGCATGCCAATATCCGCCATTTAAACTATCCCAAAAGTACATGACGAATAACCGCATTATTACACTATAGCAGAAGAATTAGTGCTGTAAGAGATTGTTACGAAAGGACTGCGGGAGCCATTGATTCGCTAGCAAACAGTCGGGCGTGTGGGTAAGGTCCTTCCAATAACAAAACCCTGTTTATGTACAGAAGTTTTTTTTATTAAAGACTCCCTATTTTTGGGTGTAATTTGCTCTAAATGGACTGGAAATGACTGTAATATTATAAAAAACAAAAGCCCGATTACAGTCATATGTAACGAAAGCAAAATAAACTTAAATACAAAAAGACATATTTTACTGATATAACCAAGTTAAAAGCGGTATCTGGTGTGGTTGATACGCCTGTCTCAAAACCCGCCACTAACCTTGGCCCTAAGGACGTCATTTTATTAGGACCCCAAATAATCTAATGCACCCAAATTAATACTCAACTACGAAAACACTGTATACTTCAATTATTCATACATAATTATTAACATAGGATGTATTCATAGAATTATAAAAAAAGAATTAATAAAATTATAAAAAAAATATTTAGGCTAATACAAAATTAAGTGAAAGCATTTTAAGCATAAATTAAACTGACTTTTCTTCAACTGTATCAGTGACAATGATTATAAACATCTAACAACAACTTAATTAAGCGATCGATTATGTTTGAACAAACATGTTCGATATCATTATCACTAATGAATATATTAAATATTAGGGTGAAACATAAAATTAGCACTCACCAAACATACGTGAAATCGATTTCTGGAAGGCCTTCAAGATTTCGAGGTACCGATGTTGTTGTTGCTGTAGAATTTTCTGGAAATTTGACTAAAAAAATTTGATTAATTTGATCTAGATAAATATGCCATATATAATGCTTGCACTTACAATTTTTACAATATTTCAATAGAATAGATATAAATGTTCTTAATTATACTAATTTTAAAATATAAATTCATGTTATTGAAATCAATTTTAGAAAAATTACATTATACAAACAAAATAAATTAATAAGATGAAATTAAATATGAAAAAGGTTTGCTTCAGACGTGTTGCGTGATCATTACAACTGTAAGTGATTATCACAATGCATTTTGTGGCTCTATTTCTTTTTTTTTATTTTATGTATTTTATACTAAACCAGTTTTTATGAAAGAGAATAAGTACACTTAAAAAAACGAAATTATAGAAATCGAAAGATTGACTAAACTATAGTAATGATTGAGTTGGAATGATCACTACAGTAGGCATGTCAGCTTTTGTAACAAATATCAGTAATAGAATTAATGTAGCACTTTAGATTTAATAAAATTTAATAAAATTTAACATTTTAGATTGATAATTTACTCTTTAGCAAAGAAAGTTTACAAATGAAATTTCTAGAAATAATTATAGTTAATAAAATTTATCACGTTAGATTGCAAAAATATTCATTATAAAAGAAAATTGACAAATAGAATCTCTAGAAACAATGGATATGATTTAATATGAATTACTATTTTAGACAAATATCTTAAGCATATTTATAAAAGTTATAGATAATAAAGCAAGTTGCAGAGAGGTGAAACTGTTACATAACTGTCATTAACGGTTTTACTGCACCGAAATACAGTTTTTTTCGGCTCGTAGAGTTCGAATTAAATTGAAGAAAAAATTAGAATAAAATAAAATTAAATATAATTAAATAGAATTCCCGGGACCTGTTTAAAAAGAAATGTGTCAATGCCTATAGAAATTCTTCCTTTTTTCTCTGTGTATTTACCTCCTCGTAAGGACGTCCCGAGTATAACACAATAATCCCAAGAAAGGTCCTTGCCCTAAGGCCAATAATGGAAAGTTTATACACTTCACTTCACTAAGAAATTTTGGGCTATTTTAAAATAATATTCATGTCACTTTATCACATATATATTTAATTTACTATACTATACCTCCTTCTAAAGATTTACAGGATCAACAGACGAGATATAAAAAATTATCACCACTCACTTTTCTTTTCTCTTTCTTTTTCTTAAATAATTAATAATTTTTGCTACACTTTCTGTATATTAAGTTCAGAGTTTCAATTAGTATGAACGAGTTGTTTCAAAGAAACCTCTGTTAGCAATCAGAAAAAGGGTGTAATGGGAAAACACGTATAAGTAAACTTTAATGTTTGTTTAAGCTCTTGACAATCAACCAAATATATAACATGATTGCCACTATAACCAACATATGTACATGTATGTACTGTACTAATTAAATTTCTTCTACTAAATGTTAGTACATTTTACATTCGCATTATGTTAAAAAACAATGAATATTATGAAAATCTTTTCATATTTAATTTCCTGAAAAATCATATAGGATCTCGTAAATATTTATGTTGTTTTCTCTTTTACATTATAAACACTTGATTGGCTATATGTTTCTGTATGCTAGCAACATGTTGATAAGATTAAGTATTAAGCTTTTGTGCGATCAAACAGTTTATGTTCTTGCTAACATATAAGGAAAAGGTTTTACAGTGGTTCAAACGACTAAAGCGAGTGTCAGAATAATGACATTAAGATTATTTCTTTTTTATTTAAAACCGTACACTACAAATTAACACACACAACATAAGTGGTGTGAGAAGCTAGGTCGTAATCCTGACTGAAGGGTTGTAATAACCAACTATGTATGTTATCGTCCGCAAAGCTGTTTCTGAATTTGAACTGCGTTTCTTCAAGACCTCTTAAGCGGCGACACTATGTGGTCATAGATAATTTTTATTTTGCGTCGAAAAGATCTGTAATTTTTTTGATGAAATACACGGGTACTAGATTCCACATGCAACTGAATTTAAGAGATCCGTTCCATTGCACTGGCTAGTTACACATGTTTGCCTATTTTTCAATAATGGTACATATTAATACAAATATGTTGAGTTGTTGATGTAAATGAAATTTCATTAAGCAAATGCGCCAGATTTAAAAATGGTTTTTTTTCATAATATATATAACACACATTTACAGTTACTAATATGAAAATTTCTCTATTTTTTTAGAAATTTCAGTGCGAAATTTAAGTTTTTACGAACTTATTTTATATACGTTATTCAGTTTTTTCTTTTTTCTTGAAACACGTCCGCACTCTTTAGAATTTTACACCAAACTGATATAGCGCAGGTATATTGTGCAATATCTTACCTTTTCCTGTATACAAATTACGTTAAGCTCTTATACTAACAAACATACACATCGATTTATACATACTAATTACATCCGTTAGTAGACACATTGTCGCCTTATAGTTTTTCGAATTTCATGAACTTGAAAGCTCCCCATTAATTTTTATTTACATGTACGTAACATTGAACGTATGTATTGAAACAAAACTTTACTCTTATACCATATACTGTAGAAAATATTCTCTTATACCATTTATACTTCTACCACTTCCTTTATTTTTGTTGAGTTTTCTTTATTTTTTATTTCTTTTATTTTATTTTATTTTAATTGATCAAATATTCTTTCACTGTAAATATTCAAAAGTTAATTCTAAATAAAGCAATAAAAGGTAGCTTTTTAATTTAGTTGTAGAGTGAATAAGAAATATATTTTCAATAATTTAATTTTAAAGATTTTTATTACATTAAGGAGGACCACTAATTAAATTAATAAGACTAAGGGCCAATTTTTCAACTTGCCGTTAACTAAAGTGAGATTTTTGACGGGCAGATACATTGTTTTTCATTATTATAAGTTTACAATAAGGTAGAAGTGTACCGCTCACTTTACCTTTAACATTTAAAGTTAAGTTTATGTTTGAACTTGCCATATTATATATTATTTTCTATATGGCAACTTCAAATATAAACAAAATGAGCATATACAACAAAAAAAAAACAAAGCCCGTTGTTGCCACTGCGTTAAAAAACTTGTATAATTGAGCAGTGTTATCGATATTGCTCCGGCACTACCATATTTTTGAAAAAGTTAACTTTATTTCATCTGTAGGTTGTAATAACTAAAATAAGTTAAAGGTGTCTTTAAAGTTCACTTTAGCTACAGTTACCTTTAACTAAACCCAACTTTAACGGCTCTAACATAGTCAAATAGCATGATCTCGCAGATGAGTTTACATCATCTTCACAGGAGATGACCATGACCTCAAATTATATATTTCAAGCTAAAGACTAGAAACAGAATGGCTTACAGTGTGTAATTTAAGTGTCAATCTTCTCTAAACGGAATTGATGCTTTTTACTAGGCGATATAAGGTACCCTTTTTTAACTGACCGATTCTTAATGGGGTCCTTATCCAAGAAGGTTAAGTATCTGGAATTCATTACTAATTCTAAGCTCTCATGGAAGAACAACATTATTAATAGGAGTAGGAAGGCCACATTAGCGCTGAACAAGGACATTAGTTTAGATATAAGGCTTTAAACAAACTTACTTTAAACAAACATTGACAAATGAAATATTTGTTGCCACTGCATTTAAAAAAACTTTTTTAATTCAACAATGTTTTCGGCATTACTTTTTTCAAAAAGTTTACTTTATCATTAGGTTGTAATAACAAAAATGAGTTAAAGGTGACTTTAAAGTTCACTTTAGCTTAAGTTACATTTAACTAAACTCAACTTTAACGGGGAAGTTGTAATAATGGCCCTAATAAAACTTTGAAACAGAAACTTAACAATCCCAATAAGTATACCAACAATGTGTACAGATCTGTTCCTAGTCGGGTTTGAGTGTCTTCATTTTTTCTTGGTTTCCTTTCTTGACAATTATTTTTGTTTTTCATCGTAAAATCTTTTAATTTCTGGCGAAACGAGTACGCTAACAGTCAAAATTGTATGAATTGTAGGAGCATCAAATGTAACCGGAAAATGTCAATAAGATGAAAACAAATTTTCGTGAAATATTTACTTTAGTCGTCGCTCTATACAGGATCCATACATTGACAGCTGCTAAAACTAAAATATTGTAGAAAACTTGTAAAGGCCATTTGCGTGAATTTTCTTTAACGCTATATTTTCGGCCCATTTGGTACATGATTTGATATATGCCATCATACCTTTGTCAATTATCAAATTGATTATAAATTCGCTATTTGGCGAACCAAGCATAATATGGCTTTTAGCATAGGGAGTTGGACCAGAAACGTCTTTGAATATGGTATAAATTGGAGATCTACCTATCTGCCTTCGTTTAATGTTTCCCATAAAAACCCATCAGCAGCTTTTTGTGCTAAAATTTCTTTATCAGAAGATATATCGAAAGCGACTAAAGCATTTTCGGTTTCGGAATCAGAAATAACACTGGCTCTTTTTTTGTTCATTTTCACTGCTTGAAGATTCAATATTATTGACTTCCTCTTCTAATTCAATTTCGTTATCCCATTGGTCTACATTAGTTGTATCCGATTCGTTATCTGATAGGTCTTTCTTTATTTTTAATTTTTCAACAGAAGACATTTTTTCTGATTTTTTTCCCATAAATTAACGGCTCACACGCGATGAATAAGTCGAAGTGATGACAGAAGTGGGTAATAATGTATCGAAAACAAGTAACAATCAGAAAAACAAAATCACAGGCGACTGTTGCTCAGGCTGTTAAACTATTAAACCATTCTATGAGTCAAATTGACTCACAGCCGTGAAAATAGGTATACCACATTCGATAATGCGAAGTGAAGGGGTGTGTGCGGAAGAGGAATGAACGTTTACATATATTTCATTACTTAACTAAAAACTTAAAAACTAAAAACTTAAAAAACTAAAAAGTAGTATTAAAATTTTCTATATATATAGTGATCAAATTTTTAATGAGTCAAATTGGCTCGATCCATACAACTAGTGTTAAATGACCCACCTCCTATATTGACTCACATTATTCTCATATACTATACTATATTTAATATGTAAAGTGAGCGTCAAAAGTGAGTGAACACCACTGAAATAATTCATTTTCTTAGGATAGCGAGAAAAGTAAATATAGTAAATAAAAGTAAATAGTCCAATAAATTTCTAAAAATTAAAACGTTTAAAATGTTAAAACAAAAAAACAATTCATGATAAGGGAACTTTTTTTATACTTAAGGACATAATACAAAATTTAAAATTATAGTTTCATACATGACAAAATCGAAAATTTTTTACTGCATACCTTTCAGAGTAACTATTCTAGCACATGTAATATGGTGCGTATGAGTAATATATTTCAAATGCAATTAAATAGAAAGTATACCACTTACTTCTAGGTAATTTTAAAACATTTAAAATTTTCCTACTTGGACAATTATTTTTCATAAAATCAGAATCATTGCTTTACATTTTTTTGTCTCGGAGATATCATTGAATGTCAAATGTTATTTTCTAAGGTTGTTCGACTTTTTAAGTTGATTCTGAAATTTAGAAGCTGCTTTAATTTAAATGGGGAAATTAATTTTTTAAGGTTTCAAGGGTTACTAGCAGTGGAGTTACTAGCAGTACTAGAGCAAATGATTTTCTACAGTGTCTTCCAACAGGGATTTCCTCTGACAGTGGAAAAGCCATAGCGACCATCTTCTTAAAACAACATCTCTCAAATTAGTTTGTCATTTATTCAATATGTTTTGTCACGTCTCCGAGGGCGACCACAAATCACCTGATGCCCATTTTTGATGAATGAGTACGTGAAGCAACGAAATTGTCAATACCAATCCACATAAAATCTAAGACCGTCCAGGGTATCCCCAAAAAATTACTATTTGGTGCATATTTTGAGCTGACGACGACATTGGTTCGTATTTCTTTGACAAAAGTGTTGGCCAGGCCGACACAGCCGATGGCGAGTACTATAGGTCGATCTTTACCAACCTGACCTGAACTGACTTGAAAAATGTGGTTAGGTTTTAACAGGACAGCCTGCAATGGATATTGTGCACAAGTAATGGTCATGGTTATCTCATATGCAGGGGATGTGATTGCGATTTAGCACCGTTAGAATTTTTCTTGTGAGATTTTCTTAAGTCACAAGTGTGTAAGAATAAATTTTGTATGCGTTGTACCCAGTGAAGTTAATTAGTTTATGTAGCCTGCGTAATCTATGTACATGTGTACTGATTAACCTGATAACTCACTTTTATGTTCCAATTAAATTATTGTGAAAATGTGTACACTCTGCTTCATTCACGTTAACTGGTTTATTTCCTTTGCGGATTAGGTTAGGTTAAGGCGAAGTGGTGAAGTCGCCGTGAAGTCGCCGTTGTCTAGTAGGAAGTTTGTTGTCTTATTAGACGTAAGACCATGGTTCAAACCCCAGGGCATACATCAAAACGAAAATATGAAACAAATATTTCTTCGGCAAAAACAGCAGACTTCTGGCAAAAACTTTGAGAGCAAATAAAATTGTCATCAATAGTTCCTAAAAAATCTGTCGTTCGGAGTCGACTTTACTCATGCGTAGAATTAACACACACAACATAAGTGGTGTGAGAAACTAGGTCCATAATGCTGACTGAAGTGTTGTAATGGCCAATTATGTGTGTATGTATGTAAGACGAAGTGTTAGCTTTGATCACCAAAGCTTGCATAGCTACCCGTTGTGAAGCTAAATGAAAGCGTAGTCCCTGTACTGACCGAATTCAAGCAAACTTACCGATGAAATTGGTTAGCGCAGAAGCTGCACACTACAGCATGATAGGGGAATCATGCTGGAAACCAGCCTGAAAGTTTAATAAACGAAACTATATCCTTGATGTCAACGGATAATAATTCTGCTAATGTGACAAGGAATGGAGAGCCAAATAAATTAAATCTGCAACTCGCGAACGTTTGGTATTAACAAAGAAAGTGAGGATTACAAAATCGTTATATTACTTATTAATTTTTTGTTTTTTGAAGCTATTACCTTACGCTTCCCTTTGTCTATTTCCAACTTTAAAAATATTTAAACAACGGCTTCAAAAAAAAAAAAAAAAAAAAAAAAACTTAAAAATGCTAAATAAATCCAAATTTATTTAATGTAGATTTGATATTATTATCTGGAGTCTTTAGACGAACACTATCATACATACCTCAGTCAGGATTACAACCTAGCTTCTCCCACCACTTATGTTGTGTGTGTCAATTTTAAGTGGCAGGACCTACAGTTTAAAGTCAACTTCGAACAACAGAAACTTTTAATGGCATATTTAATTTACTCTCAGAAATATGTTATAAGGGTGTCACCGAAGAAATATTTTTCCTTGAGATGGCTGGGCTAGGGATTGAACCGCGGGCTCTTGTCTTAACACACTACTTATTAGACTACCGCGATTTCATTTTTGACGAAAATATCTGGGTTAATGCAGTAATCATCCAACCATCATTTTTGCAACAGATGAATTATTTAAGGATTTACTTTGGAGCACAAAAGGCATTTGTCAACATAATATTGTTACGTTTTTATCCTTTAAAAACGTTTAAAATATGAGCTCGTAGATTACAAATAAAACAAAAATAAATTTGTGTTTAGTTTTAAATCGATTCTTTATTGTTCGCACGTCACGCTGTTCACAACTTTATGTAAACAACAACAATTGCCTTTTTTTGTTCTTCCTCTTTTTATACCCTTTACATAAACAGTAACAATTACTAGACAAGTATTCGACAGATCTTTGTAATGAAGATCTTCAAACCACGATTACTCTCTTCGAACATACCGCCTCTTCACACAAGACTGACTGAACTTCACTTACACAGTCGCCTGCTTTGCCTTGCCTTTTATATGGCAGATTAAACAGTCTGATGAATGTTCATGACTTCGCCGTCTCAAAATCTCTATAAATGTAAACATCGTTGTTTACATTTATTATTGTAGTGTTGTTTGTGTATTTTGTTTTCATTTATTCTTGTAGAGTTGTTTGTGTATTTTTGTTTACTTGTTTACCATTTTTATGTTAGTGTTTGTTGTTATATTAAGCAGTACGATAATTTGTAAACAGGTTTGTTTACTGCATTGTTTTGGTTTTTGTAGTTTTTGTTTATAATTTTAATGTTAAGCGATGTAAAAGCAAAACACCAGTATCTAGATTTTTCATTTTCGTAACGATATTGACAACATCTTGATATAATTTCAATATCTAAAAAAACTTTTGACGTCAACGCGAATATTTAAGACATAGACTTACATTCTATATGATTCCAAGAAAACTAGGAAGTAAATAGATCATACGGATTTTCAGGTATTCTACTAAAGTCAAAACTAAAACACATTTGTTGGGTGACTTGTTTTAGGAATGCTTAACACATCTTCTGAGATTCTTGACTTGCTTCTCCGCTGTTTAATGCAATGTCCACTATGGGTTTAGACGCGTAAACCATCAATTTTTCAGCTTCAGTAGTTTAGTCTAGGGAGAATAAATGTAAATGTAATAAATGTAAGTGTAAACCTGTAAAACGTAGTATTCACGTTGTGAACATGTCACTCAATCTCGAAACAACCAAAAATTGATACTTGCAGTGATGCATAAGTAATGATGTAAGTTCATTATTTTATCTAAGTTCAAGGCCAAGTTATAGCTTTGTTTTCCCAAAAAGCAAAACATAAAAAGAAATAATAATATGAACATAATGATATGAGCTTAATTTTTTTTTCATCATAGTCTGCATGTATAAATGAATTGTAAACAGCTAAATTTTGTTGTTATTTGTGTTAGTGCTATTATCCAATGACAACTACAAAATTTCAAAATTTTAAATTAACATGACCCTTAAAATGTGACAACTAACTAGAACACTAAAATATTAGAGTAAAATAAAGCTCTCATAACATGTCGCTTGCAGATACCAGCAATATCAGCAACAATATTATTATCATCGTACGCTCATTTACTAAACAAAAAAATGGAATGAATAATTAACAAGTGCAATAACTATAACCACCAACAAAACAGGCAACTATCACCAGAGCGGCAGATACATGTAATAACTTGACTAGCTGAATGAATGGTATGCAATTATATGTATACGTCTGTGTTTTTGTACGAATATATTGTAGATATGAGTAGATAAATTGATGTCCCATACTTACAAAGGAATGCCACTTTTTGTTAGATTTTAGTTAGATTAGTCAACAATGAACACATTAAACACAATTTCTGTATCCATACGAGTATACTTGTGGATAATATTGTTACGAAAATGGAAATGGTGTTACATCGTTGAACATTAAAATGATAAAGAAAAGTTACAAAAACAAAAAACAATGGACTTGTTTACATGATCAACAAATAAACGAACAACATCGGTATAAATAAAGGGGATAAACAAGTAATCAAAAAGCAACAACAAATATTACCAGAATAAACGTAAATCAAATACACAGACAACAAAAAAACAACGATGTTTACATTTATGGAGATCTCGCAATGACGAAGCCATTAATATTCGACTTCAATATCATTCATCAGACTATTTACGTCGCCATATAAAAGTCAATGCAAAGCTGACAACAGAGTCAGTATAAAGTCGGTCAGTCTTGTGTGAAGACACGTTGCGTTTGAAGAGAATAGTCGTGGTTTGAAGATCCCCTTAATAAAGATCTATCGAACAATTGTTAGCGTTTACGCAGAAAAGTGTAAAGAAGGATAACAAACAAATCAAATTGCTGTTGTTGTTGTTTACATCAAGTTGTGAACGGTAGCACACAGATTTGTGCGAACAATAAAGAATTTAATTAAAAGTGAACATAAATTTATTTTTCTTTGAAATCTATGAGCTCAACTGTTTTTAAAAGGTAAAAACGTAACAATATTAAACGATCCTGATCCGTTTTATCAGTTGTGCCATTTTTAAGCGTATCCTATCTTTAATTGAAATAAAACACAGTGTGTGAGAGTATCATTGAAATTTTATATTCGTTTGAAGGACCTATTGATGCCATTATGTGTGGAATATACCATACATAGTGGCGCATGCAAAAATCAGACTAAATTTGAGCGACAACATGGGGTATCTTAAATTGTTCGTATGCACCTCCAGTTTAAGAAAAACACACAACAAAAAGTCCAACAGTTCAAATCGCATGATCTCCGTGGCTAGTTCACATCGCCTCCACGTGAGATGACCATGCTCTCTAATCCGCAGCCACTAGGAACTCAGACAGATTGTGGCAATGAAAATTAAATAATTTAAGATTTTTATGTGCAAATGGCAGCGGACATTTCATTTTATCCCTAATATAACCTCTTCAATGGAGAATAAACACTGTGAGCTAAAGTTCTACGTGACCCAGTTCTTGTCTGGGTTTTTGAATATGATGCCCAATGTACTCAAACTGTGTGGGTGAAGATGCCTTACATATTCTACTCACATGCCGGATATTTAGATGACTCTGAAGTCGTCGTAGTCTAGTAGTATGTTGGCTTATTAGACGTGAGGCCACGGTTCAAACCCGTGCATCAGAATATATCTGCATAGATTTGGACATGATGCCCAATGTACTCAAACATTGTGTGGGTGAAGATGCCGAATATATTCTATTCCCACGCCGGAGATTTAAATGACCTTGAAGTCGTCGTAGTGAGACCACGGCTCAAACCCATGATCAAACATCTCCAACAAAACGAAATATGAACAAATATTTCTTCGGAGTATTCCTCTACTGTCTTCTGGCAAAAACACTAAGAAGTAATAAAATTACTAAGAAAAGTTTCTCAAAAATCTGTCGTTCAGGATCGACTTTAAATTGTAGGTCCCGCCGCTCATGCCTAAAATTAACACACATAAGTGGTGTTCGAAGCCATGTCGATTTCCTGACTGAAGGGTTGGTTATGCATGTGTATGCAATGTATGGAAGGTAGTGTGGTGCTCAGTTATGGGTACTCTCTAAGCTTCTAATTTCCAGAAAATTCAATGCTATCTCCTTGTTATTATTCAGCAAAAAATTATTTTTTTCTTTTTAGTTCGAAGGTGTTCTCCGAAGGACATAATCTACCCGTTTCCTTTTTATTCGCCTTTCAATAAATAATTACAAGTAGAGAAGGATAATGCTTTATCAAGTCAGTACATTATGGTTCATGACATTGCTTTCAGTAAAGACACATACATACATAATACATAATTGGTCATTACAACCCCTTAGTCAGGATAACGACCTAGTTTCTCACACCACTTACGTTGTGTGCGTTAATTTTTATACATGATTGGCAGGACCTACAGTTTAAAGTCGACAGATTTTTGAGAAACTTTTCATTGCAAATTTAATTGCTCTCAGAGTTTTTGCCAGAAATCTGCTGAGAAGAAGTCGCCGAAGAAATATTTTTCATATTTCGTTCAGTTGGAAATGCCTGGCCTGGGGTTTGAACCGATGCTTCACGTCTAATTAGCCAACACACTAGCTACTAGACCGCGGGGATTTCAGTAAAGATAATCTCCGAATAATAAAGTCATGTAATGCAGTATTTTTAACTCATTTCACAGTCAAACATGCTCCGCTAAATATTTTTATAAATTTTATCTTTTGAATTCATTGCACGACATTCCTTTCAGCAGCATGTAGTTGCATGTAATGAAACATTAGAGCATGTCTATGTGCGACATTTCAGTTAGGATGTGCAAACAAACAAAGGCAAATGCAAAATAATAGAACAGAAAACATGATAAAAAGTATACACTTTGCATGCCTGTCACTCAAGCATTGTATGGGGTTTTTGTTCTTGTTATTTGGTATTATAATGAAATTGTGGTTGTACTCGTTCCTAACGTAAATATAATGGTGCAACACTTGGTTGACAGCCAGAGGCATAACCATCATTTTTTGTTGTTTTTGTAAACGATGTAGACCACTTATTGGTACATTAGTTTTGTAAACTATAATGGAAAATGTAACACACTTTTAAAATTACTATTTATTGTTTTTACTCTCCGTTTATGTCATAAAGTAAGGAACCTTGTTGATTGAGCCCTGAGTGGATATGTAGATAGAGATGACTTTCAATCAGTGCAACAACACTGTTCACGCTGGCCACCTTAATCTTAAGCATAACTTAAGTTTTGTACAACCGTGTGGTTGTGTGATTGTGAATTGTTAATACTATGACAGATTTGTCAAAAATATATAAGAAAAGAGATATTATTATCCAAACAACCCCCAACCCGAAAGGTACGTTTATGTACATCGAAATAAATAATAATTAATTATTTTGAAACTAATACTTTTGTATTTTATTTCCCCGTATTCTCGCCAAATATTTTATTTTATTATTTCCCCGCTCACCCCCACAAACACAGTAGTCCATTTCCTCTAGCATTTGATTAAGCCACTTAGATTCTGATAAAGCCAATTAGGATCCTAGCGTCTATCGCCTGCATAGTAGACTCCCAATCCTCTGCATAATAGTCAGAAAAGTACTTTTCTGTGGATATCTACCCAAAAGAAGAAGAACAGTTTTCTACTTTGCCTCGCGTCTACAACTTCTACAGAAGTTTTTTACCAAGTGTCCAAGACCAATATATTTCGCATTAGTGCTCATTAAACGTCGCCGTAGCCTAGTAGGTCTGTGTTCCTGAAAATACCAAATGCTCTTTAAAGTTGCTCATGCGTCGAAAGTAAAGCAGTGTTAAAGATAGAAATATTTGTATGACTGTTCAACGATATGTCAGCAGTATATATTAAATGCAGTCGTCGTAGTCTACTACGCAGACATGTTCGACAAAACGAAATTTGAATATTTCATCTGGAACTTCCTGTCAGTAGATTCCTGGCAAATACTCAGAGAATAAATGAAGTGGTTCTAGCTACTTATGTATAAAATTAACACACACAGCTTAAGTGATGTAAGAAGCTAGGTCATATTCCTGACTGAAGGGTTGTAATGACCAATTATGTATGTAATAACTTCCAACAGTATGCTATATCTATATTCTTTTGAGTGGACTCTCCGTGCGCCCTTTTTGGCCAGATTTACTGATTTGTTTTTGAATATAGTTGATATCCCTCATGGCAATTATAAGCTTCCAAATCCTTGCCTATGGAAACTTCGATGACTCAGCCACATCTGACTAGTTCATCATGTCTGCAGTTTCTTCAAATACCGATATATATATAATACAAAGTCCGATATCAACATGCTGCATATAAATGTTGTACCGCTTTCCCATGCCATTAAGAGATTCGCGTCAGAGTAAGTCTCCTGATTATCAAAAAGTAAGCTAATGACCTTTGCAGATATAAGTTCATTCTTAATAATATTTAAAGCAGCCCATATGACCGACACTTCAGTCTGATAGATGATGGTCTTATAGAGTTGGCCAAATATCACCACCAACAGTTCCATTCAGTTTCATCAGCAAAAATTCCAACGTATGCGTTAACGAGGTACTTGGCAAGATATTTAAACTTCTTTAAGAATAGTGTGTATTGTTACGAAAATGGAAATGGTGTTACATCGTTTAACATTAAAATGATACACAAAAGTTTCAAAAACAAAAACAATGGACTTGTTTACATGATCAACAAATAAAGAAAGTTATAGCAACAACATCAGTATAAAAAAGGGATAAACAAATAAACAAACAGGCAATAACAACACAAACTACACAAACAACAATAACGTAAACAACGTGTTTACATCTATAGATATTTCGCGAAGGCGAAGTCATTCTCTTTCAAGAACATTTATCATACTGTTTACCATGCGATATAAAAGGCAAGACAAAGTAGCCAACGAAATCGGAAAGAATTCAGTCAGTCTTGTGTGAAGACGGGTTGCGTGTGAAGATCTCCGTGATAAAGATCTATTGAACAATAGTTATTGTTTACGCAGAAGGGTGAAAAGAAGAATAACCAATAAAGCAATTGTTGTTGTTTACATTAAGTTGTGAACAGTGGCACACAGAATTTTGCACACAATAAAGGAATCATTTAAAACTAAACAAAAATTTGTTTTTATTTATAATCTACGAACTTATATTTTAAACATTTTTAAAATGTAAAAACGTAACAATATAACAACACTGCAGATAGTTCCAAATTCCCGTGCCAGAGATGGTGACTAATTGTATATTATATATTACATTATTTATTATATTATATATTATATATAATTACTAACTAAAAATAATTGGAGTCTGACCACCATTTTTTTATAACCATTTAGTATAATGGAGGTCTTTCTTACTTTGTTGAGTACATTTTGTTTCCACGACATAAGCTCCAAGTAGTGCATCTCATACTTGAGTTCCCTGTCCGCCTAATATATAATCTTAATAAACAAAAAAGGCTGCTTGTACCTTTTAGTGAAAAGTACCACCTCTACAGCATGTGGCGTTGCCATGCCTTGAGTATTGATCGTAAATTAAAAAATCGAAAATAATTTATGGTTTAAAACAAATTTATTGCACGTCAATAATACAGAATGGGAATATGAATACTGATATGTCAGTTGTTCTGTACATTTTTTATGTATATTTTTTTGTTGTAGAGTAAAATAATAATATAATTTAATTTATTTTATTAATTGTAAATTTTCATGCTTTGTTACTTTCAATCATCATTATTTTTATTATTCCCAATTAGTATTAATTATTTATCTTTTTTATTTAAACATTAATTTTTTCTGGTTCATGTAAATCATTTTTTTACAAAATCGATAAAAAAATATAAATAAAATCCAAACGTAATTATTTTTAAAATATGTGCAGTGCACAGCAAAAGTATAGTTACCCAGATTAAAATTTATTGGGGATATAATGAAGAAGAAAGAATATTTAAAAATTCTAAAGCACAAATTCAACTACAGTTGGGAAGAGTTAAGGAATTTGTAATGGTTATTATTTTCAACAAGTCAATGATCCCAATCATACTGCTGCAAATGTGAAGATGTGATTACCTACCACAGCCTCCACAGGCTTAATACTTTTGCACAAACTCCCGACAAGTTTCCAAGAGAGTATTTAGAAAATCGTTTGGAAGAACGGTTACTCAAACAAAAATCAATCGAAAAACTTGTACATAAGTGCTAGATGGCAAATATCAATAGAACGCTCTAAATAGATCTGACACATTCAATGCCCAATAGGTTAAATGGAGTGCTTGACCTCAACGGATATCCTACTAAATATTAGAAATAACATATTATTACGTTTTTACTTTCAAAAAACGTTTAAAACGTGAGCTCGTAGATTGCAAGTAAAATAAAAATAACTCTGTGTTTAGTTTCAAATAAAATTCTTTATTATTCACATTATGAAGTCGCCGTGGTGTAGTAGGTAGTGTGTTGGCTTACTATTCGTAAAAGCCCGGGTTCGTATCACAGGTCAGACATCAAAAATGAAATATAAAAAAAAAATATTTCTTCGGCGACTTCCTCTCAGCAGATTTCTGGCAAAAACTCTGAGAGTAAAATAAACTGCCATTAAAAATTTCTCAAAATTCTGTCGTTCGGAGTCGACGTTAAACTGTAGGTCCCGCCACTCACGTATAAAATTAACGCACACAACATGAGGGGCGTAATCCTGACTGAAGGGTTGTAATGGCCAATTATGTATGTATGTATTATTCGCACAATTCTGGGTGCCGCTGTTCACTACTTTCTGTAAACAACAATTGCTATGATTGTTATTCTTCTGTTTACACCCTTTGCATAAACAATAACAATTACTAGACAATTGTTCGACCGATCTTTGTAACGGAGATCTTCAAACCAAGATTACTCTCTTCAAACACACCGCGTCTTCACACAAGACTGACTGAAATTTTAATAACTGCGTGGCTTGCTTTGTCTTGCCGTTTATATGGCAACGTAAACAGTCTGATGAATGTTCTTGAAGGCGAATGTTCGTGGCTTCGTCTTCTTGCGATCTCTATAAATGTAAACATCGTTGTTGCAATATTGTTATTTGTTTACATTTATCCTTGCAGTGTTTATTGTTCCATTTTAGTTTACTTGTTTATCCTTTTTTATACTTGTGTTTGTTAGTATATTTTTGTTTACTTGTTTATCATATAAACAAGTTCATTGTTTTTGGTGTTGTAGCTTTTGTTTATAATTTTAATTTCCATTTTCGTAACAATCTCTTCTTATGTGAGTTGTTTCATTTGGAACTAATCCGTTAATTTGCATATTTAAAAGGTTATTACAACCCTTTGGTCGTGATTACAACCTAGCTACTGACAGTACTTAAATTGTGTGTATTAATTTTATCCATGATTGATGGGACCTACAGTTTAATTTCGACACTGAACGGCATATCTGAGTAGATTTTCATGGCAATTTTATTTTCTTTCACAATTTTCGCCAGTAGAAGTTGGTTTTGTTGTCTATGCCGGGGGTTGGACCATGTTCTCCCGTTTAATAAGCCAACACAGTACCTACAAAATTCCGGTGACTGCAATTAACGCAACGCATTAAGTTATAAGGAAAGGATTTGAAACAATCGGATTTTGGGTTTATTCAATGTTCGATTTTTGAGGAAAAATGATAATTCTTTTATTTTTTTTTTATTTATTTATTTATTTTATTTATTAATAATATTTGGCTGATTTAGCATTTCTAAATCAATATATACTATTCTATATTAAATAATATTACATTGATTCGTGTGTAATAATCATGGGACAAGTGGGTGCAATATGACACACGCATATTGCCCGTATAATAATTCCCACGGTAAAGTGTGAAGAGAGCCACACATGATCACTAGCAATGCAATACAACAACAACACACATTGTGCATATTATATGCATACCAATACAGCCGGCGACCTGACAACAAAGTATCAAATGATCGTCGCATGTGCGCATTACTATTGTGGCGTTATAAGCAGCAGCGACGGTCAGCAACATTGAGTCATAAGCAATTGGATATTCTTTTGTTTATGCATACATTTTACGGTCGTCAAGTAAAATCATGCTACAAGTTGGGTACATTTTAAATCAAGTTGAGAACATTGACAACTATTTTGTTTCGCCCATTTGCTTAAATTTTTTTTGTGTTGTGGAGACAAATTCAATATACGTCCCAGTACTGTCTACCTGAGACATTATTATTTTGCTGTCAGTTGAAAATGCTGGCAATTCTGTTTGTTAACGTATCCACGTGAGGTGAAAGTGTGCCTTGCCGCTGAAGATGATTTTCTTTGTAAAGTCACAATTCAGTTCTACAACCAACTACTCGGCATATTGACTTCGTTTGAAATGGTCAGTAGGCTTCAGCTTTTGAATCTGTTGAAGCTTGTAAGCATACATACATACATAATTGGTCATTACAACCCTTAAGCCAGGATTTTGGACCTAGTTTCTCAAACCACTTATGTTGTGTGTGTTAGTTTTATACACGAGTGGTGGGACCTTTAGTTTAAAGTCGACACCGAACGAAAGATTTTAGGAAACTTTACATGGCAATATCATTTGTTTTCAGAGCTTTTGTCAGAAATCTGCAGAGAGGAATTTGCCGAAGAAATATTTTTTTTATATATGCGTTTGGAACCCTGGCCTTACGTCTAATCAGCCAACCCACTACCTACTACACTACGGCAACTTAAACACTTGTAAGCGTGTAAATCTTTTTTCAAAATTCCCGAACGTGATGTTCGTGATCTGTTGTTGGGCACAACGGCAAGTCGAGGTTGACTGCTCTTTTGCCTCACTATCACAAACAGTAATATTTTGCGCAGTAAGAAATTTAAATTATTTTTAAATTTTCTACAGTTTCGGTTTACAGTAATTTGTGCACAATTCTTTCGATTGTGGTCGAATATGAAGTCCATTATGAGAAATCACGAAATGTAAGAAATGTATTTTGATTTGAATGCCCAAACTTTATGTTAAGGTGTAACTCACAGTCAGTGTTGCCAAAACATTATTGAGAAAAAATGCTAGATTTTTTTAAAAAAAATGCTAAAAAGTGCTAAAAATTTCAAAAAAATGTCAAAAAAAGTGCTAACAAAAATTAATAGAAAAAAATTGATTTATAGTTAATTATGAGATCTGTATTTCTTAAAAATTCATTTTTATACTGAAATATGAATAAAGAAATTGAAATAAAATTTAAAAAAAATCGAAAATAACATGTTCAATTAATTTTTAAAAACAATAAATCGAAAGTAAATTCTTAAAAAACAAAAAGTCTTCAAATTACTGTTTAAAAATGAACTTTTAAATTCATACTTTTTCACATAAGTTTTTAGATGACTAAAATAATTTGATGAATTTAAAAAGTCCAGTCACCGTCATCGTCATTTTCATCATTATTATCATAACTTTCACCAGATCCAATTAATTTCAAATAACTCGTTGGGACTTCATATTGGTAACAGCACTTTCCGCTTCGTTTTAATCCGTATCTAAAATGTTATTATATAATAAAATTAAGAAATAATAATTTAACATTAAAGTTAGACCTAATTGCTAAAACAGAATTTACTGTCTGTAGATGTAATCGGTTTCTTATATTTGTCTTTACGATGTTCATTTGACTGATCACACGTTCGACGTCTGCATTAGACCATGGAAGACTGAGAAGTTTTAAAACAAAATTGGCAATCTTCTCGAATCTCTTGTTTCCTCCGGCATCTCTATATGCTTTTACCTTTGACCAGAATGATACTGTGTTGTTTTTATTAATCCATTTTATATATTGAATGTTGGAATATTGATCAATTATATTTCTAATTTCTTCCTTGCTTATACAAAATAATTTTAAAATTGGTAAAATATCACCTTTTTGGGAACTTGGGAACGTTTTGTGCCGAAAAAATCTATGTTTTGTACAACTTTAATATTATCTGGTAATCTTAAATAAAGAAGGGATTAGTTTATGTATTTTTTATATTTATATTTTATTGGTTTATTAATCCAACCAAGTTAATGCAATTATTTCTTATTTCTTGTACATATTTAAACGAATTTTATTAGTGTTTTTAAATTTTTTCACCTGAATTTCAAATTCATGGCAAAGACTACAAGTGTACAAAACTTTATCTTCGAAATCGTCGTATAATACATCTATATTTTCGACATCCAAAATCTTTTTTAAGAAAGTTATTTAATAGAGTTATTTCTTTTAAAAGACGAGTTGGGTCACTTTCATTGCTTTGAAAGACTTTGTTAACAGTTTGTATTTCATGTAGAATTGGTTTCAAAAAAAGTAAATATAGATGAATTATTTCGTTTCTATACATTTCATATAAGATTTTTCATTGATGTTTGTAATTTCAAAATGTAACTTTAGTTCATCCCATTGGAACAATATTCTTAGAACCGCAATTTCTACAGATAGCCATCTTGTGTCTGAAATTCTAGTAATTTTTAACGGCTCCTTAAAATAAAAATAGGTTTAAAAATATTTAAAATAAAGTAGTAAGTAATATAAAACATACCTTTCCATTTAAATGTTCGTACATAGTTTTATGAGATCGTTGACGATTAGAGCTTTTTGAAGACCAATTGAATGTTTCATAAACCATTTGTAGGTAAAAAGTCTTTTAAAGACTGATTTACAGCAGGCTGTAGTGAGTGGCATACGCATTTCACAAGAACCAAATCAGGAACATCTTTTTTAGTGCCCCGTGGATGCTTTTATTTTTACCAATCATTACATACATACATACATAATTGGTCATTACAACCCTTCAGTCAGGATTACGACCTAGTTTCTCACACCACTTATGTTGTGTGTGTTAATTTTTATACATGAGTGGCGGGACCTACAGTTTAAAGTCGACTCCGAACGACAGATTTTTCAGAAACTTTTCATAGCAATTTTATTTACTCTCAGAGTTTTTGCCAGAAATCTGCTAAGAGGAAGTCGCCGAAAAAATACTTTTTGTATTTTATTTTGATGTCTGACCTGGGGCTCGAACCCTGGCTTTTCGTCTAATAAGCCAACACACTACCTACTAGACCACGGCGACTTCATTACCAATCATTACATTGGCATTATCCGTACCATTGCCGACCAACTTATTGATATATAATTTAAATTCTTTAGTGTATCTTTTAAAGAAATAACTATGCTCTCGGCATTTCCATTAGGAATTTCTTCGATATTTAAAAATGTAGAAATAAATATATTTCTTTTTTGATAAAGTAAATTATTGCCAACCCTTGAAAAAGAAATGGAAATATATGGTTTTAAACTATTTAAGTATTAAAGAAACTCACCTAAAGTTTTTTTGTGAAGGATACATCTATTGACTCGTCGATTTAAATACTGTAGTAACTATTGCCGATGTCATTGGAAAATTCTTCATTAAAATGTGGGCCGAGAACATTTTTTATTATTTTGCTGCATTTTGTACGGTGGAGCTTTATTGATGCGCAGTCAAACTTTGCTTTACAAAGTTCACCTAAGTGGTCTACTGGCTTAATTGAGCTATAAACAGCAATGTACATACATAATGCAGCTTCCTGCTTTTGAAGTTTAAAGCTTATGGGTTTAAAAGGAATGGGCTTATTTTTTGTGATATACCCAATGGCATTATCATGTTTTTTTGTTTCTGCGTGTTTTTCCAAGCAACTAATCTTCGCCAAAAAATATCGCATTAGCAATATTTGCAGAAAATTTTTTCAAAATCTTCAGACTCTTTTATCCAATCCTTAAATTTTTCATTACTAAGCCATTCCTTATGGAATTTTTGAGTATACTTTTTGTTCTTGTTATTTAGCACTTTAAAAAACTTTATTTTATTATTATATTTTTGTTTGACTTTCGTTTATTTAATACACAAATTCACTTGCTTTATTTTCTTTTTTTGTTTGTTTGCATGAGATGTCTGTGTGTAAGTAATTGTCAGTTATTTAAATTGTTGACATTGATATAAACACTAATAATTCACACAGTTGTGTTAGCGATTTTAGTAGAATAAAATGCTAAAAATAATTTTGTGGAAAAATTATTAAAATACCAAAAATGTTAATAAATGCTAAAAAAAAGCTAGAAAAAAATTAAAAATTGCAATAAAAAAATGTGCTAGAAGCTAGATTACTTTTTTTTGGTGCTAAACGAGTTTAAAAAGTGCTAAATCTAGCACCAAAAGTGCTAAATTGGCAACACTGCTCACAATTAATATCGTTCTTTATCGTAAGACCATCCTTTATCACCAAGCTCAGTGTTTTTTGCAATGTTAGGTTAGGATTTGAGCGATTTAAAGGCATGGACATCTCATGTTTAGGTTGATGATCATGCGGCTTATTGCTTTTTGAGTTATTCTTGTAGGGTTTTCGTAAGTCGCATGGATTTGAGAGTAAGCTACATCCATATTGCGATCATAAAAGTCACCATAACCTATGGCATCAGTCAAATTCAGTCAGATTATGTGCCAGAGTCATGGTAAAGTGAAAAATTCGAATGTGCTACACTAAGAGAAGCCTTGGAAGACATTTAATGGAATCAATAGGTTTTTCAAATGAATAAAACTTTCAATGATATCTCACGCACATTTCGTTTCTTTTAAATTTAAAGATAGGAAGCGCTTAAAAATGTTATTTGTAGAGTATTTTTAATAAAAGTTTTGCTTTAAAATATTTCTGTACTAAATTAAATTTGTTGGGGGAAAAAGTATACAAAGTTTTTCATCGACAACTTGATGAAAGCAATATAACAATTTTCATGAAGCAAAAAGTGTCTTTTTTATCCTTATTCCTTTATTGCCACCTTTACTATGTGATTACTTGCATTATTTTGCTGTCACTACTTTCTTTAAATTGTAAATTCCCTGCTTTTAATGTAGTGGAATCAATACTTAGAGAACTTCTTGTTGTAATTAAAGCAGTGTTGATTGCTAACTTGATGATAATGTTGTGATAATTCCAACAGAATTCACAAGTGACAACAAAAGAAAAATGTGTTTTTAAACATAGTGAAAGAGGGCGACATTATCTGTGTTATGAATTTAACATGAGAACACATTTTTTTATTTTTTAGTTATTTTGATAGACAATAAAGATAGCTTTTATTTTAGACATCTTAACCACTTGAGAACCGCCTAAAGCGATTGTGCGATACGTTCTAAAAAATTCTGGAACGAAAATAAAGTCTTTGAATACGTCAAAATTTATTTTCGCGCCACGCTACTTATCTCAACGGGATCAAAAGTATGACTGATGGCAAGCACAATATTTCCATTTTTAAAATTTTAAGTTGGTAGGTAGTAGGTAGTAGATTACTCCGTCAAGCTGACAAGACGGACCTATATCTGCACCTCGCAAGAGATGGGCATTGCCAAAGAAAGTGGATAACAGTCTTCCTAAGCGGATCTGCACTCATGGCATGGTTTCTATGTCTGATATCCATCAAGGGCCAGGTGAGTCTAGAGGTGGAGCAAGACTCCTCATTGGCTCAGGATAGGTTGGCGTCTCCAAAGAATTTCCGCGCAATGAACAATTTGACCGAGGCAATAGCTTAGTAGGTAGTTAGGCCGCGGTTCAAACCCCAGATCAAACAAGAAATAGAAAAAATATTTCTTCCATGCCTTCCTCTCATAGGATTTCTGACAAAACTTTGAGTGTAAATAAAATTGCCATGAAAAGTTTCCAAAATATTTGTCTTTTGAATTCGACTTTAAACTTTTGGTCCTTATTGTAATCCAGACTTAAGTATTGTTATTCCAACACAATGTGCTAAATGAGTGGCGGTTTCTCTGAGACAAGTTATGTGTAGTATAGTGTATATTCGCAATATTGGGATCTCAAGCTAACGATTTCTAGGCAATAACATAAAAGTGTTCCATCGTTTCGAAGGCTTCATCGCATGTCCTGCCTTCATAATTTTTCACCACGCCAATACGTTTCGGGTGTAAGGCGACTATGCTAGCTAGCATCGCCCTTATTTAGTTTTAAAATACTCTTGATTCTCTCCACATTAGGATCGCCTCAATGAATATAAATGTTTTAATAAATAAACATTTTCGTATTTGCCTCTGTATCATGTCTGCTGCTGACTGTAATAACATGAAACCCATTTGTTATAAAACATTTAAATGATAGAGATTTCAAACCTAAATTCGGAAGAGAATGGAAAGATAAAAAAAATTAAACAGAAGATGATACAAATTTACGTTTACCACTTAAAAATTTACATTTACATGAAAAAAACATTTCAATGGCAGCCATAACAGGTATAATAATGATAACAACAGAACGTAAATGTCAGCAACAAAATATTTTTTAAAATCTACAATCTACATTCACAGTTGTATCACAATTTTATTTTGTTGTTTTTTTATCATTTTTTTATCAATTTTTTTTTTAATTAAAAAAAAATAAAAATTGATTACAACCACACACATATACACTTCTGTATATACTAGACGTGTGCACAAGACATTTTGCTAGCTTACCCTTCACTAAATGCAATACTTCAAATTGCTATGTTAATATTCGTTGATGTTCGTGCCCTATGTGTGTAAAAAGCCGAAGGCCCCCGGGGCTATTGGTGCCGACGTCTGCTATTGAATAAATACTCTTTCTTTATTCTGAAAAAAAGAAAAAAAAAAACATTTTTTCTTTCCCACTTACTGCAAAAAGAAATGCACGTTGTGACACTAGGAAGTGTACAATATTTTTGCTGTACTCTTCACACATCTCTCTTTTGTATTGTTGTACAATGGTTTATAAGTGCAGTTGTTTTTTTGTTCTCTATCTATGCCTTACTGTTATTAATATTTGCAGCTACAGTAAATATTCGCTCATGAGAAAAATACAATACTGTACAATTTTAAATGTCTTGTGCTCACGTTTAGTATATACATTTTATATTGTACAACATTGATACACCACATACAGTCAGGGTCAAAAGTCTAAGTCCATTATCATGCGCAATGGTGCAGTCGCAATCAAACCTTACAGTGGAGGCCAGGAAGAAGGCTTGTTGCCGGAAATGTTACATTTATTCTTCAGGAAGTGCGGTCCAAGAACAGATACCTCGAAGTCAGCTAAATCCATTGCCGAAAGTTCAGGAATATCTGACATCCGCGAAGAATATGAATATTATTAAATAAAAACAGTTTTCAGAGCATAATACCAATCATAAAACTGCTTGTTGATTTCTTAATCTGTTTTTTTTTTCTATAATATTTCTTACTTTTCTCTCTCATGATTTGTTTTAATATTTTTTAATACAAATTAATTTGTAGAAAATCTTCATTAATTACACGGTGCGACAGTCAATATACACCCGACTAATAACAAAGTGTAGGTTGTGACTTTTGTTGAGTAGAACCCAAAAATATTTTTTTATATTTCTCGAACCCTCCAAATTTCTTTTATTTGGCAAAAACCGAATTTTTAATCTTTTCACACAAAATTATTGATTACCCAAATATTTTTTTTACCTATTTTCAAAATCCAAACTTTTTTGAAATGGGGACAGATGAGCCTTTAAAATGGTATACATAAACACATGGTTCAAACTTACTTATAAGTTTTGATTGGGTAAACTTGGAAAATATGATTTTATTCTTATTTTTCAAGTTTAGCTATTCTTAATTGCAATATTTAATTAAAAAATATAAAATAAGTAATGACATTCTGAAAATCCATTATCTTGTGAAGAGATTGACACTACGTTTGACCAAATCGGAGAAAAATTACCGTAGTTATTATTTAGAGAGTCTAACAGTCCTGTTATATTTTTATATATGTCATCTTAAAAAATGAAAAATTATCAAAATTTTTGGTGGATCCTGATTGTTTACCGCAAAATGTGTCAATTTCACAACTACCAGAAGTCGGCTAATATTGGTGTTTCTTGCAATTATTATTATTTCGATTTGAGCAAATATTAGCTAATTTCTGGTAGTCTCTCAAACGTGAAATTGACATATTTTCGGATAAACAATCAAGATGCATCAAAAATTCTGAAAATTTTTGAACTTGAACTTCATTTTAAAAAAAAATATAGAAAATAAAACACGATAATAACTACGGAATTTTTGAAATTTAAGAAGTCACCACTTTTTTATATTTTTTAATTAAAGTTTGCTACTATTATTGGACAAGCTTGAAAAAATATGAAGAAAATTCGCATTTGCCAAGTTAACCTCAGCAAACCCCTTAGCATATTATGTCCAATAATATATATATGTCTACCGCTCTTAAGACTCCTCCCTTCCCTTTCTATGACAGTCAAATTTTGGACATCGGTTCGGATATGTTTGTGTAATCAATAAATTTGTGTGTAAAGGATTCAAGATATTTAAAAAAAATATTTTTGACTTCTTAACAAAACTTTTTTTTATTTTGTCGCATAGTATAATAATTATTGGCTTTCGAAACTTAAAAGTAATTTTGGGGGTATGAACTGTTTTGTCTATGACTGTATAATACTACGCATTGTTCCGTGATATATTGTTTAAATAATGGCATAAAAACTGCTAGTGCAGATGTATATGGACAGAGATTTTATTTATTTAACGTTGTTGTAGTGTATACGTCATGAATATTAAATTGATTTATTTCAACGAATTTATTCTATCATGCTATTAAGAATAACATAGGCTGTCATAGAGCACCTTGTCTTAACTTCATTTTTGTTGTTGTAGTTGCATTAATTTTTTCCAGGTCGACGAGTGATTTGGTCTACTGTAACAAGTTTTCCGATAGTTCATCTGTCCATCTTTTTGGACGTGTATTGATTTAGTGGTGAGAATCTCTTTTTTGCGGACTGAGTTTTACTCTTCGTCAAGAAGTGACAGCTGCCTGATTTCCAGTACCATTCGTTGTTGATATTGTTCTCCTCTTTTGGTGCAAGCAAGGGTTACTATCTGCCTGGATGGAATTTTTTGATAGGATTGAATCATTTGAATTATAAATGCATTCGACGTAGTCTAGTAGGTTGCTTGTTGGCTTATTAGACGTGAAGCCTTGATTCAAACCCCATGTCAGACATCTTCAACAAAACGAAATATGAAAAATATTTCTTCGGAGACTGTCTTTCAGCAGGTTTCTGGTAGAACTCTGAGAGTAAATAAATTTACCATGAAAACGTTTTTCAGAAACCTGTCTTTCAGAGTCGACTTTAAAATATAGGTCCCGCACTCATTTATAAAAATAGCACACAACAGAAGTGGGGTGAAAAGCTAGGTCCTAACCCCGACAGGAGGGTTATATATATTCGAAAAATGTGAGGAATTGTTTTTCGCTTTCTTTTTGATTCGAATGAAGATTATGCATGTCATTAAAACACTACAATACGGCAACCTTTGGATGTTATTGCAATTAAAAATGCTTTTTTCGTATACTAAATTGTAATAGATATTATCGTAGATTAGTATGAGGAACAATATAGGTGACTAATAATCGTTTCAGAGTTTACGCTGCTTATGGGACTGCATGTATACAAATAACCATTTTGCCTGCTCTGACATTTGGGTGCTAAAATCATTCGTAATACAGCGAAATCTCACATACGGGGACAAAGACCGCCGAACTAGTTTTCCTCTGTAAGGAGATGTCCGCTTAAGGGGGTGTTACTTTTAATTATTCTAATTACTTTAGTTAGTTTCCTAATCCTAATGTATAAATTTTGATTTGGTACACAAATAATAATATTCTGCTAAACTTAATATTTTCTCAATAGATGGATGTACTAAGAGCTTGAAAAATATGCATACGACTTTAAATATTGCAATATCATCTTTGTACGCTAATAAGGATGATATCTATTTTGTAACTGCGCACATATATACTTACTTACTAACTTAATTGGTCATTACAACCCTGTAATCAGGATTCTTTCTATTTCTAATTTATATACATAAGTGGCGGAACCTGTAGTTTGAATTCGACTTTAAATGACAGATTTTTAAGAAACTCTTGGCTAAAATATGCTGAGAAGAAATATTTTATATATTATTTTATTTAGTTTTTTTTTCGAAATGTCTGGACTGGGGTTTGAACACGTCTAATAAGTCATGACATTGAATTATATCAGCCTGAAATATACTACAGTGATCTGATAGCGCAAGATACGACCTAATGTTCAGTTGTTCCGAAAAGATTTCACATTCGACTTTGATGCGTGATTTAAATCCATCACTGAAAACATGAATGACATTTCCTGGGAGGTGTAAAACATTATCAAAAACGGTTTTATCCTGTATCTCCTTTATAATACCAGGATCGAAAACCATAACCAAGATTTCGGACGGACCGGTTCTAAACTTCCTTGCTCTATTGCCGCACTTACAGCCACTTGTTTCGCCTGCATGTACGGTGAAAGCCAGTAAAGCTTTGTAAACAATGTCTTGAATGATGTTATTCTAAAGGCATCAGTTAGTATGATGATTTTCATAATTTTCTGAAATCGAATTTGATAATTCGTTTTCTCTAAAGCCCTCCGTTTTTGTTGTAAGCGAATATTTTAAAAAATGGTACAAGTTTCCTCCATAGATTTTGTAAAATTCGATTCCATTAAACTATCGTTTTTGCAATTACTGATCGGAGGAATGTATTTAGTTTGATTAATAATCTTTGCTTTTTTAAAATGTAGAATGGAATAATCTGAATATAATCTAATAATTTGTTTTTGGCAGTATCGACCGTGTTTTATAGCAGATTCCTTTTTAGAAAACTCAAAAAGTTGTGTACCTTAGTGAGGGCTGAACCGTGGGTATTGTTCTTGATTTGGAGCAGCAATATGTTTACATATATAACTTCAAACTTGAAAATATGTATGGTTTTCGTATGTAAATTGTATTGTATTGTAATGAAATGTAATACCGTTCCATCCTATGTTATTGTATTGTACTGTGCCAAAGTAGAATATGTACATTTATTGTAACGAATTGTACCGTACCATATCATACCAAAGTAGAATATGTAAAAATAATGTTGAACCGCTGATGTAAACGGATACGGTATGCAGTGATTATGCAGGAAGAGGACTGCGGGAGCCATTGAGTTGCTAGCAACAGTCGGGTGGGGGAGTTCGGTCCTTTCCTAGCAAAATCGGTCTACAATACAAATTTATTATAGACTCCCTATTTTGTGATGATGTTTAAGGTGTAAGGTCTGGGATGACTAGATTCTCAATTAAGTCGTTAACTATGCCCCAATCTAGTCATTTTGTTAGTTTAACTATGGTTTGGGGTAGTCAAAACTCTCAGATAAATATCATCACCTCTGCTTTTGTTGAGGGATATTGCTTCATAACCCACGCCTTACAAGTTTCCTAGGCAAAAGAAAGTATTTTGTGGAAACCCCAAATTTAGCCCTACGTCTAGCACTATTCTACATATTCACTGTCAGAAAACACCCCTATTTTAAAGCCTCAATTTAACATTCTATTTAAGATACAAATTTATTAAATTCATTAATTCTAACAATAAGGATAACTATTGTATCTAATCATAATCATATTCAATATATTCCTATTCAATTATAGAAAAATAAAATATATATATATATATAATTCAATCAACGTACATAAAAAAAATATATGCATATATATAAAATTCAAGAAATATGTAACTTTAACATTCTTTCAGTTACATGAAATGAATATATATATAAAAAATATTTTAACAATTAGGCCGAGCCTCAATGGGTTAATATTGTAAATGTAAAAGAAACAAAAACCAAAAGAAATTCAAAAGATACGATCGCAAGCATTATAGGAACATTTTGTAATTGGAACATAACAATAATGTTATAAAAAAAAGAAATAACATAGCAAACCAACAGAAAAATAAATTAAAGTTTCTGGTGACTCCATATTTTTGCACCACAAACGAGTAGATACTCCAAAATGTTATACCCAAAATGTTATACCCAATATTTGTTTGTTTATAGTAAGTAGTTGAAATAAGCTGTGATATGTTTGTAAAAATTATATAAATTTTTTTATTAGCATGTACATACCAGCAATGAATCGTTTTTTCGCTACTCATAAGTACTAATGAAATTTTGAGTATGAGTGAGTCAACAGAATTGAAATTCAACTACTCCAATTCATTGATTTATAAGTACAGGTTACAATGAGTATGAGTACTACGTTGACATCAAACTCATACGATTCGAAATATGTTTGATTCATACGCCTACTCATTCAGATTCATAAATTTAGAAAAATACTTAAAATACTCATAAATAATTCGAGTGATTCGAATCATTCATCAAAATTTACAGTCTTAGTTGTTGTTACTTTTACAAAAAAAAAGAAGAAGGAAAAAGACAAAGACAGCAAGCAAAGCAAACACGCAACTTTCTAGTGAGTATTGTAGCGTTCGTACGCAAATCATATTTATTTTGTGATTCTTGTAAATGTTGAGTAGAGGAGAGTCGAAATTACGAGCACGATGAGTACTTCAAACTTTAAATATGAGTAGTATAAGTATAATATTAAAATAAGTGTGAATGCGAATAAGTATCAGAAATTATGAGTATGATTCGAATCTACTCATCTTTTTGACTACTCATTGCTTATCTCTGGTACATAACAACTCTTATTTAAAGACTAAGAATATTATGTGTTTTCGTTCATAATTTTGCATTTATTCAAGGATTTTAAATATTCCAATTATTCGGAACAAGGCCAATATTCTTTTTAATAGAATAGAGGTTAGGTATACTTTTAATAGCTACATGTATGGTGTTTTACAATTAATATTCTTTTTTTTATAGTTTTCTTCATACAAAATAAATAATATGGTAATATTATTAAAATAATATATGAGTGTATGTATAAAATAACGATAAATCGTCAAATTTGTTAGCTATGATTGTGAGGCCAACCGCGGCAGCCATATAAATGAAATAAAAATCCATTTCCAACCGGAGCGGTTGTAGTTCACAGCAACACAATAAATTTATCAAAATTTCAAACTATTTTTGTTTTATTATATTTTTAAATTTAAACTTTTAGATCGCCAACCTATATATTTATGTATTCACATTATGCTCATATCTAATATGTAAAATTCCTAATGCAGAGAATATATGTGACGTATGAGTGATATTTAATTATATTCATTTCATACATGACAAAATCGAAGTTTTTTTTATTGCATACTTTTCAGAGTAACTATTCCTGTACATGTAATATGATGCATATGAGTAATATATTTGAAATACAATTAAAAAGAAAGTATACCCCATAAATTTGGGATTAATTTGGAATTAAGCTACATGATATGACTAGGCTTTATTCTAGTAGGTAACACATCATGACATGTATATTCATAGTCTGTATCTTAAACATCTTCACAACAAAAAAATTAATTTGGCAAAATTTCAAACCGTTTCTGTTTTATTGCATTTTTAAATATAAACTTTTAAATTGCCCAGCGGGTCTAATGGTCTCATGTCAGAAGTGAATATGCTGCCGGTGACTAACCATCTTCCAATCTAATAAATATTGAGCTTTGTGAATGAAAGTCTCATTTGTAAACGCTTCCTATTTAGTTTACATAAAAGAAAGTGTGTGTTGGATATCACTGATATTTTTTATTAATTTGAAATAGCAATTATGTGTAGAAAATAACATCGTTTAAATGACAGACTTTTGTCTGGGTGGATCGCATTCAAAACGTCTAATTTTCCATGATATCAGGCCAAGTTTTATTGATGGTATGTTGGGTTATGTTAGGAATATTAAAGGGTGAACAAAGAAGGACTCAAATACCTGCTGAATGTGTTGATGGAAAATTTGCTGTAAAGTTACCTTTAACTTATTTTCGTTATTACAACTTACAGATAAAATAAAGTTAACTTTTTCAAAAATATGGCAGTGCCGGAGCAATGCCGATAGAACTGCTCAATTAAACAAGTTTTAACGCAGTGGCAACAACGGGCTTCGTTTTTTTTTTTTTTTGTTGTATATGCTCATTTTGTTTAACTTTGCGGTTGCCTTATTGAAAATAATATATAATATGACAACTTCAAATATAAACTTAACTTTAAAAGTTACCGCTCACTTCTATTGGGTACTCATAATAATGAAAAACAATTCATCTGCCCGTTAAAGTCCTCCCTTTAGTTAACGGCAAATTGTAATAATGGCCCTAAGAATATTATATCACATCTTCACACTAGCAGTCCTATGATTGCGCTCATTTACTTGTTGGAAGTAATAATCATTGCGAATTCCTAATTCTTCTGAACTTTTGGTTAATACGTTCTTTAGAATATTTTAATGCTCTCCCTTACTTCTTATTTCCTCAATTAATTCCACACTGCCCGCGTCTAGAGAACACATCTTTAACTTAAAATTTTTCGAGATTGCACTGAGCTCACATTCATTTTAAGTTAGCAATATATTGCATCAAACTTTCTGGTCATATAAAGACGATAAAATAATCAGCTGTTTTTAACCCTGGACGGTTACTGTTCGACGAAGCTCATTTACTCTTTACCATATAATTCTTTTATATTTGACAAAATTTCGCTCTTTTTTCATCAACGTTAGTTGATAAGGAAAAAATTATTTTTTGTTGTTCGTGGATTCAACAAAGAGTAACCTTAATGGACAAAAATTACCATCCAGAATTAAAATAAATGGGCGGCCAGGGTATGTTTACTCACTGCAAGCTTTCGTTATCAAACAACATTGTTGATAAAAAGAGCTAAATTTGGTCAAACATAAAAGAATTTTATGATAAAGAGTAAATGAGATTCGTCGATTCGACGAAAGCGTTAAAGCAGAAGGGTTAAAGCGTTCGTCGATTCAAGGAAGAGTAACCTTAATGTACAGAAATGAAGAGTAACCATACAGAGTTAAATTAGCAACTGACAATCAATTTAATATCTGTGAGCCGTCCTATTAATAAGGGCAGACAATACGTCTAATGAGCGCTTGTGAGTTGGAAAATAAAAATATACTGTTTTTGTTCATTCCATGTCCGGCAATCCCTTACCTCCATATGCTGCTCATTGACTGTCTTTTTTAAAAATACAAAATTTTTTCTGAATAAAATTTTCAAATTAAGCAGTCACCGTAATCTATTAGGTATTGTGTTGGCTTATTAGACCTAAGGCCAGGGTTCAAATTCCAGGTCAGACAGCAAAACGAAAATATAAAAAAAATATTTCTCAGCAGATTTCTGGCAAAATGAGAGGAAATAAAGTGCCATGAAAAGTTTCTCCAAAAAAAAAAAACTCTCATTCGGAGTCGACTTTAAACTGTAGGTATCGCCACTCATTTATAAAATTAACGCACACAACATAAGTGATGTGAGAAGCTAGGTCGTAATCCTGGGTTGTAATGACCAAGCATGTATGTACTCGTATGTATGTGTTGTTGTTAAAATTAATTTTGTATTAATTTTCTAGATAAATTCACAATTTTGTTTGAATTAATGTTTTATTTATCAATGAAGTAAACAACAAAAAGCAGAATGTTGATAAGAATTTATCAAATTTTTCTCAATTTACCCAAAATAGTTCTTCGACAAATATGTTTATCAACTACGTGAAGTTAAAACTAAGTTCGAAAACAAAAACTTTGTGTTGTGCCCTATTGAAAGCATATTTGTAATGTTTTGTTCTGGTTTTTATGAAAGTTAGGCAACAAAGTCACACCTACATTTACCTAAAAATCAGATTTGAACAGGGAGGGAAAATAAATTAAACTTTAGGTTACCAAAGAAACTTTGAATTGTTTAAATACTTTTACTAAAATTTTACTTTGCCACTATTACCTTCTTTATTCCTTGAAATAGAGAACAACAAACAATTTCACAAACTCAAAATATTACAACTGACGAAGGAAGTGCTTGCAAATATTTGAAAAATGATTCTGAAGTGATTAACTTTTACTACAAAAACAAATTTCTTTAAAATATCGTAACTTTCCCCGATTTTAAGCCATTTATTATAATGTCCTCCTTTGATTTATCAATTTTCGTCGCCTAAATTTCATTTTCGTTGAGTTTAGTCACTTTAAATCCTCTCCGAAGCTAATCTACAATAAAAAAGTAAGTAAATTGTGGAAATAGTAATCGTAACTTCTATACGTAATTAGTAAAGATCCTTTACCGACCATAGGGATACAGGTGTGCCTTAGTATTAACGATTTATTATTTAAGTATTCAATACCAATAACTTTTTATATTGTTACGAAAATGGAAATGGTGTTACATCGTTTAACATTACAATGATAAACATAAGCTACAAAAACAAAAACTATGGACTTGTTTACATGATAAACAAGTAAACAAAATATACAAACAACGTCAGTATAAAAAGGGCAAAAACAAGTGAACAAGTTCATTTAAACTTGATACCTCTTATCATTTTAAAAACAAAATTTGGAAAAGGTTTTAAATATAACTGATCTTGGAATCTTGTTAGATCATAATCTTACGTTTTCTGGACATATATCAATGATGGTGTACAAGGCAAATGGTGTTTTAGGATTTATAAAGCGCTGGTCAAAGGAATTTACTGATCCCTACGTAACAAAACAATTATATATGTATATCCTTGGTGCGCCCTATTCTTGAGTATGGATCTATTATATGGGATCCACATTTTCTCATTTACATTAACCTAATTGAATCTGTACAGAAGCGCTTTCTGTTATTTTGCTTGGGAGGACTTGGATGGAACTCGTTTGTTCTCCCTTCGTATGATAGTAGACTCGCTCTTATAAAGCTAGTCGAATAATAATGTTAAGTGTCTCTTTTCTTCTGGGTTTAATACGTGGAGATGTCTATTCTGGTTATTTGTTACGTAAAATTAATTTTAATGTTCCAATTAGACCTTCTCGTAATTTTAATTTATTAAATTTACAATTTCACCGCTCAGTCTATGCCAACAACGACTCTTTTCGTCAAATATGTTTAAAGTTTAATAATCTTTATCATTTAATTGAACTTTGTGAAAGCAATTATTCTTTAAAAAGAAAAATTATATTGCACTTAAGTCATTAAATATTAATTATAAAGGGTGTTTTTTATAGAGGTATAGAACTTTAAGTTGCAATAAAACAACGATGGATTATTCGATTGACATGAATTTTATTTATCCGAAAGGTAATCTTGTGGTATTACATTTTAAATATGACATATGACCGCCACGGGTGGCGCGGATGTAGTCCAATCTGGACGTCTAATTTTCGATGACTTTTTCCAATATGTGTGGCCGTATATCGGCAATAATACGGCGAATGTTGTCTTCCAAATGGTCAAGCGTTTGTGGCTTTACCGCAATGACTTTACATAGCCCCACAGAAAGTAGTCTAGCGGTGTTAAATCACAAGATCTTGGAGGCCAATTCACAGGTCCAAAACGTGAAATTAGGCGGTCACCAAACGTGTCTTTCAATAAATCTATTGTGGCACGAGCTGTATGACATGTTGCGCCGTCTTGTTGAAACACATCTCCTGGACATCATGGTTATTCAATTCAGGAATGAAAAAGTTAGTAATCATGGCTCTATACCGATCACCATTGACTGTAACGTTCTGGCCACCATCGTTTTTGAAAAAGTACGGACCAATGATTCCACCAGCCTATAAAGCGCACCAAACAGTCAGTTTTTCTGGATGTAACTGTGTTTCCACATACACTTGAGGATTACCTTCACTCCAAATGCTGCAGTTTTGTTTGTTGACGTAGCCATTCAACCAGAAGTGCGCTTCATCGCTAAACAAAATTCGCTTATGAAAATCGGGAACAACGGTAATCTCGTTTTGGGCCCATTCGACGAATCTACGCCTTACTTGATGATCGTTTGGCTTCAATTCTTGCACGAGTTGGATTTTGTAAGCACGCAAACCAAAATACTTCCGCAAAATCTTCCATAAAGTGGATGGACACAGATCCAATTCCTGTGCTCGATGGCGGATGGACTCATTCGGGTCTTCTTCAATGCTACGCTCTACAGCAGCAATAGCTTCTTCTGTACGCACCGTACAGCGTCTCTGGGGATGCGAGTTATCAATAAGAGTAAACGTGGTGCGAAAACGTTCCATGGTTAATCGAATTAACTGCTCTGATGGACGATTTTGTCGACGATAAAATGGACGTAGTGCGCGATACGTTTTCCGCACAGAACCATTATTTTCGAAATAAAATTGCACTATTTGCAAACGTTGTTCAGGCGTGAGTCTATTCATGATGAATTGCCAAACCAAACTGAGAATAAATCACTTGACAGCTGTTAAATCGGTCGCCATGTTGAAAAGCAATGCCAACTTAAAGTTCTATACATCTATAAAAAAAACACCCTTTATATATTGTTTGTAAATTTAAATTTAGTCTGTAAGGAACTACTATCCATAGACATAAATAAATAGAAAAAAGAATCAACAACAAACATTACCAGATTAAATGTAAACAAAATACACAAACAACAATGAAACATCGATGTTTACATTTACAGAGATTTCGAGAACGCAAAGTCATTCTCCTTCAAGAGCATCCACAAGACTGTTTACCCTGCGATATACGAGTAAAAGACAAGACAAAGCAGGCAACGGAGTCAGTAAAAAAATTCAGTCAGTCTTGTGTGAAGACGCGTTGCGTGTGAGGACGTAACAATATTTATTAAAATAAGAAAATATACCCACCTAGATATATATAATTTATAAAATTTAGAGTAGCAATATTATATTATAATAAATATTATAATCTCAGGCACAAAAAACTGTCAACTTCTAGTGACCATATATGAAGAATAAATGCTTGAATGCAGCGAACTATATAGAAAACTTAAATACGTGTTTGTAGAAATAAACAAAAATTATATAACACTCACACGCTATTTAATTATTCAGATTTTTGAAATTTTCCGTTTGGGACATATGTCTTCCTGAGGTCGTTAAAGTGTTAAAAATTTGACGTCATTTTGCACTTTTTTATAATACAAATACGTAAACGTGTATTTATTATTGTATATGAAATAAAAGTGCTATACAATTGAAAAATCTCAATTTGAATGGTTTTAATTTATATTTTTTGATACAAACAACGTAAACTTTTTTATTTTATTTCAAGTTTTTAAAACTGGTGTATGTCATTCCACATGGTATAGTAAATATTGGCGCAGTATTTTATTCTTCTTTATTTATTTAATGAAAGAATAACGAAACTAAATTCAAAACGAAAATAAAAATTTGTAAAACAAATTTCGTCAGAAGTAGAAAATAAATATTCCACAATTTAGACAATAGAAAAAACGTTTGTGTAGTTATAGAAACATTCAAAACGGGACATATGTCACCGAAGAATGTAAATAAAAACGAAACAGAACACAAAGCAACACACAAACGAACACAACACAATGCAAAGAAATTGGTATACAGACTCATCATCAGTCTTGCCGTTTTTTGTTCAATGTGTAGATTTTTCCGGATTTGGTTATTATTTTTCTTTTTTAAAAAACAACTTTTGTTTTGTTTGTTAAAATTTATTAATTAGTAAGACTATAATTTTATTTTGTTATTTATTGTTTCTTTTCTCTCAATTATAATTTAAATTTGAAAAAAAATAAAATAAAAAACTGCGAATTTAATTTTGGTTATATTTTTTCTTATTTTCACAAATGTTGGTTACAATATTTTTTTTCGTGACAACACTGCTCATCATCTCTCATGTTCAAATGTCACGTAAAAACGTGGGAGAATTCTGTTTTATACAGATCGTTCCGTTTTGCTAACGAGAGACAACGTTTCGGTAATCGTTTACATTGTTCTCCATATGCTAAAAAGAGAACGTTCGCTACGGTACGTTATGTTACGTGTGGGTAACTACAGCATTAGTGTTTATGCAAAACAGTGCAGAGGAATAACAAACAAAGCAATTGTTGTTGTTTACATCAACTTGTGAACAGTGGCACACGGAATTGTGCGAACATTAAAGAATTTTAATTAAAACAACACAAATTTATTTTTATTTGCAATCAACGAGCTCATATTTTAAACGTTTTTAAAAGGTGAAAACGTAACAGTATGTTAGGACATATATAAATCTGAACGTTTTACCGTTATTTTGAATTAACATTTACCATTTTTTTCCATATGAAATAATTATACGGTACAGAGCTAAAATAGAATAGTTTCGAAAAAAATATTTTTGATTAAAACAAATCTTTTGAATGGAGTACAACTTGTAACTTTAAGTTAAAAATAATTCAACTATTTTATACTTGTATTTTGTTTTAAAGTAAGTCTCGTATGAAAAAGCGCTACGTGTAACTAAACAACACTTGAAAAGCGTGAAAAAATAGATGTGTCGTTATGGACTTTTACATACATACATAATTGGCCATTACAACCCTTCAGTCAGGATTACGGCCTAGCTTCTCACACCACTCATGTTGTGTGCGTTAATTTTATACGTGAGTGGCGGGACCTACAGTTTAACGTCGACTGCGAACGACAGAATTTTGAGAAACTTTTTCATGGCAGTTTTTTTTACTCTCAGAGTTTTTGCCAGAAATCTGCTGAGAGGAAGTCGCCGAAGAAATATTTTTTTTCATATTTCATTTTTGATGTCTGACCTGGGATACGAACCCGGGCTTTACGAATAGGAAGCCAACACACTACCTACTAAACCACGGCGACTTCACTGAATTGAAATTGGACTTTTACTGAATTGAAAAATTGCGATAATTATAGAAATATATTCTTAGCACCCGCAACACCATAAATTCACTCAACATAACATAAAGGGTACACTAAACGGCTGAGACTAGATCCCAAAAAATCTTATAATCTTACGGTTCTGAAGATAGATCGCCAAAGGCGAGAATTCGTCGGAGAGTTCGATGGTCGTGATACGCATGGCCAGTTCATTCACTCATATGATATGAACATTGTTCTGTTAACTTATATCATCTGTGACAGCTGTACACCCTTCTGGATTTTATCACGTTTGAACTCAGTGCCCTGATAACCGCCTGACTACCGGAAAGTATGAAACAAGCCTTAGGGTTCTTCAACAACGATTCTGTTCAATTTGAATGCTTTGGTGAAGATTTGCATGGATTCCTTTACAAGATGCTCGGCGCCATTTTTAAAGACATAGTTTTCTGGAATGGACTTCCTGAAACTGATTGAAAAGTCGTATCGCGTTGTCATGTAGTCAATGTTCCGAATAGTCCTAAATTAATTCAGGATACTTTCGTGATCAGTATCCATGCCATTGTTTAGTGCGGAAGAAAGCATAAAATTATCTCTAGTGTCTACAGAGGTGCAGTGTGTAAGGCACCAATGATAATTATGCAATCAGATCTTTTCAACCGCTGTACCAGGTTCAAATTAGTTGCCATATCGAGGGAATTCCATCATACTAGTTATTCATAGGTCAAGAAAAGCTTAAACACTACTATGTAGATCTAGTGAGTTATCGTAAGTCCCAAGTCCCATTTATTCCTTAACACTTTATAACAAGCGTGGAGGTCTTTTTCGATCGATTAACGATAGTTTCTATCCAGAATGGGTTGCAAAAAATGCGTCTAATCCTTGAGTTTCATTTCTGTGTCATACATTCTCAGTGCAGGAAGAGGCTGTGATTTGTACTTTTCCTATTAAAGACTGTCACTTCCGTTTTCTTGGGAGTAATACTCAAGCAGCCCACTTGCCTGCATTCTTTAGAGCTGGTTATTAGTCCTGCTCGAAATTGTAAGAACCGCATCATACGCAAAAACAAGAGTCGAACATCAACCTTGCTCTAACACCACTAGCTCATTCGTAATAAAGTTCCATAGGAGGAAGGAAGATTTGAAAATACAGACATTATTAATTTGTAAAAAAAATAAACAATAATAATAACAAAAATCTTGAAAATTTAGAAAAATTCCAAAAGTATTGTTACGTTTTTACCTTTTAAAAACGTTTAAAATATGAGCTCGTAGAGTACAAATAAAAATAAAATAAAATAAAAATAAATTTGCTTTTAATTTTAATTTTAATTAAACTAGTTTAATTGAACTAAACTATTCACAACTTAATGTAAACAACAACAATTGCTTTTCTTTGTTTTCTTTGTTTTCTGTTCTCAGCCTTTGAATAAACAATAACAATTACTGGACAATTGTTCGACTGATCTTTGTAACGAAGATCTTCAAACCGCGATCACCCTCTTCAAACACACCGTGTCTTCTCACTAGACTGACTGAACTTTACTAACTCACTCACCTGCTTTGTCTTGCCTTTTATATGGCAGAGTAAATAGTATGACGAATATTCTTCGCCTTCTCGATATAGCTATAAATGTAAACATAGTTGTTTCATTATTGTTGTTTATGTATTTTGTTTACATTTATTCTTGTAGCGTTTGTGGTTGTATTTTTGTTTACTTGTTTGCCATTATTTTTATGCTGGTGTTTGTTGATATATTATTATATTATATTAGAACTCATTGTTTACCCCTGCTTTGAATAAGTGTAAGAATGTTGTTACAGGACTGTATGTACGGTGCGAAATATTATTTACTTTTAACTAACTTCACTCACTCCAAAATGTATGGCATGGATGTGAGTAGTTTTGTATGTTAAACAACCTGTAGGACTTTAATTTTATTATTTCTTTTTATATTTACAAAAAGTTTTTGCCTTCTGTTTATTTTTGTATCGCTTCCGTTTCCTTTTATAAATTTTGTTTTGTACGTAAGAGCAACCAAGTTGTGTCACTTTCACTGGTATCCCTAAGAAATTTACTTTCGAATGTCTGCATTGTTCTTATTCAGTTTATTGTTATTGTTACCATAAGTTACCATCTTAAGAGCACAAAAAATAAAAAAATTGTATTTACGTTTTATAAAAGTATTAAAGAATTAATTTAATTAAATTAAAGTACATATAAAATAGGTAGGAAGGCATTTTAGAAAAAATTCTTAATCAACTCATGATACGGTATTGAAAGGAATATTTAATGTTACACTGTTATGTAACAGAGTCAAATAACCATTACAACAATTTAAGCAATCAATAACAACGTTGTAAGCGAAAGGAATTCTTGGAATAATTAATTTGAACCGTTAGGTGGCACCAATTACACTGTACAACAGTCAAAATACATAGTGTAGGTTGTGTAGGTAAAAATATTGTTTTTTATATTTCGTGAACCCTCCATTCAAACTTATTTTATTTGTCAAAAACGTGTTTTTTTTATCTTTTCACACAAAATTATTGATTACCCAAATATTTTTAAATCTATTTTCATAATCAAAATTTTTTGAAAAGGGAAGAGATGAGCCTTTAAGACAGTGTACATAAACATATGATTCAAACTTACATATTCTGAGTTTTGATCGGGTAAACTTGGAAAAAATTATTTTTTTATAATTTTTTCTAGTTTAGCCGTTCTTAAATGCAAAAGTTAAGTAAAAATATGAAGTTAATGGTAACATTCTGAAATTGCATTAACTTGAGTAGAGGTTGATACGTTTGATAAAATCGGACAAAAATTACCGTAGTTATTATTTAAATATTATAACAGTCGTGTTATATTTTTTTATATGTCACCTTATCAAATAAACTTTCAGTTCATAAATTTTCAAAATTTTATCATCGTTTATCGCAAAATGTGTCAAAATCCCATTTGGGCAACTACCACAAATCGGTGTTTTTCCGAAATATTATTATTTCGCATTGCGCAAACATTGGCCAACTTTTAGTGGTCGCTCGTGAAATTGACACATTTAGCTGTAAACAATCAAGATCCATCAAAAATTTTGAAAATTTATGAACTGAAAGTTTATTTGATAAGACAACATACATAAAAAATATGACACAGTTGTTATACTCTTTAAATAATATCTACAGTAATTTTTGTTCGATTTTATTAAATGAAGTGTCAATCTCTTCACAAGGGTATAAAGTGCCTTCACCATTATTTTATATTTTTTATATTTCTACTATGAATGGAGAAACTTAAAAAATATGAATAAAATTCGCATTTGTCAAGTTTATCTCATCAAACACCACAGCATATTAAGTGAAATAATATACATACGTATATCGTTTTAAAGGACCATCCCTCTCCTTTCTAATTAGGAAAAAATTTTGAACATCGGTTCAGGAATGTTTGTGTAATCAATAAATTTGTGCGTAAAGTAAAAAAAAACAGTTTTTGTCAAATAAAACAAGTTTGGAGGGTTCAAGAAATATAAAAAAAAAATATTTTTGAGTTCTACTCAACAAAACTCACAACCTTTACTATATCATTAGCTGGGTGTATTTCCTTTTTATTATTTTGTCGTATAGTGTAATACATATATATAAAAAAATGAAAAGTTTCTCAAAAATCTATAGTTTGGAGTCGACTTTAAACCTGGTCGTGCCATTCATGTATTAAATTAACAAATACAACATAAGTGGTTTGAGAAGCTGGGTTGTAATCCTGCTTGAAGTGTTGTAATGACCAATTATGTATGAATGTATGAATGTAATATTTTTTGACAAGAACCTTTTAATGAGTGTTCGGCGAAGTCGTTTTAATGTTTGTGGAATCTAATGTACAAATATAAATAAATATATGTATGAATATAAATACTCGTGCAATGTTTTATTGTGCTCAAAAGTCCACCTCATGATTATCATTAAATTATGTAAATTGTGGTGAATCAACAGTAGTCCTGGTGTCTGCATTTCTTGCCTCATATTACCAAATTAAACTGAAGCGCTATTAGCCGTTTACCAAATTGTTATTGCTTTTATTCTTTATTGCTCACACATTTTGTTTAATGTTGTATAAACACATACAAGTCGTTGGTATTATTTAACATTTTCGTTTTATGTTAGTCACCTTTATGTACTTTTTAAGGGTATTAAGAGGTATGTGTACTTTTTTTTCAATTACATAAAGAGTTCTCTCTTTTTCGTTAAAATTATCTACTTTAAGAGCATTATGTAGGATATTGCTTAAGCGTTTTCTATCTTTAAAATTAAATAATACAAAATGGATATGAAATATTATAGGGGTATGAGCTTTCTCACTATCGCATATAAGGTTCTTACAAGCGTATTGTGTGAACGACTGAAGCCACTCGTCTAAACATTGATTGGACTTTATGAGTTCGGCTTCAGACCTGGCAAGTGCACCATCGACCAGATCTTCACACTACGCCAAATCCTGGAAAAGACCCACGAAAAACAAGTCGACACACACCATTTCTTGTCGACTATAAGGCAGCCTTCGATAGCCCCATAAGAGATCGTGTTTTTGCCGCAATATCTGAGCTCGGTATACCTGAAAAGCTGATAAGGCTATGCAGAATGACGTTGAGCAATTCCTGCAATTCCGTCAAGGTAGGAATGGACCACTCTGAACCTTTTGATACCGTGCGAGGTTTCAGACAAGGCGATCCATTATCATGCGATCTCTTCAACTTCGTCATGGAGAATGATCTGTGAAAGCCGGGAGTGCATCGCAATGGCACTATTTTTCAAAAAAGCGTTCAGTGGCTTGCCCACGCTGTCGACATTGAAATCATAAGGCGTACCAAGTAAGATGTTACTGCTGCCTTTAGTGCTATTGAACGGGAGTCTACTAAGATGGGTCGGGCAGTAAATGAGCGCAAAACAAAGTATATGTTATCGAAAAGTATAGACGTGTGGCGTATCTATTCCAGATTACGGCCGATAACTATACTTTTGATATAGTCAAGGAATTTATTTATTTTGGCTCCGCCGTTACCACCAAAACTGATGTCACTCTGGAGATCAAGCGCAGGATTACTCTTGCCAACAGGTACTACTATGGCCTCAGTACGCAATTGAGTAGCAGAAACCTCTCTCGTACGACAAAACTAATATTCTACAAGACGGTCATCCTACTCGTGCTTCTTTATGGCGCAGAAGTATGGACCCTATTGGGCACTGATGCAGCAGCCTTGAGAATATTCGAGAAAAAAGTCCTAAAATCTTCGGTCCAGTTCCGCATCCGATCTAGCAGTGAGCTGTATGAGCTCCTCAACGGCATAGACGTTGTGTAGCGTATTAATATCCAGAGGCTGCGATGGATCGGCCATGTCGTTCGAATGAAGGAGGATGCTCCAGCGAGACGGATATTTGATGCGGGGATCTGCGAAGAAGAAGTTCTTGTATACGTTGGAAGGACCAAATCAAGAAAGCCCTGTCATCGATTGGTGTAACCAACTGGAGTGGGCGCGCAAGAAGCAGGGGCGCCTGGAAGGATGTGTTGTGGTAGGCCGAATTCCGTTAATCGGGTTGTTAATGGCCAATTAAGTAAATAAGTTTGAAATATTACATACATTTTTTATTCGTTTGACGGACGAAGTGTTCCATATTCCATCACTCTGCAACATAAATCAAGTTGGATTTTGCCAATGGCATGGGATATGTTAACTTTAAGGTCCACTGTGGTTTGTGGCTTTAATTTTATATATGAAAGAAAACTCCACAGAAAAAAGTCAATTCGCACGATCTCGGTAGCTAGTTCATGTCGCCTTCGCGTAGATGGCCGCGCACTCAAATAGCGCTTGCAGAATATCCAATGTGTCATGAACTGCGTGGCATGTAGTGGAGACATGTAGTTCATTCAATCTGGGCCAGAAGAAGTTGGTAGGCAGCGACCACGCACTCGCATGTTGCCCACGCTAGATAGTTCTCAAAAAATTTCAATGATTATTACCAGCCCAAAAATCAGTGGCTTTAGGGATGCATTGGACTCTTTTGGACCTCAGTTGAATTGGTATTGTCCCTAATTCGATAATTTTGTTTATTTATGTATCCATTCGTCCAGAAATCGGTGACAATGAGTTTTTAATGAAAATTAGATTCAATTGCCTACTGACCCAGAGCTGTTCGCTTTGACATATATCGTTGTCTATGGTCGTCCATTGTGATTTGGTGCAACAGACTAATTTCTGATGTTTCTTTTTGGCAATTTTTTATGATTCTATTGACTAATTTAGAGAACTCATCTATAGAAATTTTATAGGAAATGTCTTTTATAGCATTTATTAATTCATCTTTGGTTCAGAGTTTGTATTTCTTAATTGTCACGGGCAATAATAGCCCATTTTTCTGGTTTATGCTTGCATATGTACGTGACCAACCTAGCACAGATAGATTTTTGTCTTTAAGTGAGTCCATTAAAAATGTCTGCTAATGGCTTAGAAGCCGAAGAACTCTTTCCTAATATGCATATAATTCGAAAAAAATCAATTCGATATTGCTTCTAGCATTTATTCATCTTTCTTATGAAAGAAATAATAATAAGTCGGTACTATGACCTATAAAACATCGTCAAATGCTAACGGATCCATAACTACTTTGTAATTTTGGCCGCAAACAGAACGACTGATGCTTTTCATGGACTGTACGCCTAACAAATGACCGATTACAATGTCTTTCTATGCAGTTAATATAAATCTTGTCGGCAAGAGAGACAATTTTTGTGCAGCTTCTGAGACCATGACCAACAGGATGCAGAAGAGTAATACTTGGGATAATTTAATTTGGAAAGATGATGACATGAGCATTAGAAATATAGCAGGCGATTACTAGCGAATAGATTACGCTTATATGTTTGTACTAAATTCCGATCTTCTCCAATAGAAACACTTTTTGGTAAAACAGTTAGAGCCATTATTACAAATTGCCGTTAACTAAAGGGAGGCTTTTAACGGTCAGATAAAATGTTTTTCATTATTATAAGTGGACTATAAGGTAAAGGTAAGCGCTAAGCTAAAGGGAGGATCATCCCACCTGTAAATTTTAAAGTTAAATTTATGTTTAAAGTTGCCATATTATATATTATTTTCAATATGGCAACTTCAAATATAAACAAAACCAGCAAATACAACAAAAAAAAGAAGACAGGAGTTGCCACTGCGCTTAAAAAGAACATTTTTAATTGAGCAGTGTTATCGACATTGCTCCGGCACTGCCATATTTTTGAAAAAGTTTACTTTATTTTATCTGTAGGTTATAATCACGTAAAGAAGTTAAAGGTGACTTCAAAGTTCACTTTAGCTAAAGTTACTAATAATAATGCCCATTAGTGTGTTAGTTATTTCGGTATGGGAAAAATGTTCCAGAAGTTAAGTTTTTATAATAATTTTTTGATCCATAGTAACACTTTTATGAACAATAACTTGAAATACAGCAAACACCTGCAATAACAGCAAAAAATTGTCACGTTTTTACCCTTTTAAAAACGTTAAAAATATGAGTTCGTAGATTGCAAATAAAGGGCCTGTACGTAAATGCAACATTGCGCTGCAAATATGAATATTTTGCGCTAACGTTGCCAATCACATGTTGCAGATGCTTCTTTTTGCTGATTTATTTGTTTGCATTTACGAACGAACAAACACCGCAGAAATGGAAAAAATTATTAATAAATTTGATTTTTGAACTGGACGATAAAACAAATGACAAAATGTTGTTAAGTGCAAAAAAGTGTACTTGTGCAAAAAAGAAGACATTTAAGGAAGAAAAAAGAAATTTATTATTAAAACTCTCATTCTCTCTCTCACTTATTCAATGCATCAGCCATTTTTATGATAAGTGTTTTGTGTTTGTTTGCTCATAATATGATTTAATGTTGCATTTACGAACATGTGACAGCTGCAGTGCTGCCAAGGCTTGCATTTATGAACACGATGCTCATAACATGCAGCGCAATGATGCATTTACGAAGAGGCCCAAAATGAAAATAAATTTCTGTTTAGTTTTAAATCGATTCTTTATTGTTTGCACAATACTGTGTGCCACCTTTGACCACTTGGTTCAAATAACAACACTTTGTTTTAATTGTTATTCTTCTTTACACTCCTTCGCGTACATAAAAACAATTGTTCAATATATCTTCATAACAGAGATCTTCAAACCACAATTATTCTCTTCACACTCAATGTGTCTTCACACATGACTGACTGAAATCTTTCTGATCCCGTTGCCTGCTTTGTCTTGCCTTTTATATCACTGGATAGACAGTCTGATGAATGTTTTCGAAGGAGAAGGACTGCCTTCGCGAAATATCTATAAATGTAAACAAGTTGTTTTCATTACTGTTGTTGATGTGCTTTTACATTTGTCTTTGCAGAGTTGTTCTTACTTGTTTACTTACTTTGTTTATCCCCTTTTTTATAAACTGATGTTGTTGCTATATTTTTGCTTATTCGTTGATCATGTAAACAAGTCCATTGTTTTGGTATCTTTTGTTTGTTCTTTGATCATGTAAGCAAGTCCATTGTTTTGTTTTTGGAGCTTTTGTTTATCATTTTAATAACACCATTTCCATTTTCGTAAAAATATGTTGAAATATCTACACACTTAAGTTATTGCTTTAAATAAAGCTGAAACCATTTTAATATTTGCATTAAATTGCTGTGAGAAAAAGGAATAATTATTCCGTATATAAACTATTTAAACAATCCGAAAAAAAACTAAAGTTTAAAAATAATTTTGAAAGGAATTCATACTCGTATGTAAATATTTACTTGAAAAGTAAGCTATAAATTTGATCAGGAATTTACTACATATTTTTCTTTTTCTTTGGAAAAAGAAATTTTAATGTTAAAATTATTAAGTATACCCTCTGTTTAAGGCGTAATGACTTTTTCTAGGCAGTACAGTTTTTTTTACTTTATGCCTATTCAAGGTTAGGACGCACTTTTTAGAGGCTCCTTCTGTCCTTTTTTAATGCTTCATAAAATACAATTTGGTTGTATGTAGAATTCCTTTTCAATGCTTGTATATTTTCTATTTGTATTGTATTTCAATTTGCAAAAATTTTTTCCATGCAAGCGATTGAAAAATTTTAAGGGTATCATACTTTAACAAAAATTATGTTTTCGTTTGTTTTTTTAACAATTTGTAAAACAAATATTTCTTTTGAAGGTATTCATTTTGTGTTTATATTGTTGAAAACCTTTAATTAATTTCTGGATACATATACTTAGGACTCTTAAAATTAATGACTCTTAAAATGGAATCTGAAACAAGCAGAAAATATTTTCAACTCTTTCCTATATTTACTTGTTTCTTTTCAATTGTTTCGGTGTCTTTTAAAAAATATAGAAATTAAATTTATTATCAAATTAAATTGAAATTTAACTGTGCCTGTATGCAAAATATTTACAATATTTTTTTTTGTACTCTATTGCATATAATACCTAAGGTTCTGTATAATATTGATTGTATCTCCCTTCGTAATAGTGTAACGAAATAAAAGGTATAAAATCGCATGATTACAAACCTGAACAATTGAGAATCGAATCCACAAATAAAATGTCCTCAAAGTTTTTGTATTAAAAGAAGAATATACTTCCAGAACACATCAAAAACAAACATCATGGCAAGAACACAGAACGTTACATCTTAGGAAATAATAGGCTTGAATAAGCCGAGTATCATACACCTCGAAGGTGCTGTGGTCTAGTAGGTAGCGTGTTGGCTTATTAGACGTGAGGCCTCGGTGCAAACCCCAGGTCAGGCATTTCCAGCTAAACAAAATATTTCAAAATATTTCTTCGGCGGCTTCCTCTCACCAGATTTCTGGCAAAAACTCTGAGAGCAAATAAAATTGCCATGTAAACTTTCTCAAAAAATCTATCGTTCGAAGTCGACTTTAAACTGTAGTTCCCGTCACTCATGTATAAAAGTAACACACAACATACATAAGTGATGTGAGACTGAAGGGTTGTATTGATCAATTATGTATTTATGTATGTAAACTCAAATTGTTATTCAGCGCTAAAAACAACTCGATTTCAATACCTTCCTATCCAGTTGGCATATTCTTGCACCAATCAAATCATTGTTTTTTTTGTCTGGAGCTTGTTTCGTTAAGAGCGACAATTTTTTTGAGTAGCTTTTGAGAGCATGATCAACACGATGCCAACGGATTGTACATGGAGTTATTAAATTTGAATAGATAATGACCATTTGGAAGCCAGTAGACCACTATCAGCAGATCGATTTCGCATACACATTTGTATTAAATATCGAGAGTTTGCAAGAGGTGTCTAGTCTTTGGTCTAGGTATAAAAATTTGTGGCTATATTATAAAATTCCATTCTCTTAATTTAAATAGTTTTCAATTTGTTGTTGTTGTACCCTTATGTAATAAAACTATTTTAAACAATCAGAAAATACTAGTATAAGTTGATAATAAAATTAAAAAGAATCATATATACAGTGGTGATCAAAATATTTGCAACTGAAACCACATTTCAACTAAATGTTGAATAGGTCAACGAAAATTGGATCTTCTATCTGATCCTCTGAGATTAAACTTAGACTTGTTTAACTATAGAAAATTCTTCCATATTTTGATCTTAACTGCGAACAGTATTTATTTCCAGCCATTTGACTCAAAAAATAATAAATCCATGTAAACTTTCTTAACTCCAAGCTTCAACAGTGTAAACAAAACGGTTAACATTAAATTTTGAACAAAATTCAAAAACTTAAATATAAAATATTAAAAAGAATGTGATTACCATTATATACTATAATTTTCTAGTGCTAATAACATAATCAGGAATAAGAAAAATCAGAGTTGCACATGTTTCGAACACTTCAATTTCGACGCTCCCTACCAACTTTAATTTTTTATTGTTGTAAAGTAGTGCAATCAGTTTTTATTTGAAATGATCAATAAAACAGGGAATGGATTTAAAAAATTACTAACAACTGTTTGAAAATTGATAATTAAAAAAAAATAATAATAAAGTAAGCCAAGTATGTGTTCTCAGTTGAAAATGTTTTGGCCCCCTACTGTAAATTTTTATGGGAAAAGTACGCTATAAATGTGATCAGTACATTATATAATATTTTCATTTTTTTGGAAATAGAAATTTTAATGTTAAATTTATTAAGTATACCCTCTATTTGAGGGGAAATGGCTTCTTAAGACAGTACAGTTTATTTTGACCTTATGCCCATGTTTTACCCATGTTTTAATGCTTCATAAAATACAACTTGGTTGTATGTACGTATGTATGTAGATTTAGTTTTCAATGTTCGTCTATTTTCTGTTTTCTATTTTCTATTTGTATTGTATTTCCATTCACAAAGATTTTTTCTATGTCATTGATACCCTTAAAAATTATTTTTTGGTTTGTTTTTTTTTTTTTTTTTTTTTTGAACAATTTATAAAACAAATATTTCTTTTGAAGGTATTCATTACTTGTTCATTTTCTTGTATACATTTAATTAATTTCTTGCTACATATACTTGGAGCATCTTAAAATTAATGACTCTCAAAATTGAATATGAAACAAGTAGAAAATTATTTTCAACTCTTTCCTATATTTACTCGATTATTTTCGAGTGTTTCCCTTTCTTTTAAAGAAAAAATAAAATTTAAATTTATTATCAAATTAAATCGATATTTAACTGTGCCTAAAGGTAAAATACTTAAAAATACTGTATTTTGTATAAATTTTATACAAATTTAATTCATTAATTCATTCGTTATCAATGAACAAAGATATTTTGAATACTATTAATGGACGCTTAAAACTGCTGGATTACAAACTTAAGCAATTCAGATTCGAATCCAGCGAAAAAAAATCCTCATGGTTCTTGAATTTGAAGTCGACTTTAAACCTTAGGTCCCACCATTCATGTATAAAATTAACACACCCAACCTAAGTGGTGTGAGAAGCTAAATCTTCTTGGAAATCTTTTTATTCACATTGATTGAAAATAAAAATAATAATTCAGCTGTTAAATTCCAGTGTAGCATACGCAGAATTTCAGTATGGTGTAAGAGTATGAAAAATAATTGTGTTTTAAAAGGTTAAATTTCATTTAACACAAACCACTTATGCATGTCTTAATGTTCGAAAATTTATCAGTATCACCACTTATGTATATAATATGAACGTAATGGCTTTTTATGCCTTTAGTTATACAGCTACCAGAACAACATTACACAGCTTAATGAAAACAAGTTAGGATGCGTGAATAAGAGCGGATATACATTAGGCTGTCCCGAAATTTTTTTTTAGATTTCCCTAACGCAAGACCTCCAAAAATTTACGTAACTGATCGTAGATTACCAAAATAATTTAAAAAATAAAATGAAACAATAACTTCAGGGTTCTACCAATCTTCAAAGTTTTGAAAAGTAGTTATTTTTATGATTATATTTCGCTATCCTTGATTTCGATACCTAAACTAAATATGCCACGACTATGTATAACAACAACACTTTTCTGGCGAATACGAATTTGATAGACACAGAGGAGTTCTTTTATAACGTACTAATTTTTTATAAAAAAAAATATTTCCGGACCCAAAACATTCACTTTCAAATTATATATCAATTATTACGGTTATAGCGAACTACTGTTAATTACCAACCAGTGATAAGTGAGAAAATAGGACATCGTTGCCATCGCAAAGAAATTTTAGAAGAACACATCTCAATTTCAGCAGAACCTGAATCAGTTTATTTGGGTCACTCAACGCCAAGTCGTGGCACTGCAAAGGGCATTCTAACTTCGATCACTACTTTATTAGAAGAAAAAGCTTGGAATTTAGATGACGTGATTTGCATTGGATGTAATGTAACTAATACCGGTTGGAAGGGTGGCGTTATTCAATATTTAGAGGAGTATTTGAAGAGACCGCTACAATGGTGTGTTTGTATGCTTCATGCCAATGAGTTACCCCTTCGTCATTTATTCTTGACTTTAGATGGTTGCACTTCGGGACCTAGAGAATATTGTGGACTTATTGGAAAACAATTAGCTACTTGTGATAATGAATCAACGGTGTCTTTTTGTGCGGTGGCTGGTAATTTGCCGGACTTGCCGAAAAATGTGGTCGATCAACTAAGTACGAATCAAAAATTTCTTTATGAGATATGTAAAGCTGTACAAACTGGTTATTGTAGTCCTGAGCTGGCAAACCGTAAACCTGGAAAAATTGCGCACTCGAGATGGCTTATCTTTGCTAGTTAATCCATCAGAAAATTTGCAACTGTTTATCAATTACGTTGTTAAAGTATACGCTCCGATTTGGTTCCTAATCAAACAAAAATCGTCTTTTAAAGAAGGAGCCAAACATATTTTTCATCTGATTATGTACTCTCGTTTTTTACCCGTAAATATCAGATCAGTTGTGGATTCTGTTATCGAAAGAAATGCTTTTTTTGCTCACCCGGAAAATCTACTTGTCAGTATGCTGTTTGATGATAGAGACTATATTGTAAAGAATAATCAAAGCTAGAGAAGCTGAAAGTAGCACTAAATACAGAATATTTAAACCAACAAAAATTAACTTCTCTGCTGGAGATTACACCAAAATTATTATATGGAACGAGTGTAGGGTTACAGCAACGCCGGTTCTTCGGCATATTTCCAATGAGGACCTTCAAATCATGGCAAAAGATAACAGCTTAGAAATTTATGCCTTTCCTTGTCACACACAAGCTGTCGAAAGATGTGTTAAACTGGTAACAGAAGCCTCGCAATGTGTAACTAACGCTGTTTCTAGAGATGACCTTATTAGAACCAGGTTGACACCACGAGCAGAAATGCCAAATTTTGGTAAAAAAAATATGTTTAAATTTTAAGTTTTGGTCATTTATTAAAAGTTTTATTTTCTTGTACATTAATTGCAAGTATAAAATATATTAATAAAATAAATTTGTATCTCGTTTTTTTTTTATTTTAAGCATAGGGTTTAGGTTTGTAAAAACGTTTGCAAAAGTAGAGCCCTCAAGATGCCATGTAATTCGATTTTTATTACTTTTACCGTAATCTGTGTAAAATTACGCAAATTTTGATACATCTAGCGAAAGTGTAGCTCAAAAAACTATTTTTGTCGTTCAAGGACGGGACAGCCTAATGTACATACGTAATTAGTTAATAAGGATTTTTAACGTAGAATAACTGCTGACCAATACACTGGTTTACTGTTTAAAGGGATATGCACAATTTTTGATCATATTTAAAAAATATTTTTGTATACATTCTTGCAGAAGGAAATTCCGAAATTTGTCGTGGCATACGTTTTTTATATTCCATACAAGTGAATAAAAAATGTTGCTGATAATCCACACACACTTTGTTTTATGTAAATTTAAAGATAGGCAGCACTTTAAAAAAGAACCCATATAATGTTCTTTAACCCTTTGCACTCGGCTGTCCTCTCTGAAGGGACATGATAGTTTGTTAGCGATTACGGACAATGAAATTATTTCACCGCAATTTTTTAAGAAACACGTGTTCTCCTGTAGTTTTCTGTTAAAATGGCACAAAAATGGATCGAAATGTGATAAAATTATCAAGATGCATGATAAATAAATCGTCCGTTCTACACGTCGAAAAGGAACGTTTGAAGTGCTTTCACAACGGACTGTACACTCCTCTGATCCGTTGAGCTAATTGTAGATATAGTGGATTAGGTGTCCAAAGCTACAAGGGTGTGGCTCAATGAAGTCGGAAACTTGATGCGATAATAAAGGAATCCGATAACCGATAAGAAATATGCAAGATCTCAATTCGTACTGAAGCGTCGAATATAAACAATTTTTAATATTTTTTTTGTAAATAGGTGTTCTTCAATGTCCACAAATTCATATAAAACAAATTTCATTACAATATGTTACTTGGTTCTAAAATTATACTGTATAATATCATGTTTCCAGGATGTACGTTTTCGTTAAAAAGTGGCGTCGAGTTGCTGGTAGGTAACGTCCGAAACGGTGCCGAGTGCAAAGGGTTAAGTTATTTTATAATTTTACAACGCAGGTACATAAATTGTAAATTGCAGTCGTTGTGATGTGTGTTGGCTTATTAGACGTAAAGTTCGAGCCCCAGGCCAGACATCAAGACAAAATACAAAAAATATTTCTTCGGCGACTTCCTCTCAGCAGATGCCTGGAAAAAAATCTCAGAGTAAGTGAAATTGCCATTAAAAGTTTATCAAATATCTGTCGTTCTGGGTCGACTTTAAACTATAGGCCTCGCTCTTTGTGTATAAAATTAACACACACACACACAACATAAGTGGCGTGAGAAGCGAGTTTGTAATACTGACTGAAGGATTGTAATTACACGGTGCGACAGTGAAAATACACCCAAGTAACTACATAGTCTAAATTATTTACTAGTTGAGTAGAACTCAAAAGTACTTTTTTATTTTTCTCGAGCCCTCCAAACTTGTTTTATTTGACAAAAACGATTTTTTTGATATTTTCACACAAACTTATTGATTGATTAAAATTCTTTTAGAAAGGGGAGAGATTAGCCTTCAAAACGGTTTACATAAACGTTTTGTTCAAACTTATGTTTTGAGATTTGATGGGATAAACTTGGAAAATATTATTTTTTCTTATTTTTTCAAGTTTTGCTATTCTTAATTGCAAGATTTAATTAAAAATATGAAATAAGTGATGATATTCTGAAAAGGCATTATCTTGTGAAGAAATTGACACTTCTCTTGAGCAAATCAGACAAAAATTATCGTAGTTATTATTTAAATAGTATAACAGTCGAATTATATTTTTCATATATATATATATGTCGTCTTATCAAATGAACTTTCGGTTCAAAAATTTTCAAAAGTTTTGATGGATCTTGATTGGTTATCGCAAAATGTGTCAATTTTACGACTACCAGAAGTCGCTTAATATTTTTGTTTTTTGCAAATATTATTATTTCGCTTTTCGCAAACGCTCAAACGCTCTGAGAGTTTAAAATTTTGATTTCTTACGTTGGTGGAAAATAGTGGAAAATTGCTTTAACTTTTTAGTTTTTTCAGGGTGAAAGGTAATGCATCCAGAGAAAATCACTGTTTGATGCAGATTTTTATGATAGCGGTGTCATTGGTCCATATTTCATGCAGAACGACGTTTCAATTAGATAATCTGGACACTAATTTACATAACTAAATACATAATTGGTCATTACAACCCTTCAATCAGAATTACGACTTAGCTCACACCACTTACATTGTGTATGTTCATTTAATACATAAGTTTGAGGTCGTTTCCGAGCGACAGATTTTTTAAGAAACTTTTTCGTGGGAATTTCTATTTACTCTCATAGTTTGTGCCACAAATCGAGGTCTCACGTCTAATAAGCCAACACACTACCTACTAGACTACGGCAACTACCACACACAAATTTACTATCACCAAATCATCTCATTGAGATGACTACTTGCAATGCAGGGAATAAATTGGGTCCTCTTGTTCTGTAAACTATCAGCCTAGATCTCTACATCGACGAAATGTATGATATGTCGAAAATATCACCGCTCTTCGTGACAGTGTGCATGAGAATGCCACAAAATTCTATTTTATCTTCACTTCTAGAATTTTAATTCGTGAATTTGGCCTACAGTTGTATATAATTCAACTGACCCATGAACTTAAGGTAAACTACCACAGAAAACAACGTGTATGCGCACATTTCTCTACAAATGAGTAATGAACAACCAAAAAAAAATTTTCGAAATGATGTCATAGGTTATTAAAACAATTTGGAAAATTATACTTATGATGAAGTATGTAAATATTGGACAAAATGCTCGTGTATCCTAGATTTCTTCCTAAGAGCACATTTCTTTCTTTAATGCTGATTTCATTTGTTTATTTATTTATTTTACCTACAAACTTATAGTAGTAATAGTCGCTATAGTCTAGTAGGTAGTGTGTTGGATTATTAGACGTGAGGCCACGGTTCAAACCTCAGGTCAGAAATTTCCAACAAAACTAAATAATTTCATCGGCGACTTCAAGTTAGCAGATTGTCGACTATATTGGTGACTTTATGGTGACGTTGTGATCGAAGCGTCAACAATTATTTAATTTGCCTTTGATGAGAAAAAAAAATTGTCAAGAACGACAATTGAAAAATTGAAAAAATTTTATTTATTTTTAATTTCTAAAATTTTAAATTTCTTTTGGATTTTACAAAAAGTATCCAATAAGAGTAAGAGAAATTATAAACGTTGAATAAAAAAAAACAATCAATGTTATATAAAAATAGAAGTAGTGAAAAGGAAACAATTATAAGTCCAAGTGTGAATTGTGAAAATTTTGTGGAGGCTGAATGTTCTGTGTCGTCTCAAATAGATTTTCCGAAATATAGTTTGCGCGAGAAGATAAAAAATTGGTATATTGAGTTGTGGCCAATTCTTTTAAAAATAGTTAATTTGCATGAGAAAGTTAAACCTTTTCCAATAGGGATATATGTAGGCCTTACGGGACCAAAGTGTGTTAAATATTTTTTTAAAGATTTTGTTGATGAAGTCTTTTCTCTTAATGGTGAATTTTTTTTTAAATGACAAGAAAATTAAAACCTCGTTTCGTTGTTGGTCATGCGACACGCCATACGTAAGTATATACTTTTATTGTGGAACTACTTCAACGAATAAAATTGAATTTCTTATTTATATTCAATAGATTCGACAAATGAAATCACTCCTTGCGGGTAATGCAGAACGAAACCTTCATGAAATATTTGGCCAAAATATTATCATGAATTTTAGTGTTGATGGCTCTTTTGGCAAAAAGAGGTTGCGCGAATACTCAAATGTTTTTAAAGCCATAATAGGTAATAAATGCTTGTTTGTGATCTTATAAATATATGTAATATTTTAACAATTTGTTTCGTTTTTTAATGTCCAGATGTAATATCAAGTTTCAATGAAAATTCGGACAAAACACTTAGAGCAGAATTTCAGCGCCAAAAGAAAAAATATTTCAAACGAATGGGTCACAGCAAAACCAAAAATGCTGAAAATCGTGAAGAAGACGACTCTTGTAAAGAGGATTAAAAATTTTATTTAATTTTAATAAAACAAAAACGTTATTTTGATGTTCCTATATAAAAAAGAGAGACAGAATTAATGGTACCTTTTCAGTTTTTATACTTAAATTTAAAAAAGGCTGTCATTGTTACATCGTATCTTTTTATTTATTTTTTAATAAAATATCAAATATATACAAAAATTCAAATTTTATTGTCGACTTTTACTACAGAAAAGTACCAAAAGTGTAGACTAGAACTGCTAAATTGTACTATTGATTCACAGGTTCCAATGTCTACATATAGTCCCAAAAGAAGTACCTAGTCAATAGTACTAACGTCAGTAGTAAATTTTCAATGACACGCACATGTTAAATGTCTATAGTAAAAAGCATTGTTTGTCATATAATAAGTAAGTAGTACTGGTGACTGTGTCAATAGTAAGTCAGTACAGTTTCACTATTGACATTTCCTGCAACTAGTTGCTTCCAAACACTAGTAGTTGTTCTTTCTTTATCTATTTCGATAATGCATTTCATTGTGTAGGAACCTTCAATAATCTTATATCTGCGTTTCCAAACAAGTATAGAATCTTTGAAATGATTCACATTCATAAGTATGTTTTTCAACATACGAAATATCCGGTAATTCTTTGGATTCTATTCAATACACTTCCTTAATTTTATCTGCCACACTATATAAACTCTCTGTCTCTCTTTGTTGACACACAAGTACACCATATACCCAAGCACAAACAGACCATTTCCTGTCTAGATTGTCGTGTGGAAAACTATTTGTTGTTATTGTTTACATATTACTACGTGCACCTTGAAATTGAATGAAATGAATAGTGATGTATGAAACGTATAAGCAATTTATGTTTATATAGGTGTTTTCACAGCTTCTTGATGGCAAACTAATATAAATTAATTTCTCCTTGGTTGACTTAGTTAGCAACTGCTTGCAACCATTGGGTATTGCTTAACAAATTCAAGAAGTTTATTTAAATTTTGAATCTTTAAAACATTCGTAGTAATAAAAACTCTATATTTATAATAAAACTACATCAATTGAAGTCGCCATAGCATAGTAGGAGTTTGCTTATAAGACAGGAGACTATGGTTTAAACACCAAGCCATACATCTTGAACTAAATATGCTCCCAACAAACTTTTGACAAAAATTGCCATGAAAACTTTCTCAAAAAACTGTTTTTCGGAGTTGACTTTAAAATGTAGGTGTCGGCACTCATGTATAAAATTAACACACACTACCTAAGTGGTGTGAGAAACAAGAGCATAATTCTGACTGATGATTAATTATTTATGTATGTATATCAGCATTCTCTAATAATCCAAACACAAGAAATTTAGTTTTCTTTTTAAATGGTCTGGTTTCAATAAATGATTGAATGAATAATTGTTACCGTATTTTTCAATTACATACAATTTATTTTTAGAAAATCTCACCTTATTATTAACTGGTTCAGGAGTAGATCTCAGATATGTCTGCTGTCTGATATGTCTTTGACAGGAAAAGTTCTGGTTTTAATTAAATAGTGGTTCCAATAATGTATCCTTATTCAGTAACTCAGTATGAGCCCCGTAAATGGTTTTTGTCCACTGATTTGAATATGTCCATAGGTTTCATTTTTGCTTTGGTTGATAGCCATTTATGTACATCTGCCTTTTTATTGTGTTGTATGTTCGATATTAAATCGGATAAGAAGACGGACGGCTAATCACTATAAATATATTGCTTACTTACTTCCCAATACAATTAAATTCAAAACATTTAAAACCTACGATCCAAACCACATTGAAATACAAATTGAAATTACTCCATTCTCAAGATGGTCCATATACTGACTTCCATAATTGGACATTACATCCCTTTGGTTAGGATCACAACTTTTATGTTGTGTGTTTTAATTTTGTTCATAAGTTTTTTTCATAAGATAATGGCTTTAACAGATCTTTCAATCGAATAAAGATATGCATGTTATTTTTCTCACTAAGATAAGAAGATTCTAATTCAAGAAGAATTTTGCAAGCAAGTTATGGCATAAGTTCATTATTATAAAGGTAAATTTAGTTTTATGTGTTAAAACTATGTAAAAGAAATGTTCTATTTTTTAATTTTATAAACTTTCAAGACTACTATGCCACAAATAGAAGGTAGTGTGTTAAACTTCAAATGCCGAGGCTGTGTTTTCAATTTCCACCAGAAGCCGTGGGTAGTTTGTGATTGTTTGATTGGCATTCAAAAATAGGCAAAGAAAGTGAGAACTATTACAGAACCATTCTCGAGAAAAAAAGTGAAGAAGTGCACTGGTCATAAAAAAGCGGTTTCAAAATGAAATTTTTCCCACACCACCCTTCTTTTCTTTCTTCTATTCAACACTATGCTATTTCAACACTATGCACTGCATGAGTACGAATTCATCTCCTGAGTGTTGGTTAAAAAATGTGCTAAGTGTGCTAGGAAATGGTTCGAAGACAACAATATCTATATATTAGACTGGACCACCTTATTTTTATCAAACGATCAAAGGAAAGTGTACCACATCTTATGATAAATAAGTCAATAAGTATTATTATGTAATTATTTTTTATAACTACATATTTTGAAGTATAGATTGTCAAAATGCGACTTCCAGATATAAGAAATGGGTATTATCGCTGGAGGTGATTTTGAATAAAAATTTGGTGCCAACTGCACTTCAAGTCGCCGTGGTATAGTAGGTGGTGTGTTGGTTTATTAGACGTGAGACCTCGGTTCAAAACACCAGGTCAGGTATCTCCAACTAAACGAAATATGACAAAATATTTCTTCTGCGACTTCCTCTCAGCAGATTTCTGGGAAAAATTCTGAGAGTAAATAAAAGTGCAATGAAAAACTTCTGTCGTTCGGAGTCGACTTTAAACTGTAGGTCCCACCACTTATGTATAAAAATTAATGCACACAACATAAGTGGTGTGAGAAACTAGGTCGTAATCTTGTCAAAAGGATTGTAATGAGCAAATCTACTGCTCCAGAGCAGAGTCAGCTATCACACATCGTTGTCGTTTACCTTCATATCCTTAGTCAGTTTAATTTTGTGCAGTCATGGACCAAAATTCACCAAGTAGTGTTCTACAAAAAACTAAGATTTTATAAGCCGATCATGCCTTTTGCCGACGCACCGAAATTAGTAATTGAAGTCTTAAATGAGTTCCATAAAAACGTATCGTCACCTACTATCCGAATAGTAGAATAAAGAAGAAGGGTATTCATGGCCTGAATTAATAACTTTCCAACTCCCTAATACTGTTAACTGATAAGAAATATTATTATCCCGCAAGTACGCTCGAAGCGCCCTCATTCTGTCCTTATTTCCTTTAAAATTAGCAAATCCTGATTGTAATCAATGTTGTTTTAGTCCATTTAAAATATTTAATTTAATAAGAACTTTGATTTGTTTTTCTAGGGTAAAGGTATATCCGTCCGTTATATACATATTCCAATTTATACTTTGCAAACACAATGATACATTTTTTTCAAATTTTTTACACAGACTTCTAGTACCGTTACTTCTAGTTGCGTCGAAGCAAATACCATAAGAAGAATACAAACAATTGCTGTCATTACAACTAGATGTTAAACAAATTGTATGTTCGCCTTAAAAATATTTCAAAAGCAATTTTTCTCTTGTTCGAATATAAAGAAATGGCAAAACCATCACTTTTGAGTTTAACAGACGTGATGAATAGGCATTTTTATGCCTCTCTATGCAAAATTAACAAGAATAGAAATCTAAAATGTGAATAATATTAATGGGGAACATATAGCAGAAAATTTTTTTAACATCTTTGTTTTTTTATTTCATCAATAATTTTGGAATGTGATTTCGTTATCTAAGATACCTAAAAAATCTTAAGACTGAAAAGAGGAAAAAGGTTATATAATCATAAGCCGTTAATAAAGTATTTGGTGACAAATGTAGTTTTATGGCTTTCAACCCAAGCAAACTTAAATTGTAGAAGTTAATACACAATTTTATATACTTAAATTTATTAGCACAGGATAATTTACTCATAAAGTTTTTGTTTATCAATTTACGGCTAAGCTAGTTAAAGAATATATAGATTAGGTTTTATTAAATTGACAGACATCTCAATGGGCATATCTTACTTACTTACCGTTGTAACATCGAAATTAACTATTACGTCCCATAATTATACCTGGTCAGCACTTCACTATCATCCCGAAAGTTTTATGAAGATGTGAATTCAATTGAATCAAGAAGATTGCTTGTGTCAATAAATTCTAGGTGAATAAGAATTCCTCTTCTCAGGTTTCAAAGCGGTGGATAAACGTTATTGTGAGATATTCCCAATCGTCAGGCGGAGTCCATTGTCTCTTTTTTATTATTAAATGATTCCTATATCCATATTGGCCCAGATCTGTTTAGTTTCTCTGCCATTTGCAAAAGAGTAAAGATTGTGTGCGATGGCTTGTTTGATACACTGTTGAGGAATGCCAATTTTATGTACGAGCTCAATTAAATTTACCATTGGATTGCTAGCGATTCGGCTTTCTTGCTACCTTCAATGTGTGTGTCCAGAAACACATATGGAAGTAACCGTCAAGTGTTTTGCTATCTCCACCACACATACCCGACTTTCTTGGACAACGTCAGATGTGGTCTACACACTGTTTAGTGATCTAATGATCAATTAACTCTCAATATATATACAAAAATATCCCACTTGATATACTCTGCTGCCGGGTTCGAACAGTAGCCTTAATAGTACTACAGTAATCAGGTAGTGCAAGAGACAATCTAAGGTTCAGTTGTTCTAACAAGATTTCACGTTCGACATTGCCGCATGACTGGATCCATCGTTAAGATGACAAGTGTTAAAACTTCGGCGTTAAATAATACAACAACAAATTATAAAAAGAAATAAAAAGCGTAGAGCATCTCCTTCTTTTTATAGTGAATTATTATAATCTTTAAAGCAACAAAAACATAAAATATAAAAATAATTCCTTAATTAAAAATAATGGCAATAAAAGTTTATGTCAAGTGTAGTTGGTATGTACTCTTGATGGGTGTTTTTAGTTGTCATAATTTTCATTCGGTTTCATATGTTAAGTGTTAAATAAATGTCATACTCTAAACACTTTCATTTGAAGAGGTTGTTTAGTTGTTCACTGCTGTTGCTTTTGTCAGTTTTTTAATAACTTTTCGTTACACAATTAGGGCAGCAATAATAGCACCACTTTAGTTATTAGAACTTAAATAATATATTGTGCATATATGATGAGTAATATGTATGTAGCTCGCTTAGTATAAAGGTATTAAAAAACTTCATAGACGACTGAACAGTTGGACACCATATTTGACCATTTTTATTCGATAAAACTAACATTGTTGAAAAACTGTGATTATACGCAACAACAGCTAGGTAGTGTACTGACTTGTTAGAGTTTAGGCATCGGGACTTCCTCTCACCAGTCTTCTGATAAAAATGAAAGTGCTATGAAAAGTTCTTCAAATCTGTAGTTGGGAGTATACATTAAACTTTAGGACTAGTTACTCATGAATAAATTTAACGCACACGATATGGGTGGTATGAGAAATTGCCAAAAGGATTGTTATGTCCTATTAACATGAAACGCCGATAATCAATTTGGATTTAGTATGAAACACAGCTGTACTGAACAAACCCATAAATTAGTTCAAAGTACAAAAATGTTGTTCTTAACTATTTATTTACATTTCTCAAGCTTCCGACAAGATTTGGAATAACGGCCTAACACTTTGATTAATTAACCCAGTGATTTTATTGGAAAGATACATAATTGTATTAGATATATATATTTATATTAGACATAAAGCCAGGGTTCAAGCCCCATGCCAGACATCAAAACAAAATACAAAAAGTATTTCTTCTTATTGCCATGAAAAGTTTCTCAAATATCTGTCGTTAGGAGTCGTCTTTAAACTGCGGGTCCCGCCCCTCATGTATAAAATTAACACACACAACATAAGTGGTGTGAGAAACTAGGTCGTAATCCTGACTGAAGGGTTGTAAAGACTAATTATGTATGTATGTAATTATAGCTTGTGTGCCGCAAAGTAGTTTGTTAGGACCCATTTTATACTGTGTACACATTCTGATTTCTACCTTTGCTGACGATACTGTCTTTTGAAATATACAGGAAAAACCCCACGAAGCATTTCAACGCCTGCAATATAACCTATGAAGGATGAATAGATGAAAAAATGTCTTCACTTAACATTTACCTTACAGAGTGAAACATACTACCCGAGTAAATAACCATACAGTGGCCCAATAGGTAATTTTATCCATTTTTGTATCAAAAAATTATTTTTCTCACTTTCCAGAATACTTTTTTTTGTAGTTGATAAAGAACATTTCAAAGCTAATAATAGGATATTTGGTTTTTCAAAAAATTTAACGACGACCTTTTAGCGAGTGTTTAAAATCATTGTTTACGAGCAAAGTTTAAAGGCAATATTTACAGTGTGATTTGGTCGATTTTTTGATATTCTCTAAATAAGGGAAAAAAGAACATAAATTTAAATTAAATATGGAAAACAAAAATGATAGAGAGTGCATAATAGTTAAGGCAAAAGAATTAGTTAAAAAATATTTTCTTTTTTGCGAAAAAACTCAACTGACCTAACCTTTAATTCTTATTTTTTTTTTCTGAAAATTGAGCTTTGGATAAACTTAAATTAAAAATGGTAGAATTTGGTCGTGTTGAAACAATTAGATATGAAGAATTTTAAGTTAATTTTTGTCAATTTTATGTTGCGATTTTTTGCGTTTTTTGAGAAATAAAATTTTTTGTAAGCAGCCTCCGCTAACAAAAAAATTTGTTTAAATATATTTTTTTATATGAACAAATAAATATTTTCTATAAGATTTTCCACTTATTTTTTATTTTTTTGGAGGTTTTAAACAAAAAAGCTAACATAGTTAACAGTTAACAGAAAAAATTTTATATTTGAATACAGGATTACCCATTTTGTATCTGAAAAGTTTTACCTCAAACACTGATTTTCACGCAAATTTGAAGAAATTTTGAAATTTAGGTAGCCGTATTTGATCCGCCATTTTGAATTTGAAAAATTATACCGCAGTTTCGAAATTTACATACATACATACATAATTGGCCATTACAACCCTTTAGTCAGGATTACGGCCTGCCATGAAAAAGTTTCTCAAAAATTCTGTCGTTCGGAGTCGACGTTAAACTGTTTCGAAATTTACAACTTTGAAAACCCCCGTACACTGACTTTGATATAACTCTGTAGAAATTTTAAAATTTAGGTCGCTCGGATTCTCAATTTGCAACCTCAAAAACGCCTATACGCTGATTTTCATGTAAATCTGTAGAAATTTAGAAATTTTGGTCGCTATATTGGATCCGGCATTTTGATTTTTTAAAGTTTTTACTTTAGATTCGAAATCAGCACCTTCAAAAACGTCCATAAACTGATATTCATGTAAATCTGATGAAAATTTAAAATTTATTTAGCCATATTGTATCCGCCATTATGAATTTGAAAAAATTTACCTCAGATTCGAAATCAGCAACCTCAAAAACCCTTCCTTATAATTTTGGCCAAAAAATATAATCATTTCACCTACAGTGCAGTGGCTTAAGGTTTTCATACAAAATATCGTGTCATACACCCTGATAGACGTTCGATTTGAGAATTATAAGCAGAAACAAAGTTAAAAGTATTTAAAATATATTGTCTTATTAATAGAAATTAAAGTTTAAACTCTTGTTTCTATAAGACGAACGCCTGTATCCATGAGCAAACACTCGACTACTCAAATATTTCTGAATCATTTTCATACATATTGACGATCTGAAATAGTTCGTTTTACAGAACTGGTGTTAAGTTTGGGCTGTAGACTACTCCCAATAATTCGCTTTTGACATCAAAATGATGTACCGTTGCGGGAAAAAAATTTCAAAACGAAACAATGATTATCCTTGGTACATTCGAAATTTTAATATACTTAAGCATCTAGTGGGGCAAACATTCAATTTGTTATTGGAAAATATTCAGAAAGTTCCTTGAACTGCATCGTAATACACTGAAATCCTATACTTTCCAACAATTTTTGCAGTGATATCTACTAAAAACAGATGGATACTGTGTTCTCGTCTCCATATAAAAGATATTTAGTTTTATAAATATCTGATCTTTCATTGAGCGCTTCTTATTATTAAACTAGGTATGTGTAGAATTTGGCCTATATGTGTGGGATATAACATCCTATAAATATTCTTCTTTGGGTAGAGCATATGAGAATGTCAAATTTCCCAGACTTTGGCGCATAAATCAGGCTGAATGTGATCGATGGCACGGATTGTGCTGGATTTGAGGACGGCTGCGGTTTGTGGCATATTCACATACACCTGCAGCTTAAAAACCCCACGAGAAAAAGTCTTATGGGGTCTAAAATATCCAATGTGGCATGAGGTGTCGTTGATGCCAATTCAGGTCAAAAGAAACTGTACTTACCCTTGGTTAGCGTCGTTTTCAAACAGTACGTTCCTATAATACCTCCAACCCAAAATTTTTTCCAAGCAATGACTTTTTCTAAATGCATTGAATGTTTTTAGATCTTAAGTGGATTGAAATCTTACCAAATTCGACAATTTTGTATTTTAACGCATCAATTCACCAAGAAAATGGCTTCATTGGTGAAGATGATTGTTCGGTGTAAGATAAGGTCAGACATAACACTTGTTTTGATAATTTTTATTATTTGAACAAATTTTTAAATACTTTATCTTTATTATAAATATTAAATACTGAATTCGCAAAACAGACTGAGTAAATGACATCCAATTTGATAGATGTAGCTTCGAAAATAAATATAATAAACTTAAATATAATTAACTTATATTTGTATACATACATAATATAATTTGTGCATAAAATTTACAATAGAATTGGATGTTTATAGATTTCTCCTTTAAAAGCAATTCATATTCTCAATTTTATTTTTTTTTATTCATTTCAACATCAAGATTAACATTAAGCTTCTTCCTTGCTGCTGCAATGGACATATTCCGTGATATAATTTTATATCTTGCTATTGTTTTGACACCTTCTGTAATATTTTTCACTATTTTTCATAGTTGTTTTTATAGTTGGGATTTCTCTTATATGGTTGTTTTATGTGATAGTTTATAATGGAGGACATGTCGTGTCATAACGTATGGACATGACATGAACAATAAACAAGCAAAACAAACGTAAAGGGTGGCTTGGTAAGTGGTTTTCAACTAGATCTTTCTTTGTTATTGACTTGATAAAATAAATTCAAACAAAATTTATGACATGTGGGCCTATTTCAATAATCAAGTAATTTAGTAACTACATAAGAAATAAATATTTTATAAGCGTTGATTTTGTTTATTAAATGCAATCAAACGGAATAAATATCATTAAAGAATACGATTTATTTTATTTAAAGACACTTACTTTACTTACCTAACCCTTTAGTCAAGATGACAAACTAGCCTCTCACACCACACATATCATGTGTTGATTTTATTCATACATTTTAAAATCGACTCCGAAAAACAGATTTTTAGAGACTTTTCATAGCAAATATATTTACTATCCGAGTTTTTTTCCGACAACTGCTGAGAGAAAGTCGCCGAAGAAATATTTTTTCAGGTTTTTCGGTTTGTTTGAGATGTTTGACACGGGGTTTAAACCGCGGGCTTGTGTCCAATAAACTTAGAATATGACGGCTTCGAATTTGTTTAAATATAAATATTTGAAATAACCGTAGTCCACTAGGTAGTGTGCCGGCTTATAAAACGTGCAGGTCAAACATTTCCGGCAAAACGAAATATAAAACGAAATTCGGTAGATTTGTGGGAAAAACTCTGAGAGGAAATAAAATTGCCAGGAAACTGTAGATCCCGTCACGTTTAAAATTAACACACACAAAATAATTGGTGTGAGGAACTAGATCGTAATGCTGGCTGAAAGATTGTATTGACAAATTATGTATGTATGTATGTAATTATTATAATTTCATATAGAAATATTCCATAGATTCCAGCTGATAATTTCTTTCCTCTTCTATAGCTTTTAATTTTATTACGCCCTATTTTATTACTAATACTTTAATACTTAAAGCTCTTCTTAGAACCGAAATTATTTTTGGAGCTTTTTAAATTTAAAAAGACCAGTCGTAGATAATGTTACATTTGATAAATTGCAAATCTTTAATTTCTGATGTTTAACGTTATATTAGTAGGGAAAAACGACAAAAAGATGAATTACTTGTGAGACAAGCTCAGTCAATTTAAAATTAACTTAGTTCTGCTATTTAGTATATAATATTCATTGTATTTTTCAGTTGCGTTCGTTGTTACAGACAATAGCGCAACACACACATAACATAATTGGTCATTACAACCCTTCAGTCAGAATTACGACCTAGTTTCTTACACCACTTATGTTGTGTGTGTTAATTTTATGCAGGTGGGACCTGCAGTTTAAAGTCGACTCCGAACGACAGATTTTTGAGAAACTTTTCATGGCAATTTTATTTACTCTCTGAGTTTTTGCCAGATATCTGCTGAGAGGAAGTCGCCTAATAAATACTTTTTTGTATTTTATTTTGATGTCTGGCCTGGGGCTCGAACCCTTGCTTATCGTCTAATAAGGCAAAACACTACCTACTAGACCACGGCGACTACGAAACTAGCGCAACACAAGCAAAGATTAATGTTTCTAACTTTTGTTAAGAATTAGAAAATTTGTTTACTGCTATTAGATAGTAATGCCATGAATGTAAAAAATTTCGATAAGCTAGGGATTAGTACATTAAATTAAAATTGTATATAAAACTGTACATATAAATTTACGTATTTTAATAAAAATGAAATCTTAAACAAAGAATTGACAAAAGAAGTGCAAAACAAGTGTTGCTTATCCAGCCGCCCCTTATTGCAATAAGAATATTTCTTTTCATTTTTAATGCCATTTTTTGCATGAAATACATACAACATTTATGTTTATATAGGTGTTTTCACAGCTTCTTGATGGCAAACTAATATAAATTAATTTCTCCTTGGTTGACTTAGTTAGCAACTGCTTGCAACCATTGGGTATTGCTTAACAAATTCAAGAAGTTTATTTAAATTTTGAATCTTTAAAACATTCGTAGTAATAAAAACTCTATATTTATAATAAAACTACATCAATTGAAGTCGCCATAGCATAGTAGGAGTTTGCTTATAAGACAGGAGACTATGGTTTAAACACCAAGCCATACATCTTGAACTAAATATGCTCCCAACAAACTTTTGACAAAAATTGCCATGAAAACTTTCTCAAAAAACTGTTTTTCGGAGTTGACTTTAAAATGTAGGTGTCGGCACTCATGTATAAAATTAACACACACTACCTAAGTGGTGTGAGAAACAAGAGCATAATTCTGACTGATGATTAATTATTTATGTATGTATATCAGCATTCTCTAATAATCCAAACACAAGAAATTTAGTTTTCTTTTTAAATGGTCTGGTTTCAATAAATGATTGAATGAATAATTGTTACCGTATTTTTCAATTACATACAATTTATTTTTAGAAAATCTCACCTTATTATTAACTGGTTCAGGAGTAGATCTCAGATATGTCTGCTGTCTGATATGTCTTTGACAGGAAAAGTTCTGGTTTTAATTAAATAGTGGTTCCAATAATGTATCCTTATTCAGTAACTCAGTATGAGCCCCGTAAATGGTTTTTGTCCACTGATTTGAATATGTCCATAGGTTTCATTTTTGCTTTGGTTGATAGCCATTTATGTACATCTGCCTTTTTATTGTGTTGTATGTTCGATATTAAATCGGATAAGAAGACGGACGGCTAATCACTATAAATATATTGCTTACTTACTTCCCAATACAATTAAATTCAAAACATTTAAAACCTACGATCCAAACCACATTGAAATACAAATTGAAATTACTCCATTCTCAAGATGGTCCATATACTGACTTCCATAATTGGACATTACATCCCTTTGGTTAGGATCACAACTTTTATGTTGTGTGTTTTAATTTTGTTCATAAGTTTTTTTCATAAGATAATGGCTTTAACAGATCTTTCAATCGAATAAAGATATGCATGTTATTTTTCTCACTAAGATAAGAAGATTCTAATTCAAGAAGAATTTTGCAAGCAAGTTATGGCATAAGTTCATTATTATAAAGGTAAATTTAGTTTTATGTGTTAAAACTATGTAAAAGAAATGTTCTATTTTTTAATTTTATAAACTTTCAAGACTACTATGCCACAAATAGAAGGTAGTGTGTTAAACTTCAAATGCCGAGGCTGTGTTTTCAATTTCCACCAGAAGCCGTGGGTAGTTTGTGATTGTTTGATTGGCATTCAAAAATAGGCAAAGAAAGTGAGAACTATTACAGAACCATTCTCGAGAAAAAAGTGAAGAAGTGCACTGGCCATAAAAAAGCGGTTTCAAAATGAAATTTTTCCCACACCACCCTTCTTTTCTTTCTTCTATTCAACACTATGCTATTTCAACACTATGCACTGCATGAGTACGAATTCATCTCCTGAGTGTTGGTTAAAAAATGTGCTAAGTGTGCTAGGAAATGGTTCGAAGACAACAATATCTATATATTAGACTGGACCACCTTATTTTTATCAAACGATCAAAGGAAAGTGTACCACATCTTATGATAAATAAGTCAATAAGTATTATTATGTAATTATTTTTTATAACTACATATTTTGAAGTATAGATTGTCAAAATGCGACTTCCAGATATAAGAAATGGGTATTATCGCTGGAGGTGATTTTGAATAAAAATTTGGTGCCAACTGCACTTCAAGTCGCCGTGGTATAGTAGGTGGTGTGTTGGTTTATTAGACGTGAGACCTCGGTTCAAAACACCAGGTCAGGTATCTCCAACTAAACGAAATATGACAAAATATTTCTTCTGCGACTTCCTCTCAGCAGATTTCTGGGAAAAATTCTGAGAGTAAATAAAAGTGCAATGAAAAACTTCTGTCGTTCGGAGTCGACTTTAAACTGTAGGTCCCACCACTTATGTATAAAAATTAATGCACACAACATAAGTGGTGTGAGAAACTAGGTCGTAATCTTGTCAAAAGGATTGTAATGAGCAAATCTACTGCTCCAGAGCAGAGTCAGCTATCACACATCGTTGTCGTTTACCTTCATATCCTTAGTCAGTTTAATTTTGTGCAGTCATGGCCCAAAATTCACCAAGTAGTGTTCTACAAAAAACTAAGATTTTATAAGCCGATCATGCCTTTTGCCGACGCACCGAAATTAGTAATTGAAGTCTTAAATGAGTTCCATAAAAACGTATCGTCACCTACTATCCGAATAGTAGAATAAAGAAGAAGGGTATTCATGGCCTGAATTAATAACTTTCCAACTCCCTAATACTGTTAACTGATAAGAAATATTATTATCCCGCAAGTACGCTCGAAGCGCCCTCATTCTGTCCTTATTTCCTTTAAAATTAGCAAATCCTGATTGTAATCAATGTTGTTTTAGTCCATTTAAAATATTTAATTTAATAAGAACTTTGATTTGTTTTTCTAGGGTAAAGGTATATCCGTCCGTTATATACATATTCCAATTTATACTTTGCAAACACAATGATACATTTTTTTCAAATTTTTTACACAGACTTCTAGTACCGTTACTTCTAGTTGCGTCGAAGCAAATACCATAAGAAGAATACAAACAATTGCTGTCATTACAACTAGATGTTAAACAAATTGTATGTTCGCCTTAAAAATATTTCAAAAGCAATTTTTCTCTTGTTCGAATATAAAGAAATGGCAAAACCATCACTTTTGAGTTTAACAGACGTGATGAATAGGCATTTTTATGCCTCTCTATGCAAAATTAACAAGAATAGAAATCTAAAATGTGAATAATATTAATGGGGAACATATAGCAGAAAATTTTTTTAACATCTTTGTTTTTTTATTTCATCAATAATTTTGGAATGTGATTTCGTTATCTAAGATACCTAAAAAATCTTAAGACTGAAAAGAGGAAAAAGGTTATATAATCATAAGCCGTTAATAAAGTATTTGGTGACAAATGTAGTTTTATGGCTTTCAACCCAAGCAAACTTAAATTGTAGAAGTTAATACACAATTTTATATACTTAAATTTATTAGCACAGGATAATTTACTCATAAAGTTTTTGTTTATCAATTTACGGCTAAGCTAGTTAAAGAATATATAGATTAGGTTTGATTAAATTGACAGACATCTCAATGGGCATATCTTACTTACTTACCGTTGTAACATCGAAATTAACTATTACGTCCCATAATTATACCTGGTCAGCACTTCACTATCATCCCGAAAGTTTTATGAAGATGTGAATTCAATTGAATCAAGAAGATTGCTTGTGTCAATAAATTCTAGGTGAATAAGAATTCCTCTTCTCAGGTTTCAAAGCGGTGGATAAACGTTATTGTGAGATATTCCCAATCGTCAGGCGGAGTCCATTGTCTCTTTTTTATTATTAAATGATTCCTATATCCATATTGGCCCAGATCTGTTTAGTTTCTCTGCCATTTGCAAAAGAGTAAAGATTGTGTGCGATGGCTTGTTTGATACACTGTTGAGGAATGCCAATTTTATGTACGAGCTCAATTAAATTTACCATTGGATTGCTAGCGATTCGGCTTTCTTGCTACCTTCAATGTGTGTGTCCAGAAACACATATGGAAGTAACTGTCAAGTGTTTTGCTATCTCCACCACACATACCCGACTTTCTTGGACAACGTCAGATGTGGTCTACACACTGTTTAGTGATCTAATGATCAATTAACTCTCAATATATATACAAAAATATCCCACTTGATATACTCTGCTGCCGGGTTCGAACAGTAGCCTTAATAGTACTACAGTAATCAGGTAGTGCAAGAGACAATCTAAGGTTCAGTTGTTCTAACAAGATTTCACGTTCGACATTGCCGCATGACTGGATCCATCGTTAAGATGACAAGTGTTAAAACTTCGGCGTTAAATAATACAACAACAAATTATAAAAAGAAATAAAAAGCGTAGAGCATCTCCTTCTTTTTATAGTCAATTATTATAATCTTTAAAGCAACAAAAACATAAAATATAAAAATAATTCCTTAATTAAAAATAATGGCAATAAAAGTTTATGTCAAGTGTAGTTGGTATGTACTCTTGATGGGTGTTTTTAGTTGTCATAATTTTCATTCGGTTTCATATGTTAAGTGTTAAATAAATGTCATACTCTAAACACTTTCATTTGAAGAGGTTGTTTAGTTGTTCACTGCTGTTGCTTTTGTCAGTTTTTTAATAACTTTTCGTTACACAATTAGGGCAGCAATAATAGCACCACTTTAGTTATTAGAACTTAAATAATATATTGTGCATATATGATGAGTAATATGTATGTAGCTCGCTTAGTATAAAGGTATTAAAAAACTTCATAGACGACTGAACAGTTGGACACCATATTTGACCATTTTTATTCGATAAAACTAACATTGTTGAAAAACTGTGATTATACGCAACAACAGCTAGGTAGTGTACTGACTTGTTAGAGTTTAGGCATCGGGACTTCCTCTCACCAGTCTTCTGATAAAAATGAAAGTGCTATGAAAAGTTCTTCAAATCTGTAGTTGGGAGTATACATTAAACTTTAGGACTAGTTACTCATGAATAAATTTAACGCACACGATATGGGTGGTATGAGAAATTGCCAAAAGGATTGTTATGTCCTATTAACATGAAACGCCGATAATCAATTTGGATTTAGTATGAAACACAGCTGTACTGAACAAACCCATAAATTAGTTCAAAGTACAAAAATGTTGTTCTTAACTATTTATTTACATTTCTCAAGCTTCCGACAAGATTTGGAATAACGGCCTAACACTTTGATTAATTAACCCAGTGATTTTATTGGAAAGATACATAATTGTATTAGATATATATATTTATATTAGACATAAAGCCAGGGTTCAAGCCCCATGCCAGACATCAAAACAAAATACAAAAAGTATTTCTTCTTATTGCCATGAAAAGTTTCTCAAATATCTGTCGTTAGGAGTCGTCTTTAAACTGCGGGTCCCGCCCCTCATGTATAAAATTAACACACACAACATAAGTGGTGTGAGAAACTAGGTCGTAATCCTGACTGAAGGGTTGTAAAGACTAATTATGTATGTATGTAATTATAGCTTGTGTGCCGCAAAGTAGTTTGTTAGGACCCATTTTATACTGTGTACACATTCTGATTTCTACCTTTGCTGACGATACTGTCTTTTGAAATATACAGGAAAAACCCCACGAAGCATTTCAACGCCTGCAATATAACCTATGAAGGATGAATAGATGAAAAAATGTCTTCACTTAACATTTACCTTACAGAGTGAAACATACTACCCGAGTAAATAACCATACAGTGGCCCAATAGGTAATTTTATCCATTTTTGTATCAAAAAATTATTTTTCTCACTTTCCAGAATACTTTTTTTTGTAGTTGATAAAGAACATTTCAAAGCTAATAATAGGATATTTGGTTTTTCAAAAAATTTAACGACGACCTTTTAGCGAGTGTTTAAAATCATTGTTTACGAGCAAAGTTTAAAGGCAATATTTACAGTGTGATTTGGTCGATTTTTTGATATTCTCTAAATAAGGGAAAAAAGAACATAAATTTAAATTAAATATGGAAAACAAAAATGATAGAGAGTGCATAATAGTTAAGGCAAAAGAATTAGTTAAAAAATATTTTCTTTTTTGCGAAAAAACTCAACTGACCTAACCTTTAATTCTTATTTTTTTTTTCTGAAAATTGAGCTTTGGATAAACTTAAATTAAAAATGGTAGAATTTGGTCGTGTTGAAACAATTAGATATGAAGAATTTTAAGTTAATTTTTGTCAATTTTATGTTGCGATTTTTTGCGTTTTTTGAGAAATAAAATTTTTTGTAAGCAGCCTCCGCTAACAAAAAAATTTGTTTAAATATATTTTTTTATATGAACAAATAAATATTTTCTATAAGATTTTCCACTTATTTTTTATTTTTTTGGAGGTTTTAAACAAAAAAGCTAACATAGTTAACAGTTAACAGAAAAAATTTTATATTTGAATACAGGATTACCCATTTTGTATCTGAAAAGTTTTACCTCAAACACTGATTTTCACGCAAATTTGAAGAAATTTTGAAATTTAGGTAGCCGTATTTGATCCGCCATTTTGAATTTGAAAAATTATACCGCAGTTTCGAAATTTACATACATACATACATAATTGGCCATTACAACCCTTTAGTCAGGATTACGGCCTGCCATGAAAAAGTTTCTCAAAAATTCTGTCGTTCGGAGTCGACGTTAAACTGTTTCGAAATTTACAACTTTGAAAACCCCCGTACACTGACTTTGATATAACTCTGTAGAAATTTTAAAATTTAGGTCGCTCGGATTCTCAATTTGCAACCTCAAAAACGCCTATACGCTGATTTTCATGTAAATCTGTAGAAATTTAGAAATTTTGGTCGCTATATTGGATCCGGCATTTTGATTTTTTAAAGTTTTTACTTTAGATTCGAAATCAGCATCTTCAAAAACGTCCATAAACTGATATTCATGTAAATCTGATGAAAATTTAAAATTTATTTAGCCATATTGTATCCGCCATTATGAATTTGAAAAAATTTACCTCAGATTCGAAATCAGCAACCTCAAAAACCCTTCCTTATAATTTTGGCCAAAAAATATAATCATTTCACCTACAGTGCAGTGGCTTAAGGTTTTCATACAAAATATCGTGTCATACACCCTGATAGACGTTCGATTTGAGAATTATAAGCAGAAACAAAGTTAAAAGTATTTAAAATATATTGTCTTATTAATAGAAATTAAAGTTTAAACTCTTGTTTCTATAAGACGAACGCCTGTATCCATGAGCAAACACTCGACTACTCAAATATTTCTGAATCATTTTCATACATATTGACGATCTGAAATAGTTCGTTTTACAGAACTGGTGTTAAGTTTGGGCTGTAGACTACTCCCAATAATTCGCTTTTGACATCAAAATGATGTACCGTTGCGGGAAAAAAATTTCAAAACGAAACAATGATTATCCTTGGTACATTCGAAATTTTAATATACTTAAGCATCTAGTGGGGCAAACATTCAATTTGTTATTGGAAAATATTCAGAAAGTTCCTTGAACTGCATCGTAATACACTGAAATCCTATACTTTCCAACAATTTTTGCAGTGATATCTACTAAAAACAGATGGATACTGTGTTCTCGTCTCCATATAAAAGATATTTAGTTTTATAAATATCTGATCTTTCATTGAGCGCTTCTTATTATTAAACTAGGTATGTGTAGAATTTGGCCTATATGTGTGGGATATAACATCCTATAAATATTCTTCTTTGGGTAGAGCATATGAGAATGTCAAATTTCCCAGACTTTGGCGCATAAATCAGGCTGAATGTGATCGATGGCACGGATTGTGCTGGATTTGAGGACGGCTGCGGTTTGTGGCATATTCACATACACCTGCAGCTTAAAAACCCCACGAGAAAAAGTCTTATGGGGTCTAAAATATCCAATGTGGCATGAGGTGTCGTTGATGCCAATTCAGGTCAAAAGAAACTGTACTTACCCTTGGTTAGCGTCGTTTTCAAACAGTACGTTCCTATAATACCTCCAACCCAAAATTTTTTCCAAGCAATGACTTTTTCTAAATGCATTGAATGTTTTTAGATCTTAAGTGGATTGAAATCTTACCAAATTCGACAATTTTGTATTTTAACGCATCAATTCACCAAGAAAATGGCTTCATTGGTGAAGATGATTGTTCGGTGTAAGATAAGGTCAGACATAACACTTGTTTTGATAATTTTTATTATTTGAACAAATTTTTAAATACTTTATCTTTATTATAAATATTAAATACTGAATTTGCAAAACAGACTGAGTAAATGACATCCAATTTGATAGATGTAGCTTCGAAAATAAATATAATAAACTTAAATATAATTAACTTATATTTGTATACATACATAATATAATTTGTGCATAAAATTTACAATAGAATTGGATGTTTATAGATTTCTCCTTTAAAAGCAATTCATATTCTCAATTTTATTTTTTTTTATTCATTTCAACATCAAGATTAACATTAAGCTTCTTCCTTGCTGCTGCAATGGACATATTCCGTGATATAATTTTATATCTTGCTATTGTTTTGACACCTTCTGTAATATTTTTCACTATTTTTCATAGTTGTTTTTATAATTGGGATTTCTCTTATATGGTTGTTTTATGTGATAGTTTATAATGGAGGACATGTCGTGTCATAACGTATGGACATGACATGAACAATAAACAAGCAAAACAAACGTAAAGGGTGGCTTGGTAAGTGGTTTTCAACTAGATCTTTCTTTGTTATTGACTTGATAAAATAAATTCAAACAAAATTTGTGACATGTGGGCCTATTTCAATAATCAAGTAATTTAGTAACTACATAAGAAATAAATATTTTATAAGCGTTGATTTTGTTTATTAAATGCAATCAAACGGAATAAATATCATTAAAGAATACGATTTATTTTATTTAAAGACACTTACTTTACTTACCTAACCCTTTAGTCAAGATGACAAACTAGCCTCTCACACCACACATATCATGTGTTGATTTTATTCATACATTTTAAAATCGACTCCGAAAAACAGATTTTTAGAGACTTTTCATAGCAAATATATTTACTATCCGAGTTTTTTTCCGACAACTGCTGAGAGAAAGTCGCCGAAGAAATATTTTTTCAGGTTTTTCGGTTTGTTTGAGATGTTTGACACGGGGTTTAAACCGCGGGCTTGTGTCCAATAAGCTTAGAATATGACGGCTTCGAATTTGTTTAAATATAAATAGGTAGTGTGCCGGCTTATAAAACGTGCAGGTCAAACATTTCCGGCAAAACGAAATATAAAACGAAATTCGGTAGATTTGTGGGAAAAACTCTGAGAGGAAATAAAATTGCCAGGAAACTGTAGATCCCGTCACGTTTAAAATTAACACACACAAAATAATTGGTGTGAGGAACTAGATCGTAATGCTGGCTGAAAGATTGTATTGACAAATTATGTATGTATGTATGTAATTATTATAATTTCATATAGAAATATTCCATAGATTCCAGCTGATAATTTCTTTCCTCTTCTATAGCTTTTAATTTTATTACGCCCTATTTTATTACTAATACTTTAATACTTAAAGCTCTTCTTAGAACCGAAATTATTTTTGGAGCTTTTTAAATTTAAAAAGACCAGTCGTAGATAATGTTACATTTGATAAATTGCAAATCTTTAATTTCTGATGTTTAACGTTATATTAGTAGGGAAAAACGACAAAAAGATGAATTACTTGTGAGACAAGCTCAGTCAATTTAAAATTAACTTAGTTCTGCTATTTAGTATATAATATTCATTGTATTTTTCAGTTGCGTTCGTTGTTACAGACAATAGCGCAACACACACATAACATAATTGGTCATTACAACCCTTCAGTCAGAATTACGACCTAGTTTCTTACACCACTTATGTTGTGTGTGTTAATTATATGCAGGTGGGACCTGCAGTTTAAAGTCGACTCCGAACGACAGATTTTTGAGAAACTTTTCATGGCAATTTTATTTACTCTCTGAGTTTTTGCCAGATATCTGCTGAGAGGAAGTCGCCTAATAAATACTTTTTTGTATTTTATTTTGATGTCTGGCCTGGGGCTCGAACCCTTGCTTATCGTCTAATAAGGCAAAACACTACCTACTAGACCACGGCGACTACGAAACTAGCGCAACACAAGCAAAGATTAATGTTTCTAACTTTTGTTAAGAATTAGAAAATTTGTTTACTGCTATTAGATAGTAATGCCATGAATGTAAAAAATTTCGATAAGCTAGGGATTAGTACATTAAATTAAAATTGTATATAAAACTGTACATATAAATTTACGTATTTTAATAAAAATGAAATCTTAAACAAAGAATTGACAAAAGAAGTGCAAAACAAGTGTTGCTTATCCAGCCGCCCCTTATTGCAATAAGAATATTTCTTTTCATTTTTAATGCCATTTTTTGCATGAAATACATACATACACATTTTACTGGTCATTACAACCCTTTAATCAGGATTACGACCTATTCTTCTCACACGACTTATGACTCGTTATGCGCGCTAATTTTATACTTGAGTGGAGGAACCCACAGATTTTTTTATTTACTCTCACGGTTTTTGCCAGAGTTTTTGCCAGAAATCTCCTGAGAAAGTCTTTACAGAAATATTTTTCCATATTTCGTTTTGTCTGAGCTGGGGTTTGAACCACGGCCTCATGTCTAATAAGCCAAAACGCTATCACGAAATTGACGGCTTCAGTTTTCCGATCTTAGCTCCATGGTAGACCTTTAGGAAGTTTCAAAAAGAAACTTATTAGAACTTTGAAGAAGTGTGGACCTCTGTGTGAACAACGAGGAACGTTATATATTCAAAAATTCTAAAAATTTAGTGGACAATATGCCACTAATATACATATATTATATAGAAACTGTTAAAAAAAAATCAACTCTAAAACCCATTGGAAAGGCTAATTTCACATTTTTGCATATGTTTTGATAATATTGCAACAAGGACGTTGTATGATAACTGTAAATAAGAGTACAATAAACCATTGGCACTATAGTAGTGTTGCACGATTGTATATTGCAAATTACTGTAAAATTCCTTTACCACACGGTGCGACATACGTATCGTAGAATTTATTTATTTTTGTAATATTTTACATCAACCTAACGTGCCATTATTTAAGGACTTGTTCGGATAATAAAATTTATTCAATATCAGTGACAGTTTTTAAATATCATTATGCCAGGTGTTCCGACAGGAAGTACCAAAATTTAACAGTTGATAACGACCAACTTCTTAAAGCTACATCTGTCAAATTAGTTGTCATTTATACCGTCTGTTATGCCAAAATACCGCGGAGGTATATAGTATTTCAGAACACATGTAAATAATAAAAAATATTCAAAATAGATGTTCTGTTTGGACAACCTACTGCGCGCTTCAATTCCACATGTGATCCAAGGACGTTCAATGCATCCTGAGTATGTCACTTTTTGGTGTGAATTTTGGCCTCATAGCGTCATCGATCCAAAATTTCTTTGAAAACGACGTTGACTAAGCCGTCAGTTCTGACCTGAATTGGATGATCTGGTACCAACGACATGTGGTTTCAACAAGACAACTCTAGGTGCCGGGGCTGATATTTGAGAACATGTTCTTCTTAAGTGAAGTGATGTGAAGCGGCCACCGAGCTCGTGCAATTTGACCCCACTAGACTTTATCTTGTGAGATTTCCTGAAGCTGTAGGTATGTGCGAATAACCACAGTCTTCAAAGCCAACATAACCCATGTCACCGAAATTTCAGATTCAGTTTAATTTTTTAATAATTGGACATTATAGATGCGCTCCAGTTAAAGAAGAGGTGGCGGACATTTGAACGACGTTGTCATTATCATCGAATAAACAATTTCGATGATATCTCGCACACACCTAGTTTTATTTAAATTTAAAGATAGAAAGTGCTTAATGAAAGACCCGATATATTCAAGTATTTACTATGTAAACTTAGAATCATGATTTAAAAAACGTAAGCATGGCGATTTATTGTAATTTTGTAATTTGAAAAATTTACATTTTATCTGTATGTATGTACATATGTAATAAAATGATATCATAAATAAGGCGGACAACTATAAAAATTAATTTATTTTGAATTTGTTTCAAGGTCACGTCGAATTATTTGTTGTTACGACCCATTGAATAAATTATTGTTTCATTGCTTTGGAAAGGGCCATTTGGAATCAACCCACGCACTTACCATATATTAAATGTTATTTCGTACAAAAATTATGCAAATTAATATTCGTATTTAGAATTCAAGGTTAATCGCAATAATATGGATTTAATTTTTTTAACCTTTTGCTTCTAACAAGTAGAAATATTAAAGCACAACCAGTAAATTACAAATAAATTATAATTTTAAACGATGTCGTAGAATTAAAATACATACATACAAACTGACATAATTGGTCATTACAACCCGTTAGTCAGGACTACGACCTAGCTTTTCATACCACCAATGAAGTGTATATTAATTTTAAATACGAATGGCAGAACTTACAGCTTAATACTGTGCTCAGGCATGAATTTTAATTGAGTCAATATACGTTTAATTGATAAAATTATTTTAAGTGATCAGGCATACGCAAATCAGCTTATTCTATCCTCATTTGACAGTTGGAAAACAACATTTTTTTTTTATAACAATTCATAAATTTAACACTAAACCTACCGTGACGGCAAAAATTATTCATTTAAGATTTTTTTATCCGAATGTCTTGAATATAACGGCTATTTGCTTTAGGACTTCTATTAAAAAATACATCGAATATATTTTTGAAGTTTTTTTCCTATCTTGTAAATTTTTTTACTGAGGAATGCATGTAATCTGCCTTAATTACTGCGGGAAGTTATTTGCCCTGAGCACAGGTTCTCTATCTTGATTTGCATATTTTGTGATATAAAACCACTGTTTTGGACATTTTTGGAATTGCCTGGTATGATTCGGTATATTGAAGTATATTGTTTGTTTACTGGAAGATGGATATTCACTCTACTCCAATGGAGTATTACAGTAAAAATTTCTAGTGCTATTTTGCTAATAAAAATTCTTGTTCATTGTTTTATTATAGTCCTTATCCCCAAAATTTCGAAACATTCAAAATATTTTAAATCACTAGAAAGTTTAAATAATATACGTGGTGGCCACGAATTTAAGACACGACATTTTACTTATATATTTGTGATAATTTTTACATCTTATCAAAAAAATTTCAAGTCCATGGTATTTTTCTTAAGATTTTAGTAATATTAGGAAGAAAAATTAATAATATTTTGCAACCTATATTTGGTAAAGAATTTTTATTTACATATTATATAGATCAACACAAATTTTATTCTGGTCATGAATTTAAGACATAGGCAAAATAAAACTTAATTCACTAAAGTAAAGCTCAGCTTCATAAAAAAATCCGAGTATTTGGTTGGAAATCCTTTATTTTGTATCACAGTAGCAGATCTCCTGGGTAATCTTTCGACTAATGCCATACAATATTGCTTTGAATTCGCATACACAAGCTTTTCGGATTTCTTCCCACAAATCGTTTAAATTTTTTGATTTTACTGCTCGTACATTTCCTCAACATCATTCCACAAGTTCTCAATTGGCTTGATGCCCGGGGATTGAGCTGGCCACTTTAAAACAGTGATATTGTTTTCCTCTAAGCAACTCTTCAATAGACGTGAGGTGTGCTTAGGGTCATTATCATGCATAAATTTCCTTATTAGGGGCATGTTGTCTTCAGCGAATGGTAGCATAGTGTCTGTTAGAATGTTTTTGTAAACGTGTTGGTCCATTTTAGTATTAATCTTGTAAATGGGACTTACACAATGCCCAGAGCCGAAGCGGTAAAACTTCGACTCGTCGCTCCAAAGTATATTTTTCCAAAATATCATCGGTTTATTGAGATATTCTCTCGAAAACGCTAGTCGGGATTTGATATTTTTTTTTTGACACAAGTGGTTTACGTTGTGCAATACACCCACGCAAGTTTTTCTCATTTACACGTCTTCTTATTGCCCTAGATAAAATATCAATATCAAAATCCAATGCAATTTTATTTTTTATTTTACTTTAGCTCGTGAAAGGATTATTAGCAGCTACTTTAGGGTGTAGTTTTTCGTGCCCTAGATTGCATGTCATTTTTGGTAGCACCATGTTACTTGATGTGTTCCAGCGCATTGTAAATCTTGCATTTAAAACATTTAATCAGCTTTCCATTACATTTTTCCATTACAATTTTTTCATCAAATGTTAGTTGTTGGATCAGTTTTCGCTCGGCATTTGGATTCCAAGTACCTCTGGCCATTTATAATTAAATATTTCTATGTATTCCAACATAAAACAAAATAAAACATTCGTTGCTCACCGTTTTGTTTGGTAAAAAAGCAACAAAATGTAAAAAGAAACAAAATAGAATAATGGTAATTACAGGGTACATAGAAGAATAAAGAATATAAAATTTGATATTACAGGATTGTAAATATTATCACAACTAAGTCAGTCATATGTCGTGTATTAAATCCATGGCCACCACTGTATGTATAGTAGAAAGAGAATGGAATAGTATTCCTAATACAAGAAGTATCGGTAGATTTAGTGTTAATATAAATAAACTTACCTTCTACCTCACTTGCCATTTTTATTTGACGTTGTTGATATTTGTATGTATTTTAAAATATCAGCGATATTTTGTAATAATTGTAACGTTCTCACTGAACATACTTATGAAAGTGCTGCATTTTAAGTTTAAATCAATATTATAATAATTTGCGTATTTATTGCGCAATTATTAATTGAAACTTTATATGAAATATTGAGGTCAATAATGGCGTTTATTGCAATTTACGCATTAAAGATGTATATCTGAACACCGACAGATTTTTGAGAAACTTTTCATGGCAATTTTATTTACTCTCAGAATTTTTGACAGAAGACTGCTGATAGGAAGAGGAAATAAATATTTTTTCATATTTCGTTTTGTTGAAGATGTCTGACGTGGGATTTAATCCGTGGCTTCATGTCTAATAAGCCACATTTCTACCTACTAGACATGGATATCATATCGTTCACTATTGTACTGAAATATCAGCGACAGCTGTACACTCACTTGGCACTTTAATAGTCTCCGGAAATTATCTTATCATTTTTACTATTTTCGGTTTAAAAACATCAACAAGACAAATAATCGTACATGCCCAAGAATATAATGCTGCTGTAGAGCGTATTCTTGAGGAAGACTGAAATGTTGACTCGTCGTATTTTTCAACTTGTTCGTCTTGGCTTACATGTCTGTGAAATACAACCTGACCAACGTTTACGACATATTTTTTCTGACTGGATGCATTTGAAAGTGGAAGAAGGTAAACATATTTATCAAAGAATTATCTTTAATGATGAAGCAAAATTTTTAGTATTTGAAGTAAAGATTATTAAAATCACCATTCGTTAAAGTCATTAAAATATCACAATTATATTCATTAAAATTGATATTTTGGTGCGTTCGTTCCTATTTTTTTTAGGATCAGGACGCTGCCATTATTGTTAATGGCGCTGTATATTAAGTCATATTGACTGAGTTTCTATTCCTAAAAAGTTAGAATTTAACCACATTTAGTGGCAACTGCACAGCGCAAGTTATAAAGTAACGCGCTTTATTGATTTATTTCGAACCAACTTTCCATCCTGCAGTGGTTCTGTTCATTTACCGTTTTGTTTGTGTATATGCACCCGGATAACATTTTTTGATCTACTTTAAATCACTGATTTGTGCCAACCAAGGAGAAAATCTTGAAGCATTCTACGGTAATATTTAAATCATTACTATTGCCACATGACTATTTTTTTTTTTTTTTTGAAGAAGTAATCAAAAACTTGACTGTATACAATGGACAGCAAAAGTCTGCCATAATTTAGGAATTACATGAATTTTAAGTAATAATATGTAAAAATAATTGATGTTTTTATATAGGGTTATCCATTTCGTGGTTGCAAAAGTATGGGACTGGAATTCGACATCTGTCAAACTAAGTTGTGAAACCAATTTTTTTCTTTTCAGTTGAAAGTCTGACATTGACGAAAATGGATCGCTTAACTATCACACAACGCATAAAAATTATCAAAACCTACTATAAACATGGTGATTCCGCCACCACCATGTATACAAAGAACATTTTCTTCAGCGATGAAGCACATTTCACACTCGGTTTTGTTAATACAAAATGATGTAGTGTTTCCCACATAATGACAACGTTCAAACTTTACAATAAAAAAGAAATAACATGAAAAAAATATTTTATATGTGTTTTATTTACGTTTACTTTTGAAACCACGAAATGGATAACCCTATATTTATTTTCTTAATATTTTCCCATTTTATTATACAACAAAAATTTTTTATATATTTCACAAACCATAAGAAAGTAAAGGAAAACATTCTGGTGACTCCACATTTTTGCACATTAAAAGTACAAGTACCCCCAAGAAGAATTCTGAGTAAATTTGAAATTCAAAGTCTTAATATATTAAAATATCATAATTTATATTTAAGTAAGATATCCCTTATGGACAAGCTTTACATTTAACCTATTTGGAATTGTACCATTGTTTTCTGTTGACATTTGCCACATTTCTCTCATGAGCAAGTTTTTCGGTTGACTTTTGTTCGACGTTTATCGACTATGATCAGGACATTGTGTAAAAGTAATAAGCCTGAAGGGACTTTGATAGGCAAATCACATCTTCACATTAGCAGCAGAATGATTATGTTCATTGAATTGTAACAACCATTACGTACTTCCGTACGTTAGTTTAATTTGTTCTTCAGAAGTTTTAAGTACTCCCTCTTATTCAGTGGTGTTGTCGAGCCGGAATGCTCCGGAACGTCGTGCTGCCTTTTTGGACAGGAACGCGTTCCGGAATTAAAGATTATTTCTGATAACGACACTTAGCTGACGTTCTGAAAAAAAAAAAAAATTAAAAAGAATTGCTGATTTTTTTTCTAATTTTTGACGAATTTTTATATGTATTTTTATAAACAAGGGTTTGAACGGAACCCGAACAAGAACAAAAACCGGAACGAACCGGCTTATTTTTCCGAACCGTGAACCGGAGTCCGGAACGCGGAAAAAAAATTAGCGCAACACCACTGCTCTTATTCATTATTTCTGGGTATATTTTAAACTGCCCATACCTTGTGCCGACATGTGTCATATGGGTACCTTCTAATCGAAATAAAGAAATATATCATTATTAAACTAAAAAATATGGCTACTTTTCACAGATTAATTTAACTTTAATAACGTATTTCTACAAAATGAATCTTTACACCCTTCTTGTTATTAACTTAACAAAATTTAATAATTTTTATTGAGGTAGAACGTTAGCGAACATAAAACATACAACATTTTAATATAAAAATTTATTATAAATATTATTCTTTCATTTTCATACAAACTTATCCTTTATTGAATAACAAATTAAAAAAGAAAAATTATGGAAGTTTAAGTTTCCTTTATTAACAAAAAATAGTTTTGGAAGAAAGCGGAAATAAACTTTTTTATAATCTCTGATAGAAAAAATTAACACACAATTTTTCCAACAGAATTGGAAGCATACTTCGAACGATGTATTAAAGGTATTCAGTGGATAAAAAAATGAAAAATTTTTTCTATAAGTTCGAAAGAAAGACTTTTCTAGAAGATGAATTTAAAACCATAAAAAGGTTTTGATGAGCTCACATTAAGATGTTAATTTAAATTGAATCTTAGAGTAAATATTTTTCACAAATTATGAAAACTACATATATACATACTGTGGACAATAAAACTCTAGGTACCCCAATATGATGGAGTAGTTTCATGATTATTAAGCAATAACATACAAATAATAAATAACACTATGATACAAAAAAAATAAAAAAAAATAAAAATACACCCATCTAAAGACATAGTGTAAGTTGTGAGTTATGTTGAGTAGAACACAAAAATATTTTTGTGAACCAATGTCATAAATGTAAGCTTTCTTAGGAAGGGAAAGTATACATACACATTGTTACGAAAATGGAAACGGTGTACCATCGTTTAACATTAAAAGTAATCAACAAAAGCTACACCAACAAATACAACGAATTTGCTTGAATATACCAACGACATCAGTAAAAACGAAAGCGATAACAAACAACGTAAGGAAAAGTGAAGATCTATCGAAGAGTTGTTAGTATTTGCGCGGACAGAAGTATAAAGTAGAATAGTGTACAAGCTATTATTGTTGGAGTTGTAACAGTGGCACATAAAAGTACTATAGTTCGAACAATAAAGAGTTCAATTGAAATAAAACACATATTTGTGTTTACTTTGTTTGCAATCAGTGAACTCATATTCTAAACGTTTTTAAAACGCAAAAACGTAACAATATATTATTCGACTTAATATTCTATGAGGTTTATTGAGATGAAATTGGCAAATGCTAATTTTTTTCATATTTTTCAAGTCCATGTCCATTCATAGTAGCAAACTTTAATTTAAAAATATACTTTTTGCAAGAGTTTTAAGCCTGTGTGGACTCTTTTGTCAAAATATATTGTCGTACTAAGACTTTTGCTGTCCACTGTATATACTCTTCTATTAGAGTGAGTGTGTTCAATGTTGTAATTAAATGTATGTTTCTACTAAGTAAATATGTATCGGTGTTGTACTTCACTGCACTCTCAAGTGAATGATAAACATATTCACTATCACTCAAAATAAGGCGGAAAGATTTATTATCTTTATATTATCTGAATAAGAGTAAGGGTATTGCAAGAGTAGTACGAATAGTGTTTACCAAGTGCCAGTTGCTACTTGCAAGTCAGGTAGTCATTTAAACTTTGTCATCTTCCTAATGGCAGTTGATGTGGTCAATTTTCTGATTTCTCTTGTCTTTGTTGTTTAATGGAAAGGAAAAGTGCTGTACTATTGGAATCTCTAGCCATTGACAAAATTAAATTTGAAAATTTTGTTTTCACGATACACATGCTTGCATAGCAAACAAAAGTCTCACGTATAAAAATTGTTTTCTATTTGTGGTCACCAAAATTAATCTTAAAGTAAACTTTCTTCGTTTTTAGTGGTACAATTTCCCTTGCCCTTCTAGTGTTTGGATTTCACTTTTTTATAGACATAGTCTGGAAAAGATTAATCCTAGAACCCTACCCTTGGTAGTCGGGCACCCAGCTTAATATTTAATATTTTAATATTTATGTCCCAAATGTATATAAAACATTTTTTTGTTCTTTTTTTCTTTATAGTTCTATCATAAATAAACAATAAATACATGAATATAAAAAAATGAATTTTGCAACTTGTTGTCCTAAATCTATAACTCTTGTGAAAACTGGGTGCTGGAGTACCCAGGGTAGGAAAAGTCCATATAAATTATGGGTAGGGTTCTAGTGTTAAATGTTTGAAAAAGCCTTCTTTTAATTTAGGAAAAACTTTTTACAAAGAAACTAAAATTAAACAGACTGATTTTTCCATATTGTCACAGATTATTTCTACTGAAATTATTGTTATGCACGACAGTACGTCTTCACGAGAAACTGTTTGGACGCAACAGTTTGATGTTTTGAAGTTTTTCAAATCGCAGTGTAGATTTACTTACAATTACAATCCTTCAATCAATAATACGACCTAGCGTCTCACATGACTAAAGTCGTGTGTATTAATTTTATACATGACTGGTGAGACAGTTTGAAATCGACTTCGAACGATAGATTTTTTTGAGAAACTTTTCATTTCAATTTTAATTACTCTCAGAGTTTTTGGTTTGCATTTTAAGGTTGTAGCATCATTGGTCTGTATTTTTTTGAGAAAAACGTTGGCTAGGCCTATCAACGTCGAGGCTATACTTCTTTTTTTGATAATCTGGCCATCAACGACATGTATTTTAAAAGGACGGCGCTACTGCCACACAGCTCATTCTGCATGGAATTTTCTGTACTACAAACAGTAAATACAAGGGGAGTACGCCATTCTAAAGATTGTTCAGTAATAATGCGTAAGGTGTTTGCCTGATCTACTCTGCTTCTGTTCGGCCGGAAGCTCGCAACTGGCCTTCAATTTTATCTCGAAGTCTTCCCTGTATTATTATTGCTAAAATTTTGTATATGGTGTTAAGCAGAGTTATTCCTCTCCAGCTGTTGCAGTCTTTTAAGTCGCGCCTTTTCGGTAACTTTACAATGATGCCTTTCTTCCAGGTTGGAGGCAGCCTTACTTTGTCCCAAGCCGTTGCGATATGGGGCCATAGAAGTCTTGCTGTGGTTTCGGTGTTTTCTCACATTATTCTGATTGGCTGTTTCTTCTGCTGTGCTTGCTAGCCGTTCCAGGAACTTTATTTTATCTCTTCTCGAAGCTTTCTTTACCAGATTTGCAAACTGTAGGTATTGCTTTCTAAAAGATTCTGTGTTGTTGTTCATAAGCTGCAGTTTTGCCTCCCTTCTCAGAGAAATCAGGTGCCAAGTGTCGTCTGATATCCATGTTTTCCATGAGTGTTGTTCGTTTATTGGCAGCTTTTCGCGAATTGTCATTGCTAATGCAATTCACATTGTATATGAAGCCGCTTATGCCTTGCGTACCCGGTGTTTCTTCTTTGACATTTCAGCTTTATCTTGATGTCGCCCGTGATGAGCTCGTGATCACTTCCAATATCAGCTCCTCTGCTATTCCTGACATCGGATAAAGAGCTTCTCCATTTTCCACTCAAGCATATATGATCGATCTGATTGCGAGTATTGCCGCTCGGTGATGTCAACGTATATTTGTGAATCTCCTTGTGCGGGAAGATAGAGACACCTATGACGAGTTGAAATGTCTGGCACAGTTCAATTAGCTGGTCGCCATTGTTGTTTCTCGCTCCAAATCCAAGCGTTCCAATGGTTGGTGTTATCGCCTCCTATTTTCGCGTTAAAATCGCCCATGAGTATTACGATATCTCCTTTTCTAGTGGTTTTGCGCGTAGAATTCATCTTTCTTAGTGTCTTCTGCGTCTTCTGTTGGGGCATAGCACTGTATAATGGTGACGTGTCTTATCTTGCTCTTGAAGCGTGACATGATTACCCGATCAGATATGGGTTTCCATGTTTGAAGGTAGTTTCTGATTTTCTTGGATATTATAAATACTACTCCACTTTCGCTGCCATTTTCTTTTCCGCTGTAGAGCACAGTGTTGCCATTTCCAGTGATCAGCTCTCCGTTGCCATTCCATCTCATTTCGCTTATGCCTAAGACTTCGATGTTGTATGGTTTTATTTGTTGTTCTAGTTGTGCAAGCCTTGATGCTTCACGAAGAGTTCGTACATTTCATTACGCAATGCGCGTCCTTTTTCGTGTGTTGAAGGTCGTTGCCATAAAATCCGTTGTATCATTTTGCTGTGTCGTTGTTTCTGTAATCGATTATTTTCAAGCTAGGGGGATGATTAGTCCACTGTAGTTGGTTCCAGGATGATGGGGCTGCCATCTGTCGTTGCCTAGAAACAACAACCTCTGCGAGGTGTTTTTCGCATCGTTGCATCGCAGATATTTTTCCTTCTTTCTTTTTTTCCGATCTGCAACCAAATGATACTTATAAACAGCCGCCTCCAACATGGGGTACAGACTCTGACCCGATAGACGTTTGCTCCGAGGCAGACGCTACCAGGTTTCACATGGGGTCCGTGGGGGTCGTTAAGCCCGGCATTCCCAGGTATGTTTAGCGCTTTTGTGTATGTTACGTATATTTGTATATTTACGTATTTATTTGGCTGCACAACCTTACATTGGTATAAAGACATGTGTTTATTGCTTTGATAATAAATTTTGCAGATGAGAAAGAAGAGCAGAAAGACCGTAAGAAGAAATATTTTTGTAGTTTTTGTAAAGATTTATATGTTTGTTGGTATTTGTATAAAACTAATAAACAGTCATGGGGACAATTAGAATATTTTCTTTATATTCTCGGTGTACTGGTATAAAATGAGCGTTTTTGGTTAAAGTAAAGCACGAAGTCTTAATGGGAAGTTAAAAAACATTTTATTCAAGACCATTGCTACAAATTTTTTCCATCCCTCAGACAAATTGTGGATTCCACGCCAATTTAACAGTTCGTCTTTCAAAGCAAACCAAATAGCCACCAGTCTACTTTTATTGTGTATCAATTGAAAAGTCAATAGATTTAATAAATAATCGAAACATCTTTGCTTCTATAGGGATTTCGAATATATATGAACGGCATAATAGCCGGTCTCACGAAAAAAACTTTGTTATCTGTAATCGAAAATATTGAAAATGTTTGATAGAATTTCAACAAGCAAATGTTATTCGCAATCCTTATACCATTAGAGCAATAATGATGTGTAACATTAGTCTACCCTAAGTGTCCTTACAATGTCTAACAAATTGAATTTAAAAACCACAGCTGAAATCATTTTCGATATATAAAAAAATAGTCCCAAATTCTTTAAAAAATTTGTTAAAAATATTTCTTTCCTTTTTTCATTAAATATTAAAATTTGCAACGCATCATAAATCATATGAAAGGCCTGAACAGTTTGTAATTCCCTGTGTATACAAACGTATGCTCGCTACGGGCCATTATTACAACTTGCCGTTAAACTTTTGTTTAGTTAAAGGAACTTTAGCTAAAGGGCACTGTAAAGTTACCTTTAACTTAATTTCATTATTACAACTTACAGATAAAATAAAGTTAACTTTTTCAAAAATATGGCAGTGGCGGATCAATGTCGACAACACTGCTCAAATTAAGCAAGTTTTATTTAAATACAGTAGCAACGACGGGCTTCTTTTTTCGTTGCATTTGCTCACTTTGTTCATATTTAAAGTTGCCGTATTGATAATAATATGGCAAGTTCAAACATAAACTTAACTTTAAAAGTTACCAGTAGGATGATCTTCCCTTTAGCTTAACGTTCACTTCTACCATATTGTCCACTTATAATAACGAAAAACAATTTATCTGCCAGTTAAAATCCTCCCTTTAGTTAAGGGCAAGTTGTAATAATGGCCCTAAATTTTTTTATGGAATGTTACATTGTTTATGACAAAACAGTGTAAAGAAAAGAAGATTTATGATTTTTAATATTTTATTGGACAATGTTGTTGAGCTTTTGTTAAATTGTTTTTTTGCAACCAGCCTCAGTAAAAGCATCGAAGTACTATTTGTATATGAATTGAATGTTTATGCCTCCGTGCATTAAAAACGTCTTTTTGGGGAGTTAAAAATAAAAACTTTTTTTTTTTCTTTGAGAATTAATAAATATAAACATATCATCTATTGTTCTTAAAATATTTTTCTTTACAGCCATTTCATTTTTAAAAGAATATCTAACTTAATGACTTGTTCGTTTACAGTACATACATATTCATTAAGTGTATTGATTAAAGGCTGTTAAACATATTTTCGTGCGAGTTTTTATAAAATAGAATATACCGTAGGGTATGGCGAAAATACAATTTCCTTCAAGCGGAAGATTAAATGATGCTGAAACAGACGTATATTAAGCTTTACTTTTACTGTATTAATACCAATTTAAATGTCATTGACCTAAGGATGCTAGAGATTTGTGGTGATTTCTATTGAAAATTTTCAATAATTTAACATGAACTCGTACAGAATTTAATTTTAATACTTTTGGTTTTGCATACCATCAAGTGTGTTGACTTATAAGACGTGGTCTTTGTTTAGGTTTTACTTCTGGCCGATAAATTTTATTATTCAATATTTTAATTATCAGTAGAATCATCCAGAAATATATAAATTTTTCAATTCCAAAACACAAAATTTAAGAATTTAAGAATTTAAGAATTTATTCATCACAGGCATAATTAAGCAAAATGTATTCGTGGAAAATAATACGTATGATTCAAACGCTAGAGCATATTGTGATAATTTTTTGCGTTATCCATCTGTAAGATAACAACAACTACTTGAACACAAACATTTAAAACATTTAAGATCACAATCACATGAAGATCACTTGTCAAACATATTTAATCTACGGCATTACTTCAAAATATACGATACCCACTCTAAAAATTTCCACAATTATAATCCCTATTGCAATTGCAAAAAATATCTCGATAAGAGGGAAGGCCATAAGCACAAATACCGCACCCATTTCAACAACACAAAAAACGAAAAAGAATTATAAAACATATACATTTTGCGGATACATATATATAAGACTTTAAAGTTGATACATTCACAAAACAACTGTGGATTGAACATATAAAATTGACGCACGCTATCATCTCTTTCCTTTCTCCTATAAATTGTCTTTCCTGTTTTTCAACACCATGCACTTGGGGGTAATCTACTAAGTGATGGTATTAAAAAAAGTGTGTAATAGATATTTCCTTTTTACAAATGACTTCAAATTGCAGCAGCATTCATTTAGAAATAAAGGAATAAAGTATAAAACTTTTATTGCCAGCGAACTTTTAAATAAAAAAAATATCTTCATTAAAGCATTCCTTTATGAAATTTAATGCAATTATTCATTCTTCCCCGTTTTGTGCTTACTTTTCTTTTATTCTTACTCATATCAATTATTCTTCTGTATTTTTATTTTAAAGTTAGAAATTTTTATATTTTCTGAATAAATAAAACAATACAGTAAAGCTACATCTGCAACTGAGTGTTTATAAAAAGAAATATATCATGGCATACCACAATTGTTTCCTCTAGTCTAGCTTCCTTTTCTCCAACATTTCTTTGAAGCTATAAATCGGGATTTCGAATTTTTAAAATTTAACCATAAGTTGGAAATCAAAACAAATGTGTAAAGTAGTTCAACTTAAAATTTTTCCAAAAAAAAAAAATGATTTAAGAAGTTAACGTAGAGTAAGCAATAAAATAAAAAAATAAAAATTTTTCTTTTTACTTCATTTAATTATTTTCATATAATTTATTATGTTATCTTAACACAAAGAGCACAATTGTTCTCATTATGGAAATCGTTAAGGAACAGAGGACATATTATGCCTAAAAGTCTTGCACTCATCTGCGTATTTATTTTTTTACTTTCATTCAGTAAGTATTGGTTGAATATTTATTTTGTTTGCCCACACATTTTTTCCGCCTTTCAGGCAGTTTGTGGATCCCACGCCAATAAAACTTTTTGTCTTTGGAAGCATACCAATTAATCAATCAATTAGGCTGCCCTAGTAGAATCGAAGTGCTGCTCAGCCAATGCGTATGCCATCAATAAAAACAAATAGTAGTCGAAAGTAGCCAAGTCTGGTGAATCCAGACTTCAGGAGCTTGTGGTTCACCACTCGTTTCTGCTCTCAACAGACACACAGCCTTGTTGTTCGTTATGGCAGTCTCGAACTAACTTGTAATTTTTTAGTTTAGGATTCTGAAAATAAATTAATTTTTCATTGCCAGTAACAATTTGATGCAACACTGATTTTCAACCGCGTCTCTGAAGCAGAATTTTACAAATGGTTTTCCATCTGTCTGTTATTCAATTTATATGTCTCCCATTTTCCAGACTTATAGTTCTTTCCCATAGCTTTACTTGTTGTGCAATATTTAACATTTCTGCCATTTGTTTCTAACTCAAAGTCGTATTTCGTATGCAATAAATGCTCTCTGTGGAGACATTTATAGCTTTGAGCTCACTTCATACTGGTACATCTTTTAATGCATACATATTGTTACGTTTTTACCTTTTTAAAAATGTTTAAAATATGAGCTCGTAGATTGCAAATAAAATAAAAATTAATTTGTGTTTAATTTTAACTAAAATTCTTTATTATTCGCACAATTCTGTGTGCCACTGTTCACAACTTGATGTAAACGACAACAATTGTTTTTTTCCTCTTTGCACTCTTTTGCATAAACAATAACAATTACTAGACAACTATTCGACAGATCTTTGTGACGGAGATCTTCAAACCACGATTACTCTCTTCAAACGCACCGCTTCTTCACACAAGACTGACTGAACTTCACTAACTCAGTCGCCTGGTTTTCCATGCCTTTTACATCCAAAGTAAATAGTCTGATGAATGTTCTTCAAGGCGAACGTTCATGTCTTCGACTTATCGAAATCTCTATAAATGTTTGTTTACGTTTATTATTGTAGTGTTGTTTCTATATTTTTATTTACTAATTTACCATTTTTGTATGCTGGTATTTGTTGTTATATTAAGCAGTACGATAATTTGTAAACAGGTTTGTTTACTGCATTTTTTATTTTTGTAGCTTTTGTTTATAATTTTAATGTCGAACGATGAAAGAGCAAAACACAAGTATCAAGATTTCTCATTTTCATAATAATATATACACCATACATACAGCATGTGTTAGGATAACATGAAACCTCTTAGTTAACAGTAATATCATATACAGTAATATTTGTTATTCATATCCTTTTAATGGCATGTCCTTTGGAGATTGAGCCGACAAGGCAGTACTTGAATGAAACTTTCACATCCGACCTAAAGCCAATATTAGAGGCCCAATATTGTTTATTGACACACAAGCTCAGAAATAACATTACGTCATAAAGGGTCCGCCAAATAACTTTTTTTTTGAAAATGCTTTAAGAAAAAACTACTGAATATTTTCTCAAATTTCTTTTTTTATTTGAAAGTACAATCCGGTTAATAATGGAAAATAATTTCATTCAAATGGCTGCCTCGACTGGCCATGAAGTAGACTACACCAGAAGATGCCGATTTTGGCAAAAAAAATCATCTTTTCAGATGATGCTCATTTTATATAACTATGAGTGGTGTAATAATATTTACAAAAGTCAGGAGTCAAAAAGCTCACGATGTTCTATGCCACAAGGACCAGCACCTTTCTCAAATGTCGAAGCATTAAATTGCCCTTAACACGATGTAAGAAATACTTCAATCTATCTGATCTTCTAACTATTTACACCAATTATATCCGTACTCTGAAGTCACCGTAGTTTAGTAGGTATTGTGGGTTTATTATACGTGAGACCTCGCTTAGAATCCTTGGCCTGAAGTTTCCAACAAAACTAAATTTGAAAACAAATTTTCGCCGACTTCTTCTCAACAGATTTCTGGCAAAAAAAAACTCGAAGAATAAACAAAATTGCCATGAAAAGTTTCTCTCATCTCCGTATTTTTTTTAGCTAAGTTGACATTACTTTTCTTTGGTTTTACATCCTTTAATTAAACATGTATTTTCATATAAAGTAGAAACTGAAAAAAGTAAATAATGTAGCAAACAGAGACAATTATACGAAAACGACTTTATTTAGTTTGTCATCATAGTACAGCTCTTTATATTGCTTCCAGCAAAATTTTGTTATCGTGTTTCTTCTTTTAACTTTTGTGTTATCATGACACTTTAATGAGACAACCAACTAGAGCTCAACAATATTTAAACAAAGGACTGGAAATTTACTTGCATACATACATACATACTATTCATTTAAAAACTCATCTACTTTTAGAACATGTCGCTAGCAGACTGAATTCTGTAACATTCTGAAATAGTTAACACCAGAAAAAATAGTATTGTCCTTGTATTCATATTTACCAAATAAAAGTGCAATGAATAATTAAAGAGTGCAGTAAGCAACACCATGAACAAAACGAGCCACTGACACCAGAGTGGCGGACCCAAGTAATATAATAAGATAACATGAATTTATTAAAAACCAGAAAAAGGTTTTGTATAAACATATGTATTAGTATAATTGTAGGCGTACATATATAAATTGGTATGTGTTGGTCATTACCTTATAATCACCATTTTTTGTTGTATTTTTAAATAGTCTCCAATAAACTTACAAGAGACAATTAATGATAGGGTAAGATTAGATTAAATTATCAGCTACCTAGAAGAGCATAGATTACTTGCGTTTCAAAATGTCCCATTGTCACATCGATAGTACTTATTCCCTAATACAATTATAACGTTGACTCTGAATGACAGATTTGGAAAATTTTTCATGACAATTTTATTTATTTTAAAAGTTTTTACGAGAAAGCTGCTGCGAGGAATTCATCGAAGTAATGTTTTTTCATATTTATTTTATTCGAAATGTCCGAGCTGGGATTTTGAACCACAGACTGTCGTCTAATAAGTAAACTGCCTACTAAACTATGGCTACTCAATCCTGAGTATGAATGCAACTGCATTTTCATTATACTAGCTAGTACGTCGTCTTTATGTTACCTTTAATGTTCCTATGTTCAAGGACCCATATAAAGGTAAACGCCTAATGTCTCTTTTTCTGCTTCAGAGACACCCGACAGTCTCTAGGAATTTAATAAACCATTTTCAATGTCAGTAAATAAGCGCATATCTCTCTTCAGTGTGATTTGCTACCAGATTAACCCGGTGGTTAATCTTTATGTTAACTGTTTTATCCAGTGTAGTATGCCGATGTTTGTATGTAGTATGGTTTCAAATGATTCTTTATTATGTAACCTGGATCCGGCTGCGAATACTTAGATGACATTGACCGTAAGTGTACACCATTATTATAAAAGAGTTTACCGGGTGTAGACGTGCTACAAATACTATTCCAAACAGGAAAAAAAACATTACCTAGAATAAATCTTGCTTTTGCAGCAATTTTCATATTAAAGAACTTAGTCAATGACAACAGAAATTAAAAGGACAAAATCCTTCCCATTTTTTGGTAGGAGCAGTGCACTGACACATGAAATGAAATACAATTTCTTTCTCCTCTTTCGGTCCACAGTTCCTGTAGAAGTCTTTTAATGGAAAGCCTTCCAAAAATAGTGGAATAGTGGTGTGAATCGCTATTGACTAATAGATGTTGCCTCTGAAAAGCATAATGTTACGATTATCGGACATACCATAATAATCAAATCATTCGCATAACCGTAAACCTTAAAACCACGCCACTGCAACTCTTCCATCAGACCCTCTGCAACGATATTTCTCAGCAAGGGCGATGGAACTCCATATGAGCCATATGAGCCGCAGTAAAGAACGCAGTAATGATCATTCTGATTAAAAAATTCCGTAATGAACTTTATAACCGGTCCACTAACATTCCGTTCATTAAAACCTCTAGCAACACCTTCCGGTTATTATCGAAAGCACTATCCATTTCAATGAAATCTACCAAAGAGGTGCTTAAAATATGTTAGAGATGTGCACCTTTGGGTTGAACAAATAAAAACCGAATCTGAAATTGTTAATAAACCCAAGGTATGACGAATATCGGTAATAATTTGGGAGATAATTATTAAATGGTTGTACGTTGGGGCTTTAGACTGGTAAAGTAAGTGCTATTATATGTGAATTAGAAAAATTGTTTTTCTAAGTGTCATAGTAAAGATCAGGTGATGATTCAATGTCTACATTTTTTTCTAGTGTCCTACCGCAAATGATTTATATTGCTGGACAATTCAGAGCTGATTTGTTGTATTCCATCTTCTTCTTATATATAAAAATTGAATGTGCGTTTATTTGTTTGTGTGTTTGTTTGAAGTCTATAGACGACTAAACGGCTAAACCGATTTTCTTAAAATTTTAACGGTATCTTCCTGTATGTCTGGAAGGAGTTATAGCCTACTTTTTATGTTGAAATAGACAAATAAAATAAAATAAAATAAAATAAAATAAAACAAATAAAAAAAGTATGAGTGTTATTGTCTAACAATATATTACGTATACGTCACCCGTCAGCTCTATGTAATATTTTATACACGACAGTAGTTGAAATAAGTCTATGTATGTACCTAAATATGAATGTGTGTTTATTTCTTTGTGGGTTTGTTTGTGGGTTTGTTTGTTTGAAATTTATAGGCGGCTAAAAGGCTGAACCGATTTTCTTAAAATTTTAACAGTACCTTCCTGTATGTCTCGAAGGAACCATAGGCTACTTTTTATTTTAAAATTTGCCACGCCCACGTACCCAATAAGTATTTAATGTCGCATATCTCATAAACTGCAACAGCTAGAGTCCTCAAATTTTGAATGGACGACTTTGACGTATATATGAACAAAATGGGCCGATTGGCTATAGTGGGCGTGTCACCTCTCATAGTCTACATATATAAAAATGAATGTTTGTTTGTATGTACCTTATAGAATCGTAAACTGTGCATTTGAACATGTTATGATCTTTAACAAAGTTGTTGCGCATGAGCCGACGAAGGTTTCTAAGGTGGAATGACCAATATCCGATAGGTGGCGCCACTGAAAATTACTCAAAATGAATTAAATCGTAAACTGCGCATTCTTTAACAAAGTTGTTGCGCATGAGTCGACGGATGTTGGTGTGATTAATTTCCGATGGATGGCGTCACTGAAAATTATTCAAAATGAATGACAAGCAATTGGTCGACCTACACCTCAAGCACGGAAGAAAAGAGCATTACGAGCCTCAGAATCAGACGAGCATTGAAAGTGGAAAATCTTGTATTATATGCCGCTAAGACCTGTTCGCTTTAACCACTTGATCAACAAGAAGTGGGATTAGAAACTGATCGAATGCGTACTACTCAGACCCGTTCATCTGAATCATCAGGACAACGGCAAACAAAATCAATAAAATGATTCAAAATTAATTGGACATTTGTGTAATGTTATTCCTTCAAATTTATTTTAGTTGGTGGCGCAGCAACACCCGCAGGATACAGCTAGTTTTTTATAAAATGCACCCTATGACTTTACCCTTTCAATGACACAAAGCCTGTCGGTTATAAATTTGTGTGCGGATTTTGTTCTTGTTTTTTTTTTGTGATTACAACGAGATTGTTGTCGTATAGGTTTCGAATACAAACTTTGTGGTGCAACACTTTGTTGACAACAACTTGATGTTCCTTTAGTTTCTTATATTCTAATAAAAAATTTAAAAACTTTCAAAGTTAGGATGTGTTTTGTTTGTCATTCGTTTTCTTTCGTTAAATACAGAGCTGTCACGTAACACCTACACCATCTTTTTATAATTTTTTTGTCTTTTTCAGTTCTTTATATTGCAACTATAACTTAATTCTTGTTGGAAATAAAAGCTTCATGAAGATTGTTTTTTGAAAGAACGATAATTTCCTATCTTTTTGGCAAATTATTGAGTCCTTGTCTTTTGATGCCTAGAATGAGTCCTGTCCTGAATACGCTTCACATTCTATTGAAAGTTTTCTGTATCGATCGAAACAAATTATAGTCAAAAGCGGAAAATGAGGCAAAATTCCCATTCCCTGTTTTACAAATAATTTTTCCCAAAACTGTAATGTGTAGCCGAGCGTTGTCATGATGGAAAATTGCGGTCACGTGTCTGATTGATATTCAAGTCGCTCTTCTGCTTGCCTTTAGATTTTGCTCGTTGCTGGCGCTTCACATATGAATGTGATTCTCGCAACAGATATTCGTTGCTTAAATTACTTCTTTTTAAAACGGTCAAACATCATTTCATATTTACATATACATATGTACATGCATAATTGCATAGCTACTCACACCACTTATGTTGTGTGTGTTAACATAAGTCGACTCCGAAAGACAGATGTTTGAGAAACTTCTCATGACAATTTTATATACTCTCAAAGTTTTTGCCAGAAATATGCTGAGAGGAATCGTGGCCTTACGAACCACGAGGAGCAGCGCTCCTCATTGATGTTCTTTGTAAATGTTCTCCTTTCTAAGAGTCATGTGTTCCTAGATGCATTATTTAGAGAAGTATTAAAGCTTGTTAATTTTTTTAATTAATTAATTATAATTAATTTTTTTGCCAAATGTTCGTCATTTTATAACTCGAGAACCACTTAACCGAGTTACAGAACAATGAATGCATTGGTAGGTCTTCTCTCTTCTGTTCACCTGTAGTGCCGTACCTTAATAGGTAGTACGTTGGCTTATTAGACGAGAGCTCGTTGTTCAAACCCCAGCTTAGACATTAGAACAAACGAAGTGTGAAAGAATGTTTCTTTTAGCCACTGACTCTCACTAGTCTTCTGACAAATAATCAGAGTATTTACATATAAAATTATTTGTAAATAAAATTATTATAGCAAGTTTCTCAAATCTGTCTTGGGAGTCAATTTTAAACTGTAGGTCCCGACCCTCATGGATAAAATTAACAAACACAAAATAGATGATGTGCGACGCTAGTTTATAATTCTGACTAAATAGTTGCAATGACCAAATAAGTAATAATTTTTTTCTATTCCGTTTGTGCAACATTAAGTTCTGGATAATCCGAAGAAGAGCTGTGAAATTCGATGATTTTCATTAGCGGGTGCGATTTTTGTTTTTGTCGCTTGAATTACGTTTAAAGAAATTTTTTATAATGTGGAGAATTTTTAACACGCTCTGAAATAATACTGTTTAAGTATTTCCTAATATTTCTAAACTCAGCTGTGTAATCCATTCGCGTTTATATAGTGGCAGATACAACTAGATCTTTATATTTTGAATTATTGTTAAAATATTTCCTTTTACTACACTTATATAAAATAAACATGCTGACTAACGAACCCAAAACAAATGGACAGACACGAAGACAACAACAAAATTAGTATTTTAATTGTTCCGAATGCGTCAGCCACTAAAGGAATACACAATAAGGATAACAAGAAGTTCAACTGATATTCTACGAATTTTTCCTGAAGGCAAAACAACTTATCCTTACAAAAAGAAAAGCAATAGGACTCGGACTCGGACTTGTTCGCACATTTCCACATTTTTCTCGCCATGCTCATGGTTAAAACTGTTTACAACGGAAATTGTTTTCTTAAGCAGTTTAAGAAAGCAAAAGGATGAGACACCTTTGTCGTATTTTATTGTATTTTCATTCAATTTAGAGCACAATTGTTAAATGAACAAAATAAAATGAGGAGACAATTTTCATTTCCTCTTTTGTTTATTATTAACACAGTTCAACAATTTGTTTCTGTGTACGTGCTAGTTTATAACAGTTTTATGCTATTTATCTCGGCATCATTCATTATAATGTATTATTCAGTAAAATTTAGTGTTTAAGGAATTTATTGTATTGAAATATTATTTTGTTTCGTTTTATATTTAAAAATTAAAATACGATAAACTTCGATCATGCGACATTACATAGTTCCTCACTTACTTAATTGGTCATTACAACTCTCTAGTCAGCATTACAACCTATCTTACTCACATCACTCATGTTGTGTGTGTTGATTTTATTCATGACAGGTGGGGCATTTACAGTTTAATGTGGAACAACTGATTTGAGAAATTTTTTTAATGCAGTTTTATTTACTTCGAGATTTTTCGCCAGAAGGCTGCTGTTAGAAAGTCGGCGAAAAATTTTTTTCATATAACGTTTTGTTCGATATGTTTGAGTCAGATATTGAGCAACGGTCTCTGGTTTCGTAAGCCAACACCCTACCTACCAGACCAACCATTTTGAAGGCCCAAAAGTAGTCAAAACGTTCTGGGCTCAGATCCAAGACGCTGCAACTAAAACCCCTAAAATCACCTCCTTACTTAGTAAGCTAATGGCCAATATTGGAGGTCGTGTACAGAGCAGACGCAGATTGATGACGACAATTACGGACTCTATTCTGCTTTACGGCAGTGAGACCTGAGCAGAAACATTAAAGGCGGACTGTAGATTGGATATTTTATAATCGCTACAAAGAACCGCTGCACTTAAAGTGGTATCGGCGTATAGGACTGTATCTAAGTCAGCAGACATGGTAATCAGTGGTGTAATACCAATAGTTTTACAGGCAAGCGAGCGGAAGAGGGAGTGGGAGACTAAAAACGTGCACGTAGAGACAGTAAATGTCGACGATGTCAGAAAGCAAACCATATAACACTGCAGCAAAAGAAATGGAACACTGAAACTAGTAGTAAATGGGCGGCAAAACTTCTCCCAGATATTACCCGCTGAATTGAGAGGAAATTTTTAATAGGTTAATTACTATTTAACACAGCTGTTATCCGGACACGGTTATTTTTGTGAATATCTGTTTAAAATTGGGAAGATGACACGATCAAATTGCATCTATGATGATGCGTCGATTGATGATGCGGAACACGCTTTTCTTCATTGTGAGAGATGGACTTTAGAAAGAGCGAATCTTGAGGCCAAAGTCGGCGTCTGTACTGTCGAAAACTTCTACGAGTCAGCGAAGAAAATTGGAATAGCATAGCCAGTTACACTAAAGCCTTGCTGAAATCTAAGAAACTTAACTTGGATGAGAAGATTAGAATGGATGTTTAAACACTTTTTCAGATCTCTTTGCGCAATCCGGAAGTGGATATGGATATAAAGGGGCCAAATGGACAGAAGGACTCCACTTCGAAGTAATACTACAGTAGAATCGTAGTGGGCACAGAGAGTTCAAAAGAGGAGGGTATGAGGCCCCACACACAGGGCATAGTGACGACTTCCCGTATGTTGCAGTTAGGTATAATTACTCTTCTTCAGTGGAAAAAAAACCTAACAGACCACGGCGACTTTAACCACCCTTTATGTCAATCAAATATCTTTCACCTACAATTTTATCAGTTAATCTAAGTAATTGTCAGGTCTTTGTGAAGCAATACTAGAAAGAAAAAACTTTCAAATTAACTTTGTGAGAAATAATCTCTCAGTAAATGAGCATTTATAAAGCTAAATGCCGAATAAATCAGAACATCAGCAAAGTTAATTATTTAAATAATATTCACCGAAAAGTGTTTCAGGCCGATTTACAACAGCACGTTTTTTTTTTTTGGTACAACAATTTTTTTTTTTTTTTTACCTACAATTTTGAGTTTACTTTTCTTCTACAGAATATACGTGACTTTGTTCTTTCCTCCAATTTTTAACGTAAGGAACCAAACTATAGCTAGATACAGCGTTATTACGACTATCTTCTCTCTCCACTTATGTTGTGTGTGTTAATTTTATACATGAGTAGCGGGATCTACACTTTAATGTCGACTCCGACCAAAGAAATATTTTTTTTTATTATGTTTTTAAACGTGGCTGCACGTCTAATAAGCCAACACACTACCTACTAGACTTCGAATTTATTACGTTATGTTTACATTATATTGCGTTTTGTTTATTATGTGCAAAACAGCTCCAGGCTTATGAAGTATGAGTACAATATCCCATCTATATGAATCATCTTTTTATGTTTATAAAATGAAAAAGGAGTAACTTAGCCAACTTTCTTCTAGAAACCAAAAAGAGTACGAAAGTGGGAAAGGAGAAACAAAATTGCGAAAATAATTTCAACTCCAATGTAAAGTAAGTAATACACTTACAGTGATATGAAATAATAATGACACCAATGCGACCTGGAGAGATTTGAAAGTTTATTTATTATTAGCACATTACGCAGCTGGTTGTTCAAGGGCAGGCATTTTAATTTAAAAGATCTATTGTGTTCCATATTAGTCATGAATGAAGACCCTAGTAAAATTATCATTGCAACTCCTACAGGTTGGTTGGTAGCTTTGATACCAAAGCTCACTTGAGCACGCATAGCGTTCCATTGTTATGCTACAGGTAACGCAGTCTCTGTACTAATCGAATTCTACTAAACTAATCGAAGAAGATGCTCAATGCAAGGGCTGCACACTAATACACGACTCCGCTGTTCTGGAAACCAGCCTAAACGTTTAATAAACAAAGCTCTGTCCTTTATATTAATGGATGATAACTCCGTTAAGCCGTCAAAGAATGGAGAGCCAAGTACCCTAAATATTCTCCTAGCAATAGGTGGGCATTGGCAAAGAAATTGTAACAGTTTCTATCCTCTTCAACCGACCCACAACCTAGGCAAAAGTTGTTTGATGGGAACTGCATATCTTCTCATGACTCAATTTTTCTCATTTTAATACTATTCCAACTGGAATAATGACCATGAAAACTAATAAAAGGCGATATGAGCTTTTTTATTGACCAGAAAGTGGCTCCTGAAAAGTTGTGTGCTCCTATAGAGTGTGTGAGTGTGTACACCTCACTTGTAGGAAGTCGTCGGTGACTGGATGTGCGGCCAGCGTTCAAACCCCAGGTCAAACAATTTCAACAAAACGAAGTATGAAAAAATATTTCTTTGGCGACTTTCTCTCAGCAGATTTCTTGCAAACACTCTGAGAGTAAATAAAATTGCCATGAAGAGTTTCTCAAAAATCTGTGTTTCGAAGTCGACTTTAAGCTGTAGGTCCCGCAACGCATGTATAAAAAATTGACACATACAACGTAAGTGACGTGAGAAAATTTGCGTTACGAACTTCATAGCAGTTATAATGAGCCCATACACTGAGAATACCGCATAACAACTTCTGCAGAAGCTGTACTGGTAAGGAAGAAGATAAGACAACTGAAAATTTGCCCTGATGCTTGGGCACCCGAAGTTTATGTGTTTTGGTTAAAATACTTAACTTCATAATAGTACCGTAGTGACTGCACAGATTCTGATGCCATTTTAAATATAAAATGTTCAATTAGTTTCATTTAAATTCTACTTCTAGACGCAGTGGGTAAACAATTAACACAAAAAGCACAAAACCAGAGGAAATTCAATTGTACAAACGTTTGTAGACAAAAACAACAGCAGCGTAAAATGTTTCAAAAGAAAATGAAAAGAATGAAACACAAAACCGAATTAATTTTCATGAACAGTGAAAATTACTTTCATTAACTAATTAGCTTTCTGCTGTCCATTTTCTTCCAGTTTTGGATATGAAATTCCTTTCTGTTTAACTGAATGTTTGTTTTTTGTCTTGCAACTGTTCAGCACATTTTGGTTTCGTTAAGTATTGCTGTGGTGTGGTGTTCTTGTTGAGTTCATTAATTTCATGCAAAAATTTCGGATTTTTTGTCTCTCTTTTGTTTAACCGTACTTTTTTATTTAAATCTGTAAACCGAACGGAAAGAATAACAAACAAATATCCCAATAACAATCGCTAAATGTCTCAGAAAAGATTTCAGTTCCATGGAACGAGAATGATTGTATACGAGAACATACCGTGAACGTAAGTTCGTAAAATTATCAGCAGTGCCAAGCGTCTCTGTGAGTCAGTTACTTTACATATACATACGTACGCAAAGCGATCTAAAAAACGTCTGCTTTTAAAAGTGATTAGGATCCTTTTATACACGGCGTGTTAGTAGATGTCTGCACAATTCACCAAAATGAGGAAAATATCAATTGTACACAATGCTACACTCACACAGATATAACGGAGCTTCATAGCACATCTGTCGGGACTATTGGGATTTTAAACATGAGTTAAAAGTATAACTCCCACTTTCTGGGAACTAATAGACTATGGGCGAGCGGAATTCCACATAAAAAGTCTCGGGGTCAAATAGCACGATTTCGATGTCCAGTTCACATCACCTCCACGTAATATGATCGTGCCCTCAAATCGCTCGTGTAGAGTATCCAATGCGATATATGCTATGTGGCATGTACATTTGTTGTCAAACCACATATAATTTGTATTGATATCATCTAATTCAGGCCAAAAGTCATTCATAACTATCGACCTGTGGCCCTCGCTATTGAGAATGATTGCCTCACACAAGTGCATTTATGCATTTGAAATATGCATTTAGGACGCCGCCAGCCCAAAATCTACACCAAACAGTGACTTTTTCGGGACGTATTGGACGCCCTTGGATTTCATCGTTTATCGTTTATTTGCTTATTTGTTCACGTTAACTGTCAAAGTTTGGAAGTCCCTATTGAAGGATTCTGTACAACAAATGAATATTAGCTACTCTCATATAGACTGAATTATGCAGTCAACAACGCCCATAATAACCTACAGTTTAAAGTCGATTCCGATTCCAGATTTTTGAGAGGAAGTCCCCGAAGAAATATTTTTTTATTTCGTTTTGTTCGAGTTGTAGGGTTCGGGGTTTGAACCACGGCTTGACGTCTAATAAGCCAAATCACTACCTAATAGACTAAGGCGAAATCCCTTTGGTTACTTACCTGTTTCAATTGCATAACAAAAAGTTTTTTTTTAAAACTTTGGAAAAAAAATTGCTTAATTTGCTTATATTTTTGACATCGATATGTTCTTAGCATTTATACAGTCTTTTTCGTCCTCTTTTGAAGCCATCTATATGTGGAATATCGTAAAATTGCACCAAAAGCTGACATCATTATATTACACCATGAGTACGAGATTTGTTCAGCGGTACGGGCTACCTAGAATTACATGGCGTTATATAATACAGGGCAAAATTAAACAAACATTATAATGAATTACAACTGATTTTATATTTAATACACACTGGCGAGCAAAAGTGGATACATAATATGAAAAATATAGTTGTATTTTATTTTTTTAAATTAATAAACAAGCTATAGTCTAGTAGGTAGTGTGTTGGCTTATTAGACGTAAAGCCATGGTTCGAGCACCAGGCCAGACATCCATGCAGAGTTGTAATGACCAATTATGTATGTAGCTATATGCAACTTTGACAATCCATGAATTAAAAAACTTTTCAGTAAAATTATTATTTTTAAATATAGTAGACAGCCTAAATGTACTTATCCTATTTTGCTAGCTTCTCATTTCTGTTTAACTGCTGAAATTATACCGATTTCTCCTAATGCACGTCGTGTAGTCCATTCGCTTAATTTCTTGTTTATGGCATTTGCCGCTGCTTTCGGAGTTCTGACTTCGTATTTACGTAACAATCGCTCCAGTAGCCATGCGCCATCATCATTTAGAGATCTTGGGCAACCTCCAGTATATTTGGATGGCTTCGCATTTCACTTTTATGGTTGGAAGTACTGTCCGATGACAAACGCCAACTTTTCCAGCAATTTTTTCTTGATTTTTCTTTCTTGAACTATGCTGTTCTGAACTTTAATCGAAATTTTCTTCATTTATTTTTTTTTTTTCTACAAATTGCAAGCAATTGCAATTACACAAAAAATTTGAAAATATTTTTCTCGACAAAATAAAAAAAAAAAATTAAATACACCCAGCTAATGACATAGTGAGTTTTGTTAAGTAGAACTCAAAAATATTCTTTTTTATATTTCTTGAACGCTCCAAACTTGTTTCATTTGACAAATACTGTTTTTTTGGACTTTACGCACAAATTTCTTGATTACACAAACATTTCTGAACCAAAGTCACAAATTTAAACCTTATTAGAAAAGAGAGGGATGGGCCTTTAAAACGACATGCATATATATATTATTTGACTTAATATGCTATGGGGTTTGATGAGGTGAACTTGACAAATGCGAGTTTTTTTTATATTTTTTCAAGTTTGTCCGTTCATAGTAGCAAACTTTAATTAAAAAATATGAAATAAGTGATGACATTCTGAAAGTGCATTATCTTGTGAAAAGATTGACACTTCGTTTGATCAAAGCGGACAACAATTACCATAGTTATTATTTAAAGAGCCTAACAGTCGATTTATATATTTCATATACATATCGTTAGTATAATTCGCAAATATTTTTCATATACATATCGTTAGTATAGTTCGCAAATGTCCCTTTTTTCAAATTGTACAGGAGACACAAAAAACACTGTAGCTTTTTCAGTTTTTAAAATTTGTAAAGTTTTTAAACGCAATTATTTTTTACAAAATAGCTCTCTTTAAATTACTTAGATCAAAAATTAACAATTAATATTCGTGGAATTAGCACGTGTTTTGAATATTTTTCGTAGTTTTGTTGACTTAGCGTTTTTGCAAACCACAAAATTACAACAACTTTAAACTACATAATAACATTTTTGTTGTTGTAAAATATGTATTTTGTATAGTGTTACCGTTTTGCATTAAAATCTCAATTATGGAAAAAAGTGGACTTAACGTCTTTGCAAATTATACTAACGATATGATATTTTTTTCAAATGAACCTTTAGTTCAAAAATATTTAGAATTTTTGATGGATCTAGATTTTTTATCGCAAAATACGTCAATTTCACATTTGAACGACCACCAGAAGTTGACCAATGTTTGTGCAAAAAGAAATAATAATATTTGCAAACAACACAAATATTAGCCGACTTCTGATAGTCGTGCAAACGTGAAATTGACACATTTTGCGATAAACAATTAAGACCCATAGAAACTTTTGAAAATTTTTGAAGTAAAAGTTTTATATTTTTTAATTAAATTTTGCAATTGAGAATGGCTAAACTTTAATAAATGAGAAAAAAAATATTTTTCTTTCCAAATTTACCCGATCAAAACTCATAAATGTAAGTTCGAACCGTATGTTTATGTATATCATTTTAAAGGCTCATCCGTCGCATTTTCAAAAAGTTTTGATTTTTAAAGTGGTTTAAAATATATTTGAGTTATCACTAATTTTATGTGAAAAGATCAAAAATACCGTTTTTGCAAATAAAACAACTTTGGAGGCTTCCAGAAATATAAAAAAATATTTTTGAGTTCTACTGCTCAAAACTCAATACTTACACAATGAGTGTATTTTGACTGTTCCACCGTGTAATCGAAAGAATCTTAAGTAAGGGATTTTTAAAAATAGAAAACGAGACGTGAAAAACTGGATAAATGAGCAAATTTGATTATAAAGTTATTTTTTTTAACAATTTGCGTCGTTGGTTTAAGTTTGATAGTGATTTCCTACATATTCAATTGGTCAATTCACACAAGCCGTTGTATCGTTGTATTCATTATATTGTTGGACGACCATACAACAGTGTATGTTTGTTGTTGATAATTTTCATGTAAAAATCCGATACACTTATACACATTTTTTCATATGTTTTTAAAAGTTGTATTGGTTTCGTGCTATCAAATTGTGTGAATGCAAAAAATGTGTCTATGTTTTTAAAAAGTTGTGTTGGTTTCGTGCTATCAAATTGTTTGAATTTCAAAAATTATAAAAAAGAATACGACATACACAATACAGCATAGCATTGAGCGTTCACAAACAACCAAGTGTATTCAATACAACATACACGATACAAAGTCGTGTGAATTGGTCAAATATTTTATAAATTTTATTTACTCACTTTTCCTCGCCACTATAAATGCTGCATGTTGCAAATATGTTTTTTTTTGTACGACTTAGAAAAAATACAGTTTTACTGGTAAATTTTACGATTTTTGGGTCAAAGCTTAGTAATAAATATGTAAAGAAATTTAAAAAGTATTTTATTTTAAAACATATTTTTAAATTTGTGGAATTAGTTAAAACTTTTGGCCTTTTGACTTCAGGCATTAATTAAAAGGAAATAATTTTCTTAAACTTGTTTCAATTAAAGTCTTCATACCGCCAGTTTTACTTGGCGTACCTTGGGTACCCAAAATTTTATTGTTCTCTCTCCCTTTTTCCCTTTTGCCATTTCTGTTGTTTTTATTTTTCGTTACATTTTTTTTTGTACTACATAAAATACTTCATAAAATTTCTGCTCGTCTGCCGTCAATAAGGTTTATTCCATATTTCTACTCTTGGAATGCAATGAAAATTAAAACAGAGTGAACAGAACAAAGGCTAAATATTTAGTATTAATGTGAAGCATGTTTGAAATGACTTTGCAGAGAATTGCCACTGTAACCCATTCATTAATGAAACAAAATTAACAACATGATACCCAAATAAGAAAAGGCTTCATATGAATTAATAAGGAAAAGAGGCATTTTATGTGGTATCAACATATTTTTTTTGTATCTTGTCAAACTTTAGTTAGCATAATTAAACAAAATTTATGCAAATTAAAAAAAGGGCCAAAAATAAAAAAGTATCTAAAATTATGTAAATTTTTAAAATTACTTCAATATAATTTATTACGTAAGCACTTTGAAATTAGCCCCTTATTTCTAAAAAAATTTTTTTTTTTTTATTCAAATATTTAATAATTTCTTTTTAATTTACATTTTTATTTGTTTTTATTTGATGTAGAAATCAAAAAGGACATATTTTATTGGTATTGCTCCGCTACTACATACGTTTTTCTAAATGCTTGATTCTGTAAAATATCTAAGATCTTACCCTCATACGAATATGGGATTTTTGAGAGGAAGTCCCCGAAGAAATATTTTTTTATTTCGTTTTGTTCGAGTTGTAGGGTTCGGGGTTTGAACCACGGCTTGACGTCTAATAAGCCAAATCACTACCTAATAGACTAAGGCGAAATCCCTTTGGTTACTTACCTGTTTCAATTGCATAACAAAAAGTTTTTTTTTAAAACTTTGGAAAAAAAATTGCTTAATTTGCTTATATTTTTGACATCGATATGTTCTTAGCATTTATACAGTCTTTTTCGTCCTCTTTTGAAGCCATCTATATGTGGAATATCGTAAAATTGCACCAAAAGCTGACATCATTATATTACACCATGAGTACGAGATTTGTTCAGCGGTACGGGCTACCTAGAATTACATGGCGTTATATAATACAGGGCAAAATTAAACAAACATTATAATGAATTACAACTGATTTTATATTTAATACACACTGGCGAGCAAAAGTGGATACATAATATGAAAAATATAGTTGTATTTTATTTTTTTAAATTAATAAACAAGCTATAGTCTAGTAGGTAGTGTGTTGGCTTATTAGACGTAAAGCCATGGTTCGAGCACCAGGCCAGACATCCATGCAGAGTTGTAATGACCAATTATGTATGTAGCTATATGCAACTTTGACAATCCATGAATTAAAAAACTTTTCAGTAAAATTATTATTTTTAAATATAGTAGACAGCCTAAATGTACTTATCCTATTTTGCTAGCTTCTCATTTCTGTTTAACTGCTGAAATTATACCGGTTTCTCCTAATGCACGTCGTGTAGTCCATTCGCTTAATTTCTTGTTTATGGCATTTGCCGCTGCTTTCGGAGTTCTGACTTCGTATTTACGTAACAATCGCTCCAGTAGCCATGCGCCATCATCATTTAGAGATCTTGGGCAACCTCCAGTATATTTGGATGGCTTCGCATTTCACTTTTATGGTTGGAAGTACTGTCCGATGACAAACGCCAACTTTTCCAGCAATTTTTTCTTGATTTTTCTTTCTTGAACTATGTTGTTCTGAACTTTAATCGAAATTTTCTTCATTTATTTTTTTTTTCTACAAATTGCAAGCAATTGCAATTACACAAAAAATTTGAAAATATTTTTCTCGACAAAATAAAAAAAAAAAAATTAAATACACCCAGCTAATGACATAGTGAGTTTTGTTAAGTAGAACTCAAAAATATTCTTTTTTATATTTCTTGAACGCTCCAAACTTGTTTCATTTGACAAATACTGTTTTTTTGGACTTTACGCACAAATTTCTTGATTACACAAACATTTCTGAACCAAAGTCACAAATTTAAACCTTATTAGAAAAGAGAGGGATGGGCCTTTAAAACGACATGCATATATATATTATTTGACTTAATATGCTATGGAGTTTGATGAGGTGAACTTGACAAATGCGAGTTTTTTTTATATTTTTTCAAGTTTGTCCGTTCATAGTAGCAAACTTTAATTAAAAAATATGAAATAAGTGATGACATTCTGAAAGTGCATTATCTTGTGAAAAGATTGACACTTCGTTTGATCAAAGCGGACAACAATTACCATAGTTATTATTTAAAGAGCCTAACAGTCGATTTATATATTTCATATACATATCGTTAGTATAATTCGCAAATATTTTTCATATACATATCGTTAGTATAGTTCGCAAATGTCCCTTTTTTCAAATTGTACAGGAGACACAAAAAACACTGTAGCTTTTTCAGTTTTTAAAATTTGTAAACTTTTTAAACGCAATTATTTTTTACAAAATAGCTCTCTTTAAATTACTTAGATCAAAAATTAACAATTAATATTCGTGGAATTAGCACGTGTTTTGAATATTTTTCGTAGTTTTGTTGACTTAGCGTTTTTGCAAACCACAAAATTACAACAACTTTAAACTACATAATAACATTTTTGTTGTTGTAAAATATGTATTTTGTATAGTGTTACCGTTTTGCATTAAAATCTCAATTATGGAAAAAAGTGGACTTAACGTCTTTGCAAATTATACTAACGATATGATATTTTTTTCAAATGAACCTTTAGTTCAAAAATATTTAGAATTTTTGATGGATCTAGATTTTTTATCGCAAAATACGTCAATTTCACATTTGAACGACCACCAGAAGTTGACCAATGTTTGTGCAAAAAGAAATAATAATATTTGCAAACAACACAAATATTAGCCGACTTCTGATAGTCGTGCAAACGTGAAATTGACACATTTTGCGATAAACAATTAAGACCCATAGAAACTTTTGAAAATTTTTGAAGTAAAAGTTTTATATTTTTTAATTAAATTTTGCAATTGAGAATGGCTAAACTTTAATAAATGAGAAAAAAAATATTTTTCTTTCCAAATTTACCCGATCAAAACTCATAAATGTAAGTTCGAACCGTATGTTTATGTATATCATTTTAAAGGCTCATCCGTCGCATTTTCAAAAAGTTTTGATTTTTAAAGTGGTTTAAAATATATTTGAGTTATCACTAATTTTATGTGAAAAGATCAAAAATACCGTTTTTGCAAATAAAACAACTTTGGAGGCTTCCAGAAATATAAAAAAATATTTTTGAGTTCTACTGCTCAAAACTCAATACTTACACAATGAGTGTATTTTGACTGTTCCACCGTGTAATCGAAAGAATCTTAAGTAAGGGATTTTTAAAAATAGAAAACGAGACGTGAAAAACTGGATAAATGAGCAAATTTGATTATAAAGTTATTTTTTTTAACAATTTGCGTCGTTGGTTTAAGTTTGATAGTGATTTCCTACATATTCAATTGGTCAATTCACACAAGCCGTTGTATCGTTGTATTCATTATATTGTTGGACGACCATACAACAGTGTATGTTTGTTGTTGATAATTTTCATGTAAAAATCCGATACACTTATACACATTTTTTCATATGTTTTTAAAAGTTGTATTGGTTTCGTGCTATCAAATTGTGTGAATGCAAAAAATGTGTCTATGTTTTTAAAAAGTTGTGTTGGTTTCGTGCTATCAAATTGTTTGAATTTCAAAAATTATAAAAAAGAATACGACATACACAATACAGCATAGCATTGAGCGTTCACAAACAACCAAGTGTATTCAATACAACATACACGATACAAAGTCGTGTGAATTGGTCAAATATTTTATAAATTTTATTTACTCACTTTTCCTCGCCACTATAAATGCTGCATGTTGCAAATATGTTTTTTTTTTGTACGACTTAGAAAAAATACAGTTTTACTGGTAAATTTTACGATTTTTGGGTCAAAGCTTAGTAATAAATATGTAAAGAAATTTAAAAAGTATTTTATTTTAAAACATATTTTTAAATTTGTGGAATTAGTTAAAACTTTTGGCCTTTTGACTTCAGGCATTAATTAAAAGGAAATAATTTTCTTAAACTTGTTTCAATTAAAGTCTTCATACCGCCAGTTTTACTTGGCGTACCTTGGGTACCCAAAATTTTATTGTTCTCTCTCCCTTTTTCCCTTTTGCCATTTCTGTTGTTTTTATTTTTCGTTACATTTTTTTTTGTACTACATAAAATACTTCATAAAATTTCTGCTCGTCTGCCGTCAATAAGGTTTATTCCATATTTCTACTCTTGGAATGCAATGAAAATTAAAACAGAGTGAACAGAACAAAGGCTAAATATTTAGTATTAATGTGAAGCATGTTTGAAATGACTTTGCGGAGAATTGCCACTGTAACCCATTCATTAATGAAACAAAATTAACAACATGATACCCAAATAAGAAAAGGCTTCATATGAATTAATAAGGAAAAGAGGCATTTTATGTGGTATCAACATATTTTTTTTGTATCTTGTCAAACTTTAGTTAGCATAATTAAACAAAATTTATGCAAATTAAAAAAAGGGCCAAAAATAAAAAAGTATCTAAAATTATGTAAATTTTTAAAATTACTTCAATATAATTTATTACGTAAGCACTTTGAAATTAGCCCCTTATTTCTAAAAAAATTTTTTTTTTTTTATTCAAATATTTAATAATTTCTTTTTAATTTACATTTTTATTTGTTTTTATTTGATGTAGAAATCAAAAAGGACACATTTTATTGGTATTGCTCCGCTACTACATACGTTTTTCTAAATGCTTGATTCTGTAAAATATCTAAGATCTTACCCTCATACGAATATTCGCACCAAATTATTTTAAGATTAACAATTATATCGGGTATTACAACATGGAACATCGAACTTTGGCAGTTAACAACGACCATTTTGTAGGGACTATATCTGTCAAATTAGTTCTCATTTATTCAAACTATTTTGCCAAATATCAACGCAACCTCACCGTTTTATCATGCGTATGTACATACATACATGACACTATGCGATTAAATAAAAAAAATGAAATACACCCACCCAATGACATAGTGAAAGTTGTGAGTTTTGTTGAGTAGAACTCAAAACGGTTTTTTTCTTATTTCTTGAACCCTCCAATCTAGCTTTATTTGACAAAAATTGTTTTTTTTAGACTTTAAGTACAAATCACACAAACATTTCTGAACCGATGTCCATAATCTAAACCTTATTAGAAAGGAGAGGGATTGGCCTTTAAAACGGTATGCATATATATATTATTTGATTGAATATGCTACTGGTTTTGATGAGGTAAACTTGACAAAGACGAATTTTATACATATTTTTCCATGTTTGTCCGTTTATAGTAGCAAAGTTTAATTAAAAAATATGAAATAAGTGATGACACTCTGAAAGTGTATTAACTTGTGAAGAGATTGGCACTTCGCTTGATGAAATCAGACAAGTAGTTATTATTTAAAGAGTCTAACAGTCGTGTTATATTTTGTATATATGTCATCTTATCAAATGAACTTTAAGTTCAAAAATTTTAAGAATTAATGATGGATCTTGATTGTTTATCGCAAAATGTGTCAATTTTACATTTGAGCGTGTCAATTTTACAATTTAATTTACGCTCAGTGTTTTTGTCAGAAATCTACTGAGAGGAAGTCGCTGATGAAAAGCTGTTTCATATTTCGTTTTGTTGCAGATGTCTAACCTGGAATTAGAACTTTGGCCTCACTGTCTAATAAGGCTAGACTACGGCGGCTTCACTCTTTTATCGAAATGTCATATTCGGCGATAACACCTATTTCTGCATTAATGTTTACTTAAACAAATAAAATTGTCGAATGTGGGATGATTTCAATTCTCTGCATGCCGAAGAATTCATTGTTTGGTGCAAATTTAGGGCTTACGGCATCATAAGTATATAAGAAATGTATAATGTAATGGAACAGAACTCCTTAACACCATAACACCACAGCCAGGGAAAACATGATAGTTATAAGAGGCTCTAAAGCTGACCCATGTAAAACTTTTAAGCAGATAAAAGTTTAATAATGCTCATCTTATGGTATTAATATATCATCTAGAACTATTAGACGATGTTTTAATGAAGCTCCTTTAGGTGGATGCATTGGACAGCAAAAATATATCGTATCAAAAAAAAATAAGTCCAGATTTGGTTTTGTCAAACAAACAAATATGTTATGGAGCGACGAACCTAAAATTTGCCGATGGAGATCAGAATGTAAACGGTATGTATATATGGCGTCCAGTTAACTAGTTTTATATTTCAACGATATATTAAACCTTGATTCCGGTCTGTGTCTGTGAAATAAAAGTGACTTCATTGTCTATCCATCTTATTCCTTGAGCAAGTTATTGTTATTGTTAGAATTTTCCTATATGCGTTACTTTATAATGAGCTGGAATTTTTATTGACAGTACTAGTAAATTACGTAAAGTTTGTTATCTCAGAACATATTTGGCTAGTTTATTTTGTTACTATTAGTGGCTTTATTATAACAGCAGTAACAATAAATAAAATTATTGGTAACAACGTACGTACGAAGGACCCATCGTCTTTATGACTCTGTATTTGTTGTAGCATGATATACATATGTTCTCAACAATCTAAATTCTCGTATATTGCATCAGTTTTTATTCTTCCAGTAATTATAATTTAAATGCGCAGCATATAAATTAATGCATTTAAGAATGATATAAAATGTGGTATAAGGGAAACTTTTCTGATAAATTATAATGTTTATGTTCAAAATTATTTTGAGTATTCAAATCGCATAAACACAGACAATAAATTCATTATCAAATTATTCTAGAACTCGTTGTGTTACACTTCAAACTTTTTTTTTCACTTTTGCCTTTTCTAATCAATTAATAAATTGTTAAATACAAATACGAGAAATAGTTTTATTTCTAATAGGTTATGGGCCTCCCCCTATTTTTTCATTTTGTGAAGAAAGATTAATTCCATTGTGTGCCTGCATTGTATTGTAAAAGGAAGGCGATTTTATTTCGTTTGTTCTATTGTCCAAATTGATTTTTTTTGTCATTGAAAATGGCTGATGCAAGACTTCTGATAACGAAGTTGAATCGGGACAATTACGAGCTGTGGAAATACAAGATGCAGTTGCTGTTGAAAAGAGAAAAGGTTTGGGAAGTTATTGAAGATGAAACTCCCGCGAATCCTGATGTAAAGTGGAAAGAGCGACACTGATGCCTCTATATTGATTGGCTTGGCTGTAGAAGAGTCAGAAGTTTTCCGCATTGCGAGTAGCAAGAATGCTAAAGATGCATGGAACATTTTAAAGGCCTATAAATGTTCCATTCACTATATGTGAATTGAAACTTCAACCTGGTGGTGACATGGACAAACATATAAATGGGATGAAATTGTTGTTCTCAAAATTACAATCGCTTGGAGAAGTAATGTCTGAATCATGGATGGTTTCAATGCTGTTGAGAAGTTTGCCGAAAACATACGACACCTTAATCACGGCCCTTGAGGTAAGGGATGAAAAGGATCTCACGATGACTTTGGCCGAAAATAAATTAATAGAAGAGGATGAGAAACAGAAAAGAAGACAGTCTTGTGAAGATACCGTTTTGAAGACTACCCAAAAATCTAGACAAAATGGTAATAGTTTCAAAAAGGTAATATGCCATTTTTGTCATGGTGTTGGCCATATTCGTAAAAACTGTTGGAAATATAAAAATGGAAAATCGAATAATAATATCCAGAATGCTAAAATTGCTGAAAGTGATGGAAATCGTGATAACTTTTGTTTCGTGTTGAATGCTGAACCTGGTATATGGGTTGTCGATTCTGGCGCTACTTGTCACATATGTAGTATTAAAAAAGAATTTGTAAATCTTGATTTGACTTGGTGTGAAAAGGTTACAGTAGCGAATGGTAATGTCGTATATTCTGCCGGTATAGGTTCCTGTAAGATAAAATTTCTGAACGATAAGGGTGTTCAAACGGTTGTTACAGTTGATAACGTTTTGTATATTCCGTCATTTAAGGGAAATTTACTGTCCGTAAAAAGACTGTCTGCTGCTGGTTTTAAGATTTTGTTCTACGGCCCAAGTTGCGAAATTCTTGATATGAATAATGATAAGGTTGGCGTCGCGAAATGTGTTAACAATTTGTATCAACTTGAAACGCAAACAGGCGGGAATGCTATGGTTTCTGTTTGCAGTCTGAATCGGTGTCAACATTTTTACCATAATATAGTTGGCCACAGGGATATGAACGCAGTTAAGGCTATGCAAAATGTAAGCTAACACGGAAACCATTTCCTAAAAAGTCCGTTACTAAAACTGGGGAAGTGCTTGAATTAGTACATTCGGATATTTGCGGTCCAATGAAACATACCACCCCCAGCGGAAGAAGATATTTTCTAACCCTCATTGATGATTACAGTCGTTATACTGTGGTGTATTTACTAAGTGAAAAATCTGAAGTTTTCGAGAAGATGAAAATATATATTGAAATGGTGAAGAACAAATTTGGTATGGTTCCTAAGTGTATAAGATCAGATAACGGTGCCGAGTATAAATCGAAAAGGATGCAGACTATTCTTCCGAATTATGGCATCAGATCTCAATTTTCTGTCCCTTATAACGCATAACAGAATGATATCGCTGAGAGGAAGAATAGATATCTTGTTGAGATGCCTTCTTGCGGAAGCTGGTTTATCTAATATATATTGGGGTGAAGCGGTTATGTGTTCGAATTATTTGCAAAATAGATTGGTTACCAGTTCTATACCCTGCACACCCTATGAAAGATGGGAAGGTAAAAAACCCGACATTTCTCATTTTGAAATTTTTGGTTCCAAGGCTTATGTGCTGACACCTAAAGTGAAGAGAACAAAATTTGATAATAAGGCTGAACTGCTAACTTTTATGGGATATGATGAGCAGTCCAAGGGATTACGTTTTGTGAATACTAACGATAACAAAGTTTATATAAGTAGAGATTATAAATTTGTTTCTATGAAAATTGCGATGAAGTCTAAAGATGATCGAAATTCGTTTGCGGACAACAATTTGGAAATTAATATTTCATCTAAACGAGCAAATAATAATGATTCTGATGGCGATTCCTTTTGTAGCGTGAGTACTGATCTTGAGTATTTCGGGGATAGTAGTGTGCTTGATGAACCAGTTGTTAGACGATCGGCTAGGGAAAATAAGGGTGTTTCGCCTGCGAAATATTCTAATCTGGTTGAGTCGGATGATATTATTGAACCTAAAACATATAAACAGGCTATCATGTCGGATCAGAAACTTCAATGGAAAGCTGCTATGCAGGAGGAGATCAATTCTCTGAAAGAAAATCAAACTTGGGATGTGGTTCGTGCTCCCCCAAAAGTGAATATCGTTGGCTGCAAATGGACGTACAAGATTAAGCGTGATGTGAATGGTAAAGTCCATAGGTTTAAAGCTCGTTTGGTCGCCCAAGGCTTTAACCAAAAATACGGTTGTGATTACGACGAGGTGTTTGCACCAGTTGTGCGTCAACCATCTTTTCGTATTTTATTGTCTGTTGCTGCTGCCAGGAAAATGATTGTTGAACATATGGATATTAAATGCGCGTTTTTGAATGGCTGCTTGAAGGAGACTATTTTTATGAGACAACCGCCTGGTTTTATCGAAGGTGACGAAGAAATGGTATGCAAGCTTAATCGAAGCATTCATGGTTTAAAACAAGCTGCAAATGTCTGGAACAAAGCTCTTAACAACGTTTTGATTGATGGTGGTTTCATTCAGAGTAAGGCTGATCCATGTATGTACCACAAAGTCGTAAATGGGGAAGATGTTTACCTGTTGGTCTATGTTGACGACTTGGTGGTTGCTGCTAAAAATGGTCAACAGATAAAAGGCGTTTACAGTATGTTAAATAAAAACTTTGAAGTAAACAATCTTGGAGCTATTTCTCAATATCTCGGTATAGAGATTATAAGAACCGATGACTTCAATTATAAGATGAGACAGAAACAATATATTGAGAATGTATTAATAAAATTCGGTTTGCAAGATGCAAAGCACTCCAAATATCCGTTGGAACCCTCTTACGGGAAAAACGAATCTGAATTGTTATCACGAAATGATGAATACCAAAGTTTACTGGGTTCTTTGTTATATATATCCGTAAATACACGTCCTGACATTTCTGCAAGTGTCTCCATATTGGCAAGAAAGACAAGTAACCCCTCCTGTGAAGATTGGAATGAATTGAAGCGCATAGCGAAGTATCTAAAGGGGACATCTGATATGTATTTAAACCTCAACGGTGGCTCAGATAGTCGAAATCTGCTGATCGCCTATGCAGATGCCAACTGGGCGGAGAGCAGAATTGACAGGAAGTCCAACTCTGGCTATATATTACTATTTAATGGTTGTGCAGTCAGCTGGGCTTGCAAGAAACAAACATGTGTATCTTTGTCAACAACCGAAGCGGAATTCATCGTACTCTCCGGAGCTGCAAAGGAAGTTATATGGACCCGAAATGTCCTTTCCGATTTGGGATGTCAGCAAACTCATCCAACCACAACATACGAAGACAACAGAAGCTGCCTGAATTTGATCAAACACGAGAAATTAAGCAATCGATCTAAACATATAGACACGAAATTCCATTTTGTAAAAGATTACGTCGACAAGGGGATAATTAGCTGTGACTACTGCCCTTCCGAGGAGATGATAGCAGACATGCTGACAAAAGCGTTGCCTACAACAAAACCGGAAACCTTCAGACTGAAATCTGGTGTTTACTAATTTGAGGAGGAGTGTTGAAAATTATTTGAGTATTCAAATCATATAAACACAGACAATAAATTCACAATTAGATTATTCTAGAACTCGTTGTGTTATACTTCAAATAATTTTTTTTTTTTTGCCTTTTCTAATCAATTAATAAATTGTTAAATACAAATACGAGAAATAGTTTTATTTCTAATAAAAACAAACAATTTTGAACAAAAAATCGGGTTTTGATCATAAACCATTCCGATATTGATTAAATTTGGTACACCCTTTCTTTGTATAAATACAAAATTCAAAGCTCTCCTAAATTTCCAAATTCATTCATTCAGATTTTATCGAGGTTCAAAGTTCATATTTTTTAACTAATTATTTTACCTCTTTGACAAAGTACATTTATTTAAATAAAAATATTAACATTTCATTTAGTTTAAAAAAGGATTTATTTAAAAAAAATACATATAAAAACATAATAAAAATAAAATACTTTTCATTTCTTCGTTTAAAGAGTTAACTAAATCGTTTTTTATTTTGTTTGCTCTCGTTTTAGAAGCAGCCAATTGTTGCACCATTTTTGCAGCATCTCTTTTTCCAGATTTATATAAACCGACTTTTGCTGCAAAAACGAATTCATCACACGAGTTAGAATTAACAAGAGATGAAACATCTAACATCTTACTTTTTTATAATAATCCTTTTTCGGTCCAGATGTTCCAGGAACTTCAGAATTAGTTAGTAAAACTATGTCACTATTTAACCAGTTTACATATTTAGATTCGAATTTTTGCCTAGTTCTATTCACACTTTTCCATTTCTCGGAAAGATCATGGGCAAATTTATATACAACTTGCTCGCCTTATCATAATCAACACTTTTGTGCTGCTTGCTTAACCCGATTTTTTACATATTCAATAACAGTATCACATTTATTTTTATTGTCATGACTGTTTACCCAAATATTGTTGTTCATAATTTATATAAATGACATGCCAAGTATTTTAGAAAAATGTAAAGTTGTACTGTATGCTGATGACACTATAGCAAATAGTGATGAAGATTGTCGCGAAAATATCAATTATGATATAAAAATAGACGAATGGTTAAAAATGAATAAACTCAAACTAAATGAAAATAAAACAAAAATAATGGGAATAAACTTAAATTCAGAAGAAATATTTAAAATAAATGACACAGTAATTGAAAAAGTCGAATATATAAAATACCTTGGTTTTATAATCGATAAAAAATTTAATTTCAATGAACCAATAGATAACTTAAGCAAAAAAGTTGGTAAAAAAATTAGTTTTTTAAAAAGAATAAGAAGCAAAATATCCAGGTCTACAGCGATAAATATATACAGCACGATAATAAAACCACACTTTGAATATGGTTCCACTATTTTATTCACATGCAGCAGCACAAACCAATTAGCAAGGATGCCGAAACTGCAAAATAGAGCTATGAGAATAATACTAAAATGCGATACTTTAGGATCCAAAGAGTGAGGTCAATACAAATGCAAAAAACGCTATCCTACTAGGGTCTACAGCTGTTTAACTCACTGCCAAACAACATTAAGAACGAAACAAATGAAAATGTCTTTAGACGAAAGTGTACTAATTTTGTATTATTTAATAATAATTTTTAATATATACATTTATTGTAAATTTGTTGAAAATTTAAAGTATTTTTAATACTAATAAAAAAAATTTAAATACGAATACATTGCAGAAGTAAGAATTCAATTTATTTGTACTACTTAGTATATAGAGTCGGAAATTAAAATGTTTAATTTGAAAAATGCATTAAAACAAACACGGTTTGAATTCCTGTTAGGAATGGAATATTATTTCATTCATATGGCTCCCGCGGCTGACCTCAGTGCACCTCATCCGAACGGACCAATTTTCGAGCACTATTTCGAGTGTATATGGTCGCGTCTCGGCAATGGCATCACGAATGTTGCACTTCAAATGCTCAATTGTATCTGGTTTGTCGGCATAACACTTTTCTTTAACGGCGCTCCACAGAAACTAGTCTAACGGTGTCAAATCGCAGCTTCTTGGCTGTTAATTGACATCCCGATTTCGATAAATTAAACTGCCATCAAACGTTTGACGCAATAAATAAATAAATGAGCTGTGTGTCAAGTTGCACCATTATGTTGAAACCAAACGTCAATCACATCAATAACATTAAGAGCGGATACAAAAAAATCGGTTGTCATGGTGCGATACGTATCTCCATTGATCGTAATTGTTGCGAAGTCCCCATTTTCAAAGAAGCCCCACCAAAAAGTTACTCATAATTAGTGCATTGGCTTCTGTATTTGGTTATTAACATACCCGCCATGGTGAAAATGAGTTTCATTCGAAAAGATTATTTTTTTTTTTGGTAAAATAGACATCATCGAACAGTTTTTCGTTGGGCCATCTAGCGAATCGAATATAAAGTTGTGATTTATATTGACCTTGAAGAAGTAAGATCCATTAATATCGACTATATACCGCACCCAACAGTTGATATTTTAACGTGAAGGACAACAATAATCCTTGACTGCTCTTTGTTCAGCTCGGTAAAAAACAGATAGATAGAAGATAAAAAGTATTCACTTTCGAAATAACCAAATATTGATTCAACACTTGCAGTATGCCATAAACTGAAGTAACGCCATTAAAGTGTGTCCTTAATTTTTTTTTGAGGTCCACATCCTTTGGCTTGTTAAAATGAAATTATGGTATGTACATAGAAAATTATACGAGAAAGTATTTTGTTTTACACCATAATTTGCATGGGTAAATGAATTGCTTCCAGCTAAATTTTGTCATTGTTCTTTGTGTCCATACTATTAACATGACACTTAAACTATGACAGTTGCAATATAAGAATAGAACAAAGCTCGTGGATACACACATTTACTCTCATAACATGTCGCTTGCAAACCGGAACTTATTACTGTCGCATGCAGTCAACACCAGTAGCAATATAATAATCATTATACACTCATTTACTAAACGAAAATGTAATGCATAATTAACGAGTACAATAACTATTACCACCAACAAAACAGGCAACCAACACCAAATCGACAGACACAAGTACCTACTTGACAAGCTAAATGAATGATATGCAATTATGAAAATGAAAAATCTAGATACTGGTGGTTTGCTTTTACATCGTTTAACATTAAAATTATAAACAAAAGCTACAAAAAAATAATAATGGAATAAACAAACCTGTTTAGAAATTATCGTACTGCTACACCAACACCAGCATAAAAAATGGTAAACAAGTAAACAAAAATATACCAAAAACACTACAACAGTAAATGCAAACAACGATGTTTACATTTTTAGAGATTCATTAGACTGTTTATTTCGCCATATAAAAGGCAAGGCAAAGCAGGCGACTGAGTTAGTGAAGTTCAGTCAGTCTGTGTGAAGGCGCGGTGTGTTTGAAGAAAGTAATTGTGGTTTGAAGATATCCGTTACAAAGATATGTGGAATAATAGCCTAGCAATTGTTATTCTTTATGCAAAGTGTATAAACGGAGGAATAACAAAAAAGGCAATTGTTGTTGTTTACATAAAGTTGTGAACAGTGGCATATAGAATTGTGCGAATAAAGAAATTTTAATTAAAACTAAAAATCCAATTTTATTTTTATTTTATTTGCAAACTACGAGCTCATATTTTAAATGAAAACAATATGTATGTATATATAAAGTTTTATTTTAAATAAATAGCAGATGTGAGAGCTAACATTTACTACTACTTTTAAATTGGTGAATGACCACTCCTTACAAAACAATGCCACTTTTGATTAGTTTTTAAATTAGTGATCACATTTTAAACACATTTTATTTCCATATTTCTACGCATGGATTGTTGATTAGTTTTAGCTATTTAAGCCCTATAATATAAACCAAACTAATATGCCCAACAATTTTTTATTTGCATGTAGTGAATTCGATGTTACATTTAGTCCAGTGCTTTCCAGTGTAAAATTTTTTATTTAAGTTAAAATTACGTTAGTCTTACGTTAGGTTAGATGTCGGTCCCGCTCGAAGGAAGATGTCCGACTTAGGCCAGCATTTAGACCCATTGCGATACTACAACTTAATTCTACCTGGGGATCAAACATTCTGTAGACTATCCCGAGTTTAAAATAAATTTTGCATATTACAGCAATATTTATATTAGAGAGCTCGGTTAAGAATCTCAGAAAAGGAGAGGTCACAATCTCCGTCTCTTCATGACAAGAGCAGGGCAATGATATCTAAAGTGGAGGACAGTCTCTTCCACTTCCTCGGATCCAGAGCTCTTGTAGAAGTCATTGGTTTGAATGTAGATTCTTTCGGCATGTCTACCAAAAGGACAGGGACAGGAATGGCAGCGTGGCATTCAAAATAAACCAACAGATTATAAGGGAAAAATTCGCCAATCAACAAGCATTGCTTGCCTTCAAAATTGCTTTGACTTCTGCTTGGAAAACACTGCAGCCTATTAGAAAATTTAACATCAGGACTCTTAATAAAGACACCACATCCCACCATGTCACTCATCTTTGAGTCATCAGTCTAAGTTTTAAGGAAACCATTGAAAACCTCCTGTTCCTGAGTCTAAAACTCAAAGACTAAAACTCTCCTAGGAATTCTAAAATCGAATGTTCTATTCAGAAAATTAAAACGAATCATATAATCGTCCCTAGTGTGTTCATGTCTTCCCAGAATAGCAGCATGTCCATAGTCCATATAGGGCCAGGATTTGACTGCATTGTCTGTCTCTGTCTGTCATTCTCAGTCTTAATAGGAGGTCGGAGTGCAGTCAGTTAAGTATAACAAATAATCCCTTGGTTGAAGTGGAACAGAGCGCACTTGTAATCAGAACAGCCGGACCCAGATTTTGCTGACAGTCCTTTTGCAAGTGTTGACTGTTATTGTCGCTTTCCTAATCCTATCAATAATGTAATCCTTTCATGAGAGCTTGATATTTGACTCTCTTGAATAAGGAAAGTTGACCCCACTTAGGGTCGGTAAGTTAAAAAAAGGCACCCCATATTGCTTGAAAAAAACATCAATTCCGTTTTGCTATCAGTGACACTGAATGAGGATCATCATTAAGTTTAAGCTTTAGAACCCGGTTACATCTCAGAGAGTGAGAGAGAGAGAGAGAGAGAGAGTGTGCGAATCGATATCTGATACAACAATGGCTAGATCGTTATTAATTAATGTATGTGGGAAATATGTTTCTATTGAAAAATTATCCGTAGCGGCGATGTTAATTTTTGGCTCAATAGGTACTTCAACGAATTTGGTGTAGAAGCTATCAAAGGCAGTTCGAGAGTTGATGAATTGTTTGTTCAGGTTGGCACATCGACAGCATGATTGAACCATAATTTTTTAATAAGGATGGAAATTCCAAAGTTAAAGTCAATGGAGTAAAATTTAAGAATAAGACTGTTGGTTTTAACAATGTGCCAAATGACACCATGAACCTATTAGGAGGCGAGACGAAATCATGCTATAGTCTAGTCCATTTTTAATGGACTGATTCACAGAGACAATCCAGTTCTAACTGCAGCCCTGGAACACCATCCTAGCTGTACTCCCAGGCAATGTGTGCAATTTTTTAATCTTGAAAAATAAATATCGCGCAAAAAAATACAAGAATAAAATAAATAAACAAACTGTCGCTTTTAAGTAAAATTTAATACTTTGTCACACAGTACGGAAAAACATATTTTATTTTTGTAATTTTTTTTCTCTTTTCTTTCTTAATTAACTGTGTGTGCATGGAATGGCAGAGAGGCAAAAAAAAGAAATGACAAAACATATTTTGTTTTATTTACCACTTAACACTGATATTTGGAAATTAAAACAAAATTTTGTAGGAACATATTACTTTTACGAAACGCATACAGCATGCATGCAACTAAAATATTCATATGCTTTAAATAGAAAATCTTTGTAAAACCTGAAATTCAATGTTATAATGATAGTCAACGGGTACAACATTTTTAAATAACATGCTGTCACATGGTAACTTGAACTAAGATAGATGACTCTGATACATAAAGTAATAATTACTTTCGTACATATGTTCCTAAAGCACTTGACTAGAGCAATGGGCTGTAATAATTACTTGATAATATATTAAAACCATTGTATGTATCAAAAGGATAAATTATTAAAACATATAAAGTTCAGAAAATTCAAATTGACTAATATCAGTATAATTGCTAAAACAAAATTAAAAAAAATTAAAAGTAAAGCAGCCTTATTTAAAGCACACTTTTGTTGATTTGCACTTTAAATTTTAAGCACATTTATTAAGAATTCTTATATATAAAGAGTTCTTTAGCTATTAAATTTTTGAAAAAATTTTTTAAATTTATGTTAGCAATACGATTCGAAGCATTTGTAACTTCTATTTAAGTGGCGGATTAGAACGAAAATTTTTTACCGAATAACCACATTCATAAATTGTTTTAATTGGTTTACGATTTGTTTTAAAAAAGTAAGTTGTTTATGCACTTTCTTCTTCTAAGAAAACGAAATAAAATTCTGTACTTAAGTCTATGCAGGGCATCATTTTTAAGAAGGAATAAAAATAGTGTATTTTTTTATCAGTTCTTTATTTACAAAATATAGCTTTTGATAATAAATATTGTAAAAATTTGGAAACTTGTTATGAATTTTAATTTGTAGATTTGTTTCTTATCGTTTTTAGGTATGTGACGGCAATCGTATCGTTCTCATTTCCCATATTTGTGTCGTTCCAACGTATTTAATTCTAAAAAACCAACTTTTTGTTTACAATTATGTTGCCATTTAAAAAGTTTTTTGCTTTAAATTATTACTGATGAATGTAAATAAAATTTTTAAAATGGCTCAAATGTACCTTTAATATTTATAACTGTGGTGAGTTTACATCTGAAAATAAATAACTATTTAAAAATATGAAACTCTGACTAAGCTTAAGATAGAAATTTGTTGATATAAATCAGTTTAGGAAATATAAATAAAGAAAACATATTTCCAGCCTACAGTAGAAAGATCGAACATCTAATGTCTTGTTGAAATATTATTAATTTTTTAACGAGTAGTGTATCATCCAAAATTTCTCAGTTCATCTGCGATGAAGATGCCAGAGTTTCAGAGCGTTAGACTGTATACGTGGCTGATTGTTTCGAATTTACTACAACAGAAAAGTCTATCCGGAATATCTGCTTAGTTACCTTATTGATCATTATAGTACTTTAGTCTGAATTGCAAGCTAGCTGATCACATGATATACATATATCTATATGTATTTTTTTCCCTTGCGTGCAGAGACCTACAGTCTACAGTTTTTCATGGAAGTTAAAGGTCGATAGAGGGCAACCGAGCCTAAGTCACAATCCGGAAAAATTTGTCTTTAATCCTACTTTATATCGTTTTTGTAACTGTCCATCATCACCCATTTAGTTCAATATGTGAACAAAGGTTTTTCATGGATACGTCATACTTTCCCCTGAATACATTTAGTTTGATTTTGAAGACATATCTTTGTTGAAAAGAAGAAGAAGAAATGACATTTTACTTTAAAGCAGGTTTAAGAAAGGATTGTACGTGCTTTAAATTTTTATATATAAAGAATGTTTACGTATGGAATATTATATTTGATATTAATTTGATACTTTAAGGAATTTTTCCTAACAGAGGTGTAAAGAATTTAGTCTTTAAAAATAAAACTCTTTAAGACAAATTTCATTTATATTCGGTTATATTTGACTTTTATTAAATGAACAATTGCACATATCAGGAATATCACTCGATAGTAAAATAACTTGGAGAACTCATACAGAGAGCATCTCAAGAGATGCCATACAGCTGCCTCCTTAACTGTTAACAGAACCTGAAGACTGCGATTTTAGGAAGTTCTTGGCAACAAGACTCAGTTACAGAAATTAATGGAGTAATCTGGAAACTCTCTTACAGGCAGTAGTGTTCAGTTACAGAAAGAAATATTTTAAACTCAAGAGCAAACTCACGGTTATTTTCCAAGCTGAATTTTATAAAATCTAAAGATGAACTGAATTTCACTTAAATTCCTGAAATTATTGATCGTTTCTTACTAAAAACAATCGCCCTTAAGCCTAATTTACGCGATAAGGGTTTACGTAAAGCTTTGAAGAATATATTACAGAGCTCGATGCGAATTTTAAAAATGAAAGTAAAAATCTTAGGACGAATATTTTTTGTACTCGATTAGTAAAATATAAAAACAAAGTAATTCAGTTTAAGAGTTTTTGAAAAATTGAAGAAAGGCGTACGACTGCCAATTTTGCATCCGTATTTTCTCTCAATATTGGACGCTCTCATTATACATTGATTTTACACGGTACTATGCGCTCTGTTCTACACCAAAACTTAATATGTTTTACAAATTGTGTGACCGTCTAAATCCCCCTTAACAGGCACATGGAAATTTCGATTATAAAACATTTTATTTTTGTGAACACAAAATTTTTATATACATACGTATTTTGGTAGACTAGCTACACGAAGAAATATAAAATGGCAAGTAGAAGTGTATAAACAACGGAAGTACTACCATCCTCTAGTTCACAAATGTGTCTTTGAGATCATCATCTGAACTCTCGAGTATTTCAAAAACCGAGTGAAATACATAACACAGGTTTGAGTTTGAATTTGAACAGCAATTTATTACGCGTAAAAGCGGAATCCAAATACGATCAATTGTTGGAAAAATATTAAATCTACAATTGGCATTAGCCAGCCTTCGCAAACTCGAGATCCAGATATTTTGGAAAGATCAGGGGAACGAATTGACAGAAGAAAAGGAAATTTGTTTACGTTACAGATATCCTATAGAAAGTATTGTTGATAGCCCAAATAGTTAGCGGTCAACAGTACTACTTGATGCATTAGATGTAAGTCAGTAGGCATGGAATACTTGGTTGGTTTCCTCTCCTACGTCTGTGCAGCCCTCACTCTGACCACCTTCTTCGATGATTTTGTTTGAAATAGGTCAGTACGGGACTGTACTTACATGTGGTGTCACAACGGGCCGCTATGAGTTCTTAAATTAACTTTGTTAATCAAAGTTACCACTTCAACTTACCTACCAATCTACAATTTCATAAATGCTTTTGATTACCATCTGCGTCTGATCTCATTCAGATAAGAAAAGTTGTTTATTTTTTTCATATTTTTATATACATACATATAATTGGTCAATTGGTTCAACCCTTCTGTCAGTAATACAACCTAGCCTCTCGCACCATTTATGTTGTGTGTAGTGTTGGGACCTACAGTTCGAAGTCGATACCGAAGAAACGGAAGTTTGTTAAGGTTACCGATATGAGGAAGTCGCCGAAGAAATACTTTTTTTGCATATTTCGTTTTGTTGGAATAGTTTTACCCGGGATTTGAACCGTGGTCACACTACCTACTAAAATTTTTTGTCGTATTCAATTAAAGATAACATCGTCATACAAGTATTTGTACTTCTGTACTTAAATAATTTCTTTTCTTTTGGTGGTTCTGTAAGGCATATTGCACAATCGCTTAAGTTGGTTCTCAAAGTGTTAAGATATTCTTTTTTACTTATTTAAATTCGACGCTATGTTTATTGTCTTTCAAGATGCAAAAAAAAGAAACAAACAAAAAAAAATATATGTTTCTCATGTTAAACGATGTTTAAAAACACATTTTTCTTTTCTTGACATTTGTGATTTCTGTTGATATTATCACAACATTATCATCAAGTTACCAATCATCACTGGTTTAGTAGGAGCAGTGTGAGTATTGATGACAATATATTAAATGAAGGGAATTTAAAATTCAATGAAAATATTGGCAGAAAAAAGTAAAAATCATGGCATAATTAGGTTGACAATAAAGGAATAAGCGTGCTTTCCCCTTGAAGAGGAATAAGCACTCCCACTTTTCTGTAATAAAATTGTTACATTTGCATATCAAATCGTCAATTAGAAATTTTGTGTTCTTTTTTTCCACAATATTTTAAAAATAATTAGTACCGTAGTATTTAAAGCAAATCTTTTATTTCAAACACTCTACAAACAGAGATTTCGAGAACGCGAAGTCATTTCTGTTTACACTGCGATATAAAAGGCAAGACAAAGCAGGCTACGGGGGAAGTATTAATTCAATCAGCCTTGTGTGAAGATGCGTCGCTTGTGAAGAGAATAATTGGGGTTTGTATATCTCCGTTATAAAGATCGGTCGAACAATCGCTATTGTTTATGCAAAGGGGAATAATAAGCAAAGCAATTGTTGTTGTTTACATCAAGTTGTGAACAGTGGCACACAGAATTGTGCGAACAATAAAGAAATTAATTAAAACTGAATACAAATTTATTTTTATTTTTATTGCAATCTACGAGCTCATATTCCAAAAGTTTTTAAAAAGGTAAAAACGTAGAAATATGTATGTGGCATAATTTTGTTTTGATATTGAAAATTCAAAAAGAACAGTTTTTTTCGTATTTAATTTTTAAGAAAATGATGATTCTTTCTGCAATGATTTAATATAAAAAAATTTTTCAATCTCATTGCCTTTCTTAGTTCCTCATTGCAATGCATATCTGATACAATGGCCTATAATCATAGTCAAACACTAAAGTCGGTTATTTTTAAAAACAACTTTAATATTTAGACCTGTTACTAACTGCTTCTTAACTATAGTGAAAATTAATAATAGTTTTAAGTTGAATCAGGTTTAAGTGGGTGATTAATTAGTATAATGTTTGAAATTTTGCATACAAACTGGTATAAATCTTGTATAAGTGGCATCTCTGCACAGCTGATGCAATAAAAGCGCCAAAAAATAAACAAAATATAAATTGTTATTTAAAAAAAAAACAATTGCATAAAATTAATCCGGGGAAAATAAACTATTATGTATCTGAATGGAAAATTTAGTAAAGGTATGTACATAGATCTAATGTTCTTACATTTATGGAGTTTTACATACTTATGTATCATTGATTTATAAATTGTCAACAGGATCAAAAGAAATGTGAATGAGAGGCAAACTGGAGCACCAGCGAAAAGGAGTTTTTCCGCGAGTGCATCAATAACCGCCTGTCCATTGTAGAGAACAAAGGCAATGACACCTCTATAATTAATAACAAACAAAAAAATGCATGGAAGGCCATTAAAGAGTCAATGGCATCTGCAATTCATACAACTTTTGTTTTTGGTTTGTTTTGATTTTGTAACTTTTGATAAATTACAAAGTACAGCTGATAGAGTTAAAGTGATGTTAACTTTGTTAAAAACAACTTCAGCTTGTTGTAAGTATATAATTGACTTTAGCGGAAAAAGTACGCTTTTTATCGTCTATAGTAGCTGAAATGTAGACATTTTAATAAATGATACTTAAAGTATACTTTTTTGATGACTATGATTGTAGCCCAATATAATTTTGTTTTTTGGTTAATTTTTCCTTGCCTTCCGTTCTTTTGTTATTAACCTTTTTTGTAAATCCTTTGTAAATTGCCTACGTGTATACACTGAATGGAAATATTTTCTACAAAAAAATGAAACTTGAAATGAAAGTAATCTTTAGCTTTTATGACAAGACATTTTGCTCATAATAAGTAAAAGTTGTCAAAGCGTACGCAATACGAGTGAAAATTCTTTTTTAACAACAAATACGGAACTATTTTCTTAAAGTCTGTTGAAAGATCTTTCCAAAGTTTCTTGTTTTTAAGTATTTGCGAAAATGGATCTAGCGTCTGGGTAAAGTTATTTAAGTTATTAATACGACTTTTTATTTCGGTGATGCAGTTGGAATGTATTTGTCATGTACTCCTTAACAACTAAGTGCATTGAGTGCAAATAAATATTAAAAAAAATATGAAAACCATAATGAAGAAAACTTTTATACTTCAACATTACCCTCACCGAGTACGTATAATAAAAGTAAATTATAAAAAATATAATAAAATTTCTGACGCTGACATTTGTCATCTCCTTACAAAAATACTAAAAGTGCTACGATATAAATTTGAGCTGATCTTTGCGCGAAATGATTAATTTTCAAAACTTTGCCAGGGAATAATAAAATTTGTTAATAAAATGCCAACTATCTGACATTTTTGTGGTATACTTGATACCTTTTCTAGCGGTTCATACCTATAATATGCTAATACTGACGTTGCTTGTTGAACACATTTAAAAACAGTTTCAAATCTCAAATACAAATTGTTTAAACCTTTAATGGAATAAAGTAGTTGTGAACAGAATAGTGAAGCTCTCTTATGATGTTGCCAAACGAGTTTGTGAAAAGCACACACAAGATATATCTAATTGTATAATAAATGTATATTTTTCAGGGTTTGTATTGCTTGCTTGCAATTAGCAAAGGCAGAAATTAGCAAAAGCACATAAATTTCTGCTATGTTTAAAGCTTTTCAGCAATTGTACCCAAAGCAAAAGCAAACAGCAAAGTCGAAGAAACAGAAACAAACTTATTTGCTGTAGTGAAATATTTTCTGCTAACGCAGTCAGTCACAGTGATTAATTTCAAACGATAACTACTGCTTCCAGCGTTTCAGATCTTGTGGTCTCTCTGGTGCTTTTGCAGTACTTATTTGCTGCGCTCTTTAACTTTGTAAAGAACTGCTTAATGTTTTTGCAATGTATAGAAATTAACTGTGTGTTCGCACCATTATCTTTGAAATGTTGTACAATGTACATACATACATATGTGATTATGACTGACTGCGTTAGCAGAAAACATTTCAGAGTACCATTACAGCTAATGAGTTTATTTTTGTTTTTTGACTTTGCTGTTTGCCTTTGCTGTTTTATTTTCTCTTAGTTGTAGTTAAGCAAAATACAGTGAAGCAGGAACAAACCTTGAATTTTTTTTTAAATTTCGGCAGCAGTACTAAATCAAAGAGTCAAAAAGAAATAGCTCAAGGTATTACAAGGACTATGTCCTGAATTGATGGAATTAACTGTTGAGAGTGTAATCAACTTAATTTTGGATACGCTATGTTGTTGTATGTTTTTAGTCTACTATGGGACTACCCCCGATTTTTTCGATTTTAGTAATGATGGTAAGCTAAGCTGGCATTACTTTAAATTTTGTTGGATTTTTAGCGATTTAAAATTGCAGAGGATGAATAACATACCAGTCTTTCTCCAGGATAACATATTAAAACTGACAGACAGTCCACTATAAAACATCAATTCTTTAATTCGAAAAATTTTACTATTTCGAATAAATTGGATATTAAAACGTTTTCCAATTATTGAAAATAATCAAAAAGAATTATTGAAAACAATTTGTTTACTTTTGGATTACCTATGATTTTTTTAATTATTTTGTATTAATCGTCAGTAATCCTGGTTATTTTTTGATTATTTGTAATTGTAATCAATTAATAATTTGTTTTCAATTATTCAAACCAAAAATGATCGTAATTGTAATCATTATTTCACCATTTAAAAAAAGTAATCTAATTACTAATTATTACGATTACTAATCATAACTTAGCAGGTACATACATTGGTGGCCTTATAATTAGAAACGATGTTTCTGGAACAGAGTTCTCTGGAGTGACGAATCGAAGTTTAATTTGTCCCAATCTGATAGAAAAACGTATGTAAAACGTCTTCCAAACAAAGCCTTTGATCCAAGGTACACAGTGAAAACTTTAAAACAAATTAACAAACATACATGTTGCTAAGTCGTTTCTAATTATAAGGCCACCACTGTGTGTATTCAACTACACATTAAATTTCCATATTTAATGTTGAATATATTGAAAAGCATGGAAACCCCGTATACAATTTGTCAAATTTCACGAATTCAAATTTTTTCACATTTTACTGTAGCAACTACTACAACTACGTGTTCTGTTGACAAAAATTGGATTCGGTTAAGGAACAGTATAATTTTTATATTTTCTTTTAACTCAAAATCAATACAATTGTTTAGAAAATTCACTGTTTTTGTTTTCTCGCAGAAAAATTGAAGAAGCTTAATTTTTACCACAACAGAGGTAATGGCATTGCATTGGCATTGGCTTCGTGCTGTCATCCTAAATAAGAATGCAACAGTGCGTATGAGGAATTTCTGTATTTAAATGGTGTTCATACGCAGCATACTGATATCATTACAACCCATGATCCAGCATTACGACCTAGCTTCTCACACCACTTACATATGTTGTGAACAAGGACATTAGTGAAGTACTTCATTATTTTCAAAAAATGCAAATGAAAATTATGAATAAAACTAATTTATAGTAAAATACGTACGCTCTGTATTTGGGTAATAGGGTAGAGAATGAAAATCGAAGCCAAAAACCCATTCTAACAGATTATCCTCTACCTTACGAATGCATTCATATTTGATTATAATTTCGCATAAAATTTATGGAAATTAATAACACAATTATTTGATTGTATTGAATTGTTTGCATTGTTTTCATTAGAATTACAAAAATAAAAACAAAAATAATGTTGATTGAAAGAATTTTATAAATAAATAAATAAATAGATAAAATAGATATAAATAAATAGATAAAATAAATTAAATTTGTGAAATAAAAAATTATTTTAAATATCCAAATTAAATTTCAATTCTAATTATCTTCATAATATTTTTTAAAATTAAGTTTTCAAAAAAAAAATCATTTCACCATAAAAATGTGTTTGTATATGTATGTTTAATTCGTATTAAATAAATAAATATTAAATAAACTAAAAAAATTTATATTGTATGCCATATACATAAATATACATATGTATATGTTCCTTTTACTCCTATAGGGAGCATATGGCCGCGAGCAGAGTATGCCATAATATGACATAATTCTCCTTCGCATCTTAACACCGCTCATCCATTTATATAAATAGGTATGGGTAGAACACTTGAACAATCCAGTCAAAACTGTTGTGTTTTATCTGCCAACCGAACTATTTACCTGTAGATGAGTCTCGTATAATTTTTAATTTGAATAAAAATTGATTTCCCAACGTTAAAGCAGAGCCGAGATCCAGCTTTTACATATGAAAGATTACTTTGTATACAAATGTTACAAATTATATTGTAATTATATACGAGCGAAGTAACTTGACCATATGCTCGGTGTAGTGTCACAGACCACAGTCTCTGGTGGGAATCGAACCCACGACACTCACACTTATAGTCTAGCACACTACCCACTAGACTACCTGGGCACCCTTACTTTTTATATAAAACGTAAACATTCTTATAAATAGAAGATGCTTTTAGATGCTGCTCCGGCACTGCCATATTTTTGAAAAAGTTAACTTTATTTTATCATTAGGTTGTAACAACGAAAAGATATTAAAGGTGACTTTAAAGTTCACTTTAGCTAAAGTTACCTTTGTAAGTTAAACGAGCGTGTATGCATCAAAAAATAAAGACATCTACGCATATCGATGGTTACAAACAGAAAGAGACCTTTATTGATCTTCTATTAGGTTTTATATAATTGTACTTAATAGTAGTATATAATAAAGTTATAGAACTGTAGTTAATAGTAGTATATAATAAAGTTACAGGATTGTACTTAATAGTAGCATATAATAGAGTCGTATAAAATATTATTTAATATATTTAATATTTAAGAGAGATGGCACTACACCTTTTGCTAAACCCAACTTTAACGGCAAGTTGTAATAATGGCCCTAACAGTTTTAAAATAGATTTAAGTTTGTTTTTATTTTCAATATGGTTAACTACTAAACGAAACTTAGAGCGCCATCTCCACATACAATTTGATGGCATTGTTGTCAGCACAGCCTAGTCAGAGAATATTTAAATTCACATCTTCGGCGACTTCTGGCAAAAACTCTGAGAGGAAATATAAATGCCATGAAAATTAGCTCAAAAAAAGTATCATTCCGATTCGAATTTAAACTGTGGTCTCAACAACATAGGTAGGTAGGTAGTAATCCTGATTGAAGAAATGGCCAATTATGTAAGTATGTTATGTAAACTTTTGCTTCAGGAATTGTTTGATTTTATTCAGCTTTTACTTTAAATCGCAATTGAGCATGTGTCAACGAAACATCAAACTGCTTTTTGTTTTAAATGGCAACATATTTTCAGCTTAAATGTCGATCTTTTTTAGTGATCATTTCTAAAATAAAAAATTATTTGATCGAAAACAATTGAAGCACTCGCTGCTTTTACAATAACGGCTCCACAGACCTTACAAGTTTGTTCAACACCCTGCTATGTATTCTTAATTTTTCTTTAATTGAAAATCACAATATGCCAGTATTGTATGTAAATAATATGTATGTAAATAATGTAAATTTTTTTAATGTCTTCTAACAATGTAGAAAAACATTGCTTTCTTGAGTTAGTACTATATTGAGAATAAACCTAAAAGTATGCTTTAAATTTTGTAATTAATTTTACTTATTCACTGCATCAGTCGCTGCGTATGAGTGATATTTTATTTATGTTTCTCATGGCAAATAACTTATACGACTGGTAGACAAAATGCAAAATCGGCTGAATACATAGTAGGCGTTGTATGAGGGTGCAGGAGAATACAAGACAGTCGATTTTGCGCCGCTCATAAGAGCACGTCCTTTTGCAGAACACAATACGACACGAATTTGCAACCGTGACTTAGGCAAGCAACTTGAAAAAAAATCAGCTGACTTAAGAACTGAAGGATAAGTCCGATTTCTGCATGAATAGGTACGTGAACAAACAAAATTGGCCAATTTCGGACTATAACAATCCACATGAGGCTCAACTGCATCCAATAAGATCCCGAAAAAGTCTTTGTTTGGAATGAATTTTAGTCTGGCGACGTCATTGGTCCATATACCTTGAGAGTGACTTTGGACATGCCATCAATGTCAACGACGAACATTATAGATCTACGATTACCAACTGCTTATGGCCTGAATTGTATGGAGATCATGTGAACTGGCCACCGAGATGCTGCAATTTAGCTCTCTTAGTTTTTTTTTTAGTCGCAGGTGTAGCGACAAACTACAGCGGATCCCAAAGCCAACATAGCTCATGCCACCGGAGAAATTCAGCCTGAATTATGCGCCAGAGTAAGGGAAAGACATTTCGAACGCGCTTCATCCAGAGAAGCAATGGGGGAAATTTGAACGATTTTATATTCTACACATAATGGCTTCAATAAGTATTTCCAGTGAATAAAAATGTAAATGATATCTCACACATATGAGTATATTCGTACAGTCTATTTTTTTAAATTTAAAGGTGGGAAGCACTTAAAAACGGGCCATGGTGCTAGCGTCTGGCTAAAGTCGTTCTCAAAGAATTATGCAGAAAATTAATACCAAACACACAAACAAACTTTTTTTGGTTTGATTGGATGCTCTGAGGTTTCACGTTTATTAATATGGTGCCTAATTCGACAAAAACGACACGAAATCGACTACTTCGAATTTTCCTGCACACTCCCATAGATAGTGGCAGTGTTGACGGTTTACAGCTAGTCGTCGATTATGTGTGTGTTGGCTTATTAGACGTGAGACCACGGTTCAAACCCCACGTTAGACATCCTGAACAAAACGTAATATGAAAAAATATTTCATCGGCTACTTCATGGCCAGTAGCCAAAAAACTATAGTTCGGAGACGACTTTAACAGTAGGTTCTGACACTCATGTATAAAATTAACACACACAACATAAGTGGTGTGAGAAGGTAGTTTGTATACCTGGTGGAAGGGTTGTAATGACCAATTATGTGTGTATGTATGTGTTACATAGTTCGCAGTTATATTGAAATCAATTGTCAATATGTCACATATTCCTCTCGATTTTTAAACAGAATACTATAGTTGATCTAAATTGATCATGATAACGATGCGAAATATAATCTTTAATTTTATACACCAGGAAAAGATTCCATATTAATTTTTATTTATTTATTTACTAGCTGTACCCTGCGCGTGTTGCTGCGCCACCAACAAAAATAAATTTGAAGGAAAGACATTACACAAATTTGCAATTAATTTTGAATCATTTTATGGATTTTGTTTCCCGTTGTCCAGATGATTCAGACGAACGGGCCTGAGTAGTACGCATTCGATCAGCTTCTAATCTCACTTGTCGTTGTTCAAGTGATTCATGCGAACGGGTCTCAGCGGCTTGTACTCGAAGATTTTCCAGTCTCAATGCTTCTTGAGGTGTAGGTCCACCAATTGCTTGTCGCTTTGGAGGCATGATTGCACGGAAACGACGTAAAAAATGCGATTACATTTATTAGAATCTCACAATGTACCCAATCCATCCGGACACCATCAATTTTTTTACCTCAATAATTCGGACAGTACTTATTCCTATTGTTTTTGCATTAAAAAGATATCTCACAGAAAATAATTTATCAAATAGAGCGCTTTTACTAGTAGAAACGTAACTTGTCATCCAAAGTCATTAGTAGATTTAAATAACAAAATATGCCTTAATATTTTGTAAACCTAACTGCACAGCATACATGCAGCCAATTTTAAAACTAAACTATCGTAAAAGTTTTGTGGTCGTTATTTTATCAAGTTCATAAAATCGTATGGATGCTCTTAAAACTTTTTCATTGATAGAATTGATGCAAATATCCTTAAAAAATGTTTTAATAAAATTTTGCATGATGAAGAGTGGAACTCAGATACTCTCGCACCCATACAAGAGGGTAGGAATGAGATATGTTTTCGCCAAGAGCATACTTATATTAAAGGATTGAGGCATACAGAGATTCCTCAGTATAGCGTACGTCTTCCCACAAATAGCATTAACGTGGTTAGTCCAGGAAAGTTGACTATTAAAAATAATACTGATTTATTCGCATTTAAACAAAGACCATTTGCAGTAGCCCATTTAAATATATTGTCGAGGTCCTGGTTCAGTTTCAATATACAATTGTCGATGTCAGTTTTAATGCAGCTAATGTAGAGTTGAACGTCATCGGCATAGATTTGAATTCCACAGTGAGTAATAAGAGATGGTAGGTCATTTGAGTACATTATGTATTACAGAGGGCCGAGAATTGAACCCTGTGGTACACCTCTTCGCACCGGGCTGCTAAATGATTTTTCATCGCCATGGTGTACTGTCTGACTTCTCTTATACAGATATGTACGTAATAGTTTTACAGCTGATGTTGAAAATTTAAAGGTATTTTTCAGCTTGTGACAAAGAATGTCATAATCAACAGTATGGAAAGCTTTCGAGTGATATAGAAGTACCAGAAAAGACACCATGTTTTGATCCATTTTTGACCTCAACTCCTCTAAAACATCTACTAAAGCCGTAACGCAGCTGTGTTTAGGTCTGAAACCATATTGCCTGCTGGTTAGTAGTGAGTTGTCATATAAGTATTTACTGATTTGATCATGGACTATAAAAATCTTGGGCAAGTATGAAGTACCGCAATTAGTTTGTAACTTTTGTCAGGTTTTGGTATGGGGATAATCTTCGCATGCTTCCACATTGAAGGAAATTTTGATGTTGCCAAAATAGTGTTAAATATATGTAATATACTGTATATATAATAATGTAGTCAAGGATAATCTTTAGAAATTTTGGATGTATTTCATCATAGCCAGTTGCATTGGATCTGATACTCCGAAATGATTCACGCAAGTCCAAGGGTTGATGTTCGAAAATTCAAAAAACATTGGCATTGAGATCAGAAGCAATGCTTGTATCCGTAGAGTTGTAGTAACCAGTATCATATTTAGGCATAGGGATACTCTCCACCTACACCTTACTCTCATGCCATAAAAGTTTATTTGAAATGACAACAACAACGTCAATGTTATAAAAATTCATTTGCCGTAATAACAATTTGTAATAGACCAAAACATTTAAGAATGAATGTATTACATCACATACATACATAACTCAAAGGACATTGTTGTCTATGGGTCTACAGATATATGTAAGTAGAAGATGTTCTGCAAAGAACGTGTGTGGCGTGTGTTAACCTACATATAAGAAAAGTGTGAATTGTTATTTAGCGTATCAAGTAAATGGGTGTGTAATTGTAATTATAACGTCTCCAGTACTTACAGTCAACTTGAAATTATATTTAACAGTCGTGATTTCATTCACTTCCATGTTTTCTCTCTTTTGCATTTTATTTTATCTTGAATTTATTGTATTTTGTTTTTCTTTTTTACAGCAATTACATTTTTTGTTGTTGTTGATTGTGCCTTTTCTAATATTTTTTTCTGACAGATACTTTGTATCAACGATATCGAAAACATGTATTTTTGCGGTCTGTTTTGATATGATTTGTGGATTTAAATTTTTTGCTTTTGGCTTAAAAACATTCGCTTTCAAAAGATCAAAAGTTGTATTTTGTTTTTGGTTTTCCTTTATTTTTTTCTGCTTTGCAAACAAAATGTCAGCAATTTTTTTCTCTTTCTCAATTCCTCTGTATCAAGGCGAAGTCATTGAGTTCGCCCTGCTCTATATGTACGATTAAACGTTATCTGATTACGTAAGTAGGAAAGTGTAATTGATTTTCTTTTCTATTAAACATAATTTATGACAAGAAAATCGAGACGAAAAAAATTAAACAATTTATGAAAGTTAAACTATTGTTTATATATTATAAATTGCTTCTTTTAAACAATACTTTAAAAAAAATTGGTTAAGTAAGGTTAGTTTGTAAGAATTGTACTTCACTGCATACCCACACCAACGTTTTCAGGCAGAGACCTATTGGTGCATTTTAAGTTCAAGCACTTTCGGACTGAATTTCGCCGAGGGCATGGGTTATGTTGGCGTTGAGATCCGCTGTAGTTTGTCGTTACATCTGCGACTTAAAAAAAGTCTAAGAGAGTTAAATGGTAGCACCTCAGTGGCCAGTTCGCATGATCTTCATATAATTCAGGTCATAAGCAGTTGGTTATCATAGATCTATAATACCCGCCGTTGGCATTGATTGCCTGTCTAACTTCACTCTCAAGGCATATGGACCAATGATGTCGCCAGACTAAAATTCATTCCAAGCAAAAACTTTTGAGTCTCATAGTCCGAAATTTGTCAATTTTGTTTGTTCACGTACCTATTCATGCAGAAATCGGAAATCATGCAGTATCCTTCAGTTCTTAGATCGGCTGAAATTTTACCAGTTGCTTGCCTAAGTCACGATTACAAATTCGTCATATTATGTGTGATCTTATGAGCGGCGCAAAATCGATAGTCTTGTGTTCTCCTGCACCCTCAGACAACTTAAAAAAAATTGGTTAAGTAAGGTTAGTTTGGAAGGATTGTATTTCACTCTATACCCAGACCAACGTTTTCACCCAGAGACCTATCGGTACATTTTCAGTTTCGTTTAAGAGAATAATGAAGAAAATACGAAAAACTTCGAAAAGCAATACCAATTTTGAAGAAACTTCTTAAAGTCGACGTAGTCTAGTAGGTACTGTGGTGGCTCATTAAACATTAGACGAGAGTCAGTGATTCAAACACCAGCCCTTACAACTCGAACACAACGAAATATAAAAAATATTTCTTACGGCGACTTCCTCTCTGCAGTTTTCTGGCAAAAACTCTGATTAAATAAAAATTGTTATTCAAAGTTTCTTAAATATCTTACGCTCTGAGTCGGCTATAAACTGTAGGTTTCGCCAGTTATGGATAGAAGTGGTGTGATAAGCTAGGTTATAATCCTGAATGAGGGTTAGTAATGACCAATTAAATAGGATTGTAAATCCTTAATATTAAACAAACAAAACATTGCAAGCAAAAACAATGAACTTGTTTACATGATAACCAAGTAAACAAAAATATATCACCAAAAACTAGTATAAAAAGGAGATAAACTAGTAAACAAAAATGTAACAACAAACACTGCAAGAATAAATGTAAACAAAAATACACAAACCACAATAGCGAAACAACTACAACAATGACACTAACATTCGACTTCAAACTGTTTATGTTGGCATATAAAAGGCAGGACAAAGCAGGTAACCGGTTTAGTAAAAATTTAGTCAGTCTTGTGTGGAGACGGTGTGCGTTTGAAGAGAATAATCTTGGTTTGAAGATCTCCATTACAAAGATCTATCGAACAATTGGTATTGTTTACGCAAAAGAGTGTAAAGAGGAATAACAAACAAACAATTTTTGTTGTCGACATCAAGTTGTGAACAATTGCACACAGAATTTTGCGAATAATAAAGCATTTAATTAGTATTATTTTTATTTTATTTGCAGCCTACGAGCTTACATTTCAAATGTTTTTTAAAAGGTAAAAACGTAACAATATTCTTTCGCAAACTTATTGCAAAAAATCAGGACAAATTGTAAAAATTTGTAGTATATTTTTTTGAAAAATCCAAAGCATTGTGTTTCTTTTTGTTCTTTGTTTCTGTTGGTTTTTCAACAATTCTGTTAGAGGATGATATTTTTGTTTTTTAAGTTATGTTGGGTTTTTTTTTCTGTTTTTTGTGTAAATTGTTGCGACGTTGTGATAACAAAATGTTGTTTCGTTGTTAATCTAAGTGGAGTGGAATTGTTTAAACGCCAACAAAAACTCAAAGCATTTAAGGGGAATTTAATGTCCTTTATTTCTGCAACATTTTCATGATGATAAAAGAAATATTGAATTATATGAAATATACCTAAAATAAGAAGTGTGCTTTTCTTTTAATTTTTAGTTGAAATTTAGTTACTGAATTGAAATTTTAGCGTTTAAGGGCCTTTCTTACAACTTGCCGTTAAAGTAGAGTTTAGTTAAAGGTAACTTTAGCTAAAGTGAACTTTAAAGTCACGTTTAACTTGTTTTTCACTATTACGACTTAGGCCAGTAGTAATACTTGCCGTTAAAGGTGGGGATTAGTTAAGGGTAACTTTAACTAAAGTGAACTTTAAAGTCAACTTTAACTTTTTTCGTTATCACAACTTAATGATAAAATAAAGTTAACTTTTTCAAAAATATGGCATTGCCGGAGCAATGCCGATAACTTTCGTCAATTTAAAAAAGGTTTTTTTTAAACACAGTCGCCAGGACGGGCTTCTTCTTTTGTTGTAGTATTTGCTTATTTGAAGTTGCAATATTGAAAATAATATATAATATGGCAAGTTCAAATATAAACTTAACTCTAAAAGTTAGAGGTAGGATAATACTCCGTTTGGCTTAGCGCTCACTTCTACCTTATTATCCACTTATAATAATGAAAAACAATTTATTTGCCCGTTAAAATCCTCCCTTTAGTTAAAGGTAAGTTGTCGTTCGGAGTCGACTTTAAACTGTAGGTCCCGCCACTCATTAATAAAACTAACACACACAACACGAGTGTGATCCTGACTGAAGCGATGTAATGGCCAATTATGTATGTATGTATGTAAGTTGTAATAATATATATCTAGCCTTTAATCTACATTAATCGGGAAATACCACATTAAAACATATTTTATATTTTCAATTTTATATGTTTTAGAATATGAAGTTAAACCCCTAAATGTCGCTGCGCATATATATCTATACTACATGTCACCGGGCAACTGTCTATAGGTCTGCCGAACCACTCTAGAGATGTCGACAATATCTCCAAACGCCATATATTCAGACGGCCAGGTAAGCAGCTGTTGCAAATATTTCAAAATGAAATGAAAGGACAATATGATGTTCATTTAATATGGGTACCAGGAGATTGTGACATTACATGTAATAGCAGAGCGAATGAATTGACCAGTAGTAGCATAACCATTGAAGTCTCCGATAAATTGAATTATTAGATGAACTTGTTTTATTTATACTTGTTTAAATTTAGATACATAATATACTTACATACATAGTTGGTCATTACAAACCTTCAGTCAGGATTGCGACCTAGTTTCTCACATCACTTATGTTGTGTGTGTTAATTTTTTAATAAATGAGTGGTGGGACGTACAGTTTAAAGTCGACTCCGAACGAAAAATTTTTGAGAAACTTTTCATGGCAATTTATTACTCTCGGAGTTTTTGTCAGAAATCTGCTGAGAGGAAGTCAATGAAGTAATATTTTTTTATATTTCGTTTTGTTGATGATGTTAGGGATGGGGTTTGAACAGTGGCCTTACGTCTAGTCTAGTGTTCTTTACCTACTGCATACTTGACTGGCGCTATGCCTCCTACATAGATGACATGGAGAAACGAATTAACATTAACAGTCTGAAGACGCCGTATTCTATTAGGTAGTATGTTGGCTTATCAGACGTGAGGCAAATGTTCAAACCTAGGGTCAGAAATCTCCAACAAAATGAAATATGAAAAAATAGTCCTTCGGCGATTGCCTCTAGCAGATTTCTAGCAAAAGTAAATAAAATTGCAGTGAAAACGTTTCCAATTTAATTTTTAGGTCCCACCCTCATGAATAAAATCAACGCATATATCATAAATGGTAAAGCTAGGTCGCAATCCTGACTGAAGAGTTGTAATAACCACTTATGTATGTGTGTATGTTATGTAATAAGAAGATCCAACTATGTTTAGGACTAGGGGTAACGGAAGTATGTGGTATCATAATGTGTCCATCTAACTTCTCTGAAAGAAAAATGATTTATGAATTCAATACACACATAATCATAACTTTTTTTAAATTATTTCTGCATTGTATAAGTCATTATGTCGTTTATATACATTATAATATATAAAATCTGATTAAATGTATAATAAAAACGCTAATATTGTTTAAAATTCCTTTTTTTTCAAATAATTTAACATAATAATGCTTATGTAATTTTCGAAACATTTAATGTTTAATAAAAACATGTAAACAAAAAAAAATTTATCTTTTGTGGATAGATTAAAATTATCTGATTATCGGCTTGAAGCCGATAATAAAGCTAAAAAATTTTACATTTTTTTATTATATTCAGCAGAGTATTGTTTATGCAAATGACAAGAATTATATGTAAAAAAAACAAAGTGTTGAAAGGGTTAATTTAACTAATTCCACAACACGAAGTAAAAACCAATTTCATTTAAAAAATCCTTGAACTAAAAAAATCAACAAAACTATGGTAATATATATTGTTACGTTTTTACTTTTTTAAAAACGTTTAAAATATGAGCTCATAGATTGCAAATAATTATTGTAATTAAAATTCTTTATTATTCGCACAATTCTGTGTGCCACTGTTCACAATTTTATGTAAACAATAACAATTGCTTTTTTTGCACAAACAATAACAATTACTAGGCAAAATTGACAAATTTTTGTAACGGAAATCTTCAAACACATCGTGTCCTCACACAAGACTAGCTAAGCTTTACTAAATCAGTCGCCTGTTTTGCCTTGCCTTTTATATGGCAAAGTAAACAGTCTGTTGAAAGTTTTTGAAGGCGAAAGTTCATGACATCGTCTTCTCATTTATTATTGTGGTGTTGTTGGTACATTTTTGTTTCCTGGTTTACCATTTTTTATGCTGGTATTTGTTGTTATATTAAGTAGTACGATATTTTGTAATCAGGTTTGTTTTCTGCATTATTTTGTTTCAAATTTTTATGTTAAACGATGTAAAAGCAAAACACCAAAATCTAGATTTTTCATTTTCGTAACAATATTAATTTTTAATAACAATAAATCCCAAATTTTGAATGTACCGCTATAAAATGTGAAGTTTTTGTGAAAATATTTATTTATTTATTATAATACAATTACAAATTATATTCTAATTATATACGAGCGGAGTAACTTGACCATATGTTCGCTGTAGTGCCACAGACACACACAGAGTCTCTGGTGGAAATCGAACCCACGACCCTCACACTAATAGTCTAGCACACTACCCACTAGACTGCCAGGGTACCCTTTTGTGAAAATAGAACACTAACGTTTAATGGGAAAGTTAAAAACACTTAATTCGTAGTATTGGGCATTGCAGGCTACACATTTTTGCCACCTTTCCGTGCCTTGTGGCCCATTCGTGTCATTTTTCGATCAATGCATGATTCAAATTGACCATTTATTATCGGTAGCGACCTTAATTTACTTTCTAATTCTAAAACATTCTTAATACGAAAACAAACATAATAAGTTACATGCCTCGGTAGGCTCATAAACAGTGTGCTAGTGGGTTGTACTTAATGTCGTTATTGTTTAAACTGCCTTTTCATGTCATAATAATTGAAATATAATTGTTGCCTCACAATAAAAATAAATAAACCTTTGTTGTCAAGTACAATTTTAATCATTATTTACCTGTCACCACTGTGGTCCATTCGAGGACACGTTCTATTGTGTAAATAAAATACTGCTATTAAATTGTATCGTTTACTTTAATTAAAATTTATTATTGCTTTGTTAAATGGGTAATCAAATTGTAGAAATTAATAGCATTTTATTATGCAAAATAAATTAAACAAAAGTTGTTAACAATTTGAATGCCTCTACAAACTATAATTAATTGTATCTAAAAATAGAACAAAAATATGTGAATATAGAACACAATACTTATTCCTTTGCAAAATTAATAATTAAATTAATACAAAAACAAATTATTTTTTATAATAGATTGATTAATTTTCTGCATCTCAACTCTAGTTTCTACACGATTTCTAAATGATTAAAATAAAATCAGTTGGTGAAGTGAGGTTGCGTTAACCTGGCAGCAGTCTCAGTCGGCACATCTTACTAGGGTCCGATATTCCCTATTTCGTCATATAATTATAGCGACTGGGAGTCATCTCTCAACCATACCGAGAGTCTTATGGCTTACTTAATTGCCTATTACAACCAACTACGGAGGATTACTATATTGTGCGCGTTAATTTTATTCATAATTGACGGGAACTACAGTTTAAAGTCGACTCCGAAAGACAAACGTTTCATGGCAATTTTATTTACTTTCAGCGTTTTTGCCAAAAATCTGCTAAGTGGAAGTCGCCGAAGTAATATTTATTGATATTTTGTTTTGTTGGAGATGTCTAACCTGGGGTTTGAACCGTGGCCTCGCGTCTAACAGGCCAACACACTTCCTACTAGCGACTTCACGACAGTGTTACTAAGGAGGGAATTTTAATCAAATCCCCTTTAGTTACACACTTTGTCATTAAATTCTGGTGGTTCAAGAATTCTTCTCCATAGGTTCCCAAGCGTCGGACTATAACAACGCAGATGTTGTGTGGTTTCCCCTTATTCCTTGTCATTGCAGCTTCTACAGAAATGATTATCAGGTATTCCTAACCTCCTGACGTGAACCTCTGAGGACAGTGTCCAGTTGTAACTGCTATGAAGTTCTTGAAATGGAATCTTGATAGGTTCTATGCAAATTCTGTTCTAGTGCCTCTATAAGATGTTTGTAAGATAATACGCAACAAACGATAAAAAGAAGATATAAACCCAATGTGTAAAAGTTTTGTTGGATAATTGCACTGTAAGGAGACTTGAATCGCGTATCAGGCTATCCAAGAAAAACCTGAGGTCAGTGAACTTCCTTTTCATTGGGCACTGTAAACCAAAAAGAATGGGGATTGTCATGAAAAAAAAATATGAAGAGCTTGAGATTAAGATAACTTGTTTGGGGTTAATGCATCCCACATCTGAAGTTTTTCGAAGTAATAGTTCTAGAGAAAACATTGTAGATTATGTAATAGATAGTATGGTCACAATACTATGGAAGCTGTACACTACGACAATATATCTCATCACAATTAATTCATTCTTTTCAGAATTAACTTTTATGTTAGATTAAGAGCAAGTAGAATTCACGTATAATGTACTTTTTTATGATAAAATTAAATAATACACACACTACTAAAGATAGATGACGACATCAGCCCAAATTCAACGCCAAGCAGTGATTTTTCTCATTGTGCAATAAAACCTTTAGTATCTCCTGTTGATTGGTATCGTTCAAAATTCGACAATTTTGTGTGTTCATGTAGCTATTTATCCAGAAATAGGCCTCTTCGCTTTGGGTAATTTTTCGATGAAAATTAGTGTCAGCTGTCAACTCCAAAGCTAATTTGACAGCTGTAGTTTCCACAACCATCAAAAGTCGAAAGGTTATAAAGAAAACTAAAAATATTCTAATATTTTTTTAAAGATGCTCCGGATATATGCTGCATTTATTTGTACGATGTACGAATTCATGCATTCATTTTGCCAAAGTCTCTTTTTACTATTGTTTCTACTACTAGTACTCTTTCTTTCTTGGTAAAGAGTAAAAAAAAATCGTACGTTTCCTGTTGTGTACTTGTTTGCAAGCCAATTCATAAAATTTTCCTATTAGCAACCACGAAGTCACTGTTTTTTCAAAATCCTTTATTGGGTTATAAGGAAACTGCACTGCTGGTAAACATTTGCACAAAACCAAATATGCATACGAGCATACAAACATATTTACAAAGAATTTATTTACCACTTTCTTCAGCATATTAAAAAGTATATGATTCGTTTTCAGACACACATATCGTGTATATAAACATGTTCGGCAGAATAAAAAAGTACGTAGTTGCAGTCCATATTCAACACTACAAGTAACTGGCATTCTAAAAAGCATAATTTTCTCTTTATATCATAAGTATTAAATCATAAGGATTTTCAAATGCTTGCTGAAGTGATAAAATAAAGGTTTGAGATACAATACTGCGGGGTTATGTGTCGGCACTAGGTGTGGACAGTTTCGAATTTATTGAGCAAATAATGAATAAGAGGGATTTTTTAAACATTGGTCATTACTTCTAACAAGTCAATGACCCCAAACATACTTCTACTCATGTGATGATGTGATCTGTCTATCATAGTCCCCACGTGGTTTTACGTTTAACATTAAAATAATTATTAAAATTAAAACAAAAGCTACAAAAACGAAAACAATGGACTTGTTTACAGGATCAACAAATAAACAAAAATATAGCAGCAACATCAGTATGAAAAAGGGATGAACAAGTAAACACGAAGCAACAATAACACTGCAAGGACAAACGTAAACAAAATACACAAACAACAATTACGTAAGCAACATGTCTACATTTATATAGATTTCGCAACGGCAAAGTCATTCTCCTTCAAGAGCATTTATCAGACTTTTTACCCAGCGATATAAAAGCCAAGACAAATCAGGCAACGTTATGAGTAAAAATTCAATGTGAAGAAAATAATCGTGGTTTGGAGACCTCCGTTGTAAAGATCAAACGAACAATTGTTAGTGTGTACGCGGAAGCATACAAATACGGAAGCAAATTGTTGTTGTTAAAATCAAGTTGCGATCAGTGGCACACGCAATTGTGCGAAAAATAAAGAATTTATTAAAACTGAACACAAATTTATTTTTATTTGCAGTCTATGAACTCATATTTTAAACATTTTTTAAAAGGGTAAAAACGTAACAATACTCTTGAACAACGTCGCGATATGATCCCAAGAAAGTAGTTAGGCTATCATATGAAAGAATGGTTACGTAGTCCCAAAACTACAAACAAAATTCTATTAAAAAACTTGTGAATAAACTGGTACATTCAGTGCCATATAGGTTAAAAGGAGTTAAGGGATATCCTACTAAGAATAAAGACTCAAATTTTAATATATTGAGCATTGAATTTTCAATTTAATATAAGGTCTTCTTGGGGTATCTACACTTTTGCAGTGCAAAAATTTGGAGTCACCAGACACTTTTTCTTATTTTTTTTTTTTTTTTGATTTGTGAAAAACGTTAAAAAATTAATTTTATAATAAAATAAAAATAAATTAATAAAACAATTGTAGGAAGCATCAATTATTTTTACATATTATTACCTAAAATTCATGAAATAGCTAAAATATATATTTCAGCATTATTTGATTGAGAATTTTTCAATATTTCCAAGGATTTCCTCGCTACTAATTTATTGGATGGTATCCATCGTGATGTTTTGCATTTGGACTAGATTTCGATTCACGTTAGACATTCATAAATTTTTTTAGTGTTTTACGCATCGGAGTATTCAACGATAACACATTAGTTGTTGCTTATTTGAATTTATTGTCCTATTTATTATTAAACTACAGCAAAAGTTAAGTACTAAAAACTGATGAATGAATTTTTCTCCAAATAATTTTGAATAAGGATGGTTTTGTTTATAGGCGTTAATACTCACACTTAAAGCACAACCCACGTACCTATGTATGTATATGTGCTCAACGGAATCTTCATCGAAAAAGGAAATGTTATAAAAGTGAATAAACATACATATGTGAGTATGCCGCGTGGGGTAGTAAGGCAACAACAAAGAAATAAAATGCTTGCAATATATACCAAATCACAAGAAATTAAAAAAAAAATATCAAAGATATTACAAGGTATTTCAAATTCGAGTTTATATTTTAAATGGTACTTCTGAACGGAAATTAAATATATTATGAATAATATTCAATTCAAATCAAAGCAGGATCGATCATCCATATCCTCAATGATTTGTGTGCAAAATTTGTTATAGCATTCAGTTTCTGTTGCCAATAAATATTAAATTTTTTTCAATTATATCTTTATTTTATTTTTAACAACAGTATTAGTCAACAGAACAAATAACGGCTTTTACTTACTTACATAATTGGTCATTATAAAAGTCTGGATTACAACCTAGCTTACACCACTCATGTTGTGCTTGTTAATTTAATCCATTAGTGGCAGAACTTACTGTGCTGTACTTATGGTAATATCGACTATGAACGGCCGACTTGCGAAACTTTACATTCAATACTTATTTACTCTCAGAATCTTTGTCAGAAGTATACCGAAAGGAAGTTGCCGAAAGAAATATGTTTTTCCGATTTCCTTTTATTGGAGATGCCTACTAGACTATAGCATCTTAAAAATTGAAAATTAAAATTCCCGAATATGGCAGTTACTGTTTTGATTGTGCAGACAGGAATTATAAAACCATTTCAAACCAATTAGATAAGTCTGAATTGCGTTGTGAAATTTTTTAAAACTTGAGGAACATATTAATTTACGTTTTTTAAATTTTATTTAGTTTTCCATTTCTGATTACAATTTATTACCCTGCTGATCCTATCAGTTCATAATTTTTAAACTTAATTGAAGTGTGTAGTTTAATGGATACAATTCCTTTAATACACGGATACATCATCGGGGTAACAATCTATGCTATACGACGTTTGGGGTAAAACTTACTTTTACCTCCTGTTTTATAAAGAGTCTTTGACCGACGCTACAATATATAACCGAGCGTTGTGATGATGGAAAATTGCGGCCTCAAATCTGGTCGTATATTTAAGACAATTTTCGGTAAATTTTCGCTTCAGACGAATTCAGAGTTGTCTGTAATTTTCCACAGTGGTAGACAGGCCTAGTTTTAGTAGGTTATATGTACCGTCGGATCCTCCTGAACACAGAGCATTACCTTACCACAATGGATATTCTGCTTGACCATCGATTTTGCTCGTTGCGATCAAATAGCATTTCAGACAAGCAAAATCGTTTTTAAATGTATCTCAGTTTCAGTTCCTTGGGCTTGCATTCTCCTAGCTTCTGAATAAATGTTGCTGCTCTTAAGCACTTTAAAATGGCTACTTGACTCACGTCTAAGGATTATGCAAGCTCTTCTAGCGTCTAACTCTAATCTTAATCGAGAAATGTTTCTAATTTATAAGACAAATTTAAAATATTACGTATTTGGAAAGCTGACTGAAATTTGACTAACTCTGTACTTGAAAAGACGACATAAATTTGCATTTTTTTACGCAGCAGAAACACAGAAGACATGATGAATCAAAATTTTCTTTGTTACGTTTGACTGCATTCATGTTTTCAGGACATTTTCTTTTCGCTATTCTTCATCAAAAGAAATAAAACATTTCTTTCAGTGATTTCTGAGTTCCAATCATTTTCTTTGTTATCCAAATATGTATGGCTATGTATACATGTATGCATATGCATAATAAGAAGAAAACATCTTTTGATGAAAATGAGCAAATAGAACAAAACGGATTTCAAAGTGACTGTTTCTGTTTTAAACGAAACTTATTTTCATCATGACGAATTTTTAAATACAAGTTCTTCTAGCGATTTGGTGGAAGAATGCTGATGCTTTTAATATTAAGTGGAGTTTTATTTGCTGCTCAATTGAATGAAAGTTTTTGCTTAAGTGCGTTGATTTTTTTAATTTTATCCAAAGATGGCTCCGAACGACAGATTTTTGAGAAACTTTGCATGACAATTTTATATGGTTAGGTTGGAGTGGTCGCTTTGCTACTAAAATGTGATGATGTGATGCCACAGTTCGCTGTACTAACCTAATTTCACCGAACTCATCGAAAGCACGACTCCCCTAACTTGGAAATCAGCCAGAAAGTTTTATAAACGAAGCCATATCCTTAATATCAATGGATAATTACTCTGTCAAGCTAACAAGGAATGGAGAGCCAAATAGCCTAAATCTTTTTCTTAGCAGACCCACAATGTCGCCAAAAGTCGTTTGATGGGATCTACAGCCTTTCCGCTTGTTTTCTTATAACGCAACGACCTGTAAGCTTGGCCACTGCTTTCGAGATGATATTGGGAGCAAGTTTGAGTAAAAAATATTTCGTTATGTTCTAAACCATCAGTTGAACCTCAGGCTCTGGTCCAATAACCCAACACACTACCTAATATACTACGGCGACCTGGAATGAAAATAAGTGCATAGCATTAGTGCAAAAAGATGACAATGTTCGGTGCAATATTGTTTTCAATCACATAATTATTCTTATCTTATAATTATCATAATTATCATAGCAGTGCAATCAAACGATATAGTGTAGTCAGTATATAAAGGGTATCCTTATAAGGCCTTCTCTTAACTCTTCGCTCTTACAGAAGCGGTTGGGCGCTGATCAACAAGAACAATTCCCTGATCAGCAACTTTTATGAACTCTATGGGTTCTAATAATGTTCCATGATAATTTGTTCTTATCATTCGATAACATCTCCATTCTAAACAAGTGTTCCTTAGTCTACCTTGCCGAATCAATATGTTGATCACTAATCTCAGGTTATTCTTAGACAGTCTGTTGAATGGCTCAAATCTTCTTCTATTGTCATTATCCAACAAAAGTTAAGATGCAAAATCATCTGTGCCTTCCTCTTTATTTCTTAGCCTCTCTCTATATTCTTTTCTCTGTACTCTTTCGAATGTATCTTCCAACTCGACAAGTAGGCTCTGGGCCTATCTACAACTTTGTTTCTTTCCTCCTCACATGCTTATCTGCCTAGTCATTACTGCGAATTTCCACATGTCCTAGGATCTAGTCAGTTAGAGTGCGTAGTGAATCTAATTGATACACTGAGGCTTTGTACCTAGTAAATGAGGCATTCGTAAGTGTTTGGTTTTGTATTTAAATAATGAAATCCAGCCAAATTACTTTGATGAGTTGCTATTTAACACCGAACGATTCGATCCAGTAATTCCAGACGAAGCTTGACTGTATAGAGAAATAGGAGGACAGTTGATAATTGCGGGAGATTTCAACTTTAGAGCAGCTGAGTGGGGTACGACTACAACGAATTCCAGGGGCAGACGAGTTTTGGACATGCCAGCCAGAGTGGGTCTCTTGGTGACAAATAGGGGTTCATCCACCACTTTTCGAAGACCAGGGTGTATTGGTACAACTCCCGATGTGACATTTTTTTCCGAGGGTTTTTGGACCGCTCTTACAGACTGGAAAGAAAAAAGAAACAAAATTGAAAATAAAGTTTGTCAAGAATTACAAAGACGAACGTCCCGATTTCTGGGAAAATGTAATTTTTTTGGCTGACAGCAAAGTCAGACAAATAGTACGCAAAAAAAGATAGTGATATGTTTATGAAATGTATTTGTCTGCCAGTGTGATGTTACTAAGGAAAGTATTGCAGTTTGCGTGTGATAGATAAGACAAGAAATTTAATATGCTGTTTCTGTAAGACAAATAGTTTTACACGTTCGTCTGTCTATATGGAAAACACAAACCAAACCACTCAATATTATTCGTATTTTCCATACAAAGAGACGTATGTTAGAAATCTTTCGTCTTAAAAAAACTGACTTTAATCGGGGTTTTCATGGAAACCAAGCTTGTCTGAATTGGTTTTAAAAACGACGAGAAAAAATGCTATGGTGTCATGAAAACCGATATTATCGTTTTTATATTCGAATTGGAATTAATATCGGTTTTTGGTGTCACAGACACCAAGGTTATCGGTTTTCTTATTGGAAATAAACCAACCAGCTGACAGTTGTAAGTTTTAATAAAAAACTGGAAAAAGACTGAATTTTGGTTGTTTTAGTTGTTGTTATTATTAATAAAAAAAAATATGTCGTCATCCTATATCCAAAATGGTTTATCCACAGAACAAATATACTGCAGATAGAACATTTTTGATATAGGCCAACGATATCCTTATTTTTAGTAAAAGTTTTTTCATTTTTCTATAAATTACTTGCTATTTTATCGACGATTCCCTGATCTTCACTTTGTTGAGACGTTGGCAGTGATAGTGGAAGATTTTCCTCTTCTATATCATTGGATGGCAAAAGGATATCGTTTTCGTTGTACTCGATTAAAGTATAAATGCTCGTTAATACTAGGTTTTATAATTTGTATGTGAAGTCGCCGTGGTGTAGTAGGTAGTGTGTTGGCTTACTATTCGTAAAGCCCGGGTTCGTATCCCAGGTCAGACATCAAAAATGAAATATGAAAAATAAAAATATTTCTTCGCCGACTTCCTCTCAGCAGATTTCTGGCAAAAACTCTGAGAGTAAATAAACTGCCATGAAAAAGTTTCTCAAAATTCTGTCGTTCGGAGTCGACGTTAAACTGTAGGTCCCGCCACTCACGTATAAAATTAACGCACACAACATAAGTGGTGTGAGAAGCTAGGCCGTAATCCTGACTGAAGGGTTGTAATGGCCAATTATGTATGTATGTATGTATGTGAGTCCCATCGATGCAACAAATTATTGAAGGAATTTTATATTTGTTGGAGAAATAGTCTCTTGACCTACGTTTTTCATTTCCATTTATTTTCAGCTGGACCCACTGTCGGCAAATGTACCACTCCATGACTTTGATTATATCAGTCAAAATTTCTGATACTGTACTTCTACCAAGGCTTATACATAAATCGTTCCCCACTGATCTTTGTTACGACCCTTCTGCTAAAAAGCGAAACGTAGCAGAAAGTTGTAAAATCGGAAGAATTTTAGATCGCGACAAATGTTCTTTAATAGCATTAAGCGATAATTAGAAACAAATCTGTAAAATATAGTTAAATATGTATATGAGTACAAGAAACTTCCTCCTGATTATAAACTGCTTACATTGCCTCCGGCAGCTCCAGTGGATTCCTACAATCTCTCAGGATTCTTCTCCTCACTCCTTCGGATCGCTTTTCTTCTAATAATAGAAATATATGTCTATCACTATTGCTGCTGACATTGTATTTATTTCATAACATAAATAATTTCAATTTTTAACAAAATTTTCTTTTTATAGGTATTTTGGCATTTTTTTTATAAATTTTTATCAAAACAGCTGATTCGAACATTGGTTTTAATTTACGTTCGAAATTAACGAAACCAACTTGGTTTCATGACACCAAATGAAAGCAACATTGGTTTTCAAAAACGACAATCAAGAAAACCGACATGGTTTCTATGACAACCCCGAATATTCAAAAATCTATTTACCACAAAGTGGTGGGACTTTATATACAATTTATTTTTCAGCGAGAAAATAATACTGAAAATAGTGAAACAATGGCTTCTATATAACGTCCCTGAACAAATGCGACCACCTGCTGAACTATCCGAACACAATTCTATGGAGTATCTATTGGATTCATTGAAATAAAAAAATTAGGAACCATAAAGTAACTTAAAAATATATACTATACTAAAAAAAGCTGATGAAATAGAAATGACAGAATATACATACATGTATACAAACATACGTAATTGGTCATTACAACCTTTCAGCCTTCTCACGCCACTCTATGTAGTGTTTTTTAGTATTATACATGAGTGGTGGGACCTACACTTTAGAATCGACTCCGAACGACAGATTTTGCAGAAACTTTTCATTGCAATTTAATTTTCTCTCAGAGTGTTTGCCAGAAATCTGGCGAAAGGAAGTAGCCGAAGAAATATTTGTTCATATTTCGTTTTGTTGGAGATGTCTGACCTGGGGTTTGGACCCTAGCCTCAAGTCTAATAAGCCAACATTCTACTAGACTACGGCGACTTGAGAAAAATAAAACCGAAGAACTTGAACTGGCCGTAGTGTGTTGGCTTATTAGATTAAAGTACAAACCCTTGCTCAACAATTCCCGGTTTGAACAGAACGAAATATGAAAAAATATTTCTTTCGGCGACTTTCTATCGGCAGTCTTCTGGCAAAAACTCTGATAGTAAAATGCCTTGAAAAGTTTCTCAAATCTGTCGTCTGGAGACAAAATTAAAGTGTATGTCCCGCCACTTAAGGACAAAACTAACTAATACAACGCGAGTAGTATGAAATGCTAAGCTGTAATCCAGACTAAAGAGTTGTAATGAGCAATTGAGTAAGAATACACTTAAAAACTTTTTAATTATATGCCAAAACTGTTAAAACTGTTAAAAACGAAATTTTTTTTAATTGAAATCCGTCTTTTTCGTGCGTTTTTTAACGTTTTTCCTTTATTTATTTGTTATTAGCAGAAACTTATTTTAATTTAGGTTTTATGTCATTTCAAGAGACAAAGTGGATACTATAAACATAAAGTATTTGAATTAAAAAAAACAGAATTTTTTTTGGACTTTTAACTTTTTTATGGCTAGTGTGCCATCAGTTAAGGGAAGTTAATAAATTTGATTTTATTTTATTTTTTTGTCTAATGACTAATAAGCTGCGACATAATTATTTTTTGCTGTCAGGCCTTTAACAGAACAGTAATTTTTATAAATTTAAAACATCACATTATGTGTGAAACCACAATTTTTAATTACGTTAAAATGTGTGAAAAAAAATTAATTAAAACAGATGCTGTCGGTTGTATGACAGTAGGAACTGGGGTTGTGTTGAAATCGTTAATAAAAATTCAGTCGTGCGTATGAGTAAAGTTAGTATTAAGTATCGTAACATATTGTTGTTCTTTTATATTTGGAAAATTTTTTTTTATGATAACTAAAAGTTGAATATCAATCTTCATATATTATTCAATTTATTACGGTACCGTCTTTATAAATTCAATATATTCCTTACGAAACACAAGAATATTGATAGAAAATGATCCAAGTGTTTAAATTATGTACGTATGAATGATTATTAAATTATCTGTGTACTGTTTTTGATACATTTGAAATCGTATGAGACTTTTAATCTTGTTAAGCTAATAAGGTATTTAAAATTTAATTTCTTATTCTTTACCTCGAATTAAAAAAAAAAACAAAACTTAATATGAACAAAATATTTAATCGGCGACTGCATCTCAGCTGATTGCCTTGAAAAGTTTCTTAAAAGTCTGTCGTTTTGGCTCGACTTTAAACTGTATTCGTGTATAAAATTAACACACACTACATAAGCTATGTCGTAATCCCGACTGAGGGGTTATAACGACCAATTATGGTTTTAAAAACATACAACCGTATACAGCCGTATACAACTTGTCGTATGTAACGATAATCTGCTTTATTCGTTATTCGTCTCTTCTCACACCCTTTGCGTATGCACTGACAACTATTCCTTAGATCTTCTCTGCTTACAACCTTTTTTTAAGCGGAGATCTTCAAACCACGCAGCGCGTCTCCACACAAGACTGACTGAATTCTTACTGACTGTTGCCTGCATTGTCTTGCCCTTTTATAGTCTAACACAAACATTCTAACGAACGTTCTTGAAGTAGAAGGTTCGTGTTCTCGCCTTATCGTGAACTCTAGCGCTACCACTTTGTTGTTTGTGCATTCAGCACACTTGTCTATCCCTTTTTCCATTATGCTTGTGTTTAATTGGAAAGTGTTCGATGTTTTTTTAGTGTGTTTCTGTGTCGTGTGTATTGTGTACACATTGCCTCTTGTTGCGTTCGCTTTCGTTGCGTTTTCGTAATCTATCTCTTTCATACTCATGGTCTTTGTTTTTGTAACTTTTGCTTATTGTTTTCATGTGAAATGATATTAGGTCGTTTCCATTTGCGTAACAATATTATTTACGCAACCGTTTTTGCTTTTAATCATTCGATAGTCAATGAATTGTGTCGGGTTTTTCAGCAAATATTTCCGAACCTTGCCTCCCGATAACGGTGAACTTTCTGAATCTCATCTGTAAAATTACTTGTGATGTATTCGCTCCATTTTCAAAATCATCATTGTTCATCATTGACAACGAGGTGAGTACGTTGAATTCTCTCTGTAGCAATTGCCTTATATTAGCAGACAAACCATCTTTTATAATGAGTACCATTACTGCAAGTATGGGTATGTGAACAAACAAAATTTTCGAATTTGACAGGATATTATTCTGCATCACAGGGCATGGACCTTGTAATTGAAAGTAAAATTCATAAAATGTTGCAAATCGTATAAAATCAAAATAATTTGTGTAAAAAAACATTTTTTTTTTAAGTCATGTCAAATAAAATTCGTAGAAAAAACATTAGCTTCACGCCTTTTTAAATGTGATTAGAGAACATTGATAACCAGTATATTCACGAATGGTGGAGCTAGTAAGTGAAATAAAAATTGTTTATTCTTTTCGTTTATTTAACAAGGGATTGACGTATTAATTTGATATGCAAATTGAAAATAATCGTTTACCCTTGCTACAGTGAACAAAACAGTGTCAAGTATTAAATATCAAATTTTTCATTAACACTGACTACACTATTTAAAGACTTTAATTTTACCCAATAAATGTTATTTATATGTTATATATGTTATATATATTATTGTTACAATTATTATTTTAATTAATTTACGATTATGCTTTTAATTATCGTAACAGTCTCATTTGGTGAAATAACAGTACATAATCAAGGAAAATTTAATTCTACAAATGCTTCTAAACAAACGAATATAAAGACAACGCTTGAATAACAACCATTCGTAGTACAAACAATTTCAATGAAATAAAACCAACCAAATGATCGCGATCCCAAAAAAAAAAAAAAATAAAAAATAAATACGAGGAATACCAGCTTTAGAACGATAGATTCTGCCCCCTTGTCTTTGCAACAATTGTTTCCTTACCAGCAAATGTACGCTAATTTTAGTTTACTTGGGTAGATACGATTCATTTATAAAGTTCATTCGTTTTTCTTTTCACTACATACTTTCTTTATTCGCAAATTAATATTTGTTCTACATGGTCTTCCAAGCGGGACTTTCAACATTTGACTGTTATAACAGCTATCTTGTGGAAGCTATTACTGTCAAATTAGTTCAAGTACATTCATTGTGGCTCGTTGTTTCGCGAAGGCAAAGCCAATCTCCTTCAAGGGCATTGATCAGACGTTTACCCTGAGATATAAAAGGCAAGACAAAGCGGGCAACATGATCAGAAAGAATTCAGTCACTCTTGTGTGAAGACGCGTTGCCTGTTAAGAGAATAATCGTGGTTTGAGGATATCCGTTCTAAAGATCGTTCGAGCAATTGTTATTATTTACGCAAACGAGTGTAAAACAGAATAAGAAACACAGCAATTTTTGTTGTTTACATCAAGTTTTGAACAGTTGCGCTCAGAATTGTGCGAACAATAAAGGATTTATTTAAAACAGAACACAAATTTATATTTATTGCAATCGTCGAACTCATATTTCAAACGTTTTTAAAAGGTAAAAACGTAACAATATTTAATATCAAGTCAGTGGAAATTTCCGCACTTTTACGGGTGTTTACCCCGATGAAAGTTGCAAGAAAGTAACATAAAAGAATATTTACTGTATTAATATATAATACTAGGAAGATACATATACTTTGGTCGTTACAACCCTTCAGTTGGGATTACGACCTAGCGTTTTACACTAGTGATGTTGTGTGTGAATTTTATACATGAGTGGCGGGACCTGCAGTTTAAAGTCGACTCCGAACGACAGATTTTTTGAGAAACTTTTCATGGCAGTTTTATTTTACACTCAGAGGAAGTCGACGAAGAAATATTTTTTCATATTTCGTTTTGTTTGCTTGCTTAAGTCACGGTGGCCAATTCGTAAAATGGTTGTCTGCAAAAGGTCTTGCTCTTGTGAGCGGCACAAAATCATTTGTTTTGGATTCTTTTACACACTCTGAAGGATAAGCGGCTATGTTTCCGTCAGATCTTGCATTTCGTTTACACAGGCGTATAAGTTATTTTGCATGAAAAACATTAACAAATATCACTCATACGCAGTGACTGACACAGTGAATAAGTAAAATTAAATTAAAAAATTTAAAGCATATTTTTAAGTTTATTCTCAAAATATAGTGTTCACAGAAATATTAATTGGAAATATTAATTGCTTAAAGTTGCTTGAAAGCAATGTTTCCACTTTGTTAGAAGAACAATAAAGAATGCATAGCAGGCTGTTGAAAAATTCATAAAGTTTATGGAGCCGTTGCGGGAAGAGTATCAAAGTGCTTTGATCGTTTTCTATCAAATAATTTTATATTTAAGAAATGGTCACTAAAAAGCTTGACTATATCATGGAGAATTTTAAAAGATCGACCTTTCAACTGAAAATATGTTGTCATTTGAAACTCAAAGAAGGGGGATGTTTCATTCGCACATGCCCAATTGCGTTTCAAAGCAAAAGCTGAACGAAATCCTGGAGCACAAGACTACGTAACATACATATCCAATTCCATCATCTCTTAATTTTCCAATAAATACAATAAGTTTAACTTCCGAATACCGACTACTGCTTTTGCCAACAAATTAACCAAATAAATTGAAACATTAACAATATTTACGAAAAGTTTATAAAGAATACTTAAAACCATGACTTCCTTGTTATTGCGGTTGTATACAAGTAATTGTTGCAAAAATTTCTCTTCACTTATTTGAAAAAAGTGGCATCTAATCGATTGGTTACATTGTGTACCTTAAGGTAATAAAACAAAATGAAATAAAATAAAATAAAAAATAAACAATTTTATTTTACAAGTTTTCAATTTGAATAATCAGGTGGATGGTTAGTTAACTGACAAGAGAGATAAAACGAACAATTGAAAGTTAAAACCTAAAACTTTATACTGCTTAAGAGAAATTATATTTGAAAAGAGATGATGAAAAAATGTTGCAGGCTCACACCAAAAGTGTAAGAAGAAGACATTCGAAACATAAAACATATTGTTACGAAAATGGAAACATCGTTTATCATTAAAATGAGCAAAAGCTGCACAAACAAATACCACGAACTTGTTACAAGTAAACCAACAACATCAGTATGAAAGAAAAGGGGTTAGACAAGTAAGCGAGAACGCAACAACAAGCAATGTGGGCCAAATACACAAACCCAATGAAGTCGCGATAAAGTTCTCGAGAAGGCGAAACCCCGAACGTTCGCCTTCATGAACTTTCATCAGACTTATCACGTTGGCATATAAAAATGCAAGACAAAGCAGGCAACGAGTAGTAAGAATTCTGTCAGTCTTGTGCGAAGACGCGTTGAGTGTGAAACAAAACAGTCGTGGTTTGAAGATCGCCATTGAAAAGATCTGTGTTGTAAGCAGAGAAGAATTGCGAACAAGCAATTATTGTTGTATTCGTCAAGTTGTAAACGGTGGCACACAAAAGTAGTGCGAACAATAAAGAGGTTAATTGAAACTAAACACATATATGTTTTTATTTTGTTTGCAATCAGCGAACTCATATTTTAAAACTCAGTTTTTAAAAGGTAAAAAGATAACAATATTGTAAATCGTAATCAAAACGAAATTTCCACTAAAATAATGTACGTAAGTTTACATTCAGTATAATGTTCTCCGGTATAGCTGGTAAAGATATTGCAGATTTAATTAGTCCACGCTACAATGGTTAGATGAATCGAGAATAAGGATTACTCTCTTAGCGTCACATATTGGAAAGGAATCCTAAAACTGTGTGACGTCAATTCTTTTGAAGTAAATCAAGTACTTACTCACTTACTTAATTGGTAATTACAACCCTTCAGACAATATTACGAACTAGCTTTTCAAACCACTTATGTAGTGTGTGAAGGAGCCTACAGGTTAAGAAACTTTTCATGGCAATTTTATTTACTGTGAATGTTATTTACTTACAGTGGCTGAAACAGAAGAAGCCTTTCTCCATGGACCAATTTTATTAATTGCACTTGTAGTTATTTTGATCAAAGAACAGTGTTTTGTGATGAAACTCATACATACATAATATTATTTTAATTTTTTTTTTAATATTTCGTTTTGATGTGTGACCTGGGGTTTGAATCGAGGCATCACGTCTAATAAGCCAACACACTACCTACTAGACTACGGAGACTTCAAGTTCCTAAAATACTAAAACCAATTAGTTTTGTATTAATTTTAATTTTAATTGATTTTAAGAAAAAATTTATATAAATTTATATATCATATGTTCCAAGAAAAAACGGATAAGCCATTATTGGTTTTATTAATTTGGTTTTAAAGTATATCTTTTGAATACCTAATGAATCATTCCAAATAGACAAAATAATAACTTTACCTCTTATAATCGTATGGTTAGAAAAGGGTTAAAACAAGAGATTAAATTTAAATAATTTTTTTATAATATTTAATTAATTACGTGTAAGTGACATATGGGCCTAATAACCAACATATTTATTATATTCATACTCATATATTTCATATATGTATCTTCACGAACGTATTTTCATAAAAGAATTTCTCTTCTTACAACCACATTTACACAATTACATACATAGACTTTATCAATATATAAAGTAAAGAAAATAAAACCAATAAAAACTGCAAGTTTGAGAGTCATTTGTAAAATACGTCATTAAAGGACAGTTAAGGGAATGTCTTTTAAAATCATAAATAAGTTTCGAAAACGTCTGAGCTAAATTATTTTCTTTATGAGATTATGGGATCAATTAATTAAAGTTGTGTGATTTAATTTTTGTTACTTACTTACAGTGAGCAACAAAATAATGTGAACATTGAATTAAAATTAAGTTCATAATTTATAGTTTCAGAATAAAATTGGAATCCTGACTGAAAGTTTGTAATGACCAGCTAGGAATGTTGGGGCACTAATAACTAAGTAATTAAGATGTGCTTAAAGGCCCAATAGAACGTCTTAATCAAGACGGCGATTTTGAATATCTCTAAGCTTACAGTCACCATAGTCTAGTAGGTAGTGTGTTGACTTATTAGACAAGAGGGCGTGGTTCATACCCCAAGTCAGAATTTTCCAACAAAACGAAATATGATTAAATACTTCTTCGGTGACTTCCTCTCAGCAGATTTCTGGCAAAAATTGAGAGAGTTAAATGGCCATGAAAAGTTCCTCAAAAATCTACGGTTCGGAATCGACTTTAAACTGTAGATCCCGCCACGCATATGTAAAATTAATACACACAACATAAGTGGTGTGGGAAGCTACTTCAGCTTCCTGGCTGAAGTATGAACTAAGTTGCACCGATTATATATTGACATTATTGACCTCAATGCAACTATATCCAATGGAAGTAGTAAACTATTTTACAAAAATTAATATTTTCTGCTATACTTCGGTATGCCAAATTATATTGACCGCCATTGGACAGGAGCAGTGATATAAAATGATATAAGGGAGAATAATTACAACAGTCCACAAATCCAATTTAATTTAACATGTTATGATATGATTTTTGATTGTTGAAGTGATCAGACGTGTCTATGTTTGAGCTCCTGCAAAATTTTTGTGAAGTGCCAGTATCCGTGTTTTTGGAATTTTGATATAAACAGTTTATCTATTTTATATATTTTCTATGCTTACATTTAAATCTCAACATAAAAATAAGTCAATTCTACAGTGCACAATAACAATTTAAATTTATCAAATTGAAAAAAGAACGCATAGCAACAGAATATAGAATATTCTGCAATATTCAAAATTTACAAAAACTAATATACAACGGACAATATTATTCTTATTTTTGATGACTCATCTACAAAATCAGACAACTGCAATTAAAACAACAACAAACTTACACAGTATTTTTAATCCTTTTAATCCTAACACCTACATAACAACATTAAAAAAAGATTACAGATTAATTCTATATACTAAACAAAACATAAACAATATATAAAACAATTGAAACAACAATTTTGTGTAAAAACAGTTCGCGCCAATGTGATAATATTTAATAAAACAGAAATACAAAACGATAACAATAAACAAAACAGAATTACAAAATGACAACAATAAATTCAAAACAATAACAACAATTCACAGTCAGCTGATTTCTCCCAACAAAAAAACATACAAATAAACAAACAATAAAAATTTTAAAACAAAACAATACGAAACATATGCAAATTGAATATAAAGAAAAGAAAAGAAATTGAAATAAAGATCAAAACAAAATCAAATACACAAACAATAACTAAGATCGGAACAGTTTAAACCGTTTTTTTTACACCAATTGAACATAGAAACAATAACTACAGCTGAATAATAGAGTTGCCATCTACTTCATACTTATTCTACACTGAGCGAAACATTAAATAATTAATTTTGAAAATGGCTTGCTTAGTAAAAAATTGTAATATAAAAAACGATGATGAAAGAATGATTGTTTGTTGGCTGTGTCACGAATGTTGTCATTTTAAATGTAGTGGTCTTTCAGGACTCGTTGCTGAAGCCGTTTCTAAAAATAAAGGTCTGCATTGGTGTTGCGAAAACTGTAGAAAAATCGGAGTAAATTATTACCGTTTTTTTCAAGAGACTAAAAACAAATTCACCGAACTTCAAAAAGAGGCAATTAAATTAAATGACCGCATTTCGGCATATGGAAAATTATTTGATGATTTTAAATCTTTGGATAATTTAAAATCTCCCCCACAGTCCTCTCCAAAACGTCGTAAGTCGGCAAGAAATATGAATAAAGATAAACGTGACGACCAAGAAAATGTTTCTGCGGCCCCATGTAATTCTGCATCCGATGGTAATGTTCAATTCTCCAATATTACTGAATTGAATAGTAATAATTTATATCGTGAATCCGATTGCATTGTTCCTTCTTCCAATATTACTGAATTAAATAGTACTAATTTATATCCTAATGTAATCAATCCTCCACAATCTATAAATATTAATCCTCCCGGATCCATAAATAGTGATTCCAGGTATATTCCTCTACGAGCAGTTCCTCCAAAAAAGACAATTTTCGTTTCGCGCTTACATTACGATACAACATCGGAATCTGTTGATTTTTACATAAGAAATGCTATTGGTAGTGATGCGGATATATCAATACAGAAATTTAATTTTTCTCAACCTAGATCTATCTCATCATTTAAAATTACTATTTCTACGGATATTTTTGAGACTCTAATTAATCCGAATTTCTGGCCAACAAATACTCTAGTTCGTGAATATATCTATAAAGCTAGACCCCAAAGTATTGCCGTACTTCCACAACGTGAATCGTTTGTTCCAAAAAACTAACTGATGATTTTATGTCCATCGCTTATCAAAATGTTCGTGGCTTGAGAACAAAACTTACTACATTATACACGAATAGTTTTAACATCGATCAGCAAATATTAGTATTTACGGAGACGTGGTTAAATGATAATTTTTTGAATACTGAAATACTTTGTAACAAATTTAACATCTTTCGTCGTGATCGTGGCAATGAAACTACAGGAGGAGGTGTCCTTATTGCTATTTCATGTAATTTACCATCTGAGCTTTTAGTAACTGATACACCTCACGATATTGAATTTATTGCTGTTTCTATAAAAATGAATGGTCATCGTATTTTTATTACCTGTTCATATATTCCGCCATCTTCTCCACAAGCTGTATACATAAAACATGCAGAAGCTATAAGTACTGTTGCTCATTCTTCAAAAGACGGTGATTTTATTTTTGTCCTCGGTGATTTTAATCTACCTTCAATTCAATGGAAATACTTACCAGACGATGGTTATTTCATTCAAATGAAGCAGAATTCAAATTTCGACGAATTTTTTAATATTTTGTATGATTTGGGTCTGTTCCAAATTAATGGCATTCCAAACATTAATTTCAAAATATTGGATTTAATATTCGTAAATGAGGTGACTAATAGCTTTATTAAACGCTCGTTCCCTATTACCAGTCCAGAAGATTGTTATCATCCAACGCTCGTATTAAAAACATCCATTCCACTTAATTTATCGATGCCTTCGTGTAGCAAAAATGAGAAAGTTTTTTCATTTAAGCACACCAACTATAATTTGTTAAATGAACTCCTAATCAATACGGATTGGCACTCCTTTTTTTTCATGCTATACTAATGTTGATGATATGTCTAAAGCCTTTTACTCTAAGGTTAATACCTTTTTGAATTTATGTGTTCCAAAGCAAATATCTAGACAATTATCCGGTCCTCCATGGAATAATAAACAACTGGCTCGTGTAAAAAATAAGAAGAATAAATACTATAAAAAGTTTAAACAATCTGGTTGTTATATGGATTATATAAGATATTCTGTTACCCGGGCGGAATACACAATACTTAATAAATCATGTTACGATAAATATGTAAATACAATGAAATACAACTTTAAGCGTAATCCAAAATCGTTTTTTAAATTTGTGAACTCAAAGAAAAAAGTAACTGGTTTTCCATCTTCTATGAGATTTCAGCAGATTGAATCTAGTGATGACAGCATTATAAGCAATTTATTTGCCAGCTTCTTTTCCACAACTTATTCGGATGCAACTTATAATGATTCCACTGATTATCACATTAAAATAAATACAAATTCCACAGTATCAATAAATTTAATCAACGTTCCTACTATTTCTATGGAATTGAGAAAACTAAAATTCTCCTATAACTTTGGACCTGATAACATTCCTAGTAGCATCTTAATTAATTGTGCCGACTCTATAGCTGTTCCACTATCACACTTATTTAATAAATCGATTATATGTGGTTATTTTCCTAATGTTTGGAAGGATTCATTCATTATTCCTTTGTTCAAATCAGGAAATAGATCCGATGTTACAAATTATCGTGGTATTGCAAAACTGAGCATAATTCCAAAACTGTTTGAAAAAATGGTTACAGATGATTTATGTTATCAAGTTTCTAACTTGATATCTCCTTATCAGCACGGTTTTAGGAAAAAGTGTTCTACTACAACAAACCTGCTTCATCTCTCAACAGTTGTGTATCAAGGATTTTTTCATCAGCAACAAACAGACGTTATCTATACGGATTTCAGCAAGGCCTTCGATAAAGTCAATCATGTACTTTTGAGGAAGAAACTTTATTTATTGGGATTTTCCGATCTTAGTCTAAAATGGATTTACTCGTATTTAACTAACAGAAAACAAACCGTACTTTTTAAAAACTGCTGCTCCAGAAGTATTGATGTCCTTTCTGGGGTACCTCAGGGTAGCCATCTTGGACCGCTTCTGTTTTCATTGTTTATTAACGACTTACCTGAAACGATTCACTATTCCAATATCCTAATGTACGCTGATGACGTAAAAATTTTCTTAAGTTATCGCCAAAGTTCCGATCAGAAACTTCTTCAAAATGACCTAAATTCGTTTCATTTATGGTGTAATTTAAATCTAATGCAGCTTAATCTCAAAAAATGTAAATACATGAGATTTGTAAGAAAGAATCCGATTCCTGCAAACTATGCTTTTGATGGATACGAGCTTGAGCTTGTAGATAACTTCCTGGATCTAGGAGTTCTACTTGATCCCAAACTAAATTTTATCCCGCACATAACTATGACTGTAAATAAAGCTAGAAGCGTTCTTGGTTTTATAAAACGGTGGGCAAAAGAATTTAACGATCCTTATGTTACTAAATCGCTCTACACATCTCTTGTAAGGCCTATACTCGAATATGGTTCCATAATATGGGATCCTCTATATAAAAAATATTCCGACGTCATCGAATCTGTACAAAAGCAATTTCTGATGTTTTGTCTCCGAGGACTGAATTTTAATCCTACAAGTTTACCTTCTTATTCTGCCAGACTAGCTTTAATTAAACTTCCGACACTTAAAAGCCGCAGAACTATGTTAAATATCTCATTCATATTCAATGTAATTACTGGTGATATAGGCTCCAGTTTTTTAATCCATAATATCACGTTTAATGTTCCTCAACGTCCGTCACGTCATTTTTCCCCATTATCAATACAATTTTTTAGATCCAACTACGCTGGTGCTGATCCAATAAGGAGAATGTGTAAAGAATTTAATAAATTGTATATGCTAATAGATTTTTCGTCATCAAATAATGTTATAAAAAATAATGTAATTATATATTTAAATTCATAGTTTTTAAAATTGATATAAATTTAAATTTACAATTGTAACTTTAATAAATTGCCTGCAAGGAATATTTCCATAGGCAAATAAAATAAATAAATAAATAAATAAATGTTTTGCTATTTTAAAGCCTAAAATATTTATTTTATTTATTTATTAATTAGAATACAATTATAAATTATATTTCAATTATATACGAGCTGAGTAACTTCAACCATAAGCTCGGTGTAGGGTAACAAACCTGAGAGGGAATCTGGTGGGAATCGAACCCTATACACTATACTACCAAGGCACCAATAAAGCCTAAAATAACTTTCAGCATTATTATCAAAATAACCTCTTAAAATTTATTTTAATCAATTAATAACAAACTGTTCGTCATTCATTATAAATTCATATTCATATGCAAATGCAAGTGAGCAATTTTCATATACACGGACACACATAGTTTTTGTTAAACACTTGACTTAACAAGTGAGAGCGTGAAAGTCATTAAAATGTATGAATTTATTACAATCTCCAGCAATTTTAATCGATATTTATATAAATTTATGGCTGCATTGTTTTATTTAAAGTTTGTAAAACATTTAAATCATAATCAAGTGATTATGATAGCGAATAATAATAAGAATGATGATGAAACATAATGAAATGCATTATAAAATATAGAAATGAAACATAATCAATTTCCAATCAATTTTATCCATGTTGACATCGAGCAGTTTGTCATGGTAATAGGTTTGGGGGAGATTTAATGGGTTATATTGGCTCCGAGTACTGTTGTGATTGTGACTTATTCGCATTCACCAGAAAATTCCACAAAGAAAAGTATAATGATCTCGTTTGCCAGTTCACATCACCTGCACTTAATGTTACCATAACCTCGAATCGCTAGTGCAAAATATCCTAGGTTAGGTTAGGTTAGAGGACGTGTACTTGTCAATTAAGACAAGTACAGTACCCAGAGGTCGAATTGACCCATTGTACAACGTCCTAGCTTCTCACACCACTTATGTTGTGTGTGTTAATTTTATACATGAGTGGTGGGACCTACAGTTTAAAGTCGACTCCGAACGACAGATTTTTTTTTATTGAGAAACTTTTCATGACAATTTTTATTTACCCTCAGAGTTTTAGCCAGAAATCTACTGAGAGGAAGTAGCCGAAAAAATACTTTTTGTATTTTGTCTTTGATGCCTGGCCTGGGGCTCGAACCCAGGTTTTGCGTCTAATAAGCCAACACACTACCTACTTGACTACGGCGACTTCAAAATATCCTACGTGTCATGAGTTATGTAGCACGTAGCTCCACCATGTAATTGGTGGTTAGGTCATCCAAGATGAAGCAAAAGAAGTTGGAAATCATCGAAATCATCGCCGCACGCCGTTGACAGTGCGGGCATGATTAACGTTGTTCTTAAAGAAATATGGACTCGGAGCCATAATCCACAACAAACATTTGTTTTTCTATTATTATCATTATTGAATATTTCCTAATGAAATTTACAATAGTTTTCAAATCTTAAAGCTAGTTTTGAAGGTTAATAGTTAGCACCAGCGTGTTAACTATATATTGTACTCAAATCTTACTACATTAAAAATTAGGGTCAGTGCAGCCATCGAACGAGGCTTAATGTGTCACTTCGTTTTAACCTCTGATGGCCGTCGAATTGAAGCAGATCCCTTCCCAATGCGTTGGGGTGAATAGCTAGTTTACCAACGTATTTTATGGCGAATTTTTTAATTTCTTCCTGAATTGCAGGAATGTTGAGATCTCTATGGATATTGTCGTTACGAATATACCATGGAGCGTAGACAATTTGTCGTAAAAGCTTGGACTGTCTTCTTTGTAATTTCAAAATGTTAGACGCGCAAGCACTGCCCCAAAGCTGAATGCCGTAGGTCCATATTGGCTTTATAATGCATTTGTATAAAAGAACCTTGTATTCAAGGTCTAGTGTTGAATTAGGATCAATAATCCAGTGCATTTGAGCGGATTTCAGCTTAATGGCCGCCGGTCTAAGGGGACGCCCAGGTATTTGAAGTGATTTTCAACAGGGACATCAAAATTATTTATTTTTATTTGTGGGCAGTCTTGTCTTCTGAGATTTTCAAACCATTTTTCCAAATCGCATATGTGCGACAGCAGTTGTGTTGAATCTACCTTCGGGTCCTTGTTGACGCTTATAAATGCGGTGTCTTCTACATACGTTGATGTGTGTGTGTGTTAGGATTTGTGGGCATGTCTGATGTATAAATTAAATATAGAATAGGGCCTATTATGCATCCCTGGGGGACACCTGCAGAATTTTTTTTGTTGTAGAGAGTTAGTCCTTGAATTTGACCTTAAAAGTTCTATCAGTTAAATAGCTTTTAAGAAGTGTGTGTGTTCTCCGGGAGCGTTCGTGTTATTTTGCTGAGTAGACCTTAACGCCAAATCTTATCGAATGCTTGTGCAATGTCGATAAAAAGAGCTGAACAATATTGTTTCTTTTCAAATGCCGATCTAATTATAGTGACGATCCTATGAACCTTCTCAATGGTACCGTGATTAGCACGAAGTCCAAACTGATGTTCGGGGATAATTTGCCGTTCATCAAGGAACGTGGCTAAGCTTTGGAGAAAAATTTTTTCGAACACTTTTGATAATATTGATAACAAGCTTATATGTCTATATGATGTTATTTGACTAGCATCTTTTCCCGGCTTGGGAATCATAACAATTGTAGATATCCTCCAAGATAGTGGGAAGTAGCCAATTCTTAACATTGCGTTAAATACGAATAGTACAATTCTTATAGCATTGAGCCTGCAATACCATTGGGTCCTACCGACTTTTTCACGTCAAAGCTTTTAAAAGCGGCCTGTACGTGAGAAAGCCGGAGTTTTATAAGTGCGTTAACAGTGTTACTTATGGTTGGTAGGCAGATATGAGCATTAATGTCGTGTGGTGTGAAGACATTCTCCAGGTGGTTTGAAAAAGGATTAACGTTTTCGCTAGAGGTCACTACAAACACTTGTTTGTTCATGTACTCATTCATAGAGAATTGCGATGAAATCAATAATTTTTGTATAAAAATTAGAGTCAGATGCCAAAGTCCAAGTCTAGTAGTATATTGTATATCAGACGTGAGGCCACGGTTTAAACCACATGTCAGATATCTCGAACAAAACTAAATATGAAAAAATATTTCTTCGGCGAAAAACTCTGAGAGTACATAAAATTGCCATGAAAAGTTTCTCAAAAAATCTGTCGTTAGGTGTCGACTTTAAGTAATCAAATTTGCCCAAAATTGATAAAAAAAAAATGAAATGATAAAATAAAATAATTTTAAGCCATATGCCTACAAATATATCGATCATTACATTTATTTAATGATAAAAGTCACTCTATTTTGAAATCTTTTTTTACATGATTCGTTTTTTTTTTCTAATTAAATTTGACATTTTAACATTTAAGTCAATAAATTAATTCAAGATTTCTAGTCTGATAGCCCAAAGGTGGATTTAACACAAGTTAGAATAAATTTTAATTAATTCTCGAACTAAAATCATAAAACCTATAGCCTTGCATTCTTCTCTTCTTTTTTAATTATAACTAATATTTGCTATACTATAGGAGTGGAGCATGGATTTTTTATATTTTTGCGAGTGTTGTATTTACTTTTGTCTTTGTATTTTATATTCTTAACACGTACGAAATGACCATAAACTATGCATATCTGATATGAATACCACCTGAAAAGTTTACAACTTTATTACAGATAAACCCCAAAATAAAGCCTTCTTACGAAGAGACAAAGTTTACCGCAAACAATTAATTAAACAGAATCTACTTTTAATCCCTGGGTTATGACAATGTATAGAGAGAGCGGGAAGGGATGAGTATATTATTTTGTTGAATATTAAATTATTAAAAATATTGTTACGAAAATAGAAATGGTGTATAACGTTTAAAATTAAAATGAGCAAAAGCTACACAAATAAATACAACGCACTTGTTACATGTAAACCAACAACATCAGTATGAAAGAAAAGGGGATAGACAAGTGAGCGAGAACGCAACAACAAGCAATGTGAACAAAATACACAAACAACAATGAAGCAGCGATAGAGTTCTCGAAAAGGCGAAACCCAGAACGTTCGACTTCAAAAACCTTCATCAGACTGATTACGTGGCGTATAAGAAGGCAAGACAAAGCAGGTAACGAGGATTCAGTCAGTCCTGTGTGAAGACGCGTTAAGTGTGAAGAAAACAGTCTTGGTTTAAAGATCGTCATTGTAAAAATCTACCGAACATTTTTTAGTGTGTACGCGAACAGAAGTGTAAAGAAGAATAACGAATAAAGCAAATTATTGTTGGATTCACCAAGTTGTAAACGGTGGCACACAAAAGTTGTGCGAACAATAAAGAGTTTAATTGAAACTAAACACATATTTTTTTATTATGTTTGCTATCAACGAACTTATATTTTAAACATTTTTAAAAAGGCAAAAACGTAACAATATTATTTTTTATTCGAATCTCGGTCACATATGCAATAAGCCAACACACTCCCTATTGGACTACAGCGAATTCAATTCAGCAGCTATTTGCAGTAAATTCAGCCCATGAAATATTTGGCGATTACACTTTTACAAACTTTATTTGCATTGAAAGCTATTTACATGACTAGAACACTTTTTGAAACGTTAATCCATAGCAGGATATAACAGCATGTATAACATTTTAATTAATTTCTAATAAATACAGTTTTTGTTATTGCAGAAGTGCTTGAATTGTTTCGAGCAATCTTTAAGTTTTTTTTTTTGTTTTTATTTGTTTTGAAAGAATCTATTCTCAAGCTATTCCCTTCAAACTCTTCTTTATAGTTCTCATGTTCTATCAGTGGCTTCGATGCGGCACTCTATTTACTTTCTTTTGAATGAACCATGTTTCTTTTAAACGATTTGAAATGGCTGATTAAGTGATGTTAAATGATTGTCTAAGGTGCTCTTGCGTCTGCCGCTAATTTTGATCGAGTAATACCCGGATATAAACACCCCAGAACGGTGTCCTGAATTTTGCTCCAATGTGTACTGAAATTATTTCTATATATGCATCCCGCTTTAAAGCATTCCCCACCTTAAACGCGAAAAGTTATACTTCATACTTTAGATTTACTTTAATAAAATTCGTGTATATTCACAGGAATCAGTCAGGATTACGGCCTAGCTTCTCACACCACTCATGTTGTGCGTGTTAATTTTATCCATGAGTGGCGGGACCTACAGTTTAAAGTCCATTCCGAACGACAGATTTTTGAGAAACTTTTCATGGCAATTTTATAAATAGTCACAGAGTTTTTACCAGAAATCTTCTGAGAGGAAGTCGCCGGAGAAATAATTTTTCATATTTCTTTTTCTTAGAGAAGTCTGTCTGACCTGGGTTTTGAACCGAGGCCTCATGTCTAATAAGCCAACACACTACTTCTAGGGCGATTTCACATCCATAATCGCTCTTCATTATACTTTATTTTCAGAAGACATGTGATACAAATAATGGACGCTTAAAATTTGTTTTTATATATAAAAAAAATGAATTAAATAAATAAAATTAAATAAACAGTCGAACTTCTATAACCCAAATCAATATTTGAAAGAATACAAAAAAAACACTTTATTATGTCAAATGTTTTTTCTTAAAGTTAATGCATCCACTGATTAGCGATAGCAAAAGTCTAAGCATTCCAATTTGTGTGAGAAATTTTATGAGTTTTAAGTTATAATAGGAAAAAATAACACGGTGCGACAGTCAAATGATATAGTGTAGGTTGTGAGTTTTGTTGCATAGAACTCAAAAATATTTTTTTTTATATTTCTGGTGCCCTCCAAATATCTTTTATTTGACAAAAACTGTTTTTTTAATCTTTTCACACAAAATTATTGATTACCCAAATATTTTTTAAACTATTTTCAAAATCCAAAGTTTTTTGAAAAAGGGGAGAGAAGAGCCTTTAAAACGGTATACATAAACATATATTTCAAATTTACATGTTATGAATTTTGATCGGGTAAACTTGAAAAAGGTGTTTTTTTCTTATTTTTAACAGGTTTAGTCATTCTTAAATACAAAATTAATTAAAAATATGAAATAAGTGATAGTCGCCGTAGTCTCGTAGGTTCTAGGGTTCGAGCCCTAGGCCCGGCATCAAAATAAAATACAAAAGTATTTCTTCGACGACTTCCTCTCAGCAGATTTCTGGCAAAAACTCTGAGAGTAAATAAAATTGCCATGCGAAGTTTCTCAAAATAATCTGTCGTTCGGAGTCGACTTAAAACTGTAGGTCTCATCACTCATCTATAAAATTAACACACACAACATGAATGATGTAAGAAGCTGGGCCGTTGAAGGGTTGTAATGGTCAATTACGTATGTTATGTATGTATGAAATAAGTGATGACATTCTGAAAGTACATTATCTTGTGAAAATTACAGTTCTTATTATTGAAATAGTATAACAGTCGTGTTATATTTTTTATATATGTCACCTTATCAAATGAACTTTCAGTTCAAACATTTTCAAAATTTTTGAATTATCTTGATCTTGATCTGTCTGATTTTATCAAACAAAACATCAATCTCTTCATTAGATAATGCATTTTCAGAATGTCATCACTTAGTTCATATTTTTAAATTAAAGTTTTCTACTATGAACGGACAAATTTTAAAAATATATTACCGTATCAAACTCCATAGCATATTAAGTCAAATAATATATGTATATGCATATCGTTTTGAAGGCCCATCCCTCTCATTAAAAAATGTGTGCGTATATAAAAAAAATATTTTTGAGTTCTACTCAACAAAACTCACAACCTGCAATATGTCATTAGCTGATTGTATTAAATTTTTTTTATTTTGTCGCACAGTGTAATTAGAACTGAAATTTAATTTTGTTATTTAAAATATTTTTTTGTTTTATTTCACAAATTTAATTTATTTTATTTAGTTATATTTTAGATATAACATATGTATGTAAAAAAACTTCTTTAAATCAACATTATTTTTGTTATTATTTTTTGTAATTCTAAAAATTATAATCAAATATGAATGCGTTCGTAAGGTAGAGGATAATCTGTTAGAATGGGGCCTATTATTCAAATACAGAGCGTATGTATTTTATTATAAATTAGTTTTATTCATCATTTTGCATTTTTTGAAAATAATGAAGCACTTCACTAATGTCTTTAAGCACAACATAAGTGGTGTGAGAAGCTAGGTAGTAATGCTGGCTCAAGGGTTGTAATGATGTATGCAGAATGTTGCGTACAAAGACTATTTAAATTCAGAAATTCCTCATACGCACTATTGGATTCTTATTTAGAATGACAGCACATTGTATGGTTACAATGTCATTATGTGTACATATTGCAAAACATTCTAAATTATATACGTAGGCCTACATACACACGTTCATTTGAGCTTTAGAATATATGACTACATGTTAATTTAGGTAAAAGATACTGTGAGTGGCTCAGTGTATAGTATAACCGACTTTGTTTAATTTGTCTTTCATTAGCACAAAACTAATTATTTCTTGATTATTACATAACACAAACTGATAAAAGTTCATCATCTTCATTTCCCTGACTATAGTACTTTGAAAATGCAGTTCCATTGAACTGCAATGGACTTGTATGCTATCAAATATTGTAATTTAAATACCAATGAAAGCATGGTCCTCTGTACAAGTTAATGAATTAAAGTTCTGTTATTAAGAATAATTGTCGTTGTGTGTGATAAATTAATTACTTAAAATAAATTTGTGTAGTAAATTATTCATTTGAATAAAAGAATAGTATTATTAATTCATAGAAATTTAAACTAAAGCAAGTGAAGTAAAAAAATTAACACATTTAGTCAACATTTTTCATATTAGACTCGCAAAATTAATATTTTGTCCATTCACGACGGAACAATTTGTGGCCAGTTTAGAATTTCTTGAGATAATAATGGATATTTAAACATTCTAAATAAGAAATTCAAGAAAAGTTCGAAAGAATTAAGAATTCTTCACGGTTATTGCACCCAACAAGTCAATGAACTCAATCATAATGCTGCTAAAGTGAAGATGTAATTTGCCATATTTATTTTAATATTATACTCATATTGAAAGTTTAAAGTACTCATCGTACTCATACTTAACAACACGTATGATGTTGTTGATTTAGACTCTCCTCTACTCAACATTTACAAGAATCATAAAATAAGTATGATTCGTATACGAACGCACTAATAGGTTGTGTATTTGCTATGCTTGCTGTTTTTGTCCTATTCTTTTTACTTTTTTTGAAAATGCAACAACAACTAAGACCGTAAATTATGATGAATGATTCGAATCACTCGAATTATTTATAAGTTATTTTTCTAAATTTATGAATCTGAATGAGTAGGCGTATGAATTAAACATATTTCGAATGTTATGAGTTTGATGTCACGTTGTCCTCATACTCATTGCAACCTGTACTTATGAATCAATGCTCTAATGAGTACGAATGAATCAGAGTAGTTGAATTTCAATACTGTTGACTCAAATTTCATGAGTACTTATGAGTAGCGAAAAAACGAATCATTGCTGATCTCTGGTTGCAATAATCATAAGACGGCCTAAAGCTGGTCCACTTAAATCTTCTAAGCAGCTGAATGTTCAATTAGTATTATCATATGGCATTAATATATCATATAAACTCATAAAATAACAGCTTAACGAAACTTCCTTACATGGATGCATCTCACATTGGAAACCTTTATTATTTAAACCTAAAATTTTAAATCTATATTAGATCGTGACAAACAAAACGTAAAGAATCAAGTGAATTTTTGGAGAAGGCTTTTATCGGCTGAAGAATCTGAATTTCGCCAATAGGGTTCAAAGAGAAAATTGTAGACCTGATGTCCAAATATAATGATGATCTCAAAGATGAATGACAGAGAGGACTGCGGTAAGGATTCTGCCTGACCACTGTAGTTTTTTCCAGGCAGGGATCGTGGACATTTTGAAAACGGCTTCATGCCTTTTGGGTGGAGGGATTTTTCTCAAAATCTCTTGATTTACTACGACAGCCAGTCTGCGACTAAGTCCCTTATGAACGTAGTTTCAACGTAAGTCCTTGGCCATGAATGCCGATGATTTCGCAGAGAAATTTTGGTTTATTCACTTAAAAATATCATTTCATTGCTAATGAGGTGGCCAGAGCCGAGACGAAGGCGGAATGTGTAGTATTGCTAGACTCTGCTAGACACGTATGGGTAAGAATAATTGCACAATAGTGATTCTTACGGGCTGGGAAAGACTTGGTATTTCGACAAACGCCTTCTGCAGAAATTGTGGGTCTGAAGAGGAACAAGATCACTTTCTGATACCTTTAAGAGAGATCTCTTATATAAAGAGTGCTGCAATGGCACACGGCTTAGTTTCCTTTAGGGAGTGCTTGATCCTCGGGGAAAATTGATTGTGGTACGACAATGGGCGTAAATGCTGCAGTAACAGGGACCTCTTCACATCATGCTACATCAATTTCTACCTTTAAGCAAAGCCGCTTACAGTCATGTCATTTTGGGCGATAATGACAACTTATGTACTCAATATCGGCTAATAATCCTTCCTGCTTGAGCAGTCTTGCAGCTTTTAAAACCTCCACAAGATTAATTTATTTTATACGTGGATAGAATAAATTCAAAACATTGATTCTTTGATGGATTTACTCTTTAAGACCAGTTTTAAACCAACATCTTAATTCGAGATATACCATCAAAACAATTAAGATCGTTTGCAGGACTCTTATGGTGTGGTGTGTTTCTTCTTGATATGTTATTGAACCATATTTTGAAATAAGTTTAAGAATGGACTTATGTTTACAAAAACATTAGACAAAATACCGTGCAACCATATGCGGAGAAGAATGTATCATTAATGTGAAAAGTTCATGCACTTCACAACTTGAGAAACAATACATAGAGTCGACAGCAAAAGCCTAGGTACCTCAATATATTTTTTTTAGCAATTTCATGAAGTTTATTCATTCATATGTAAAAATAATTGATATTTTTATATTTTATATTATCAATTTATCTCTGTTTTACTATAAAACAAAAAATGTTAAAGTTTTTCTCAAAGAAAAAGAAGGGAAACTTTTTGATGACTTCATATTTCAATGCCGCAAAATTGTAGCTACCTTCAACAAGAACTCAGGGTAGATTAAAAATTCAAAGGCCCATATATTTAAAGTGATATTCGTTATATTTAGTAAGATACATATCCCCTAAGGAGAAGTATTCCATATCCTATTTGGCATTGAATTTACCACTTTTTTCTTGTGTTCTGTGTTGATATTTGCCGCCATTCACTCATAAGGAAGTTTTTCAATTGGCTTTTGTTCGAACTTTAGTGACTAACTAATCGTTTTTCTAAATGATCTTCACATTAGCGGCAGTATGAAATGTTGGAACTAAAAAACATTAATAATTTTCCTAATTCATTCCAATTTTAGGTGAATTAGTTCTTTGGAATGTTTAAAACCTCCGTCTAATTCATTATTTCCTCAATAAATTTCAAACTGCTCACGCCTGGTGCCGACACACTTCCCCACAGCTTTATACTACCGAGGCCATTTTAAACCGTTTTTCTTGTACGAGAAGATCGTACAACCATACAGTTTTGTATTTACATAGAATTCACATACATTATCTCTCTCTTTTAAAAACATATGGCACGTGCCTTTTAGGATACGCCTATTTTACACCAGCAACTAAAAAAACTTATTGTGATTTCGTATTAAAATCTTCAAATTTTGAATTCAGATAATCCTAACCTTTTGGTTATAATTTTGCTTCTACGTACTCATTATTCTACTGGTAGCTATGGCAACTTTTGCGAATATATAAGTATTTTGCAATGTCAGTAATGCATAAATAAAATACTAGAAAATAGGTTTATGCCTTTTCTGATAGGATAACCCAAAAACCACTTCAACCGTATTAAAACATTTCATACATATATAAATACATACAGTGGCGGAAGAAATAATTGGGAGGCAACAAAATGTTGTTTTTTTCTTTGCACAAAATTCTAATGTATACTTCGAAGCAATTATTTATTGAAGTACTTAAATAAATATTGGATTTCAAGCACATAGTACGAAAGCGCGCAAATAGCTGCTTGTCATTTAAGTTCATAGAATTCTATTTGTCCCATTGCTGTCAATGGCTTTATATTCGATGGAATGCCGGCTGGTCCGAAAGCACTTTAAACTTTTCCTACAGCTCGGTGCGGTGAACAAAGTTTTTAAATGATTTGGCAACCGTGACACTTGGAGATCACTGCAAAGAAATTGCTGAAGGAGTTTGATACGCAGTAGACTTTTTAGACATATAATAGTTCTACTGTAGCATTAACTAGGCAGAGGCAGAGAGAATTAGGCCGATAATGCGCGCAACAACTGCACTAGGTCAGTTTAGTAGAAGTAGAGCTTTACAAATAACGTAAAACGAATTTTGGCGGATTTTCAATCAGGAATCAATTATCTGAGATTGCATCGCCTTTGTTGATTACGTCCTCTTGATAGACAGAGTGCAATCTCTGACTCGAGGAGAATGAAGCCATTAGGAACATTCTATGGAATTGCATTGCGCTTTGCAATTTTTTTATGGTGAATATAGGCTTCCAATGGCTCAAGAAATCCAGAAGCGTTTCATTGCACGGACAAGGAAGCTAGAGAACATGAAGCCATTTTGGAAATTCTCCTTTTGTTTCATCCAACACTGTATACAATAAATAGCAACGTTTGCGACTGCCATAAAGTAAGTTTAAACAACAAGACTTAGGAAAGTCGTAGCGAAAAACACTGGCCGTATAAAAACCTAGGCAAGGGATAATAGATTTTAATGAAAAATTAATACGTTACCGTAGTTGTTAATTAAAAGTTGCCAAGTATTGAAATGAAGTAGTTTACGAAATTCAGGAAACCAGCGTAAAAAGTTTGGTTTTTGTAGTAGAAATTTTAATTGAAATTTTAATGTTTTGCGTTGCATTAGGAAATAAGTTATTTATGAGTAAAATTTAATTTTTAATTTCATTTAAAAATGTTTTTCAATTTTACTTTTTAATTTAAATACATTAGAACTAATGTAAAATAAAAAGCAATTAAGCAATAATCCGAAATACAGGATGTTTAAATAAAACATATTTAAAGTTGGAAATTACCACATGGCCTTATAAGGCGTGTCTGTTGAAATAAGTAACATTTAATCAAAAATTAACGAATTTGAAGTCATAACAAGTAGCATAATTGGTCATTACAACTCTTCAGTCAGGATTGGCACCTAGTTTCTCACACCACTTATGTTGTGTGTGTTAATTTTATACAAGAGACAGATTTTTTTGTAATACTAAGATAATAAGCAATTTTGAATTAACGTTAATAGATGTACACTAAAAAGTACTAATATAAGTTCAGAAACATCTTTAGTTTCACAGTAGATAACTAACAATATAATACCAGATATACTTAATAACTTAATAGCAGATTTATAATTGGGCAATTCACACGACTTTGTATCGTGTATGTTGTATTGAATACATTTGTTTGTTTGTGAACGCTCAATGCTATGCTGTATTGTGTATCTCGTGGCATTCAAACAATCTGATAGCCCGAAACCAACACAACTTTTTTATGAAAACATATACATACACATTTTTTTCATTCACACCTTTTTATAGCACGAAACCAATACAACTGCCAAAAACATATGAAAAAAATTGTATAAGTGTATCGGATTTTATATGAAAAATATCAACAACAATCATACACTGTGACTAAATCCCTTATGAACGTAGTTTCAACGTAAGTCCTTGGCCATGAATGCCGATGATTTCGCAGAGAAATTTTGGTTTATTCACTTAAAAATATCATTTCATTGCTAATGAGGTGGCCAGAGCCGAGACGAAGGCGGATTGTGTAGTATTGCTAGACTCTGCTAGACACGTATGGGTAAGAATAATTGCACAATAGTGATTCTTACGGGCTGGGAAAGACTTGGTATTTCGACAAACGCCTTCTGCAGAAATTGTGGGTCTGAAGAGGAACAAGATCACTTTCTGATACCTTTAAGAGAGATCTCTTATATAAAGAGTGCTGCAATGGCACACGGCTTAGTTTCCTTTAGGGAGTGCTTGATCCTCGGGGAAAATTGATTGTGGTACGACAATGGGCGTAAATGCTGCAGTAACAGGGACCTCTTCACATCATGCTACATCAATTTCTACCTTTAAGCAAAGCCGCTTACAGTCATGTCATTTTGGGCGATAATGACAACTTATGTACTCAATATCGGCTAATAATCCTTCCTGCTTGAGCAGTCTTGCAGCTTTTAAAACCTCCACAAGATTAATTTATTTTATACGTGGATAGAATAAATTCAAAACATTGATTCTTTGATGGATTTACTCTTTAAGACCAGTTTTAAACCACCATCTTAATTCGAGATATACCATCAAAACAATTAAGATCGTTTGCAGGACTCTTATGGTGTGGTGTGTTTCTTCTTGATATGTTATTGAACCATATTTTGAAATAAGTTTAAGAATGGACTTATGTTTACAAAAACATTAGACAAAATACCGTGCAAGCATATGCGGAGAAGAATGTATCATTAATGTGAAAAGTTCATGCACTTCACAACTTGAGAAACAATACATAGAGTCGACAGCAAAAGCCTAGGTACCTCAATATATTTTTTTTTAGCAATTTCATGAAGTTTATTCATTCATATGTAAAAATAATTGATATTTTTATATTTTATATTATCAATTTATCTCTGTTTTACTATAAAACAAAAAATGTTAAAGTTTTTCTCAAAGAAAAAGAAGGGAAACTTTTTGATGACTTCATATTTCAATGCCGTAAAATTGTAGGTACCTTCAACAAGAACGCAGGGTAGATTAAAAATTCAAAGGCCCATATATTTAAAGTGATATTCGTTATATTTAGTAAGATACATATCCCTTAAGGAGAAATATTCGATATAGCCTATTTGGCATTGAAATTACCAGTTTTTTCTTGTGTTCTGTGTTGATATTTGCCACCATTCACTCTTAAGCAAGTTTTTCAATTGACTTTTGTTCGAAGTTTAGTGACTAAGTAATCGTTTTTCTAAATGATCTTCTAAACGCTCTCTTGGAGCCATATCGGGACAAAAGTATTACGCCTTTGGAGACTCTGGTAGGTAAAGCACATCTTCACATTAGCGGCAGTATGAAATATTGGAACTAAAAAACATTAATAATTTTCCTAATTCATTCCAATTTTAGGTGAATTAGTTCTTTGGAATGTTTAAAACCTCCGTCTAATTCATTATTTCCTCAATAAATTTCAAAATGCCCACACCTGGTGCCGACACACTTCCCCACAGCTTTATACTACCGAGGCCATGTTCAACCGTTTTTCTTGAGAACGAGTATTTTCAATCCTCTCTTTTGGAACGTGTATTTTAGGAAACACCTATTTTACACCAGCAACAAACAAAAACTATATGTGATTTCGTATAAAAAACTTAAAATTTAGAATTCAGATAATCTAACCTTTTGGCTATAATTTTGCTTCTATGGATTTATTATTCTACTGGTATTTTTCTACTGGTTGCAAAGTAAGTAATGCATAAATAAAATACTAGAAAATATGTTTTTAATATTCAGGTAGGTTTATGCCTTTTCTGAGAGGATAACCCAAAACCACTTCAACCGTATTAAAACATTTCATATATAAATGCAAACAGTGGCGGAAGAAATAATTGGGAGACAACAAAATGTTGGTTTTTTCTTTGTACAAAATTCTAAACTTCGAAGCAATTGTTTATTGAAGTACTTAAATAAATATTTCAAGCAATAGTACGAAAGCGCGCAAATAACTGCTTGTCATTCAAGTTCATAGAATTCTATTTGTCTTATTGCTGTCAATGGCTTCATTTTCGATGGAATATTGGCTGGCCAGAGAGCACTTTGACCATTTCCTGCAGCTCGGTGTCGTGAACAAAGTTATTAAATTGTTTGACACCCGTGTCACTTGGAGATCAATAAAAGCAAAGAAATTGCTGAGGGAGTTGAATTCGCAGCAGGCGTTACAGGCACAGTCAATAGTCCTATTGTAGCACTAACTAGGCAGAGAATTAGGCCGATAATGCGCGCAACACCTGCAACAGGTTCAGTTTAGTAGAAGAAGAACTTTACAAATAACGAAAAACGAACATTGGTGGATTTTCAATCAGGAATCAATTATTTGAGATTGCATCGCCTTAGTTGGTTATGTCTTCTGGATAGGACAGAATGCAATCTCTGCCACGAGGAGAATGAAGCCATTAGGAACATTCTATGGAATTACATTATGGTTTGCAATTCTTTTTTACTACTTTTTCAAATAAATCTGCCGTATAGCGATAATGGTGAATATAGGCTTCCAATGGCTTAAGAAACCCAGAAGCGTTTCATTGCACAGACGAGGAAGCTAGAGAACATAAAGCAATTTTGGAAATTCTCCTTTTGTTTCATCCAACACTGTATACAATAAATAGCAAAGTTTGCGACTGCCCTAAAGTAAGTTTAAACAACAAGACTTAGGAAAGTCGTAGCGAAAAACACTGGCCGTATAAAAACACTGGCAAGGGATAATAGATTTTAATGAAAAATTAATATATTACCATAGTTGTTAATAAAAAGTTGCCAAATAAAAAGTATTGAAATGAAGTAGTTTGCGAAATCCAGGAAACCAGCGCAAAAAAGTTTTGTTTTTGTAGTAGAAATTTTAATTGAAATTTTAATGTTTTTTGTGTTGCATTAGGAAATAAGTTATTTATGAGTAAAATTTAATTTTTAATTTCATCTAAAAAGGATTTTCAATTTTACTTTTTAATTTGAATATATAAGAACTAATCAAAAATAAGAAGCAATTAAGCAATAATCCAAAATACAGGATGTTTAAATAAAACATGTTTAAAGTTGGAAATTACCACATGGCCTTATAAGCCGTGTCTGCTGAAATAAGTAACATTTAATCAAAAATTAACGAAATTGAAGTCATAATAAATAGCAAACTGGTCATTACAACCCTTCAGTCAGGATTACGACCTAGTTTCTCACACCACTTATGTTGTATGACAGATTTTTTGTGATACTAAGATAAAAAGCTATTTTGAATTAACGTTAATAGATGTACACTAATAAGTACTAATATAAGTTCAGAAACATCTTTAGTTTCACAGTAGATAACTAATAATATAATAACAGATATACAAATAACTTAATAGCAGATTTATAATTGGGCAATTCACACGACTTTGTATCGTGTATGTTGTATCGAATACATTTGTTTGTTTCTGAACGCTCAATACTATGCTGTATTGTGTATCCCGTGGCATTCAAACAATTTGATAGCCCGAAACCAACACAACTTTTTAATAACATATGAAAACATATACATACAAATTTTTTTAATTACACCTTTTGATAGCACGAAACCAATAAAACTTCCAAAAACATATGAACAAAATTTGTATAAGTGTATCGGATTTTTATATGAAAAATATCAGCAACAATCATACTCTGTTGTATGTTCTTCCAACAATACAATGAATACAACGACACAACGGCTTGTGTGAATTGACCAAATATTACAATTTTTTACGAACAGATTTGCATTAATATCACGGTGCGACAGTCAAAATACACCCAGCTAACGACGTAGTGTACGTTGTGAGTTTAGTTGGGTAGAACTCAAAAATATTTTGTTTATATTTCTCGTACCCTCCAAATTTCTATTATTTGACGAAAACTGTTTTTTTAATCTTTTCACACAAAATTATTGATTACCCAAATGTTTTTAAAGCTATTTTCAAAATCTAAAGCTTTTTGAAAAGGGAAGAGACGAGTCTTTAAAACGGTATACATAAACATGTATTTCAATCTTAAATGTTATGAGTAAACTTGGAAAAAATTATTTTTTCTTATTTTTTCAAGTTTGGCCATTCTTAATTGCAAAATTTAATTAAAAATTATGAAATAAGTGGCGACATTCTTAAAGTGGATTCTCTTGTGAAGAGATTGACACTTCATTTGATCGAACAAAAATTACGGTAGTTATTATTTATTTATTTATTTATTATTAATAGCACAACAAGATAATAATCTTATAAATGAAAGTGCTATGGGAGTACATCAAAGAGGAAAAAGTAATAACAAATCGTTGATTATATGAGTAATGAATTGTTTGAAGTATAGTATAAATAAAAATGAATAAGAATAAGAACATGATTTAACCTCAGGAAGTAGCAATCGATACAAAAAAATTAGGATAAGAAAATGAGTATATGTAAAAAACTAGAAAGATACAAATATAAAGAAAAATACAAACAAAGAAATATATTTACATATAATGAGATACAATGAAACTTAAATAATAAATTAGAAAGATGAAAATAATTAATCACTAATAAAAATGAAGAGTAAAAATGTATAAAACAATCAAAATATGTTAAAAACTACTTAAACAGAATGTATAGCTCCTTTTGGAACTTAGTTGCATTGCCTATGTTCTGAATATAATTAGGCAGTGCATTCCAAAGACTGATGGTGTGTATAAAGAACTGTCGTTTCGACAAAAGAGTCCTATGCCTTAATTGGATAATTTTCCTACCGCGGTTGGATCTAGCAAATCTAATCCTGCTAAATAAGTATACTGGCTATTCGAAAGTAATAATCTTAGGGAGGAGAATTAGGCACTTAATATTTAATAGATTATCAAAATGTATCTGGTAAAAAAAATTGTGATATATGGTCCCGTCGTCCCTTAATAAATACATATCTGGCTATGTTATTATAAGCCAAGTTGAGTTTCCGCCTATCATCCGTATCACAGTTTGCGAAAATTTCCGATCCGTATAAAAGGACAGGAATCAAAAACGTTTTCGAAAGTTGCAAGCGTATAGCAAAAGGAGACAAATCTTAACTTTACCAACGATGACATTAATGTGGCTAGACCACGTTAGCCGACCATTAAAGATAACATCCAGATTAGATGCCGATTCAACAAAATCAATTTTATTCCCTCTGATAATAATATCCGGCACAACAAATGCTCTCTTAGACCTGGAGAGCAATAAACATTTAGATTTAGAGGGATTTATACAAAGTCCATTAGCACTAGCCCAGTTGTAAATTTTCCGTAGATCATCGTTGATTGTATCTAAACATAGTCGGACATTATCAATACAAGCGCTCCTATAAAGCTGAACGTCATCAGCGTACATATGTACGCTACAATTAGCCAAAACATCAGGTAGGTCGTTAATGTATATACAGAACAAAAGGGACCCTAAAATTGATCCCTGAGGAATACCTCTTCCAACGTGTACCGAATTCGAGATGTTGCCGTTTAGGTAAACTCGTTGTGATCTGTTAATGAGATAGGAACGTATAAAGCTACAAGCTGAATTAGAAAAATGAAAGAGGGTCTGTAGCTTCCTCAATAATATTCTGTGATCAACTGTATCAAAAGCCTTAGTGTGATCCAAAAGAACCAAAAACGCAATGTAATTTTCATCCAGCTTCAACCTAAGGTCATTAACTACTTTGACTAAAGCAGTAGTGCAGCTCCTAGCTTTCATAAATCCCGACTGCTTATCAGATAAAAAATTATTACTCGTGAGATAATCGTTCATTTGTCTAGCTATGAGGTTTTCCATAACTTTGGACAGGAACGGAAGAATGGCAATTGGCCTGAATTCATTGTTAGATTTAGAAATTGGGATGATTTTCGACTGTTTCCATTCATCAGGGAAAGAGGACATAGTTAAGGCTGAATTGAATACATGAGTAAAATACGGTAAAAGTCTAGGTGACAAAGCTTTTAAAAACAGAGGATCTAAGTCATCAGAACCAATCGCATTCGATTTAACAGAAGATAAGCATTCCAAAACAGCACAACGTAAACTAAAGGGGTTTTCTAGCGGAACAAAACAAAGTGTTTTCACACAAAAATTTAAAACCTGATTTTAGCATTAAAACCATAATCAGCTGATTTTGCGTTCACACTGCAAGTTTTATTAAAATTGGTTTTAAATTCATGACATTTATGACTGCGAGAAAAAATTTTATGAGCAATATGCCTTATTTCATCTTGATATATTTAGATTCTGACTTGCCTTTTGCAAAAGAAACTATATTCATTGTGACCAGAAACCACACACATTTCGATTAATAATTAAATATTTACAAGTTTTTAAAATTTTCATTGAAGAAATTAAAAATATTCCAAATTTTCCCTTTTTTAATACAAAATAAATGATTATTTACATTTATTTATTTATTTACAGTTGTTTTTGTTTTTATTTTGTTTTTATCAGCTGTTTTCAAGATTTCAGAGCTGGTAGCTCTGATTTAGTACATTTAGTACATCGAAATAAGGTTGTATTTCATAAAACCTACTTAAAACCAATTCAAAAAAGGTTTTATTTTTTGGTTGGTTAACACAATAATTTTGTATGGTAAAAACAGGTTTTATTTTTGGTTTTAATGTTAAAACCAACTTTTGCGTTAAAACCACTCGGTGTGAAAACACTATTACTGTCAGGGGTAGGAACATTAATATTAACAAATTTGTCATTGAGACCGTTTACATCGACATCAGGAGAAGTATTATGGCATTTTTGTCCAAATCCAATATCGCGGATTACCTTCTATTTAGCTCTATTATCTAATGCGGAAGCGAACTTCCTGTCATAAAACAATGTTTTTGCAATTTTAATGTGTTTGGTAACCTCACTACGAGCGGTTTTATGAACGGCTTTCAGATCATCCGTTCTGAACCTTTTTCATCGCCGATAGACAATGTCGCGCTTATCAATTAATGCTTTAATTTTAGCATTAAACCACGGTTGGTGTTTGGCTTTAACAAGTGTTGTTTTGACAGGAACACAACTGTCATATAGCATTACCCAGTGAGTAGATTTGATCCCAACAGATATCATCAACACTTCTGTCCAAAACTGTAAAATCGATACTTTTAAAATCACGGTATGTAATATACCTGTCCTCATGACTCGTAGACAGATTATAAGTTAAGAAGAGAAGATCATGATTGGAAAAGCAAGAGGCTCAAATTTGATCATATAACAGTACCTTAGTCATATCATTAACAAATACTAGATCGATTAGACTACTAGAAAAAGAATGGAAGTGAGTTGGCAAGGACACGTTCACAGGATTAAGATGGAGAGACAACATTGAATCAGATAGCGCATTATCTAGTAAGAGATTATTATTAAAGTCACCAATAATAATAATGTCATCATATTGAATAGAAATTTCCTCAAGAATAGAAATAGTATAGCAGTGGAATAATATATTTTATAAATGTCACCTTATCAAATGAATTTTCAGTTCAAAAATTTTCAATATTTTTGATGGGTCTTGTTTGTTAACGACAAAATGTGTCTACTTCACGTTTGGGCGACTACCAGAAGTTGGCTAATATTTGGGTTTTTCGCAAATATTATTATTTAGCTTTGCGCAAACATTGGCCAACTTCTGGTGGTCGCTCAAATGTGGAATTGACATATTTTCCAATAAACAAACAATCAAAAGTTTTGAACTGAAAGTTCATTTGAAAATAATATATATGAAAAATATAACACTACTATTATACTCTTTAAATAATAACTACAGTAATTTTTGTACGATTTGATCAAATGAAGTACCAATCTCTTCATAAGATAATGCACTTTCAGAATGTCATCACTTGTTTCATATTTATTAATTAAAGTTTGCTACTATGAGTCGACAAACTTGAAAAAATATGAAAAAAATTTGCCAAGTTTTACTTCATCAAACCTCATAGAATATTAAGTCGAATAATATATATATGTATACCGTTTTAAAGGGCCATCTCTACTCTTTCTAAGAAAGTTTAAATTTGTTACATTGGTTCAGAAATGTTTGTGTTTGTGTCAATAAATTTAAATTAAATTAAATTAATTAAATTTTCCAATTTTTAAGCAATTAAATTACTTGAAAATTTATTGTTTAAAATGACCCAGATTAGAAACATAAGACATGAATAGGAAGCTAAGTATTTTCTTAAAAGACTTATTTAATTACGAGGGTATTGAACACAAATTTTATTTAAGAAGATTATAAATTTACAATAAAAAAAGCTGTTATTTAAATATCAAATATTTTTCTTATATTTTTTACTTGTTTTTTTATTCTATTTTATGCGACAATTTAAAGTCGTTCCAGTTTTATTATTTTAAAATTTATTGTCTTGCTTGTGTCTATTGTTTCTTTTTTATTTAAACTTATAAAAAAATAAAGACTTATATTTCGTTTTTTAAATTTTGAGGAAACGAATACAAAAATCAATTGTGAATTCATGGCAATTTTTTGTACTTGCATAGAGAAACAAAAGAAAATCTACAACAATAAACAAGAAAACAGGTATTACAAACTAACTGTCACAGAATCTAATAATGTCGGAATTGGATTTGAAAACGACACAAAAATCAATTTGATGTCATACAATCCAAGATTATCGGTTTTGTTTTCGAACTTGAATAAGTGTTGGTTTTAGGTGTCACATTGTCGGTTTTGTTATTGAAAATAAAGCAAGAAGCTGTATGTTTGTTATATGAAATAAAAACAACTTTAATTTTACTTTATAAATAGCTTTTATTTTACCAGGTTTTTATAAGGTGTTGGCCATTTCGTCTCTGATTCTCTGACCTTCACTTTGCAGAGACGTGATTGATGACAAAATAACGTTGTCTTCACTATCAGATAATGATAAAGTCAGCTCGTCCTCTCATTGGTTTACATATTACAGGTCCTGCAAATGTTGTGCAGAGCACAGCAGGAATTTATAAATCTTACTGCCTTTTTCGGATGGTAGTGTAATGTACTCATTAAGCAACGGAATCGACTTTCCGACACTCCTACACTCCTATTCATATTCCTTTTCGATTAAAGTATAAATGCTCGTTAAAGCTGGGCCTTATTATCTTTATATGAGTCCCGTCTGTGCAGTCAATTATTGAAGGGATTTTAAATTTATTAAAGAAATAGTCCCTTGATCTTTGCTTATCGTTGGAGTTCATTTCCAGTTGCACCCATTGACGGCAAATAAACCGCTTCATAACTTTGAGCGCATCGTCTAAAATTGTAGAAACTGTGCTTCTACCCAGAGATATGCTAGAGGGATCTTAGAACGGGAAAGGTGTTCTTTTTCTGTGTCTAGGACCATACAAAAAGCATCTTTTTTCAACCGATAATATGCTATAAACCTGCAAAGCAGGTATATATGTGAATGTATAATATAACAAATATATGCCTCCGGCAACTCAGGTGGGTTGCTGCAATCTCGCAACATTTGTCTTTTCACCTTTTCTGCACTCTCTTCCTCTAACAACAAAAATGCGATAACAGCAGTACTCATTTTTTTATTTATTTATTTAAAAAGATTTGATTTTTTATTATTTTAATAAAAACGGCAATTTTTAATACGAACACTTTATATTATGTCAAAAAAATTCATAAATATTGTAAATAAATACACAAATGTAAACAACAGCTGGTTCGAACATCGGTTTTATTTCAATTGGAAAATAACAAAACCGACTTGGTTTTTTAACTCCACATGAATCCAACATTGGTTTTCAAAAACGACAAAAGGCGAAACCGACTTGGATTGTATGATACCCCGGTGTATCTACATTTATATGAATATACAACCACATTTGTACAGTATCACACAAAATGCATTTAAAGTTTTAGGATTTGTGGCAAAGTATTTAAAATCAGAAAATAAATATTTTCCACTTTTGGAAAAGAAATAAAGAAAAAATATAATAAAATAAAACATGAGCTTAAATTTTCAACTAGTTTGCAACATTCTTCTTGCATTGCAGATGTTCAGACCACATACATACATACGTACATACATAATTCGTCATTACGTGGCCTCACGTCTAATAAGCCACGTCTTTCTTAGCCCTCTCAATATTGTTACTCTTCCATAAGAGCTTGGCATAAAGAACGACTTCCAGATATTTAAACCTCTTCAATAAGGTAACAACATCGAAAGTATAGTTATCGGCCATAATTTCTGATACGATACGCCTCATGTCCCTTTTCAGCAACATATAATTCGTTTTGCTCTTATTTATTGCTAAACCCCTATTGATAGACTCCTGTTCAATAGCGCTAAAGCCAATAGTAACATCAATGTTTTCAGCGTACGCAAAGCAACTACAGGTAGGTAGGTAGGTAGGTAGAAGTGGCAGCCCTCGACACACTTAGGCCGCACACAGGGTCCATTTTGATACCAAAGTTTGACATTCTGCCCTATTCCAGGAACCACTCGGAGCTTCCGATGGAACGACTCAGACTGCCAATATCCTCCATGTAGTAGGCACCCAGGTGCCTTTTTCTCCTCCGACCAAGTACCGGACATGTGCACAATAGGTGAAGAACAGTCCCATTCTCCTCCTCATCTCCACAACTTCTGCAGAAATCATTCGCAAGCTGTCCAAGACCAATACGCCTCGCATTAATGTAATGGCCCGTAATAACTCCGATAACAGTGCTGAGCCTACTTCTTTGAAGTTTAAGCAGTGTCGCCGTGTGCCTCCTATCCAACCTTGACTCTGTTCTGCCCTTGTCCGAAGCTGCCCACCTACTGTTGACAAGATCTACGATTGAGTTGTCAATTATAAGCTTACAGGTACCCAAAGGGATCCCCAATGTAGAGAATTCATCAGAGAGTTCGATGGTCGTGCCCTACAGACTATTGTGGAAAATAATGTCATTGCGGTGTACTCTGCATGACTAAGTTGAAGAGGTCACATGATAAGGGATCGCCTTGTCTGAAACTATGCATGGCATCAAGGGGTTCAGAGAGGTTCATTCCTATGTGGATAGAGCTATGTATAGGAGTTAATCAACGTCATTTTGCATTGCAGGAATACCGACATTGGGGCAAATACACGATGTACGATGGTGGACTTACCAGATCTGAAGACGCACTGACAAGGTCCAATTAGCCTTAGCTATTAAAATTCTTATATATTCTACTGACTGCACTTGGATAATTTTCACTGATATTGTTTCTTCCTAATTTCCTCTATTTATACCAAAATTTAATAAAACTTTTTAAATTAATTAATAAATACGAAATGATTGATTTACCATTAAAATACCTGCATAAACTTAAATCACCTGAAAGTTTCGAATATCATTTTTCATTTCAATTCGAAGACGCACGTACAACGACGACAATAACAACAAAATAGTTGTCCACATGACAATATATCCAGGAAATGCGTTGTTTGTGCTTCGGTATATGAATGAATGTACGTGTGGTTAACGAATAGTAAGAGAGTGTTTATAGTGTGCCAGTTATAATTGAGGAAGTGGATTGAGTGGATTGCAAAGTATTACCGGAAATCTCTTGTATTCAAAAATGTGAAATGTTTCACAGATTCTACAGTAGTTGGGGAAAGCAAAATATCGAGTGTAGCGGTGTACAGTAAGACCCCGCTTAACGCTGTTTTGGTAGTATTGGGATTCCCCTAAATCGCACACTATATTGATACTTTTTGTATATGTGTGCAAATGAAACGACTATATAGCGACGGTGTATACTATGTATCTTTTTCAACGCTCTTTTATTAGCCTGTCCAGAACAGCGGTGCCATTTGCAAGTTTTCCGTTTTTTTTCAAGTTTTTTGAGATGTGAAAAAGTTTTCATTAAAATTGTTTTCCAACGAAACAAGTTTTTTCGAAAAATTTAAAATTTCAATAAATTCAACAATAACACGAAATATTGACATTTTTAAATAAAAGATTGTGTATTTTATTAGTCCCGGGCAAAAGTAGCAAAGAAACACCAATAGAGGGCACCGGTCTCCGGTGTTTCGTTTAAAAGTGTTGATACTTTTGTAGAAAACAATTTTTTTTTTGTAAAAAAGAAGTTTTTTCCCAGAAATGAAAAGTGGTTTGAGAAAATTACTGGCAACGCTGGTCCAGAATAAAGATTCCAACTTTATTTTCCGAAGTCGCAATCGCAGAACGAACGCTGTTTCGTTTAACGCTGGAACTTATTGGAACATATCCCCTGCGTTAAGCGCGGTATTACTGTACCCACTCAATGAAATGCATATATCGACAGAGATAAAAGAGAAAAACTAATACTACTTGCGTTCAACTACTATGTATTTGTACGTACGAAATGTTAATAAATTAAACTAACATTATGGTATATGAAATTATGTGCTCTTCGGGAGAAATCTAGAATACATGACCCTATTTTCCAACATTAAAATGCTTCATCATTGGTCCAAAACAAAATATAATTTTACCAAATTTTTTTAAATGATCTATGATGGCATGTCGCTGTTTATATTAAATTGTAAACGCCGTAGTCTAGTAGGTAGTGTGTTGGCTTATTAGACGTGAGACCACGTTTCAATAACCATGTCAGATTTCTCCAGCGACTTCCGCTCAGCAGATTTCAAGCTAAAACTCTGAGAGGAAATAAAATTGCCATGGAAGCTTGTGCCAGTTATGTATAAAAGCAACACACACAACATATGTGGTGTGCGAAACTAGGTTGTAATCCTGACTGAAGAGTTGTAATGACCAAATATGTATGTATGTGTGTTGTCGATTGCTACATCCGTCTATGTTGACCTGAAAAACAGACAAAATAAGCAACAAACTAATTTGACTCATGCAAATTCAACAAACATGTTGTTATCCACTGTCAAAGTTCAGAAGACCCTGAAAGAAGACTCTATGTGTGTATGAAGGAATTCAGTTTGAATTATATTACTTCTTTTAAGTGCGTGTTTAATTTTAAATGCACATGCACGGATCAGTATATATTCTTAAATTTTTTAGTATAGTTTTCTAGGTAGTCATCTGGTAATGTGCTCCTTAATAGCTTAACAACAGCCATTGCGTAAGTAACTTAAATTATACATTATTTCAATGTTTAAAATATGCCAAGACATGTTTTTTAATTTTTTATTAAATTTTTTATACAAACCCAGTATGGATTTAAGGACTAAACCTTACATGGGCCATTCTGTAACTACACACTTTATTGACATTAAAATTCAGTAGCAAGAACAGAAATAAATTAAATTAATTTATGCCAAGATTCACATTTAATTTAATTTAAAAGTAAAGAACGGAAGTTAAAAAATTCTAAAATACAAATGAGAACAACAGGATGTTGGAAATAAAGACGCAGTAAATACTGATAATGCTTGTAGGCACTCATGTCCGTATATACCACATGATGACAGAATCATTTCAAATGCAAAACCCACTGCCTCTCTCTCTATCACCAATCGGTGACAGACAAAGTGTTTAATGTTCATCTTCTTTTGTATTTTGTTGTTGTTAAAATCTTTTTAAATTGTGGTTTCTGCCGTTTAAGGCAAGTTTTAATGTAAAAAATTGTTTTGTTTTTGGCATTTCATTGGCATTACATTTTTCGTCTCGAATAATTGCTTTATCAGCGTGAAATTTATTTTTGCTTTGGTGTATAAGAAAAAACCATGAGATTTATCACAACTGTTTAATTACAGTTTTTATTTTCTAAATTTAAAATGTTGTTACGAAAATGAAAAATCTAAATACTGGCAAGCTTTTACATCGCTTAACATTAAAATTACAAACTATAGCTACAAAAACAAAACAATGTAGTAAACAAACAAATTCTTAGGTGTTACATTTGACAGGAAACTGACTCTCAAATCTCATATTAGGAAAATTAAGGCGAAGGCAAACATAAAATTGAATATAATTAGAATATTAAGATGCTCACAATTTGGATCTGATCCACAATTTTGATTATGCATCAACGATATATTTATCTGCAAACAAAACTAACTTGATCATTTTAGACCCCATCCAGAACACAGGAATAAGGCGCGCTTAGAACTAGTCCCGCATGTAGTCTTCAGTTATTATCATCATGTCCTCCTTTACACCTTCGGAGATTAAGATTTTTACTAAATTACAAACTAAAAATTCTTTCGATGCAAAATCATCCTCTCTATTCAATGATAGCTTATATTACGAAAATAGAAAACTTTAAGCAAAAACACCCAAGATCCTATCCATTCTACGTAAAAGCCGCAATAGAAATGTCCCAAGTAATCTCGAAATACATAATAGAGACAAATAGAGGGTTATCCATTTCGTGGTTTCAAAAGTAAACGTAAATAAAACACATATAAAATATTTTTTCATGATATTTCTTTTTTATTGTAAAGTTTGAACGTTGACATTATGTGTGAAACACTACATCATTTATATGTCCTCCACGTGAAGTGTTGCAAGCATTGATTCTTTTGAGGTAATTTTCGACCATTTTTTGACACATATTGGGCGGTATCTCAGTCAGAACTTGAAGAATGTTGGTTTTTAAGTGCTCAAGAGTTGAAGGTTTATCTGCATAAACACGGTTTTTCGCGTAGCCCCACAAAAAAAGTCTAATGGTGTCGAATCGCATGATCTTTCTGGCCAGTTGATATCGCCACGACGATATTACGCGACCAGGAAATGTCTCTTGCAATAAAGCCATATCCGCTCGAGTTGTGTGGCATGTGGCACCGTCTTGTAGAAACCACATATTCTCCAAGCCGTATTTTTCAATAGCAGGCAAAAAAAAGTCGGTTATCATATGTCCATAACGCTTCGAATTGACGGTGACAGTAGTTCCATCGTCGTTTTCGAAGAAGTAAGGTCCAATCACACCTTCGGACAAAAGAGCGCACCAAAGAGTAACTTTTTCTGGATGTAATGGCCTCTCTTCAATTACTTGAGGATTCTCTAAACCCAAAATACGACAATTTTGTTTATTAACATACCCAACGAGTGTGAAATGTGCTTCATCGCTGAAGAAAATTTTTTACGATACGTGGCTGTGGCAGAATTACCATTTTTGCAGTAGGTTTTGATAATTTTTATTTCTAAAAAAATGGTTTCACAACTTAGTTTGACAGATGTCGGATTCCAGTCCCATACTTTTGAAACCACGAAATGGATAGATATTATAGAGAATAGGAATAGGTGCTTTCCGACATTAGCATTGATTTCTCCCTTGCAATATGTAGTAAGCGCAATATGACATCTACTGAGATACAACGGAATTATCTTGAACTGATTAACACTACAAACTCAGACCATTATTATTTTTTAACAGATGGCTCTGTAATGAATGATAGTCCGGGATTTGCCGTTTATAGTAATTATACTATCATCATGAACCGCATTCCAGGCTGCTCTTCCATATACACGTCCGAATTACTTGCTATAAAAACTTGATGGGAAAGTCCTAATAATATCTGACAGTAAGAGCGCTCTAGAGGGATTAGAGAATCTTTTTAGTAGTAACATGATCGTGAATCAAATAAGAGAATCTCTTATGAAATTGCCGGAAAATACAATAAGTTTTTTGTGGATACCAAGCCATTAAATATAGCGAAAAATTCATTGAAAGAAATAGTATCGGCATTGAAGTCGCCATAATCTAGTAGGTAGTGTATTGGCTTATTAGACGCAAAAGCCTGGGTTCGAGCCCCAGGCCAGGCATCAAAGACAAAATTCAAAAAGTATTTTTTCGGCGGCTTCCTCTCAATAGATTTCTGGCAAAAACTCTGAGAGTAAATAAAAATTGCCATGAAAAGTTTCTCAATAAATTAAAATCTGTCGTTCGGAGTCGACTTTAAACTGTAGGTCCCACCACTCATGTATAAAATTAATACACACAACATAAGTGGTGTGAGAAACTAGGACGTTGTACAATGGGTCGATTCGACCTCCGGGTACTGTACTTGTCTTAATTGACAAGTACACGTCCTCTAACCTAAACTAACCTAACCTAATAGTATCGGCAAATTTCAAGTATCAACCATCAGATTATAAACAAAAGATTCGGAGATACGTAACTGATATTTGGAACAATGGTAGCCGATCTGAATTATATCGGATATACAAGAATATTAAACCTAAATTTAAGAGAACATCATTACCAAACTCTCATATTAAATTAAAAAGACTGAAAATTGTCCGCTGCTTATTCTCCCATAAACATATAATAGAGAAAACTCAACCTCCACTTTGTGGATGTGGCAATGATCTAAATGTTTTTCATATCTTTAATGAGTGTAATCTTTTACAATCAAAAAGAATAAAACACAAAATAGCCTATATATGTAGATACACTTACAAAAGAAAACAAATTAAATAACATTAAAAATTTGTTGATGGAAATTAATTTATATAACTCGATTTTAATCTAATTATAGCATTATTATATTATATAATTAAAATTTTTTCACACATTTATACATAACCTGTACCATATCATAAATAAAATATAATGGCCTATACAACCTTATAGTGTTGGGGCCTTTAATAGATAAATAATAATAATAATCGTACTGCTTAATGTAACAACAAACACCAGCTTCAAAAATGGTAAACAAGTAAACAAAAATGCACAAACAACTCTACAAGAATAAATGTAAACAACGATGTTTAGATATAGAGATAGAGATTACGAGAAGGCGAAGTCATGAACATTCTCCTTGAAGAACATTCATCAGACTATTTACTCTGTCATATAAAAGGCAAGGCAAAGCAAGCGACTGAGAGAGTAAAGTTCAGTAAGTCTTGTGTAAAGACGCGGTGTGGTTGAACTTCGAACTTTGAAGAGAATAATCGTGGTTTAAAGATCTCCGTTACGTAATCTAGTAATTGTTATTGTTTATGGTAAAGGTATAAACAGAGGAATAACAAAAAATGCAATTGTTGTTGTTTACATAAAGTTGTGAACGAACTCATATTTTAAAAGTTTTTAGAAGGAAAAAAACGTAACAATATGATTATTTTTAAAAAATTAACAAGAGATTTAAAATTATTTTTAAAGTTTAATAGAAGGTAAAGAACATAACATAACTTCTCACATCACTTATATTGTGTGTGTTAATTTTTAACGTCAATGGCGGAACCTACAGTTTTAAAGTCGACCCCGAACGAGAGGTTTGGTTGAGAAACTTTTCATGGCTATTTTATTAAATATCAGAGTTTTTGCCAGAAATCTGCTGAGAGGATCTCTAATTTAATACCCAAATATACTCTTTTAAGCAGTGCTTTAGTTTTTAGCTCAAAACTTTTATTTCCATTTCATTACTTTTTCTTTACGTTGAGGATCTATTTTTTTCTACAGCATATCATATCCTTTTAGTGTTTTCTACTCTTAAATATTTTCCATATATTTTTCTCTTTGCACAAAATGTTTAAAAGTCAGGTGCATCTTTTTTTTCTTTTCTTAGTTTAATGTTTGCGTTTACTAGATGACAGCATTTGCCAATGCAAAATGATGGCAACGAAATAAAAAGTTTAGAGATTCTTAAGTTTTTATGACAGGAAAATTTTTGAAAATTTGTACTCATCAGTAAGGCTTCGTAAAGCATAACATGCATGAGTAAGCTGTTTATGCATATATTCTGCATACTTAGTTTACGAACATAACAAAAACATAAAATATAGACGGAGCACTATCTTATTTTAGTCTATTTAAGAATATCTTCGAAATCTACAAGTAAAAGAACAAGGAGATAAAAGAAAAAAAAAACTTTCTAAATATTTGCAAACATAACTTCAACACCTTAGGTTAGGTTAGGTTAGAGGACGTGTACCTATCAGTCAAGACAGGTACAGTACCCGGAGGTCAGATTGACCCATTGTACAACGTCCTAAAGGAGGGAAGGATAGTGTAGGGGGTGGGATGAAAGGAGGGTATATGGGAAAGGGTGGGAAGCGGAGGAATCACACAGACCAGACACAACAAAAGGATGGGAGAGCGCGACTACACCGATGAAGTCCTAGTGTCTCAACCAGCCTAAACCACTAATGAATCTGTGGAGAGCCTTGATGTCGGCTCTCGACACAGAATTCAAAATCTCAAAGAAGGGCCTACCAAGGGTCCTCAACCTCAATCTACCAAGGGCTGGGCAGTTACAGAGGAGGTGTTCGATAGTCTCCAACTCCTCCTCATCGCAACACGCCCTGCAATAGTCCGGCTGGGATATATTCCACATCCCCGTCAGTGACCTAATCTCGCAGTGCCCCGTGATAAAACCGACAAACAACCTTAAGCTGGCCTTATTCAAGCCCAGCAGCCAACCTGTTCTCTTACTGTCTACAGCAGGCCATAGACACCTAGAAACAAAACAACCCGATCCGTTCCCCCAACGCCTCTGCTCTTTCTCCATGACCCATCCATTGATGAGGCCATAGAGGTGACAGATTGGGGGGTCAGGAACAACCATCAAATCGCCTACTGAAAGCGAATCTAGCCTAGCGAGGGCATCCGCCGTCTCATTGCCCGGTATTCCGCTATGTCCCAGAACCCAGCACAGACGGATACGGTTCGGTCCAAAAATCCTCAACGACTCCTTGCACTCGCGAACAAGCCGTGATTTGCACCAGACCGACGCAATGACCCTAAGGGCAGCCTGACTGTCAACGAAGATCATGTAAGATTCTAACTTCAACACCTTGGTGAAGTTAAGTAATTTATTACAACTTTTTTTAAATTCATGATTTAGATGACTGCTGTTTTACTAGTGGAACTGCTGAAAACCACTGAATTCATTAAAAAGGTGCAAAATGGAATGCGTCTGAAAAAAACCGGTCTACCTTGAACATACTGTTACGAAAAAGGAAATGGTGTTACATCGTTTAACATTAAAATGATAAACAAAAGCCACAAAAGCAAAACAATGAACATGTTTACATGATAAACAAGTAAACAAAAATATAATAAATAAAATAGGGTAAACAAGTAAACAAAAATGGAACAACAAACAATGTAAAGAAAATACAGAAACAACAATGAAGCAACGTTGTTTACACGAACATTCGACTTCAAGATCATTAATCAGACTGTTTACGTTGGAATATAAAAGGCAAGACAAAGCAGGCAACGGGGTCAGTAAAACTTCAGTCAGTCTTGTCTGAAGACGCGTTGCTTGTGAAGAGAATTTTAGTGTACACATGTATGCTGATGACGTTCAGCTTTATAGGGGCACTCGTATTGAGAATACCAAATTATGTGTAGACTCGATCAACTTTGATTTGCAGAAAATTGACAACTGGGCTCGGGCCAATGGACTTTGCATAAATCCCTCTAAATCTAAATGTTTATTGCTTTCTAGAACAAAGAGAGCATTTGTTGTGCCAGATATAATTATCATAGGAATAAAATCGACTTTGTTGAATCTGCAAACAAGCTGGGTATTATCTTTAATGGTTGGCTAACGTGGTCTAACAACATTAATGTTATCGTTGGTAAAGTTTACGGTATGCTTAAAAACTTACGGGCTGTTATAGACTGGACTCCCTTTTCCATACATATGCAACTGATTGAAACGTATTTGATTACTGAATTACGGATCTGAAATTTTCACAAACTGTGATACTGATGATAGGCAGAAACTCAACTTAGCTTATAATAATATAGCCAGATGTGTATTCATTAAGGGACTTCGTGGCCATATATCTCAATTTTGTTACCAAATATTTGGAATTAATTTTGATAATCTATTAAATATTAATTGCCTTATTCTCTTCCATAATATTATTACTTTATAACAGCCAATAAACTTCTCTAGAAGGATTAGATTTCCAAAGATCCAACGGCAGTAGGAAAATTATCCAGTATAGATATAAGACTCTTTTGTCTCAACGCCAGTTTTTTTATACATACCATTAGTGTTTGGAATACTTTACCTAATTACATTCAGAACATTGGCAATGCAATTAAGTTCAAAAAGGTGATGTTCAATTTGTTTAAGTAGTCTTTAGCATATATCGATTATTTTGTACATTTTTACTTTTTATTTTTATTAATGATTTTTTCATTTTTCTAATTTAGTCTGTAAAGTTCATTGTATCTCTATATACAGTGGACAGCAAATGCCTTATTACGGCAATATATTTTGACAAAAAAGTCACCACAGGCATACTAATCTTGCACAAAGTCCCGATATGACTCCAAAAGAGTATTTAGGAGATAATTTGAAAAAAGGTTACGTAATCGCTGAAACTCAAACAAAAGTCAACCGAAAAACTTGCTCATGGTGCCTTTAGAAAACACTAAACAAAACTTGTATATTCAATTCCAAATGGGTTAAATGGAGTGCTTGGCCTTAAGCGATATTTTACTAAATACAAGGGATAACATTTTCATGTGTTCGGCCTTTGAATTTTAAATTTACTCAGGGTTCTCTGTGGGGGTACCTATGGAGTCATCTGAAATTTTTCCTTATTTTTCTGTTTTTTACGAAAAACTTTAAAAAATTGTTTGTTTTATAATAAAACAAAAATAAATTAATAAAATAAATATAAAAACTATAATTTTTTATATAAACTTTTGGTTAAACTTCATGAAATACCTAAAATATTTTCCCGTCCACTGTATACGAGTATATATTTTTGTTTATATATTTGTTTATACTGTTTTTCCTTATTTATTTTTACATATCTACGCCTCCGTTCTATAACATTCTAAGTCGAAAAAGTGTGTTTTGAGTTATGAGCTCTCAAAGTTTTCACGCTATATACGACTATATGCGTATTCTAAGTAGATTTTTCCCTATAACTTCCAAACGGATCGGCGCATCTTGATCAAATTTTGACAGTATTTAAGTTAGAGAACGTAGAATTTAGAAAAGTGCACTTAGAACGTTATAGAATGGAGGCGTCGATATATTCGTTTCTTTTTTATCCTATTTTTTTGCATCGAGATTTTAACATGTTCATATGCATTTTTATTTCTACATTATTACAAGCATTTCTTTACTTACATTATCAATGATTTCTTATTACCTTTTTTTTTGCTGTACTGCCATATTATTATTTCATTTATATGATTAATATCTTGTTGTACAATGATCAATATTAAATAAATAAATTTATTTCTTATAAACATTAAATTTACTTCCGAATTTAATACGAAACGTTAAGCGATTTAAGTACATTGTAAAATTACAAAGTAACTCAAAAAATATTATGTATGTAAGTTCTTCTTTTAAAAGCTTTCTATCTTTAATATTCAATAAAACAAAATGTTTGTGGGATATCATCGAAAAATTTTATTCGTTTGAACGACCTCTTGGTGCTATTATGTATGAATGTGTAGGATACCTGCTACGATAAAGTTCAAAAGTCCCTGTTGGCAGATCGTATATAAAAAATTTCAATTATAATATAAAAAAATGTAACTGTGATCAATAAATAAGCACATACCTTTAAATGGTAAGCCAGTGTAGTGGTCAGCAGATTATTTGCGTTTAAAACCCTTATTAAGTAATTACGTATACCCGCTCTTAGTCACTCATTCTTGCTTGTTGCGCGGGTAGCATTAATATTTAATTTCGTGCTCACGCTGATAAATTGTTGAACATTAAGGTTATGTGTATGAAGTTTTTTTTTTAAGTGAAATGTAATTCTTTAAAGCATAATTACCTCCTCATAATTGAAACCACCACATTTGAAAAGATTTTACTGTAATATCAGCAATAAGTAATCAATTATATTACAGGAATTTAATAACAGTTCTTTTTATTTTTACACAGTGTGAATACAAAGCTTTCAAGCTGATTAATAGATTAAAATTTGTTTTAATCTTCTTAGATAGTATTGACAAGAGTGTAGGAACGCTTATCAAGTACTAGTTGAGGAGTTATGCTTCTGACAGCGGACTGTATTCAGGAATTCGTCAGGTGAACGGAATCAAAGGATGTCTCGAAGTTTGGAAGCAGTAATAAAAGCAAAAGGTTTTGGCTCCAAGTATTAAAACAGTGTCTTTTATCTAATTATGAGTTTGACATGAAATTCATTAATATTGTTACGGTTTTACCTTTTTAAAAACGTTTAAAATATGAGTTCGTTGATTGCAAACAAAATAAAAACAAATACGTGTTTAGTTCCAATTAAATTCTTTATTGTTCGCACTACTTTCATGTGCTACCTTTTACAACTTGATGAATCCAACAATAATTTGCTTGTTCGCTATTCTTCTCTGCTTACAACGGAGATCCGTTATACGACTGCTTACTACACACGTAACGCGTCTTTACACAAGACTGAGTCAATTCTTACTATTCGTTGCCAGGTTTTTCTTGCCTTTTTATATGCCAAAGTAATCAGTCTAAAGAATGTTCTCGAAGTCGAATGTTCGTGTGTTCGCCTTCTCGAGAACTCTGTAGCGACTTCATTGTTGTTTGTGTATTTTGTACATATTGCTTGTTGGTGCGTTCTCGCATACTTTTCTTTCGTACTGATTTTGTTGGTTTGCTTGTATCTAATTCGTTGCATTTGTTAGTGCAGTTTTTGTTTATCGTTTTAATGTTAAATGATGATACATCGTTTCCATTTTCGTAACAATATTGTTTTGCCTTTTTTGTTTTAAAAATATTATATTTTAAATAAAAAATGCTAAGTATTACAGACTGTTTAAAAAGCTTTTTTAATTATCAATAAATACGCCTCAAAATTTGTTTGAATTATTTCCAATGAAGTGGAAAAATCGGTGGAAAAATGAATTTGAAGAATCTCATAGCCAGTGTCCAATTATACGTTTGAGCCACTGTATATCCGCAAACAACCGTCTTTTGCTCAAGAAGCAAAATTTAATTTAACTGAATATTAGAGATAACCCACTTTTCTTGAGCTTATAGACTAGTGCTGAATGCCAGGTCAATTCGAATGCTTTTTAATGGCCAAGATGAGAAGAGAGACTTTTCTTCTTATTGTTCTTTATCATATTAACAATTCATTTGATTTATTGAGCGGTAGAGCATTCTGATCTAACACCTAACTCGCTGTCGCGAATAAGATTATGTATGTGAACATAAGCTTTTAATCTACCGAAAATAAATTTTTTGATTTATTGGAGTTATTTTGGGTTTTTTACCACTCTTTAAAATCTTTATGACTTTTGTCAGTTTAAACTGATCTCGAAAAAGAACATTTTTCATACAGAAGTTTCATACGATATCTAGTTAATCTAGAGCTTATTCGAAAACAAGTTTTAGCAATTAGAAATAAACCTAGAACACAATTTCAGAGACGTCCCTGGCCCAAATATAAAGATAACATCCTGATCAATCATTGGAGAATTAAAGAAACAAATAGCTATCCCCCTAAGCAATGCTGAATACTCAAGATGCTATTCACTGCTTTCGAAACTCACTACCGCGAAAATTTGCTTACATACCTAGTTAGTCATTACAACCCCTCAGTCAGGATTACGATCTTACTTTTCACAGGACATATGTATGTATGTTGTTTATGTTAATTTTATTATATATATATACTTCGAACGATACGTTTTTGAGAAACTTTTCACGGCAATTTTATTTACTCTCAGAGTTTTTGCCAGAAATCTGATGAGAGGATGAGGTTAGAGGACGTGTACTTGTCAATTCAGACAAGTACAGTACTCGGAGGTCGAATGGACCCATTGTACAAAAGAGAAGGAAGTCGCCTAAAAAATATTTTTCATATTTCATTTTGTTCGAGATGTCTGACCTTAGTTTTGAACAGTGGCCTTACGGTCTAATAAGCCAACACGCTACCTACTACTCTACGGCGACTACATGACTGAATGAAATGGATTATGTTGCCTGTGAGGACCGCTCTGATTTGCAGTTTATTACCACATACCTGTTGATTTATGAAAACACCACAAGAACGAATTAAACTGGGTCAAACTAAATGAATTCGGTAGCTAAATTACATCATCTCCATGTGAGATGACTATAAACTCAAATCGCTCATGCAGAATATCCAATGTGACATAAACTTTAAGGCACGTAGCGACGTTCAGTAGAAACGAAATGCCGTTGATGCTCATGATGGTAATCATACATCTATAGCGCTCGGCGCACCGTTGACACTGATGGCAAGATTGGATGCTTTTGGATCTCATGTGCATTGATATCGATCCAAATTTGCTGATTTTGTTTTTACACATACCCATTCATCCAGGAATGGGCCTTGTCGCCAGAGTTGATTCTGTAATTTGCCAAGTGAACAATGCGAAATTGACTGCTTTGGCTTCTCCTGCACACATTCACGTAGAAGGGCGATATTTTTTAAGACCAACATGCAAGAGATGAGTGCATTCCATTGTCATGGAATACAGGAAAGGAAAGAGGAGGTACTGTATGACTTTTTTTCGAGAATTGCATTTCAGTAATAATTCTCACTAACTTATTATATAGAATAGAGTACAAACCACAATTTAATAAATTTATTTTATAAAAAGGGACAATTAAAATTCAATAAAATTTTATAATAAATTGAAATTTTCTTCTTTCTTTATAAAGAATTTAAAGCAATTGAAATGAAACAAGTAAACACTGGAAAGAGTAGAAAATAATTTTCTGCTTGTTTTAGATTCAATTTTGAGAGCCATTAATTTTAAGATGCTAAAGAATATCTATTCAGAATTTAATTAAATGCCTTGAATACCTTGGATAGAATTTTTATTTTGGAAATTGTTAAAAAAATTAAAAAAAAATTTTTTTTTGGACTACCAGTCTGAAGGGTATCAATGACCTGCTTGGTTAAAGTCATTGCAAATGGAAATACAATACACATGGATAATAGAGAGACATTAAAAAGCAAATCTACATACGTACATATAATCCAGTTGGATTTTCTTGAAGCATAAAAAGGACAGTAGAAATCCAACGTGAGCTTACAGAAAAAAAACCCCGCTTGAAAAAGTTATTACTTCTACACAGAGAGTACACTTTTTTTTTTTTTGTGAAACCAGCACTCAGGGGATGGCCCCTCATGCAGTGCATTGTGCAGGTTTAGGAAAATATGTTATAGGAAGGTGGAAAGAGGGAGTGGTGTTTGTGGACATTTGATTTAAACCCAAGATGCGAACGGCAAGGAAACGAGTTGCTGCTAGGTGACAGTCTACAGCAATCGTCCCCAAGAAGCCCGCATCTTAAGGTTATTTGAGTTCAAATATTTAAATTTTTGCAGTTAAGTGTATGTAATAGGTATGTATGTATGTAATAGGTTATTTTTAATAAATAAATACTTCGTTTGATGGTGTTGTTGTTTTAAAAACTGTAGTTTGTTGTTATTGTCTTATTAATATTTAAATTATTGCGGTTAAGTATATGTAATAGGTATGTATGTATGTAATAGGTTATTTTAATAACTATTTCGTGGTTTTGATGGTGTTGTTGTTTATAAACTGTAATTCTTGACCGCGAAATTGTTATTGTTTTTGGTTTTGTTTTATTTTGATTTTGTTTTAATTTTGTTTTCTTTTTAATTTTTGCATTTTAGTATTCTTATGTTATTGTTTGTGGATTATTTTAAACTGTTCTGGTTTTCGTAAAAACAAAATGTAATAGGTATGTACGTTGTAATAGGTTATTTTTGATAAATATTTCGTTGGATGGTGTTGTTGTTTAACAACAAAAATAGACGGACGACACAAAATAGACGGACAGTGCAATTAAATCACCACACGACGGATGACAAAACACTACAATATTAAAATTTCCTTTTCGGCGCCCCACATAAAACAGTCTAACGGTGTCAAAATGGAGCTTCTTGCCGGAATAAAGCGATTGTGACATGAGAGGTGTGGAAAGTTGCAACTTCCTGTTGAAACCCAACGTCGTTCACATCAATACCATGAAGAGCGGGTACAAAAAAATCGGTTATCATGGTGCGATAGGCGTAGTGGATGCATTGTCTTCATTCTCAAAGAAATATGGGCCAATGACACCTCCGCCCAACAAGCCGCACCAAACAGTCACTCATGCGGCTTCTACTCTTAAACGAATTAAACTTATACCGAGATCTTTTCGCAAAATACGACATAAATAGGTGCGTGAAATGTTCAATTCTTGAGAACGATGGCGAATTGATGTTGATGGATTTTCCACAACTCGGAGAAACGAGTTTAGGGCCAAACCGGCTTATGGAAGAGGTTTTAAATTCTAGGATTCTATGGAGCCAATATAGGCAGAAAATGGCCTCCGAAGGTTGGAGGAACGAAGGCGAAATTTGAGTTAACATGATAAAGCTTTAAAGCTAACCAGCCCTCCTTGAAATAATACCTTACGGCAGTTCCGCTGGGGAGAGTGGTTGAACAATGTAGGGGGTTTAGTACCTAGGCACCAGTGATGGTGGATCGTGCACTCTTTTGCTGGAACAAAAGTGTCTTTCGAAAATTCCCACCTCCGACTCAGGACAAAAGAAAAAGCTTCGATATTTTCAGGTGTACGCACTATACGAGCACGCTCACGTCTTGACGCATCAACTATGAAAACAGTTTCACGAACTTTAGCAATATACTTGTGTATACCGGGCATTTTCTGTTGATATTTGACAACTCAAATATCAACATCGACAAAAAAACAATGTTGTTGAAACAACCAGCTGTTTTTTTACCAGCTGTCAAATGAATATTGAATAAGCAGCTAAACATATATTATTATGTCTGAACACATAAATATTGTACTCAATAAACCGAATATTGAGTCAATAAAAGTGCATATCTGAACATAGTATTATACAATTTATTGAGTCAATATTCGGTTTATTGAGTGCAATATTTTAAGTGTTCAGGCATAATAATAATACAGACATTATAATAATAACGTGGAGCTGACTTTAGTAAACAGATTTTTGTGTTTAATACCGTTATTAAAAGAATGTTCATTGTAATATATAAATGTATCGTTTAAATCTCTAATCTGCCATTTTCGGAAAGAAGAAAAATTCGTAAGAGACGAGAGGCAGTTTGATGTCAAATATACGACTTTATTTTTTAGCAAAAATGTACGTTTTATCCTTGTGTAAACCACAAAACTAATTGTTTTTAGATTAGGTTAGGTGGCGGACCCTCTTTACGGAAGAAGACCCTCTTAGGCTAGTATTTAGAGACTTTTTGATACAACAATTAATTCAAATCAGAGGTCAACAATTTCCAAGAGAAAACCATCCGGAGAACAAAATAAATCTTGCTATTGCAGCAAACATAATATAGAGAGTGCTCGGGAAATGATGTCAGAAAATGAGAGGCCAGAAACGTTCGTCGCTTCATGACAAATACAGTGCACTCACGCATTAGGTAAAATAAAGTCTCTGTCTCTTCCTTAGACCCACAACTCCCGCAAAAGTCATTAGTTGGAATGGCGAATCTATCGACATGCCTACCAAAAGGACAGTGGCTGTAATACGATTTAAAGCACAGTCTGGCAAAACTCCACATACCTTCTTGCTGCCAACAAGATTAAGCCTCCCCGTTAAACAAATGGACAATATCCATTACCAGCCTTGTACCGGCTCTGCCCAACTCATCAGCAATGCAATTACCAACGTGTGCCGGAGTCCATATAAGATTCTCCAGACATCCAAAAAGATAGTTTAATACCATAATACTTAATAAATATATCGTTGAGCCATCACTGTAAACCTCAAGTGTCCCCTTAGGAGGTGCCTTCAGGCCAGAAGTATAGAAGTTGTAATTCTAAAATCGAATGTTCGTTTCAGGAAATTGTAAGGAATCAACCCTTGTATGTCTATGTCTTCCCAGAAAAACAGATGTTTAGATGGGGCCAGTATTTGACTGCATTGAGTCTACTTTTTCTTTCCTTCTTTGGCTTCTTCTTCTCAGCAGATTTCTGACAAAAACTATGAGAGTAAATAAAATTGTCATGAAAAGTTTCTCAAATATCTTTCGGGGCAACTTTAAACTGTAGGTCCTCCCGCTTAGGAATAAAACTAACACACACAATATAAGTATTATATAATTTGTGGTTGACATTGGGAGGAATAAACCATTAAGACCCGTTTCAGTACATTATGTGAATGGTGGCGATTAAAATTATGTCATCTAATGCATTGTAGATTTCCTAACGTGGTAGCGTCAAGGTCTTTTTATGTCTGCTAGCTTCACAATCTGATTGTGAAATTTATTACAAGTTTGATCTTTGTTTTGTTCTTCTCTTGTAAATTTCTACGTATTTTTAGTAGGATGATGTTTACCGTATGATGTGTATATTTTGTTTTTGTCTGTTTGTCTTGCATTCTTATTTATGTTTGGTTTATTTCTAGCAGTGTAACGATATAATCCAACTATGAGCTGAAAGATACAGAAATCAGGACAAATTCGATTATAAAATCTGTTCAGAGCAGCTGAATCTGTTAAACTACCCAAATAATGTAATACTTATATAGCCTGAATAATGACTATAAATACAGACGCAATGCGAAATCGATATCAGAGTGCATATATTATTTGTTGACGGTAAAGCAGTTACTACGTCCATAGATAATGTTCCCCATCCTAGATTGTTCAAAAGCATCTGTTGTCTCTGGAGCTAACATTCAACAGTTAATCTCATGTGGATTCGTCCTATTGAACAATCAGTTCATTCTGTTATTGGACGTTTTTGCGCTAGTTTTACTCTCCTTGAATCAACAAAACAAATTGGTGGGCAACAAGCAGTCGTTACTATGAATTCTAAAAAATGAATTAACTAAACACAGATAACATTGTGACTCTAAAGAAATTAATAAATATTCTTTTCAAAAGTATATAGTTTTCAGTTCTTCTGTTTTACAATTATATCAAATACTTCGTATTTGCACACGTTTAATATTTTCTTAATATTTTTGTGAAGGTAATTAATATTTTGGATTTCCATTTTGCATTCTTAACACGTACGAAATAATAATGAACTATAATTCCTCCTGAAAAGTTTACAAGAATCCTAAAATAAACGTGTGTTTATTTATATAAGAGTGTTCTTATAAGGATATAAAGTTCACCACAAACAATTTATTAAACATATCTCCCTATTAAACATATTGTTACGTTTTGTAGCCTTTGGAAAATGTTTAAAATATGAGCTCGTAGATTGCCAATAAAATAAAAATAAATTTGTGTTTAGTTTTAATTTAATTCTTTATTGTTTGCACAATTCTGTGAGCCAACTTGACGTAAACAACAACAATTGATTTGATTGCTTTGTCTGATGAATGTGCTTGAAGCGAATGTTCGTGGCTTCGCCTTCTCGAGATCTCTATAAATGTAAACATCGGTGTTTCATTATTGTTGTTTGTGTATTTTGTTTACATTTATTCTTGTAGTGTTTGTTGGTATATTTTTGTTTACTTGTTTATCACTTTTTTATACTGGTGGTTATTGGTATATTGCGCAGTGCCTTAATTTTTAAACAAATTCATTGTTTTTTTTTTGTTTTTGTACCAGTATCTAGATTTTTCCATTTTCGTAACACAATTATGGCCTAGAGTGTGTAAAGGTTGCATATAAGTTAAGCTGGAGGATTATTTTAAAGGTATAAAATATTCGGGGGTCTAATTCTAGCAGTCGTGATCGGAATTGCGTTCAAATAGAAAATAATTTCGGTAACGAGAAATTTTCTGATGATGTTACTCGATACGAAACGAATCGATTTGTTGCTTAGGTGTTGTGAAACGAATTAATTATTTCGTTTTACAGCACTGACTGAAATGAAAAATTTTAAATAAAAAACATATGTTTTCCTACAAAAATAAAAGAATTTTAATTAATCCAAGGAAGAAAAGTTTTATCAAGATTGTAATATTTCGTATGGATAATATATTTTGGTTTCACTTCATTTATTATTAGCTGGGGCTGAAGTTTCTTCTGCAGTATCATCTTCAAATTCTATAAAAGAAGATATGGTAGATTTCATTTTGTCTTCTTCATAAGCCGATAAACAGCAGGGACATACGTCAGGAATACTATTTTTGGTGAAGTTGTTGAAGCTTTTGGGCTGCCTTCTGATGTTTTTGAGGACTCAAAATTTGGACCTTTTTTAGACCCTCAACAGAATTTTAAACTAAACAAGAGTTTGTTAAACTACCTTGCGCCACATTTTTGCATCTTTGATTGGTGAGCCGGAAGCATTGAGCTTAGATGTGAGCTGTTCCCATAGCTGATTAGCTCTTGCCTTTCCCCGAGAAGTATTTGGTATAATACTCTTTGCCAATTCTGAATGCTTAATCATGAAATTTCATGAATTTCCTTATGGGTGTAATTAATTTTTGAAAGTTTTGACCTACAAGTACTGGAATTAATTTTTAGTACATATGTTCAGAATGGTAATCGTTGAGCCCAATATGGAGATTCTGTGATGATGAAAATAAGTCATCAGAACATATTCTTGAAACCAGTGATTAAGACATCGCAGAATGAAACACGAGAGTGTATATCGGTAGTTGGGCTGGAATTTCTTCTCGCTGACACTGAGCAGCATCTTGTATTCTGTCAGGGAAATAGGTTTCGAGAAGACATTGCAGAGACACTCTTTTATAGATTTAAGGTGAGGCAATAAACCCAATGATCAACAATAATAATGAAATACTGGCTGCTGAGTTATAAGAGGGCTCATCATTTCTCTGTCATTTCATGTCGCACAAGCTTTCTGTAGCATATTATTGATTGTGTGTTAGTCATTCATCATTGTGCACTATTGCAATTATTGACTCAGAGTTTACTCCGTATATATAAATGAGTTCCTCTAAGGTTTTCAGTTAAAAACGAGGAGAATCTTATCGGTCTGTAGTCTTTTGTTGTCATGTGGCTCGCTTTCATCGGCTTGGGAATGAAAACTATCCTCACCTCTTTCCACCCAAAATCCACTTGATGCTGGAATTGATACCGTCTGTCGCCTGTCCGTTGCTATTGGGTAAATGCCATACGTTCCCGGAGGTTAACTTTTGCTTTAAACGTAGCGAAATGATCATCGAGAACAATGTACCTAATGAACGCTCCACAGATGCTGCTACCAATGAAAATATCAACAAAGAACAAAATCTGGATATTTTAAAATTATTGCTTCAAGTGCTATAAAACCATATAAACAAATTTGAATTCATTTTTTATCAGCCTAAGGTGGCCATAAACTAGATTTGTTTTATTCTTTTTCTTCCTTAAGGAAGATCTCATGAAACGTTTTCTCCGTCTATTATTACTGCTTTCATACTGTTTCATCTGTGCAGTAGATCAGTAGGTTATCGGACGATAAAACTTCCCCCATTAAGTGTTAGTCTTTCTTAAAAATCAACGCTGTCTGACTTTAAATTGTTCGATTGACTTAGCATTTATGTTACAATGGGTCAATTCGACCTCCGGGTTCTGTACTTGTCTTAATTGACAAGTACACGTCTTCTAACCTAACCTAGCATTTATGTTAATGTTAACGTTAAGGCACAATTTTAAAAAAATCAAGGACACCAAAGAAGTATTTGATCTGATAACGGTAATGAAGGATTTTAAAATATTTTTTTACAACAGTCCATGAGGAATTCTTTCAAATTCAAGTTAATAAATTAAAATGTTTTTTTTAATACTAAGAAGGGCAAACGAAAAATTTATTTACAACGAATTGAAATTGGAGCAATTTATCAGTGCGATGAAGATGCATATCCATATCACTGAATTTCTGAATGGTCCCCTCGCAAGGCAATTCATGTGTGAATTATGGTCTATTTTGTTTTCGGCTGAAGAGAATGCTGCTGTCATACCAAATGATTCTATGGAACCGAAGGAAGATAAAATTATAAAGAAAGTAATACAAACTAAACATCAAAACGGATACGAACGATCTAAATCTAGTGCACATTCTCGATCTAGAAAACAAGGTAACATGGTGAATGGCGCAAAACAACCACTAGTACCACCTACCACTCTCACTTCCACCCATAAACCACATGGACACGTCGACATTGAAAATGATGTGAAACTAATTGAAAATAATATTAAGGAACGGGAAAAACATGGTGAATCTGCATCGCTTTCTCGGTCCACTAATAGCCGAAACTGCAGTAGCACAGAAGCAGAACAGAAGCAACACTTAACCACCAGCACTTTAAGCACAAAGAAACAACAGCCAGATAAGGAAAATAATAAAAATTCAATCAACATTGAAAATCAAGTAACTAAACTGGACAAGTTTGTATCAAATGATAATAAAATTGATAAAAACAAGTCACAACGTAAGCTTTCTAGAGATTTTCCTTCACAATCCCATGATAAAGAACGTATGCATAGTTCAAGATCCACTTCAGATATGAAATCACGTTCTAAGTATGTAGAACATCTACCAAAAGCATTAAGGGCTACTGGTGCTATCAACAGTGAACAACCAAAAAGTCAGAGTTGTGAACATGGTAACGATCATGGTAGAGGTGTGGTGACATTTGGTTTAAATGGCGCAGACTTTGTGACTTTTTCACAAAGAGACAGAGAATGTTAGTTCACAAGAACAACATCCGTCTACACCAGTTCGAAAATTTTTTTTTTTTGGAATAAAACTCCTGAAAAGGAAACAATTCTGTTCTCAAAAAAATTCATATATCCTGATGAAAAAATATTACCAACGTCGTTGAAGAAACAGTAAACACCACTTTGCCTTCACATACGAAATCATTTACAAAAATTAAGTGATAGTGGTGATAACAACAGCAAACATTCAGAAATTCAGGGTTGTGAACGTGGTAACGATGATGGTACAGAAGCGGTTACATACGGTTTAGGCGGTTTCGCAAACATTTGTATGCATTTCCACCAAAAGAAAGACGCAAATCAATATCCTTCAGCACCCTTTAGAGAATTTTTATCACAACATTGTGCAGAAATGGACGAATTTTTGTGTCAATGGAATGAAGCACCCGATAAACAAACAATTCTACTGTCAAGCAAAGTTGTATATCCCGATACAATTAAAAGTGAAAAACAATCCCCGACCACTTTCGCGTCACATAGGATATCATGTTCTAAGCCGGCAGAAAATCCACCACAGAGATTAAGTGCTAGTGATGCTAGCAACAGTGAACATCCAGAAAGTCAGAGCTTAGCACGTGGTTGCGATGATGATTCCCGAATGAATACGTCCGGCCTAAACGGTTTCGCAAACATTTATAAGAATTCACCCCGACAGTGTAGTCAAGACATAAACGCTGATTTACAGAATCAATGTCCTCGTACACTATTTCGAGAATTTTTGTTGGAACAATGTACAGAAATAGACGAATTTTTAACGTTCAGAACACGACCAGACGATTTTAAAATACCTAAAACACCAGAGAAACTGAAAAATATTATCGTCTGTGCTGAAGGTCAAGTTGCCACCATTGTGTTGTCGCCTCCATCTGTCTCAACATCAGATCAAAAAGTAAAAAAATCTGATGAGGCCGTCAAATCAATAGCCGAGATGAAAGCTGCCACTAAACGTTCACACTCGACAATGATTAATGAGAGCAAAAAGTCGAAAAATAATTCCACCAATAAGGATGAACAAAAGCCAACTAAGAAGAACCAAACAAAGGCAAAGAAATCTTCATTGAAAGAAGTTCAGACAAAGACTCCTCAAGGAAGCCAGAAGCTGAATCAAGTAAAAAGAAAACCCACAAGAAGTACAGCAAAGCAATGAGAGAACGTATGCTGGAACTGTTTGGTAGTTGTAGTAGCGATGAAGAAGAATGCCGTGTAGATGAACACCCTTCGAAGAAGTCAGAAGCTGAATCAAAAGAAAATGACGCCCACAAGCAGACCACCAGCGTAATTAACAAACTTGAGTTGGACCTTTTTGTCAGCATCAGTAGCGATGAAGAAGAATGCAGTTCAGTACAGCCTTCTGCGAGAAATTCAGAAACTGTAAAGAATAACCACAACACAGAAATGAGCACCCTGAGGCTGATCTTTCTATCAGTAGCGATGAAGAAGTTGTCTGAAATATATTCGACAAAGAAGACTTAGTTTCTAAAACAGTACATGGTATGGGAAGACGTTCACGAAAAGTCTAATATTAGAAAAAAAAAATATTTATTACTTGTAGTCATAATTTGTATAAGTTTTGTATTAAATATCATGACAATGTTTTTAATTTTTATTAAAAATTGATGTAAAAAATGAATAATTTTGTAAGTTTAAGTTTAAATTATAATAAATTCAATATAAAATTATTTTCTTATTCAATTTAATTCTTCAATTCTTTATTTGTAATCAATTTTAAATGTAATATTAAGCAAATCATCATAGAAATCGTAATTAAAATAAAATTTAAGCAAAAAATGTATTCAATGCTTTAATTTAATTATTGGAGTAAAGGGAGGGGAAAGTTTATTTGAAATATTCTTCCACTCACAATTAAAAGTTCTTTGTTTCAATGGACGTCACTGAGTCTAGCATTCACATGAGAAATCATTGTTTACTTGGCCTTAAATATTAAATTACTTTGTTGTATGCTGCCGGTACTTATATTATATAAATATGTACTCCATTAAATAACTCATTTTTTTATTTATCTGAAACAATATTCAAAATTTTAAGAAAGTAATTACAACTTACCGGAAATCAGTAACGGACTACTTTAGGAATTATTTAAAGTATTATTCATTTTGTATCAGTTCGCTTTCAATTGAAATAGAATTTAAACTTTTAATTTAAGCAAACAATTTAAAAATATTTAACAATTATTTTGATACGAATTATTATTAAATTTGTTGAAAAGAATTCTCTTAATTTTAATTTGAAAAAGTTCTTCATTTTTACTCCTTTTCTTTCGAGTTTATTTAAAATAGAACGGCTGGTTTGTACTTTTTACTTGCGTTATAGTGTGTTACAGATGTACGATATGTTAAGTCCAGATTAGGTTAGGTTAACGGGTACCTAGCCGTGGTCCATTGTGTTACCAAGTATGAGGTAAGTCCCTTTGTCATGATCCTTTAATGGGGAATCCGAACCACACCAAGCTTTGTACACCGCCAAAGGTTAAGTAAGACAAAAACAGGAGTTTTAAGCAAAGCCTGTGCAAAACTGCAGCTTTTGCATCGCTGTAAACCAAAATGTGTGTCATCTACACAACCTATTACTAATTCAACATATTACAAAATTCCACTATTACAAACCTCCTGGAATCTTATATTTTGTTGTGAATGCGTTACATTGATATGAGTTTTGAGGTTCGAATTTAATAAGTTCCGGGCAGAGTTTAGCCTCCAATTCTTTTATAAAGTTGTTTACATATTTCCACACTGTGGTCTGGCACATGCCTACCAAATAGTCATTTCCAACAATGTATTGGAAACTTCCCCCAGCTAAAAGCGAAAGTGTAGCTGTAAGTTGGAGTTTTGGTGGCACTGCGGTTGACGTGTAAGTTGATAAGGTGATCTGAGACAACATAAAATTGAACGCTTCCTTCGTCAATCTAAATCGTTTTCGAAACCTAGAAGTATGGATTTTTACAAGAAATATTCTTAAAAGTAATTTATTTCTTTCATACGCATTATCGGGCAATGATAAAGGATTACTTTTGCTTATCATTATTCTTCTGGTACGCATGACATGGCCGTCGTCTTCTTTATCTGATGAAGATAAATAAAATAAAAACAAAGGATCCATTTTGCTAGAAGACAAAATCAATTTATATAAGAAATCTTTAAGTTTTTAAAAATTTTACTTTTTTACTTACCATTATTTATTTTTACATTTGTTTACATATGTACCATGTACAAATGTACCATGTACAAATCATGTGTTTGTCTTCTATTACTAAACAAAAAGTCTTTTACAATCTTTTTGCAAATTTCGATTCGATAGCTACCGAATGCCGTAATTTGGTTATTCGATTTGTTATTTGCCGCGATTTTGGCCCAGGAGTTATGCGAAAAGCCTGTACAAAACTGCTGCTTACCGAAAAACTCATCACGAATGCAATGAAAAATGCACATAAATGTACGCCAGACATTTTCAAAAAGAATTTGAGGCGACATATTGCACGCATGAGATTTTATTAATTTATGCAGATGAAGATGAAGAAACAGCAACAGAGAGAACAAACCAAACAAGGGGAACTACAACAACATCCGGCTGATAGCAATAGTAATGATAACATTAACATGGAAGACATTCAACCGATTGATGAAGATGTACATATGTATGTATATGCATGGGAGTGATATTTCGTTCCCGTCATCTTTTAAGTAAATTTCTATATTCTTTAGGGCCCAAATCGCGGCACTCGTGATCGAATGAGCATTCGTATCGAGCAAAATTTCGTTTCGTATCGAATAACCAAATTAAGGCATTCGAACCTCAAAACTCATAAAATGCAATGAAAATTGCATTTGAACGCATTCACAACAAAATATAAAATTGCAGGAGGTTTGTAATAGTGTAATTTTGTAATATGTTGAAATAGTGTTTAAAATGACTATTAATAGTAATAGGTTGTGTAGATGGCACACATTTTGGTTTACAGAGACCATCCAGTAATGAGCATATGTTTTTTAACCGAAAAGGATTCTATAGCCTTAACTCTATGGTGGTATATTTTCATATTTTTATTAAATCTTACAATATGATAAATTTATATGTAGATATGTAGGCTTGCCAGACGTACTGTTTTCAGCAGTACGCGTACTTTTTTAGTTTTTGTACTTTTAACTGCATAACCCCTAAAGAAGTACGCAAATGTACTTCTTTTTAGTATCTGTACTTCTTTTTGTACTTTTTTCTACCTTTTTTGTACTTTCACCATAATTTTATAGAGGTAAACATGTCCATTCAAAAAAACAAAACATTGATTAAGGCTTATTTTTTATCGCAAGATTGTTGTTCCCCTGTTTTATGCCAATTTTTCGAAAATTAAAATTCTGAAGCATACCTCGGTTTTGTCCATAATATAAGAAATATAATAATATCTGCTATTAAAAAGTTAGAAGAAAATAATAGCCTTGTAATAATTGATATGTTACAAATAATAAAACAGATAAACGACAAATTTGAACAACAGCAGGATGAAAAATTCTATGGGTTTTTAGTCGAACGTATATGTAGCAGTTGCAATTTTTAAAAAACGCGCAGTTTAGTTTTATCGAATATAAGTACTTTATATAAAAGGTCTTTTCAATTTAGAAAATAAAAACTATGAAAAACTTTCAATTTTCCATCTTAATTCAAACACTTCTTTTCATGAATTTGTGGAAATAATTAAATTATTTTCAATCAAAAATATTGATTTCGATCAACTTTTTGATGAATTTATGTCATTAAAAACATTTGCTGAAAACATTGAAAAAGAAAATTCTGCAGAAGAAAAATGGAAAGAATTCTTAAATAGTGAATCATTTCCTAATTTTGAAAAGATTTGTTGCTTCGTCTTTCAATTCATCATTCTAATGCAGCCAGTGAACGAATTTTTAGTTTAATTTTTAATTTTTGGTGGAAGGAATTAATAGAAAATTTGGAAGCGAGTTAATAATAAAAACAAACTGAATACAGTTGTACTGAGTTTTTGAAATTTTTAAAAACCGAAAATGGTGAAAATGAAATTGTTAATCAAATACAAAAGAGTGATAAATATTTATAATTTATTTACATGTATCAGCTAATTTTAAAATCAATAATTTTCAAAAATTAAAAATGTATATATGTATGTATGTACTCTTATCAAAGTATACCATTAAAATTATATTTTTTAAATTAATTGTGAAGTATTAAACAATGAAAATTTGTTTTTGAGTTTTTATTCAGATAAATTAAAAATCCAATACTATTATAATATAATTACATTGATTTTAGTCTAGTCTGAAATATATATAAATTCTATAGATTTAAAATCATAAAAACTGATTTAAATTAAATTAAATTTTGAGTTCATTTTTTATATTAAATACAAATAGTTATGATCTCTTTTTTATGTTCTTCATTGTTACTGTTGTGAACTATTTTTTGTTAGTTTTCTTTTATTGAATTAAATAAATATTGAAAATAAACAATTGTACTTCTTTTTAGTTTTAGTTTTAATTTAATTTAATTCTTTATTGTTTGCACAATTCTGTGAGCCAACTTGACGTAAACAACAACAATTGATTTGATTGCTTTGTCTGATGAATGTGCTTGAAGCGAATGTTCGTGGCTTCGCCTTCTCGAGATCTCTATAAATGTAAACATCGGTGTTTCATTATTGTTGTTTGTGTATTTTGTTTACATTTATTCTTGTAGTGTTTGTTGGTATATTTTTGTTTACTTGTTTATCACTTTTTTATACTGGTGGTTATTGGTATATTGCGCAGTGCCTTAATTTTTAAACAAATTCATTGTTTTTTTTTTGTTTTTGTACCAGTATCTAGATTTTTCCATTTTCGTAACACAATTATGGCCTAGAGTGTGTAAAGGTTGCATATAAGTTAAGCTGGAGGATTATTTTAAAGGTATAAAATATTCGGGGGTCTAATTCTAGCAGTCGTGATCGGAATTGCGTTCAAATAGAAAATAATTTCGGTAACGAGAAATTTTCTGATGATGTTACTCGATACGAAACGAATCGATTTGTTGCTTAGGTGTTGTGAAACGAATTAATTATTTCGTTTTACAGCACTGACTGAAATGAAAAATTTTAAATAAAAAACATATGTTTTCCTACAAAAATAAAAGAATTTTAATTAATCCAAGGAAGAAAAGTTTTATCAAGATTGTAATATTTCGTATGGATAATATATTTTGGTTTCACTTCATTTATTATTAGCTGGGGCTGAAGTTTCTTCTGCAGTATCATCTTCAAATTCTATAAAAGAAGATATGGTAGATTTCATTTTGTCTTCTTCATAAGCCGATAAACAGCAGGGACATACGTCAGGAATACTATTTTTGGTGAAGTTGTTGAAGCTTTTGGGCTGCCTTCTGATGTTTTTGAGGACTCAAAATTTGGACCTTTTTTAGACCCTCAACAGAATTTTAAACTAAACAAGAGTTTGTTAAACTACCTTGCGCCACATTTTTGCATCTTTGATTGGTGAGCCGGAAGCATTGAGCTTAGATGTGAGCTGTTCCCATAGCTGATTAGCTCTTGCCTTTCCCCGAGAAGTATTTGGTATAATACTCTTTGCCAATTCTGAATGCTTAATCATGAAATTTCATGAATTTCCTTATGGGTGTAATTAATTTTTGAAAGTTTTGACCTACAAGTACTGGAATTAATTTTTAGTACATATGTTCAGAATGGTAATCGTTGAGCCCAATATGGAGATTCTGTGATGATGAAAATAAGTCATCAGAACATATTCTTGAAACCAGTGATTAAGACATCGCAGAATGAAACACGAGAGTGTATATCGGTAGTTGGGCTGGAATTTCTTCTCGCTGACACTGAGCAGCATCTTGTATTCTGTCAGGGAAATAGGTTTCGAGAAGACATTGCAGAGACACTCTTTTATAGATTTAAGGTGAGGCAATAAACCCAATGATCAACAATAATAATGAAATACTGGCTGCTGAGTTATAAGAGGGCTCATCATTTCTCTGTCATTTCATGTCGCACAAGCTTTCTGTAGCATATTATTGATTGTGTGTTAGTCATTCATCATTGTGCACTATTGCAATTATTGACTCAGAGTTTACTCCGTATATATAAATGAGTTCCTCTAAGGTTTTCAGTTAAAAACGAGGAGAATCTTATCGGTCTGTAGTCTTTTGTTGTCATGTGGCTCGCTTTCATCGGCTTGGGAATGAAAACTATCCTCACCTCTTTCCACCCAAAATCCACTTGATGCTGGAATTGATACCGTCTGTCGCCTGTCCGTTGCTATTGGGTAAATGCCACACGTTCCCGGAGGTTAACTTTTGCTTTAAACGTAGCGAAATGATCATCGAGAACAATGTACCTAATGAACGCTCCACAGATGCTCCTACCAATGAAAATATCAACAAAGAACAAAATCTGGATATTTTAAAATTATTGCTTCAAGTGCTATAAAACCATATAAACAAATTTGAATTCATTTTTTATCAGCCTAAGGTGGCCATAAACTAGATTTGTTTTATTCTTTTTCTTCCTTAAGGAAGATCTCATGAAACGTTTTCTCCGTCTATTATTACTGCTTTCATACTGTTTCATCTGTGCAGTAGATCAGTAGGTTATCGGACGATAAAACTTCCCCCATTAAGTGTTAGTCTTTCTTAAAAATCAACGCTGTCTGACTTTAAATTGTTCGATTGACTTAGCATTTATGTTACAATGGGTCAATTCGACCTCCGGGTTCTGTACTTGTCTTAATTGACAAGTACACGTCCTCTAACCTAACCTAGCATTTATGTTAATGTTAACGTTAAGGCACAATTTTAAAAAAATCAAGGACACCAAAGAAGTATTTGATCTGATAACGGTAATGAAGGATTTTAAAATATTTTTTTACAACAGTCCATGAGGAATTCTTTCAAATTCAAGTTAATAAATTAAAATGTTTTTTTTTAATACTAAGAAGGGCAAACGAAAAATTTATTTACAATGAATTGAAATTGGAGCAATTTATCAGTGCGATGAAGATGCATATCCATATCACTGAATTTCTGAATGGTCCCCTCGCAAGGCAATTCATGTGTGAATTATGGTCTATTTTGTTTTCGGCTGAAGAGAATGCTGCTGTCATACCAAATGATTCTATGGAACCGAAGGAAGATAAAATTATAAAGAAAGTAATACAAACTAAACATCAAAACGGATACGAACGATCTAAATCTAGTGCACATTCTCGATCTAGAAAACAAGGTAACATGGTGAATGGCGCAAAACAACCACTAGTACCACCTACCACTCTCACTTCCACCCATAAACCACATGGACACGTCGACATTGAAAATGATGTGAAACTAATTGAAAATAATATTAAGGAACGGGAAAAACATGGTGAATCTGCATCGCTTTCTCGGTCCACTAATAGCCGAAACTGCAGTAGCACAGAAGCAGAACAGAAGCAACACTTAACCACCAGCACTTTAAGCACAAAGAAACAACAGCCAGATAAGGAAAATAATAAAAATTCAATCAACATTGAAAATCAAGTAACTAAACTGGACAAGTTTGTATCAAATGATAATAAAATTGATAAAAACAAGTCACAACGTAAGCTTTCTAGAGATTTTCCTTCACAATCCCATGATAAAGAACGTATGCATAGTTCAAGATCCACTTCAGATATGAAATCACGTTCTAAGTATGTAGAACATCTACCAAAAGCATTAAGGGCTACTGGTGCTATCAACAGTGAACAACCAAAAAGTCAGAGTTGTGAACATGGTAACGATCATGGTAGAGGTGTGGTGACATTTGGTTTAAATGGCGCAGACTTTGTGACTTTTTCACAAAGAGACAGAGAATGTTAGTTCACAAGAACAACATCCGTCTACACCAGTTCGAAAATTTTTTTTTTTTGGAATAAAACTCCTGAAAAGGAAACAATTCTGTTCTCAAAAAAATTCATATATCCTGATGAAAAAATATTACCAACGTCGTTGAAGAAACAGTAAACACCACTTTGCCTTCACATACGAAATCATTTACAAAAATTAAGTGATAGTGGTGATAACAACAGCAAACATTCAGAAATTCAGGGTTGTGAACGTGGTAACGATGATGGTACAGAAGCGGTTACATACGGTTTAGGCGGTTTCGCAAACATTTGTATGCATTTCCACCAAAAGAAAGACGCAAATCAATATCCTTCAGCACCCTTTAGAGAATTTTTATCACAACATTGTGCAGAAATGGACGAATTTTTGTGTCAATGGAATGAAGCACCCGATAAACAAACAATTCTACTGTCAAGCAAAGTTGTATATCCCGATACAATTAAAAGTGAAAAACAATCCCCGACCACTTTCGCGTCACATAGGATATCATGTTCTAAGCCGGCAGAAAATCCACCACAGAGATTAAGTGCTAGTGATGCTAGCAACAGTGAACATCCAGAAAGTCAGAGCTTAGCACGTGGTTGCGATGATGATTCCCGAATGAATACGTCCGGCCTAAACGGTTTCGCAAACATTTATAAGAATTCACCCCGACAGTGTAGTCAAGACATAAACGCTGATTTACAGAATCAATGTCCTCGTACACTATTTCGAGAATTTTTGTTGGAACAATGTACAGAAATAGACGAATTTTTAACGTTCAGAACACGACCAGACGATTTTAAAATACCTAAAACACCAGAGAAACTGAAAAATATTATCGTCTGTGCTGAAGGTCAAGTTGCCACCATTGTGTTGTCGCCTCCATCTGTCTCAACATCAGATCAAAAAGTAAAAAAATCTGATGAGGCCGTCAAATCAATAGCCGAGATGAAAGCTGCCACTAAACGTTCACACTCGACAATGATTAATGAGAGCAAAAAGTCGAAAAATAATTCCACCAATAAGGATGAACAAAAGCCAACTAAGAAGAACCAAACAAAGGCAAAGAAATCTTCATTGAAAGAAGTTCAGACAAAGACTCCTCAAGGAAGCCAGAAGCTGAATCAAGTAAAAAGAAAACCCACAAGAAGTACAGCAAAGCAATGAGAGAACGTATGCTGGAACTGTTTGGTAGTTGTAGTAGCGATGAAGAAGAATGCCGTGTAGATGAACACCCTTCGAAGAAGTCAGAAGCTGAATCAAAAGAAAATGACGCCCACAAGCAGACCACCAGCGTAATTAACAAACTTGAGTTGGACCTTTTTGTCAGCATCAGTAGCGATGAAGAAGAATGCAGTTCAGTACAGCCTTCTGCGAGAAATTCAGAAACTGTAAAGAATAACCACAACACAGAAATGAGCACCCTGAGGCTGATCTTTCTATCAGTAGCGATGAAGAAGTTGTCTGAAATATATTCGACAAAGAAGACTTAGTTTCTAAAACAGTACATGGTATGGGAAGACGTTCACGAAAAGTCTAATATTAGAAAAAAAAAATATTTATTACTTGTAGTCATAATTTGTATAAGTTTTGTATTAAATATCATGACAATGTTTTTAATTTTTATTAAAAATTGATGTAAAAAATGAATAATTTTGTAAGTTTAAGTTTAAATTATAATAAATTCAATATAAAATTATTTTCTTATTCAATTTAATTCTTCAATTCTTTATTTGTAATCAATTTTAAATGTAATATTAAGCAAATCATCATAGAAATCGTAATTAAAATAAAATTTAAGCAAAAAATGTATTCAATGCTTTAATTTAATTATTGGAGTAAAGGGAGGGGAAAGTTTATTTGAAATATTCTTCCACTCACAATTAAAAGTTCTTTGTTTCAATGGACGTCACTGAGTCTAGCATTCACATGAGAAATCATTGTTTACTTGGCCTTAAATATTAAATTACTTTGTTGTATGCTGCCGGTACTTATATTATATAAATATGTACTCCATTAAATAACTCATTTTTTTATTTATCTGAAACAATATTCAAAATTTTAAGAAAGTAATTACAACTTACCGGAAATCAGTAACGGACTACTTTAGGAATTATTTAAAGTATTATTCATTTTGTATCAGTTCGCTTTCAATTGAAATAGAATTTAAACTTTTAATTTAAGCAAACAATTTAAAAATATTTAACAATTATTTTGATACGAATTATTATTAAATTTGTTGAAAAGAATTCTCTTAATTTTAATTTGAAAAAGTTCTTCATTTTTACTCCTTTTCTTTCGAGTTTATTTAAAATAGAACGGCTGGTTTGTACTTTTTACTTGCGTTATAGTGTGTTACAGATGTACGATATGTTAAGTCCAGATTAGGTTAGGTTAACGGGTACCTAGCCGTGGTCCATTGTGTTACCAAGTATGAGGTAAGTCCCTTTGTCATGATCCTTTAATGGGGAATCCGAACCACACCAAGCTTTGTACACCGCCAAAGGTTAAGTAAGACAAAAACAGGAGTTTTAAGCAAAGCCTGTGCAAAACTGCAGCTTTTGCATCGCTGTAAACCAAAATGTGTGTCATCTACACAACCTATTACTAATTCAACATATTACAAAATTCCACTATTACAAACCTCCTGGAATCTTATATTTTGTTGTGAATGCGTTACATTGATATGAGTTTTGAGGTTCGAATTTAATAAGTTCCGGGCAGAGTTTAGCCTCCAATTCTTTTATAAAGTTGTTTACATATTTCCACACTGTGGTCTGGCACATGCCTACCAAATAGTCATTTCCAACAATGTATTGGAAACTTCCCCCAGCTAAAAGCGAAAGTGTAGCTGTAAGTTGGAGTTTTGGTGGCACTGCGGTTGACGTGTAAGTTGATAAGGTGATCTGAGACAACATAAAATTGAACGCTTCCTTCGTCAATCTAAATCGTTTTCGAAACCTAGAAGTATGGATTTTTACAAGAAATATTCTTAAAAGTAATTTATTTCTTTCATACGCATTATCGGGCAATGATAAAGGATTACTTTTGCTTATCATTATTCTTCTGGTACGCATGACATGGCCGTCGTCTTCTTTATCTGATGAAGATAAATAAAATAAAAACAAAGGATCCATTTTGCTAGAAGACAAAATCAATTTATATAAGAAATCTTTAAGTTTTTAAAAATTTTACTTTTTTACTTACCATTATTTATTTTTACATTTGTTTACATATGTACCATGTACAAATGTACCATGTACAAATCATGTGTTTGTCTTCTATTACTAAACAAAAAGTCTTTTACAATCTTTTTGCAAATTTCGATTCGATAGCTACCGAATGCCGTAATTTGGTTATTCGATTTGTTATTTGCCGCGATTTTGGCCCAGGAGTTATGCGAAAAGCCTGTACAAAACTGCTGCTTACCGAAAAACTCATCACGAATGCAATGAAAAATGCACATAAATGTACGCCAGACATTTTCAAAAAGAATTTGAGGCGACATATTGCACGCATGAGATTTTATTAATTTATGCAGATGAAGATGAAGAAACAGCAACAGAGAGAACAAACCAAACAAGGGGAACTACAACAACATCCGGCTGATAGCAATAGTAATGATAACATTAACATGGAAGACATTCAACCGATTGATGAAGATGTACATATGTATGTATATGCATGGGAGTGATATTTCGTTCCCGTCATCTTTTAAGTAAATTTCTATATTCTTTAGGGCCCAAATCGCGGCACTCGTGATCGAATGAGCATTCGTATCGAGCAAAATTTCGTTTCGTATCGAATAACCAAATTAAGGCATTCGAACCTCAAAACTCATAAAATGCAATGAAAATTGCATTTGAACGCATTCACAACAAAATATAAAATTGCAGGAGGTTTGTAATAGTGTAATTTTGTAATATGTTGAAATAGTGTTTAAAATGACTATTAATAGTAATAGGTTGAGTAGATGGCACACATTTTGGTTTACAGAGACCATCCAGTAATGAGCATATGTTTTTTAACCGAAAAGGATTCTATAGCCTTAACTCTATGGTGGTATATTTTCATATTTTTATTAAATCTTACAATATGATAAATTTATATGTAGATATGTAGGCTTGCCAGACGTACTGTTTTCAGCAGTACGCGTACTTTTTTAGTTTTTGTACTTTTAACTGCATAACCCCTAAAGAAGTACGCAAATGTACTTCTTTTTAGTATCTGTACTTCTTTTTGTACTTTTTTCTACCTTTTTTGTACTTTCACCATAATTTTATAGAGGTAAACATGTCCATTCAAAAAAACAAAACATAGATTAAGGCTTATTTTTTATCGCAAGATTGTTGTTCCCCTGTTTTATGCCAATTTTTCGAAAATTAAAATTCTGAAGCATACCTCGGTTTTGTCCATAATATAAGAAATATAATAATATCTGCTATTAAAAAGTTAGAAGAAAATAATAGCCTTGTAATAATTGATATGTTACAAATAATAAAACAGATAAACGACAAATTTGAACAACAGCAGGATGAAAAATTCTATGGGTTTTTAGTCGAACGTATATGTAGCAGTTGCAATTTTTAAAAAACGCGCAGTTTAGTTTTATCGAATATAAGTACTTTATATAAAAGGTCTTTTCAATTTAGAAAATAAAAACTATGAAAAACTTTCAATTTTCCATCTTAATTCAAACACTTCTTTTCATGAATTTGTGGAAATAATTAAATTATTTTCAATCAAAAATATTGATTTCGATCAACTTTTTGATGAATTTATGTCATTAAAAACATTTGCTGAAAACATTGAAAAAGAAAATTCTGCAGAAGAAAAATGGAAAGAATTCTTAAATAGTGAATCATTTCCTAATTTTGAAAAGATTTGTTGCTTCGTCTTTCAATTCATCATTCTAATGCAGCCAGTGAACGAATTTTTAGTTTAATTTTTAATTTTTGGTGGAAGGAATTAATAGAAAATTTGGAAGCGAGTTAATAATAAAAACAAACTGAATACAGTTGTACTGAGTTTTTGAAATTTTTAAAAACCGAAAATGGTGAAAATGAAATTGTTAATCAAATACAAAAGAGTGATAAATATTTATAATTTATTTACATGTATCAGCTAATTTTAAAATCAATAATTTTCAAAAATTAAAAATGTATATATGTATGTATGTACTCTTATCAAAGTATACCATTAAAATTATATTTTTTAAATTAATTGTGAAGTATTAAACAATGAAAATTTGTTTTTGAGTTTTTATTCAGATAAATTAAAAATCCAATACTATTATAATATAATTACATTGATTTTAGTCTAGTCTGAAATATATATAAATTCTATAGATTTAAAATCATAAAAACTGATTTAAATTAAATTAAATTTTGAGTTCATTTTTTATATTAAATACAAATAGTTATGATCTCTTTTTTATGTTCTTCATTGTTACTGTTGTGAACTATTTTTTGTTAGTTTTCTTTTATTGAATTAAATAAATATTGAAAATAAACAATTGTACTTCTTTTTACTCAATTGTACTGCTTTTTTGACTTGTACGTTTTGTACAAGTTGTATGTACGTTTTTTGACGATTTTAAATCTGGCAAGCCTAGTCATTAGCCCTATCATTGGAATTGAAACCCAATTAACACGAATTGGTAAAAAAAAATTGGGGATCAAATAAAATCATCATTAGATAAAAGAAAGAAATTATTTAAAATTCAAATTTATTTTAGTTGCATTAAAATGCTACAAATACAAACTTAAAAGAAAAAATGTAATCTATAACATAAATTTAAAATAATTATTTAAATCACATTTGAATTAATTTTTGTACTTTTAATTAAACTAATATTATTTTGTAAATATATTGCCATTTCTAAAATGAATTATTTTGACTTTTCAAGCGTTTTAATTTTTAGATCACCGTGTTTAATTGCCATACTAGCTTTATGCTCTTTTGCATATTTCTCCATTTTCTCACTATGTAAAGTTAGTACTGTCAGTGAACGCTCCGTCTTTAGTAATAACTCACGTTGATAGTCTTCGGTTTTCTCTACATGTGATGTAACAAGAGATAATTTTGTGTCAACCATATTTTTTTTCTCATAATTCCGTGGCTTTTGTTTTTCCAAATATTTATTCGCAGTATCATCGACATCTTTGTCATCTAAAACAGTATGCATGCTTCCATCCAAAAGCTCATCTAACTCCCCAAAGTTTGTTAATTTTGGTCTGCCGAAGCTTTTTACGGACAAAAGTCCTTCTACATCTGCGTCTATTCCAGTGGCTTATATAATTTGTTCTTCTGCGAGAGTCAAAACCAATTCTTGATAAGGACTCCCTCCAGTCTTTTGTTTAGACGCTTTATTGAAAGAAATTTTTTTCTTTGCGTTGAATTCTTGATCAGCAAAAACCTAACACATTTATACATAAATATGATTATTTAATGCTCTTTAATTGTTCACAATTGTTTACCTTTCTCCACGATTTTTCGCCCTTAATTGGTGGTCCATAAGAATTTAGTTTGGGTGTAAGCTGCTCCCACAACCTTTTTGATGTTGCCTTTCTTTGGCTGCAATTTGGTAGTATGTTTTTGCCAAATTGGGTGCTCCACCACGAACTGAGCCATTTCGTCCTTTTGTTTTCCATTTGTTTTGGTTATATTGGTCAACAAATTATAAAATTAAACAAATTATAAAAACTTACATTTTTTGGCTTTTTATAATTCACGCTTAAGTAACAATATTTCATTTCGATACCTGTAGTGTTAACGAATGACATTTCAAAAATATGCATTCGATTGCACACTCATTGTATGCTATCATCTCAAATTTCGATACAACCTATTAGATATCGAATGCGGTAATCTAAAGAAGAAAGATTACGAATAATTCTACTCGATCACGAATGCGGTAATTCGGCCCCTGATCTTTTCAATTTTTAAGATTAACAAGTTATTTCGTAAGCAAAAAAAATTGAAAGACGATATAGCAATCATCCATCAATGAATTTTTCCTTCTTTAAAATTAAATCAAAATTAATTAAATTTTCTAAGGAATAACTTGTATGTGTAACAATAAAAAAGAATGACGGGAACAAAATATCACTCCCATGCATATACATCTTCATCAATCGGTTGAATATCTTCCATGGTAATGTTATCATTACTGTTGTTATCAGCCGTATGTGGTTGTAGTTCCCCTTGTTTGGTTTGTTCTCTCTGTTGCTGTTTCTTTATCTTCATCTGCATAAATTAATAAAATCTCATGCGTGCAATAGATTTTTTGTTTAGTAATAGAACACGAACATATGATTGGTACATTTGGAAAACAAATGTAAAAATAAATAATGGTAAGTAAAAAAGTAAAATTTTTAAAAACTTAAATATTTCTTATATAAATTGATTTTGTCTTCTACCAAAGTGGATCCTGCTTTTATTTTATTTATCTTCATCTGATGAAGAAGTCGAAGGCTATGTCATGCGCACCAGAAGAGTAATGAGAAGCAAAAGTGATCTTTTATCATTATCCGATTATGCGTATGAAAGAAATAAATTACTTTTAAGAATATTTCTTGTAAAAATCCATACTTCTAGGTTTCGAAAACGATTTAGATTAACGAAGGAAGCTTTCAATTTTATGTTGTCTCAGATCACCTTATCAACTTACATGTCAACCGCAGTGCCACTAAAACTCCAACTTACAGCTACACTTTCGCTTTTAGCTGGCGGAAGTTTCCAATACATTGTTGGAAATGATTATCTGGTAGGCATGTGCCAGACCACAGTGTGCAAATATGTAAACAACTTCATAAAAGAATTGGAGGCTAAACTCTGCCCGGAACTTATTAAATTCGAACCTCAAAACTCATATCAATGTATGAACGCATTCACAACAAAATATAAGATTCCAGTAGGTTTGTAATAGTGGAATTTTGTAATATGTTGAATTAGTAATAGGTTGTGTAGATGGCACACATTTTGGTTTACAGCGATGCAATATGTCGCCTCAAATTTTTTTTGAAAATGGTTTCCCGACTAAGTATCTGCAAATCGTCTGGCGGACATTTGTGTGCATTTTTCATTGCATTCGTGATGAGTTTTTCGGTAAGCTGCAGTTTTGCACAGGCTTTGCTTAAAACTCCTGTTTTTGTCTTACTTAACCCTTGGCGGCGTACAAACAGCACGTATGGTACACTAAGTTTTGATGGCTGGACCTTATGTAATGGATCGTTTACAGGGCTGCTTCTAATATTTCTGGATGGTACGGGTGCCATTATGAACTTTTTTAAAAAATTCAAGAAGCTAATATTAAAGTCGCAAAAAATGACCTATTATGTATGTAAGTAGGATGATCGTAACTAACAACACTTTACATAATTCCTAAAGAATCTGTTACTTATTTCCGGAAAGATGTAATTACTATCTCTTAATATTTTGAAAATTTTTAAAAATAAATAATGAAATAACTTATTTAATGGATTACATATGTATATAATGTAAGTAGATACATACAATATACAACAAAGTAATCGAATATTTAAGGGCAAGTAAATAATGATTTCTGCTGTGAATACTAGACTCAGTGTCGTCCATTGAAACAAATTTTTTAATACTGAGTGGAAGAATATTTCAAATAAAACTTCCCTTCCCCTTACCCCGTCAGTTAAATTAAAGCATCGAATACGTTTTATTCTAATTCTATTTTAATTATGATTTCTATGATGATTTGCTTAATATTACATTTAAAATTGATTACAAATAAAGAAATTAAAGAATTAAATTGAATAAGAAAATAATTTTATATTAAATTTATTATAATTTCAACTTAAACTTACAATATTATTGCTTTATACATCAATTTTTAATAAAAATAAAAAATATTGTCATGATATTTAATATAAAACTTATACAAATTCTGACTACAAGTAATAAATATTTGAAGTCGCCGTGGTCTAGTAGGTAGCGTGTTGGCTTATTAGACGAAAAGCCAGGGTTCGAGCCCCAGGCCAGACATCAAAATAAAATACAAAAAGTATTTTTTCAGCGTCTTCCTCTCAGCAGATTTCTGGTAAAAACTCTGAGAGTAAATAAAATTGCCATGAAAAGTTTCTCAAAAATCTGTCGTTCGGAGTCGACTTTAAACAGTAGGTCCCGCCACTCATGTATAAAATTAACACACACAACATAAGTGGTGTGAGAAACTAGGTCGTAATCCTGACTGAAGGGTTGTAAAGACCAATTATGTATGTAGTAATAAATATTTTTTTTCCTAAAATTAAACTCCTCGTAAACGTCGGCCCATACCATTATTTTTGTTTTAGAAACTTAGTCTTCTTGGTCTATTATATTTTAGACATCTTCTTCATCACTACTGATAGAAAAATCAGTCTCAAGGGTGCTCATTTCTCTGTTGTGGTTCTTCTTTACAGTTTCTGAGTTTCTCACAGAAGGCTGTACTGAACTGCATTCTTCTCCATCGCTACTGATGCTGACAAAAAGGTCCAACTCTACTTTGTTAATTACGCTGGTGGCCTGTACTCCTTGTGGGTTTTCTTTTTATTTGATTCAGCTTCTGGCTTCCTTGAGGAGACTTTGTCTGAACTGCGTTTCAATGAAGATTTCTTTGCCTTTGTTTGGTTCCTTTGGCTTTCATCATTGCCGGAGGAATTATTTTTCGACTTTTTTGCTCTCATTGGTCATTGTCGAGTGTGTACGCTTAAGTGATTGTGGTTTAGAGGCAGCTTTCATCTCGGCTATTGATTTGACGGCCTCATCAGATTTTGTTACTTTTTGATCTGATGTTGAGACAGATGAAGGCGGCAACACTGTGGTGGCAACATGACCTTCAGCACAGGCGATAATATTTTTCAATTTCTCTGGTGTTTTAAGTACGTAGAAATTGTTTGGTCGTCTTCTGCACTTTAAAAATTCGGTTATTTCTGCACATTGTTCCAACAAAAATTCTCGAAATGGTGTACGAGGACATTGATTCTGTAAGTCAGCGTTTGTGTCTTGATTACACTGTTGGGGTGAATTCTTATTAGCCGTTTAGGCCGGATGTCTTCATTCGGGAATCATCATCGCTACCACGTTCTAAGCTCCGACTTTCTGAGTGTTCACTGTTGCTACCATCTTTCTCTTAATTTCTGTGGTGGATTTTCTGCCGGCGTAGGACATGATTTTCAATGTGATGAGAAAGTGGTCGGGGATTGTTTTTCACTTTTTTAGCATCGGGATGTACAAATTTGTTTGACAATAAAATTGTTTTCTTATCGGGTACTTCATTCCATTGACACAAAAATTCGTCCATTTTTGCTCAATGTTATGATAAAAATTCTCGAAATGGTGTTGAAGGATGTTGATCTTGTGAACTAGCATTTGCGTCTTTCTTTTGGAGGAAATGCATACAAATGTTGGCGAAACCGTGTAAGCCACATGGAACCACTTCTGTACCATCATCGTTACCACGTTCACAACCCTGACTTTCTGGATGTTTGCAGTTCCTAGCATTACAAACACTTAATTTTTGTGAACGATTTTCTACAGGCTTAGGACATGATTTCGTATGTGAAGGCAAAGTGGTGTTTGCTGTTTCTTCAACGCCATTGGTAACATTGTTTTCATCAGGATATGTGAATTTTTTCCTTTGCAGGAGTTTTATTCCAATGATTTAAAATTTCGTTCACTTCTGCACAATTTTGTAACAGAAATACTCGAACTGGTGTAAAGAAAGTTGATGCTGTGAACTAATGAACTATGAATTTTTTGAGAATTTTTTTCAGGAGTTTTATTCCAATGATTTAAAAATTCGTTCATTTCTGCACAATTTTCAAACAAAAATTTTCGAACTGGTGTAGACGGATGTTGTACTTGTGAACAAACATTCTCTGTGGCTTTGTGAAACTTTTGGCGGTCTGAGCCGTTTGAACCATATGTCACCACAGCTGTACCATGATCGTTACCATGTTCACAACTCTGACTTTTTGGTTGTTCACTGTTGACAGCACCAGTAGCCCTTAATTCTTTTGGTCGATGTTCTACACGCTTAGAACGTGATTTCATATCTGAAGTGGATCTTGAACTATGCATACGTTCTTTATCACGCGATTGTAGATGACAATCTCTGGAAAACTTGCATTGTGGCTTGTTTTTATCAATTTTATTATCTTTTGATACAGACTTGTCCAGTTTAGTTACTTGATTTTCAATATTGATTGAATTTTTATTGTTTTCCTTATCTGGCTGCTGTTTCTTTGTGCTTAAAGTGCTGGTGGTTACGTGTTGCTTCTGTTCTGCTTGTGTACTACTGCAGTTTGGGCTATTAGTGGACCAAGAAAGCGATACTGATTCATCATGTTTTTCCCTTATTTTTTATCCTTATTCTTTTCAAATAGTTTCACATCCTTTTCAATATCGACGTGTCCATATGGTTTAAGGGTGGAAGTGAGAGTGGTAGGTGGTACTAGTGGTTGTTTTGCGCCATTCACCATGTTACCTTGTTTTCTAGATCGAGAATATACACTAGATTTAGATCGTTCGTATCCGTTTTGATGTTTAGTTTGGATTACTTTCTTTAGAATTTCATCTTCCATCGGTCCCATAGAATCATTTGGTATGGCAGCAGCAAATAAAATAGGCCACAATTCACACATGATTTGCCTCACCCGAGGACCATTCAGAAATTCGGGTGATAGGGATATGCATCTTCATCGGACTGATAAATTGCTCCAATTTCAATTCGTTGTAAATAAATTTATTTATTTGAATAATTTTGCAGATTTTTTGGTTAATTCTTGGTTTTACATCGTCCAGATTTACTTTGGACATGTCAATCCGTTTATTAAACAAATCGCCAGTTTTCATTTGTTTATTTCCTTCCATTTTTTCAATTTTCTGCTGACGTTGTTTGTTGTCTACCGAAACTATCTATTGAACTTATTGGCAATGTTCACGCCCTTTTATAGGTGGAAATGGGTTCTCACAGATATTTCTCAGAGGACCTGCTATTTCAACAGAGCAATTGTACATATTGGTCCTACCGTTTAATGCAAATTTGTATTTATGCTGCAAATAGCTACTGTTAAAAAACGTATTCAGGTAACAAATAGGCGAGCTTGGTTCTCCTGGGTACTCCTCACAGGCTCAACCAGCTACCTGAACTCTCTGTTTCTGTTAATTTCAACCAATGGCTGTTGTTTGTCCTTCTTAGTATTAAAAAAAAATATTTCAATTTATTAACTTGAATTTCAATAACAATCCCTCATGGGCTGTTGTAAAAAATACTTTTATATCCTTCATTACCGTTATCAGATCAAATACTCCGTGATTTTTGGGAATTTGATGTCTTAACGTTAACTGTTTCGGTTCAAAAATCTCGTTACGAATGGTAAAGCCATAAATGCTAGGTTAGGTTAAAGGACGTGTACTTGTCAATTAAGACAAGTGCAGTACCCGGAGGTCGAATTGACCCATTGTACAACGTCCTAGTTTCTCACACCACTTATGTTGTGTGTGTTAATTTTATACATGAGTGGTGGGACCTACAGTTTAAAGTCGACGCGGAACGACAAATATTTTTTGAGAAACTTTTTCATGGCAATTTTATTTTACTCTCGGAGTTTTTGCCAGAAATCTGCTGAGAGGAAGTCGCCGAAGAAATACTTTTTGTATTTTGTCTTGATGTCTGGCCTGGGGCTCGAACCCTGGCTTTACGTCTAATAAGCCAACACACTACCTACTAGACTGTGGCGACTTCTGGAAAGTTGTATCGTCTTCTAACCTACCGATCTGCTGCTGAGATGAAACTGTATGAAAGTAGTAATAAGTGGATGGAGAAAATGTTTCATGGGATTTCCCTAAAGGAAGAAAAAATAAAACAAATCTAATTTATTGCCACCTTAGACTGATAAAAAATGGATTCAAATTTGTTTATACGGTTTTGTAGCACTTGAAGAAATAATTTTAAAATATCCAGTTTTTGTTCATTGGTGATATTTTCATTGGTAACAGCATCTGTGGAGCGTACATTAGGTACATGGTTCTCGATGATCATTTCGCTACGTTTAAAGCAAAAGTTGACCTCCACATGACAACAAAAGACTACAGACCAATAAGATTCTCCTCGTTTTTAACTGAAAACCTTAGAGGAACTCATTTATATACGGAGTAAACTCTGAGTCAATACCTTCAATAGTGCACAATGATAAATGACTAACACACAATCAGTAATATGCTACAGAAAGCTTGTGTGACATGAAATGACAGCGAAATGATGATCCCTCTTGTAATTCAGCAGCCGGTATTTCATTATTATTGTTGATCATTGGGTCTATTGCCTCACCCTATATCTAGAAAAGGGTGTCTCTGCAATGTCTTCTCGAAACTTATTTCCCTGAGAGATTACAAGGTACTGCTCAGTGTCAGCGAGAAGAAATTCCAGCCCAACTACCGATATACACTCTCGTGTTTCATTTTGCGATGTCTTCATCACTGGGTTCAATAATATGTTCTGATGACTTGTTTTCATCATCACAAAATCTCCATATTGCGCTCAACGATTACCATTCTGAACATATGTACTAAGAGCCTGCAGTGTCCTATATAAAGAAAAGTAATCTTATATGGTCTGATGGTTCACTTTGTAATTTTCCAACAATTTGCTTTGAGAAGAATCTCCGCCATTTTTTATTTATCCTTTCGTGCTATTTTCCCAAATGGCAGAACTTACTGTAGCATTCATATCTTTTCCATCCATAACATCCCAGAACCAATATGGTCCCTGGTACTCCCTGTATTAACTCTAGGGGCTAATTCTGACAGTCGTATACGAACGAGTTTTTACTCGTACATGCGGGTTTTTTTTTAGGTTTGGGATTCTCTTATTCGTTATCGAGTAAAGTGTATCGAAATTTCTAATGATGGCATTCGATAACGTGTGATCGTTCGAATGCCACCTTGCTAGTTTTTACTCGTAAGCACTAAAGCTTTCCATTTAACGTTTTTCTGCTGTAAAGAACAATATAAAAAAATGTAAAAATTTAAGTGACAAATTTATAATAATTTATGAATAAAAAATTAATTCCAGTATTTGTAAGTCAAAACTTTCAAAAATTAATTACACCCATAAGGAATTTCTTGAAAATTTCATGGTTAAGCATTCAGCGCCCAAATCGCGGCACTCGTGATCGAATGAGCATTCGTATCGAATCGAAATTCACAGAAATAATGTAAAAGATTTTTTGTTTAGTAATAGAACAAAAACATATGATTGGTACATTTGTAAATAAAAAAAATTATTTTGAAATAAATCACAAGTATATTTAGAGAAAAATATTTAAATATATTAATTATAATATAATTATAATAGTTCATTAAATGGATCCATCATTTTTATTTTTCTTGTCATCATCTGAGGATGAAGAGCACGATGTAATGCGTGCAAAGAGACAAATGCGAATTAATAGCGATTCTTTGTCATTATCAGACGCAGCGTAAGTAAAACAAAAAATAATAAAAAAACACAAATATTAAAATTTTATTAAGTATTTTACTTTCAGAAAACGATTTAGATTATCAAAGGAGGCTTTCAATTTAGTACTTTCCAAAATCAAATTTTCCGGAAGCATGTTGACATCGGTGCCAGCGACATCGCAGTTAGCACCAACATTGTCCCTTTTAGCTAACGGAAGCTTTCAATATGTTGTTGGTAATGACTACCTAATAGGTATGAGTCAAAGTACTACATCCAAATAGTATGTAAACAACTGTGTACAGGAATTAGAGGAAAAACTGTGTCCGGCACTCATTAATTTTGATCCTGAAATGCATTCATGAAAAAATTTAAGTTTCCTGGAGGTAAGTATACACAATATTATATTCGTATTTTTTGTTATTGAAATTGTAAAATGCTTTATATTTGATCGTAGTCATTGGTTGCATAGATGACACACATTTCGGACTTCAAAGACCAGCGTCCAATGAACATATGTTCTTTAATAGAAAAGGTTTTCATAGCCTCAACTCTATGGTGGTAAGAGTGACTTTTATTTTATATAAATAAGATTTATATGTTTATGAAATTTAAGATCTGCGACCACGAATATAAAATTTTGGCTATTCACTCAAAATACGGTGGTGCGGCCCATGATTCATTCGTCTGGAAGCACTCGGCTGAAAGGAATTTGTTGTCCGAACTTTATAACAATGGAGTTAAAAATGTTTGGCTTTTAGGTATGTTTAAATAGAATATACATATATATGTATCTATGTATCTTGGAAAAGTTAATTTTTTTAGTTTTTTTTATTTAAGGCAGACTCCGGGTATCCGTTGGAACCATGGTGCATAACACCATGCTGAAGTTCCTTGGAATCTCATTTCAACGATGTTCACTCTAAAGGCCGGTGCATTGTAGAAAGAACAATAGGCATTTTAAAAAGACGCTGGAAAATTCTTAGCAATAACAAAATAAGTCGTTATAGCCCAAAAAATGGCTGCTTTTGGAAATGTTTGTGCTGCGTTACACAACGTATGCATTAAATTTAAAGTACCTCAGTACTTAAATGTGGAAGCAATTGAATTGATCCACCCTAATATCAACATAAAAAATTAAACTAATTTAACTAAAATTGGCCACAAAATAAGAGATAATGTTAAATTTTCTCCTAGAGAGAACTAAATTTATTTAATAAAGTAAAATAACATAAAATATTTTCTAAAATATAAAAAAGGAACTTCAATTCTTTGGTTAGGTAACAAAAATTATTGTTGTTTTATCAAGAGCTTAAGCTGAATCGTTTTAATTTGTAATTCTACATTTTTAATAGCCATGTTTGCAGCATGTTTTTCTTCTCTTAGTTTAAAAAATTTTTCCTTCAATTCCAAAAGGTAATCTAGAAAGAAATCTAATTTGTTTTTAGCTTTTGAAATGGTTCTTTGTTTTTTAGGATTAGGAGTTTGTTTTCCTATACATTCAGGTTCAGAATTATCATATTCGTTGTTTTCACCTAAAATATTTTGTAAACTTTTTTCCACTTCAGAAGAAAGAGATTCATTTGGATATATTCTCTTTCCAAAAGTTTTTACTGTTCGCATACCTTCCACGCTGGCTTCGATGCCGGCTGCTCCAATTATTTGTGCATCTGCATGAGACAAAGGTATTTCCTCATAGGAACCACCACCGGTTTTTTTCTGATTCCTTATTAAATGGAAGCTTTTTTTGCGTTATGTTTCTGGTCAGCAAAAATCTTAAAAACATGTAAAAAAAATTTATTACAAATATAAAAAAAATACACTAGTTAACCTTTCGCCATGTTGTCACATCTTTAATAGGTAGACCACATGCATTCAAACGGTTGAACAATTCTTCCCACAATCTTTTAGTTGTTTCTCTTCCTTGCCAACAATTTGGCAGCAAGTTTTTAGCTAAATTGGGATGATCAAACATATATTGCGCCATAACGTCGTTTTCCTTACCGTTTATTTTGACATTATTTGTCCTGAAAGGGGAAATTATATTTATACATACTTTTAGTTAAAAAAAATATTTGCTACTTACATTTTTGGCAATATTATTATAAATAAAAAATTTCGCCGTTTATTTCGTATTAAAAAAACAAAGCGTGTGCAATTTCGATTGCTCGTGTGGTATCGAATGAGATTTCGAGAGATGTCACTCGAACGGGTACTCGTTATCGAATACGGTGATTTCAAATACTAAAATTTCGATAACGACTGCGGCGATTTGGTCCCAGAATTGGCAAAGACGGTTGAATATATTCCATGGTAATGTTATCATTAATGTTGCTATCAGGCGGATGTGGTTGCAGTTCCACTTGTTTAATTTGTTCTCTCTGTTGCTGTTTCTTCATCTCCATCTGCATAAATTGATAAAATCTCATGAGTGCAATATGTCGCCTCAAATTCTGTTTGAAAATGGTTTCCCGACTAAGTATCTGCAAATCGTCTGGCGTACATTTGTGTGCATTTTTCATTGTATTCGTGAGGAGTTTCTCCGTCAGCTGCAAATTAATACAGGCTTTTCGCATAACTCCTGCATTTGCCTTGGTTAACGTTAGACCGTGCACAAACAGCACGTATGGTACACTAAGTTTTGATGGCTGGACCTTATGTAATGGATCCTTTACCGCGCTGCTTCTAATATTTCTGGATGGTATGGGTGCCATTGTGAACTTTTTAAAAATTTCAAGAAAATATAGTTGAAATCGCAAAAAATTTTTGTTAGTGCTGAACTGTTAGCGCTTGAAAAATTCTCATGTGCTTTTATGCTCATGTGAGTCTACCTATCTGCGGTGTCATTTGACAGAGAAAGCATGAACATATAGTTTTTGGCAAATCTCAATCCTTTTTAACCTTTTTTATGATTTTCTGTAACAAACAATCTGACTCAGTTTGGTTATTGATTTTAATTACTTTACAGCACTGTTTTACCAATGAATTTTTTTTTGCCAAAAGTTTCCATATTTTTGCTACCTTTGCGTAACCTTGGGTTTTGCTAAATTTGCTTTGGCAACATGCTACTAGAGACTATTTTCGAACGTAACTACCAAATTTACACTCTCAAATGAGAAGAATGGGTTGCTGAAGCTGTCATCGGTGACGGTGATATAACGATCTTCTCCAAGGGCTCGAAAATGGAATGTGGAACTGAATCTGGGGTCTATTCCGATAAATTGGTACTCAACGAGACCAGCGCATTTCAGTGCTGTACGAACTTCCTTCGAACTTAATCATCATATGTGTGGACAGTCAAGTAGTAGCAGTGTATACGATGACACAAGGTAATCGGAGATGTCTGGGGAGGAATAGATAGTGGGGGCCTCTACAAGAATAGTTTTCCAAAGGAGAAAAAACAGCATGGAATTCAACAAACCAATAAACCTGATTGCCGAATTTCAAAACTGACGTGTCCAGCTGTGGACAGCGGCTTCTAATTCTAACAGGAATTCTGAAGGGACACTGCTCTATTGACAGTTTCGCCGACAATTTCGATCTCTCCCACCAGATTACTGTAGAAGCTGTCGTGACATGAAGGAAACGAAATCGCTACAAAACCTTTTATGCGAGTGCCCTGAACAGACGTTATCGGTTTTTGGGTGGCAGAATGTGTGATGACCTGGGCATGGTGGCAAATGTGCCACTAAGGGAAATGTCAAGTTTCATACGAAGCTCGATGTGGTTCGAATACCCCATTAAAGGATCATGAAAAGGTGGACTTACCTCATACTTGGTAACACAATGGGCCATCGAGCGAACTTGCCTGTGAACATATCGTACATCTGTAACACACTACAACGCAAGTAAAAAGTACAAACCAGCCGTTCCATTTTAAATAAAATCGATAAGAAACGAGTAAAAATGAAGAACTTTTTCAAATCAAAATTAAGAGAATTCTTTTCAACAAATTTAATAATAATTCGTATCAATATAATTGTTAAATATTTTTAATTTGTATGCTTAAGTTAAAAGTTTGAATTCTATTTCAATTGAAAGCAAATTGATACAAAATGAAAAGCGATTAAGATTTTACCCGGACTAAGTTGAAGTAGTCGTAGTCTAGTAGGTAGTGTGTTGGCTTATTAGACGTAAGGCCCGGGTTCAAACCCCAGGTCACACATCAAAACGAAATACAAAAAGTATTTCTTCGGCGACTTCCTCTCAGCAGATTTATGGCAAAAAACCTGAGAGTAAATAAAATTGCCATGAAAAGCTTTTCAAAAATCTATCGTTCGGAATGGATTTCAAACTGTAGGTACCGCCGCTCATGTATAAAATTAACACACACGACATGAGTGGTGTGAGAAAGTAGGTCGTAATCCTGACTGAAGGGTTGTAATGACCTATTATGTATGTATGTATGTAAGTAGGATGATCTTAACTAACTTTACATAATTCCCAAAGTAATCTGTTACTGATTTCCGGTAAGATGTAATTACTATCTCTTAATATTTTGAAAATTTTTTAAAATAAATAATGAAATAACTTATTTAATGGATTACATATGTATATAATGTAAGTAGATACATACAATATACAACAAAGTAATCGAATATTTAAGGGCAAGTAAATAATGATTTCTGCTGTGAATACTAGACTCAGTGTCGTCCATTGAAACAAACAATTTTTTAGTTCTGAGTGGAAGAATATTTCAAATAAAACTTTCCTTCCCCTTACCCCGTCAATTAAATTAAAGCATTGAATACATTTTTAATTCTCATTTTAATTACGATTTCTATGTATTTGCTTAATATTACATTTAAAATTGATTACAAATAAAGAATTGAAGAATTAAATTGAATAAGAAAATAATTTTATATTAAATTTATTATAATTTAAACTTAAACTTACAAAATTATTCATTTTTTACATCAATTTTTAATAAAAATTAAAAACATTGTCATGCGATATTTAATACAAAACTTATACAAATTATGACTGCAAGTAATAAATATTTTTTTCTAAAATTAAACTCCTCGCGAACGTCGTCCCATACCATTATTCTTGTTTTAGCAAATTTATCTCCTTTACGGCGAATATGTTAGACAACTTCTTCATCACTACTGATAGAAAGATCAGCCTCAAGGGTACTCATTTCTCTGTTGTGGTTATTCTTTACATTTTCTGAATTTCGCGCAGAAGGCTGTACTCAACTGCATTCTTCTTCATCGCTACTGATGCTGACAAAAAGGTCCAACTCAAGTTTGTTAATTATGCTGGTGGACTGCTTGCGGGCCTCATTTTCTTTTGATTCAGCCTCTTTCTTCTTCGAAGAGTCTTCATCTACACGGCATTCTTCTTCATCGCTACTGCAACTACCAAACAGTTCCAGCATACGTTTTCTCATTGCTTTGCTGTATTTCTTGTGGGTTTTCTTTTTACTTGATTCTGCTTCTGGCTTCCTTGAGGAGTCTTTATCTGAACTGCGTTTCGTTGCGGATTTCTTTGTCTTTGTTTGGTTCTTCTTAGCTGCCTGCTGTTCATCCTTATTGGTGGAATTATTTTTCGACTTTTTGCTCTCATTAATCATTGTCGAGTGTGAACGTTTAGTGGCAGCTTTCATCTCGACTATTGATTTGACGGCCTCATAAGATTTTGCTACTTTTTGATCTGATGTTGATACAGATGAAGACGGCAACACAGTGGTGGCAACTTGACCTTCATCACAGGCGATAATATTTTTCAATTTCTCTGGTGTTTTAAGTACGTAGAAATCGTCTGGTCGTCTTCTGCACTATAAAAATTCGTCTATTTCTGCACATTGTTCCAACAAAAATTCTCGAAATGATGTACGAGGACATTGATTCTGTAAATTTGTGTTTGTGTCTCGATTACATTGTTGGGGTGAATTCTTATAAATGTTTGCGAAACCGTTTAAGCCGGATGTCTTATCGCTACCACTTAATCTCTGTGGTGGATTTTCTACCGGCTTAGAACATGATATCCTATGTGACGAGAAAGTGGTGATGGTTTGTTTTTCACTTATTTTTGCTTCGGGATATACAAATTTGTTTGACAATAAAATTGTTTGTTTATCGGGTGCTTCATTCCATTGACATAAAAATTCGTCCATTTCTGTACAATGTTGTGATAAAAATTCTGGAAATGGCGTTGACGGCCGTTGATCCTGTGAACTAGCGTCTGCGTCTTTCTTTTGGGGGAATGCATACAAATGTTTGCGAAACCGCCTAAGCCGCATGTAACCACTTTTGGACCATCATCGTTACCACATTCACAACCCTGAATTTCTGAATGTTTGCTGTTGTTATCACCACTAGCACAATGATTTCCTACAAGCTTAAGACATGATTTCGTATGTGAAGGCAAAGTGTTGTTTACTGGCTTTTCAACGCCGTTGGTAATATTTTTTTCATCAGGGTATATGAATTTCTTGGAGAACAGAATTGTTTCCTTTTCAGGAGTTTTATTCCAATGATTTGAAAATTTACTTCTTCTTCGTTTACTTCTGCACAATTTTGTAACAGAAATACTCGAACTGGTGTAGAAGGAGGTTGATCCTATGAACTAACATTCTCTTTGTCTTTGTGAAACTTTTGGTCGTCAGAGCCGTTTGAACCATGTGTCACCACACCTCTACCATGATCGTTACCACGTTCACAACTCTGACTTTCTGGATATTTGATGTTGATAGCACCAGTAGCCCTTAATTCTTTTGGCGGATGTTCTACATGCTTAGCACGTGATTTCATATATGAAGGGGATCTTGAACTAGCACTACGTTCGGTATCATGGGATTGTGAAGGACAATCTCTGGAAGGCTTAAGTTGTGGCTTGTTTTTGTCAATTTTGTTATCTTCTGATACAGACTTGGCCAGTTTAGTTACTTGATTTTCAATATTGATTGAATTTTTATTGTTTTCCTTATCTGACTGTTGTTTCTTTGTGCTTAAAGTGCTGGTGGTTAAGTGTTGCTTCTGTTCAGCTTGTGTGCTACTGTAGTTTCGGCTATTAGTGGACCAAGAAAGCGATGCAGATTCATCACGTTTTTCCCGATCCTTATTGTTTTCAATTAGTTTCACATCCTTTTCAATGTCGATGTGTCCATGTGGTTTAATGGTGGAAGTGGGAGTGGTTGTTTTGCGCCATTCACCATGTTACCTTGTTTTCTAGATCGAGAATGTACACTAGATTTAGATCGTTCGTATCCATTTTGATGTTTAGTATGGATTACTTCCTTTATAATTTCATCTGCCTTCGGTTCCGTAGAATCATTTGGTATGGCAGCAGCATTCTCTTCAGCCGCTAACAAAATAGGCCATAATTCACACATGAATTGCCTTACGAGTGGACCATTCAGAAATTCGGGTGATAGGGATATGCATCTTTATCGCACTGATAAATTGCTCCAATTTCAATTCGTTGTAAATAAATTTTATTATTTGAAAAATTTTGCAGATTTTTTGCTACTCAGGTAACAAATAGGTGAGCTTGGTCGCGTGGGTATTCCTCACAGACTCAGCCAGCTACCTGAAATTGTTGCAACCATTAATTTCAACCAATGGCTGTTGTTTGCCCTTCTTAGTATTAAAAAAAAACATTTTAATTTTTTAACTTGAATTTCAATAACAATCCATCATGGGCTGTCGTTAAAGAATATTTTAAAATCCTTCATCAGATCATTGATCATGATTTTTGTAAGTTTGTGTCTTAACGTTAACTCTTTCGGTTGAAAAATCTCGTTACGAATGGTAAAGCCATAAATACTAAGTAAATCGAACAATTTATAGTCAGACGGCGTTGATTTTTAAGGAAGACTAACACTTAATGGGGGAAGTTTTATCGTCCGATAACCTACTGATCTGCTGCACAGATGAAACTGTATGAAAGCAGTAATAAGTGGACATAGAAAACGTTTCATGATATCTCCCTAAAGGAAGAAAAAGAATAAGACAAATCGAATTTGTGGCCACCTTAGACTGATAAAAAATGGATTCAAATATGTTTATACGGTTTTGTAGCACTTGAAGCAATAATTTTAAAATATCTAGTTTTTGTCCTTTGTTGATATTTTCATTGGTAACAGCATCTGTGGAGCATTAGGTACATAGTTCTCTATGAAAGCAAAAGTTGACTTTCGGGAACGTATGGCATTTACCCGATAGCAACGGACAGGCGACAGAAGTCAACATTATTATTGCTGATCATTGGGTCTATTGCCTCACCCTAAATCTACAAAAGTGTTTCTCTGCAATGTCTTCTCGAAACCTACTTATTTTCTGACTTATTGTCATCATTACAGAATCTCCATATTGGGCTCAACGATTACTATACTGAACATATGTACTAGGAGTCTGCAGTGTCCTATATTAGGAAAGGCAATCTTGAATGGTCTGAAGGTTCACTTTGTAATTTTCCAACAATTTGGTTTGAGAAGAGTCTTCGCCATTTTTTATTTATCCTTTCGTGTTATTTTCCTAAATGGCATTTAAGTTTTGGGATTCTCTTATTCGTTATCGAGTAAAGTGTATCGAAATTTCTAATGATGGCATTCGATAACGTGTGATCATTCGAATGCCACGAATTAACGTTTTCCTGCTGTAAAGAACAATATAAAAAAATGTAAAAATTTAATTTAACAAATTTATAATAATTTATGAATAAAAAATTAATTCCAGTTGGTCAAAACTGTCAAAAATTAATTACACCCATAAGGGAATTTTTGGGTATTTCATTGTTAAGCATTCCGGATTGGCAAAGAGCATTATACCAAATACTTCTTAGGGAAAGGCAAGAGTTAATCAGCTATGGGAACAGCTCACAGCTAAGCTCAATGCTTCCGGCCCACTAATCAAAGATGCAAAAATGTGGCTCAAGGTAGTTTAACCATAGATCGAGCCTTGTATCAAAAATGATACATTTCAATTTTTTAGACTACATAACTTTAATACAGGAAAAGTTATATGCCTGACATTTTTTGAATTCGTTAATATTGTGGTTGTCGTTATTTTAAAACATATAAAAAAGAAAATTTCAAAATTCAAAAACTTCATAATTCTGCCTTATGTATCATTTTTGATATATACGACTTTCCTAGAGATTTTTTGGTGTCATGTATGTAATTTTTTTAAGATTTCAAAGATTTTGTGAAATTTTATTGTAAATAAGACATTATTTATGGCATTTGAGAAAGAATTGAAAGTTATGTAAGTGTGGGACGAAAGTGAAAAGATTGAATTTTCTATTCTTGATATGTTATTGATATTGATTGAAGTAGTCGTAGTCTAGTATGTAGCGTGTTACCGTATTAGACGTCAGACCAAAGTTGAAACCTCAGGTCAGACATTTTCAATTTATAGCGAAAGGTTGTAATGATGTAATTCCTGCTGCTAAAGACTTTGAAGAAGAAGAAAATAGAAGCTCGTCTTATGAATTGGAGAAAGTATTGGGAGCAACAAACATGACAACAGGATGTTTATCGCCAAAGATGGTACTACTTGGAACAGAACAAACTGCCTTTAGTAGTTTGGGATGAAAAAATCTAGTAATTTCTTAATGCTCTTCTCATATTTGTCTTACGTGACAGACAAACATTAGAAGACGTATGAGATAAGATAATCATTCGCTTTGATAATGATATATTTACACTTATTACGCCTTTTCGAAAAATGAGCTGAAAGTCTTGCAACATTTAATAACCATGCTTAAAGCCTTTTTTAAAATTCGAATGGATAGGATTTAAAAAAAATATATATTTACCTTAATGTTAGAAAATTCTAACCACTTTCATAGAACTTTTATCACACAACTTATAGTTTTATGTAAGAAATAATACTCTATAAATAGTTTGGGATTAGCTATCATACTTTCAGAGCAGCCCATATATCCTTTTTTTAAGATTTTTAAAAATTTAATTTTTTTTTCGCTTAAAAGGTAAGAAAATTAAAGAAAATATTTTTAAATAATTATGCTTGTGTTTTTATGTTCCTTTTTGGTACATTTTCATCTCAATTACCTCCAGCGGTTTTAATTGAAATTTGATACTTAACCCTTTCATGCCCGAATTTTTTGGGCCAGAGCTAAAAGTTTTTTAAGGACATGTGTTTGTTAGTCATGGCCTAAATATGAAGTGATATTAAATTCAGAGTCCTACGTATTCTGGTTTTACACGCTTTTAACCAAGCTTGTTTACGAAAAAAAAAACTTTTAAAAAAATTTAAATTTATGGAATTTATGAACAAAAATGACAATGTTGTTGGCAATATCGGGCATGAAAGGGTTAATGATGGAATACTTACAGTGATTGTTAGGGAAATTAATTTAAGGATATTTAAAGCTTCATAAAGAAATTGCTTGGTATTGATTTATGTTTTCTTTCCTTTTGTTTTGTTTTATTACCTTTTCAACTCATATTTAATTTTGTCGTTGTAGATTAGTAACTAATTGAATTTGATGGTCGTTATAAATTTCGTGTCCACCGAAGTCGAGTTGGGAGTTTCAGATTCAAGCATATGCTACGTGCGTAGCAATTACTTACAGCAGTATTTGGGAAAACCCGTATCCATAAAATTATTATTGTTATTGTTAAGTGTAAGGTCTATTGCAATGGGAAACTATTTTACCTCACATGACGTTGACAACTTTAAACGAATCAAAAGAATGGTTTGTACCATTAGATTTCAGCCAGCTCTCAACTGAGAGTGTTACTGATGCGAGTGACACTAAGCTGTCCTATCTAAGCAACTGGAAACTTATAAATCGCCACAAAGCAGGGTGCTAGACGTCAAATTGTTACCATTTAGAAAGAAATAAAATCAAGCTGATATGAAGTGCTTGGATTTTGTGTAAAAAACCATGCAAATTTCATAAAAGTTATAATAAAATGTAATAATAGTAAATAAATAGTTTTAATAAAATTAATTAAAATATTAAAATTTTTTAACAAAATTATGAAGTTTTTTAATGCTCGATCTATGGTTAACAAACTCTTGTTTAGATAAAATTCTGTTGAGGGTATAAAAAATGTCCAAACTTTTGGGTTTTCAAAAACATCAGAAGGCAGCCCAAAAGAGAATTGCGACAAAGAAAATGTTACCCCAACAAATTCACCAAAAAATAGTATTCCTAACGTATGTCCCTGCTGCTTATCGGCTTATGAAGAAGACAAAATGAAATCTACCATATCTTCTTTTATAGAATTTGAAGATGATACTGCAGAAGAAACATCAGCCCCAGCTAATAATAAATAAAGTAAAACCAAAATATATTATGCATACGAAATATTACAGTTTTAATAAAACTTTTCTTCCTTGGCTTAATTAAATTTCTTTTATTTTTGTAAGAAAACATATGTTTTTTGTTTAAAATTTTTCATTTTAGTCAGTGATATAAAACGACACCTAAGAAACAAATCGATTCGTTTCATCATCAGAAAATTTCTCGTTATCGAAATTATTTTCTATTTGAACGCAATTCCGATCACGACTGCTAGAATTAGACCCCTAATGCTTACAATTTTTGAGATTAACAAGTTATTTCGTAAGCAAAAAAGAAATGAAAGACTTGATAGAGCAATCATCCATCAATGAATTTTTCCTTCTTTAAAATTAAATCAAAATTAATTAAATTTTCTAAAGAATAACTTTTATGTGTAACAATAAAAAAAGAAATCTGAAGAATATAGAGTTTACTTTAAAAAATGACGGGAACAAAATATCACTCCCATGCATATACATATTCATCAATCGATTGAATATCTTCCATGGTAATGTTATGATTACTGTTGCTTTCAGCCGGATGTGGTTGTAGTTCCCCTTGTTTGGCTTGTTCTCTCTGTTGCTGTTTCTTCATCTTCATCTGCATAAATTGATAAAATCTCATGCGTGCAATATGTCGCCTCAAATTCGTTTTGAAATTGGTTTCCCGACTAAGTATCTGCAAATCGTCTGGGGTACATTTGTGTGCATTTTTCATTGCATTCATGATGAGTTTTTCGGTAAGCTGCAGTTTTGCACAGGCTTTTCGCATAACTTCTGGGCCCAAATCGCTGCACTCTTGATCGAATGAGCATTATTATCGAGTAAAATTTCGTTTCGTAACGAATAACCAAATTACGGCATTCGATAGCTATCGAATCGAAATTTGCAAAAAGATTGTAAAAGATTTTTTGTTTAGTAATAGAACACGAACATATGATTGGTACATTTGGAAAACAAATGTAAAAATAAATAATGGTAAGTAAAAAAGTAAAATTTTTAAAAACTTAAATATTTCTTATATAAATTGATTTTGTCTTCTACCAAAGTGGATCCTGCTTTTATTTTATTTATCTTCATCTGATGAAGAAGTCGAAGGCTATGTCATGCGCACCAGAAGAGTAATGAGAAGCAAAAGTGATCTTTTATCATTATCCGATTATGCGTATGAAAGAAATAAATTACTTTTAAGAATATTTCTTGTAAAAATCCATACTTCTAGGTTTCGAAAACGATTTAGATTGACGAAGGAAGTTTTCAATTTTATGTTGTCTCAGATCACCTTATCAACTTACATGTCAACCGCAGTGGCACCAAAACTCCAACTTACAGCTACACTTTCGCTTTAAGCTGGCGGAAGTTTCTAATACATAGTTGGAAATGACTATCTGGTAGGCATGTGCCAGACCACAGTGTGCACATATGTAAACAACTGCATGAAAGAATTGGAGGCTAAACTCTGCCCGGAACTTATTAAATTCGAACCTCAAAACTCATATCAATGTATGAACGCATTCACAATAAAATATAAGATTCCAGTAGGTTTGTAATAGTGGAATTTTGTAATATGTTGAATTAGTAATAGGTTGTGTAGATGACACACATTTTGGTTTACAGCGATGCAAAAGCTGCAGTTTTGCACAGGCTTTGCTTAAAACTCCTGTTTTTGTCTTACTTAACCCTTGGTGGTGTACAAACAGCATGTATGGTACACTAAGTTTTGATAGCTGGACCTTATGTAATGGATCCTGCTGTAATGGGCTACTTCTAATATTTCTGGATGGTATGGGTGCCATTGTGAACTTTTTAATAATTTCAAGAAAATATAGTTGAAATCGCAAAAAATTTTTGTTAGTGCTGAACTGTTAGCGCTTGAAAAATTCTCATGTGCTTTTATGCTCATGTGAGTCTACCTATCTGGGGTGTCATTTGACAGAGAAAGCATGAACAGACAGGTACCCTTTAAAGAAAGGGTTAATTCCTCATATCAAAACTTTTGGCAAATCTCAATCCTTTTTTAACCTTTTTTATGATTTTCTGTAACAAACAATCTGACTCAGTTTGGTTATTGATTTTAATTACTTTACAGCACTGTTTTACCAATTAATTTTTTTTGCCAAAAGTTTCCATATTTTTTGCTACCTTTGCATAACCTTGGATTTTGCCAAACAAACAAGCCAACTATAGATTGAGGTAAAGTTGTGTCAGATGGCTTGCTCCAATTTTTTCAATATAAATTAACCCTGTGAAATAAATCTCATAACAAAGTTATTCTCCTACTTTGTTATGAAACCTTCCTCCACATTAAAAGTTTCTAAAACTGTGTTCAACAGATTGATAAATACCGAATTGGAAAACTTATTTAGAAAATTTCAAGACTTATCTTTAAAAACGAGAGTCGTGTAAAAAATATTAGCAATGTTCTCAGCTTAGGAATATTAAAGATTCGATTAGAACACAAGATGACTCATTTAAGATATTTATATACAAGAGTGGTCAAGTCCAAAACTTTTCCTATTTCCTAACTGTAACACCGTTACAATCTACCTGTTTGCTACGGCCAAATTTTAAAGAAGCTGTGGCATGTAATTTGAGATTTTGTCAGCAAATTAAGTGGCCTGGTGTTTGAATTCAATCCCGAGTAATTCAGTTTTCAACCCCGGAAAAGGCAAAGTAAAATCATTGTAATGATTTCCAAATTTTTAACATTCAGATTCTTTAACCCCTTTTTTAAATAATCCGTATAGGAAGTTCCTAACACCTGCTTCCACAAAAGCATTAATTCTTCAGAAAGAAATTAGAAATCAGTTCCCCTCCAGTACACTCAATAGATACTTATTCGCAGAGGTAATGATAGATGGATCAGCTATCATCCAACGACCCTCTACACTGACCAATCACTTGCAACCTAGCAAAACTCGATTAATGAAAGAGCCACCCTTCCTTACTGCATGAATTTGCAGGAAATGTGACTGCATGCTACTAGAGACTATTTTCGAACGTAAATACCAAATTCACACTCTCACATGATAAGAATGAGTAGCTGAAGCTGTCATCGGTGATATAACGATCTTCTCCAAGGGCTCGAAAGTGGAATGTGGAACTGAATCTGGGGTCTATTCCGATAAATTGGCACTTAAGGAGACCAGCGCATTTCAGTGCTGTACGAACTTCCTTCGAACTTAATCATCATATGTGTGGACAGTCAAGTAGCAGTCAAAGCGCTGGGATTCCATTTCGTCTAAACAAAGGGCACAACATCTGCCTCTACTGAATTCAGAGCGACTGTGGTATGGAGGAAAAGGAAAAGGCGGACCAACTGTCACGAAAGGTATCGGAGATGTCTGGGGAGGAAACGATAGTGTGGGCCTCTACAAGAATAGTTTTCCAAAGTCGAAAAAGCAGCATGAAATTCAACAAACCAATAAACATGATTGAAGAATTTCAAAACTGACGTATCCAGTTCGACAAGCAAACGGTTCTCATTCTAACAGGAATTCTGAAGGGACACTGCACTATTGACAATTTCGCCGACAATTTCGATCTCTCCCACCATATTACTGTAGAAGCTGCCGTGACATGAAGGAAACGAAATCGCTACAAAACCTTTTATGCGAGTGCCCTGAACAGATGTAATCGGTTTTTGGATGGCAGAATGTGTGACGACCTGGGCATGGTGGCAAATGTGCCACTAAGAGAAATGTCAAGTTTCATACGAAGCTCGATGTCGTTCAAATTCCCCATTAAAGGATAATGAAAAGGGGACTTACCTCATACTTGGTAACACAATCGGCCATCGAGCGAACTAGTCTGTGAACGGCAAACTACCCGTTAACCTAACCTGGACTTAACATATCGTACATCTGTAACACACTACAACGCAAGTAAAAAGTACAAACCAGCCGTTCTATTTTAAATAAAATCAAAAGGAAACGAATAAAAATGAAGAACTTTTTCAAATCAAAATTAAGACTATTCTTTTCAACAAATTTAATAATAATTCGTATCAAAATAATTGTTAAATATTTTTAAATTGTTTGCTTAAATTAATAGTTTAAATTCTATTTAAATTGAAAGGGAATTGATACAAAATGAAAAGCGATTAAGTCGACAAATATCGCGGACTGTTTTTACTCGAGCTAAATAGGGTGATCATGAGGAATAATACTTTAAATAATTCCTAAAGCAGTCCGTTACTGATTTGCGGTAAGTTGTACTCACTATCTCTTAATATTTTGAAAATTGTTTCAAATAAATAAAGAAATGACAATGGAAGTACCTACACCATACAACAAAGTAATTTAATATTTAAGGCCAAGTAAACAATGATTTCTTATGTGAATGCTAGAATCAGTGTCGGCCATTGAAACAAACAATTTTTTAGTTCTGTGTGGAAGAATATTTCAAATAAACCTTCCACTCCCCTTACTCCATTAATTGAATGTTCAAGCATTGAATACATTTTTTGCTTAAATTTTATTTTAATTACGATTTCTATGATGATTTGCTCAATATTACATTTAATATTGATTACAAATAAAGAATTGAAAAATTAAATTGAATAAGAAAATAATTTTATATTAAATTTTTCATATTCATTTTTTACATCAATTTTTAATAAAAATTAAAAACATGTCATGCGATATTTAATATAAAACTTATACAAATTATGACTTCAAGTAATAAATATTTTTTTCTAAAATTAGGCTCTTCGTAAACTTCGTCCCCTACCATTATTCTTGTTTTAGCAAATTTATCTCTTTTACGGCGAATGTTAGACATATTCTTCATCACATCAGCCTCAAGGGTGATCAATTCTCTGTTGTGGTTAATCTTTACAGTTTCTGAATTTCTCGCAGAAGGCTGTACTGAACTGCATTCTTCATCACTACTGATGCTGACAAAAAGGTCCAACTCAAGTTTGTTAATTACGCTGGTGGCCTGCTTGTGGTCCTCATCTTCTTTTGATTCAGCTTCTGGCTTCTTCGAAGAGTCTTCATCCACACGACCTTCTTGTTCATCGCTACTACAACTACCAAACAGTTCCAGCATACGTTGCTTTGCTGTACTTCTTGTGGGTTTTGTTTTTACTTGATTCAGCTTCTGGCTTCCTTGAGGAGTCTTTGTCTGAACTGCGTTTCAATGAAGATTTCTTTGCCTTTGTGTGGTTCCTTTGGCTTTCATCCTTGCCGGAGGAATTATTTTTCGACTTTTTTGCTCTCATTACTCATTGTCGAATGTGTACGCTTAAGTGATTGTGGTTTAGAGGCAGCTTACATCTCGGCTTTTGATTTGACGGCCATATCAGATGTTGTTACTTTTTGATCTGATGTTGAGACAGATGGAGGCGACAACACAGTGGTGGCAACATGACTTTCAGCACAGGCGATAATATTTTTCAATTTCGCTGGTGTTTTAAGTACGTAGAAATTGTTTGGTCGTCTTCTGCACTTTAAAAATTCGGTTATTTCTGCACATTGTTCCAACAAAAATTCTCGAAATGGTGTACGAGGACATTGATTCTTTGTGTCTTGATTACATTGTTGGGGTGAATTCTTATAAGTGTTTGCGAAACCGTTTAGGCTGGATGTCTTCATTCGGGAATCATCATCGCTACCACGTTCTTTCTGGGTGTTCACTGTTGCTAGCACCACTAGCACTTAATCTCTGTGGTGGATTTTATGCCGACTTAGAACATGATGACCTATGTGATGAGAAAGTGGTGATGGTTTGTTTTTCACTTTTTGTTGTATCGGGATATACAAATTTGTTTGACAATAAAATTGTTTGCTTATCGGGTACTTCATTCCATTGACACAAAAATTCGTCCATTTTTGCTCAATGTTATGATAAAAATTCTCGAAATGTTGTTGAAGGATGTTGATCCTTTGAACTACCATTTTCGTCTTTCTTTTGGAGGAAATGCATACAAATGTTTGCGAAACCGTCTAAGCCGCATGTAACCACTTCTGTACCATCATCGTTACCACGTTCACAACCCTGACTTTCTGGATGTTTGCTGTTCCTAGCACTACAAACACTTAATTTTTGTGAACGATTTTCTACAGGCTTAGGACATGATTTTGTATGTGAAGGCAAAGTGGTGTTTGCTGTTTCTTCAACGCCATTGGTAATATTGTTTTCATCAGGATATATGAATTTTTTTCCTTTGCAGGAGTTTTATTCCAATGATTTAAAAATTCGTTCATTTCTGCACAATTTTCAAACAAAAATTTTCGAACTGGTGTAGAAGGATGTTGTTCTTGTGAACTAACATTCTCTGTGTCTTTGTGAAACTTTTTGCCGTCTGAGCCGTTTGAACCACATGTCACCACACCTCTACCATGAACGTTACCATGTTCACAACTCTGACTTTTTTGTTGTTCACTGTTGACAGCACCAGTAGCCCTTAATTCTTTTGGTGGATGTTCTACACGCTTAGAACGTGATTTCATATCTGAAATGGATCTTGAACTATGCATACGTTCTTTATCACGGGATTGTTAATGACAATCTCTGGAAAGCTTACATTGTGGCTTGTTTTTATCAATTTTATTATCTTTTGATACAGACTTGTCCAGTTTGGTTACTTGATTTTCAATATTGATTGAATTTTTATTGTTTTCCTTATCTGGCTGCTGTTTCTTTGTGCTTAAAGTGCTGGTGGTTACGTGTTGCTTCTGTTCTGCTTGTGTACTACTGCAGTTTGGGCTATTAGTGGACCAAGAAAGCGATACTGATTCATCATGTTTTTCCCTTATTTTTTATCCTTATTCTTTTCAAATAGTTTCACATCCTTTTCAATATCGACGTGTCCATATGGTTTAAGGGTGGAAGTGAGAGTGGTAGGTGGTACTAGTGGTTGTTTTGCGCCATTCACCATGTTACCTTGTTTTCTAGATCGAGAATATACACTAGATTTAGATCGTTCGTATCCGTTTTGATGTTTAGTTTGGATTACTTTCTTTAGAATTTCATCTTCCATCGGTCCCATAGAATCATTTGGTATGGCAGCAGCAAATAAAATAGGCCACAATTCACACATGATTTGCCTCACCCGAGGACCATTCAGAAATTCGGGTGATAGGGATATGCATCTTCATCGGACTGATAAATTGCTCCAATTTCAATTCGTTGTAAATAAATTTTTTTATTTGAATAATTTTGCAGATTTTTTGGTTAATTCTTGGTTTTACATCGTCCAGATTTACTTTGGACATGTCAATCCGTTTATTAAACAAATCGCCAGTTTTGATTTGTTTATTTCCTTCCATTTTTTCAATTTTCTGCTGACGTTGTTTGTTGTCTACCGAAACTATCTATTGAACTTATTGGCAATGTTCACGCCCTTTTATAGGTGGAAATGGGTTCTCACAGATATTTCTCAGAGGACCTGCTATTTCAACAGAGCAATTGTACATATTGGTCCTACCGTTTAATGCAAATTTGTATTTATGCTGCAAATAGCTACTGTTAAAAAACGTATTCAGGTAACAAATAGGCGAGCTTGGTTCTCCTGGGTACTCCTCACAGGCTCAACCAGCTACCTGAACTCTCTGTTTCTGTTAATTTCAACCAATGGCTGTTGTTTGTCCTTCTTAGTATTAAAAAAAAATATTTCAATTTATTAACTTGAATTTCAATAACAATCCCTCATGGGCTGTTGTAAAAAATACTTTTATATCCTTCATTACCGTTATCAGATCAAATACTCCGTGATTTTTGGGAATTTGATGTCTTAACGTTAACTGTTTCGGTTCAAAAATCTCGTTACGAATGGTAAAGCCATAAATGCTAGGTTAGGTTAAAGGACGTGTACTTGTCAATTAAGACAAGTGCAGTACCCGGAGGTCGAATTGACCCATTGTACAACGTCCTAGTTTCTCACACCACTTATGTTGTGTGTGTTAATTTTATACATGAGTGGTGGGACCTACAGTTTAAAGTCGACGCGGAACGACAAATATTTTTTGAGAAACTTTTTCATGGCAATTTTATTTTACTCTCGGAGTTTTTGCCAGAAATCTGCTGAGAGGAAGTCGCCGAAGAAATACTTTTTGTATTTTGTCTTGATGTCTGGCCTGGGGCTCGAACCCTGGCTTTACGTCTAATAAGCCAACACACTACCTACTAGACTGTGGCGACTTCTGGAAAGTTGTATCGTCTTCTAACCTACCGATCTGCTGCTGAGATGAAACTGTATGAAAGTAGTAATAAGTGGATGGAGAAAATGTTTCATGGGATTTCCCTAAAGGAAGAAAAAATAAAACAAATCTAATTTATTGCCACCTTAGACTGATAAAAAATGGATTCAAATTTGTTTATACGGTTTTGTAGCACTTGAAGAAATAATTTTAAAATATCCAGTTTTTGTTCATTGGTGATATTTTCATTGGTAACAGCATCTGTGGAGCGTACATTAGGTACATGGTTCTCGATGATCATTTCGCTACGTTTAAAGCAAAAGTTGACCTCCACATGACAACAAAAGACTACAGACCAATAAGATTCTCCTCGTTTTTAACTGAAAACCTTAGAGGAACTCATTTATATACGGAGTAAACTCTGAGTCAATACCTTCAATAGTGCACAATGATAAATGACTAACACACAATCAGTAATATGCTACAGAAAGCTTGTGTGACATGAAATGACAGCGAAATGATGATCCCTCTTGTAATTCAGCAGCCGGTATTTCATTATTATTGTTGATCATTGGGTCTATTGCCTCACCCTATATCTAGAAAAGGGTGTCTCTGCAATGTCTTCTCGAAACTTATTTCCCTGAGAGATTACAAGGTACTGCTCAGTGTCAGCGAGAAGAAATTCCAGCCCAACTACCGATATACACTCTCGTGTTTCATTTTGCGATGTCTTCATCACTGGGTTCAATAATATGTTCTGATGACTTGTTTTCATCATCACAAAATCTCCATATTGCGCTCAACGATTACCATTCTGAACATATGTACTAAGAGCCTGCAGTGTCCTATATAAAGAAAAGTAATCTTATATGGTCTGATGGTTCACTTTGTAATTTTCCAACAATTTGCTTTGAGAAGAATCTCCGCCATTTTTTATTTATCCTTTCGTGCTATTTTCCCAAATGGCAGAACTTACTGTAGCATTCATATCTTTTCCATCCATAACATCCCAGAACCAATATGGTCCCTGGTACTCCCTGTATTAACTCTAGGGGCTAATTCTGACAGTCGTATACGAACGAGTTTTTACTCGTACATGCGGGTTTTTTTTAGGTTTGGGATTCTCTTATTCGTTATCGAGTAAAGTGTATCGAAATTTCTAATGATGGCATTCGATAACGTGTGATCGTTCGAATGCCACCTTGCTAGTTTTTACTCGTAAGCACTAAAGCTTTCCATTTAACGTTTTTCTGCTGTAAAGAACAATATAAAAAAATGTAAAAATTTAAGTGACAAATTTATAATAATTTATGAATAAAAAATTAATTCCAGTATTTGTAAGTCAAAACTTTCAAAAATTAATTACACCCATAAGGAATTTCTTGAAAATTTCATGGTTAAGCATTCAGCGCCCAAATCGCGGCACTCGTGATCGAATGAGCATTCGTATCGAATCGAAATTCACAGAAATAATGTAAAAGATTTTTTGTTTAGTAATAGAACAAAAACATATGATTGGTACATTTGTAAATAAAAAAAATTATTTTGAAATAAATCACAAGTATATTTAGAGAAAAATATTTAAATATATTAATTATAATATAATTATAATAGTTCATTAAATGGATCCATCATTTTTATTTTTCTTGTCATCATCTGAGGATGAAGAGCACGATGTAATGCGTGCAAAGAGACAAATGCGAATTAATAGCGATTCTTTGTCATTATCAGACGCAGCGTAAGTAAAACAAAAAATAATAAAAAAACACAAATATTAAAATTTTATTAAGTATTTTACTTTCAGAAAACGATTTAGATTATCAAAGGAGGCTTTCAATTTAGTACTTTCCAAAATCAAATTTTCCGGAAGCATGTTGACATCGGTGCCAGCGACATCGCAGTTAGCACCAACATTGTCCCTTTTAGCTAACGGAAGCTTTCAATATGTTGTTGGTAATGACTACCTAATAGGTATGAGTCAAAGTACTACATCCAAATAGTATGTAAACAACTGTGTACAGGAATTAGAGGAAAAACTGTGTCCGGCACTCATTAATTTTGATCCTGAAATGCATTCATGAAAAAATTTAAGTTTCCTGGAGGTAAGTATACACAATATTATATTCGTATTTTTTGTTATTGAAATTGTAAAATGCTTTATATTTGATCGTAGTCATTGGTTGCATAGATGACACACATTTCGGACTTCAAAGACCAGCGTCCAATGAACATATGTTCTTTAATAGAAAAGGTTTTCATAGCCTCAACTCTATGGTGGTAAGAGTGACTTTTATTTTATATAAATAAGATTTATATGTTTATGAAATTTAAGATCTGCGACCACGAATATAAAATTTTGGCTATTCACTCAAAATACGGTGGTGCGGCCCATGATTCATTCGTCTGGAAGCACTCGGCTGAAAGGAATTTGTTGTCCGAACTTTATAACAATGGAGTTAAAAATGTTTGGCTTTTAGGTATGTTTAAATAGAATATACATATATATGTATCTATGTATCTTGGAAAAGTTAATTTTTTTAGTTTTTTGTATTTAAGGCAGACTCCGGGTATCCGTTGGAACCATGGTGCATAACACCATGCTGAAGTTCCTTGGAATCTCATTTCAACGATGTTCACTCTAAAGGCCGGTGCATTGTAGAAAGAACAATAGGCATTTTAAAAAGACGCTGGAAAATTCTTAGCAATAACAAAATAAGTCGTTATAGCCCAAAAAATGGCTGCTTTTGGAAATGTTTGTGCTGCGTTACACAACGTATGCATTAAATTTAAAGTACCTCAGTACTTAAATGTGGAAGCAATTGAATTGATCCACCCTAATATCAACATAAAAAATTAAACTAATTTAACTAAAATTGGCCACAAAATAAGAGATAATGTTAAATTTTCTCCTAGAGAGAACTAAATTTATTTAATAAAGTAAAATAACATAAAATATTTTCTAAAATATAAAAAAGGAACTTCAATTCTTTGGTTAGGTAACAAAAATTATTGTTGTTTTATCAAGAGCTTAAGCTGAATCGTTTTAATTTGTAATTCTACATTTTTAATAGCCATGTTTGCAGCATGTTTTTCTTCTCTTAGTTTAAAAAATTTTTCCTTCAATTCCAAAAGGTAATCTAGAAAGAAATCTAATTTGTTTTTAGCTTTTGAAATGGTTCTTTGTTTTTTAGGATTAGGAGTTTGTTTTCCTATACATTCAGGTTCAGAATTATCATATTCGTTGTTTTCACCTAAAATATTTTGTAAACTTTTTTCCACTTCAGAAGAAAGAGATTCATTTGGATATATTCTCTTTCCAAAAGTTTTTACTGTTCGCATACCTTCCACGCTGGCTTCGATGCCGGCTGCTTCAATTATTTGTGCATCTGCATGAGACAAAGGTATTTCCTCATAGGAACCACCACCGGTTTTTTTCTGATTCCTTATTAAATGGAAGCTTTTTTTGCGTTATGTTTCTGGTCAGCAAAAACCTTAAAAACATGTAAAAAAAATTTATTACAAATATAAAAAAAATACACTAGTTAACCTTTCGCCATGTTGTCACATCTTTAATAGGTAGACCACATGCATTCAAACGGTTGAACAATTCTTCCCACAATCTTTTAGTTGTTTCTCTTCCTTGCCAACAATTTGGCAGCAAGTTTTTAGCTAAATTGGGATGATCAAACATATATTGCGCCATAACGTCGTTTTCCTTACCGTTTATTTTGACATTATTTGTCCTGAAAGGGGAAATTATATTTATACATACTTTTAGTTAAAAAAAATATTTGCTACTTACATTTTTGGCAATATTATTATAAATAAAAAATTTCGCCGTTTATTTCGTATTAAAAAAACAAAGCGTGTGCAATTTCGATTGCTCGTGTGGTATCGAATGAGATTTCGAGAGATGTCACTCGAACGGGTACTCGTTATCGAATACGGTGATTTCAAATACTAAAATTTCGATAACGACTGCGGCGATTTGGTCCCAGAATTGGCAAAGACGGTTGAATATATTCCATGGTAATGTTATCATTAATGTTGCTATCAGGCGGATGTGGTTGCAGTTCCACTTGTTTAATTTGTTCTCTCTGTTGCTGTTTCTTCATCTCCATCTGCATAAATTGATAAAATCTCATGAGTGCAATATGTCGCCTCAAATTCTGTTTGAAAATGGTTTCCCGACTAAGTATCTGCAAATCGTCTGGCGTACATTTGTGTGCATTTTTCATTGTATTCGTGAGGAGTTTCTCCGTCAGCTGCAAATTAATACAGGCTTTTCGCATAACTCCTGCATTTGCCTTGGTTAACGTTAGACGGTGCACAAACAGCACGTATGGTACACTAAGTTTTGATGGCTGGACCTTATGTAATGGATCCTTTACCGGGCTGCTTCTAATATTTCTGGATGGTATGGGTGCCATTGTGAACTTTTTAAAAATTTCAAGAAAATATAGTTGAAATCGCAAAAAATTTTTGTTAGTGCTGAACTGTTAGCGCTTGAAAAATTCTCATGTGCTTTTATGCTCATGTGAGTCTACCTATCTGGGGTGTCATTTGACAGAGAAAGCATGAACATATAGTTTTTGGCAAATCTCAATCCTTTTTAACCTTTTTTATGATTTTCTGTAACAAACAATCTGACTCAGTTTGGTTATTGATTTTAATTACTTTACAGCACTGTTTTACCAATGAATTTTTTTTTGCCAAAAGTTTCCATATTTTTGCTACCTTTGCGTAACCTTGGGTTTTGCTAAATTTGCTTTGGCAACATGCTACTAGAGACTATTTTCGAACGCAACTACCAAATTTACACTCTCAAATGAGAAGAATGGGTTGCTGAAGCTGTCATCGGTGACGGTGATATAACGATCTTCTCCAAGGGCTCGAAAATGGAATGTGGAACTGAATCTGGGGTCTATTCCGATAAATTGGTACTCAACGAGACCAGCGCATTTCAGTGCTGTACGAACTTCCTTCGAACTTAATCATCATATGTGTGGACAGTCAAGTAGTAGCAGTGTATACGATGACACAAGGTAATCGGAGATGTCTGGGGAGGAATAGATAGTGAGGGCCTCTACAAGAATAGTTTTCCAAAGGAGAAAAAACAGCATGGAATTCAACAAACCAATAAACCTGATTGCCGAATTTCAAAACTGACGTGTCCAGCTGTGGACAGCGGCTTCTAATTCTAACAGGAATTCTGAAGGGACACTGCTCTATTGACAGTTTCGCCGACAATTTCGATCTCTCCCACCAGATTACTGTAGAAGCTGCCGTGACATGAAGGAAACGAAATCGCTACAAAACCTTTTATGCGAGTGCCCTGAACAGACGTTATCGGTTTTTGGGTGGCAGAATGTGTGATGACCTGGGCATGGTGGCAAATGTGCCACTAAGAGAAATGTCAAGCTCGAAGCTCGATGTGGTTCGAATACCCCATTAAAGGATCATGAAAAGGTGGACTTACCTCATACTTGGTAACACAATGGGCCATCGAGCGAACTTGCCTGTGAACATATCGTACATCTGTAACACACTACAACGCAAGTAAAAAGTACAAACCAGCCGTTCCATTTTAAATAAAATCGACAAGAAACGAGTAAAAATTAAGAACTTTTTCAAATCAAAATTAAGAGAATTCTTTTCAACAAAATTAATAATAATTCGTATCAAAATAATTGTTAAATATTTTTAAATTGTATGCTTAAGTTAAAAGTTTGAATTATATTTCAATTGAAAGCAAATTGATACAAAATGAAAAGCGATTAAGATTTTACCCGGACTAAGTTGAAGTAGTCGTAGTCTAGTAGGTAGTGTGTTGGCTTATTAGACGTAAGGCCCGGGTTCAAACCCCAGGTCACACATCAAAACGAAATACAAAAAGTATTTATTCGGCGACTTCCTCTCAGCAGATTTCTGGCAAAAAACCTGAGAGTAAATAAAATTGCCATGAAAAGCTTTTCAAAAATCTATCGTTCGGAATCGATTTCAAACTGTAGGTACCGCCGCTCATGTATAAAATTAACACACACGACATGAGTGGTGTGAGAAACTAGGTCGTAATCCTGACTGAAGGGTTGTAATGACCTATTATGTATGTATGTATGTAAGTAGGATGATCGTAACTAACTTTACATAATTCCCAAAGTAATCTGTTACTGATTTCCGGTAAGTTGTAATTACTATCTCTTAATATTTTGAAAATTTTTTAAAATAAATAATGAAATAACTTATTTAATGGATTACATATGTATATAATGTAAGTAGATACATACAATATACAACAAAGTAATCGAATATTTAAGGGCAAGTAAATAATGATTTCTGCTGTGAATACTAGACTCAGTGTCGTCCATTGAAACAAACAATTTTTTAGTTCTGAGTGGAAGAATATTTCAAATAAAACTTTCCTTCCCCTTACCCCGTCAATTAAATTAAAGCATTGAATACATTTTTAATTCTTATTTTAATTACGATTTCTATGTATTTGCTTAATATTACATTTAAAATTGATTACAAATAAAGAATTGAAGAATTAAATTGAATAAGAAAATAATTTTATATTAAATTTATTATAATTTAAACTTAAACTTACAAAAATATTCATTTTTTACATCAATTTTTAATAAAAATTAAAAACATTGTCATGCGATATTTAATACAAAACTTATACAAATTATGACTGCAAGTAATAAATATTTTTTTCTAAAATTAAACTCCTCGCGAACGTCGTCCCATACCATTATTCTTGTTTTAGCAAATTTATCTCCTTTACGGCGAATATGTTAGACAACTTCTTCATCACTACTGATAGAAAGATCAGCCTCAAGGGTACTCATTTCTCTGTTGTGGTTATTCTTTACAGTTTCTGAATTTCTCGCAGAAGGCTGTACTCAACTGCATTCTTCTTCATCGCTACTGATGCTGACAAAAAGGTCCAACTCAAGTTTGTTAATTACGCTGGTGGACTGCTTGCGGACCTCATTTTCTTTTGATTCAGCCTCTTTCTTCTTCGAAGAGTCTTCATCTACACGGCATTCTTCTTCATCGCTACTGCAACTACCAAACAGTTCCAGCATACGTTCTCTCATTGCTTTGCTGTATTTCTTGTGGGTTTTCTTTTTACTTGATTCTGCTTCTGGCTTCCTTGAGGAGTCTTTATCTGAACTGCGTTTCGTTGAGGATTTCTTTGTCTTTGTTTAGTTCTTCTTAGCTGCCTGCTGTTCATCCTTATTGGTGGATTTATTTTTCGACTTTTTGCTCTCATTAATCATTGTCGAGTGTGAACGTTTAGTGGCAGCTTTCATCTCGACTATTGATTTGACGGCCTCATAAGATTTTGCTACTTTTTGATCTGATGTTGATACAGATGAAGACGGCAACACAGGCGATAATATTTTTCAATTTCTCTGGTGTTTTAAGTACGTAGAAATCGTCTGGTCGTCTTCTGCACTTTAAAAACTCGTCTATTTCTGCACATTGTTCCAACAAAAATTCTCGAAATGATGTACGAGGACATTGATTCCGTAAATTTGTGTTTGTGTCTTGATTACATTGTTGGGGTGAATTCTTATAAATGTTTGCGAAACCGTTTAAGCCGGATGTCTTATCGCTACCACTTAATCTCTGTGGTGGATTTTCTACCGGCTAAGAACATGATTTCCTATGTGATGAGAAAGTGGTGATGGTTTGTTTTTCACTTATTTTTGCTTCGGGATATAAAAATTTTTTTGACAATAGAATTGTTTGCTTATCGGGTGCTTCATTCCATTGACACAAAAATTCGTCCATTTCTGCACAATGTTGTGATAAAAATTCTCGAAATGGTGTTGAAGGCCGTTGATCCTGTGAACTAGCGTCTGCGCCTTTCTTTTGGGGGGAATGCATACAAATGTTTGCGAAAACACCTAAGCCGCATTTAACCACTTTTGGACCATCATCGTTACCACGTTCACAACCCTGAATTTCTGAATGTTTGCTGTTGTTGTCACCACTAGCACTTAATGTTTGTGAATGATTTCCTACAAGTTTAAGACATGATTTCGTATGTGAAGGCAAAGTGTTGTTTACTGACTTTTCAACGCCGTTGGTAATATTTTTTTCATCAGTGTATATGAATTTCTTGGAGAACAGAATTGCTTCCATTTCAGGAGTTTTATTCCAATGATTTAAAAATTCGTTTACTTCTGCACAATTTTGTAACAGAAATACTCGAACTGGTGTAGAAGGAGGTTGATCCAGTGAACTAACATTCTCTGTGTCTTTGCGAAACTTTTGGTCGTCAGAGCCGTTTGAACCATGTGTCACCACACCTCTACCATGATCGTTACCACGTTCACAACTCTGACTTTCAGGATATTTGGTGTTGATAGCACCAGTAGCCCTTAATTCTTTTGGCAGATGTTCTACATGTTTAGCACGTGATTTCATATATGAAGGCGATCTTGAACTAGCACTACGTTCGGTATCATGGGATTGTGAAGGACAATCTCTGGAAGGCTTAAGTTGTGGCTTGTTTTTGTCAATTTTATTATCTTTTGATACAGACTTGTCCAGTTTAGTTACTTGATTTTCAATATTGATTGAATTTTTATTGTTTTCCTTATCTGGCTGTTGTTTCTTTGTGCTTAAAGTGCTGGTGGTTAAGTGTTGCTTCTGTTCAGCTTGTGTGCTACTGTAGTTTCGGCTATTAGTGGACCAAGAAAGCGATGCAGATTCATCACGTTTTTCCCGATCCTTATTGTTTTCAATTAGTTTCACATCCTTTTCAATGTCGATGTGTCCATGTGGTTTAATGGTGGAAGTGGGAGTGGTTGTTTTGCGCCATTCACCATGTTACCTTGTTTTCTAGATCGAGAATGTACACTAGATTTAGATCGTTCGTATCCATTTTGATGTTTAGTATGGATTACTTCCTTTATAATTTCATCTGCCTTCGGTTCCGTAGAATCATTTGGTATGGCAGCAGCATTCTCTTCAGCCGCTAACAAAATAGGCCATAATTCACACATGAATTGCCTTACGAGTGGACCATTCAGAAATTCGGGTGATAGGGATATGCATCTTTATCGCACTGATAAATTGCTCCAATTTCAATTCGTTGTAAATAAATTTTATTATTTGAACATTTTTGCAGATTTTTTGCTACTCAGGTAACAAATAGGTGAGCTTGGTCGCGTGGGTATTCCTCACAGACTCAGCCAGCTACCTGAAATTGTTGCAACCATTAATTTCAACCAATGGCTGTTGTTTGCCCTTCTTAGTATTAAAAAAAAAACATTTTAATTTTTTAACTTGAATTTCAATAACAATCCATCATGGGCTGTCGTTAAAGAATATTTTAAAATCCTTCATCAGATCATTGATCATGATTTTTGTAAGTTTGTGTCTTAACGTTAACTCTTTCGGTTGAAAAATCTCGTTACGAATGGTAAAGCCATAAATGCTAAGTAAATCGAACAATTTATAGTCAGACGGCGTTGATTTTTAAGGAAGACTAACACTTAATGGGGGAAGTTTTATCGTCCGATAACCTACTGATCTGCTGCACAGATGAAACTGTATGAAAGGGGTAATAAGTGGACATAGAAAACGTTTCATGATATCTCCCTAAAGGAAGAAAAAGAATAAGACAAATCGAATTTGTGGCCACCTTAGACTGATAAAAAATGGATTCAAATATGTTTATACGGTTTTGTAGCACTTGAAGCAATAATTTTAAAATATCTAGTTTTTGTCCTTTGTTGATATTTTCATTGGTAACAGCATCTGTGGAGCATTAGGTACATAGTTCTCTATGAAAGCAAAAGTTGACTTTCGGGAACGTATGGCATTTACCCGATAGCAACGGACAGGCGACAGAAGTCAACATTATTATTGCTGATCATTGGGTCTATTGCCTCACCCTAAATCTACAAAAGTGTTTCTCTGCAATGTCTTCTCGAACCCTACTTATTTTCTGACTTATTGTCATCATCACAGAATCTCCCTATTGGGCTCAACGATTACTATACTGAACATATGTACTAAGAGTCTGCAGTGTCATATAGTAAGAAAGGCAATCTTGAATGGTCTGAAGGTTCACTTTGTAATTTTCCAACAATTTGGTTTGAGAAGAGTCTTCGCCATTTTTTATTTATCCTTTCGTGTTATTTTCCTAAATGGCATTTAAGTTTTGGGATTCTCTTATTCGTTATCGAGTAAAGTGTATCGAAATTTCTAATGATGGCATTCGATAACGTGTGATCATTCGAATGCCACGAATTAACGTTTTCCTGCTGTAAAGAACAATATAAAAAATGTAAAAATTTAATTTAACAAATTTATAATAATTTATGAATAAAAAATTAATTCCAGTTGGTCAAAACTGTCAAAAATTAATTACACCCATAAGGGAATTTTTGGGTATTTCATTGTTAAGCATTCCGGATTGGCAAAGAGCATTATACCAAATACTTCTTAGGGAAAGGCAAGAGTTAATCAGCTATGGGAACAGCTCACAGCTAAGCTCAATGCTTCCGGCCCACTAATCAAAGATGCAAAAATGTGGCGCAAGGTAGTTTAACCATAGATCGAGCTTTGTATCAAAAATGATACATTTCAATTTTTTAGACTACATAGCTTTAATACAGAAAAAGTTATATGCCTGATATTTTTTGAATTCGTTAGTATTGTGGTTGTCGTTATTTTAAAACATATAAAAAAGAAAATTTCAAATATGGGTTACAAAATTCAAAAACTTCATAATTCTATCTTATGTATAATTTTTGATATATACGACTTTACTAGAGATTTTTTGGTGTCGTGTATGTAATTTTTTCAAGATTTTAAAGATTTTGTGAAGTTTTATCGTAAATAATACATTATTTATGGCATTTGAGAAAGAATTGAAAGTTGTGTAAGTGTGGGACGAAAGTGAAAAGATTGAATTTTCTATTCTTGATATGTTCTTGATATTGATTGAAGTAGTCTTAGTCTAGTATGTAGCGTGTTACCTTATTAAACGTCAGACCAAAGTTGAAACCTCAGGTCAGACATTTTCAATTTATAACGAAAGGTTGTAATGACTGATTATATATTAATTATATATGTATATAATATTCCTGCTGCTAAAGACTTTGAAGAAGAAGAAAATAGAAGCTCGTCTTATGAATTGGAGAAAGTATTGGGAGCAACAAACATGACAACAGGATGTTTATCGCCAAAGATGGTACTACTTGGAACAGGACAAACTGCCTTTAGTAGTTTGGGATGAAAAAATCTAGTAATTTCTTAATGCTCTTCTCATATTTGTCTTACGTGACAGACAAACATTAGAAGACGTATGAGATAACAGAATCATTTAAAAACTTAAAGATTTCTTATATAAATTGATTTTGTCTTCTAGCAAAACGGATCCTTTGTCTTTATTTTATTTATCTTCATCTGATGAAGAAGACGAAGGCCATGTAATGCGTACCAGAAGAATAGTGAGAAGCAAAAGTTATCCTTTATCATTGTCCGATAATGCGTATGAGAGAAATAAATTACTTTTAAGAATATTTCTTGTAAAAATCCATACTTCTAGGTTTCGAAAACGATTTAGATTGACGAAGGAAGCTTTCAATTTTATGTTGTCTCAGATCACCTTATCAAATTACACGTCAACCGCAGTGCCACCAAAACTCCAACTTACAGCTACACTTTCGCTTTTAGCTGGCGGAAGTTTCCAATACATTGTTGGAAATGACTATCTAGTAGGCATGTGCCAGACCACAGTGTGCAAATATGTAAACACCTTCATAAAAGAATTGGAGGCTAAACTCTGCCCGGAACTTATTAAATTCGAACCTCAAAACTCATATCAATGTATGAACGCATTCACAACAAAATATAAGATTCCAGGAGGTTTGTAATAGTGGAATTTTGTAATATGTTGAATTAGTAATAGGTTGTGTAGATGGCACATGTTTTGGTTTACAGCGATGCAATATGTCGACAAAATTTTTTTTAGAAAATGGTTTCCCGACTAAGTATCTGCAAATCGTGTGTATTTTTCATTGTATTCATGATGAGTTTTTCGGTAAGCTGCAGTTTTGCACAGGCTTTGCTTAAAATTCCTGTTTTTGTATTACTTAACCCTTGGCGGTGTACAAACAGCATGTATGGTGCACTAAGTTTTGATGGCTGGACCTTATGTAATGGATCCAGCTGTAATGGGCTACTTCTAATATTTCTGGATGATATGGGTTCCACTGTGAACTTATTAAAAATTTCAAGAAACTAAAATTGAAATCGCTAAAAAATTGTTTGTCACAATGCTGAACTGTTAGCGCTTGAAAAATTCTCATGTGCTTTTATGCTCATGTGATTCTACCTATCTGTGGTGTCATTTGACAGAGCATGCACGTACAGACAGGTACCATTTAAAGAAAGGGTTAATTCCTCATATAGTTTTTGGCAAATTTCAATCCTTTTTTAAACTTTTTTATGATTTACATAACAAACAATCTGACTCAGTTTGGATATTGATTTTAAATACTTTACAACGTTGTTTATATAACGAATTTATTATTGTCGGAAAATGTCCATATTTTTTAACTACCTTTGCATAACCTTGGATTTTGCCAAACAAACAAGCCAACTATAGGTTGAGGTACAGTTGTGTCAGATGGCTTTCTTCAATTTTTTTCCATATAAATTACCCTGTGAAGTAAATCTCAAACTAAAGTAATTCTCCTACTTTGTTATGAAACCATCCTCCAAATTAAAAGTTTCTAAAACTGTGTTCAACAGATTGATAAATACCGAATTGGAAAACTTAATTAGAAAACTTTTAAGGCTTAGCTTTAAAAACCAGAATCGTGTAAAAAATATTAGCAATGTTCTCAGCTCATGAATATTAAAGATTCGATTAGAACACAAGATGACTTATTTCAAATATTTATTTACAAGGGCGGTCAAGTCCAAAACTTTTCCTATTTCCTAACTATAACATCGCAGCTACAAACAATCCACCAGTTTGCTACGGCCAAATTTTAAAGAAGCTGTGGAATGTAATTTGCGATTTTGTCAGCAAATTAAGTGGCCTGGCCTGTTTGAAACAAACAATTTTTTAATACTGAGTGGAAGAATATGTCAAATAAAACTTCCGTTCCCCTTACCCCGTCAATTAAATTAAAGCATCGAATACATGTTTTATTCTAATTTTATTTTAATTATGATTTCTGTGATGGTTTGCTTAATATTACATTTAAAATTGATTCCAAATAAATAATTGAAGAATTAAATTGAAAAAGAAAATAATTTTATATTAAATTTATTATAATTTAAACATAAACTTACAAAAATTTTTAATAAAAATTAAAAACATTGTCATGATATTTAATACAAAACTTATACAAATTATGACTACAAGTAATAAATATTTTTTTTCTAAAATCAGACTTTTCGTGAACGTCTTCCCATACCATTGAACTGTTTTAGAAACTTAGTCTTCTTTGTCGAATATATTTCAAACATCTTCTTCATCGCTACTGATAGAAAGATCAGCCTCAGAGTGCTCATTTCTCTGTTGTGGTTATTCTTTACAGTTTCTGAATTTCTAGCAGAAGGCTGTACTGAACTGCATCCTTCTTCATTGCTACTGATGCTGACAAAAAGGTCTAACTCAAGTTTGTTAATTACGCTGGTAGTCTGCTTGTGGGCCCCATTTTCTTTTGATTCAGCTTCTGACTTCTTCGAAGAGTCTTCATCTACACGGCATTCTTCTTTATCGCTACTACAACTACCAAATAGTTCCAGCATACGTTCTCTCATTGCTTTGCTGTACTTCTTGTGGATTTTCTTTTTACTTGATTCAGCTTCTGGTTTCCTTGAGGAGTCTTTGTCTGAACTGCTTTTCAATGAAGATTTCTTTGCCTTTGTTCTGTTCTTCTTAATTGGCTTTTGTTCATCCTTGCCGGAGGAATTATTTTTCGACTTCTTGCTCTCATTAATCATTGTCGAGTGTGAACGTTTAGTGGCAGCTTTCATCTCGGCTATTATTTTGACGGCCTCATCAGATGTTGTTACTTTTTGATCTGATGTTGAGACAGTTGGAGACGGCAACACAGTGGTGGCAACTTGACCTTCAGCACAGGCGATAATATTTTTCAATTTCTCTGGTGTTTTAAGTACGTAGAAATCGTCTAGTCATCTTCTGCACTTTAAAAATTAGTCTATTTCTGCACATTGTGCCAACAAAAATTCTCGAAATGGTGTACGAGGACATTGATTCTGTAAGTCAGCGTGTGTCTTGATTACACTGTTGGGGTGAATTCTTATAACTATTTGCGAAACCATTTTGGTCGGATGTCTACATTCGGGAATCATCATCGCAACCACGTTCTAAGCTCTGACTTTCTGGATGTTCACTGTTGCTAGCATCACTAGCACTTAATCTGCTATGGTGGATTTTCTGCCGGCTTAGAACATGATATCCTATGTGACGAGAAAGTGGTAGTGGTTTGTTTTTCACTTTTAAACGCATCGGGATATACAAATTTGCTTGACAGTAGAATTGTTTGTTTATCGGGTGCTTCATTCCATTGACACAAAAATTCGTCCATTTCTGCACAATGTTGTGATACAAATTCTCTAAATGGTGCTGAAGGATGTTGATTTACGTCTTTCTTTTGGTGGAAATGCATAACAATGTTTGCGAAACCGCCTAAACCGTATGTAACCGCTTCTGTACCATCATCGTTACCACGTTCACAACCCTGAATTTCTGAATGTTTGCTGTTGTTATCACCACTAGCACTTAATTTTTGTAAATGATTTCGTATATGAAGGCAAAGTGGTGTTTACTGTTTCTTCAACGACGTTGGTAATATTATTTCATCAGGATATATGAATTCTTTGAGAACAGAATTGTTTCCTTTTCAGGAGTTTTATTCCAATGATTTAAAAATTCATTCATTTCTGCACAATTTTCTAATAAAAATTTTCGAACTGGTGTAGATGGATGTTGTTCTTGTAAACTAACATTCTCTGTCTCTTTGTGAAACTTTTGGCCACGTTCACATCTCTGGCTTTCTGGATATTTGATGTTGGTAGCACCACTAGCACTTAATTTTTCAGAACGATGTTCTACAGGCTTAGAACGTGATTTCACATCTGAAGAGAATTTTGAACTATACATACGTTCTTTATCATGGGATTTTGAAGAACAATCCGCTGAACGCTTGTTTGATTGTTCTTATCAATTTGATTATTATTTGATACAGACTTGTCCAGTTTAGTTACTTGATTTTCAATGTTGATTGAATTTTTTTTATTTTCCTTATCTGGCTGTTGATTGTTGGTGCTTAAAGTGCTGGTGGTTAAGTGTTGCTTTTGTTCTACTTTTGTGCTGCTTCCCTCACCACTAATTTGGCTATTAGGGGACCGAGATGTATCATGTCTTTCGCAAAGCTTAATATCCTTCTCAATTAGTTTCACATCCTTCTCAATGCCGTGTCCCTGTGGTTTAAGGATGGAAGCGAAAGTGGTATGTGGTGCTAATGGTTCCTTTTCGCCATTCACCATGTCTTCTTGTTTTCTTAGATCGTTCACAGTGTTTTCGAAGTTTAGTTTTGATTATTTCTTTTAGAATGGCATCTTTCTTCGGTTCCATAGAATCATTTGGTATCGCTGTAGCACTCTCTTCAGCAGCTAATAAAATCGGCCTCACCAGAGGCCCATTCAGAAATTCAGTGATATGGATATGCATCTTCATCGGACTGATAAATTGCTCCAATTTCAATTCGTTGTAAATAAATTTTTTATTTGAAAATATTTGCAGAATTTTTGGTTAATTCTTGGTTTTCAGCGTATGGGATCTCACAGATCAACCAGCTACTTGCTATTTCAACAGAGCAATTGAATATAGTGGCCCAACCCTTTAATGCAAATTTGTATTTATGCTACACAGGTAACAAATAGGTGAGCTTGGTTCTCCTGGGTATTCCTCACAGGCGCAACCAGCTACCTGCACTGTCTGCAGCCATTAATTTCAACCAATGGCTGTTGTTTGCCCTTCTTAGTATTAAAAAAAAAACATTTTAATTTATTAACTTGAATTTCAATAACAATTCCTCATGGGCTGTCGTAAAAAATATTTTAATATCCTTCATTACCGTTATCAGATCATCAAATCAATCAAATCAATTTTTTTTGGAAATTTGGTGTCTTAACGTTAACTTTTTCGGTTGAAAAATCTCGTTACGAATGGTAAAGCCATAAATGCTAGGTTAGGTTAGAGGACGTGTACTTGTCAACTATGTTTATATTTATAGAGATTTCGCATTTCGTTCGGTGGTACATTCATCAGACTGTTCACCCTGCGATATAAGAGGCAAGACAAAGCTGGCAACGGAGTCGGTAAAAATTCAGTCAGCCTTGTGTGATAACACGTTGCGTGTGAAAAGAATAATCGTGGTGTGAAGATCTCTATTATAAAGCGCTGTCGAACAATTGTTAGTGTTTACGCATAAGAGTATAAAGAAAAATACCAAAAAATGTAAATTGTTGTCGTTTACATCAAGTTGTGAACAGTGGCACACACAATTGTACGAACAATAAAGAATTTAATTACAACTAAACACGAATTTATTTTTTTTATTTGTAATCTACGAACTCATATTTTAAGCGTTTTTAAAAGGTATGATGGATTTTATAAAGTTTGATTATTAAATTTACTCTAAATTCGTATTCGTATTTGAAAATGTTCACTTTTCTTTCTGGTGAAGTACAGAGACTGCACGAACATATTATTAATATAAATATTTTATATTTGTCTCAAACACATGTCAACAAATTTTTGAAGTTTAAGTCTTATGTTAGCCGCATTTTAATGATAGTATTTGCCTGGAACATAAAGCGTTTATAAGACAGAAATTTTAAAATAAGAAAATACTTCATGGAAATAATGTTCGAAGGTGGCGTGAAAGGAAAATTGAGATAAACAAGATTGAAAGTTATGGAAAATTTCATGGAATCATGCACAACAGCAGTACTAGCAGTGAGAATGGCAATGACAATGGCATTATGTAAATGTCAGCTATGAAATATGTTTTCAATTTTTTACTTTACATTGTTGTGTGCTTTATTACTTTACATTCGCTTACACAGATATAGTATGTATGAAACATAAACTTATAAAAATAATACTGAAAAAAAAGAATATAAAATGCGAATGATATTATTACAGTAATACCTTGATTTATGTCGCGATTGGCTGCAAAAAATGGCATCATAGCTTGAAACGACATAAACTGAATATAATATTGAGAATATTGCTCATGCTTACTACAAAAGGATACTAAAAAGTAGATTAAGAAATTTATTCAATTAGGATTACGACCTAGCTTCTCACACCACTTAATTGTGTGTTAATTTTATACACGAGAGGCCGGACTTACAGTTTAGACTTGACTCCGAACGACATATCTTTTTTGAGAAATTTTTCCAAGGCAATTTTATTTACACTCAGAGTTTTGCAAGAAATCTACTGAGATGAAGTCGTCGAAAAAATATTTTCTTTTGTATTTCGTTTTGTTGCAGATTTCTGACATGAACAATGCCTATTGCGACTTCTTCTTCGAATATCACACTTTGTTTTATTAAACATAAATATAGTAGGCGCAAAGGCGCGATATTAAAGTTTACCAGATGCACATGTAAGAGGTGAGCAATATTTTTTTGTGATTATAAAGCTATGCTAACACGATAAAGAAATATAATGTTTCTTGTTCAATGATTTGACGTATACTAAATATGTTTGAAAGCTGACATCATATCCAAAATATAAAAAACATCCCTTTTTGGTAATTAATGTGACCAACTTAATATAAAACGGAATTCAGTAATTTTCTTGCATCTGGTTTATTTATTTAATTATTAAATTTCAGTTACCCGTCAAGAAAAATCTCGAAATAAGTTGGGAATGTTTATTATTTGTTTGTCATATGTCTGAGGGATTCTGAAAACTTATACATCATACACGTATACAGTATGCGTACACATATGTTTATCTGACACCCTCGGTTAATAAAATGAAATTTTACAAAAAAGAAACTTACGACATGAAATTTTTATTACTCTTTTGTTTTGTTTATTACCTGTAAACGACTGGCGTAATAAAATAAAATTCATGTTTTAAATAAAAGTCGACAACGAACCCAGTGATCATATGTTTTTATAAAGTAAGTTTTTGTATACAGTGATGTTAAATACGGTTACGTTTTTACCTTATAAAAACAGTTGAAATATGAGCTCGTAGATTGCAAATAAAAATAAATTAAATAAATATGTAGACGCTATGAAGTAGTCCTTAAACATGAGAGTAAAGTTAACCTCCATGGATCTGGTGGAAAGCAGTACGTTTGGCGTAAAACAAATACTGAGTTTTGGTCCAACAATACTCAGCCATTTTTCAAGCATGGGAGAGTTTCCGATGTGTTTCCAGTACAAGAGTAGGGTATGTTCACTATATATACAATAAAAACGATAAATATTTATTAAAAAATAACCTATTACATACATACCTATTAAATACATTTAACCGCAAAAAATTTAAATATTAATAAGACAACAAAAACAAAAATAAATAAACAAATAACCTCAAAATTGACTGTCTAATGGTGAAAGTATGGCACTGGCCATTTTATAGTCACCTAGCAGCAACTCGGTTCCTTGCCGTTCGCATCTTGAGGTAGGCCGTTTGATTTTCAATTGTTCCTTATCGCGATTGCGGGTCGCTTTCGCATCGATTTTTGTAACGTGCGTGGGCTGAGGGCAAATTTTTTCTCTGCCTATGCTCACATTTGTGTCCATAGGCCGGATGTTTTCGCCTTATGTGAAACCCAGGTATCAGGGGATGCTGATCCACAGGACTTTCCCTATCCCTTTTTAATTTTCATCGGGGTCTTGCTATGTACATTCGCAATGAAGTTGTGTACCAGTGCCAGCAATCAATTGGCATGTATGATGCAGAATTTAACTGTCTTTGGGTTAAGTTCAAAATCAGATCACATCTTTTGCACTTCGGGTTTCTTTATAGAAGTCCAAACGCGGAAAGAGAGGTTACCATATCTGGCTTCGACTCTCTTTCTGACTCCATAACTAATATCCTAGAGGATTATCCGAACAGTGAAATTGTTGTTGCTGGTGATTTCAATTTTCATAATTCATCCTGGCTCCACCACTCGAGCCCCACGACTCCTGAGGGCCAATACGTTGAGTTGTTTGCCGCACATAACCACCTTGCTCAACTAGATAATGAACCAACACATATATCGTGTGTTGATGGGCACCAAAATAATACACTCGACCTTTTTCTTACTTCACACCCTGATAAGTATGAAGTTAAGGTTTTAGCACCCCTTGGTAATTCAGATCATTGTACCATCTCTGCCCCTTTTCCGTTCTCTGGACTTCGTGAGGTTTCACCTACGGCTACGAAACGCTCTGTTTTTAACTACGGGAAAGCACGTTGGGATGAACTGTAAGAGCTTTTGGTCATTTGTTAAAAGTTTGCGGAATAATGCTATTTCGGTTCCAACTCTTATAATGAATGACAAAATATTTACTGACCCGATTGAGAAGGCGAACCTTTTATCTGAATTGTTTGCAGGTAACTCTCACCTGCTGGCGAGCACTCAACCACTACCCGAGCTTGAAAGAGTATCAGTGACTATGCCTAGTATATTATTTCGAGCCAGAGTGGTTAAGATTGTTCTTGCGGATCTCAACGTGAACAAATCTCCTGGGCGGATGGCATACCAGCACTGGTCTTGAAACAGTGCTCTTCGACGCTGGCCCGTCATTTAGCTAAGCTTTTCTGTTTGTCGTATCGTGCCGGTATTTTTCCTTTATGGTGGAAGCTTGCTAATGTCACGCCAATCCCTAAAAAGGGTAAGGCTAATAACCCTGAAAACTACCGCCCAATAGCTGTTTGTTCTGCTCTTTCGAAAGTGATGGAGAGCATGATTAATCACCACCTTGTGAGGTATTTGGAGTCCAACGGTTTGCTAAATGATCGTCAGTACGGTTTCCGTAAAGGGCGCTCTACTGGCGACCTTCTGGCGTTACTCTCCGAAAGGTGGAATGGTTCCATTCAACGCTTTGGTGAGGCCAAGTTTGTAGCTCTGGATATCTCAAAGGCGATTGATAGGGTCTGGCATGAGGCTCAGGTATCGAAGTTAATTGCTTTTGGTGTCGGTAGTCACTTCTCTCGATTTATATCGAACTTTCTCAAAGATCGCACTATTAGAGTGGTTATAGATGGCGTCTTTTCCGACGAGTTCAGGATAAATTCAGGGATACCACAGGGCTCTGTTCTTTCTCCTACTCTTTTTCTTATTTTTCTTAATGATCTCCTATCTATTACTTCGAATCCTATGTACTCTTTTGCGGATGACAGCAACATTTGTCATTCATATTCATTTGATCGAAGGTCGAGACTTTTGGAGATTGGGGCAAGGAGGTAGAACATGAATGACGCACTCACGAGTGACCTGATAACAATCTCTGAGTGGGGCCGCGCGAACAGGGTCGATTTTAATGCACGCAAGGCCCAATGTTGTTTTTTGACACACCGGCGTGATGCTGGTGCTGGTGTTCTGTCCTCTGTATCTATGGGTAATGTAATTATTGAGGAGGCGGATGTTCTTGATGTTCTGGGCATGAGAATTAGTTATGATGCTCGCTGGAACGATCACATTTTTCGAGTGTCGAAGGAGGCACTCAAGTGCCTTGGTTTTTTAAAACGGTGCAGAAAATACTTCACTCCATCCGACCTTCTTACTATTTACAGGACCTCGTATGGAGTACAACTGTCATGTATGGGCCGGTGCTTCAAAGTCTATTTTGAAGCTTCTCGACCGCGTACAGGAGAGGGCGAAGGTGCTTATTAATGACAGTAGGGAATCCAACTCTATTGATTCGTTGGAGCATCGTCGCAATGTGGCGTGTGTTTCATTGTTCTATCGGTACTATAATGGGAGGTGTTCTCGAGAGATAGGGGGCTTGGTTCCCGATATTCACATATTTTTACGTGGTACTCGTACTTCTCGCAGAGCAGTACAGTGAACCGCACAATGCATTACAGAAAAAATTCATATTTTGCCCGCACTGCTCGCTTGTGGAATGATCTTCCTGCGGAAGTTTTTCCTGTCAGTTACGATATTGGTAAGTTTAAATCAAATGTCCACAAACACTACTCCCTCTTTCCACCTTCCTATAATCTATTTTCCTAAGCCTGCACAATGCACTGCATGAGTAGGGGCCATCCCCTGAGTGCTGGTTATACAAAAAATTTGAATATTTGGACATTTTAAAACAGAATGTGAAGCAAAGAGTCAATAAGTTAAATATATTGGACACATTTGTTGCTACCAGGACTCCGATCCGCAGCATGTTAGGAAGCTGTAGCTTATACATATTGTTACGAAAATTTAAAATATCTAGATACTGCTTTTACATCGTTTAACATTAAAATTATAAGCAAAAGCTACAAAAACAAAACAATGCAGTAAACAAACTTGTTTAAAAATTATCGTACTGCTTAATATAGCAACAGACACCAGCACAAAAAAATTATAAACAAGTAAACAAAAACATACCAACAACACTACAATCATAAACATAAAAAAATGACATTTACATTTATAGAGACTTCGAGAAGCTAAAGTCATGAACATTCATCAGACTGTTTATGTCGCCATATAAAAGGCCAGCTAAAGTAGGCGACTGAGTTAGGCCTGGTTCACCCACAGGTTTCTGAAACATTTTTGGTTCGGACAAAATTTTTTTATGTGGAGTTTGACGTTTCTCTCAGAGAGCGAGAGATATTATTTCGTGCGAACAACTCTCAGTGTGAATTAAATTAATTTTAAATTTGGTCCGAACCAAGGCGAATTCATAGTACAATAAGTACAACAATACAAAAACTACAGGGTTTTTTGTTGAGATATGATCATCTTGTCAAAAACAGCTGACTAAAGAATGACGATGTTTTAAAAGAAAAAGAAGAAAAATATACAAACTTCTGACACAATAAGAAAAAACGAAATTGATTATCAAAACAAAATACATACACAAAAAACAAAAATTTTTTGACATTGTTATTACCATCAGCTGGTAAAACACTCCCACCTTCTATGAATTCGCTTTGGTCCGAACCATTTTAGAAAAGGTTGCCACACCATATGAAATTTATACAAGAGACATGACATATTGTTTGGTATTTGTATTAAAAATTCAGTATGATAAACTAAAAAATGTAAACAAAAAGCAAATAACAAAAAACAAAAGAAAAAAAGTATTGGCAGCAAAATTAAAAATATTTGAGAAAAAGTTGAAATTGAAAAATATAACATTAGGTAAGTTGTAATATTAAAGCAATTTACTGTATAATTACTACATTTTCTTTGTCCTTCAGAAAAAATTTAAGATGGAGTTGTCAGAAGCTGTTGTCCTGAAGTTAATTTCAGAAATAAAAAATCCAGGAAGGGAATGTTTATGTGATTTGAGCAACAGCTCTTATAAGAACAATCACATCAAACAAAATGTTTGGTCGGAAGTAGCAGAATCAGTTGGAATTAGCAGTAAGTTCATTTATTCTTATAAAATCTTATCTTAGTTTGAAAAATGTACATCTCTGGGTGGCCGCCCGAAAAATTTTATAACATATTAATATAAGTAGTATTAACGCGAAATCTATTGCTTGTCACCCAGAGGTTTATATTTTATATTGAATATTCTGTTACGTTTTTCGTAATTAATAAAGAGGAACAAAAACTCCTTTTTCTACCAAAGGAAATGAATGTCAAACGCACTGGAAAAGCTTGCGAAGACGCCATAAAACGCCAATAAATAAAATCAAGGGAAAAAGTGGCAGTGAACGTTTGGAAATAAAATGATTCTCTAAGCTGCTGCTAACCGAGATGGATTATTTCCTTAATTTCTACGAAGACAAAGAGTAAGTATATGGAATATGGAGTGAAGATGCCCAGCTTAATTATTCTCCTTTTAGGCCAACTGCAACAAACTACAGTAGCCCAAATACTGAGAGTTTCCAAAATCTATTCGATGAAATGGCCTGCGATCCAGATGTAACTGAATCGTCGTTTGTTTTTGTGAGCCAACAGCTGGAAATTATTCAAGTTCGACTTCCCTATCCAAAATGTGTTTCAACCAAAAAAATAATGAAGTTAGATGAGGCTGAAGACGAATATAAAGAGTCCATCAAATCTTTAAATAGCCTTACAGTAGCTGTTCTTGAAACTTCCACTTCAAAGCGGGACCCATTTTTTCAGCACTGGAAGATGAGTTTGCGAAGGCACTATCGTCCTCTTTCTTTAGATTTTTATAGAATGAACTATGGATGTAATTTTCCTTTTCATAGATTTTGTAAGTTATATTATATACAGTGGGGTACACAAATGAGTATATGTTTGTACTCTGAGCAATTTTAATAGCATAAAAATAAGTGTTATAGCAATTCAAAAAGTTTTTTCGTTTTTAATTTTGTACTTTATTTAGTATTAACAAAATAATATAAATTTCAGAACTAAAATGATCAAATTCTAAGAATAAAACAATCAAGAGGAAAATAACTCGGATGCACTCAATTTTGCACCATTCCAAAATTTTAGGGAATACGAGTATTTTTAATATATAGTCCAAAGACTCTTTGTTATGTAAAACCTCATTTACGCGACTTGACATGCTCTCCACCAAATTCTCTATAATTTCTTTCGGAATATTTGTCCATTCCTGATGAATCCGTTGCCAAAACTCATCTAAATTGGTTAGGGCTGATCAGTACTGTCCCAACCGTCTTTTCGCGATTGACCACAAATTCTCAATCGGATTGAGGTCGGGGCTTTGTGCTGCCGACTGCACTAATTAAAAATGTTGCTCACTAAGACAATCTTTAACGATTTTGAAGGTGTGTTTGGGGTCACCATCCAGCTGAAAAATTACTCCTTGCGCAGAATAAGCGCTCTTGTCGACAAAGTCGGGAAGATGGGTCTGCAAAATTCTCAAATAATCTCCTTTTTTCATAATGTTATTGATTCTTTGCAGTGGTCCGAGGTGCCACCATATAAAGCAACGCCACACCATGACATTTCCTCCACTGTGTTTCACCGTTTCCTTATCATGGTGTCTTTCAATTCTTTCCCCATGGCGGCGCTAGCAATATTGCTTACTATTGGACTAAACGCGGTTGAATTTTGATTCGTCTGTCCAGATCACATGTTTCCAGTCATCACTGTTCAATTTCTGTGTTCTCTGGCAAACTTTAACAGTGCCTTTACATTTTTAGCTGAAAGTGCAGGTTTTTTCTTTTTGACTGCTGAGGTATAGTCAATATCTTTAAGAGCTCTACTAGCCGTCCATCGACTAACGGTTTCCCGATTGCCAAAACAGTCTCCTTTGGGTGTTAAAAATTTTTTCCTTTTCATTTTTTAGCATTAGACGAGTAACTGCATTAGTTAGTAGTTTTTTACGACCTCTGTCTTGAAGCTAGGGAACAACAGACCGTTTTTGGACTCTGATGACTACTGACTGACTAACTCCAAGTTGTTTACAAATTTCCCTGGTAGAATAGCCACTTCCAGTCAAAGCTACAATACTATCTTCAGTTGATTTCGAGAGTTTTTTCATTTTTTAATAGAAATTGATTTTTGTTCGATAAGTTGCAAAAAATATTCGCTCAACGAGATTAAGTAATTAATATTAAATTAATATTTTCTTAAAAAGTCAAAGTAGTGCAAAAACATGAAAAAATAACGATAGTTTTTGATTTCGTTTCTGCAAACATATCATAAAATGGAGACGTGCAAAATTGAGTACATGCGAGTTGATTTTGCTTTGTTTGTTTTTTCTTAGGGCTTGATGATTTCTGTTTAAAATTTTATATTATTTTGTTAACTAATAAATGCTAAATAAATGACAAAAAACTTTTGAAGTTTTCTTTATTACTTTTAGTTTTATTCAATAAAAAGCGTCCAAAATACAAACATGTACTCATTTGTGCATCGCAATGTATATATATATTTAAGTTATATTATGATTTTATTGGTTTTAATTGTAGTGTTTGTAATATAAAACGTAGATTATATGCCGGCATTAATTTGTAAATTATTATATAAAAATGTATTTTCGTTCTTGCCATAGATAGTTCCTGTTTATTGTTACTTTGTTCAGCTTGTGATTAAGTTCTGTAGCTGGTTTATGTTCTCGTTCCTGAAAATCGCAAAAGTGCATTAAAATTAAAATTAATGTCTTTGGTCATTGAAAACCAAGATTAAATTGTGTTTAAAATATTTATGTATAAATTGTATAAAATTTGTTATTTATGTAAGTAAATAAATTTTAAAAACATTTAATTCTGAAGTGTTATAATACTTCATATATACATATATATGATATTATCGTGAACTCGTCTAATGCATTTGGGTAAAGTAGTCTGTGTAAATCTTTCTTACAGTAATGGCGCCGTAGGATGCACAGTTGGAACCTGTTCGCTGAATTGATCGCAGCCCCTGATTATCTTCCTCTCGCCACTGTCCTAAAATGACAACCCCTTCACTGGTTTCTCTGTCGAGAAGTTCGGCTTGTATATACTTTGAAGACGCCCTATCACGCAGGAATTTATGCAAGCATACCGTTGCTTTAACAATATTAGTCGTCGTCTCTGGACTGGCAATTTTAGGCTTCCTGTATATACGAAAACGATGTGCTAATATGCCAAACGTATTTTCCACCACTCGACTGGCTCTAGATAGCCTTCCATTAAAATTGTCTTGCTCAGGTGGTAAGTTTCCGATGTTGCGTCCACGATAGGGTCGCATCAAGTTCGGTCTCAGCGGAAAAACTTCGTCACCCACGATAACAAACGGTGCCACTTCATTTATACCGGGTAAATTTTTTGGAGGGGAAAGTTGCAAGTCGTCTGTATTACCTAAAATTGCTTTACCAAATTTAGAATTCCTAAAAACTCCTCCATTACTGTTGTGGCCTAGTGCTCGAATGTCGACAAGTATAAATTTGTAGTCTGCATCAGCTACCGCCATTAGAACAATACTATGCGAGTGCTTGTAATTAAATCTGAGAGAATTGTGATTCGGAAATGCCTTTATTGAAAAAAATATATTGAAATTATTATAAAAATATGTTATAAAACAATAATGAAAATTTTAGTACCTGTATAACAACATGTTTGCCATCTATGGCTCCCAAGCAGTAGGGGAAACTCCAGGACTTACTAAAACTTAAGGCAAAGTCTTACCACATTGCTCTTGCATTTTCTTCCATATTAAATTGTTTGTTTCCCTTATAATACTACTGGTAGTTGACTTACCAATTCTAAAGCCATAATGTCCGACAGATTTCATGGAATCGCCACTAGCTAAATACCTAACGATACGAAATTAAATATAATTTTTTTAATCATTTAGATTATTACTTACCTTAAAGTAAAGGAAAGCCTCTCTGACGGAGTAATATATTCCTGTTTGTGAACAGGCATATCTTTTAGGTAAGGCCCCAATATTTGCAGAAGTTCATCGAAAGTCGCGGGGTCCTCGCGATGAAAGTTTTTAAATGAATCTACGTCATCTAAACGCATTTCGGAAACTAGTGAGTGAAAATACCCTTTGGCTTCACTTTGTTTCAAAAGTGGTCTTACAGCCGTCCTCTTGTTTATCTTTGATTTTCGTTTTTCATAAATTTTGCAAGTAATTTTACTTTGATCACTTGAATGGCGAACAAGAGTAGCAAATGATTTATATCCATTTTATCGATCGCAGAACAAGATGTTTTTATACTTACCAAATAATTCACCACAAATACTGTTTATTTTTTGTTATAAATATAATTTTTTTTATTTCTTTATTTTGACACAAATATAATTAACTTTCTTAAGTTTATGCACATATGTATTTACGTCATTTTCAATTAAATATGTCAGCACTGTTTTTACGAACAAAGTTTCTGAAATGGGTGAATCATGTTGCAGAAAACTCTCAGTAAACAAGAAATTTCTCCGAACCAAAAATGTTTCATACATTTGTGGGTGAACCCGGCCTTAGTGAAGTTCAGTTAGTCTTGTGTGAAGAGAGCAATCGTGGTTTCATGATCTCCGTTACAAAGATCTTTCGATCTTTACTAACAATCTAGTAATTGTTATTGTTTATGCAAAGGGTGTAAACAGAGGAATAACAAACAAAGGCAATTGTTATTGTTTACATAAAGTTGTGAACAGTGGCACGCAGAATTCAGAGAGTAATAAATAATTTTAACTAAAACTAAACACAAATTTATTTTTAGTTTTATTTGCAATCTACGAGCTCATATTTTAAACGTTTTAAAAGAACGTAATATTCATGTTTTGGAAAAATTTGTCCGTAAGCTCAGCACATAAGTATCAGCACAATGCAACAATTAGGTGATAGTGGAACAACATATCCACGGAATTTTATGCCAATTCCGTACAGTCGATGCCTCGGCATTTGGAAGGAGTAATAAAAGCAAAGGGTTTTGATTGCAAGTGTTAAAACAGTGCCCTTTATTTGGCCGTCCAATTATGCCTTTGTTATGAAATTGATTAATATTGTACTCCTTTTTTTTTAAAATCATTTTTAAATAAAAAAGCTTTTTTAATCCATATAAGTACATATATAAAACTGAATGTCTGTTTGTATGTCCTTCGTAGAATCGTAAACTATGCATTTGATCATGTTATGATCTTTAGCAAAGTTATTGCGCATGAACCGGGGAAGGTTCTAAGTTAGTATGACCAATTTCCGACAGGTGGCGCCACTGAAAATTACTATAAATGATTTGAATCGTAAACTGTGCATCTAATCATGTTATGATCTTTAGCAAAGTTATTGCGCATGCCGACGAAGGTTTCTAAGTTGATATGACAAATTTCCGACAGGTGGCGCTACTGAAAATTACTAAAAATGAATTAAATCGTAAACTGTGCATTTGATCATGTTATGACCTTAAGCAAAGTAGTTGTGCATAGACATTTTTTAAGAATGATATTGGGTTCAATTGTACATTCTGAGATTCTAATAAATTTAAACTCATTTGTCGACCTACACCTCAAGAAGCATTGAGACTGGAAAATCTTCGAGATACCCGTTCGCATGAATCACTTGAACAATGATTCAAAATTAATTTGACATTTGTGTAATGTCTGCTTCAAATTTATTTTTGTTGGTGGCGCAGCAACACGCGCAGGGTACAGCTAGTAATGAATGTTTGTTTGTATGTCTTTCATAGAATCGTAAACTATGCATTTGATCATGTTATGATCTTTACCAAAGTTGTTGTGCATGAGCCGGCGAATGTTTCTAAGCTGTTATGACCAATTTCCGACAGGTGGCGCCACTGCAAATTACTTAAAATGAATAGAACCGTAAACTATAAATTTAATCATGTGTTGATCGGACAAATACCAGACATTTTAGGATTCATCATTTATGATTTTAATAGCATTTGGTATAACTTATTCCAGTAAAATGTCAATCACAAATTTGAAACATTTTAATTCTGGAAAATTTTTAAAAATATATTGTATAAATATTGATGGTCTAAAATTAAAGATATAAATTTACGTTGTGTGGAAGAGACATAATTTAAATAAGTACCACAAAAATATATGCTAAAATTTTTTCTACAAAATTTTTGACATCAATTTTAACAATTCTGGAATGCTACTTTTTGCCACTTCTTATTTCCCTCAACGAATTGATGATCACCGTCAATATTAACATTTCTATCCATGTCTGAACAGCCGGTTCAATTAGATTTGATACATTGTAAGATACTAATAAATTTAAACGCCTTTTTTACATCGTTCCCGTGCAAACATGCCTCCAAAGCGACACGCAATTGGTCGACATACACCTCAAGCACGGAAGAAAAGAGCATTACGAGTCTCAGAATCAGACGAACAGCGAGCATTGAGACTGGAAAATCTTCGAGTAAATGCCGCTGAGACACGTTCACATGAATCATTTGAACAACGAGAAGTGCGATTAGAAACTGAACGAATGCGTACTACTCAGGCCCGTTTGCCTGGACAACGGGAAAGAAGGTTGCAAAATATTCGAATAAGTACCGCTCGATCAAGACGAACACTGCACGCTGCATAGTAAATGCCACATACCCTGAAAAGCAGGCCAAAAATGGAAAAATATATTTAAATAAATTTAAGAAACTGAGTATGCAGTTCGATAGACAACAAAATTCTGCATTATATAGTGAATTTTCACGACTTTCAGTTGAGATTTGTAGATTTGAGACGATGTCAAAGTCAGGAAAGTGAAGAAAATTAAATGCGTTTTTGGTGTTTTTTTGAAATTTCAATAGGTTTATATGATATTTTTTTGTGGCTAAACGAATAGAGGTTTTATATTGTTTTTTTTTATTTGAAAGGTATGAGCAACTGTTACTTTCAGTTTTTTATATATATATACATATCTCAGATATTAATGTTAAAATTATTCGTTCAAAATTTAAAAATAATAAAAATTTAACATTTTTTTACCCTCCCTAAAAAAAGATAAGGATTTTAAAGGTGAAAGTAGTTTTTAGTAGTTTAATGTTATATACCACAAGAAAATACGAACTCTCTACATTCAGGAACAAAAAAAAGTTTGCGCAAATTTGCGCAATTATTTTAGGCGATTTTTTGAAAATATTACTTTTATTTTGAAAAATTAAAAAAATAGACGCAGTGTAATAAGGCCATAGGCAATAAAGCCATATGGCCGTATTTCTCAATAGAATGAGAAATAAAACTATATGGATTCAGTAGAAGCGATACCAATCGAGATGTCCTGAATAGGTTACTTTTAAGCTGCGACCCTTTTATAAGCTGTAGTACACAAAAATCGCGAAGGAATAGAAAAGCATTTTCATCAGATACTACTAAATTACTCCTTCCTGACATTGATGATGAAAATGATAACGATTTTAACGATTGTAGTTAGTATCACTTTTTAAGTATTTTTAAGTTAAGTATTAAATAATGTAAAATAAATATTATGAATAAATATTAATTATCATAGAACTTTAAAAACTTAATTACATATGTATATCGACTATTATAACAATATGAGATGTATGTCTGATTTTCTTAATGGACCGTATGTGATACCTAGGGGCACGTATGACCCGATCAAAATAAAATCATATAAAATGATTCACATTCATATTAAACATGTTCATGTCGAATTTCAATTTAATAAAATTGTTAAGCCAATTATAATTGCTAAACATATTTTCTTAAGGGGTCCTATTTTGGACCCCGGGGCAATTATGGACCGACCATAACAAAATTTGGTAATATGATTTAGATTTACAAAATACACGTTCATACCGAATTTCATCACGATACCGATGTTTTTAAGCCATTTATAAGCGCAATCGTGAATTTCTAAAGGGGACTTTATGGGGATGATTTCTTAGTACACAGAACTGATCCATGCTAAATTTTGTCATGATTGTTGCATAATTACCATAGTTATGTGTAAATAAATGCAATTTCGAGGGGAGTTTGTATGGGGGCTAGGCGAAATCACGGACCGATTTGAACCAAATCCAGTTGGGTTTATCCTTGGGCCTAATTATCACTAACGCTATCAAAAAATTCATGCCATTAACTCTTAAAACACTTCTATTAATTTTGGCCACGTTTTCAGGGTAAAAGCCACATAGTGCGCTGATTGAAATCTTGCCGCATTCCATTATGACAGTAATTCAAAATTAATTGGATATTTGTGTAATGTCTTTCCTTCAAATTTATTTTAGTTGGTGGCGCAGCAACCATCTCAGGGTACAGCTAGTTATCTATAAACCTGCATCAAAAAAAATTTTTTTTTAAATATTTGCATTGAAATGGAAAAATCGGCATTTGAAAAATCTCAGACAATTATACTTTTGAGCAACTGTATATATATATATATGTAAGCATAATCGGTAGTAATTTCTAACTTTTTTCAATATTTTTTTTCTTTTTTTTAAATGTTGAAAATTTAGGAAAAGTAATCCATATATTTTAATCCAAATTAAATATCATAAAATTCCTGAATCACAATCAAAAAGAGAATGCATTGATAAGAACAAAATATATAATTTGGCCATCGAACTATGCGTTTGACATGGAACAAATTAAAGTTTTATGGTTATTATGCTGTAATCTACGATAAAAAATTTATTTTATTTATTAAAAAAAACTTTTTTTTGGAGATGCAAAAGAATACCCGTTTAAGCTAAAAATTTTATTTAAATTTTTTTCAACTATCAATGAATTTAACATTTAACACCAGTTTGACAAAAAGAAAATTAGAAATGTTGAAAAAAATTGAATATAAAACATAATCGCGTTAGCCATGTGAAAATGTCAACTCAACAGGGATTTTAGCATCACTAACTTCACAATGGGCGTTTTAAATTGTTTTGACATTCTCGTTTGTTTAAGGGACAAATATTTTTTAAGATTTTTATTGAAATATTTTTTTTTATATGACGAGAGGAATTGGGGTTTGTGTAAAGGGTCGCAGAAATGTTTATGAAAGAATAAAATTTGTTGTTTTGTTTAACAAGAATAAAAAAGTATACAAATTGTCACAAGCCCAACAGATCCATATTACAATGAAATCCATAAAAAAAAATTTTTGAGCCATCAGTGAAGATCGTTATATCACCATCACTGTTGACAGCTTCAGCAATCCATTCTTCCCGTGTGGGTATGTGAGTTTTGTATGTTCGTCTGAAAACAGTTTCTAGTACCATGCAGTCTAGTCTAGTCTAGTGTGTTGACTTATTAGACATGAGTCCTCTGTTCAAATCCCAGGTGGGATATGTTGAAGAAAACGAAATATGAAAAAAATTTTCTCCGGCGACTTCCGCTCACCAGATTAAAAAATAAAATTAAATTGCCATGAAAAGTTTCTCAAAAATCTTTTGTTCGAAATCGACTTTAAACTTCATTAACGCATTAACACATACAACATAAGTGGTGTGAAGAATTAGGTTGTAATCCTGACTGAAGGCTTGTAATGACCAATTATGTATGTATGTTATAATGTTAGTGGTAAGGAAAATTCTTAAGGAAAGAATTCCCGAAGAATGCTCCACAGACCAATCGATTAAGCCTGTTTATTTATTTATTTATTTATGCAATAGTACTAAATCGCCTGAGTTAAATATAAATAATAGGGCACTTACGCCCTATCCTCGTCCTTACATATATATGTAACCTTTATTCCATTTTCGATCGAGTAAAAGTTGTGCAAATAGTAAGGAGATTAGATGTGGTGAAGTATTTCTCTGATTACCTTAAAAATTTAATACACTGGCATGCTTTTTACATTTGAAAAATGTGAGAGTGATCCGCATTTATATCGAATATAAAACCAGTACTCTCAGTAAATATCAGCTTTAAACACATTCGGTCATGCAATCAAAGTCCCTGAGTCTTAGGCTTGACGTGAGTTTAACAGCTGATAACAGCCATTATGTTTAAGCTACATCTGTCCAAAAGTTGTCATTTATTTAGTCTGTTTTAATAAATCCCCACGATGTGTGTTAACTGAATGGGATTTGAAACAGTTGCCTCATATTTTTAGTTCTGAATGAATCAGAGCATGCACAGACATAATAACCTGAGATTTAAAAGTGTCTAATTCATCCCGAAAAACTCACTGTTTGAGGCGTATGTTGAGCTGACGGCGTCATCGGTTCATATTTCTTTTAAAATGAGGACGGCCAGAACATCACTTTTAAGAGCAAGGAGTATAGGTCGATGGTTAACAACTTCTTTTTTCCTGAATTGGATAATCTAGACACCAAAGATATGTGGTTTCTACAGGATGGCCACACAGCTCATGCTTGGAGTTAGGCCTGGTGAGGATAGTAGTATGTTAACAAAACAAAAGCGGTATATACTCTGTGTACATGCGGAGTGGTCATCACTGTCGAAGAATTTTGACTTCGCTAACAATTTATCTCCGCACCAGCACTCTAAAGATGTCGTAGCCGTTTTTTAAAATAAGGCTTGTTAGCAATTATGTTCCCTTTGGAAATGTTTGTATCTTGACGCCAAAGCTGCCAGACTTGACGATTTATCGTCATTTTGACGATTTTGTCATCCAAAAATATCATATTAACGATATAACGATTTATACCCTTATTTTAACGATTTTTGAAATTAAAAATTTACATCATATTCTTTACTTTAGTACATCAAAACCTTTGTATTTGCTTCGCAATTGTTACTAATGTAAATTTAGGTTAGTAATAAAGTAATAACGAGGAGTAAAGTATTATATTTTTAAGTTACTTTCGAATACCTCCGATGATTTTTCTGTATTTTATTCCTTTTTAATCCCTTAAAAGCCAACTCCTAAGTAAACTCTTAGTGGAGAATAATTTATTACTTGTCGTTGCAGACAATTTTTAAAATTCGAGTATAGCTTCTAATATTACCATCGTAAGAACAAAGGCAAGCACCGTTATTTTTTTTTTCGTACGACCAACGCTCAGGGGATGGATGACATTGTGTTTGCAGCTATGAAAATATCTTATGTGAAGAAGTAAAGAGAGAACAGTGTTTATGGACACGAACACTAGGCTTGTATATGGACCATAAGTAACAGGAAAGACCTTTGCAAGAATTGAGTCCAACATACCAATAGTCCGACTAAACAACGTATTTTTTCTGTAATGCAGTGTACGATCCACTGGTCAATCGACCACATACGGATATGCTGGCCGAGAAAAACGATCGCTACGTAGGAATATATGATTTTCGGGAACAAGCCCCTTTATTTCGTTGCTATTGTGGTAGCGATAGAACAGTGGAACACAAACCACATTGCAACGATGCTCCAATGATTCAATGGAGGTGGATACACTACCGCCATTAACGAGCTACTACGGCCTCTCCTGTACACGGTCGAGAAACCTCAAAATAGACGTTGAGGCACCGAATCATACATGAGAGTTCTATTCCATTCCCGGTCAGTTATTAATGATGTAAATAGTAAGATCAGACGATAAGATCTTAAGAAGGAACTGAAAAATGTGTCGTTTCCAGCCAACATTACACTGAATTTTCATACTCAGAATGTCAAGAGTTTCTGACTCCTTAATATTTACACCAATCGTAGATTAAGATGATACAATATTATTGCCGCGCTTATGTGTCAATAAACAACAACAATCTATCCCAGTGTTTAACCCTTTCCACTCCAATATCGAGTGTTACTCGATATATAAAAATATCAATTTTATTTACAAAATACGAAAGAACCCCTAAAAGTTAAAAAAACGCAATTTTAGCCTAGAGCTAGTGGAATAAAAAGAAAAAAGGCTTGGAGTGGAAAGAGTTAAACCTTAAAAAAATTTTCCTTAAAATTATATAAAATTTCTTCATTATTGAAAACAAAAATTCATAAATGAAGTTGAATGTTAATTTCTAACAAATGTTTTATTTTTGAACTCAGATATGTACATTGACTTTATATGTTTTAGTACAATAGAAATAATTTTGGTTTTTAAAAACTTTTAATTTTTTTTTTGTTATTTTTTCTGATGATTTCTTTACGATTCAGTAACCGTCTTGGACGATTTTGACGATTTTGTGCTTTGCAATTGTTATTTTTGCAAATTAGGTTAGTAATAAGAAGGAGTAAGGTATTATATTTTAAATATTATTTTTTTTTTCGTATGACCAACGCTCAGGGGATGGCTTCCACTTATGCAGTGAATTGTGTTGGAACTAGAAAAATGTGTTATGGGAAGGAAGAAGGAGGGCATAGCGTTTGTGGACATTAGATTTTAAATCTTTAATCCATAATGACAGGTGGGACCTCTGCAGAAAGGGAATTCCACATACAAATAGTCCGACTAAAAACAAATTTTGTGTGCAATGCAGTGTGCGATCAACTGGCCAATCGACCACAGACGTAGGTGCTTGCCGAAAAAGACGAGTGTTATGTGATTCTCGGGCAGAAGTCACCGTAGTCAAGTAGGTAGTGTGTTGGCTTTTTAGACGTAAGGCCACGGTTCAAACCCCAGGTCAGACGTCAAAACGAAAATATGAAAAAATATTTCTTCGGCGACTTCCTCTCAGCAGATTTCTACCACAAACTCTAAGAGTAAATAAAATTGCCATGAAGAGTTTCTTAAAGATCTGTCCTTCGGAGTTGACTTTAAACTGTAGGCCTCCATCCTCATGTATAAAATTAACACACACCGACAGTTGTATTCCATTCTCGGTCGGATATAAGTGGTGTAAGTAGGAAGAAGCACCGTCTTAAGAAGCCAAGGACTAAAAAATGTGTCACGCTGAATTTGCATGCCCATACCGTAAAGACCTACTGACGCCCTAATATTTACGCCACCCATATAAATAGATGATGCAATATTATTGCCGCGCATATGAGTCTATAAATAACACTGGGACATATTGTTTAAACCTTAAACTTCTCGATTTTTGGAAGAAATGTCAGAAATGAAAATAATAGATGTGTGTGTAGCTTTTATTTCCCAGCCTTGACTAAGTTTATCAAAAAATATTAGTGTTGTCACATTCTTCAGCTAAAGTGAGAGTATTAAGTCAAGTTAATTAAAATTAGACTAAATTTCTTGAAATAGTATTCCTTAAAACTAAATTCTTTGGTAGCAATATTGTATAAAAATATTATTTTAAACTTAGCAATTGTAACAGCTTCGACTTTAATATTGTACGTGCTTTGAATTAAATGTTTAATTCTAATACATACATATACTTAAACTATATACCTACATATATGTTTTTAACATACAAATACTATATATTATATAAAACACCCATTTATTAAGTTTTTTATTTTTAATTAAAGCGTTAAAAGTACTTGTTAAATTTTTTTGTTAAAGGTGTTTTTGTTAAAAGCGTACTCTGTAAATCGTTCGAAAATTTTCATGGAAAAACCAAAAATAAACTTGGCATCACTTGGTGATTATAAGTTTGAATTATAAAAAATTTTAATTTTCATTATAAAATTGTCACAAACAAACTTAAAGTTAAAATTTCCAAATTATATTAAAAAAAACTGTTGTAATGGACTGTGTGGTATTGTGGTTTTAGGATTCAGATCAGGTTATAGAGGAGATACATCTGATTTTATGAATATTGATAATAAGAGGTAAGAAAAAAAATTTGATCTGAAAAATTCACAAATATTTCCATTTTTAGTTTTATTAAAAATTTTCGTCTAAACAAAGAAACTTCTGTTTATGGCTTAGAAAGTATTAAAAGCGACATTAAGCCTAGAAAAAGATCTACCGCTATATGTTCATCCTTAAAATTAGCAGTCGCCTTAAAATTCCTAGCACAAGGTGGATATCAGCATCAAAGAGGCCAAGACCGTTACTTAGGGCTCTCTCAGCAGTCAGTGTCTAGATGGTTAACAGAAATATGTGAAGTCATCGAAAGAATTTGTTTGTTTGTACTAAAAACATAATTTTTTAATAATAAAAGTGGAATCTCTGGAATCAGCACTGTTGATGGTACCCACATACAAATAATGTGACCAATAAAAAAACGAGTTTTATATTTTAATAGGAAACTAAAGGTTTTGCCACAGGTTATTAGATTTCTTTCTGGCATCCGGCACCTTTAGATGTCCCTTGGCCAAATCTGGATGTGTCACCATAATGTCCACAATAGTTTCGTACTGTTTTTGGTTGGTATATAAAATTCTTTTGGACTCACTCCTTTGAGATTGTTTAAAAAATATTATTTTATTTTTATTTTGCAATATATTTTTATTAATTTACTTACATTTTAAATTTATTATTAGTTGTCACCACCAACACAAATGCTAAACGAGGAATTTTCGAATATTTACTACGCTTTTTATGCTCGTTTTCTTAATACAGAGTTCAGTTGTTTTTTGTTCGTACGAAAAGAATAAAAATTGGTCACACTTTCGTAAATTTTCCGTACTTTCGTATTACAGAGTACAATTTGTGCGAATACGTCCATTTTAATTTTCGTATCGCGTTACGGACTAACCCCCTGGTTTTACCATACAAAATGATTGTGTTAAAACCATATTAAAACCTTTTTTGAATTGGTTTGAAGTAGGTTTTATAAAATACAAATTTGTTTTCGATGAAACGGCTGAGAAAAACAAAATAAATGTAAAAATACAGAAAGCCGGTTGTTTTTTTTTATATAAAACTACTTGATTTCCAAGCACTTCTTCACTTTTTATAAATAGATCTACTACTTTAAAGTATTCTTTTACAATATTTAGAATAATTTTTAATTTATTCTTCATTTCTCAATTTTTCTTCAACAAAAACAGCTGTTGCACAGTCATAAATGTCATGAATTTAATTTTAAGATTTAAGAAAACTTGCAGTGTGAACTCAAAATCGGCTGATTATGGTTTTAATGCTAAAATCAGGTTTTAACTTTTGGTGTGAAAACACTATTACTACAATAAAAAACAATTTTTTTTAAATTTTCCAATTTATTTATTTTTTTTAACATTTGAAGATTTGATGCCTCTTTTATCTGGCAGCTATGCTTGACGCTCACTTCGTATCAATATATATATTATTAACTTAAAAATTTATTTGTCTGTTGCTTTCCACTTTAAAAAACTTACCAAAAAATTTTTTTTAGATGTTTTGTTTATATTCTACTGGCTGTACCCTGCGCGTGTTGCTACGCCACCAACTAAAATAAATTTGAAGGGAAGACATTACACAAGTGTCCAACTAATTTTGAATCATTTTATTGATTTTGTTTCCCGTTGTCCAGATGATTCAGAAGAACTGGCCTGAGTAGTACGCATTCGATCAGTTTCTAATTTCACTTGTCGTTGTTTAAGTGATTCATGCGAACAGATCTCAGCGGCTTGCACTCGAAGATTTTCCATTCTCAATGCTAGTTGCCCGTGTGATTCTGAGGCTCGTAATGGTCTTTTCTTCCGTGCTCGAGGTGTAGGTCGACCAATTGCTTGCCGCTTTGGAGGCATGATTGCACGGGTACGACGTGAAAAATGTGTTTAAATTTATTAGAATCTCACAATGTACCCAATGCAATTGAACCCAACAGCATTTTTTTAAAGTTTTCCAAAATTAAAATGTTTCAAATTTGTGATTGACATTTTACTGGAATGAGTTAACCAATTGTTATTAAAATCATAAATTATAAATCCTATAATGTCTGGTATTTGTCCGGTCAACACATGATTAATGGCTTAGTTTACGATTCAATTAATTTTTAATAATTTTCAGTGGCGCCACCTGTCGGATATTGGTCATACGAACTTAAAAATCTTCCCCACATATGCATAGTTTATGATTCTATAAGGTACATATAAACAAACATTCATTTTTATATGGGTATGTGGGTGTGACACCTCGCCTACTTGAAATTTTAAAATAAAAAGTAGCCTATAGTTCCTTCCAGACATACAGGAAGGTACTGTTAAAATTACAAGAAAATCGGTTTAGCCGTTTAACCATCTATAGACTTCAAACAAACAAACAAACCCACAAGCAAATAAACACACATTCATTTTTATATATAAGAAAAGGATGGACTAAAAGTTTGATGCAAGTAGAAGGAGTATTAGACTCGATACTTAATTTGCTTAGCGAAACTTTACACAATACTAAGCAAATTATAACTTGTAAATGGCCTTAGGTTTTCTCCTTTCTTTAAGAAAAAAACGGAAAATGGAAAAGTTGAGTGTATACAGTTGGAAATGTGAAATTATCGTGAACTGAATAAAGTCAAGAGTGCTAGCCAAAGTTTTGTTTTAAGCATTAACAGCAAACGAGAAAAGTCCGCTCTGTTGCAAAGACGTAGTCTTTTTAAACTGTTTTGTATTTGAAATACGTTCGATGAATTTTAAATACTTGATTGTCATTTCAAGGTGTTTAGCTGTATAAATGCGAATTTAGTTCTCCCAAAACTTTTTGAAGGCTATATTGCTTAACAAGTGTACTTGAAACAATTGGTGGGATTTAATCTACAAATTGTTGGTGAATGATGTTTGAATATTAAAAAGTATGAAATCAGAAGAGCACAATAACAACTGCTATTGGGTTAAATGAGTTCCTTAGTGTTAGTGTTAATGCTGTAAAATAACATGAAATAATATGGTTTACATGATTACTATGACAATTATGCAAATAATGTTTTAACATTTTTAATAGGTGATGATATCCTGACTATTTAAGAATTTGTATATCGGGTCTTACTATTGGGACATTCGAACAAATAATATCCAAGAGTGTCGAAGGCATCTCAAAAAAAAAATACCGTTTCGATATGGATTTTGGACTGGTAGCGTCATTGGTTCATATTTTCTTAAAGGCTACAGGTCGATGATTATTTTGGCCCGAATTGGACTGGTGGCGTCATCAGTTAATATTTTTTTTATAAAAGACTATAGGTCGATAATTATTTTGGCCCGAATTGGATAATCGGAGCACATAGCTCATTTCGTATTGGATATTCTGCAAGAGCGACCTGAGTGCATGGTAATCTTACGTGGATGTGTTGTGAACTGGTCACCGAAATCGTTAAATGTGACCCCGTTAAACTGTTTCATATGGAGAAATTATATGGACTATTATAGTGACCTATTGGGCAATTATCTGGACAGATAGAACCAATTTAAAAACAGTTCAAATGCACTAAGACAAGATATAGAGTCTAGCTCGAGCTGGCATCACAGGGGCTATGAAAACCTGCCCTACAGCGGGACTGGAGGCTCAATTACATTTAACTTCGCTGTACGGAAGAGTCTAACATGATTAGGATCTAAGGAAACGATTGTCTAACTAACTAGTAAACTCTAAGATTTTGGGAAGTGCCTTGTAATGTGACTTAGTAATCTGGAAGCTACGTACTCTCTTAAAGTAGGAACTATGTGGTTAGCGGATGGGTCAAATACAGATCTTGTAATAAAAACAAGAGTTTTTGGTTCCCTTGAGGAAACTCACGGGTGTCTTTCATGGGGAAGTCTACATCTACTCTAAGATTTTGGGAAGTGCCTTGCAACGATGAGTTTACTGGAAGCTACATACTCTCTTAATGGAGGGACTATGTGGTTAGCGGATGGGACAAGTACGAACGGATATCTTTCATGGGGAAGTCTACATCATTGAACTTGGATAGGAGGTACCTGTCTATTGTACACGGCAATACTATCTAACAGTGATGTCGCCATTCGAGTACTCGACTTTTATAAGGTTAAATCGAATATAATATGCGACTGTATGCTTTTTGGCCATTCAGGTCAGCGCCCTTTTTGTTATATAAAACTATTGATTAGGGAATGCAAATACGTACTGGGGCTGTGGGTCAATTCCTAATCTGATCACCGAAATTGTATTAAATAATTATTTTCAGAAATAAACTCCATTTCTGTATGACTGGGTATGTGAACGAACAAAATTATCGAATTTTTGACAATACATAAGCGCCAGAGAGCATAAAATGCATATCGAAAAAGTAACTATAACGCTTCGTGATAAATTGCCAAATGTTGTAATAGTTGTCACACCGATACTGATAGAACTCTGTTCCTAACACTCGTTTGCAGGTTAACGTGAAGCATTCCTTTTAAACTCGATTGGAAGTTGCGGAAAACCAACATTTTGCACTTACCAACTAATAATCGTTTAATGAAGATGAAAATGAAATGAGGGGTGTCACAACAATATTTAAACCATAAGTTCGCTACGGTTTACGGTACGAGTTTAATTGAAACTAAACACCAATTTATTTTTATTTTGTTTGCAATCAACGAACTCATATTCTAAAGGTTTTTAAAAAGGTAAAAACACAGTATTGTTAGAAATATTCAGTCCTTTTGATAGGCTACAATACAATACTTCTATACAAAAATTCTTTAAAACCGATTTAATTGCGAACAATTTCATTTCTCTCAGGCGAAAAATGTAATTCCTACCAATTTTACTGTGAGTCATGTGGAAAAAAGTGACATTATCTGTTTTGAGTCATACGGCTTGGAGCAACAATACAATTTTGTTTGTGCTGAACAAAGGCACAAAGTTTAAGTTACATTATGGGCATACGATGTCTTGACTTCTGCGTTTAGGTTTGTAATCGCTGGAAGAAAAAATTTTATAAAAAAGAAGGAAAAGTTTATTGTAGGATATATGTAAACACTTTTAAATTCTAAATAAATTCTGTTTTAAGAGAATGAAAATGTTTTCATTTTAATTACATCTTACAAGTATTAAAAATTTATGATTATAATTAATCCGATTTAATATTTTCGTAAAGCTACTTAAGACTGAACACACAATTAATGGTTGTAAGAATTAAAAAAGATTTTAGAAACGGCAGAACAAAATTTTTTTTTAACTTTTCTTTTCTTTGTTTAGATGTTAAGGCGTAAATGAAGAAAAAAATTTTCATAGCGTGATAATTTGTCATTAGCACGCTACAGTCAGGATTACGACTAGGTTCTCACACCAATTATGTTGTGTGTATTAATTTTAGACCTACAGTTTAAAGCCGACTTCGAAGAACAGATTTTGAGAAACTTTTAATGGCAATTTTATTTTCTATCATAGATTTTATCAGAAATCTGCTGGGAGTAACTCGCCGAAGAAATATTTTTTCGTTTTGTTGTTGTTTCTGACTTGGGTAACAGCATGAGTATGTGTAAGTTTATATATTTTCTAATGGTCTATGACATCGTCGTCATATTACCACATTCATAAGTCTGGTCATTATCATTTAACCCTCCGTGGCACACACTTTTACTTTTTCACATTAGTACCTGTGCAAAATTTTCTTTGTAACGGATACTTTGTTTTCGAATCACAGGTCAACCAAATGTTTATACCATATTTTGGAGGTTTTGTTGTTACATACATATATAATTGGTCATTACAACCCTTCAGTCAGAATTACGACCTAGTTTCTCACACCACTTATGTTGTGTGTGTTAATTGTATACATGAGTGGTGGAACCTACAGTTTAAAGTCGACTTCGAACGACAGATTTCTTGAGAAACTTTTCATGGCAATTTTTATTTACTCTCATATTTTTGCCAAAAATCTGTTGAGAGGATGTCACCGAAGAAATACTTTTGGTATTTTGTTTTGTTTTCTTAGTATATATTATGTAAATTTACTTTTTCCCCATTATGGAAACAATTGCTCGTCAATGGTTATACTCTCATGCGGACTATAATTCTTCGTAAGATTTTCGTTGAGAAAATTCCATATACGTATATATAATAGGTGCAGCTTTGCCTTCGAGTAATCGAAATGACCGTGTTCTTCCGTCGTCAAACCGCATGTATCTGGTCTGCGACATAAATCGATGAAGAGACATTGCAGCCCTGAATATGGGTAAATTATCAGTACGCCACAAAACCCGTGGATTTTTATTATGTGAAACTCCTATTGCTAGAAGAATGCCGATAAAAGCGCATAATTCATCTTCTGTTAGATCCTTTCAAACTTTTGGTTTTTTATTTACAAATGCAGCATTCGATTTATTGACTGCGTCTCTTCCATACCGATTTGTCTGAAATATAAAGATGTCTGTAATATTTGGTGTAAACAATTTTTTTGAAAACTTCAAGTGGGGGTAGAGATTTGCACTCCTCTTCATTACTGTCGTCTTCTACATTTGATTCGATTACCAAATCATTTTCAACGTCCGATGCGTCATCTTCGTATGGCAAAAAATCTTCATAATTTTTATTCAAAAATAGATCATCTTCTTCATGCTGCCCGGCTTCCTCATTAGCTCTTTCACGCTCCGTCATTTGCCAAGTCATTTGCCAAAGCCTCGACAATTCTGGTGTAAAAATCCGTATCGAAGTTACTAGAACGTCGTTTATTGAAAATAAATTCTAATTCATCATTCATTTTCCAAAAATTTCCAATTTTACCACTTTTTTAGAAAAAATTTCTCTTAAACACTTTGAAAGTTCGCGTCAAACTAAAATAAAACATTCAAATTGAAAAAATATAACGGTTAAAAAGTGGGTCTGGCCAGACCCACTGTGGTACTAATATGACATAGGTTTCAAAATATCCTTCTAACTCCTTTTTTGTTTACTTTGTTTCTGAAGGGTACCTGAAAATACCTGAAAATTACAAAACTCTAGCCATATTGCAAACACGTTTAAAATGCAAAATAAATTGGAAAAAGTCTGGCCAGACCCATGACTGTGAGGGAGGGTTAATAATGATTCTTTCCTCCATATATATTTAAGAATTATGCCACAAGCAATAACTGATAATTGTTTATTGCAGTGGCAGTCAGAGGAGGAAGTAACCAAAGTTGTAGAAATTGAATTAAAATAAAATTAATGGGAAAATATTAACAGATAAAGGCCTTAATAAATTTTAAGCTGTTATCCAGTGAACTTTATAACGCGACAACTGCCCAACAAGTATTTATTTTTTCTTCTTCATTTTTATTTATTATTGCCCATCGTTATTTTTGGTTAGTTTTTCGCTTCAAGCTTTAAGTTAAAATCAATCATCAGGTAACCACTTTCTTATGATTAATAGTAAATGAAGATTAATTGCCTGTGGTTGTATGATTTTTTTGGATGATAACATTGATTGATTATTTATCAATCAGTCAAACTACAGGGAACAAAATTTTAAAAAATATTGTGAAGTATAGCAGGCTGAACTTAAATGAGGACAATGTGTAGTAAAATTTTGAAATACGAACACATTGCAGAAGTAAGAATTTAACTAATTTTTGTATGCTGAATTTAAATGGTCACAGTTATTTTAATTTCATATTATCTGATTATTACTTTTTTAATTAATTTTAATTAGGCCTGGAACAGAATAAAATAGTCGTATTAAAAGCTGAAGCGTACGAAGCTATGAGTAGCGTTGCAAAAAAAATTCGAATAGAATAGCGAAGCTCTCTTTTAATATTGCCAAACAACCTTTTCAAGAAATTTTCAGAATAATGAAAAAGTATTATGTAAAGTCTCTAATAAAATCCCTATCAAATTGTACAAACTCTACATTTCTCTCCAGCAACATTAAATTTTATGTTTCACATATTTAATGTTGAATATATGGAAAATCTGTTTACAGTTTATATTTGTCGCGCAACAAATTATCTTCTACTACAACTACGTATTCTGTTTACACCAATTTGAATTGCTGTTAACTTTTGACAGCAGCGCTACTCCCTACGTTGTACTACAGTGACAATTCTGTTCCCCACCTTAGACTCTGAGAAAAAAGAAAAAAAATTAAAATATATCTAACTAGCGACATGATGTAGGTTATAGCTGCCAGATTTGACGATTTATCGCCATTTAGACGATTTTGTACACCAAAAATGTCATATTGACGATTTGACGATTTATAACCTTATTTTGACGATTTTAAAAAATTAAAAATTTACGCCAATTTCATTGCGCATTGTGTTGGAACTAGAAAAATATGTTATGGGAAGGAGGAAAGAGAGCGTAGCGTTTGTGGGCAGTAGATTTGAAACCTTTTATACCATAATGACTGGAGAGACCTCTGTAGGAAGAGAGTTCCACATACAAATAGTCCGACTAAAAAAAAATTTGTTTGTAATACAGCGTGCGACCCACTGGCCAATCGACCACAGACATAGGTGGTCGCCGAGAAAGACGAGTGTTACGTGATTCTCGGGAATAAGTCCCCTTATTTCGATCGAGAAAAATCCGTTATAGTAGCGATAGAACATTGAATCACACGTCACATTTCATCGATTCTGTAATGCATCAAAGGAGTTGAATACTCTACCGTCATTAACGTGAACCTTCGCCCTCTTCTGTACCCGGCCAAGAAGAATCAAAATAGACGTTGAAGCACCGGCTCATACATGAGAGTTGTATTCCATTCTCGGTCAGATATAAGTGGTGTAAATAGGAAGAAGCTCAGATGAAGTGAAATATTTCTAGCACCGTCTTAAGAAGCCAAGGCACTAAAAAATGTGTCACTTTTAGCGAACATCACACTGAATTTTCATGCCCATACCGTCAAGGTCTTCTGACGCCTAATATTTACACAACCCATAGAAATTATGATGATGCAATATTATTGCCGCGCTTATGTATCAATAAACAACACTGGGATAGATTGTTTAAACCTTAAAAAATTTTTTCCTAAATGTTATATAAAGTTTATAGATTTTTGGAAGAAATATCAGAAATGAAAATAAGATATGCTAGTTTTTAATTTTCAGCCTTGACTAAATTTATTAAGAAATTTTAGTATTATTACATTATTCGGCTAATGTAGAGAGATTATTAAGCAAAGTTAATTTAAATTAGACTAAATTTCTTAAAACAGAATTCCTTAAAACTTAAACCAAATTCCTTAGAATTGCATATGGATATGCAATGTGCATTGATTATTTAAAACTTAGCAATTGTAACCGCTTCGATTTTAATATTGTACGTGATTTGATTAAAATGTTTATGTTTTTAACATATAAATCTATAATATAAAACACTCGTTTAAGTTTATTTTTATAACTACTTGTTAAATTTTTTGTTTAATGTGTTTCTATGTTTTATTTTTGAACTAAAATATATGTTTTACTACAATGAAAATAATTTTTTTGAAGCCTTTCAATTTATTTACTTAATTACTTTGACAATAAATCAAATTTATTGATTGCTTAGACAGACAGACTCAAACATTTCTAAATTGAAATGGGTAGGATAGATTCTTAAAGCGATACATTGTTTGAACAAATATGGTTTGAGTTTTAATCGGGTATATTTGTAATGTCTTGTTAGGCCATTGTTGAAAATATTAAACAATTGCTAATGTCGTTAGAGAGCATTAGCTATTTAAAAGTTTGACATTTTGTTTGATAAAATTGCACAAAAATTGCCGTATTTATAATTTTCAGGGAATAATAGTACATAGTGTAAAATTTTTACTAAATAAACTCTCATTTTAAAACTTTTCAAGATGATCGCTGGATCGCTGATTTCGTGTTTGAGCGACCAGCGGAAGAAGTCTAATATTTGCGCTTTTGAACTGAAACCATCTCTTGATGGAATTCCGTTCCCTATTCATTGCTTGATTTATTAAGGGTCACTGCTATGGCTTTCGCATGGAAAAATCAAGGCCAGTCATGTTATTCATTTCATAAAATTTTCATTACGCGTGATTTTACGAATTTGTGGTCCAATAAATATTCCTGAATATCAACAACTTGCCTAAATTAAATACATTAAAACTATATTTAAAGCTTCTGTAAAATTATCTGCCAAGTCAGTGATGAAGTCGACAAAATCTTAACAGTTTAAATTTTCTTTCTAGACTTCGCAATAAAAATACATTTGGATTTTAAAAGCTTAATACAAAGCCAAACTCAATAATTTACTTTTGTGCAATTGGCAATATCGTTGTGAGTTGTATCGATCTTGAAAAATACGATCTATTAATGCCGTCTGTACACGGCACCTTGCAGTGTTGCATAACCTGATCTAATCCCATTTTAGTTAAAGAGAAATAATGCTATGAACACAGTCAACTATACGAAAAAGTATTTAGTTTTTCACCATAATTTGCATGAATAAATGAATGGCTTACAGCTAAATTTTGTCGTTGTCATTGTATCTACGCTATTAACATGACACTTGAAAAATGACAACTAACTAGAACACTACAATACTAGTATAAAACAAAGCTCGTGGATACACACATTTACTCTCATAACATGTCGCTTGCAAACCTAATTTTATTACTGTCGCATGCAGTCAACACCAGTAGCAATATAATTATTATTGTACACTCATTTACTAAACAAAAATGGAATGCATAATTAACGAGTACAATAACTATCACCACCAACAAAACAGGCAACAAACACCAGAGCGACAGACACAAGTACCTACTTCACTAGCTAAATGAATGGTATGTAATTATATACTATGTATGTATGTACGGTATTATCCAAAAAAGTTTTGTACGAATTAATGGTAGATATGAAAGCTAACGTTTACTACTAAACACTTTAAACACTATTTTTGTTTCCACATACAGTAAACAAAAGTCTAGGTACAACAATATATTTTAGCAATTTCATGAATTTTAAGCATTAATATGCAAATGTCATTCATATTTTTTATAATTATTTTATTTAATTACACTATGCGACAATATAGAAAACAATTAAATACACCTAGCTAATGGCATAGTTTAAGTTGTGAGTTTTGAGTGAACTCAAAAATATTTTCTTTATATTTCTTGAATCGTCCAAACTTCTTTTATTTGACAAAAATCGTATTTTTAATCTTATCATACAAAATTATTGATTACACAAACATTTCTGAACCGATGTGCAAAATTTAAACATTATTCGAAAGGAGAAGGATGGGCCTTGAAAACGGTGTACATATGGGCAATTTCGTGTCAAGTGACCAAATGATTAAAATCAATGTCTTCGGATTTGGATGAACTTTGCACCAATTTCAACCTTGTTGCAAATTGATCGATTTTAAAAATTGATTCACTTGATACGAAATTGCCCATATATATATGCTATAATGTTTCAAATAAGTGATGACATTCTGAAAGTGCATTATCTTGTGAAGAGATTGATACTTCCTTTGATCAATTCTGACGAAAATTACTGTAGTTGTTATTTAAAGAGTCTAACAGTCGAGGTATATTTTTCATATACATATATATTTTTCATATGAAATATAGTTCAAAAATTTTCAGAATTTTTGATTGGTCTTGATTGTTTATAGGAAAATATCTCAATTTCACGTTTGAGCGACCACCAGAAGTTGGGCAACGTTTGCGTAGTCGGAGTTCTGGTAGCCGTGCAAACGTGAAGTTGGCATAGTTTGCGATAAACAATCAAGATCCATCAAAACTTTTGAAAATTTTTGAACTGAAAGTTCATTTGATAATACTATTTAAATTATAACTACCGTAACTTTTGTATAATTTGATAAAACAAAGTGTCAATCACTTTTTCTATATTTTTTAATTAAATTTTACAAAAGAATGGCCAAACTTTGAAAAATAAGATAAAAATAATATTTTCCATGTTTACCCCATCAAACCTCAAACATATAAGTTTGAACAAAATGTTTATGTATACCGTTTTAAAGGCTAAACACTATGTCATTAGCTAAACACTATGTCATTAGCTGGCTGTATTTTGACTGTCGCACCGTGTAATTTATAATAATTTTGAGGTTCTCATCGATGACAAATTTTATTTTGGAGTAGTTTTTCAAGATCTTCCTTCCAAATGATGAGTCCTCACAGTGCCTGATTCAAAAATTTTTTTAATAATTTTTAGACTACTTGGCCAATTCACACGACTTTGTATCGTGTATGTTGTATTGAACACACTTTTTGTTTGCTCAATGGTATGCTGTATTGTGTATTTCGTATTCCAAACGTCAAAAGACGATAAGAAGAAGACCTGTATTCATATTTTGATTTTTAAGCAACAAAATGAGAAATAAATATTATCTGTGTGAACAATTATAATTTTGAAATGTTAATTGTTGACTCAAGTTACATAGAAAATATTTTGTATACTTATTCTGCTTCCTGATTCCTGGCAAATACATAGACTAATAGCACCAAACCAATACAACTTCCAAAAACATATGAATAAAAATGTATGAATGTATCGGATTTTTGTATGAAAATTATCGACAACAAACATACACTGTTGTATATTCGTTCAACAATACATCGATACTAGAACTTGTGTGAATAGCCCAACTGATTTGTTAAGTCCATATTTATCACAAATTGTTTTTTGCTTGAATCCAGCATTAAAATCATTTATTATTCTAATTTTTAAGTCGTCACTAATATTCACTTTGCAAAAAAAACAAAAAGTTCAAAAATAAAAATTAAAAAAGAGTAAAAACAAATAAAAACGGTAATCATGATGAAATTTTAAAAGCTTCCCCAAGCTAATACCGCTATTTGAAAGCGATTCATTTAAAATTATTTTAGAATATCAAGAGCAGTAGATATCCCTTCAAAACCTTATTGTATAAGTTCTAAAAATTTGCAGAGCATTTTTCTGAAAACTTTTTCTAAAGCATTGTGTTTTTGTTCTTTGTTTTTGTTCGCTCTCCAACAATTCTGTTAGAGGATGATAATTCTTTATTTTTTAAGCTTTGTTAAACTTTTTTTGGCGTTTTAAATTGTTGCGACATTATGATAATAAAATGTTGTTTGATTGTTTGATCTAAGTGCAGTAGAATTGTTTAAACGCCAACAATTATTTTAGCAGCATTTTTATGATTATAAAAGAAATCTTGTTTTATATGAAAAATACCTAAAGTAAGAGGCGTGTTTTTCTTTTAATTTTTAGTTGAAATTTAGAAAAATAGTTTAAATATATCTAGTCGTTAATCTACATTAACCAGGAAATATCTACATTAAAACATATTGTTACGTTTTTACCTTTTTAAAAACGTTTAAAATATGAATTCGTTGATTGCAAACAAAATAAAAATAAATTTGTGTTTAGTTTTAGATAAATTCTTAATTGACATTTTGTCACTAAATTCTGGTTGTCCAACAATTCTTCTTTTTAGGTTCCTATATGCCGGACAGTTATAGCGAAGATGTTGTGTGGTTTTCTCTTCTTCCTCGTCGTTTCAGTTTCTGCAGAAATGGTTATGAGGTATTGCCACTATTGTGGCATGAATCACCAGGGGCTATTCTGCTGTTATCACTGCTATGAGGTTCTTCAGATGGAATCTTAATAGGTTCTAACCAAATCATCTTCCCTTTGCCAAAAACGGGATTTTTTGTGAGACTATTTGTAGAGGAACGAAAATCTTATGTAAAAATTCAATTGAATTTTCCGTGGTACCAGCCTTAACAAGTGCGACGGCCTGTTACTTTCGATGTCTCCGTGTCCAGCAGCTCAAACGAGGACAACTGTCGAATGTCAAATATATCCCAGATTTTTGCTTACCATAACGTTTGTATTTGGCACTCAGTCTCATCGCCACATTCGGTGCCACTTGTTTCGTCAACATGACTTGTGATAGCCAGTTAAAGATAGTAAACCATACCTTAGTTGATGTCGTGAGTCCTAAGGCCACCTATAATCATGATCGCCTGCATTCCCATAATTCGCTCAAACCGGGTTTGATGAATCCTTTCGTCTAAAGTCCACCACCATTATAACGTTCGTTTGATTACAAAGTTGTGTAGCTAGTATACATTTTTAGGGTTGACATGGAAGGCTCTTATAAAAAGTAATCCTTAGCAGGATAATCCTATGTAATATAATAAATCTAATGTAGGACAACTTTCCCTTAAACAAAACCGAACTGAGTAAGCTTGTGACCATATACTCGTTGAAAACGAAGGTATACTGTGTTGTAAGGATGATTGGGAACAAATATTGGAACAAATTGGTCTCATAATAAAATGTTTCAACCTCAAGCGGAAACTCATGAACAACATGTGTGGGAATAAATTTGCTCATTTTAACTTGAACAGAAAGTACAATAACTATCTGGCTGTCAGGCCGAGCCCTCTGCTCTTATCAAGTTAACCCTAATTAAAACGGCGCTCTTTGAGAAAACCGCATATATGCTGCATTACATTGTACGATATGCGAATTTATCTTTAATTTTTTTTCTAAGTCCCTTTTATTATTCGTAGTTTCTATTCTTAGCAAAGAGTAAATAAAACAAGAGAAAGAACAATAAGATGTATGCTTCCTGTATACTTGTTTGCAAGCCAATTCATAAAATTTTGCCATTCGCAATCACGAAATCGCTTTTTTTTTGAAATCCTTTATTGGTTTGTAATGTGAATTGCAACGTTGATAAACATTCACATACAACATATTTACACAGAATGTATTTACCATTTTCTTCAGCATATTAAAAAGTATATGATTCGTTTTCATACATATCGCGTATATAAGCATGTTTTGCAGAAAAAGAAAAAAATAGTTGTAGTCCATATTCATACGGGTACAACACGTAAGTAACTGGCATTCTAGGGACTATTATTACAACTTGCCGTTAAAGTTGGGTTTAGTAAAAGGTAACTTTAGCTAAAGTGAACTTTAAAGTCAACTTTAATTTCTTTTCGTTATTACAACTTAACGACAAAACAAAGTAAACTTTTTCAAAAAGCAATAGCGATAACTTTTGTCAATTTAAACAAGTTTTTTTAAACGCAGTGTTAACGACGGGCTTCTTTTTTTGTTGTATTTGCTTATTTTGTTTATATTTGAAGTTGCCATATTGAAAATACTATATAATATGGCAAGTTCAAGCATAAACTTAACTTTAAAAGTTACCAGGAGGATGATCTTCCCTTTAATTTAACGCGCACTTCTATCTCACTGTCCACTTATAATAAGAAAAACAATTTATCTGCTCGTTAAAATCCTCCCTTTAGTTAACCGCAAGTTGTAATAATGGCCCTAAGAAGCATAAATTTCTCTTTATATTATAAGTATTGAAATTTTTTCAAAAAATTTTTTTTTTAATAATCGATGGTGAATTTCTTACATATATTTATTTAATATAGTCTGTTGCTATTCTAATTATAGAAAATCTTCTACTTTTCTTAGAAAATCTTCTAAAAGAATTCATTACCAATGCTTTTTTCCATTGCGAGGCGTATTTAGTACTTGCTATATCTCTTTTAATAATGTTTATTTTATTTTTAATATCGTTTTCTATAGTGACTTTCAAGAAAGGCATCCAAATTTTGACAATTGATAACGGCCATCTTCTTGAAGCCTTTATCTGGCAACTTAGTTGTCATTTGTTATGTATGTTTTACAAAATGACCATAGACAACGAGATGTGTTCGTTGAATGGGCTCTGAAATAGTTGACAACTGCCCTTAATTTTTTATCGCAAAATCATCTTCAGCAACGAGGCCCATTATCCTGTAAATAGGTACGTGGACAACCAAAATGTCATCAACAATTCTATGTATTGAACAGGACATAGATTACGTGATGTTTGAAGTTCTAAAATGTGTAGTAATAAAGCACTTTACGAAACATGGTACTTACGATACGCAGATCCAACATTATCTGAATGTCCAATTGCCATTAGAATTTGGTAATCATCGATTTATAGTGTTCATCATTAACCGTGATAATCTCGCTAATAATGTTCTTAAAGAAATATGGACCCAAGACACCGCCAACCCACATTCAACACCATACAGTGACTTTTTCATAAGCCATTAAATGCTCTCGGATCCTTTGTAGATTAATATCGTCCCGAATTCTAAAATTTTATTTTGTTTATTCAAAAATGGGCTTCATTACAGAAAATCGATGAAAATTGTGATCAGTTAGCAACTTCTCCAGAGCTTCTTTCAGCGACACGCGCCCTTCTCTATGGTCATCCACTGTGATTTGATACAACAAACTTATCAAATGAAAATAAATTTATTTGACAGATATAGCGGCAACAATATGGCCACTATGATGGCCCTATATTTGAAATAAAAGAAATTATTTATTATAAGCTGTTGTTATTTTTTATTTAAATGAATCACTTTTATTTACGTATTTATTTGACTTCTTGATAACACCGTGTGATTAATTTAATTTGAAGTGGCCGTGGTCAATTAGGTATGTGTTGCCTTACTAGACGTGAGGCCTCGGTTCAAACCCCAGGACAGGCATCTCCAACTGAATGAAATATGAAAAATATTTCTTCGGCTACTTCCTCTCAGCAGATTTCTGGCGAAAACTCTGAGAGTAAATAAAATTGCCATTAAAAGTTTCTCAAAAATATGTCGTTCGGGTTCGACTTTAAACTGCAGGTCCCCCACTCATGTATAAAAATTAACACATACAACATAAGTGGTGTGAGCAACTAGGTCGTAATACTGACTAAAGGGTTGTAATGACCAATTATGTATGTGATCCTTTTCCACCAACATCAAACTTGAGAATGCGCTATTATTCTCTGGCAAAGATATTAATTACTTTCTTCACATTTCATTTATTTAGGCTCATCGACATAGAATAACGCACATTATGTCTATTTTTCTTTTCGCTCCTTTAAAGAATTTAAGTCTTTCCCACATTTCATTAATTTTTTTCAGGTTCGTGAATCAGATTCTTCAAGCTAAGCAAAAATAGTATACTCTAGCTTATTATATTTGATCAATTCACACAAGCCGTTGTATTCTTTGTATTTTTGGACGGCTATACGACACTTTATGCTTGTTGTTGATAATTTTCATGTAAAAATTCGGTACACTTATACACATTTTTTCCATATATTTTTAATAAGTTGTGTTGGTTTCGTGCTATCAAATTGTATGAATGAAAAAATGTGAATATGTTTTCATATGTTTTTAATAAGTTGTGTTGGTTTCGTGCTATCAAATTGTTTGAATGCCAACAATTATGAAGAAGAATACGACATACACAATACAGCATAGCATTGAGCGTTCACAAACAACCAAGTGTATGCAATACAACATACACGATACAAAGTCGTGTGAATTGGAATGAATGGCCAATTGAGTTGGTCTCTACATTTTTAAACCAGAGCTACTCAGATGGTTTTACGCATTAATCCCTGGCTTTTTTTACCAATTTACAGCGATACCCCTATATTTTTCTCTATATTTTAGTTTTTCAGTGAATTTTTGTTCCTTTTTTCATCCTGAGTTTTATTTGCATTTGTGGATTCGATTTCGAATTACGGTAGACATTCATTATGTACTTTTCGGTTTTTACACATGGGAATATTCGACCATAAGACATTTATTATTGTTTATTTATATTTATTGTCTTACTTTCTATAAAATAAAATAAAATGTTAAACTATATAAAAACTGTAGCCATTAACGCTAGAAAATGAGACAAATAGTATTAAATAATTTTGAATAATAATACTATGCGACAAAATAAAAAAATAAATTAAATACACCCAGCTAATGTCATAATGTAGGTTGTGAGTTTTGTTGAGTAGAACTCAAAATTATTTTTTTTTATTTCCCGAACCCTCCAAACTTTTTTATTTGACAAAAACTGTTTTTTGGACTTTACGCACAAATTTATTGACTACACAAACATTTCTGAATAGATGTCCAAAATGAATACCTTATTAGAAAGGAAAGGCCTTTAAAACTATATAAATATATGTATTATTCGAGTTAATACTCTATGAGGTTTGATGAGGTAAACTTGGCAAATACTAATTTTTTTCATGTTCTTTCAAGTTTGTCCGTTCATAGTAGCAAACTTTAATTCAAAAATATGAAATAAGTGGTGACATTCTGAAAGTGAATTATCTTGTGAAGAGATTGAAACTTATTTGATAAATCGGACAAAAATTAACGTTGTAACTATTTGAATAGTATAACAATCGTGTTGTATTTTTTATTGTATATGTCACGATCAAAAATTTTCAAAATTTTTGATGGATTCTGATTGTTTAGCGCAAAAAGTATTAATTTCACCTTTATACGACTACCACAAGTCAGCTAATATTTGTGTTTTTTGCAAATATTATTATTTTGCTTTGCGCAAGCTATGCCAACTTCTGGTGATCGCTCAAACTTAAAGTTGACACAATATATATGTTAATTTAAATAATAAATACGGTAATTTTTGTTCGATTTTATCAAACGAAGTGACAATCTCTTCCCAATTGAATGCACTTTAAGAATGTCTCCACTTATTTGATATTTTATAATTAAATTTTGCAATTAAAAATGGCCAAACATGAAAAAATGGGAAAAAAATTCATATTTTCCAAGTTTATCCCATCAAAACTCATATAGGTTTGAACCATATATTTTAAAGACTCATCTCTCCCCTTTTCAAAAAAGTTTGGATTTTGAAAATCGATCGAAAAATATTTGGGTAATCAATAATTTTGTATGAAAAGATCAAAATAACTGTTTTTGTCAAATAAAACAAGATTGGAGTGTTCGAGAAATATAAAAAAATATTTTTGAATTTTACACAACAAAACTCTGTAGGTTGTATGTTCTTAGCTGGGTGTATTTTGACTGTCGGACCGTGTAATTGTTGTGTAATATGTTGATACTCACACATAATTTTTTTCTGGAATAATACTTAAAGCACAACCCACGTATACATGTGCCCAACGGCATCTGCATCGAAAAAGGAAATGTTATTAAAGTGAATATATACAGTGGACAGCAAAAGTCTTAGTACGGCAATATATTTTGGCAAAAAAAGCTCTCAGGCCTAATACTCTTGCACAAAGTCCCGATATGACCTCAAGAGAGTATTTAGGAGATCATTTGAAAGAACGGTTACGTAATCGCTAAACCTCAAACAATAGTCAACCGAAAAACTTGCTCATGGTGCCACCAGAAAACACTAAACAAAACTTGTACATTCAATTCCAAACGGGTTAAATGGAGTGCTTGACCTTAAGGGATATTCTACGAGATACAAGGGGATAACATTTTCATATATTAGGACTTTGAATTTTAGATGTACTCATGATTCTCCTTGGGGGTACCTATGGAGTCATCTGAAATATTTCCTTTATTTTCTTTTGTTTTATGAAAAACATTAAAAAATTAAATATATAAACTATAAATTTGTATACAAACTTTTGGCTAAAATTCATGAAATTGCTAAAATATATTGCCGTACTTTTGCTGTCCACTGTATACATTCATGTCAGTGTGCCATTTGGGTTAGCAAGGCAAAGAAATAGAATGCTTGTAGTATATGTATATCACATCAACATAAGAAATTGCAAAAAAAAAATTTACAAAGATATTACAGGGTATTTTAAATTCGAGTTTATTTTATAAATGATACTTTTGAATGGAAATTAAATGTGGTTTGAATGGAAATTGATGTTTAGTATTAAAATTTATTATTTATGTATTTATTAATCAAAATACAATTACAAATTATATTTTAATTATATACGAGCTGAGTAACTTTGACCATATCATCGTTGTACTGTCACAGACAAGAGTCCCTGGTGGGAATCGAACCCACGACCCTCACACTAACCACTAGACTACCAGGCCACCCTATTAATGTATGTATGTATTACACAGCAGGCGCAAACAAATAACGGCTTTTATTTACTTAACTAGTCATTACAAACATTAGCCAGGATTACAACCAATTGTATCACAGCACTCGAACAACAGATTTTTAAGACTCTTTTACATGGCAATTTTAGTTTAGTTGTGTGTGTTAATTTTATACGTGAGTGGCGGGACCTACAGTTTAACGTCGACTCCGAATGACAGATTTTTGAGAAACTTCTCATGGCAATTATTACTTACTCTCAGAGGTTTTGCCAGAAATTTGCTGAGAGGAAGTCGCCGAAGAAATATATTTTGTATTTTGTTTTTATGTTTGGCCTGGAGCTCGAACCCTGACTTTACGTCTAATAAGCCAACGCACTATCTACTAGACTACGGCGACTAGATTATGGCGATTTCAGTTGATCACAAAATCAAAAATTAAAGGAAATTAAAATCCCTTAATATGGCCCTCATATATACATAATTGGCCATTACAACCCTTCAGTCAGCATTAAGGCTTAGCTTCTCACACTACACATGTGTGTGCGTTAATTTTATACGTCAGTGGCGGGACCTACAGTTTAACGTCGACTCCGAACGACAGATTTTTAAGAAACTTAATATTCTGATTTGTTCGATTTAGACGGACGGTAGCTATAAGACCATTTAGATAAGACAGGATTCTAAGGAATTGGGAAAGGAATGTTCCACACTAAATATTGTAAACGGCTTTTAATTTTTCCAAATAGTTTATCGTGAAATTATTTAAAGCATGGGGAACATATCCATTTATAGTTTTCAAATTTTGTTCTAAATTTTTCCATTCCTTACTGTAATTTATTATCCTGTTGATCCTATCAGTACACAATTTTTGAACTTCAATGAAGAGTGTAGTTTAATGGATACAAGCCCTTACATGTAGGATTATATCTTCAAGGTAATAATCCGTGCTACACAAGGTTGAGGTAAAACTTGCTTTTGCTTTCTGCTTTTCAAAATAGTTTTTGATCGACACTGCAATATGTGACCGATGGAAAATTATAGCCTCGATTCTGGTTGCATATTCTAGGCGTTTTCCAGTTAAAACTCGCTTCAAACGAATTAATTGTTGTCTGTACTTGTTCTTAGAGGTAGGCTGGCCCGGTTTTAGCATATCATAATAGAGGATTAGCATATCATAATAGAGGATTACCTTGCCACAAAGGGTATTATCTCGCTCGTTGCGATCACACAGCATTCAGACAAGCAAAATCATTTACCTTGCTTTTGATTGGAATTCTGTTGCCTAGGTCACTTGAGTCACACCTAAGAATATCGCAAACTCTTCTTGTTTTACTCCCACCTTGATTGAATATGTTTCCAATTTATGAGAAAAATATTAAACACAACATACTTGGAAAAGTGACTGCAATTTTACAGGCTCTATACATTCAAAGAGGACATAAGTTCGCCGCATTTGAAAGCAAACATGTTATTCGTTTCATTTTTTACGCAGCAGAAACAAATAAGACATAATGAAACAAAATTTTGTTTGTCACGTTTGACTGCATTTGGTTTCCGAGATAATTTTTTTTCGCTGTTCTGCATCAAAAGAAATAAACTTTTTCTGTCTGTGATTTCTGAGTTCCAAGCATTTTCTTGGTTACCTACATACATATGTGTGTCTATATATCTACGTATGCATATGCAAATAGGAACAAAACATGTTTTGAAGAAAATGTGCAAATAAAACACGGATTTCACATTTTCAGTTACTGTTTTCAACGGAGCATGTTTTCATCATAACGGATTTTAAAACAAAAGTTCTTGTGGCGATTTAGTAGATGAATGCTAGAAAATTTTAATGTTAAAGTGGAGTTTTATTTGCTGCTCAATTGAATGAAAATTCTTGCTTAAGTGATCACTACAACCCTTTAATTAGGATGATGACCTAGTGTGTTCATTTTTATAATTTTATACAAAGATGGTTCCGAACGACAGATTTTTGAGAAACTTTGCATGACTATTATATATGGCTAGGTTGGAGTAGTCGCTTTGATACTAAAGCTCATTTGAGCGTGCATAGCGACCTCTGTGTGATGACTCAGGACTCTGTACTGACCGAATTTCACCGAACTCATCGAAAGCACGACTCAACTAAGATGGAAATCAGCATTAAAGTTTTATAAACATATCCTTAATATCAATGGATAATTACTCCGTCAAGCTAACAAGGAATGGAGAGCCAAATATCCTAAATTGCACCCCGCGATTGATTGGCAAAGCAGACCCCCAAGGTCATCAAAAGTCGTTTGCAGCCTTTCCGCTTGTTTTCTTATAACGCATGGCCACTGCGATCGAAATGACATTGGGATCAAGTTTGAGTAGTTGGTTGGCATGTCTCCTATCCATCATGGACCAAAAGTGATTGGCAAGGAAGCAATATTCTCCATGATATGTTCGACAATTTAATAAACTCTCGGAGTTTTTTCCAGAAGAAATATTTCGTTATTTTCGAAACCATCAGTTGAACCTCAGGCTCTAGTCCGATAATCCAACACACTACTAAATAGACTACGGCGACCTGGAATGAGAATAAGTGCATAATATTAAGCAAGGAAGTTCCTCAACACAATGCATTTTTAAGAATGTGTTCCTTTAATGTGATGTGTTGGCTCATTAGACGTAAGGCCGCGGTTCTAACCCCAGGCCAGACATCAAAACAAAATTTGAAAAAATATATTTCGGCAACTTCCTTTCAGCAGATTTCTGGCAAAAACTCTGCGAGTAAATAAAATTGCCATGAAAAGTTTCTCAAAAATTAGAATATTGTTACGAAAAAGGAAATGGTGTTTTGCTTTCACATCGCTGAAATTGTAAACAAAACCTACAAAAACAAAAACAAAGAACTTGTTTACATGATAAACAAGTAAACAAAAATATACAAATAAAAACTAGTATAAAAAAGGGATAAACAAGTAAACAACAATGAAACAACACCACTGCAAGAACTAACGTAAACAAAATATACAAATAACAATAATGTAAACTACAATTTACCCTGCATATAAAAGGCAAGATAAAACAGGCAACGGAGTCAGTAAAATTTCAGTCAGTCTTGTGTGAAGACGCGTGGTTTGAGATCTCCGTCGAACAAGTGACTAGTAATGTTAACGCTTATGCAACAGAATGCAAATAGGAATAACCAACAAAGCAATTGTTGTTATTTACATCAAGTTGTGAACAGTGGCACACAGAATTGTGCGAACAATAAAGAATTTAACAAATTTATTTTGTTTATTTATTTATTTTTATTTATATTTCTAACGTTTTTAAAAGGTAAAAACGTAACAATATATTAAAAAATGCGCAGAGCATTTGAAACACAGACGCTACCAGCAATAAAGAAACGAAATTTTATTTTAAAAGTAAATTCAAACTATTGGGGTTTTTTAATTGTTCCTTTATTTTGTTGTTATACCAGGAACATATTTTAATGTGATAGGTATACAATAAATAAAATCTATTTGAATTAAAAAAAATTAAATATTTTAAGGCTTTTTATTTTTATGTCTAGTGCCTCATTAATTAAAAGAAGTTAATAAATTTGACTCATTTTATTCATTTTTTCTTTTATGACCAAAAGAGTAATAAGTTCTGAAGGAAATATTTTTTTCTTTCGTGCCTTCATGAAACTGTAATTTTATAAATTTAAAACATCACGTTTTGTGTGAAACCACAATTTTTAATTACGTTAACATGAGTACAAGAAATTAATTAAAACAGATGCTATCGGTTGTATGACAGCAGTAACTGGAGTTATGCTGGAATCATTAATAAAAATCCTTTCGTGCGTATGTGTAATGTTAGTATTAAACAATGCAACACACTGCTGTTATCATTAAAATTTGTTTTTTTTTTGCTTTTCAATTTTATGTTTGGTTTGTATAATTTTTTTTTAATGACATTGAAATCAAAATTTAATATAAACTCTTCATAAACTATTCCATTTATAACAATACTTTCTTTATAGTTATACTATTTTCACACAAGTACTTTTATTGAATTAATATTCGGTTTATTGATAACAATATTTTTAGTATTCAGACATATAATATACGCAAAATTTATTTGACAGCTGGTAAACAAAACAGCTGATTGCTTCAACAACATTGCTTTTAATATAATCGCAAAAATTTGTGCCAAAAAAATTTGAGAAAAAATGGAAAACAATTTAACATTGGAAAACCGAAATTGCGGTTAGTAGGGAATATTTCTGACTCCAAAGTGGCTTCTCTCAGAAGGAGAAAGAAAAATTTGATAATACTGCATAGCTTAAAGAAAAGAAAGCTTTTGCTTATGGCACTGTTAAATGAAACTCAAAGGTGTTTATTTGTTAACTGCTGAATACGCCGAATTTTCAAAATATTCCGGTCAGTTAACATATTCTGCATAAACCCGAGGATGAAATTACGAGAACTGTTATAGATTATCAGTCAAGACCTAGAAGGTCAACCAAACTTGGAGAAGACAGATAGAAGCAGAAGCTGTTTTCTTCAGAGCAGGAACTGGATTCCCAGTAATATCTCAGTTCAGGGTATTATAAATAACTTTTCGAAATAAATTAGAAATTATCATCAAACAACATTGGGATCGAAAGGGTTAAAAATTAAATACGACATCAAGTCTGTGATGTTATTAAAATTCTTTTTTATATAACATCAGTTGGAAATATTTGCTCATGACCTTCCATTTTTTGTTTGCCGTTTTGTTTTTGTTTTTTGACATTTGAGTTCTCAAATATCAATAGAAAGTGTTCAGAAAATAGTAATACGCTCACTGAACGTACTTATGACAGTGCTGTATTTGAAGTTATAATCAATATTATAACAATTTATGAATTTATTGAGCAATAATTAATTCACGTTTTACATGAAATATTGACATCAATAATGCCGTTGCGATTTTCTCAATATACGTACATGTCTGAACATAGCATTACAATGCTTCCAAGGTATTCCTGCAGAATGTGGAAAGACATTAATTTTCTATTTCCGCTCGCAAAATTGGTATGGTTTTCAAGGCGTTTATATAATGTATGTATGAGTGGCTGTCAAACTCTCTGTGTACCAAATGAACATTTTGAAGCTCTTATACGTATTTGAAATTTAATTTCATATCCTTTACCTCGAGTTTATAAACAAATAAAATCACGTATTTGCGCAAATGCGTTCGCTTTGAATCATTTCGATAATGCCAGAATTAAGTCGAATCTTCTAACAGACATTTCCGAACTTTGGCGCTTTGTCCATTCTTTCAGGAATGGGCCTCATCGCCGAAAAAGATTTGGAACTGAAAATTAAGGACAATTGGTAACTTCTTCAAAGCCCAATCACACCTCCTTGCCTATGACTGTTCATGGTGATTTTGAAAACGGGCAACTAATTTGACAGATGTAGCTTCAATAAGATGTTCGTTACCAACTGTGCAGAAGTTCCTGTTTAAAGACCCTATTTTATACCACTGTTTTTAATAAATCTGTCTGAATGGTGTTAATTTCTTCTTGAATATTGTCTTACAACGCAACAAGAATTATTGTCATAAATCAATGACTTAACATAGGCCAATAAAATAGGACCATTAGCATTGAACCTCACGAAACAGGATGGCAGCGAGGCCGGTAAAGAATTAATTTCAATAGATATAATTGTGATTCATTAATGGCTTGAGAATTATCTTCCCTTCAAGTTCGGCAATTTTGCTTATTGTCTTTCTAAATTTAAAAAAAAATTAGTTTCGTTTAGTTCCATTAGACTGCTTGAAATGAGCCCAAGTAGAAGGCTACAATATAAACGATGGTCATTTGACTTCAATACTTGTAAGGTATGCATTTGATAGGCACATAAGTCAAGAGATTTTCCACGTAATCGAGGGACAAAGGACGGCAAGAATTGATATTGCAGTATCTTCTTTAAAACATCGGTATGCTAGTTTCTTTGGTTTGTTGATGGTTTTGATCCAGAAGCCTAAAGTTATTGCGAATAAAACGAATTACTGTACCAAATACTTGCTTACTAAGGCGTTTATTTTGAACATAAGATAAACGAAGTGCTGTATGAACTTTGCAAACAGATTTATTATTATGAAATACTGTGATATCTCCCGTAGGCGGACACCGGTCGTCACAGCAGATTTGACCGTTAACGGAAGGTGTCCGTTCACGGGATAGTGCATTATAAAAATGTCAGGATTTTGTGCTATTAAATATGCTATTATGACTAATGAGTATACAACTTAAGTATATGTTAACTACAGATTGCCATACGGCCTTAAGATCTACCTTATTTTTCAAAATACTTTCAATCTGAGTTTTCCAAATATTAAATCTTGAAAAATAAAATATTCCCATTAGCACCTATTTTTCAAAATATTTTGTGTTGTTACCTTTTCCAATTTCACGTACTGAAAGTTTTCTTGTTCTTGCACATTTATTATTTTAATTTTTCTTTTAATGTAAGAGATTTTCGTCCAGCCTTCCTTCAATTAAAATTCTTCAATAGCTAACACTTCACGCAATCGACACAATGTTCCAAATGAACACATTCAAAAAAGATAAAAAAAAAAACTACACAAAAATCTGACAATAAAACAAAAAAGGGAATCATACAATTTTATATATGTATGTACATGCATAAATGTGTTGTGGTGGGATATGTATATTTTTTTATCGGTTAACATTTCTGAATTTTGTCCGTCTACTGAAGGTATTTTATGGAAAAAAAGTGTACGTCTAGAAGAGAATAATCTGCTCTAAAAATTCTTGTAAAACAAAGGGACTAGGAAATTTGTCCGTTTAAAAGAAGTGGTCGCCTACGGGAGGTGTCCGTTAGTCGAGCTTTCACTGTATACCCAATTTGAAAGAAATGTTATGACGTTAAACCATCGATTGATAACGTGTCAAACGTTACTGAACAGGAATGTTATCAGAGTTTGTCATTCTATTTGTCAAACTATAGTTATCGATATCCAATTTATTCATAGTAAAACTGAAATTAATCTCATAGCTTAAATGATTCGTTACATTGCATCAAACACTTTGCACTTAATTCTCTGTTTACCCAATAGATACTTCCTTACGTAACATAATTGATCATTACAACGCTTCAGTCAAGATTACGACCTCGCTTCTCACAGCACTTATTTTGGATGTGTTAATTTCATCTAAATATAAGTGCCGGGACTTACAATTTAAAGCCGGCTTCGAACGACGTATTAAATTCATATGCAAATGTAAAGCTGTAAATTTCAAAATTTTCATTCAGTCTGCAGTTTAAAAACTTTAATTTAGAAAGTTGCCAGCAGGTAATAAAAAATTCTGGAAGATAACTAAAGCAGTTAAAGGTAAACAGACAACACTTCATAGTTTGACAATTGATGGCACTAAAGTTTATGACAGCAAGAAAAAATCAAATATTATCGCAGAAGTTTTTGAAAAAGTGCATTCGACTACAACTAACCTCACGTCCTCTCTTGATCGTCGTGTAATGAAACACATACTGTTTATGTCTGATAGTCCAAACTTTCCATCCTTGGCGACATAAACAGGATTGCTTAAACGATGACAAGCTGGCAACAGAGGGCGCTGCAGTATAGATTAAAGCTTTTTTTATATTATTAATATTAGTGTTGTTTTTTCGACTTTAAATTTTTGTTTTGTTTTATTAATTATTATTCTTTCTTGTAAAATCCACAAGGATGCTTCCAATTTGTTAATCCAAAGTGATACAACTTGTTTATTTATTTATTATTTTATTATATTTAAAGTATATGATTTGTGGAAAAAAGTCAAAAAAAAAAAAATTGTATATATTTGAAACTAAAAGAATAAAAAATTTATATTTATTTAAAATTGTGAAAAAGTAAATCAAAGAAAGTGAATTTATTTTTTGAAGAACCTAAAACCTCATAACTTTGTGTAAAATCAAGAAAAAATTAGAAATTTAAGAATTTAAGTGGAACCGAAACTGAAGCCCCAATCGTCTAGTTGAATGAACAAAAAGAAAAGTGGGAATTAAACAGTCAACAGAAAAAAAAGGGAAGTGTCCTGCTTCTTTGTAAATTTGTTATCAACTTGGAACTTATTTTAATTTTGGTTCCCTTTTTCATAGTGCTCCACAATTGAGGTCAACAGACAGACGACTATTTACAGCCTTTGCATTTTACACCTTATATATAGTCCATAGCGAAGAAACACATACACTGGTTAGATAGACAAATAATTCAGCAAAGCGATCAATGGAATAAAACATCTAATACTGAATAATATTATGTATATCAAAACGTTGAAAACGTGAAAATATTTAATTGATGCATAAAAATGGCTATTTTACAAAATTTTTAAAACTGCAAAGGTTATTCCAATCTTAAAATCAGGATAAAGATGCTAGTCACCCTGAAAGCTATCGTCCTATAAGTATGTTAAATTTATTAGATAAAGTTTTTGAGAAAATAATTTTAAAAAGACTTGGTGAGTACACTGAAAAAATGGCATTTTACAGAGAGAACAATCTGGCTTAGGAAAAAATCATTCAACATTACACCAACTTAAGAGAATTGTTAATTTAATACCACACAACAAAAGCAAAAAGTGGAGCACTAGAGTCGTATTTTTAGATATTGAAAAGGCGTTTGATTCAATTTGGCACTATGGCTTAATTTATAAACTTGAAAAGTTTGGTTACCCTGTTACATTACAATCAAAAATATAATCAATAGCTTTTTGAATGACCGATTATTTGTGGTAAGCATTGATAATGTTCTCTCTAACGAGCGTAAGATACAAGCTGGTGTACCACAAGGTTCTGTTTTATCTCCAACGCTATATTCAATTTATATATCGGATTTTAAATTAAGAAATAACTACACTACAGCTCTATATGCCGATGATACTGCTTTAATTATATCAGGAAAGGTCTCAAATGCTATAACTAAAAATTTGGGAAAATGTTTATCTTTTGCAAAAAAATATTTTGATAAATGGAAAATTAGGATAACGATACAAAAACTCAAGCAATTATTTTCCCTTTTAATAAGTCACCAAGGAGAATTCCCAGTATAAATCTTACAATTCAAGGAACGATAATACCACTTCAGGACTCAATCAAATATTTGGGAGTTATATTAGACAAAAAATTAACTTTTAAATATCACATTCAAAACTTCAAACTTGTATCAAAGCAATAAGATGTGGTAGAGCCCTTTTTCCTTGGCTAAATCGGAAATCAAGTTTAAACGTTAAGAACAAAATCCTTCTTTACAGAATATGTATAAGGCCGATAATGACGTACGGATGTCAAATTTGGGCAACAAAGTGCGCTAAAACCCATCTTAAAAAGTTACAAATAATACAAAATAACAACTTAAAAATTATATACAACTTACATAGAAGATACCCTACAATCCAGTTACATAGAAAATAAAAAGAAGACATGTTTTTAACAGTTACTAGTAAAATTACACAAAGATTCGAAGATCGAAACAGAAATTCAAGCTTTGACATAATAAGAGATTTGTAAAATTTGCAACTTTTTTAGCTTCAGCAATAAAGTTGATTAAAGAACAAATGGGAGAATCTCTTTTAAACTTTCTTTTTGTCAATAAGGGTTTTTTGCTATCTTTTTTACCTGACATGTAAATATATAAGCTAGAATAGTTTATTTTTACAATTTTAAAATAATTTATTTGCTGCAATACTTTATAGTAATACCTCAAAAATATTATTTATTAAAATATTTTATATTATTTTTAATTGTAATGTTGTTTTTAAAGCGATCAAACATCATTTCAGACATGCAAAATCGTCTTTCAACATCTCTGGCCTCGAGTTCATGAGGCATCCAACAAATCGGTGTTTCAATAAATCTGCCCGCAAATGCTATTTTTTCGAGAGTTCGAAAGATTTTCCATCATGCAGAAAAAATATGGCGTGTTCAACAAACCGAACATTGTTGATTATTTTTGGCAGCTCAATAATTACACTTACGTATTTACCACTATTATGTTTAATAGAGCTGAATAACAACATGTCACTACAATGCGTGTTGAAGCAGATTAATGACCCTAAACACACAGCAAAGCGTATTAAAAAATGGCATTTGACTCACTCACACTATTTTAAATTTCGTAGAACATTTGGAATATGGTAAAAACAGCAATCAGAGGAAAGTAGTTTACCAATTTTGATAACCTTTGGGGATTAATGCAGGCTACGTTGTATGATATACCGGATTATGTATGGCAAAATGCTGTTGACTATATGCTATCAGTTTCGAACAACACCGCAGTCTCCACAAAATATTAACCACTAAAGGTGAAGATTGAAACATAAATCAGTGCAAATGTATTATCATTACATTACTTTTCATAACAATTTTAAAAGTTTTTTTTTTTTGTTTTTTTATTGGATGAATTTCTGCTTTAAATTTAACAACAAAAAATGAATAAAAAATATAAAAAGCGCATCGAAATTTGTATAATATAATAAATAAGCTGAAAGTAGGTGCAGCCTTTAAGGGTCATTTTGTGTACTTAATTAATTATGTACTTAATTATGTACATAGCTTTAAGCGCCACTGTATGTTGTGTATGTTAATTTTATGCTTAAGTGATTGGGCTTAAAGCTTAAAGTCTACTCAAAACGACAAAATTTTGAGAAAATTTTCATTGAAATTTCATTTACTCTTACAGTTTTTGCCAGAAATCTGCTGAGAGGAAGTCGCCGAAGAAATATTCAAATTTCATTTTGTTGGAGATGTTTGAACTGGGTTTTGAACCGTGGCATCACGTCAAATAACCTAGCTTATTAGCGTCCTTATTTACACATGACTATATTTTCATATAAATTTATATAAAGACTTTAAATAAAAAAAATTCTATTTAATCTTTTCAGCATTTCGTCTTAACTTCTTATTAAAACTTAATCAAACAGAAACGAAATCAAGTCAAACACAAACATAACAAAAATCAAATCAGCAAAACAAACAAGCCAATAGAAAACACAACGAAACAAAGTTATGAAGTAACTTAAAATAAATAAGAAAGAAACTCTGTATTTGCAATCCTTTACAATTATCTGCGTAAGTATGTAAATTAAAATAGACATAAAGATTTCGGAAAATAAATACGATACTGAAATGGCCAAAAACTTTTACCGTCATCTACTTTTACTTTTGTACCATAAATTGGAAAATCATCAGATTAAAAAAGTTATCTAAACATCTTCACCACTAGGTGAAGTGATAGTAGTGATATCAGTTTATTTTACCGTTTTATTTGTATACTCATCTCAATTTTTACTGCTTACTGACTAGTTGCTCTGGAAAAAGCTACAGGCTTCTTCACTTTTCTCTTCTTCATTTTTTCCGTTGGATACTAAAAAACTGGATTTGTAATACAAAAAGAGAATATAAGAGAGCGTAGTGAATTGACAGGGCAAGTGAAGTGTAATAAATGCAACAAGTTACTACACTGAACGCTAAATAAAGTCAACCAATATTTGCTGTCAGCTTCTTTAATTTTTCATTAAAAACAAAAACCCCAAAAATTAAAAGAGTTCGTATAAATGGCAATTAAAAAAATATTTCATTAGTTTAACTGTGTTCTTCTCCATTCAAAGTTTTAGGCTGCACTGTCTCAAACAATTGTCCCCACACCAAACAAGTGGAGACTATTTGGATTCAGAACCTTTGTGTCTCACTGTAGACTGAAAAAAAATTGTTTGGAGAACTTCACTCTGCAAAAGGAAAAATATAGGGAGTTTATTTTTTTTATTTTATTTTATTTTATTTGCCTCTGGAAATATTCCTTGCAGGCAATTAAGTAATATTACCAGATATAAAAAAACTATGAATTTAAATACATAATTACATTATTTCTTATAACAATATTCGATAAAGAAAAATCGGCGTAGTTGGATATAAAAAAATTTATTGAAAATAGGGAAAAATGACGTGACGGACGTTGAGGAACATTAAACGTGACATTATGGAGGTGGGTACTTTTTTAACCATTTCTTTCATACTGATGTTGTTGGTTTACTTGTAAGAAGTTCGTTGTATTTGTTTGTGTAGCTTTTGTTAATCTTTTTAATGTTAACCGATGTTACACCGTTTCCATTTTCGTAATAATATGTTGCCGACATTTTTAACGCCGAACGGCATTCTGAAGTTTCTTAATTTATTTGAAGAATATATTATACATACATAATTGGTCATTACAACCCTTCAGTCAGGATTACGACCTAGTTTCTCACACCACTTATTTTGTGTGTGTTAATTTTATATATGAGTGGCGGGACCTACAGTTTAAAGTCGACTCCGAACGACAGATTTTTTGGGTAACTTTTCATGGCAATTTTATTTACTCTCAGAGTTTTTGCCAGAAATGTGCTGAGAGGAAGTCGCCGAAGAATTACTTTTTGTATTTTGTTTTGATGTCTGGCCTGGGGCTCGAACCCTGGCTTTACGTCTAATAAGCCAACATACTACCTACTAGACTATGGCCACTCCAATGGAGAGAATATATTATGGGTGGTTTAAATCCACCACTAACGGTAGCTTACCTCACACTGGGTGACACAATGAGCCATATAGGCCACCAAGTGAACTTGCGTGTGAACGATAAGCTACCCGCTAACCTAACTTTAACAATTGTTCTTTTTTAATGTTTACTTGTTCAAGGATTACAATCAGTAACAAATAAAAATTCTTAAGCGATACTTTGACAATACTGCGGAGGGCTTGCAATATATTACAATTTTACAACGCGTTAAAAGTTATTAATCTCAGCGTCTACTTATTGATTTTCTGATTTGTAATACCTTCTACAAAATCTTTACTTTTGCATATTTCCAGAGTGAACTACAACTGCGCCGTAGCTTTCAGGTCTGCAACAATGATCCGCCTTAAGCTATAAATACAATAAAAGCAACGCAGCAAGCACAATAATTTTGCAATTGCAGCCTAAGGTAAGGTGCATGCGTATTTATTATAATAAAGACAGCAACATCAAAACATTAGCAAAACAAATAAAAAATCAACAGTTCATTAATTCTTTCTTTATCAATGGTGCCATAAAAAGTTTTTTTTTTCGTTATACTTCATATATCGTGTTTTTAAAACCTCTATTTCATGCATATTATTGTATTGACAGCATTAATCCCGGTATTGCCATCACAAATCCTCTCACCGTGGGCACTAATTTTCCCATTGCTGCGAATAAAAATAGAAATTGGCTTAAGAGTGAAGCAGCACAATTTTTGCTTGTTGTCGCGCTGCTTTTAAGATAATCACTTCCATATAAACCCATGTATTCTATTTTTGAGCGATAGCTGTATGTGCTGCGCTCCGATTACTGTATTTAAAGCATTGCACATAACCAGAAATATTATAAGTTTACAAAAGATTAGAAAATAACCATATCTTTTGTGCTACTATTACAATGACATATTACAATGACATTTTGTTTGTTTCTTAGTAATCTTGGATTGAAGCGTTTACTTCGCTTTGCATATACAGAGATATAGATATAAAGATATAGAATGCGTTCGGAAATACTTTTGACATTCCGACTGCAATAGTTTCTTAGCATTCGAGCTAAACCTTATCGAAAGCTTGAGAAACATGGATAATGTGGAAGGATCATATTTTTTACTCACTTATCTATAGGTTTGCTTAATAGTCTGCCTGAATGCAAACTATAACCTGGAATATACTTACGTACTCCTATTTAATGTCGACAATTATTTAAAAATTAGTAGTTATTTAAAGTGCTTCGACATTGTTGGTAATAACTTAAGGGTGCGTATAATTCCGAAATCGTATTATATTTGCTGAGTTTGGATATCGTTTTGACTAGTGCATCCTTATATTCTTAATGCTACCTTAAATAATGAATTCGAAAAATATTTAAATTTCAGAATAAAATCATTTACTATACTTACTTAACTGCTCATTACAACCCTTCAGTCAAGATTACGACCTATACATTTCGACTTTATACATTAGTGCGGAACTGGTGAGAGAGGGGACGAAAGAAATATGTTTTCCTGTACTGTTATGCAATAATTTTTAATTCTGCTGTAGAATTAATATCATTTAAGAACTGCCGTCTTTTAAGATTCCATAACCATTGTCGAATACAGTTTAAAATCACAAGAATATAGTGTAAGTGGTTCGAAGAGCTGAGATAATTTTCAATATTTAAAAAAAAAAATTGCCTAAAGCTTTAAAGAAAATTTTTTATTATTACATATACGTGTATATTTTTTCGTGAATATAAAAAATACAACAACACCATAAATCGTTTCGCAAGTCCTGAACAAATCGTAATACAGCATGATTGCGAACGCATGTATATTCGCAACAATTAAAATTTATTTATGGATTATTCCATCTCTTATGACAAAATGATGCAAAAAAAATAAAATTTATGGATTTTAATATTCTATTCGACAAGGTTGTTGTTCGTTTTTGTTTTTTTTTTTGTGCAAAATAGCATACGTATGTAGAAGATGTCAGTACTATTTATTGACGAGTTGCATGTTTATGCATCCGCGTATTAAATATGTATGTTTGAGGAAATTGAAATTTTATGTTCTATTCGAAAATATATAAACGTAGGCACCTATTTATGTAAAATATTTAAGTTAAGTTTTCTATTGTTTTAAAAATTGTTTCACTCTTGCGAAAAAAGTTTAATGTATCTTTCTCTTCTCCCCACTTTCTGTACAGATCATCTATGATAAAGGCATTGTTTTTGTCATCTTATAAAAATTCTCTTTTCACGTTAGAAAAGTAGAATTGAAAACAAACTAAGTGTATGCAAAATAATGGTCCTAGAGACACGAATAATATTTCAATACACTTATAGTAGTATACAATGGTGGTCTTATAATTAGCACACCCATATGTATGACCTTTTTATAGTAAAAAAGAAAGAAGGTATATTTCTTCAAAATATATTTAAGCGCTGTTAAATATTCCATAGGGTATACTTAAGCAATGTATAAAGTAAAATGAAATTCAACAAAAGAATTTAACAAGAAATTACATTTTAAAGCATAAGAGCAAACAACTCCTTGTTCACGTGATTAGCACACCGCCATTAAAGGTGGACAAAATCATCATTTATGCTTATTTTTAGGCTTCTTAGGTTTATATTTTGTAGATACACTCCTTCTCTTTAACAACTAACTGCCATAAACTTCCAGGAAGACTTTAAAAAATTCTCTGAGATCTTGCATATTATATGGTTTTTTATGTCTCTCGAACCAATTTCCACAGGCCTTAAAAATTTTTTAGATTTTTTCAACTACTTTACGAAATATTTATATTTATAACATCGAAAAGTTTCTTAGTGCAATAACAAAGCTTAAATAATTTTCGTTATATAACTTTAACGCTTTGAAGTAACTTCTCATCGGTAAATTGGAATACTTTAACTTTGCGCAGAACATGTCCACAAAGTTAAGAAGAACTTTTTTTTGGATTTAAATGAAGTAAGACAAAAAATACGTACACAATTTGAAATTTGGTAAACAATTTAGTGGACGTATTGCGAATATATTATCATGTTATATAAGGACCAAGCAAAGACAGTATTTTTCATTTCATTTCGATTTCATTATTTATTTAATATAAAATATTTAAATATAACGCCCACTCTCGAGTTCAACAATCGCTCGTACAACACCGCCTAAACTGTTGTTTATACGCGTTATGTTGCCTTTTACCATGTTGCCTTTTACGAAACAGTAGGTTCAGTAGGTTCGTTAAGCTGTATGTTTAGTATTGTCCGACAGATTACTTATTGAAATGTTGATAAAGACTTAAATGTTTCCAAAGGTTTAAAGAAATGTTTAGAGAATTTAGCAACAATATTGTTTCCCAATAAAAACTAAAATGTTTGAACGGATGTAGTTTGATGACGATTACTCACAAGTTTAAATAAGTTGATTACGTTCACTACTAACAAATATTGGATAACATTTTATATGTTGATAAAAACATATTCACTATGTAGTACTCTGTTTTGAAAACATGTATATGTCAACATTATTTTTCAATTGCAACTATTTTCTGTAAACATTTTATTCCGTTCGAAATAAACTCTGCCTGACTTCTTTCGTAGTTTGAACAGTTTAGAATTTATTGAGGAAGTAATGGATAAAAGAGGAACAAATTAACTAAAAGGTATTAAGAATTAAAAAATCCTAATGGTTATTACTTCCAACAAGTCAATGAACCATACAGTTGCTAAAGTGGAGATGTGATTTGCCTTCCAAAGTTCCTCTTTCTCAAATTTCCGGTATGACTCCAGGAGACTATTTACTAGATCATTTGGTAGATTGGTTACGTGGCCGCTAAACCTCAAACAAAAATCAACTGGAAGAATTGCTCATTTGTGCATGGCAGCAAATATCAAGAGAAAACGCTAAGTGAAACTGGTACATCCAATGACAAATGGGTTAAATGAAGGGATTGACCTTAAAGGATATTCTACTAAATATATTGGGCCTTTAAATTTTAAATTTACTCTGAGTTCTTTTTGGGGGTACATAGACTTTTGCGGTGCAAAAATATAGAGTCATTAGAAAGTATCCATTATTTTTGTTATGGTTCGTGAAAAACCTTAAAAATTTTTTTGTTTTATTATGAAATAGAAATAAATTAATAAAATAAATATGAAAGACATCAATTAACTTTACAGATTATTTCTAAAAGTTCATAAAATTTCTTACACATATTGGGAAACCTAGACTTTTGCTGTTCACTACATGTACGTATCTCGATGCTCAATTCATATTATTGTAAATTAAAACATATTTCTTTAGGGCTTTATTTGAAGTAAAAAATTAAGACAAATGAGACCCAAACAAAAATGTTAGTTACGTTTGATATTTGTTGTAAAAGGATCAGTGTAATTGGTTGCGTTAACAAAACTGTGTCGTCAAATAAAAATATATAAACATACATAATTGGTCAATACAACTCTTCAGTCTGGATTACGAGCTAGGTTCTCACACCGCTTATGTTGTTTGTGTTAATTTGATACATAAGTGAAGTTACCTAGAGTTTAAAGACGCCTCCGAACGACATGACAATTTTATTTACTCTCAGAGTTTTTGACAGAAGATGAAGCCGCCGAGGAAATATTTTTTACATTTCGTTTTGTTGGAGATATCTGAGCCGCTTATTTAAATGAAGGCAAAAAATTTCTTGTATTTCAGTTATATAAAATACTTATTTTCAAAAGGCACTAAACGTAAGGATGTAATAATGGAACTTAATTTAATAAATAATTGCGTTATACAAAATTGATTGCATTTCATTTGCATGTTTATTATGAAATTCATAACTTTTCATCACCTTCATTTTAATTTGCAATCATAAGCATTGTATTATTTTTTTTCGCTGTCAATTTCTTTTCAATTGCTTAAAATAAAGCTATTTAGTTTTATTGAATTATAATTGAACTTATAATTGCTTTCATATTACAAAATTTACCTAATGTCACGCACTCACTTACTCGTTAAACAAACAGATTATCTTTGAATTATATGTGACAATTATTGTTTGCACTTTTATAGCAAACAATGGAAAAAAAATGATTTATTTTTAATTGATTATGATAAATTATAAGAGACGACTTGCATGAATTGCTGTAATTGCATAATTACGATTAAATTTTATAAAAAATATTATAATGTTTGTATAATCGTATGTGTTCACTGTTATCAAATAAATGAACGCAACTAAATGATTGACGCAACTGATGATTTTAATATGACGAGGTTTAAATATGACGAGGCAATGAGAACCAACTCTACCGCGTCGCTGGAAGCTGTATTGAATTTAAGTTTATTACATGGAATAGTAAAACCAAGGTGTTGTAGAGCATGGTTAGGAGAGTCTAAGGATTCAAGTCTAATAGAAGATTAATTGGGAGACTTTGTGACCTAGTAAATCGAACCATTACCCCACAAAACATCCACCTAAGAATCAACTATTCTCTCAGTTCTCTCAGTTCGTTGTTCGTAGGCAAGGATATATTGCAACCCCATTATCCTAAGGACCCGCAACAGCAGACCAATCACCTGCTTAGCTCGAACAACAAAAGTTACCGAAACAGAAGCAATTGCATCGAACCAGTAGACTCTATACTTTTAATAAGTGCTCTGCAAAGATACTTTGTAACAAAAATGAATAGAGTAACCTATTGGATTGTCGCGTATATAGAGCAGCAGATGAGCTTGCAAGAACGAAACGTCTATGTCACTGGTGGCATATGCCACTCCATAGACTGGGAAGAGGAATTTAAACTAATGAAGCATCGAACCCAGCTTAATTACAACAACATAAAAATTTACACGCGAAACAGGGAGTGCCAGTAAAACTTCTTTCGTTTCTTATCAAGCCTTCTACTATACTTAAATTTGCGACATATGTTGAGCAACAATCCTATTTTGTCGTGGGAAAATTTTAACAAGCATGTAAATGTAATCAATATTGTGAGTTTACATGGTTTATAGCCTTTGTTATTTGAAAGTGTATGTTATAATTTCACTTGCACTTAAAAAAAACGATGCATATATAGTGAACAGCAAAGCTCTAAGTACCCCAAAATATTTTAGCAAATTCATGAATTTAAGCAATAATACGTAAAAATAATTGTTGGATTTTATATTTATTATATAAATTTATTTCGATTTTATTATAAAACAAACAAAATTTTTAGGTTTTTCACAAACCGTAAGGGAAATAAAGAAAACCTTCTGGTAACCCCATATTTTCGAACCCCAAAAGTGTAGGTACCCCAAGAGCAACGCTGCGTAAATTTAATAGTCAAAGTCGCAATATAATTAAATGTTATACCCAATATTTAGTAATACCCATTAAGGCGAAGCACTCATTTGGCAAACATTTGGCATTGAATTTCCCACTTTTGTTTAGCGTTTATTTTTCAGTTGACTTTTGTTTTAGGCTTAGCGGCTATGTAACCGTTATTCCAAATGATCTCTTAAACACTCTTTTGGAGCAAATCGGGACTTTGTACAATACTATTAAGCTTGCGGGAACTTTTGTAGGCAAAACATATCTTCATATTAGCAGCAGAGTGATAGGGTTCCTTGATTTGTTGGAAGTAATACCCATTACGAGTTCTTAATTCTAAGAACTTTTAGTGAATTTGTTCTTAAAAATGTTCAAATACTCTCTCTCTAATTCATTATTTCCTAAATAAAAACCAAACTGCTTACGCCTAGCGTCGATACTGCTGCTATCCCACCTACCCTATTCTTCAAGAATTGGCTTTTCCCGACTACTGTTTGTTTTCATCGAGAGGAGATGCATTCACTGAGCAACATTTCGATTCCTATGAGAAATCAAAAATTAGATGACTAATTGGTTTGCTTCAAAAGACGAACAGTTTTATTGTCATGGAAATCACAAATTGCCTGAACCATGAAAAGAATGTGTAGCTAGCAATAGCCAATACCTTAAATTAAATATTTTTACTTTTCCATTAATTTTTTTTCTTTTGTTGTAACAAAAAACGCTCATTTCGTACCGGTATACCAGGTCTTGTAGGTAGAATGTTGGCTTATTAAACGATAGGCCACTGTTCAAATTGCCATGAAAAGTTTCTCAAAAAAATCTACCATTCGGAGTAGACTTTGTACAATAGGTCCAGCCAAATATGAATAAAATAAACATACACAACATAAGTGATGCGAGAAGCTTTGTTGTAACCCTGACTGAAGGGTTGTAATGACCAATTATGTATTATGTATATTATTTAATTATGTATGTATATCTGTTATAATGTTTATAATAAAGAATCACAATTAATTTCCTAAAATTTTATAATTTTATTGACATTGTTTAGATATACCTTCTGTAGAATACATTCGCACATCGACTACGTACTACTACTACACAGTAGTAGTACTACTATTTACTATGTCGAAGTAGATCTCGTAAAGCATTTAAAAACACTTTGAAATTGCAGCAGCATTTATTTCAGTTTTGTTTCTGATTTTTTCTGAAAATAAAAAAAATATAATGTTAAACTTTAGCTCCCATTGAACTTTAAAATGATAAAAAAATCTTCAACAATTCATTCCCGTATCAAATTTAATGAAATTTTTCTTTCTTGCCCTTTTTTGCGCTTTGTTATCTTTTATTCTTAGTCATACCCATCATTCTTCTACAATTTTATTTTAAAGCTTTCAAGAGCAAGAGTTCAGTTTTATGAATAAATAAATTAATTTACTAAGGCTGCATGTGCGGCTAAATGTTGGCAGGAATACCACGCAAAACCACAGTCGTTTTCTGTTTTCAGCCAAAATCAAATTCTAATTTATCCTCCCCGGAAAGGATTTCTGCTGGTGTGCCTCAGGGAAATGTACAAGTGTTTGTATTTACTATCCACTGGAGATATGCCAACGAGCTGATTGACTAACACCTCAATCATTGTGGAAGACAGACTATTTATAAGTACTCATGAAAACCATCTACTTACTTCTGCACGACTCCAATACCATGTTAAAAAGGAAATTAAAAGTTAATGCTAGCAAACACACATTTCTTTGCTTAAAAGAATAAATTGTCCTCCCTTAAACCTTCTTAATGGCTTAAGAATACCGGAAGAAACCCACATCAACTACCTCGGTAATCAACTCGATCGTCTTACATGGACTCACCACATCAGATAAAACTAAACTCCGTCCTAGCTTATTGGAACATACATAGTTAACTCTGGATTTGAAATTTAAGGTGCTCTTGTATAAGGCAGATATAAAGCCGATGTGATCATATGACATTCAGTTATAGAGAACAGCCTCATCAATCTAAAACTTGCAGAGAAGACAGTCAAAACTTTTAAAAATGACACCAACAACAACATCCATAGGAATTTCTACGTTTCCACAATTCGGAAAGAAATTAAAAAGGCAACCACTTCTTATTTAATAAAATGATTAGCCATTCAAACCATCTTGCAAGAAATCGACTACTTCTTGAGGGTCATAGCCGCAGAAAAACTGGAAAACATTGTCGTATTCACGTGTATTTTGCTTTTATGATAAGCTCTCAATCAATATTTAGTGAGACCACTCACTGAGCGTATAAGTAATATGCGAATACTTACTTATATAACTCATACGCCCTGAAAAATGTGATTATTTTTATATATTGAAAAGCTTCCAAATTTGGTAAAAACATAACAAACAGACGTGCGAAATGTTTGATCTCAGAGTTGAATATAGATTGTGGTATCACATTTGCCCTAAATTCTGGCCTAGTTGGGACCTCCTTCTCTAACGGGAACCGCCACCTTGCCTAATCTACATACGAATAAATTTGGGAATATTAAGTTCTTATTTAATTTTTAATTCGTTTCATTTTGATCTTCTTAGTAAAACAGTTTAAACTGAAATGCAATTTAATAACACTCTTTAACTTTTTCAGATCTTCCTAAAATGTTCCATGCTGACAGAGAAAATATGATAGTAGCATTCTTGATTGAAAAGTTCAGAAGTCCCAGATGGAAAACCCGATACAATGGCATGTACTTCTAAGGCTTCATATATTGAATTATTATAAAAACAATTTCTTCTACTACGCTGAGATTGAATTAACATTCTAACTAATGCACCCAAAATAAACAAATGGACAAGCACAATGACAACAATAAAACAAGAATTCCAATTGTTACGATGTTCCGGCAGGCACTAAATGAATACACAATAAGAATAACAAGAGGTTCAACTAATATTCTACGAATTTAACCAGAAGGCATAACAACTTATTCTTACAAAGAGAAACAAGAAGACTTCGTCCAATTCATTCGTCCAATTCATTCATTTGTTCCTCCCACGCTTATGTTCGAAACTGTAACAAACGGAAATTGCTTTCTTCAACAACTTACGAAGAGAAAGGATGAGACTTCTTTGTTTTTTTTTGTGTTTTCTTTAACTTTAAAACACAAGTGTTGAATAAACAAAATAAAATAAGGAGGCAATTGTGATGTTATTTTTGTTTATTATTGTTGCCTCTGTTCCAGTCTTTGTTTCTGTCTACGTGCTTTGTGCCATTTATCATTGCACCATTAATTTTTAACGAATTATATTGCAACAAAATTTCATTTACATCTTATTTTATTGGTCAAATTAATTTAACCAGTATTGTACTACCGAGGACATGCTTAACTTTTCACGCAAATTCTTTGGATTGAGTGCCATGGACCTTAAGAACTCACATGATTGGTCAATATAACCTTTCATTTGGGATTGCGGCCTAGCTTCTCACATCACGTATGTTAATTTTATTCATGACTAGCGGGATTAGTCGACAGTGAAAGGGGATTTGAAGGACAGATTTTTGTGAAAAGTTTCGTGAAAGTTTTTGCGTGAAATCTGCTGAGAGGAAGTCACCGCAAGAATATTTTTCAGTTTTTAGTTAGTTGAAGATATATGACCTGAACTTTGAATCGTGGTCATATGTCTAATAAGCCAACACACTACCTACTGGACTACGGCGACTTCGACACATCAAATACACTCTTGTTAACTATGTATACGTTTTGATAGAATACTATTGTCTTCAAACTTTGCTGCAGTTGTATGCAATGTATGTACTGTTAAAATTGTAAATTTTTATGTTGGAGAACACTATTTTGGTAAAATGTTTTGTATTGCAATTTTCAGCACACAAATAAGCAGGTGGGTAGATAGGCACGTTAAAGGGGAAAGAGATCAACCATAGGGCCTCGTAATCAAAGGGTACTAACCATATTTACTATAGAAAGTTTGTGAAAACTTCCATAACTTCGTTCAATCCACACCTCTGATAGTCATGGAATATGGAACATTTCGGATGCGTTCCTCTACGATGCGGTATTACACACATAATAACATCAATAGGTCCTTCAAACGAATGCCAAATTTCTGTGATATTTCACATACATTATGTTTTATATAAATTTAAAGATAGGAAGCGCTTAATGAAAGACGTGCTAATAAACAATGTTATGGCCTGTTTGCGAAAACTAAACCACAACTTGTAAAGTTTGCTATATTCATCAGTAGTTTAATCTTGTTTTAAATTTATATCGTGAATTGTGCTAATCTGCAGTGCAGAGTAGCATTGTTGTTTTGGTCAACGTTTCATCACCTTAAACCTTCATTAATTTTGCTAATCTAGTCTGTTTGCTATAAATTCTATAAGTGCGTAATGCATTTAGTAAGTCTCATATAATATTTTTTGTTTTGGAAACTCTCATAAAGCCAAGAATAGGTGGTGTGCCTGTTTTCATCACGTTGGAATAAAGACGTTGTGTGGTCTGTATATGTTGTCTGTAATACGTTGTTGTCTGCTCGCAGCAGAATAACAAAAAAAATTTGAAGCACAACATTTGGAACAGTCCTCAAAAACGATAAATTCAGCAAATAAATGCAAGAAGGTTGTTAAACTTGTTTTAAACTCACCAAAATCAAGCCAGACACGCATGTTTTTGTTTGTTTATGAAAATTTATGTTAACTTTTAACCATAAACACTGATGACTGGTAATTGTTAATTCATGGACGAAGCTATTGAGAAGCATATACAGAAGGACTTTTTTGAATTATATTTTTATTCAAATTTGTTTAAACTTTAAATCATTGAATAAATAATTCGAAAAACTACTATCTTGAAATCATTTACTGAGTTTTACATTTTTTTTTAATTTTCGTTTCTTTAACGAAAATACGGCTGTCAAAAGGCTTTTTGTGAATTTTCTGATTTTTTCTTGGTCATGTTCTGATTTAAAAAATTTTCTCATTTTTCTTACTTTTTCATCAAATCTCTAATGGCCATTTTTTGAATGCGAGTTTGTACTCGAGATTAAGTTAAACTCCAGTTAAAGTTAATCTTTCGTTAACTTAATTTTCATTTTTTGAATGGTAGGTTAAACCTAGAGCTGCCACTCTTATAAGCAAAAATTTCAAAGTGTTTCACAACAATTTGCTTTGTATAGAACAAAAACAAACAAACAAAAGCAAATAAAAACAAACAAAGGTTGAATACTATTGATCTTTTGATAATTTTTGAAAAATAATAAATACATTAAGGATGCCTATTGTGTTTTATATAATTCATAATCACTTAAAAATTTTTCTTGTTCGGCTTTCTCTAACTTAAAAGCTTTTTTTAATGAAATTTGTCAACTATTTTCATAGTTAATCTTGAGTTTAAACCACCAATGTTGTTGGTTTAAACTTAAGATTAACTGCTTAACCGTAAGGTTTTAAGTAGAAATGGAATTACAAATATGTACTCATATTTTAAATTCTACTAAAGAATAATGATAAACATAGTTATGGAATAATAAGAACTGTAATTATGAAATTAATGACATTCATTTTTCAGTCTATGAAACAAATCATACAAAAGTAACTTTTATTTGTTTATCTTTTTTTGTGTATATTTATAACTCAAACAATTAAAACCTTAATAAGCCTACAATTAAGATTGTTAAAACGTTAATCTTATTTATACAGTCTTAGATTGTTGGACTAAAATTAATTAAATTCGTTTTATTTGAAAACTCTTATTTATTTTTCATGTAAATATTTAATGTTTATGGAAGCTGAATATATTTTTTTGTAGTCCTTAAAATTCCATTAAAATTGTGAGCAAAACTTTCCTTTTGTTCTTAAGATTTTGTGTGTAACTCTTTCAAATTCTTTAAAAGAGCAATAAAAATTTGAATTTATTTATGTTTTTAAATAATTTTTAATGGCCATGTGAATTTACTGCAAAATGTTTTTTTAATTATATTGTAATCTGAATTTAAAAGGCTACCACTTCGCACACAAACATATAATTTGTCATGTCTTGCAAGTCAATTTTGCTTCATCTTCAAAATTTGCAGTTTTTGATTTCACTGTCAATAGTACATCTATTTATCCGCCACTCTAAATAGTTGCTAACATACTTCAGAGAATTACGTGTACATTTGAATACACAAAGCCCAATAAATAAAATCAATGAATTTCTGTAATTATTATATATTGGTGGTCCCATACAGAGCAGACGCATATTGATTACGGACTCTAATCTGCTTCATGGCAGTGAGACCTGGGTAGAGGCATTGAAGGCCGACTGTAGAATGAAAATTTTATCGTCGGTACAACGAACCGCTGCACTCAGGTTGGCATCAGCGTATAGGACTGTATCAGAAGTACATGTAATCAGTGGTGTAATACCTATAGGTTTACAGGCAAGCGAGCAGAAGAGGGTGTGGGAGACTAAAAACGTGCGCGAAGAGACACTAAATGTCAACGATGCCAGAAAGTGAACCATACAACACTGGCAAGAGAAATAGAACAATGAAACAAGTGGTAGATGGACGTGAAAACTGCTCCCAGATATTTACCCGCTGGATTGAGAGGAAATTTGGTAAGATTAATTACTACATAACACTGCTATTCTCCGACCACGGTTATTATTGTAAATATCTGTTTAAAGTGCGGAAGATTGCACGACCAAATGATGCGTCGATTGATGACGCGGAACATACTTTCTTTCATTGTGAGAGATGGAGTTTAGACAGAACGAATCATGAGGCCAAAGTCGGCGTCTGCACTGTCGAAAACTTATGTGATATACTTCAGCGAAGAAAATTGGAATAGCATAGCTAGTTACACTGAAAGCTTGCTGAAATCTACGAAAATTGACTTGGATGAGAGGATTAGAATGTATGTTTATACACCTTTCCAGATCACGTTCGAAATCCGGACGCGGATATAGATATAAAGGGGCCAAATGGCTAGAAGGACTCCACTTCGATGTATTACTACAGTAGTTGCTGGGTGGGCACAAAGAGTCCAAAAGATAATTAGAGAAATGGGGGGAATTTGGGTGAGGGCCACACACACGGGAGATAGTGACAACATCCTCTCGGAAAAAAAATTATCAATTCTGTATATATGTATTTTACTTCAAAATTTACGCTACATTATTTGTATGCTTTTTCTTGTAATCGCCATCTAGGTTTTTCTCTAAATTTTCTTTCATAAGGACTGATTTCAGAGGAATTTATTTTAACATGTATTTTTAAAAGTATACACAAATTCGGAAGTTTATTTGAAACTTTTTAATTTTAACGTATTGTTTTAGTGTTTTTTGTTTTTGTTCTAAAAAACGGAATAACATAAAAAGAATATCTTCTTTGGGAGAAGTCTATTGAACTAATATAATCAAAAATTTTTTATGAAATGTTACTAAAAATGTCCATTAGGGTTTAGTATTTTTAAATTTGCTACACAAAATGAATTCCCACCGCCAATGCTATGATATAATGTGATGTGGCCTACCCAAGAACGTAATTGGATTATAAAATTAATAAAATGAAAAGTTTATATCATAATAATTTTTCAAATTTATTATTCATAAATTTTACTTTTAGGCAAATGAAAACTAATTTTCCTTTATGAAAATACTTTGTGTCAAAAGAAAGGCTACATCGTTCCTATCTCTCTCTTTATGTCCTAGTATTTTACAACTTTTTTGATTGGCTTTTAAAATTTAACTTGTGTCCCTAAATGACCAAAGCTTATCACTTTGGTTGAGTGAGAATAGTTGTCAGAAAATTAATCAGGGATGCTAAAAACATTTTAGTAGCTTAAAAGTACATACATTGAAAAGTAATGTAACATAGCACTGGTTATATGACGCTATGCTTTAAATAAGAGGTCTTCGAACACGGATTTCCGAATTTTGACAGTTGACAACGACCATTTTGTTAAAAATATATTTGTCATAGCATTAATTGTGATGTATTCAGTCTGATTTGCCAATTTCTAGTATTCAGGATCACTTGCGAATAATAAAATTGTTTTTTTTAAAACAAAATGGGTGTTTTGTTCGGGCACAGTACCGGGCGCTTTCCCCATTTTATAATCATTATAATCGTCCTACCGAGAGGACTAGAGTCTTCCCCGGTTATAAGCACTTTCAAAAATGCTTACATGACATTGCTAATAAGCGGGGACTTCTTATACCACACCTGAGAACAAATATCTGCTTATTATTCAAACTAAATTCTATTTGTCAATGGCTTGAATGTCGGCTGCTCGGAAAGAGCTTTGATCATATCCTACAGCTCTGTATGGCGAACAAAGTTGTACGTATTACTTCGAGATCACTGCGAAGAAATTGCTGAAGGAGATGGATACGCAGAAGATTTCATAGACGAAGTCAACTAGGCAGAGAATCAGGTCATCCAAGACGTGCACCAGGAACTAGGAACTGAAGGGCTTTGGGGCAGTTGGCTATTCCATTTGTCGAAACAGATAATAACGTTCGACACAATTAGGGAATGACCACAGGGTGGTGTCGTTACCCCAGAAATGAAGAGTCTGATAGTGAAGGACTTCCTGACAAAACTTTTTTTAGGCGGGCGTAGAATGGCAAAAATATGCAAATGGAGGTTGGCATAGTCTATTAGATACTGTGTTGGCTTATTAGAGACGTGAGGCAATGGTTCAAACCCTATGTCAGACATCTCCAATGAAATATGACAAAATATTTATTCTGTGACTTCGTCTCAGCAGCAGATATCTGGCATAAAATCTGATAGTAAATAAAATTGCCATGAAAAGTGTCTCAAAAATCGTAATGGCAAAGGCAAATTTGAAGGGATTGTCAGCTACAACACTTAGGGCCATTATTACAACTTGCGGTTAAAGTTGAGTTTACTTAAAGGTAACTTTAGCTAGAGTGAAATTTAAAGTCAGCTTTAACTTTTCTTCGTTATTACAAATAAAAATATGGCAGTTAACGTTGCTCAATCCAATAAGTTTTTTTTTAAACGCAGTGGCAACGACGGCCCTTATTTTTTGTTGTATTTGCTCATTTTGTTTATATAATTTATGGATTTATGTGTAAACATAAGCACATACATTTGTTTAAAACAATACATTTTGTTTGATATCCATGTTATTTGAGCCATTTTAATCGCCATTTGAACAGAGGATTGTATGATAACCCACTTCAATCTGTGTATTAACATTAAAGCTCTATACTAGAATTTCTGCAAATAAAATTGCAATATAAGATGGGAATTTCATTAATATTGCAGCTGGAAATAGAGTTACGTGCTACATGTTTAAGAATTTAATTTTATTTCACAAATACATTCATAATTAGGCACTACAACTCCGTAGTTAAAAATACGGCCTTGTTTAGCCTCTAGCCACATTATGTGTAATAATTTTACATGGGTGCAAGACTAAACAATATAATTTTTCATAAAAGTTATTACGTCTTAACTTTTCACACCAGCCAAGTTGTGTGTTTTATTTTACCCATGAGTGGCGACATATACAGTTTTAACGTCCCCTCTGAACAAAAGATTTTTATGAGGAACTTTTTATGGCGATTTTACTTATTCTCAGAGCTTTTGCCAGCAGACAGTTTTCGAAAGAAATATTTCATTCACACATCTTTTTTGAAAAGTCACAAGAAGGATCTAAGTACGAGACTGCCTATTGTAATCTAATGCATGCTCCAATAGGCCACAGATACCTTTTTAAAACGTCATAGCAATGTATTTAGAGCCCTATATTAGCCCTTACATTACAGTTTCATTGAATTTTGAAACTACAATGGCAGAAAATGAGGAAAAAAGTCTTCAAGAAAAGATCTCTGCAGGTAGGGAGTTCCACATACGGACAGTCCGGCTAATGAACGAATTCTGTCTGTAACGCATAGTGCGATCCATTGGCCAATCGACCATAAACTGATGCACTTGTGCTACGTAGGAATACACGATTTTCGGGAACAAGTCCCCTTATCTCGCTGAAGAAAAATCGGGAGATTACTGAGCACCTTATACCTTTCCTGTATGCGGTGGAGAAGCCTCAAAATAGACTTTAGAGTTGTATTCCAGTCTCGGTGGGATATAAGTGTTGGAAATACTAAGGAGATCAGATGAAATGAAATATTTCTTGCACCTTATTAAATAGGATTCCATTGTTGTTTTCTAATTGAGGTTTCTCTTGTTCTTTTTGTAGAACAATCGTTTAGTGTTTATTCTTTCCTTTCGAGAGTATTTCAAAATTTCGTGCCACATTTTGTTGCTTTGATGCGACTTCCAGCAGAAAAATTACCCCAAATATATAACAAAGTGCAGTACGAAATGGGTCGAAGATAACAATATCAGTGTCTTCAGATCTGAATCCGGTCGAGAACTTGTGTGTTTCACAAATTGTTTGGAATTAATTCAGGCTGCATGGTGTGATATATTCGATATATCGACTGTATGCTTCGATGACGTCTACCAGTTTTACACAACAACTAGAAAACATTTATAGGACAACATTAGAGCTTAATTCAATGCATATCCATTACTTATTAATGAATTTTTATTAATTTTATTACAGGGTTAATTTTAATTTTAATTGAATAAAAATTTTAAAATAAAATAAAATATAAATATGAAAACACAACGGAATTTTCTTACGTGATATCTAGCTGAGAATAAATGCAATTACTTATTACACGCAAAGCCATGTTCAAAATCCCCGGTCAGACATCAAAACGAAATATGAAAAAAATTTCTTCGGCGACTTTCTCTCAGCAGATTTTTGGCAAAAACACTGAGAGTAAATAAAATTGCCATGAAAAGTTTCTCAAACATCTGTCGTTCGGAGTCGACTTTAAACTGTAGGTGCCGTCACTCATGTATAAAACTAACGCACATAACATAAGTGGAAGACTGAAAGGTTTAATTACGAATTATATACATATGTATGTATGTATTTCTCATAGAATGAATTGACTGCTCTTTCCATGGTCTGCTGGATTAAGCTGCTAAGCAAGCCGAATTTTGTATGCCTGAAGGTGCAGAAATGCAGAAATTCGTGAAAAAAAATTTTATAAAAACTTAAAACATTTTGTCTTAAATAAAAAATGTATAACATTAATTTCTTTATGCATATTATGCCATTACCGCTAAGCTAACGTTTGGTTTAAAATAACGATAATCACAATACGAATGAATTACTGAAATATCAGACATCTAACTTTCTCTGTATTAAAGTTATATCGTCTCAAAAATTTAAATGTATTTTTTACAAAGCTGATTCTCGGTTAATTATAGATTTAAGAAAGAAATAATTTAAACTTTCATTATAATTCTAAAAAATGTTATTATTTTATAAAAATTTAACCATGTAATATGAATTAGTAAATATAAACAACTTTTATTTTTATTACTCACAAATATATTATAAAAATCACGGAAGGCGAAGCGTATAGTTCTAATGCATCTGTACGGAATACAATCAATAATACTTAAGTTAATAAATTTTGTTAATTAAACGCTTTTAATTAATTTCAGTACAGTTGAATGCTTTGAAGCCTGTTCATCATTGCGTGTTGCTATTCAAAATGAATATTCAATAAATGTTTGCATATGAGTAGTCTCTTAAGTTCTAGCTAAATATGAAATAAGAGCTGAAACTAATTTGTTTGCATTGTAAGAATGAAAGGATGTTATTAATCATCTGACGCAATAAGCACTTGTAAAGTTTCATTATGTTTACAATGTCAAGTGCTAGCTATAGAGAATCCATCACGTGTTGTACCATGACGTTTTTAACTGCTTGTAATAAAATTAGTCTTAAGAAAATAAACAAATCTAACTTATTGCTAGCTGTCAAAGTGCTCAACTCTAGTCAAAAATTAAAGGTAGCCCAACTTTATGCGATAAGTGTCACATAAAGAAAACAACATAAGAAGACATGTATTTCAATTCTGCTGTTAGTTAGAAAAGTCAATGTTTAAAGTATGATGGATTCTATGCGACTCGACCTTTGTCATTACAAAACTTTAGTCAAGATTACGTGCAAATTCTCACACCACTCATGTTGTATGGGTTAACTTTATGTATAAGTATCAGGATCTACAGTTTAAAGTTTCATGATAATTTTACTTACTTTTACGGCCATTATTACAACTTCCCGTTAAAGTTGGGTTTAGTTAAAGATAACTTACGCTAAAGTGAACTTTAAAGTCACCTTTAACTTTTTTTCGTTATTACAACCTATAGCTAATATAAAGTTAACTTTTGTCAAAAATATGGCAGTGCCGGAGCAATGTCGATAACATTTCTCAATTAAAAAAGTTTTTTTTAAACGCAGTGGCAACGACAGACTTCTTTTTATTATTGTACTTACTCAATTTGTTTATATTTGAAGTTGCCGTATTGAAAATATCAACAATATTTCAAGCTCAGGCATAAACTTAACTTTAAAAGGTACCGGTAGGATGATCCTCCATTTAGCTTAACGCTCACTTCTACCTTATTGTCCACTTATTACAATGAAAAACAATTTATCTGCCCGTTAAAATCCTGCCTTTAGTTAATGGCAAGTTGTAGTAATGGTCCTTGAGATTTTGCCAGAAATCTGCTGAGAGGCAGTCGCGAAGAAATATATTTTGATATTTCGTTTTGTTAGAAATGGTCGACTTGGGGTTTGAAAAGTGCCATCAGTTCTAATAAGCTAACACACTACCTACTAGATAACATAGTCCGCCACGACGTTGCTTTATACCAAAGAATATGGATATAAAGAATGCGCATCATGTAGAAGTAAAATTTCTTATGGCAGGTCGTAACATTACGACCCGCTCTCACCAAATTTTTTTTAAAAATCGTTTCTGTGTGAGGGGAGAGGAAGACAGAAGGAAAATGAACATAAACAAAGAGCGTAACAATGTGTTGCTCTCATCATGTGGATCATGTTTAGTGGATGATTTATCATTTTATTTCAGATTAACACTCGAAGAATATTTTGTGTTAAAAATGTCATTAGCTCGGCGTATTTCATTCTTTTATTTTTTCTCATAGTATAATTTTTTTTAAATGCTTTGGAATGCTCGTTTTTTTCTTTTACCAACAAATGGTTTTTTATTTATTATTATTTAAAAAACATGGCCTAACTTTTAAGCCTAAGCTTTTAAGCTTTATGTTCTTTTAATAATACAATGGACTTTTTATTTTATCTTTATTTATCTAAAATTATTAAGCCAAAAATAGACAGCTTTACATATCTATGTTGATGAAATGAAAATAAAAATAGAGTATATTACTAACACTCTCACTCACTAATCCATAACCATAGGCATGTGTTAACCTAGAGGAAAATTGTTAGTAATAATTTCAAGTCTACTTATTAACCCAATGATATGTATATGTGATCGGAAAATATAGAAAAATTGTACTGCGCTAAATCCCTAAATACACCGTATTTAATTTGGTAAGTATTCTTCAAAAAATCGAAATCATTTCTCATTGATATTAGTGAATACTACTGTGATATTTCTTTGGGTGTATCATTGAAGTCTGAAAAAAGCGACATGAACCTTCTTCTTTAAAAACTGACAAGAATTTTACGCTCTTTTTAACGAACATTCTTGATGTTCGTGTCCTATGTGTTTAAAAAGCCGAAGATGTTCTTACCCTGAGGGACATTGGTTTTTAACACTAGAGAAATAAATAAAAAGTGGTCAAACAACAAAAACGCACAATGAGAACAACGCATTGTTACGCTCTTGGTTTCTGTAACCTTCCCTTCTATCTTTCCCCCCGCGTCATGAAATATTTTTGAAAAATATTCCAAAAAATGTTAAATTGCGCATTCTTTATACTTTATTTTCTTTGTTTATACTCTTCAGTCTAACATAACAGGATTAATCATGTTTCAAATATAAGGCATAAAATGAGAGAAGTTCCCCTGACGTTGATGAGATCACTTGCAGCATTTCGATATTTACTCCTTGTATGCAACACAGTTCTGTTCGTAAGAAACTTTCTTTCTTTCAAACAATAAAAATAATTTGTTTTATGGAAATGAATTACGCAGTGCGACAGTACAGCCAGCTAATGACATAGTGTAGGTTGTGAGTTTTGTTGAATAGAACCCGAAAATATTTTTTTATATTTCTCTAACCTTCTAAACTTGTTTTATTTGACCTTGATCTTTTCACACAAAATTATTGATTATCCAAATATTTGTTAACATATTTTTAAAATTCAAAGTTTTTTGAAAAGGGGACAGGTAAGCCTTTAAAATGGTATACATAAACATATGGTTCAAGCATACTTGTTATCAGTTTTGATTGGGTAAACTTGGAAAATATGTTTTTTTCCCCATTTTAATTAAGAAATATACAATAAATGATGACATTCTGAAAGTGCATTATCTAGTGAAGTGATTGACACATCGTTTAATCAAATCGGACAAAAAAATTACCGTAGTTATTATTTAAGTATTATCACAGTCGTGTTATATTTTTTATATATGTCATCTTATCAAATGAACTTTCAGTTCAAAAATTTTCAAAAGTTTTGACGGATCTTAATTGTTACTCGCAAAATGTGCCAATTTCACGTTTGCACGATTGCCAGAAGTCGGTAATATTTGGGTTTATGGCAAATATTATTAACATTGGCCAACTTCTGGTGATCGCTTAAACGTGACACATTTTGCGATAAACAATCGAGATCCATCAAAAATTCGGAAAATTTTGGAACTGAAAGTTGATATGAAAAATATATGTATATGTATATGAAAAATATAACTCGACTGTTGGACTTTTTAAATAATAACTACTGTAATTTTTTTCCGATTTGATCAAGCCAGCTGTCAATCTATTCACATGATAATGCACTTTTAGAATGTCATCACTTATTTCATACTTTTTAATTACAGTTTGCTACTGTGAATGGACAAACTGAAAAAATATGAAATAAATTCGCATTTATCAAGTTTACATCATCAAACCTCATAGAATATTAAGTCAAATAATATATATGTATATGTATATCGTTTTAAAGGCACATCCCTCTCCTTTCTAATAAGGTTTAAACTTTGGACATCGATTTAGAAATTTGTGTGTAATCAAAAAATTTGTGAGTAAAGTCGAAAAAAACACAGTTTTTGTCAAATAAAACAAGTTTGGAGGGTTCAAGAAATATAAAAAAATATTTTTCAGTTCTACTCAACAAAACTCACAACTTACATTATGTCATTAGCGGTGTGTATTTCATTTTTTTATTTTGTAATTAATAATAATTATTTATTATACGTTACGTAATTAATAATATATTCTAATCACTTTAAATGAATAAATGTTCTTAACTTTCAACTTCCCTCATATATGTATGTTTTATTAAGTGAAAAACTTAAGATTAAAAGGAGCTTTGGTTAATTAATTGTTTGTATTAAAGTTTGTGCCTTCATAAACCACGGTTTAATTCTAATGTCTATTTACTGAGTAACGAACTAATAAACTTTTCAAGTGTAGGTTTACCATAGTTTACGGTCATTTAGTACGTGCTAAGAATATTACATATAACAGTGTAATTAGTAATACAACAGCATCAAAAGTCTGAATATTTATTGTTACGTTTGTGCCTTTTAAACGTTTGAAATATGAGCTCGTAGATTGCAAATAAAAATAAAAATAAATTAATGTTCTTTATTGTTCGCGCAATTTTGTGTGCCACTGTTCACAACTTGATGTAAACAACAACAATTGCTTTGTTTGGAACAATATTCATACATTATTTTCTATTAGAATTAGAATTATGAAATTATTTTCACAGTGACCACTTGGTCCGACCATAATGGACACTGTCACGAGTGTTCCATTCAAAGGCATATGTGGTGCAACAAAACAACTTTAAAACCTAAAGTACTTAAATAGCAAATAAAGTTTGATATATGTTTAGAAGAAACCTTGGTAAATTAAGTGAAAAACAGGATGAAGAAATCCATCAAGAGGTGGTAGTAGGTAGTCATAAGACATAAGGCGACTGCTCAAACCCCAGGTCAGACATCTCCAACTAAACGAAATATGAGAGAATATTTCTTCGGTGACTCCCTCTCAGCAGATTTCTGGCAAAAACTCTGAGAGTAAATAAAATTGACATGAAAAGTTTCTCAAAAATCCGTCGTTCGGAGTCGACTTTAAACTGTAGGTCCCGCCCCTCATGTATAAAATTAACACACACAACATAAACGGTGTGAGAGGCTAAGTCGTAATACTGACTGAAGGCTTGTAATTACCAAATTTTTATGTATGTGTGATGATTGCAATTGAAATGAGTTTTCATAGAAAACGAAAAACATAAATATTAGTTGACTTCTGATAAGCGCTCAAAAGTGAAGTTGGTAAAGATTGTGGATCCAACAGACATTTCGAATAATTTTGAAATAAAAGCTCATTGGTTGAATTAAAACATATAGAAAATGTGACATGACTATTATTCTCTCTGTTAACTACGGTAATTTTAGTCCTATTTTATCAAACGAATAGTCAATCTTTTCACAAGAGAATATACTTTAAGTATATCAGCACTTATTTAATATTTTTCAATAAAATTCGGCAATTAATAAACTAGAAAAATTAGGGAAAAAAGGACATTTGTACATAAGTTTGTACAATATAAGCATGCATACTGTTTTAAAGGAGTATATTTCCACTTTCTAAAAAAAGCTTTGAAAAATTAAAATCGATGCAAAGATGTTTGAATTATCAATAAATTTGTGTGAAAGAAAAAAAAATTTAACAATTTTTGTCAAATAAAACAAGGTTTGCAGAGTTCGAGGAAACAAAAGGTATTTGATTGCTATTGAAGTAGATTTACTACTTACGCCTTACTTATTTGCGTTATTCGTCGAACCGCGTAATTACTAGGAAGTCATATGGTATAGCAAATATGGAACGAATAAATTTCACTTACTTTTAAGTTCTTTTATTTGATCAAATCCGATACACAACAAATTAATCAATATATTATTTAGTTTGCAACGTTTTTATATTTTGAAAAAAGGTTTATTTATTTATTCTTCTCTTTCTTGTCTTTATTTGTTTTTTTATAAAATCTTTATTTGTTTCAAAAACAATACAGTTTAACCCTGGACGGTTACTCTTCATTTTTATACATTGTGGTTACTCTTCGTTGAATCGACGAACACTTTAACCCTAATTGGTTACTGTTCGTCGAATCGACGAAGGGTATTTACTCTTTATCATATAATTTTAAGCCTAATTAATTATAATAAGGAGAGCAGCGGCAAAGCATAATCAATACATATAAGACAATAAGCAATTCATTTATTTATTATCAATAATGCCACTGAAAGGTTTTTTCGCATTATATTGCATATATCGCGTTTGATAGCATTATTCCACTCATCGCCAGCAAATATCCTCTGACCGTGAGCACTCGTTGCAGCGAATGCAAGTAGAAAGCAAAGCAGCAGAAACTTTTGCTGTTGTCGTGATGCCTTTAAAATAATCACTTCCATATAAAGCCATGATTTCTATTTTTCAGAGATTGCTACGTTTGCTGCGTTGCGTTTATTGTGTTTATAATAGAATTGTAGTCAACGAAATGAAACCCTTTTGTCAAAATAAAGAAAGTAACTTAAGCTCCCCTGTATCCATTGTCCAGCCTATTACAAACATATTCAATTATAATTACTACTGCTTCTTGCCAATTAAATAAAATATTATTTGTTTTTTTAATACTTATTTTTCTAGGATCTTATCAACTGTAGAAGGAATAGATATTGAACGAAAATTTTGAATATTATTTATATATGAAGATTATGGAATTTGAATTACACGAGTACATCCGGGTATTTCCATCCAATCATGATTTCGTTTTTTGTTCTAAAGCGTACACATTCGTTCTAAAACGAACATACATATGTATCGAAACAAAAACCATTTTTGTAAAGAATATATCAGCAACTTAAAAATGAATTAAAAATAAGTTCTTCTTTTATCACAAGAACATGCTCAATAAAAAAATACGCTTACATAATGAATTTTAAGAACAAACTTTATACAGGGAAATTTGAACCCTTAACGTTAAAAAGCTACAAACAGTTTCCATCATATTGTTAAGTTTCTACCTTTTAAAAACGTTTAATATATGAACTCTTAGATTGCAAATAAAATCAAAAAATAAATTTGTGTCTAGTTTTAATTAAAATTCTGTATTATTCGCACAATTATGTGTGCCACTGTTCACAACTCGATGTAACAATAACAATTGCTTTGTTTATTATTCCTTTGCATATACAATAACAATTACTAGACAATTGTTCGACAGATCTTTGTAACGGAGCTCTTCAAACCACGATTACTCTCTTCAAACTCACCGCGTCTTCACACCAAACTGACTGACCTTTTTTAACTCAGTTACCTGGCATTTTATATGGCAACATAAACAATCTGATGAATGTTGTTGAAGGCGAATGTTCGTGGCTTCGCCTTCTCGAGATCTCCATAAATGTAAACATGGTTGCTTCATTATTGTTGTTTGTGTATTTAGTTTACAATCATTCTTGCAGTGCTTGTTGTTGTATTTTTGTTTACTTGTTTACCATTTTTTATGCTCGTGTTTTTAGTTACTGTACGCAGTGCGATAATTTGTATATAAGTTCATTCTTTTTGTAGCTTTTGTTCATAATTTTAATAGTAAACGATGTAAAAGCAAAACACCTGTATCTAGATCTTTCCATTTTCATAACAATATTATTATCCAAGTTTTGTTTTCATCCTCTAAACGAATGTATCTCGATAATGATGAAACTGCATACGTTCGCCAAGCCTTATGGATCTTCCACCAATTACGTAGCATTTGATACCTTCTGAAACACATTTGATGCAATGTTAATGACGTAAAAAAATATAAAAATTTATAATGTTGCTTCCAACTGTTAATAACTTCCAACTGATAATAATAACTTTATCAGCAATATAAACAGTCATAATTATTATCAAGAATTGTGTTGGATACCTTGCGAAGATATTAAATTTAAACAATTTATCGTTAAATTTTTCCAAACACCAACGCATAACCAGAAAACCATATGGGCCTGTAGTTATACAACGAATGTAATTAATTGCAAATAATTATGCCATTTCATTAAGTTTTCAATTGTATCGTTAAATTGACAAATTATCGTGAAACTTAACCCTTAAGAGTTTGAAAGTTCTGTCTGTCTACCTTTATTACTTTATTACATGAAGTTTATACTTAATCACACATAATACGCAATAATTGTGGTACTTACATTTATTAACAGAGTGAGTTAAGTTAATTACACGGTGTTACAGTGAAAGTACACTCGAATCAACGATCAATCAACAGCATATTTTATCATCGTATTATAGTTCGTGAATTTAGTACCAGAAAAAAATTATGATTTGCGGACAGCATTAATTTTAATATGTTTCGTTGGTTTCGATTTTCAGGGGCAATGATTTTGATGTGAGAAATTAATAACGCGGAAGACCACCAAAAAAGTTTGCAAACCATATTGGATGAAGATTAAACTTTGAGTCAAAAACAAATGCCAGAAATGTTAAATGTTCCACAACAAACTATTTCTGGCCATTAAAAACTATGGGTCAGGAAACAAATAAAAACTGGCGCACTCAATGGCAAATAGGATAATGGAATGTTTGACCTTTAGGGATATTCTACTAAATATTGGGTATATATAGTTCATAGGATCATTTGTGTAGTCAGTCTTCATTTACTTTCATTGCAAAATTAAAAATACCAAATCCGCGATGAGGAGGAATATCGTTTTATCTGTAGTGTGAGGGTTTGAACCTAGTCGCCGTACTCTAGTAGGTAGTGTGTTGGATTATTAGACGTAAAGCCAGGGTTCAAATCACAGGTCAGACATCAAAACGAAGTACAATGGGTCAATTTTTCCTCCGGGTACTCTACTTGTCTTAATTGACAAGTACAAATCCTCTAACCTAACATCAAAACGAAATACAAAAGGTATTTCTTCGGCGACTTAATCTTAGCAGATTTCTGGCAAAAACTCTGAGGGTAAATAAAAAATTGGCGTAAAACGTTCTCAAAAATCTGTCGTTCGGAGTCGACGTTAAACTGGAGATCCCGCCACTCATGTACACACAACATAGAGTTTTGATTAAATTATTCATGGAAATATTTTTTCATCTTTCTTCTCTTCGAGATATCAGAACGAAGGTTTGAGTCACGGGGTAATGTCTAATGAGCTAACACACTACCTACTTGACTACGATAACTTCATTTAAACAATGTGATGAATTCTATTACAAGCAACATAAACAAAATTTTTTTAAAAGTTCTGGTTTTTAGCATTAAAGTGATTATTAACATTAACGACTATTTGAACTTTACTAAACTGTGGCCCATGGGTTCGCTCGGAAATATATACAATTTTCTCCTACGTAGCTCAATTCACAAATATGAGACACCTTTTTGTCTTGGATGGTTCTAAAGCTCCACTGTAGAATATAATTATTGTCTTGGACTAAATCAATATGGATTAATAGAAAAAGTTTTGTCAATAACAGGAATGTGTTATAATTTTTGTGGGTGACAAAAAAAAACAAAAAAAAAAACAATATTTAATGTGAACTCAGGGGGAATAGACAATTTTTATTTTTCCCATGGAAATCTGTTTCATATGTTTTTTATTGTTGTTAATACACACACTAGTTAGTAATATCTGCTATAGTCAACTATACATAAACTATGCCTGCTATCACCTTAAACCCCCATATACCCGCAGCACCATTTCTGTCGAAAACATATTTCACAAAATATCCTTATCCAGGCGGTTGAGTTAACATACACCTTAGTGACATACATATGTACATACATAAATTAAATATAAAATTCTTTGTTCTTTTCCTCATTCTCAACAAACATTGAGAAAAACTTTTCATATATCATGTGAAAAAAGCGTTAAGTTTTTATGGTTTTACACTTTTCCGTATCGTATGGAGACACTATAGATAAAATTCCATTGCAATTCACACTTAAAGAAGCAAATGGCGACTACACACATAAATTTTACTACCTTCCTAAAAGAAGTTTCTAAGCATATTCGTATAGCATATACGTTCAAAGGTATTACCGTGGAGTAGAAATGGTTAACTTTCCTATTAAATTTTCGTAGGTGTTTATATCTTTCACCAACCATTTTATAGTATCGAGCTTTTGATGTTGATAACGGCTGCCTAGTTAAAGCTACATCTGCCAATTTAGTTGTAATGTTTTCAGTCTGTTTTGTCAAATCAGGCTGCCTTCCAAAATGTATCAATACAAAGTTTGTGTGCAGTCCTACTACTGTATATAAACTATGTAGATATGCAAAGTAACCAAACAATGCATCAACTATAAATCCGATGCCTGATTGCTTTTTGACTGCGTTAAAAATACACATTGACGACGTTTTGAAGTAGAATACATTGTATATATTTTGTACAGCGGCATTATGAAGCACGATACCTTGTTCAAACACAAAGTAACTAACATTTTGGAAGGCAGCCTCACTATGGACGGATATATTATTTATTTATTTAGTCAGGCGTAAATACAGTACAAAAAACATTATCTTTTTAATGGTCCTGCTAAGGATATAGGCATAGCAAACTTTGAGAAATTACAAAAATAATATCCTTAAAAATAATTTAGCATAATAAATATTATTAAAAACAAAAAATTATGTTTACCCAATGCAATAAAATATAAAAATGAAATATACACAGCTAATGAGATAGTGTAAGTTGTGAGTTTTGTTGAGTAGAACTCAAAAATATTTTTTTTTATATTTCTTGAACCCTCCAAAACTTGTTTTATTTGACAAAAACTGTTTTTTTTTTTTACTTTAAGCAAAAATTTATTCATTACATAAACATTTTTGAACCAATGTCCAAAATTTAAACCTTATAGAAAGGAGAGGAGGATGGGTCTTTAAATCGGTATACATATGTAAATTATTTAATCTAATATGCTATAATGTTAGATGAGGTAAACTTGACAATTGCGAATTTTTTTCATATTTTTTCAAATTTGTCCGTTCATAGTAGCAAACTTTAATTAAAAATTATGAAATAAGTGATCACATTGTGAAAGTGCATTATCTTGTGAAAAGATTGACACTTCTGATCAATAATAATATAAATAATTATAAATATTAATATTTGCAAAAAACACAAATATTAGCCGACTTCTGGTGGTCGTGCAAGCTTGAAATTTACATATTTTGCTATAAACAATCAAGATTCGTCAAAAATTCTGAAAAGTTCATTTTGAAAAAATGTAACACGACTGTTCTACTATTTAAATAATAACTACGGTAATTTTTGTCCGATTTGAGCAAACGATGTGTCAATCTCTTCACAGTTATTATATATTTTTTAACTAAATTTTGCAATTAAGGATAGAAAAAGTCATATTTTCCAAGTTTACCCGATTAAATCTCATAACACGTAAGGTTGTACCATATGGTTATGTATACCATTATAAAGGCTCATCTGTTCCATTTTCAAAAAACTTTGGATTTTGAAGATAGGTTAAAAAGTATTTGGGTAATCAAATTTTGTGTAAAAAGATCAGATTGATTTTTGTCACATAAAACAATTTTGTAGAATTCGAGAAATATAAAAAAAAATAGTTTTGAGTTCTACAAACTACACTATGCCATTAGCTGTTTGTATTTTGACTGTCGCACCGTGTTATTATTAAAAAATATGAATAATTAATTACATTTGTACATTATTTTTCATTAAAAAAATTAATAATTGCAGTCTTGAAATGCTTAGCATTGCTTAGTAACTGTATGTTGTTCGGGAGTTCATTCCTGAGACGAATTGCATTGGTGTTAAAGTGTCTCTCAGATATTTGTTTACGGTATCTAACGCTATTAATTTTTAAGCCTATATTAGATCAGGAGAAAACTAATCTCTTGGGTTTCCTAATATAGATGATTATATGTAGGTATTCCAGAGTACGGCATTTTAAAAAAATTTCGAAAGATATATTATAGATTTTATATGATATTCTACTACACCTTGTACGACTACAAACACATCTAGCAATATTATTATAAGTGATTGATAGTTGAGTTTCCGCCTATCATCAGTATCACAGTTTGTGAAAATTTCCGATCCGTATAAAAGAACAGGAATCAAATATGTTTTAGCCAGTTGCATACGTATGGCAAAGGGAATCGAATCTATAACAGCCCATAAGTCAACGCCAACAGCCAACGATGACATTAATGTGGTTACATAATACCCAGATAGGATGCTTATTCAACAAAATCGATTTTATTCCCCCTGATTATAATATCTAGCACAGCAAATGCTCTCATAGTTCTGGAGAGCAATAAACTTTTAGATTTAGAGGGATTCAAACAAAGTCCATTGGCCCTAACCCAGTTGTCAATTTTTTGTAAATCATCGTTGATCGAGTCTATACATAGTTTGATATTCTCAATACGAGTGCACCTATACAGCTGAACGTCATCAGCGTACATATGTACGCTACAATTATCCAAAACATCAGGTAATATTGATCCCTGAGGAATACCTCTTCCAATGTTTATCGAATACTAGATGTTGCCTTTTAGGTAAACTCGTTGTGATCTGTTCATAAGTTAAGAACGTAAAAGACGCTGAATTAGAAAAATGAAGGAGGGTCTGTAGCATCGTCAATAATATCTTTTAATCAACCGTATCGAAAACCTTGGTGTGATCCAAAAGAACTAAAAACGCTATGTAATTTTCATCTAGTTTCAACCTAAAGTCATCAACTTCATTGACTAAAGCAGTAATGCAGCTCCGAGATTTCATAAATCTCGACTGTTCATCAGATATGAAATTATTACTTACGAGATAATTATTTATTTGTCTAACTATAAGGTTTTACTTTAGACAGGAATGGAAAAATAGCAAATGGCCTGAATTCGATGTTGGATTTAGGAATGGGAATGGTTTTCTACTGTTTCCATTCATCAGGGAAGGAGGACATAGTTAAAACTATGTTAAATAAATGGGTAAAATAAGGCAAAAGTCTAGGTGACAAAGCTTTTAAAAACAGAGGATCTAATTCATCAGAACCAACCGCATTCGATTTAACCGAAGATAAAAAACTAAAGGGGTTTTCTAGCGGAATAAAACAAAGGTCGTTATATATGTTACTATTAGGGATCGGAACATTAATGTTAAGAAAATTGTCATTGAGAGCGTTTACATCAACATCAGAAGTATTATAACTTTTTCGTCCAATACCGATAACACGGATTACATTCTATTTAGCTCTATTATCCAATGTGGAAGCGAATTTCCTGCCATAAAACAATGTTTTTATACTTTTAATGCGATTGGTATAAAATTAGTGGTGTGAGAAGCTAGGTCATAATCCTAACCGAAGAGTTATCAGACCTGTCCTAACGAACACATTATCTACTAGACTAAGGTGATTAATCGAACTTAGATACAAGCACCATCGATGTATTTCAGCCGAATTGATTTGAAAATTTGGACAACAACATTTTACGGTATCAAAATCCTTGCCGGGAGTGTAAAAATGCGATTAACAATAACTCCAGGTATGGAGCATACTAACGATAATAACGATAAAGTACTGCATTGAAGACCAAGCTGAGAAAATAGCAAAAATTTCATATTCTCTATTGTGGACAATTAACACCTTAGGGAAAACTACCAAGATACTCTAGTTCGATTCTGTTGGGAGAAAAACCATCATAAAGGCGAATTTCGCACACTGATGAGCGTTCTTACAAGACACTCCACCTAACTTGTACACGTGAACTTAATAAGCCTTGTAGATAATAATAAATGCTGTACATGGAACAATATATGTCATTGCCCAACTTTCATGAGCATCAGATTTCAATATTTTAGGAAAGTTAGAATAGAGAGGCATTCCCAGATCTTTACTGACACTTATTGCAGTTTAAATTCATAAGCTTTTAACAATCGCATGTAGAAAGTTTTAACGAAAGTTTTCTAATGAATCAATAAAGTTTTAGAAAACCATTACTTACCGTATATTATTTAAGCGGACTTAAATTTATTGATGTAGTACAAGATACAGAGTTCTTATAGGAAGTAGGGTAGGGTATCATGTAAGGGTGAACGTACAACAAGCGCTGGTATACGTCGACAGGTTACCAAATACCTACCTAGTTTGATAGTATTCCTCTCTAAAGAATCATATATTCATTTAAGAACATCACAACCTATTGTAAAACTTCTTAGAATTTTGGAAAAGGTAGTTCGAAAGTAGTACATACATTTGAATAGTAGTGTTGATAATATCTGTTGGGATCAGATCTACTCACTAGATAATGTAAATGACCAAGTGGCACTAATTGAGGAAAATGTTCGTCTCCTATATGACAGTTGTGTTCCTGTCAGAATTAAACTTGTTAAAGCCAAACACCAACCGTGGATTAATGCTGAAATTAAGTCATTAATTTATAAGCGCCTACAGGCGATGAAATGATCTGAAAGCCATTCACATATTCGCTCGTAGTGATGTTACCAAACGCATTAAAATTGCAAAAACATTGTTTTACGACAGAAAATTCGCTTCCGTATTTGATAATAAGGCTAAATGGTAGGTAATCCGTGATATTGGTATTGGACAAAAATGTCAATGACAAATTTGTTAATATTAATGTTAGTTCTGATGACTTAGATCCTCTGTTTTTAAAAGATCTGTCACCTAGACTTTTGCCTTATTTTACCCATTTATTTAACACAGTTATAATACTTCTGATGTTGATGTAAACGCTCTCAATGACAATTTTCTTAACATTAATGTTCCGATCCCTATTGGTAACATATATAACGACCTTTGTTTTATTCCGCTAGAAAACCCCTTTAGTTTTTTATCTTCGGTGAAATCGAATGCGGTTGGTTCTGATGAATTAGATCCTCTGTTTTTAAAAGCTTTGTCACCTAGACTTTTGCCTTATTTTACCCATTTATTTAACATAGTTTTAACTATGTCCTCCTTCCCTGATGAATGGAAACAGTAGAAAACCATTCCCTTTCCTAAATCCAACATCGAATTCAGGCCATTTGCTTTTTTGCCGTTCCTGTCCAAAGTTATGGAAAACCTCATAGCTAGACAAATGAACGATTATCTCACCAGTAATAATTTTATATCTGATAAGCAGTCGGGATTTATGAAAGCTAGGAGCTGCACTACTGCTTTAGTCAAAGTTGTTGATGACCTTAGGTTGAATCTGGATGAAAATTACATAGCGTTTTTGGTTCTTTTGGATCACACTAAGGCTTTTGATACAGTTGATCACAGAATATTATTGAGAAAGCTACAGACCCTCTTTCATTTTTCTAATTCAGCTTGCAGCCTTATACGTTCCTATCTCATTAACAGATCACAACGAGTTTACCTAAACGGCAACATCTCGAATTCGGTACACGTTGGAAGAGGTATTCCTCAGGGATCAATCTTAGGGCCCCTTTTGTTCTGTATATACATTAACGACCTACCTGATGTTTTGGATAATTGTAGCGTACATATGTACGCTGATGACGTTCAGCTGTATAGGTGCACTCGTATTGAGAATATCAAACTATGTATAGACTCGATCAACGATGATTTACAAAAAATTGACAACTGGGCTAAGGCTAACGGACTTTGTTTAAATCCCTCTAAATCTAAAAGTTTATTGCTCTCCAGAGCCAAGAGAGCATTTGCTGTGCTAGATATTATAATCTGGGGGAATAAAATTGATTTTGTTGAATAAGCATCCTATCTGGGTATTATGTTTAATGATTGGTTAACGTGGCCTAACCACATTAACGTCATCGTTGGTAAAGTTTACGGTATGCTTAGAAACTTATGTACTGTTATAGATTCGACTCCCTTTGCCATATGTATGCAACTGGCTAAAACATATTTGATTCCTGTTCTCTTATACGGATCTGAAATTTTTACAAACTGTGATACTGATGATAAGCGGAAACTCAACTTGGCTTATAATAATATAGCCAGATATGTATTTATTAAGGGGCGTCGATACCAAATATCTCAATTTTCTTACCAGATATTTGGAGTTAATTTTGATATTCTTTTAAATATTAAATGCCTTATTCGCCTCCATAACATTACTACTTTAAAGCAGCCAGTATACTTATCTAGTAAAATTACATTAGTTAGATCCAACCTCGGTATGAACATTATCCAACATAGACATAGGACTCTCTTGTCACAGCGCCAGTTTTTTATACACACTATCAGTCTTTGGAATACTTTACCTAATTATATTCAGAACATAGGCAATGCTTATGTTCAGGAAGGAGTTATACAATTTATTTAAGTAGTCTTTAAGATATTTTAGTTATTTTTGTTCATTTTTAATTTCTATTTTTATTAGCGATATTTTCAATTTTCATTTTCTTAATTTAGTATTTAAATTGAGTTGACATCACTGGTTGAATAAACAATCAAAATAAGATAAGGCTCTGTGAAAATTTAAATATAAAATAAAAATAGTGTTTTAAAATAGATAGAGACTATTTAAAAAAACATAATAATAATCAATAATACCTGGTTATTTATGAGTGCAAGAATTTTGGTCAAAATAATTAGATAATGGCTGATTGCAGTAAATGCAGATCATCAATAAGAGGAGAAAGTGGCATTAGATGTAATGGTGTATGCGACAAAGTTTTTCACTTTACAAGAAAATGTGCCGGTATTGATCAATATTCGGCGAAAATTATTGATGAAGACAATTATGTTCGTTTTATTTGTGATGACTGCATGCAGTATATACAAAATGTAGACCTTGTTTTAAGGGATATACAAGATGGAGTGATAAAAAACAAACAAACATTACTCGAATACAAAAATGAATTTGAAAGCTCTCTGAAGCAAAATGAAAGTGAAATAAAGGCATTACTAGAGGCAATTGAAATGAGATATGATGAAAGATTTAAAAAAATAGATAAAATTCAAAAAATGTGTGAAAACAACGTAGAAGTGGTAAAGAATTTATATGGAAACATAAACGAATTTGAAAATAAAAACAAAGATATGTATAATACAATAGAAAAAAGTAATATAAAAATGTGTAATGAAATAAAGAAGGTGATAAACGATACAAACGCCAAAACGAAAATGACTTATGCTCAAACAGTTGCAAAAAATGTAGAGATGCCAGATGTCTCGCAAAATTTCCCGTTGATTATTAAACCGAAGGAAAAACAAAGTGTAGTAAAAACAAAGGAAGAATTAAATAAAAAAGTTAATCCAATAAATTTTAAAATAAAGAATGTGGAGAATAAGAAGAACGGAGCACTAGTTATTCAAAGCGAGAATACAGAAGAAAGAGATAAAATGAAAAAAGCAATACAAAATGAAATAAGTGGAGATTATGAAGTAACGGTTCCAAAACAAATTGAAATGCACATAATAGTAACGGACATGAATTTCAAAATACCCGAAAAAGAACTTATGGAAAAAATTAAAAGACAAAATGAAATGCTAGAAAAAAGTGAGATGGAAATAATTAAAATATTTGAAACTAAAAGATACAATAAAATAATTTATAATGCTAAATTAAAAATCGATAATGAATCATATTCTCAAGTTATGAAACATCAGAAAATAAATGTAGGTTGGGACAGATGCAGAGTTTTCGATGGAACAAATGTTATGCAGTGTTTCAAGTGCCATGGATACAATCATAAAGCAGCTGAGTGTAAAAATGAAGTTATTTGTTATAAATGCCATGGAAAACACAAAAGTTTTGAATGTAATAAGGAAATTATTAATAAATGTATAAATTGTATTAAGGAAAATAAAAGACTTAATTTAGGATTAGATGAAAATCATAACACTAATAATAGAGAATGTCCGGTATATCAGAATAAACTTAGTTTAAAAAAGAAGAGGATAGGCATAGTGTCCTAACAACCAACGCAATGGCATGGAATATATACCAATATACAAGGTTTGTTAAATAATTTTGATCAACTGGAAATAGTAATCGAGGAAAATAAACCAGACTTTATAATATTATCTGAAACACACTTGACAGATGAAGTAGATGAATCCGAAATTGAAATAAAACAATATAATCAATATAGAACATTATCAGACTCAAATAGAACCGGAGGTGTAATTATATACTTTAAAAAATGTTGGATCATCAAGAAAATTAAAGAATATGTAAGAGAAACAAAATACTGGATAAGCGCATTTAAAGCAAACTATGAAAAAACATCATTTTTAATAACGGTTGTATACAGGTCGCCAAGTAGTTCTAAAGGTGAATTTTGCAATGACTTTCAGGAAGTATTGGAAGAGATTTGTGAAGAAACCTGTGATATCATAATAGTAGGAGATTTTAATATAGACTGGATGAAAGATTTTTATAAAAATAAACTGGAAAGTATAATAAATGACAATGGCCTGAAACAAATTATGAATGATTGTACTAGAATAACAAATAATTCGAAAACATTAATAGATTATGTGATAACAAATAATGATAATATTTTAGCTCAAATTAACATAAATAATAAGATAGCCGATCATGAAACTATTGACATATTTATACATAATGAAAATATTGATAATAAAAAAATATCAGAAATAGAAATATTTAAATATAATAAAAACAGATTCAAAAGTGAACTAAGTGCAATAATAGAAAATAAGGAAATAAATAATTTAGACTGTTACGTAAACCATCTTGATAAATGTCTTGAAAACACGATAAAAAAATTTACTTTTAAAAAACTAATAAATGAAAAATATAATAATAAATGGTTCAGTAATGATATTAGAATTATGAAAATGGAGAAAATTTTTAAATATCAAAGAGCTATTACTGAAGATACTACTGAGGCGTGGGATAACTATAAAATAATAAGGAATAAATATAAAGTAGCTATCGAGAACGAAAAAAATAAATTTATAGATAATAGAATATGCAATGCAAATAGCCAAAAAGAAATGTGGAGCAAAATAAAAGAACTAGTTTTAAGGAAACCCAGATCTGTGATAAAAACTGTGATTTTTAACAATATAGAATATAATGATAATATACAAATAGCCGATAAATTTAATAAATATTTTGTTAATAGTATTAAGGAAATAAATAATTCCATTGAATTCGTGCAATATGAAAATAAAATAGCTGTGATAGACATTAAATTTAAATTTCGGGCAGTAAATCTACAGGAAATAAAAATTATATGTAAGGAATTAAATAAAAAATCGGACTACAATAAAATAAATAACAATTTAATATTGGATAACTGGGACATAGTAGGCGATAAAATAATGCATATAGTAAACAAATCTTTGGAAAATGGATCATTTCCTAATAACTGGAAGGAATCAATAATTACACCTATTGAAAAAGTAAAAAATGCAATAAAATGCGAAGACTTTCGGCCTATCAATGGTCTAAAAACATGTGAAAAAATCCTCGAGAAAATTGTCAAAAAACAATTAGAAGAATATATGGAAAAACATAAAATTTTTACAAAATATCAATCAGGATTCCGAAAAAGACATTCTTGCGAGACTGCTTTAAGTTATGTTATAAATAGGTGGAAATATTTGAAGCAAAATAATAAAATTTTAGCTATTTTTTTAGATTTCAAAAGGGCATTTGAAACAATCAATCGCGATATTTTATTAAAAAAACTATACAAATACGGTATACAAGATACTGAATTGAAATGGTTCGAATCATATCTAAATAATAGAAGACAAATTACAAAAATTAACAATATAAAATCAATGGAAGTAAAAAACGATTTCGGTGTACCTCAGGGATCAATTCTGGGGGCACTTTTGTTCATCATATATATTAATGATCTGGAGAATGTTATGGAAAAATGTGAAATAGTTTTTTACGCTGACGATACTCTGATTTTTTCAGAAGCACCAACAGATGAATTATGCTATGAAAATATGCAAATGGACATGAACAAAATAAACAAGTGGCTGAAAATGAACAAATTAAAATTAAACGAAAGTAAAACGAAGTTAATGCAAATAAATATGAACAATAATATACCTTTTAAAATAAATGATGTGACAATTGAAAAAGTAAATAAGATAAAATATCTGGGGTTTTTAATAGATAAAGATTTAAATTTTAAAGAGCATTTAGAATATATATGTAAAAAAATTGGAAAAAAAATAGGATTTTTTAAACGAATAAGAAATAAACTCTCAATAATGACAGCGATAAGCATATATAATACGATTATTAAACCTCATTTTGAGTATGGATCAACCATATTATATACCTGCTGCACAGATGAGCAAATAAACAGGTTACAAAAATTACAGAACAAAGCTATGCGAACCATTTTAAAATGCAACCGTTATACGTCCATACAACATATGTTAGACACTTTAAAATGGATGAACATTCAGCAAAGAATAAGATTAACGACAATGACTTTCATCAAGAAAATGGAAATGGGCAATGCACCTGAATATCTAATTGAGCAATTACAATATGTTGGCGATTCTCAACCATATAATCTTCGAAATAATAATGAATTCAGAGTACAACGAGCAGATACAAATGCAACGCAACGTTCCTTATTTTACAAAGGACTTAGAGATTATAACATGATGCCATCTATTATAAAAAATGAAGAAAATATTAACATTTTTAGAAAAAAAGTTGTGAATTTTATTAGATATACAAATGTTAATTAAATTAGAGCTTTAAATTAATTGATTTAATGATTGATTTATATATTTTGAAAATTGTAATGTAAAAGTATTACAAATACTACTAATAATAAATAAAAAAAAAAAAAAAAAAAAAAAAAATTTTATTGATACTCTATTTATACATTTTTCTTTGTTTGTGTATATTTCTTGAATTTTTCCTACTGTATTTTTTAAATATATTCTTTTCTTTTTTATCCTAAATTTTTCATCGATTGCTATATTTTCTGATATTAAAACATGTTCTAATTCATTTCTAATTCTACATAATTATTATTAAAAAATAAACAAATAGTTTTTGCCAGAAATCCACTGAAAGATAGTTACCGAAGGGTGTTTCATATTTCGTTTTGTTGGAGATGTCTGACTTAGCGTTTGAACCGTGGCTCTAACTCACTTCCCACTGGACTACGGTTACTAGTTAACGGTTACTTGATTAATAAAAGTATGAAATTTAAATTGGAACAAGTATCACTTGAAAAGAAAAACTATTGTGGTCAAGCGAATGTCTTTGAATTTATTGTACATTTTATATTTCAAATCGTCGTAATGGTTTTTTTTTTAGTTTATTCTTCCACTTTTACGATTGTTTCTTAAGTAACGAGATCTTTTCGATGTTTTATTTACAACTTTTCATTTTACTTCTAAAGTCCACCCTGTTACAGTTTCTTATTATCCTGGCAATTCCAATAAAAATCTTGTAAAATAAACTGAGTTTTAGTTTAAATCCTTAAGGTACACAATGTAAGTTAATTGATTGATGCCGGTTTATTTAAAGAATTGAAGTAAAATGTAAGAAATATGGCTTGTTACAAGAATTACATGAAAATAGTTGCAATTACAATGAAATTATGGTTTTAAATTTTTTTATGAAAAAACAAGGATATCTTCCACGAGTAATTGAATTCAAACTTCCGTCCCAATGGCTCATTACATGATGACCAGCGTTACCGTTGAGCGACTAAAGTCGCAATTTGACACTTTTTCAGCGACCCCGCCACTTTTTATGCCCCCTTACTAAAATTAACTAAATCTGACACTTTTCAAGATTTTTTACCCTTTTTCCCCCTTTTTTACAAAAAGTAAACCTGATATATTTATACAAGAGTTAAAAATATTAGAAACCAAAATGAATGATAAATCATATGGATATATCTTTAAAATTACAAATCCAGAAGAATTTTGGCATAAAATTGGTAATTTAAAAAATAGGCTTAATAATTATTTGTATCCTAATTTATATGAATTTGTTACTTACGTATTTACTCTGCCACATAGTAGTGCGTCGGCAGAAAGAATTTTTTCGAAACTAACATTAATGAAAAATAAGTTATCGAATAGGTTAAAAGTGGACACATGGACCTGGAAAATTGGATGCCTGACGATGAACTTATAAAAAAGTACAGAAGTAATTTATCAAAAAAATAATTTAATCGAATGTAAATATACTAATATAACTATGAAATATATATTAAAACTCATTTTGTAAAATATATAAACCAAAACAATCATGGAAAATTAAGTAATATAGTCCTTTTTGACATTGAGAAATATCGCTGCATCCTAATTTCTAAGTATTTCATAGAACTAAGAATAAATTACACAGACTAGTTTATAGACTTGTAACTAGATTAGTCAATATAGAGTAGATTTATAGGTTATTTAATACTCCAGTTCAAACACTAGTAGACTAGTTCATAGACTATTTAAAAAACTAGTTCGAAGGCTATTTAATAGACCAGTCCACATATATGTATAGTAGTCTATAGATATTATACTAGTATATGATATAAGATATTGACCAGTCTATTGACTTCTGTGGTCTTTTAAATAGCAGTTGAACTAGTTTTTTGAATAGACCATGAATTAATCAACCGTATTAGTCAATTGTTTATTCGATCGACTATTTTATAGACTACTACTAGTCTATGGACTGGTGTATTAAATAACTTATAAACTATTCTATTGATTAGTCTATTGAATAAACTATAAACTAGTTTGTGTAATTTGATTATTTTTGTTGTTTTGTTTTGAAAAAAATCTAAAAATTATATATTATGACATATAAATAAATAACATAATATAAAATGTACAACTATATATCATATGTAACTTATTGCAAAATGTTTCTATTTACTTCTAAAATGAACCGTTGTAACAAAATTAGTATTTATGTTTAACTTTTTGATCTCAGTTTGTTTAATACAACAATTTTCCAAATAATATGTACTCTAAGTCTTATCATATTAATTATTTGAAATGTAATTAGTAATTTTGTATAATTTTGAATTGTTTTTTTTTTTATTTTAAAATATATATTATAGTTTTTGTTATTTTTTTTAATTTGTTACAAAATACGCAATTTTGTATAATTTTTTATTTATCTTTAATGAACTGTTTTTTAGTTATAATAATAGTTTTGTTTTGTGTTTTGTATTATTATATAGTGGGTTAGCAAAAAAAGTTTTATTTAATGGAATTTTTATAAATTTAAAAATGCATTTTTTATTTTTGAAGTTTAAATGTCCTAACGTTCATAAAATTGAATGAAATTCAATAAAGAAATAAAACAGAACAAATAATTTTAAAAAAATTAGAATTTTTGTTTAGGCTTATTAATTTTTGGCTAAAAATTTGTTTCTATTATAAAAAAATTGGAATAAATTATTAAAAAATAAACTTATTATGTGTTTGCTAATGTACATTACAAAATCCAATAAAAATTTATTTTTTTATCTATATTGGTTCATTTTCTTTTCTTTTAAAAATGTTGCCCCTTTTTACTGCCAAAATACCCTTTATGTGCGACTTTTTTTTCAAAAATCCCCCTTGTGTGCGAATTCTTCAAAATTTCCAACGGTAACGCTGATGATGACACTAAATATTACAACAAAAATATTAAATTGTAGTCGTAGGTAAAATTAAAATGAAGTCGCCGTAGTCTAGTATGTAGTGTGTTGGGTTATTAGACGTAAGGCTAAGGTTCAAACCCCAGCTCAGACATCAAAACGAAATATGAAAAAAAATATTTCTTCGGCGACTTCCTCTCAGCAGATTTCTGGCAAATACTCTGAGAGTAAATAAAATTACCGTGAAAAGCTTCTCAACAGAATTGTCATTCGGAGTCGGCTTTAAACTGTAGGTTCCGCCACTCATGTAAAAAATTAACACACACAACCTGAGTGGTGTGAGAAGCTAGTCCGTAATCCTGACTGAAGGGTTGTAATGGCCAATTATGTATGTATAACTAAATTATAAATATAAATTATGTATGTAACTAAACACTGTGATTGTTGCTTGAATGTAATCGGACACATCCTTCCCATCCATAACAATCTAATGTGCAGCTACATTGAAATGGTGGATATATTATTAAACTCGCGGTAGTGTAGTCAGCAATGTATTGGCTTATTAGACGTAAGGCCACTGTTCAAACTCCAAGTCAGACATCTACAACGAAACGAAATAAAAAAAAAGAATTTTTCGTCGGTGACTTCCTCTCGGCAAATTTCTGGCAAACATGAAAAGTTTCTCAAAAATCTGTAGATTGAAGTCGACTTCCAACTATAGGCCCCGTCACTCATGAACAAAATTAAGACACAATGTAACCATTCATCTCTTTCTCGCCGAGGAAGGGTAAATGTACCTAACCGCACCATAGAGGAAGTCGTCACATCCTCCGTGTGTGGGGCCCTCACCCACTAAATCCCCCTCGTCTGGTGGACTTGTTGTGCCCACTCCGGAACTACGGTGGTATTACTTCGGAGTGGAGTCCTTTTGGCCCCTGCGTGTTCATATCCGCGCCGGATAGCGTGTCGAAAGTTAAGGAGACATTTAAGTGTCTCCACTATTTCGTCCAGGTCCCTGTGTCGGATTTTGTTTGACACGTGTGCAAGTATCATCTATGCTGGCGTGCCTACATGTTCTGCAGCCTCGAGATCTCTCTTCTTCAGTCTTAGGATACGCTCCACGTAATTTGCCACTGAAATCCAATTCTCTCTATTCTCAATCATAACCCCGAGAATGTTAGCCATTGACATCAGTTCAGAGCGATAGCTCTTCCAGCGTGCACATTCGAAAATAGTGTGCACTGCATCATCAATTACTTCCTCCTTTTTGTAAAGGCAATAAGGAGAGGCGCTTTTGCCCATTCTATGCAGGTACTTTCTAAAATACCCATGCCCCGATAGCATCTGAGTAGTGTAGTAGTTCACCTCTCCGATTTTCCGACCGATCCGTAACCCAATATGCGGGATAAGTCTCACCGTCCACCTTCCTCTGTCCTCTTCATCCCATTGGCGTTGCCATTTAGAGATGGTGTTTTGTTTGAAGGGCAAGATCCACGGAAATTGTACCTGCAATCACAAGTACGGCTGGCGCGGATATTGTACAATACGCCGAAGTGATACGCAATGCAGCTGTTCTCTGTACCGATATAAGTGAGTAAGCTCGCTTTCTAATGTTGAGCGCTTCAGTCCAAATTTCACTTCCATAAAGCATAATGCTGTTACTAACTTCTATCAGGCGTCTCCTTCTCGCCGGTAGTGGGCCTCCAGTATTCGCCTGTTAGCCGAGTATTTAATCTGTTCCGCATATTTTAGTCTGGGATCCAGTCTTATTCCTAGGTATCTCACCGAGCTTCTAGTCCTAATTACCTCTTTTTCAATACCAATGTCCACGTGCAAGGGATATGACGACCAGTGATTAGCAATAATTCCGTTTTACGCATGGCCAGGTCTAGGCTGTGGGAGTCTAACCATGTTTGCGTTCTTAGCATAACGCGTCTGAATTTTCGTTGTGCCTCTTCCGTGTTCCTGGCCGTGATAACAGCTGCGATATCGTCTGCGTATCCAACCAAAAAAGTTCCGTTCGGCATATCTTCTCTCAGAATTCCATCATAGCTAACGTTCCACAGCCATTGTTCACAACTTGATGTAAACAACAACAATTGCTTTGTTTGTTATTCCTATTCTACACTCTTTTCATAAATAATAACAACTATTAGTCAATTGTTCGCGAGATATTTGTAAGGCAGATCTTGAAACCACGATTACTCTCTTCAAGCACACCTCGTCTTCGCACAAGACTGACTGAACTTTTACTGACTAAATTGCCTGCTTTGTCTGCCTTTTATATGGCAACATAAATAGTCTGATGAATGTTCTTGCAGGTGAATATTCGTGGTTTCGCATTCTCGAGGTCTGTGTAAATGGAAATGTCATTGTTTCATTATCGTTGTTTGTGTATTTTGTTTACACATATTCTTGTAGTGTTTGTTGGTATGTTTTTGTTTAGTTGTTTATCATTTTTTTCTTGTTTATCATTTTTAATTTGTTAACAAGTTCATTGTTTTTGATTTTAATGTTAAACCATGGAAAAGCAAAACATTTTTTCCATTTTCGTAAAAGTATGTCACATTTCATGAACGTTCGGCTAATTCTACTTGAGTTGTGTTATGAAGAATAAAGTTTCTAAAGCTATTGATACAAAAAATCTTTTTACTTGTGTTCAAATAAAAAATTAATTGTTTGTAGTTACTGGTGAAATATTTTATTTTTACTTTTTTTGCAACATTTAAAACATTTTGGTAAAAATTAAATAAAGATTTATGACTTCCATGCAACACATGCTAATAAAACGTGGAATAAGTAAATTGAAGTAAATAATATCTGTGGACGCTTGAATGGAATATTGAAGAATCATCAGATTTTCTTTATTGCCTTAAATACGCAACAACTATATTCTTTGTATTTTAAATGGCCATTATTATTTTTGTTAGATACGTGGCATAAAAGTCTTTTAGAGGGAAAGTTTCGCAAATAAATTTTCATGTAAAACCAAAATTGGTTTTTATATTTAACAGAGTGTCTGTTGTGATTGAATATTAAAAATTATAAGTAAAGTAATCCCTCGATAGTCGCCGTAGTCTAGTAGGTAGTCCGTCGGTACAAACCCCAGGTCAGAGATCTGGAATGAAACGAAAGCAGGCTTTTGGCAATTGCCATGAAAATTTTGTCCAAAATCTGAGACGACTTCAAACTGGGACCTACCTGCTTATGGAAAAAATTGGCACACACAACATAAGTAATTTGTGAAGCTTGGTCGTAATTCTGACTGGAGGGTTGTTATGAGCATTTATCATGAATCGTTTAATTTCACAACAACACTTCAAAATTAATTTTAAAAAAAATTTTAATAAATCTGTTCTCGAAGTTCTACAGCACTTCGTTTATTTTACTTTCAACATAATTGGCCTAATGAGACAGCAATTAGTGCTTTGCACTAATTTTTGTGTTAAAATTCTTTCTTACAAAATACTGAATAAATACTTGTGATTAGTAATGAAGCTCATATCTAACTATATGGCTACGTTATTCAGCGAAACTATAATGTGTGGAGCGAAGACATTACATTACATACGCTACATATCAATGGCATTTAGTCCCAATCGTTTGAAGTAACGCCGCTTGTCTGTTTTTTATGGTGCTCAGGACATAAGTGGTGTTAAAAGTTATTCGTAATTCTGACTGAAGGGTTGTAATAACCAATTGTGTATATATGCATTATCCTTGGGGCCACTTCTCACTATTAGAATTGTATCTACTCTCGTTCCACTATCTTTAAGAAAATGTGCGAAGTATGTGCTTAAAGAAAGACAAGAACATCGCTGCTACACTAACAGTCTCGTAGAGTAGGAGAACATTTATCGAAAGGTCATAAACAAGCAACAAAAAGTTTGGGAAGAGCATATTACGAAGTTAGTGTTAGCTAAGTTTGATTGGTGTACTGTAGCAACAACAGACGACAGGCCTAACTATGCATAAATGCATATTGTAAGCTTTTGTATGAGCTTCTTAATTATAACATCCTCATTTAGTTCAAATGAAATGGGATGACAAGAAACTAGCAATTGTATGGCTATAAACACAGTAAACACAATGCAGCAAACACAGTAATCTTTTGAATACCAAGCGGTTTTGACGAAAACCTTTCCAGGAGGGCAAAATTTTTTGTTAATTGAGTGTATTAGTGATAAAAATCGATTTATGTGATTTCCCTAGTCCATTCTGCCCCTTGCTTTTTATTTTATATAGGTTTTTTTGTGTCATATGTTTCCGTACTACGTGGTACTGCATGTCTTATGCAATTGGAAAAAGTCGCTGTCGTACAAAAACGTACGACGCTTTTTTCTTGTTTTTTAATTATTATTTTTTTTATTTTTGTTTATGTTCTTTTTTAGTTTGCAATCCTTTGTGATACTTGTAAATACATAAAATGTTGAAAGGAAAGTTAAGCGAAAAGAAAATATTGGAAGCCTTGACTGAGAGTGTTGAAGATTTTGCAAATGATGATGATTTTAATTGGATACCGGATGTTTCTGATTCTGACTTTGAGCCTGACATAGATCCAGTGGAAATCGATGACATGTTGCTTAAAGATGGTATCAATACGGAAGACGAATCTTAAGAAGGTAGTTCAACAACAGACGCGGAAATGTTGAATACCGAAGTCAATTGTACTGAATTTTCATCACGTCAAAAGATTTTTACAATTACTAGAAAATGTGGTATCCAGCAAAATATTTCATCAGACATTTCCTGTTTGGATACATATTTGCTATTTGTAGACAATTATATAATTGATTAAATTGTCAAAGAAACCAACCAATACGTACAACAATACGAACAAAGCCGCCGTAACTAGACCTTCGAAAAAAAAAAACAATGGGTACCGACAACAAACCTTGTAATTAAAAGGATTCTGAAACTTCTTCTATGGATGGGTTTGATGAGAGTTTGGTCTCTTTCAGGTTATTTGTCAAGAGATAACGTTGTTAACTTTAACATTCCTGGAAAAATCAATGTCCCGAAATCGTTTTCAGTTGCTACTGAGCTTCATTCAATTTGCAGATAATAGTTGCATTATTCCAGGTGATCGACTTGGAAAAATCCAACCATTGTTGGATATGTTTCAAATGCAGTACCAAAAAGTTTATGCACCAAAAACAAATATCGTTATTAATGAAACACTGATATTAATGACAGACTTGTTTTCCGACAATACATTCCCAATAAGGCTCACTCTACTGAAGGATTTACCTGGTCAGTGAAAATATATTTTGGTAAATCAGCTATTAGTCGCCGTGGTCTAGTAGGTAGTGTGTTGGCTTATTAGACGAAAAGCCAGGGTTCGATCCCCAGGCCAGACATCAAAATAAAATACAAAAAGTATTTTTTCGGCGACTTCCTCTCAGCAGATTTCTGGCAAAAACTCTGAGAGTAAATAAAATTGCCATGAAAAGTTTCTCAAAAATCTGTCGTTCGGAGTCGACTTTAAACTGTAGGTCCCGCCACTCTTGTATAAAATTAACACACACAACATAAGTGGTGTGAGAAACTAGGTCGTAATCCTGACTGAAGGGTTGTAATGACCAATTATGTGTGTATGTATGTAAATCAGCTATTAGGGGTAAGAGATGTTGGCTTAGCAAAAAATGTTTGTGAGTATTTAATCACTGAATTAAAAAGAGAAGATCGTACATTATACCTAGACAACTTTTTTACCAGCTACAAATACGCTCGCTCTGTGCTAAATAAGCTGCGCTCTCCGCTCAAATAAGAAATATTTGCCAAAAGAAGTGATGAATTCTGCAGTTAAAAAAGGTGACCCAAGAAGATGAAAACGGAATAGTAGTACTAAAATGGAAGGATAAGCGAGATGTCAACATGCTCCAGTGATGATATCCGATTCAAAATATGCCATCAACTAGTAGAGCCAAAAGACGCAAAAGTAAAGTTAAGGCAAAACCGTTAGCCATTAAATATAATAAAGGAAAAGCTGGTATAGATTTATCGGACCAAATGGTCTCGTAGTAGCACTCTACGCAAAGCTTCAATGTGGTACAGGAAATTGGCGATTGAATTATTACTTGGCTCTCAATAGTAAATGTGCATATTGTTTAATAGGAAGCTAAAAAGAAGAACATCAAGCAAATTCCGTCAACGATAATGGCCTTTTGGATCTAACATTTCCGCAACCAGTAAGCTCCGGAAGACACATTATACATAGCTAAAAGGGTAGATGCCAACAATAAAGCAATTTGACGTTCTTGCGTTTTGTGTTACACAACTGCAAAAAAACAGCTGGACCGGAAAACAGCAAGGAATCACTTGAAAAAACGAGTACTTACTGTCCAAAATGCCCTAATACCCCCAACTTATGCCTGCAGTGTTTCCCAAAATATGCCCACCTTAAACAAAAATATGTATACTTACTTTTTTCCTTTAAAAATGAATATATAGTATTTAATCCTTTTGTTTTAATAAAACTTAAAAAAAGCATATATTTTTCATTTTATGAAACCTCAAAAAATTATCCTAGACCCATGAATGCTTTTGCAAAAATGTTCAGTAAAGGATTATTTATTTAAAAATCACATTACATTTCACTCTGTGTCGTATATAAATGAACTACGGGCTCTAAGTAAAAACAATCACTTGTCGAATAAACAAGCTGTCGAAACGTACGGATTTGGATTAAGAGGGCAATTCAGTAACCAAGTTTCATAATTTATTACAAAAAGGCTATGCAACTGATATTTATTTTTGTCCTTTATTTGAGAAACTTCCTCTGGGACATAAGACGGGATGCATATGATATTTATTCTACTATATGAACGAATGGATACATACATATTTATTTAACAGAGTATTTAGTAAGTACGACAGTGCTTCTAGGTTTTATCAGACCACCATATCTTGCACAGGTTGTATTTCGTTTTTGCACAAATATGTATACAGCAAATCTTGACAGTGTTGGTAATGTTCTAACTTTCTGATTTCTGTTATCATGTGAGATTATTTTATAGCTTTTAATTCTGTTATCGCAACTGAGATACTCCACCTAAAGCTGTTCAGTTGCTAATGATTGCTTACTTTGTTCACTTTCAGCAACTCAAATAAAATTTTAACTTTGGATAATCCACAAAAAAGAATTTAAAAAACTATATTTTCTAAGCATAACATAAATATTTTATCATCATTAATTGGCCTTTAGGGTTTTAAAAAGCAAACACAGACGAAAACTATTTGATAACCAATTTGATATCAAAGAATTTCAAAAACATTCATTTGAGTTATAAAATAATTAGTTTCCTTTCATTAAAGGAATTCATATATGATTGCTTTGGATAAAGAATTTTACACAGATTGGACATACCCGAAACAATCGCATTTACTACATAATATTTTAATAGTATATACAGTGGTGGCCATATAATTAAACCATTCACAATGATTTTAATTTAATAATTTAATTGCTTTTATTTTCAATATTAAAAACGAAAATTAAATTTATTTTTCAATCCTTAAATTTAAAAAATGTTTACCTATAATTTAAGTAATATAATTAATTTAAATAAAAATTTGCCTAACAATAAGCTAGGTGCTGTCAGAGAAAGAATTAGGAATAGCCGTTCAACACATTTCGATTTTTGTCTACCATCCTCTTTTCAACTTTAGTTCACAAAATTTTAATTAAGGTCAGAAAATTGAGCTGGCCACGTTAAAACATCAAAGTTGTATTCCTCTAAGCAGCCTCTCACCAGTATGCTTAAATTTAAATTTCTCTCCGCTTATGGTTGCACTGTGTTTTGTCTAAAGTTTTTGTAAATATGTCCATTCCTGAACTGTCCCACTAGATTGGTGCTATACCACGCCAACAAGAAACACCCATACCATAATGTTCTTACAGTCATATTGACTTGTTTTGTTGGTCGTCGAAGTCTAGTAAGCAGTGTGTTGGCTTAGTAGACGTGAGGCCACGGTTCAAACCCCAGGTCAATCATGTCCAACAATCGGCGACTTCCTCTTAGCAGATTTCTGTCACAATCTCTGAGAGTAACAAAAATTGCAATAAAAACTTTCTTCAAAATCTGTCATTCGGAGCCGAATTTAAACTGTAGATACCACCACATTCACAACATGAGTGGTGTAATAAACTAGCTTTCTCGCAATCATGGGTGAAGGATTATAGTATATTGTATGATAGTTCATTTAGAACTAACTATTGGTTAGCTGGATGCCATAACTATCTCACAAATTTTGGATTTGTCGCCTGGTTAAACATTTTTTTTCAAGAAGTAATTTGTTTGTTCATATTTTGTTTGTTACAATCTAATCTTGATTAATTTTCTGTCTTTTTTGACACTAAAGGTGCTCGCTGTGCCATGCATCTGCGTTAGGAAGCTACAGTAAGTCTTCGGCTAATAGTTCTAGTTGATATATTAATACCATATGATGATGCATCATCAGACATCTCCAACAAAATGTAGTATGAAGAAACATTTCTTCGGCGTCTTTCTCTTAGATTTCTGGCAAAATCTATACGAGTAAATAAAATTGCCATGAACATTATCTCAAAAACCTTAAATTCAAAGTCGACTTTAAACTGATATGTAAAATTAACACACACAACATAAGTGTCGTGAGAAACTAGGTCTCGCAATCCTGACCGAAGAGTTGTAAGGACCATTTATGTATGTATGATGTTATATCAGGAACTATTATATGTTGGTCAACAAGAAATTTTAGATTCGTCATCCGATTAAATATTTTTTGTTATTACATGTTTTGTTTTCACAATCTAAACTGATTTTTTTTTAACTAAAGGGCCAAAAAAGGTTCATTGAGGTTTCTTTTAGTAGTTCTAGTTTATATATTAACTAGCTGTACCCTGCGCGTGTTGCTGCGCCACCAACTAAAATAAATTTGAAGAAAAGACGCGTTCGATTAGAAGATTTTCCAGTCTCAATGCTCGTCTGATTCTGAGGCTCGTAATGCTCTTTTCTTCCGCGCTTGAGGTGAAATTGCTTGTCATTAATTTCGAATAATTTTCAGTGACGCCATCTATCGGAAATTAATCGCTTTAATTCATTTTGAGTAATTTTCAGTGGCGCCACCTGTCTGAAATTGGTCATACTAATTTAGAAACCTTCTCCGGCTCATGCGCAAAAACTTTGCTAAAGATCATAACAATATCAAATGCACAGTTTACGATTCTATAAGGTACATACAAACAAACATTAATTTTTATATATGTATGTAGACTATGGGAGGTGACAAGCCCACTATAGCTAATCCGCCCATTTTGTTCATATATACGTCAAAGTCGTCCATTCAAAATTTGAGGACTCTAGCAGTTGCAGTTTATGAGATATCCGACATTAAATACTTATTGGGTATGTCGGCGTGACACCTCGCCTACTTGAAATTTTAAAATAAAAAGTAGAATATAGTTCCTTCCAAACATACAGGAAGGTACTGTTAAAATTTCAAGAATTCCAGCCGTTTAGCCGTCTATAGACTTCAAACAAACAAACCCACAAACAAATAAACACACATTCATTTTTTTATATAGTATAAGATTTTTATATAACGGGTAATTTTTTAGGTATTATCTTTTTGGAAACACTGCTTTAAACAGCTTACGAACGTATCGTGTTTTATTTCACTGTCAAATATCTTCAGTTTGGTCTATAATTTAACCATGAATCGTCTTACAAACGAACAACACTTGCAAATTATTGAATTTTATTATCAAAATGCGTGCTTTGTTAAGAAAGTTCATCGCGGGCTTCTTCCATTCTATGGTCAGTTTAATCGACCCACTGAAGCGGCTATTCGGGCTATTGTGACTAAATTTCGCACCAAATTTACATCGTTGGACATTAAACCACCAACACGCTTACGTAGAGTGCGAACTGAAGAAAATATCGCAACTGTATCGGCCAGTGTTAATGATGACCATCAATTATCGATTCGTTGCGGTTCGCAGGAATTGGGCCTCTGTTACTCAACAACGTGGAAAATTTTGCGGAAGGATTTAGGTGTGAAACCTTTCAAAATACAGCTGGTGCAAGAATTGAAGCCGAACGACCTACCGCAACGCAGAATTTTTGGTGAATGGGCTCTTGGAAAGTTGGCCGAAGATTCACTTCTTTATCGAAAAATTGTGTTCAGCGACGAAGCTCATTTTTGGCTCAATGGATACGTAAATAAGCAGCTACCAATGCATCCAGAAAAAGTCACAGTTTGGTACGGTTTTTGTTGCACCATTGCATCATTGGACCGTACTTGAAGAAAGATGCTGCGAATCGTAACGTATCTGTGAATGGTGAGCGCTGCCGTGAGATGATATAAAACTTTTTTTTTGCCGAAAATGCAAAATGGTTTCAACAAGATGGTGCCACATGCTACACAGCACGGGTAACAATGGACTTATTGAGAGGCGAGTTCGGTGAACATTTTATTTCACGTCCGGGACCGGACAATTGGCCGCCTAGATCGCCTTTAGACTATTTTTTGTGGGGCTATGTTAAAGCTCATGTCTATACAGTCAAGCCCGCTTCAATTGACGCATTGGAAGACAACATTGAAGCATTTATTCGTGAGATACCGGCCGAAATGTTTGAAAGAGTATGCCAAAATTGGATGGATGGACCATTTGAGGCGCTGTCGCGGACCGTACTATCGATTCATATAAAGATTTTATGAATTTTTCTGAATTTTATGTGTTTTTTTTGAAAAATTTTCCTATAGCTCTTAAAAAATCACCAATTATAAGATACCATATTTTGATGCTGCTTAAAGCTTAGATAGGTCAGCTTGAGATTGAGAATTACTTTCCCTACTTCATCGGAACAATTGTGCCGTTTCCCACACCTTATGATAAAATTTTGTACATATTCATTCTAATACCACACATTTACTTTACAATAAGCGACCAAAATCAGATGATAAAAATACATTGTGAAAGTAACAAAACTAAAAATGTTTTAATTATGATGTCCACTTGAAAAATAACGCTTTCACTAAATAATGACTTATTCCGTAAGAATATTGAACAGAATAAAAAAATAATGAAAGAATCAAGTGTAGAAGTGATCGAACTTATCTTTCCAGTGGAAAAGGCCTGATCAAGTATCAAGAAATCGTAAAAAACAAAACAAATGAGGTGTCGTATTTATGTTTCTATTATATGTCCACCACTGTATTTACAATAATTTTAGTTGAAGAAATGAATTTATTTCCATTTCTAGAGTCAACTTACGTTATTTGCCTTTATAAAATAATATCGAATGTATCTCTCATATACTCCACTACTCAATTTATTATTTCAATGCAACAGATTATTTATAAAATCTTTACTTCAGCGCATAGGGTATAGGAACTTAAATATAAAACTTTGAACCTTTTTCACATACAGATTTGACATTTGTTTGCAAAACTTTATTTCAGTTTCACTGGCATTTATCAAATAGTTTAATTTAGAGATAAAAGCATGAACCTTTGTTTTAATATAAAATGGCTTTAGGTGCGAATTTTGATTTTTCTTTACCCTTAAAAGTCAAATTCAAATCCTTCCATGCATTTATGCCTTCATATGACTTCAAAGTCATTTATTTTTCGGCCATAAAAGCATTTCGATTTCATGTGAGATGTGCATAGGAATAGACGAATGAATGTAAACAGAAAAGGATAAAAGAAATAAAGATGTATGTATGTGATATGAGTTAAATAACAAATTAACTTTGAAATCTTTAAACACACATTATCATAATCGTTTCACAGGCAATCGCAAGTAAATAAATAAATGAACACTCTCACATTAGTACAATACATGTATAACATACATACGTATTGATAAGCAACAAGTTTGAGGATAGCGGTTATTTCCCTATATTACAGACTTTGCAAGTTAATTTAACGAATACATAAACTAGAGTATATAGTGGTGGACATATCATTTAAAGTATGTAAGTATGATATATGATATATATATATATATATGATATATATTATACTTACATGTATAATATTGTTCGGTTTTGTAAATGATTTCTTGATATTTCAAAGGGACTTTTGCACTGGAGAGATAAGTATGATTCCTTCAACACTTGATTCCAGCTTTATAATTGTATTCCTTTCAATTTTCTATCAAATTTTAATAAAAGTATTGTTTTTCAAGTGTACACAGCATTAAACAATTTTTAGGTTTGCTACTCTAACAATGTATTTTTAAAATCTGATTTAAGTTGCTTTTTATAAATTTATTCGTAATTACATATGTACATACATAATTGATCGTTTTAACCATTCAGCCAGTATACGACCTAGCTTCTAAAGTCACTTATGTTGTGTGTGATAATTTTATACATGAGTGGCGGAATTTACTGTTTAATATCGACACCGAGCGAAAGACTTTTGAGTGGCTTTTCATGACAATTTTATTTACTTTCCGAGTTTTTGACAGAAATCTGCTGAGAGGAAGTAGCCGACGAAATATTTGTTCATAATTATTTTTGTTGGAGATGTCTGACTTGGGGTTTGAACCGTGACCTTACGTGGAATAAGCCAAACACTACTACGACGACTTAATATGTAATTATTAGCCGGAGCTGGAGCCGGACAGATAGTAAATGAAGTTTCACAGTTACTTTGTTGCTTTAGAATAAAAATGTATAAAGTAATGCAACATTTTCATACATTTTGAATCTCAAATAATATAATCTAAGCCCCAAACTTTATAAGACCACAGCTATTAAATTTGCAAAATTCATAAAATATATCAACTAGTACTACTAGACAAAGGTTTAATGAAACTTTCTTACGTAGATGCATCGACCAGAAAAAATCTTTAATATCCAAACAAATTTAATCCAGATTGGATTTTGCCAAATAAAACAGGAAGAAATATATGCGATTTTGAAAAAATATTTAGTCGTATTGGTATTGGACCAATTTCAGGAGGCAGTTCAAGAGTGGAACTACATGTTTACAAAAACATTAGACAAAATACAATGCAACCATGCCCATACAAACATTTACGATTATTGTGGAACGTTCATACACGACAATAACTGTAAGCACACTTCACCACTTGGAAGAAGCTGCTTAGAGGAATAAATTATACAGTAGACAGCAAAAGCCTAGGCCTAGCCCTAATATATTTTATCAATTTCATGAAATTTAAGCAATACTTTGTTCAAATAATAGGTGGTTTTCATATTAATTTTGTTAATTTGTTCGTATTTTATTGTAAAAAAATTGTAATGTTTTTCGAAAACCATAGTAAAATTAAGGGAAATTGTCTGGTGACTCCAAATTTTTGCACCGCATAAGTGTAGTAAATTTAAAATTCAAATGCCCAATATATTAAAATGTTTTACCCAATATTTAGTAGGAAATCACTTAAGGTCGAGCACTCTATTTAACGTTTTCTGTTGATATTTGCCGCTATGCACTCATGAGCAAATTTTTCAATTGAATTTAGTTCGAGGCTTAGCGGTTACGTGATCTTTCTTCCAAATAATCTCCTAAATACTCTCTTGCAGTCATATCGGCACTTTTTGTAAGAGTATTGACCCTGTGGGGACTTTGGTAGGGAAATAACATCTTCACGTTGGCAGTAGAATGATTGGACTCAATGACCTTTTTGAAGTTATAATCATTACGAATTTTCAATTCTTCTGCACTTTAGGTGAATTTTTCTTTAGAATGTTTAAATACCCTCTCATAATCCTTATTTCATCAATAAATTTCAAAATGAACACGCGTGGCGCCGACACAACCATTGCCACTACCGAAGCCATGCTGAACCGTTTCTTTTGAACGAGTATTTTCAATCCATAGAAGATTCATGTCTTCATCGAATTGATTTAATCACTTGAACCCTACTGCGTTATCTCTCTCCTCTCTCTTTTTATAAATATATGGCATGTGCTTTTAGGAATCGCAAATTTTACAGCACAAAAAAACTTAATTAATAAAATCAAATTTTGAATTCAGATAATCTAACCTTTTTGGCCATAATTTGCTTTTATGTATTTTTCTACAGGCAGCTATAACAACTTTTGCGGGTATATAAGTAAAGGCAGTAATGCATCAATAAAATTCTAGAAAATACGTTTTTAATATTCAGGTGGGTTTATGCCTTTCCTGAAATGATAAACCAAAAACCACTTCAAGCATTTTAATACATTTCATATACACTGACTCAAACAATTGCCCGTACACTAAACTATTGAAAATATAATTTAACGTAGTTCGGAAAATATATATCCAATGAAAATGAATTTTTAATTTTTAAAAAGTGCAACAGGCATATTACACAAATACAAACACATAAAGGTTAAAATAGAAATAAATTTTATTGAACTAACAAAATTAAAAAAATACTTCAGAAGCCAACCTCAAAAAATTATTCGTACAGAATAATATTTATACCTTAAAACTAATTAATGTGGTTTTAATAACGGGTGTGATATCTTTTAGCTTTAATAACCTCTTTTAAACGGTTCTTCATTGATAATAATAATTTACCAGTAATTTCTTGACCCATATTCAGCCATTCCTCGGTAATAACGTTTTTGACCATTTCCTTGCCAGTGATTGTAGGCTGACGGATTTTTTTTCTCCAAAACTCCCCATAGATGTTCTATGGGGTTAAGGTCTGGACCCTGAGGATGATCAGAAAGCAGTTCTCTTACGTTTTCACATAACCACCCACTTACAATTTTGGCCTTATGTAATTATCGTGAACGAGTCGAAAATCCCCTAGCATTCCTAATTTCATTGCACTAGCTCCCAAATTTTCTTTTAAAATATTCAAATAATGGTGTTTATCCATTGTAGTTTCAACAAAAACGAGTTTTCCGACACCTCCTGCTGAGATGGCACTCCAAACCATCACATTACCACCACCATGTTTTAAAGTTGGCTTTAGATTTTTCAACTTAAGCCCGCCGTCTGATCTGGAGTATGCCAAAAACGATGTTAATAAATCAGGAGACTTCTGGAATATTGTGATATTTACGGACGAAAGTAAGTTTAATATTTTTGGCTCAGTCGGCAGGAAAATACAGCTCTATACCGATCACCATTGACTGTAACGTTCTGGCCACCATCGTTTTTGAAAAAGTACGGACCAATGATTCCACCAGCCCATAAAGCGCACCAAACAGTCAGTTTTTCTGGATGTAACGGTGTTTCCACATACACTTGAGGATTACCTTCACTCCAAATGCGGCAGTTTTGTTTGTTGACGTAGCCATTCAACCAGAAGTGCGCTTCATCGCTAAACAAAATTCGCTTATGAAAATCGGGAACAACGGTAATCTCGTTTTGGCCCCATTCGACGAATCTACGCCTTACTTGATGATCGTTTGGCTTCAAATCTTGCACGAGTTGGATTTTGTAAGCACGCAAATCAAGATCCTTCCGCAAAATCTTCCATAAAGTGGATGGACACAGATCCAATTCCTGTGCTCGATGGCGGATGGACTCATTCGGGTCTTCCTCAATGCTACGCTCTATAGCAGCAATAGCTTCTTCTGTACGCACCGTACAGCGTCTCTGGGGATGCGAGTTATCAACAAGAGTAAACGCGGTGCGAAAACGTTCCATGGTTAATCGAATTAACTGCTCTGATGGACGATTTTGTCGACGATAAAATGGACGTAGTGCGCGATACGTTTTCCGCACAGATCCATTATTTTCGAAATAAAATTGCACTATTTGCAAGCGTTGTTCAGGCGTGAGTCTATTCATGATGATTAGCCAAACCAAACTCAGAATAAATCACTTGACTGCTGTTAAATCGGTCGCCATCTTGAAAAGTAATGTCAACTTAAAGTTCTATACCTCTATAAAAAAACACCCTTTATGTATATATACAGAGGCGAAAGAAATAATTAGAACACGCCAATTTTCACAAAATTATCTATTCTTGTAAGATCTCCACAAGAACCAATTGATTTTGTGCACTTTTTTTAATATCGTTTGAATCTTTTTGTGGTACAAATAATACGTCCATGTGTTACTAATATTGGGCTGCTCGGAAAGTAATTTCGTTTTTTCCCTAAAGAAGATTTAATTGTATTTGTTTACAGCCAACCTCACACTTAAGCAAGGCTTGTGTGTGAAAAATTCCATTTAATTCTACGCAGTAGTTTTTGGTTGGTGCCCTTTTAAATATGGAGAGCGATAAGCAGCATTTTCGACATATCTTACTGTTTTACTACAGAAAGGGTAAAAATACTGTATAAGCCTGAAAGAAATTGGCCGATGTGTATGGAGAAGGTGTGTTGACAGTACGCCAGTGCCAGAACTGGTTCGTTAAATTTCGATTCGGCAATTTAGATATCGAAGATGCACCACGTTCGGGAAGGAAATTTATAGAGACGCAAAAAAAGCATTAGTTGATGCGAACCGGCGAATAACAACACGTGAGAAAGCGGATTGAGATGAAATTTATCAAATTCAACAGTTTATGACCACTTGACTGATATTATACACAACTGTCGTTCATTTCCACAAAAAAAAAAAAGAAATTACTTTCCGAACAACCCAATAATTATTAATTTTAAATGGTTGCATATACATTGGTGTACATCAAGTTTAAAGAGAATCAAAAGCTTCAAAACTAGGAAAGACTTCGAAACTAAACTAATTTAAATAAATATTGGATTTCGAGCACATAGTACGTAAACGGGACGATAACTTCGAATGTCTATCGCATTAGATGTCCAGTGTAGGCAGTGTGTGGGCTTATGAAATGAGAGCCTATAGTTCAACCTCTATCTCAGACATCTCGAACAGATGAAATATGAAACAAATATTTCTTTGATAGACTTCCTCTCAGCAGTCTTCTAGCACAAAAGCTCTGAGAGTAAAATAAAAGTGCAATGGAAAGTTGGTCAAAAACCAGCCTTTAGACTTTAGTGACTTTAGACTGTAGGTACCACCACTTATGAATAAAATAAAAACACAGCATGGGTGGTGTAAAAAGCTAAGTCGTGATCATGCCTACAGGATTGTAATGACTAACTAAGCAATCCTCGTAGCCAGTAAAATTTAAATTACTCCTGTTCCTAATGAGATTTTAAAAAATAATGTAAAAAATGTTCATGACCTCATTCTTCGTTATACACACACACAATTGGCCATTGCAACACTTCAGTCAGGATTACGGACTAGCTTCTCACACCACTTACGTTGTGTGCGTTAATTTTATACATGAGTGGCGGGACTTACAGTTTAAAGCCGACTCCGAACGACAGATTTTTGAGAAAATTTTCATTGCAATTTTATTTACTCTCAGGGTTTTTGATAGAAATCTGCTGAGAGGAAGTCGCCGAAGAAGTACTTTACGTCTAATAAGCCAACACACTACCTACTAGACTACGGCGACTTAGTTATAGGCAAATAGATGGTGGATATAATCTGTAATTAATATTTAAATAAATTTCACAATATAAATTCACGGATATAAGCACTTTCAAAAATACTTCCAGGACAGTGCTTATAAGCGGGGAACTTTTATATCTAAATACCGCACCTGATAGCAATAGACCTGAGTCATTCCAGCTGATAGGTTGGTATTTGTCACATTGCTGTTAATGGCTTTGTATTCGATGGAATGTCGGCTGGGTGGAAAGGACTTTGATCATCTCCTACAGCTCGGTGTGGTGAACGGATTTCTAATTTGCTGGGCGAAGAAATTGCTGAAGTAGATGGATCCGCAGCAGATTTTTTAAACATAATCAAGGTTTCTATTGCAGCGTTAACGAGGCAGAGAATCAGGCAGATAACGGACCCGAGACTTGCAGCAGATCAGGTTAGTAGAAAAATTGCGAAAGACGAACATTTATAGATTTTTGGTTTTTCATCAGGAGTCAATTATCTTAGCTGGTTGTACCATCTGGATGGGGCAGAATGCATCAAGGAGCATGAAACTTTCCATGGCAATTAAATTTACTCTCGGAATTTTTGCCATAAATCTGCTGAGAGGAAGTCGTTGAAGAAATATTTTTCACTTTTCGTTCTGTCTGACCTGGAGTTTGAACCATGGCCTCACGTCTAAAAAAACAACACAACGAAACTACGGCGACAAACATTAATGCAGAATTCCATTAATTTTGTAAGAATTCGGATGTGAGTTGGATCACTGAAAGCTCAAAGAAATATTTTTCATTTTCCGTAATGTTTGACTTGGGGTTTGAAGCATGACCTCACATCTGATGAGGCAACACAACTAGACTACTACGACGACAAACATTACTCAGTGAATCACCAAAAGCTCAGTATACAAAATTTGTTGATGTGTTATTTAGGAATTCATTTTTGTTTTATCCAAACTGTATACAATAAATAGAAAAGTTTGCGACTGCCCTAAAGTAAGTTTAAAAATTAAACAACAAGACTTAGGAACGTGTTAGTGAAAAACGCTGCCTGTGTAAAAACGCTAGCAAGGGATAATAGATTTGAATGAAAAATTAATACGTTACCGTAGTTGTTAATTAAAAGTTTCCAAATAGAAAGTATTGAAATGAAGTAGTTTACGAAATCCAGGAAGCCAGTCTAAAAAAGTTTTGTTTTTGTAGTAGAAATTTTAATTAAAATTTTAATGTTTTTTGTGATGCAGTAGGAAATAATTCATTCATGAGTAATTTGATGTAAAAATGTTTTTAAATATTATACATTTTATTCTTTATTCCATTTAGATTTATCCCTAAAACGTATGAATACATTAGAATTAATGAAAAATACAAAAAAGTAGTTTGGATAATAAAAAGTCATGAAGCAATTTCAATATGAAAGACAGGATGTTTAAATAAAGGCAAGTTGTAATAATGGCCATTAGAGTTGGAAACAACAACACGACCTTATAAACGCCGTTTATTGAACGAATTTGAAGACATAACATAATTGGTCATTACAACACTTCAGTCAGAATTACGACCTAGCTCCTCACACCACTTATGTTGTGTGTCTTAATTCTATAGATGATTGGCGGAATCTACATTAAAGTCGACACCGAAAGATAAATAATTTTAAGAAAATTTTCATTTCAATTTCATTTACTCACAGAGTTTTTGCCAGAAATCTGCCGAGAGGAAGTTGTCGAACCAACCGAATTTGGACTTGGTCGTAACATCATCTCGATCACAGTGGCCATGCTTACAGGTCATTGTGTCATGGGAACACACGCAGAAAGAATACGGCTCCCATTTAACGACTTCTGCCGTTGGTGAAGATCCGCTGAGGAAGAGGAGACTGTTATAAACTTTCTTTGTCAATGCCCATCTCTTGCGAGGTGCAGATATAGGTTATTTGCCTCTCTATTTCTTGATCAGTTTGTGAATGGTTATTTCCAGGAGGAAATAATTACAGGAAAAGGATGTCGTACAAAGCTCTCAATATTTTGATCTGTCTTCAAATTTGTTGAAGTCGCCGTAGTCTAGTAGGTAGTATGTTGGCTTATTAGACGTAAAGCCGCAGTTCAAACCCCAGGCCATACATCTCCAACAAAACAAAATATGAGAAAATATTTCTACGACTTCGTCTCACAAGATTTTTAGCAAAAACTCTGAGAGTAAATAAAATTGATATGACAAGTTTCTGTAAAATCTGTTGTTCGGGGTCGACTTTAAACTGCAGGTCCCGCCACTCATGCATAATATTACATTTTTAACTTTCAAACAAAGTTTAAAATATGAGCTCGTAAATTGCATATAAAATAAAAATAAATTTATGTTTAGTTTTAATTAAAATTCTTTATTATTCGCACAATTATGTGTGCCACTGTTCACAACTTTATGTATACAGCAACAATTGCTTTGTTTGTTATTCCTCTGTTTGCACCATTTGCATAAACAATAACAATTACTAGACAATTGTTCGACTGACCTTTGTAACGGAGATATTCAAACCACGATTACTCTCTTCAAACACACCGCGTCTTCAAACAAGACTGACTGAACTGCTTTGCCTTGCGTTTTGTATGGCAAACTCTGACGAATGTTCCTGAATGCGAACGTTCATGACTTCGCCTTCTCAAAATCTCTATAAATGTAAACATCGTTGTTTATTATTCTAGTGTTGTTGGTGCATTTTTTGTTTACTTGTTTTACCATTACTTTATGCTGGTCTTTGTTGTTATGTTAAGCAGTACGATAACTTGTATACAGCTTTGTTTACTGCATTGTTTTGTTTTTGTGGCTTTTGTTTATAATTTTAATGTTAAGCGATGTAAAATCAAAACACCAGTATCTAGATTTTTCATTTTCGTTACAATATAATAGCGAATAATAAAAGCGAAATAAACTCTCTAGAGAATGTATCACGTGTATCGATGTGAATACTCAGTAGTTTTTTATTTATTAATTTTTAGTCTTTCAATTTCAAATCGTTTCTCAGTATACTTAAGATAGTTCAGCGTATAAATATGCTACATTTTAATTATTTTCTTAATATTACCTATAAGCGTATGAGTAATATTTAATTTTAAATATAAAATATTCTTCATTCGTTACAATATACTAGACGTGTGCACAAGACATTTTGCTAGCTTACCTTTCACTAAATGCAATACTGAATTGTTTTCTTTTTTGTTGGTCTTGATTATACGAGTACACTGAAATGTGTATTTCTCTTTTATTCAAAGTACGCAACAGTACTTATTTATCTGTGAAGTAATGGAAATATGTTTTGTGTTGTAAGAGCATATTTCACTACTGAAACTAAATTTTCAGTATTGTCAAATGAATTTCAGTAGTGTCAACGTTGAAAAATATGCGTACATAAGTGTTTCTATACAATATTTGCTTTTGCCATAAACTCTTTCAACAACAATCTCTCTTCAAATTGCTATGTTAATATTCGTTGATATTCGTGTCCTACGTGTGTAAAACGCCGAAGATGTTCGGCCCCCAGGGCTATTGGTGCCGACGTCTGCTATTGAATAAATACTCTCTCTTTATTATGAAAAAAGAAAAAAACATTTTTTTCTTTCCCATTTACTGCAAAAAGAAATGAACGTTGCGACACTATGAAGTGTACAATATTTTTGCTGTACTCTTCACACAACTCTCTTTTGTATTATTGTACAATGGTTTATGAGTGCAGTTGTTTTTTTGTTCTCTATCTATGCTTCACCTTTATTTATATTTGCATCTGCAGTAAATATTCGCTCATGAGAAAAATACAATAAATGACTTGTGCACACGTTTACAATCTACTGTTAAAATTTTCTTACGAATTCTAAAAAAAGATTACGATGTGCTTCATAGGTGTCGCCGTAGACTAGTAGCTAGTGTGTTGGCTTATTAGACGTAAAGCTCGGGTTCGTATCCCAGGTCAGACATCAAAACGAAATATGGAAAAAAATATAACTGCCATGAAAAAGTTTCTCAAAAATCTGTCGTTCGGAGTTGATTTTAAACACTAGTTAGTGGATAAAATTAACAAGTACAACGTAGAGTAAGCGAGAAATGAGGTTGTAATCGGGACTAAAGTGCTGCAAGGACTAATTAAGTAATTAGTCTCTAAGGGAATATTGTGCTGTTTCTGTAAAACAAATGGTTTCAGATAAAGGTCTATTTGTACAAAAAATAAACCATGAAGGCTGGCGTAGCATATTTCTGCCAATAAAGCCTAAGCTTATGCACACATTCGGAGAAATGTAATCCATTGACATCAAGAAATCCATACAAGTAATATGTTTTCATGTATAAACCGAATATTCAACACGTCAATCGCTTCTCCGTCTAAGTTATGTAGATGTTTGGGAGTGCCAATACAAGTTTTATATTCTGACCAGAAGTATAACTAAATAACAAATATTTCACAATATTTGCATCACTTGTTAACTTGTTAACTCCATGTCTATCAAATCTTGGATACTTCAATACTATTTGCTGTTTATGAGGCATCAAATATTGTTGCCATCTTGTCATATCCATTCATCTCATCAGTTTATTAAAATTCCTTTTTCCAGTAATTGAAATCATAAACTCCTACGCACGCAATGACTTTTTTCTTTCATGAACATTTGGGGAAAAAGGAAAAAACAAAACCCTTTAAAAGTAGATAAGAAGACACTGAATCATTTTTAATTAAATACAAGTAGCAATAAGTACTTTTTTACTAAATCAAACACATGCACACTGAAGTTTTTGCTTTTATTATTGCTAAATTCAAGCGTTCTTTTGTTATTCAGAAGAGCCACTTCTAAATCTTGATTTTTCTTTATTTTTTTATTTATTATACTATTATAATATTAATATTATATAATATTATAATATTATTGTTACGAAAATGAAAAAATCTAGTGTTTTGCTTTTACATCGTTTAGCATTATAATTATAAACAAAAGCTACAAAAACAAAACAATGAACTTGTTTAGAAATTATCATAATGTATAGTATAACAACAAACAACGGCATAAGAAAATGGTAAACATGTACACAAAAGTATACCAACAAATGCCAGCATAAAAAATGTTAAACAAGTAAACAAAAATACAACAACAAACATTACAAGAATAAATGTAAACAAAAATACACAAACAGCAATAATGAAACAACGATGTTTACATTTATAGAGATCTCGATAAAGAGAAGCCACGATCATCCGCCTTCATGAACATTCATCAGACTGTTTACTTTGTCTTATAAAAGGCAGGACAAAGCAGGCAACGGAGTTAGTAAAAGTTCAGTCAGTCTTGTGTAAAGACGCGTTGTGTCTGAAGAGAGTAATCGTGGTTTGAAGATCACCGTTATAAGGTTCAGTCGAACAATTGTCTAGTAATTGTTATTGTTTATACAAATGGTGTAAACAGAGGAATAACAAACAAAGCAACTGTTGTTGTATACATAAAGTTGTGAACAGTGGCACACAGAATCGTGCGAATAATAAAGAATTTTTATTACATCTAAACACAGATTTATTTTATTTGCAATCTACGAGCTCATATATTAAACGTTTTTAAAAGGTAAAAACGTAAAAATACATACACATAGCCAAAGAAGTATACATACAGATAACAAATTTCAGAAATTTTTTAACTAATCCGTTTTCATCTAAAATCTTTGTAATTGTCTGACAACTTTTCTCGATTTTAAGACGGTCTTGGTTAAATAATTTCTGAAATTTGTTAACCAATCCGTTTTTTTGAAAATATTTGTAATTGTCTGACATCTTTCTTCGATTTTAAGACGGTCTTTTGCTTTGGTTCAGAAACTTGTGAAATTTGTGGGCCTGTGCAGGACCACAATTCAGTTCAATTTCAGAAATTTTTTAACCAATGCAAAAGATCGTCTTAACATCAAGGAAACTATAAAGATTTTCAACGAAAACGAATTAGTTAAAAAATTTCGGTAATTTTTTAACCGTACGTATAATTTAGTAACTGTGTGTAAATAGAAAACATCACAGCTAATATATATTTGAGATGCTATTTTTAGTTTATAAAAAAACATCAACACTTATAACGCGTCAAGCTGGTGCTTAAGCAATACATTTAAAAAGCAATAAAAATACTATTGGCAATCTGAAGTAAAATTGCTCTAAAATTTTTATTCCAATCAATACAGGCGCAACCTTTAAATAAATGTGATGACAAATTTCACTGGTAATGTATGCATGCGTGTAATCTAATAATTTTGATTTTATCCGAAAACACGTGTCAAATAGACAAAATTTGCCAGACAATAAAATTTTGTTATTAGAAAATCAAATAAACAGGAAATAATCAATAAAAAAATAATAACAAGTAAATAAATTATGTTCGAAATAAGCATAACATTGCGTTTCCAGCATAACAAATTTTTCAAAACGTGCTTCCCAAATTCATGGAGATTCCTGGTAATTACATTTGATTATATGTGTACATTGTTTTGTTTCTAAAAAAATTGTAAACAATATTTTTTTCTTAACTGTAAAATTTAATTCATAGTTTATTACACACTGATAGCCTTAACTTTAAAGTCATTATTTAAATAATATTTATGAGAGCGGGAAGAAAGAAAGAATAAAAGAGTTAAAACAGTGAAATCGACGTAGTAAGCACTAACAACTTTTCGTTAGATCTTAACAACAGAGATTTTCGAACCACGATTATTCTCTTCATACGCAATGCGTCTTCACACTAGACTGACTGAATTTTTACTGATGATGTTGCCTGCTTTGCCTTGCCATGTATATAGCAGGGTAAACAGTCTGATGAATTCTCTTGAAGGAGAATGACTTTGCCTTCGCGAGATCTCTATGAATGTCAACATGTTGTTTACGTTATTGTTGTTTGTGTATTTTATTTACGTTTGTGCTTGCAGTGTTGTTGTGGCCTGTTTGTTTACTTGTTTATCCCTTTGTTTATACTGATGTTGTTGCTATATTTTTTGTTTATTTATTGATCATGTAACCAAGTCCATGGTTTTTGTTTTTGTAGGTTTTATTTATCATTTTAGGATTAAACAATGTAACATCATTTCCATTTTCGTAACAATATACGAATATATTCTATGTTGCACTGGATAAAAATTCTTTCTTCATACCTAGATTTCTCAAAATTATAATAAATGTGCACTGAAATGGGAAAAAACACTTCTGAAATTGTAAATACTAGTCGTAGACACCTAAAAATTGTCCAATAATACTGTCCTATCAAACAACTGCGGCCAGAAGAAAGCCTCGACCCAGAAGCACTACTACGAAGAGGAACTCCTTCATAATGTTTTCAGAAATGCAGAAATTCGTTATGGAGGAACACAACATATTAATTTTAACCAAAAATAATACCGCAGATAGTCTAATAAGTACTCATGCGGAAAAGAATCTCTTTATAAAGTTGTTGTTATGGAGGAAATGGAGGAACAGACTGTAAGGCAAGACAAAGCAGGCGACGGAGTTAGTAAAAGTTCAGTCAGTCTGTGACGCAGTGTGGTTGAAGAGAGTAATCGTGGTTTGAAAATCTCCGTTACAAAGATCAGTCGAACAATTGTCTAGACATTGTTATTGTTTATGCAAATGGTGTAAATAGAGAAATAACAAACAAAGCAACTGTTGTTGTATACATAAAGTTGTGAACAGTGGCACACAGAATTGTGCGAATAACAAAGAATTTTAATGAAAACTAAACACAGATTTATTTTTTGTTTTTTTTTTTTGCAATCTACGAGCTCATATTTTAAACGTTTTAAAAGGTAAAAACATAACAATATACAACACAAATTTTTGATGGATGAGTGTGGCAACCACTATTTTAAAATTAGTTTAAAAACTTTTTCGACATTTGATAATGTTCAAAAACATTTAAGGCTTATTCAAAACTATTTAAATTTCTAAATTAGAACTTTCGCCATTCCTTATAGTATAAAATTCTAGGTGTTTTAGTAAAGAACTTGGTAACAATTTTTGTATAAAATATCTGTTGTTTAAGAAATAGGAATACATTTTTGTCGCCTAGTGTAATTAAAAATAAAATTTTACTGTCTCCATCACGTTCTATTTTGTAAATAATGTATCATTATTAAAACGTGTCGTTTATTTTAATTTAAATTTTAATTATTTTTCATTATCAATATTAATAATTTTTAATTTGTACATAATAAATTATATAAATATTGTGCCGCTTAAAATACACAATACATATGTATGTTAATTATTGGGACATAAATTAATTGTAATACAATAATAAAATATGAAATAAATTTTCATTATTTAACAGTGTTTTGCCGCCATAACCTGTATTGAATGGAATTAAAAATAACGAACTGTGAAAACTTTTTTTAAAATTATGAATAAAAATACAGATTTATAAAAATCTTCTTACTGATTTAATCAGCTCCCGGTCTTTTCTTTAGTTGGGTTGAAGTATAGTTTTCCGTTCTTTTTTTGAACTTTAAAGTGGGGCTGTGGATTCGGTGCATGCATGTTGCATGTTGTTACGATGACTTCTCAATCATATGCAAACATTTTAAACATTTACGCGCCGCTCAGTATTGTTGACGGAGTTATACGGGGCGTTGCGAGCCCCATTGGTCTTCGACACCTCACGAATGATTTCTATAGAAGCTGTAGAAATTAGGAGGAGGGAGAGACTGGCTTTATGCCTAAGTAAAAAGAGCCATCTGGATAAATTATCATGCATTGATATTGACAGTCTGAGCTGCAGTCATCGGAAGCTCTGAATGGCTTCTGAACTACGAGAAAAATTTTAAACTGTGGCATAACAATGGGCCCCATGTGGCCTAAGTGTATCCATACATCTACATACTACATCTGTTATTTCGAATCTGGCATTCTATTCAGTATATTATCTCCACTGAATTTTATGAATCGATTTACGCTTGAGCAACGTTGGGATTTATTAGGCCAACGAGAAACTGCACGCTGATGTCGATTTTACCAAAAAAGTCATCTTTTCGAATGAAACTTATTTTCATCTTGGTGGATACATTAATAAGAAAAATTGCCGTATTTGGGGCTTAGAAGACTTGGTTTTACAGAAGCCAATGCACGAGTAGTGTTTTGTGCTGCTTGTGGGGCGGAAGCATCACTATGGAGACACCTGTCGCACCAAGGTAACCGATTTTTTGTACCCGCTCTTCAAGGTTTGATGTGAACGATATTTGGTTTTAACAAGCCACACTTATCATGGCACAATCAATTTATTCCAGCAAACGTTCGATGGCGGTTTAATTAGTCGAAATGGTGATGTCAATTAGTCGCAAAGAAGGTGCAAATTGATAACGTTGGACTATTTTCTGTAGGGCGCCGTTAAAGAAAAGTGCTATGCGGACAAGCCAGAGACAATTGAGCATTTGAAGGCTAACATTCCTGATGCCGTTGCCGAGATACAGTAGAAAAAGTGCGCGAAAATTGGTTCGATCGAATGAGGTACTGTGAGGCCAGCCGTGGCAGTCATATGAATGAGATAACATTCGGTTTTTAACCGGAAAAATTGTAGTTCACAACAAAAAAAAAAATTTTTTAATATAAAATTTAAATTTCCCACAGCATACATACACTGTCGGACGCAATAAAGTGCGGTTTGAAATATTTTCTGTTTTTTGATTAAAGCATATGTTTATTGCTTTCAAATGTTTATAAATCATAGTTTCATTTTTAATTCGGTTAATATTTTACCTAAAAAGTATCTTAACATTGAATTCTTTCTTTATATTTTCTATTTATAATAGAAACGATATGGCACATAAGGAATTTCAAGTGACAAAATAAAGTAACACTTCACTAGAAAATATTATAAATAATTAAATAACTTCAACATTTTTTTATTTATGACTTCTCTTAATCTTTTCGTCACACTTAGCGCAAGGTTCTTCAAAGTACTTGTAGGAATTGCCCTCCATGCACTTTGCAGTTTTTCTCAAAATGTTTGAATATTTGTTCTATACTCCATAGGGATTTTGTCATCTGAGGTAGCCCAAAGATGCTCTATGGGGTTTAAATCTGGGCTTTGAGCAGGCCATTCGAATTTTTCAACATTATTTTCTTCAAAATATGTTTTAGCGACCTTACTCGTGTGCTTGGGTTCGTTGTCTTGTCGAAAGATAAACTCCCCCAAGCCCATTTCCTCCTAACTGCTGTAAATATTTTCTGCCAAAATATTTACATAGTGCTCTCCAGTCATTTTGGAATCAATTTCAATGCATCTACCTACTCCTGAAGAGGAAAAACATCCGCACACCATGAGTCTGCCTCCACCATGTTTTCTAGTATGCATAAGGGTTTTCGATTTAAGCCTTTGTGTTGGTTCACAGCACACTCTTTTCCGAGTTTTGCAATTTTTAAGTTCATATTTTGACTCGTCTGTTCAAATAATTTTGTTCCAAAATGATTCAAGCATATTCATGTAAATATTTATTTATGTATATATTTAAGGTGGAGGCAGCCTCATGGTGTGGGGTGTTTTTCCTTTAATCAAAAAACAAAAAATATTTCAAACCGCACTTTATTTTGTCCGACAGTGTACATACATTTTCACTACATACGGTTTACCATGTTCTCAATTATTCCATAAAAAAGTGATAAAAATATTTTAGTGTGCTTACGTACTCATTGAAAATATTGGACTATATGCGGAGTGGGTTTACCATAGACGTCAAGACCTTGAAATTTACTTTCTTTCTGTCGTCTCTTTTTCACATTTTTATTTTTTTGCACTTATTGCAGATGAACCGTTGTATTATTTATGAGTCCTTCAAAAGATGACATTTAATCAACTCAACCGTAATATTTTTCATTCCTATTTTCCTGTTTTTGGTTTGATTTCAAGATTTTTATACTAAAAAAGAAAGAATACAAAATAGAACTGTGAAAAGAAAGCATTCAGAAATATTTATGGTCAGCAGTTTCTTTTTTTTTTTGGTGGCTGATAAGAAAAAAATCTTTTTTATTTCGTTTTGTTTTTTACACCTTAAAGTGGTAAAAATATTTTTGTGATAAAAATTAACATGGAAATATTATGGAAGGGGGTTAGGTTATGTCATTAAGACATTTTTTATTTCTTAGGTAGTAAGAATTGTACATTTATTTCATTCTCAGTAATAAATTATAACAATTGATTTCACCCTTCTTTAGATGGTTTTTCGAAACAGTCAGACAACCTTCTTTTTGAATTCCCCCTAGCATTTGTGAATTTTATTTATTCATTTATTTTTAATTTTTTTTTGTGTTGCTTTTTACAAATTTATTGCTATTACAGTCACTGTATTGTTGGCATTGTTGGCAAAAAACAATTTTTTATAAAAATAAAGAAGAGGAATCAGTAGTATGAATAAAAGACAATATTTACGAAAGAATAAATCAAAAAATAAAAGTAACAAGATAAACAGATTGTAACGAATTTGTGTAATTGATTAGAAAAATTAACCGGAAACAGATGAATGAAAATGAGTGAAAGTACGGAGATAGAAAGTGGGATTGCAAAAATAAAGCAACATACATACGTACATAATTGGCCATTACAACCCTTCAGTCAGGATTATGGCCTAGCTTCTCAACACCACTCATGTTGTGTGTGTTAATTTTTAGCAGAGATCAGCAATGAATCGCTTTTTCGCTACTCATAAGTACTCATGAAATTTTGAGTATAAGTGAGTCAACAATATTGAAATTTAACCACTCTGATTCATTCGTACTCAGTACAACATTGATTTATAAATACAAGTTGCAATGAGTATGAGTACAACGTTGACATCAAACTCATAACATTCGAACTATGTTTGATTCATACGCCTACTCCTTCAGATTCATAACTTTAGAAAAAATACTCATAATACTTATAAATGATTCGAGTGATTCGAATCATTCCCCAAAATTTACAGTCTTAGTTGTTGTTGCATTTACAAAGAAAGAAGAAAGGCACATAAACAAAAAAGAAAAAGACAGCAAGTAGAGCAAACACACAACCTTCTTGTGAGTATTGTAGTGTTCGTACGCGAATCATACTTATTTTGTGATTCGTGTATACGATGAGTAATGGAGGTTCGAAATTAATAACATCATGCGTATTGTTAAGTATGAGTACCATGAGTACTTCAAACTTTGAATATGAGTAGTATGAGTATGACATTAAAATAAGTATGAATGCGTATAAGTATCAGAAATTATAAGTATGATTCGAATCTACTCATCGTTTTGAATAATCGTTGCTGACCTCTGATTATTATGCCTGAGTGTCAGGACCTACAGTTTAAAGTCGACTCCGTACGACAGATTTTTGCGAAACTTTTTCATGGCAATTTTTTTTACTCTCAGGTCCATTACTACAACTTGTCGTTAAATAAAGGGAGGAATTTAACGGGCAGATCAATTGTTTTTCATTATTATACGTGAATAATATGGTAGAAGTGAGCGTTAACTTTTAAAGTTAAGTTTGTGTTTGAACTTGCCATATTATATATTATTTTCAATATGGAAACTGAAAATATAAACAAAATGAGCATATGCAACAAAAAACGAATCCCGTCGTTGTCACTGCGTTATAAAAAAAACTTGTTGAATTGCTAACTTGGCTGAGTCTCGTTAAAAACTGATATATTCACCTTTATTTTAATTTTTTTGTTGGTTCTTATTGGCCTGCTGGCAATAAGCTTCCTGGTGATTTCTAATGATATTTCATACCAAGTTTTTTGAACAAAATTCCATAACTGATTATTTTTAAAAACCTCTTTTCGAATTCTTTGTTGGAACTCTCTCCAAAGATATTCGATTGGATTTAGGTCCGCAGATTGACTTGGCCAACCAAGAAGGGCAACATTATTATTTTGGAACCAATCCTTTAATAAGTTAGAAGTATGCTTCGTTAGTGCTGAAATGTCAATCTAAGAAGCATACTTGCCTCAGCATAGGGGAACATATCCAAGATATTTTTGTAGTGCAAACTGGTCATACAAAAAAACTTGTTTAATTGAGCAGTGTTATGGAGATTGCTCCAGCACTGCCATATTTTTGAAAAAGTTAACTTTATTTTATCATTAGGTTGTAATAACGAAAAGAATATAAAGGTGACTTTAAAGTTCACTTTAGCTAAAGTTACCTTTAACTAAACCCCACTTTAACGGAAGTTGTAATACTGGCCCTAAGTTATTCAGTTAATTGAGTAGAGCTCAAAAATACTTTTTCTTGAACCCTACAAATTTGATTTATTTGACAATGTTTCAACAAAATATTGATTACTCTCATATTTGTGAACCGATTCTCAAAAATTAATGTGTTTTGTTTAAAACGGTGTACATAAACATATGGTTAAAATGTATATGTTTTGAGTTTTGATCGGCTAAACCTGATAAATATATTTTTTTTTTGTTCTTGCAAATTAAACCATTCTTAATTGCAAAAATTTAATTAAAAACTATAAAATATGTTGTGATATTTTTTAAGTGCGTTCTCTTGTGGACAGATTGACGCTTACCTTGATACAATCGAACAATAATTTCCGTAGTTATTATTTAAAAAGTACAACAGTCATGTCATATATTTTATATAAGATTATTCATCAAATCTTGAGTGCTCATCGGAAAATATGCTCTTTCCACTATTTGCGAAAAACACAAAGAGAATTTGCATGCTCACTTAATTTTAACGCTACAAAAAAATGTCTTTCGTATTATGACTAATTTAATAATAGTGTAGGTTATAATATAATGTTATGAAAATGGAAATGGTGTTTTAGTTTTACATCGTTTAACATTAAAATTACAAACAAAAACTACAAAAACAAAAACAATGAACTTGTTTACATGATAAAAAAATAAACAAAAATGCAACAGCCAACACTGCAAGAATAAATGTAAACAAAAATACACAAACAACAATAATGAAAGAACGATGTTTACATTTATAGAGATTTCGAGAAGGCGAAGCAACGAACATTTGACTTCAAGACCATTATAATTATTATTATTTTATTTGCAATCTACGAACTCATATTTTAAACGTTTTGTAAGGTAAAAACGTAACAATAATATCGTTTCATTTTCTTTTGTGAAGCTGTAAGAACTTGACCACATTTTAAGGAACATTTTTCTTTTTCTATTAAATAGAAGGAAACGAAGAGACGTGTTGAATAGCTCTCTTGCAACCAGCCGACCATAAAGATTCATGTGCTTTTTCCAACAACGCGGAAAAATAAAACACCACATTGAGTTGAGTAGAGTAGAGTAGACTTAAAACATATTATAAATGAATGTACAGTAAAGCTTAATACATTTGTGACATTTAGAACAATTTATTATTTATTAAAGAAAAATGCTTTAAGCACGTCCATACATATGAAATAAATATATCCGGAAAATTTTCACTCTTAAATATTTATTAAAAATTTTTTATAAAAAAGGTAAATATGTAATGTTTATTTCCTTTTCTTTCCCTGCTGTCAAAATTGAAATTGAATTGAAGTTGTTGTTCCCTCTAAGCCTCCCTTTTATCCTCTCAATTTCGTTTTGCTATACATATAAATGAATTAATGGTGTTCAAAATGTTTAAACCAAAGCACATTGCTTAGGTCAGGTTAGTGGGAAGATTGCATTTTACAGCAAATTATCTAGGTAGTCCATTGTGTTATCCAGTGTGAGGTAAGCTCCCTTTTCATGATATCTGAGCTGTGGATTTTAACTATCCCGAACTCCGGAGGAAATTAGTCAGTTCCCTTGTAGCACGTTCGCCGCCATGCCCAAATCTTCAAACGTTCTGTCACACAAAAAGATGTTGGTGATGATCTTCGCAGCTTCTGCAGTAGTCCTGGTGTGGCAAACCGAACTTGTCAGCAAAACTGCCAATAGTGCATTGTCTGGTTAGAGTTCCTGTTGCAGTGCGTACCGTTCTCTTGTCTAAATTAAGTAGTCCTCTGGTTTTTCTGCTAACCACTACTGGATATATCAGTTTGTAATTCGGCAATGAGGTATGGCTTGTAGAATTCCATGTTACTTTTTTAAGAGTAACATAAGAGATTCAAATGGAAGAAATACCAGAAAAATTTTTTGTGGAATCTAATAAGAACTTTCGGCGACTGCCTGACAGCAGATATTTTGGCAAAAACTCTTGAGAATAAATAAAATTGCCATAAAAAAAATTTCTTAAAAATCTGTCGTTCGGAGTCGACTTTAAATTGTAGGTCTCGCCACTCACGTTTAAAATTAAAACGCACAACATAAGTGGTATGAGAAGGTATACATATGTGCAAGTATTTTTATTAAAAAATTGACAAACTTAATGCGTATTATAACGTGCAGCTTATTAAACAATAAGTGGGCAACCTGGCATTTACATATTCATAATCTATCAATTTGTATTGTATTTCTTATTCCAAAGAAGGGACTGTAATTGTTCACAATGTTCACAAAGCAATTCATTTGTATGTATATATGATATGTGTATTAGCTTTATCTCTGGAGTTAAATTGTTGGACACGTGTGTATGCATATTTATTTATAATAATCGAAAGTTTGTGTTAAAGCCTTCCGAAGAATTTGCATAATTTCTTTCACAATTTTTATTCACTCCTCCTTTTGCTCTTTTCACAAAAATTTTTTTTAAATCCAACGTGGATACAAAGACAAGTTACCATTCCTTTTAAAGAAATTCTAACGTTATATAAATTTGTTACATGCCTTTCAACAAAGGCTTCCAAACTTTGATAGTTAAAGTTACATCTGCATAATTCGTTGTCATTTATTCAGTCAGTTTCGTCAACTCACTATGGCCGGATATAGAATTCAACGAAATGTATGTTTAACCCTTTCATTGAAAAATCTTCAGCTATGAGGAGGAATGTTTATGCGTGCAATGTAAATTTTCTAATTTTGACGACACTAATCCATATGCGTTACAATATCAAAAACTTTTATTAAAATGGGTAGACTTTTAATAAAGCCACTGTTTGATGGGAATTTCTTAGAAAACGAGCACTATAAATCCATATTTACCAACTTTTTTTGGCAGAATTGGATGACCTGGACATAGACGATACGTAAGCGCTACGTGTCTCACACCTCAAGTTATATTGAATATTCTGGTCATAAAGAAAATTGTCTCACACTAACCTTTCTTTCCTTTTTCCTATGAACTATTTTTCTTATATTCCAATACAATGCACTGCTTGAATAGGGATCATCTCCTGACTGTTGGTCTTAAAAGAAACAAAAGAAAAAATAAACCTTTAAGCACAGCATTCTTTACGCCAACATAACCCATGTCATCGGCCAAATTCAATCTGATTTATGAGCCATAGTCAAGGAAAATGCAATGTTTGTGGTTAGGTTCCCACAAGGAACTAGTTATGGATATTTGGGCGATGTTATGTTAAGCACACAATGGCGTAAATAGGTCCTTCAAATGAATACAAAATTTCGATGACAACTTTGTTTTATTTAAATTTAAATCTAGAGAGCGCTTTCTAAAGTATAAATAAAATGTGTAGAACGCAAAATATAGCATTTGATTTTAAATGCATCGAAGTATACGAGGTGGTCTTATATTAGGCGATTTGGTGATATAGATTTGGTTGAGTGTTTTCGTAAATATATTGTTACGAAAGTAGAAATGTTGTTTTGCTTTCACATCGTTTAAATTGTAAACAAAAGCTACAAAAAAATAAACAATAAACTTTTTTACATGATAAACAAGTAAACAAAAATATACCAACAAAAACTAGTATAAAAAAGAGGGATAAACAAGTAAACAAAAATACAACAACAACACTTCAAGAGCAAACGAAGTCATTCGCCTTCAACAGCATTCATTAGACATTTACTCTGCGATATAAAAGGCAAGACAAAGAAGCCAACGGAGTTAGTAAAAATTCTTGTGTGAAGCCGCAGTGTTTGAAGAAAGTATGAAGTCGCCGTAGTCTAGTAGGTAGTGTGTTGGCTTATTAGACGTAAAGCCAGGCTTCAAACTCCAGGCCAGATATCAAACAAAATCCAAAAAGTATTTCTTCGGCGACTTCCTCTCAGCAGATTTGTGGTAAAAATTCTGAGAGTAAATAAAATAGCCATGAAAAGTTTCTCAAAAATCTGTCGTTCGGAGTCGACTTTAAACTGTAGGTCCCGCCGTATAAAATTAACACACATCATAAGTGGTCGTAATCCTGACTGAAGGGTTGTAATGTCAAATTATGTGTGTTATGTATGTATGTAAACGTGGTTTGAATTTCTCCGTTATAAAGATCTATCGAACAAATTGACTAGTAGTTGTTTTTGTTTACGCAAAAGAGTGCAAAGAGGATTAAAAACCAAACAATTGTTGTTGTTTACATCATGTTGTGAATAGTGGCACAAAGAATTGTGCGAATAATAAATTTTTTTAATTAAAACTGAACACAAATTTATTTTTATTTCCAATCTCACATTTCAAACATTTTTAAAAGGCAAAAACGTATCAACATTAAATATGGAGCCACACTGATATGGAAAACACATTTACACTGCTATAATTAGCGTACGGCTTGCATTCATCTAATCAAACCCATGAGACTGATATATTCTGCTTATCAATATAAGGCTCCATTCTTAAATCGTCGTTACTAGTAAATTTGTTGTATTTCATCCGCAATATTGTTCCTCCTTGGTGAATCTGGTTTCCTCATTTCTTGACGCTTAACGCTTTGTTATGATTTTTCAATTGCATTTTGATTTAAAAGATTTTCGATTTCGAGGTGATGTCTTTTGATTTTTTCTCTTTTTGAGTCAATCTTGGTGTACGTGTTGAAATCAATCAAACTGTTGATTGGTATTCAAGAGACCTAAAAATATTTGAAGGCGATATTTAAATAATGACAAGAAAAATTGCAATTAGTTTGACTCTTATAACATTGCGACAACTGAAGTGTATTCTTTCCTTTCTTCCTAGAAAGTCAAAATAACTCTTTTAATGTATAATAACTCTTTTTTATAATAACTCTTTTCATGTATGTACATATGTATGTATGTAATAATGTGAAAATGGTTGTCCTACAGTTAGACCATAAATTGTTTTCAAATGATTTTTTGAAATTTTTTTTATGAATTACTGTGTGTTATTAAAGAATTTTTTCTTTTGTCTCCTTTTTCCTTTTATTAAATTGTAGTCACGTACTTCAGTGGTTACAGCGTGACTTCCACACAACCAAAAGTAGAATTTCAGAATTAAATAATATACTTTAGGATATGAAGAGAATAAGAAGAAGTATCGTCAGACTTTATTGTGGCATCTTTCATGTTATGTTCACAAATGAAGTCGTTACTGCATTTGTAACGCGATTAAAAGCGTAAATGAGACCAAGTTATTAACAGTTCCTGTGGCTGAGATCTAAAAGTATAAAAGAGAAAGAAAATTAAATGTGAATACAAATTTCATTGCGTATGATGACTTTTCGATTTACAATGAGTTTTTTAAGCAAAAGAGATCATTAAAACGTGAATCTAAATAATTGTAAAAATGAAAACCAAATTAAAATTCTTTTTTGGTCCCTTAGCTGAATTTGACTGATGGCATGTACTATATTGGCTTTGAGAATCGCTGTGCCTTGTACCTTATATCCACACACCTGGTACTTAAAAACTGCATAAGAAAAAGTTTACCTTTAAATCATTCGTGAAGAATATCCAATGCGGCATTAGTTGTAAAACACCAAATGTCTTTGGTGTCCAAATTATCCAAATTAGGCCAAAATAAATTAGTAATCATCGCCCTATAGTGATGCTCTGGCCAACATTGTTTTCAAAGAAATATGGACCCACACTAAGCAGTGATTATTGCAGGATATATTAGACGCTCTTGAAGCTCTGGTGGATTAATATCATCCCGAACTCTACAAGGGCTTCATCTCTGAAGATGATTTTTTTTAGATGTTTTAGAGCCCATATAGCGAACACACGTTGTTGTCTATGATTGTCCATAGTGATCTAGCCTTACAGACTGAATACATAATGACAACTAATTTGAAAAATGAAGTTTCAACACTATGGTCAGTATCAACTGTCAAAGTTCGGAAGCCTATATTGGAAACCCAATATAAAGCTATTCAAGTACTTCCCAAAATACTTTTTTACCTCAGTTTTACTTTTTACAAAATTTAAAATCGAGTATTAACAAAAATAGTACCTTTAAGGATAATGACTCCAAATAAGAAATGGTTCAAAGATAGCAATAATAACACTGTTTTCTGCGGCATTGAAATTTACGCCATCTTGATTTTTGCTTCAATACATTTACAATACTGTTACATTTCAAGAATTTCAATACGAAATTCGTTTACCTTCAGTTCCAAGGCGGTTGAATTTTGTCACGACCAAAAATTCGGCGAGTTATGGTTTGCGGTATACCCAGTCGTTGTCAGCGACGCAAAATCAGCTTCCTCGGAATCTCTTACACACTCTCTCGGTCAGCGCCGATGTTTTCTGCAGATCTTGCACTTCATTGTTTACTGAACCAGTGGAATCGAATTTATAAACCACATTGCGAATATTTCTCTCGGTAAGACGATTATGTCGATCGTTAAACGGATGAAGCATGTGGTAAGTTTGCAGAACAGAACACCCAAAACAATTTTTGAATGCAGGTTATGTTAGGTTTGGTGGTGGACCCCTTCAGCGGAAGAGGTCCCATTTAGGCATTTATGCCCATTGTGATACCACATATCATTTTCTCCGGGGGTATACCATTCCCTAGAGAAAACCATACCGATTCCAAAATAATTCTTGCTATTGCAGCAAACTTTATATTAGAGAGCTCGGCCTACGATGTCAAAAAATAAGAAGTCTGAAACCTCCGTCTCTTTATGAGAATAGCTTGGCACTGGTAAATGAGGTGAAAGATAGTCTCTTTCTCCTCTCACAGCTCCTGCAGAAATCATTAGTCGAAATGCCGACTCTTTCGGCATGCCTACCAAAAGAATTGCCATTATGGACAGAAGTGAGTCGGTCCGTTCCTTGTCCATATGTTTCCAACAGAGTCTGACACATACCTTCATGCTGCCAACGAGGTTGTCATAATGGGAATACCTATGCCATGTCGGAGATTGTCAGCTCCGTAGCTCCTTTGCCAGCAATTTCTCACGATATCTTTGTGTCCCGAAAGGTATATATGAGTTAGCTTTGAATGATCCAAAATTTCTCTGAGAAATCCTCGGCATTGATGGACAAGAACGGATGTTGTTGTTGTTAGGGACTTAATTGAAGTCTGGCTATCCGAGTAATTTAAAGAAAATGCCACCACCCAGCAAGCATTGCGCCGCCTTCAATATCACAATGATCTCTGCTTGGAATAAACTGAAGTGGTTAGACAGCCTAGAACAAACTGAATAAATGACTATTAATTTGTTAGATATGGTTTCAACTAGATAACCGGACCTCCCCGCTGGAAAAACCAATATTAAGATGGTTTATCATTTTCTGGTATTTCTTTCAAATAATTTTTGATATCTGGACAAGTTTTTAGCTGAACCGAAAAAAATAGATACATAAGTACACTAGTAACACAACCGACCAAAGAAATAAAATTTTCCTAAACTTGCTATAATAAATCATTTGTGTTGCATTTAAATTTTCTACGTTACAAACTCTCATTCATTGTATTACATGATTGTTGAAAAAAACTATTTTCTTTAAAAGTTTCTCACTCATGAGTGGCAACTATCATCACTCTCCTTGAAACAGGTATTTTTAAAGTTTTGATGTATAGTGTTTATTATCCATCAAAACTTTGAATTTACATTTTAGTAGTTGATGGTGTTGAGGTGCATGCAAAATATTAATCGTAAAAACAAAGGATAAGAAAAATATCAAAAGCAATTTACAACATTTATTACAAAACACAAGTTAAAATTATTCATAAAAGTTACAGTAACGCAAATGGTATGCACAATTCAAATATTTATTCTCACACCCTCAAACAACAAAGATGTTAGAGAGGAGGGGAATTGTTAGAATGAAAATTTATTCTGCTGAAATTTTTTTCCGAAGTTTTCATACTGTATGTCTATACAGAACTGCGCTGAACGAAAAAAAATCATATGTTGGATGAAAACTTTTAAATTGTTTTTCTTAAGCATTATTTTAAAGAAAAAAGAGTTTTTCACACTATATTCGGTTTAAATTTCAAACATCGGTTATTTCGATCAATGTCAATTCTTATGTCATTGTATTCTGGCACAAAATGCAGTATATTATCCCCACTCAACGTAATGAATCAATTTTCACTTGATCAACACTGGGATTTCTTAAAACTAAAATTTATTTTCAAAACGAAGACAATTTATGGGAAATTGCACGAGAATGTCGTACAAAATTTGGTCGCAGAGAAGGACCAACAGTGCCCGGTATACACAAATTTGTTGTTAAAGTCAGTGAAAATGACGTACAGTTCGTACACCCGAAAATATCGAAGCTGTGAGAATCAATCAACATCAACTCGTCCTCGTTCTCAAGAATATAATATTTAACGCACCAGTTTACTTCGAATTTTGCGAAAAGATCTCGATATGACGACTTACAAAGTTCAATTGGTTCAAGAGTTGAAGTCGCATGCCCATCTGTTTCGTTTTCGCTTCACTAGATGGGCCAACGAGACTGAACGATGATGTCGATTATGCAAAAAAAAACATCTTTTCGGATGAAGCTCATTTTCATATTGATGTTTGGTTTCAACGAAATAGGGCAACTTTCCACACATCTCACGTTATATTAATTAGCTAAAATGAATGAGTGATGTCTGTTGGAAGCTGGGATTTGACAACGTTGCTCTATTTCCTATGGAGAGCCGTTAAAGAAAAGTGTTATGCCGACAAACCAGAGATAATTGAACATTTGAAGACCGACATTCGTGATGCCATTGACGAGAATCGAACCCATACACCCGAAAAAATGCACGAAAATTGATCAGATCGAATGAACTACTGCGAGGCTAGCTGCGGCAGCCATATGAATGAAGTAATATTAGTATAATAGCCAAAGTGTTATGTTGCAAGTGGACATATAATTCAAAATTTTATTGTTGCTGCACTAGGATGACTGCCAGTTTAACCTAACCACATCGATTGCCTCTCGTGGTGGGCACACTACTAAACTCCAATATGTTAAAATGCAAAATAAATTCGGAAAAAGAGCGAACAAGATCCGTCTCTACACGACAAACTGTTTCTAAAAAATTGTGTGGCTTTTGTCAATAGATAAATGAGTATAAGGATATTACATACCCTAGAACTTATAATTCATGACTAGAAATATGACTGAGTATTTTGACTTTTGAGATAATTAGGAACAATTATGTTATATGCCGCATTGGTCTAGTGGGTAATTATTAGACCTCAAGGCCATTGTTCAAACCCCAGTTCAGATATCTGCACCTAAACGAAATATGACAAAATATTTCTTCGGCGACTTCCCCTCAGTAGATTTGTGGCAAAAACTCTGAGAGCAAATACAATTGCCATGAAAAGTTTCCCAAAAAATTTGTCTTTCGGAGTTGACTTTCAACTGTATGTTCCGCCACTCATGTACAAAAAAATAATACACACAACATAAGTGGGTTTAAAAGCTAGGTCGTAATCCTGACTGAAGGGTTGTAATGGCCATTTATGTATGTAAGTATGTTACATATACTGTTGAGAATTATCGATTTCACAAACACTGACCATCATTGCAAAATTGAGTGCTATTCCAAAAATGTTCGAGAAACTGATTGCCGATTTTTTGATTCATCATACTTCATCTTTATTATCACCTTATCAACATTGTTTCCGAAAGGGCTGTTCAACAACAACTAACGTGCTTCAGTTAACATCCATGATAAATGCGACCTTTTCTCAACGGAAGCAAACTGATGTAATTTTTACGGATTTTAGCAAAGCGTTTGATAAAGTGATTCACAAACTTCTGTGAACTAAATAGGATTTAATGGGTGTAAGTCATAGAAGTTTAAGACGGCTAGTGTCGTATTTGACTGGTAGAAAGCAGACCGTATATGTGAACAATAGCTTATCTAAGTATATTTATGTGCAATCTGGTGTTCCTCAAGGCAGCCATCTTGGTCCACTTCTTTTTTCGCTGTTTATAAACGATCTTCCCAACATAATTAATATTGCCAATATGTATGCGGTTCTCAAGAAATAATTTTATTGCGGTTAATTACTTGCTGTAGGTCATCAACTGGAAATTGTGGACTCTTTTATTGATCTTGGGATCCTATTAGACACAAAATTAAACTTTAATGATCATATCACTTTGACTGTAAATAAGGCAAGAAGCACTCTTGGCTTCATAAAACGTTGGGCAAAGCAATTTACTGATCCATTTATTACTAAACAGCTATACGTATCGCTTGTCAGACCAATTTTGGAGTATGGATCCATCGTATGGGATCCTCACAATGTTTACAGTGAACACATCGAATCTGTTCAGAAACAATTTCTACTCTTCTGCTTGCGTAGCCTTGGATGGAATTACTTGGAAATGCCTTCATATATTAGCAGACTGGCTTTAATAAAACTGCCTACCCTTAAGAGTCGTCGAACAATGTTAAATATATTCTTTATGATTAACCAGATCAATGGTAATATTTGCTGTGAATTTCTGTTAAGATCTGTTAAATTCAATGTTTCTCGTCGTAACTTCCGCTGTTATAAATTTATTTATATTCAATTCTGCAGAACTAGTTATGCTGTTGCTGATCCGTTAACTAGAATTTGCCGTCAATTTAATTATTTGTCAGACTTTGTTGATTTTTCTTTAAATTCTTGCGTTATAAAACGGAACATTATTGTTTTTCTCAATTCTTAACTTTTCATATTTTTATTGTAACTATTTCCTATTTCATTTTATTCGATTTGTGTTATTAGTCAGTAAGGAATTTGTCCATTGACTGAAATAAATAAATAAATTGTTCGTTAAACTGCAAAGCTTTCCTATTAATATGGCCATAATGAAGAGCAAACTTCAGTTGTCTATTTCCGTTTATTTATGTTTTAAATCCTTATAAATTCACACAACAAACTTACGCCCAACGCATGCATATCTACCTGTTATTCTATATATCTGCCACATACATTTTATTAGTACGAATAACATGAAAAATCGTCTGAATCGTCATTATCTGTTGCTCTTCGTTTAGATTTTTAACACCTGATTCCATTTTAAATTGCTTCAATTAATATTTATTTTTATTTATTTAACATGGCAGTATAGAGTGGGATTGTGCTGCAAATGTTTGTGAGAAGCAGAAACACAATGGCGCCAACAAATTGTTTGTGCGTTTTAACAGAGAGTTTATAACAAATCTATAACAGCAGCAATAGTACTAACGATGTTTCACCTTCTTTTGAATAGTTGTGTTCTATTTGTTGTTATGGTATTAGGAGTGTAGGCGATAACAATAAAACAAAACTATTATGCCTCTACACATACTGCTACTGCCAAGTAAGCATGTGTTAAATTCACAATTTGATAGTTTGTTGCAGACATCCTCCTTCAAACACACTTCGCACACTCGGTTTTTTTTATTCAATTTGTTCTTGTTTTTTTTTTGTAGGAATGGCTCCTACACATGCAATATATTATGTTGGAACTAGGAAAACAGGTTGAGCAAAAGAGCAAAAAGGTTTAGTATTTATAGATGTTGCATTTGAATACATTTAAGCCGTAAATTTTTGCAGGAAGAGCGTTTCACATACAGATAAAGCAACTGAAAAACTAAATTTTTCTATAATGTATTGTTTGTTGAAGTCGCCGTAGCCTTGTAGTAGTGTGTTGGCTTATTAGATGTATGGCCTCGGTTCAAACCCCAAGTCAGACATCAAAACGAAAATATAAAAAATATTTCTTCGGCGACTTCCTCTCAGCAGATTTCTGGCAAAAACTCTGAGAGTAAATAAAATTACCATGAAAAGTTTCTCAAAAGTCTGTCGATCACAGTCGATTTTAAACTGTAGGTCCCTCCACTCATGTATAAAAATTAACGCGCACAACATAAGTGGTGTAAGAAATTAGGTCTTCATCCTGACTGAGCGTTTGTAATGACTTATTATGAATGCATGTATGTATGCATTGAAGATCCAGCAAACGTTTGAACACATTTTATAGTGAAATTTCTTTTTATAAGTTAAAACATATCAAAAATATGGAGCGACTATTATCCTTCTCAGTGTTGAAAAATTCAGTACTTCGGTGATTTTTTGAGTACTTTTCCATTTAAAAAATATCGCAGTGCCCCCGCAGTGCTTTCAGTACATTTTCATTATTACATATTTTATGTCTTGAGCTTTTCAACTCTTAAGGCATTACCAACAGGTTCAACGTAATGCTAAAGGTAGAATAAGTCTTCAGCCCCGGTTAGCCAAATGTCTGCAAAACGTACTTTCGTTTTTAGATTACGAAAAGCAATGAGAACGCTTGCCGAATCATAATATAATTTGCACTGCTCTTCATATGCTAAAAACGCACGTATGTTACATTACGTTCCACTGACGTTTGACTAAACGGGGCCTTTACATTTGTTACGTTCCGCATCAGCAGTTTTTGTTTTGCAAATAAGGAACACATATAATTCGTTAGTTTTTCTGTTTCATTCCGTACGTGTATTAAATATAAATAAATAAATAGTCTAGTAGGTAGTGTGCTTACTAGACGTGAGCCCAAGGTTCAAACCCCATGTTACATCTCCAACAAAACGAAATGTAAAAAAATATTTCTTCAGCGGCCTCCTTCTGGAGTTAATAAAATTTCATTGAAAAGTTTCTCAAAAATCTGTCGTTCGGAGGCGACTTTAAGCACTAGGTCTCGCCACTCATGTATAAAATTAACACATACAAAATAAGTGGTATGAGAAAATAGGTCATATTCCTGATTCAAGGGTTGTAATAACTATTATGTATGTATGTATGTATTTTTTTCAAAAGTACCATTCGATGCAAAAAGGAACTTTTTCAGTTATAATTCAGTAACCATTTCAAAATTTCAATTTTGCAACACTGATCCTCCTTAAATAAGAACTAGAGCAATTTTATTCTGTGTTTACCAAACGAAGAGTCCATCTCTCTACAAGAGGATCTACTTGAAGAATATTTGCACTTATTTGATACTTTTCTTCATCTGGCCACCAAAAAAAGAAATTTAAAAACAGAAATTAAAATATGCGAAATTAAGTGAAAAGCAGAACCAGGAAAAGAAATAAATCAATTGTAAAAATTTTACTTTTCCAGCAACGTCAGAAAAGCAAATTTTATATTTTCTTTCTTTTGATATTAAAATGAAAAAATAAACGGAACTAAATTAAAATCGTTGCTGTACAACGTCATGTTGTAACCATTTATAAAAAAGTTCATCAGCGCGTCTAAGTAATTTCAGTATTTAAAGCGTTTTCATATGCAAAATGCTTCTGTTCTCATTTATCACATATATAAAAGGTTTAATAATAAACATACATACATACATAATTGGCCATTACAATCCTTCAGCCCGGATTATGGTCTAGGTTCTCACACCACTCATTTTGTGTGTGTTAATTTTATACATGAGTGGCGGTACCTACAGTTTAAATTCGACTCCGAATGACAGATATTTTAAGAAACTTTTCATGGCAATTTTATTTACTCTCAGAGCTTTTGCTGAAGGAATATTTTTTCATAGTTCATTCAGTTGGAAATGCCTGACCTAGTATTTCAACCTAGGCCTCACGTCTAAAAAGCCAACACACTACCTACTAGACTACGGACAATTCTCTGTAACGGAGATTTTAAAACACGATTATTCTCTTCGCACGAAACGCGTCTTCACACAAGACTGACTGAATTTTTACTGACATCGTTGTTTCATTATTGTTTGTGTATTTTTGTTTACATTTATTCTTGCAGTATTTGTTGTTGCATTTTTGTTTACTTGTTTATCCATTTTTTTATACTGGTGTCTGTTGGTATATTTTTTTACTTGTTTATCATGTAAATAAGTTCATTGTTTTTGTTCTTGTAGCTTTTGTTTATTATTTTAAGGTTAAACGATGTAAAAACCGATGCAAAACATCACCTTCATTTCTTATCAATATGGTATACACTGAACGCCAAAAGTGAGTAAACACCACTGAAATAATTAATTTTTTAGGATAGCGGGAAAAGTAAATGAGATTAGTCGAATAAATTTCCAAAAATAAAAACGTTTCATAAAAACGTTTCAGGAACTTTTTTTATACTTAAGAACAAAAGAGTTGACGCACATATGGCGCTCACTGTATATTGGTTTTTCTCACGTATGAATATCGTATTTATCACATCTTCAAAAGAAACCTAATCATCTAGTAATTTTTTTTCAAAAAATAGTATAGAATATGAAAACCCCGTGCCAATAGTCTGATTACAATTTCACGAATGGTAGCTACGCTGATGTTCACTCTATTTGTACTGTCTTATTTTATGTCCAACAGATTAGGCTTTTTCGAATGTATTATTAAACTTGTAACTTTGAGTGTTTTTCCTAAATGTTTATAATTATTATTTTTCAGCAAAAAAATCAAAAATTCAAAAATCCCTAAGAATGTTTATATAAAACAAGTCCATTGAAAATACTTCTTCTTTTGAATACAAAAAATATTTTTTACACAAATGAAAGATTGCATTTCGGTTTTTATTTCTCTTTATTTTCATTTTTTTTTTTCTTGTTGAATATTGTTTTTAAAGCTGTGCGAATTGTGGTGAAATTTTATAGAAGAAAGCAAGTGCAGCATAATTGTCCTAAACGGTATAAGAAACTCAAAGCATTTTGATGGAAATTTTATTTATTGGCTTTATTTTAGCCATTCTTTTAGGTCGTCAGAATATTAAACTATGAAAATTATTAACAATTCAATCTTTTTACCACCTGTGTTGATTTAGGATAAAATGTGGATGATGGTTTAAAGTCACAACGTTATTAAACATAATTAAAGCATAGTTTTATAAGTCGGAACTTAACTTTATTCAATAGGCTACGTATACAGTGAACAGAAAAAGTTGAAATACCTCAAAAAATATTTTAACAATTTCATGAAATTTTAAACAATTGTAGGTAAAAATAGTAAGCATGGCCTCGAAATTACAGTATTGTGTGTCAGCACCAGATGTGGGCAGTTTGGAATTTATTGAGGAAATAATAAATAAAGGAGAGTGTTTAAGCCTTCTAAAGAAGAAATTCTGCAAAAGTTCGGAAAAATTAAGAACTCGTAATGGTTATTACCTGCAACAAGTCAATGAACCCAATCACAATGCTGCTAATGTGAAAAAATACCCTTCAGGCTTATTACTCTTTCACAATGTGCCGATATAAGAATAAGAGGACATCATTCGGTAGAACGGTTACGTGGTTGTCAAACCTGAAACAAAAGTCAACTAAAATGACGGGAAATATCATGGCGACAAATATCAGCAGAAAACGCTAAATAAAATAGGTACATTCAATGCCAAATAGGTAAAATGGGATGTTCGACCTTAAGGGATATTAAACAGTGGGTATAACATATTAATGTATTTGGGCTTTTAATTTTAAATTTACTTGTGGTAACTATACATTCGAGATGCAAAAATATAAAAAAATAATTACTAAAATTTCTATCACGTATTGGCTTTGTTTGGTATTGACAGACTTTTGCTGTCCCTGTAATTATCAAAAATATTTCGAATTTTTAAACCATTTTTTCTCCCTTTTTTAAAAAAAATAAATATTCCATCAACTTTATTTGCGAATGTTCACGGCAATCGATTATTATTGGCACAAAATTTGTGTTTATAAAGTCAATTTTGCGCTGATGTTGACAAGAATTGAAAATGCCCAAAAGCGTTGACATGTTAAACTTTTGTTTAACAACAGATAAAATATTTAAATAATCAAGGAGGAATAAATAAATAAAACAATGCAAGGTAATAGCAAAAGGGTTTCATAGAAAATGAAATCCTAAAAATTATAATCATGAATAAAAGAAAAAAGCGTCAAAATACATTCCTAATTGGTTACTACAACCCTTCAGTCGATATTACGACCACTTGTGATGTGTGTGTTAATTTTATATATGAGTGGCGGGACCTACAGCTTAATGTTGACTCCGAACGACAGATTTATTGAGACACTTTTCATGTCAATTTTATTTTACTCTCAGAGTTTTTGACAGTAGACTGCTGAGAGAAAATAATCGAAGCAAAATTTTCTTGCTCTGTTTGAGATTTGGATTGAATCAAGGGCTCTCGTCTAATAAGCCAATACACTACCTACTACATTACGGCGAATTCAGGAAAATTCTTTGTATTATTAAAATATAAAAATTTTAATTATAATAATATTTATATATATATATAATATATATATAATAATTATTATACATTCACAGTCAAGTTATATTTCAAGATTTGCATTCTTTTTTCATCTATTTTCTTCTGTTGTGGATTTAGTCTAATTTTGTCTTATAGGCTTCTTAAGATATCGCCGATCTGATACGATCGATGCGTTTATAGTTGACCATTTAAGTAAGTTGTTCGTTTGATTCTTCGCTTGGCCTATAAACTCGAAAATGTACTTTAAACAGAAGGATCGTAGTTCAGTCCGTATCATTGTTTCATATAGTACAGCTATAAACCCCATTTGATCAATTTGACAGTGCGGTTAAAAGTTTTATATTCTTTTCGATATCTACCTATATTTTATACACGAAATAGAAGTGAATTTGTATTAATGATATTAGCACTTTGTAGATTGTACTTTCGAAGAATGAAAAGGAATCTACAGGCTCAGTTATCTGTCCAATAAGTGATAATAGCCATATATTGAGGTCAACTTTATTGCCATTTAAAATGAGGCGATGAAATTAAAGTTCTGGATAAACAAAACTCAACATTAGAGGTGTGAGAAATCTGGTCAAACAAAGAGACAAAGTAGAGTTTCCAAAGCAATGTAAGAAATGTAAGCAAAAATTTTCTGTTGAGCAGGACGAGTGATAATATCTTTTTAAGAAGACCACTGTGCGATAAATTGTGGATTTAGTGCAAAAGAGCATCACAATCTGCGTTGCCACAAAGAAAAAATTTTCCCTACCATTATTCTTTCCAAAATCTACCAAAGTTATTCCAATCCTACCAAAATTTGAATTTAAATAATTATAGATTATTTAGTATGAAATTTTTTATGACGTTTTATTGCTAAAATTAACAAAAGAATTTCATATATATCACATTTAATGTGATTTTAATGTGATGAAAATAAAAATAAAGGAACATAAACATAGTGTATAAAATTAAAGCTAAAAACATAACAAATTCATCTCTAACATAAAATTAACATAAATAATTTGTTTAAAAATGTTTAATATACTAAATATAGTAAAAATTATATTTATAATATTCAGGTATCATTGAGATCTTTTTTGCTGACCACACATAATGCGGTTCAGACTTGCATGTAACATCTTTACATATCATTATGTTGTTTATTGTGCTTTATCTAACTTGTTTCTCACTTTTACTTCCTTTTTATTAAACTAAATTCTGAAAATTTTCGTTCTGTAGCTGCAGAACTATGTGGAAAAGACAGCAAATTAAAAATAAAATTACATAAATCACCATAATAAAATTCATTAAAATTTATTTCTACCAAAGGTTTCAAAAGTCACCTTTTAAAATTTTAAATTGGAATTGATTTCAAAGTTTAATAATTTTTTCTGATAATAATTTTAACTTTTCGTATAACAACAGTTAAATTTATTTAGCGTTATCATTTTCCTCCAGCTCATCCTGGATCAGTATAAGCGTACATGATATACATACATACCTATTTCTACCATGAGGTGTCTTTTGACACCTTTACGATTTTTCTTACAGCAAAAATAAAAAATATAAAGAAACTACACATACATACATTTGGACTAAACTAGAATTTATTTTAGATTTTTTCCTCTTCGTTTTATTATACCAAGCCATGGAAATTCTGTGCAATTGGAAATTCTGCGAAATGCCATGCCATGGAAATTCTGTGAAATTGTCGGTACACTGAATTTCCCGTTATAATTTTTATATTCGATTGTTGTTTGGCAACAATAGGAATAGGACAAAAAAGACACCTTTTTGTCGAAATAGGTATACACAAAAGCGTGGTAGAAATAGTGTTAAATGTGCTTACATTGTCCGAAAATTCATTTATGCTAAGTGTTATATCTAAGGATATATCACTTAGTCGAAGTAAGTTCCATTGCATTACGATTTTATCTGGATCAAAATCAAATAATTCTAAAATTTCAGTATCAAGGGCAATATATTTATTTTTTCTTTGGAAAGAACATTTCTGGGTGTTATTATTTGTAGTAATTTTACATCTTCTCTTTCAAAGTCAATTCTTATTTTAATTTGTTTTAAATATTCTATATAAAATTGTAGAATATTTGATTTAATTTCCACTATATCTTTCTGACCTAAATTATTTTCCAAAAATACTTCGGCTTTTGTGCCTACAAAAACTTTATTTATATCTACATGGTTATTTTTGTCAACAAAATTAACGTCAAGAGATTGGCTTTTATTTAAAAAAATTACTCATAATTAATAGAAAATTTGATTTAATATTCGTATAAAGGTATGGAAGTCTAGAGCCTTCTGATTGAAATTTTTTATTTAAAGCGTTTATTATTGATAAAATATATGATACGAACAGGAAATAAGTATTAATTTTGGTTCCCATTGAATTTGCTAATTCTGCTGATCGAATGCCATTAACTTCTAATGAACATGAAATAAAATAAAGTCTTAGACTACTCCATTGTTTGATGATTCTAGAAATTACACCTACAAATGAAAGCCATCTTGTTGAACAAATGCCTAAAATTTTATGAGGCTTTACGGAACAATAAACTTGAAATTCATTGAATTCAGTAATTCTTTTTGGGCTATGGGAAAATAAACTATAAATACCTCTTATCACGTCAGACGTATTAATGTTTGGATCAGACTATTGTAAAATTGCCTAAGGATTGTAACGAGGCATCGTGGAGTCTAAGAACACTTGTTTTAAAATTGTAATCGATTTAAGCCCAATATATAAACTCCGTTATAAAAATTTATTATAAAAATCAATCGCTTCAAAGAAAACATTGATGTATTTTGTAACAAATCGATATAACATCCATTTATTCTTGCGATGCATTGTATTAAAAAAAATATCGTTGTGTTCTTTAACGCTCATCAACGTACGCCACGAGTTAAAATTTTTAATTTGTTCAATGCTATCCATTGTATCTTAAATCATTTTAGAATAATTGGAGCAAGTATATATATACATATATTTGTTGTTATATTAAGCAGTACGATAATTTGTAAACAGGTTTGTTTACTGCATTGTTTTGTTTTTGTAGCTTTTGTTTATAATTTCAATGTTAAACGATGTAAAAACGATGTCTAAACTAGTGTCTAGATTTTTCATTTTCGTTACAATTAATACAAATACAATTAATCAAACTACAATTAACGTTATGTTTGATTAACTTCCTCATGGGGATGTTAGTGGGATTATTACGGTGCTGGGCCAGTAACACCCATAAGTAAGTGTTTGTGCGATCACAATTTTCAAACTAACGTGAAAACAGATATACATACACACATACATAATTGGTCATTACAACTCTTCAGACAATATTACGACCTATGATCTCATACCTCTTATGTTGCGTGTGTTTATTTTATACATGAGTGGCGAAACCTAAAGTTTAAAGTCGATTCCAAACGACAGATTTTTGAGAAACTTTCCAATTTTTGTGGCAACATGGCAATTTTATTTGTTTCAATAATTTGTGCCATAAATCTGTTGAGAGAAAATCATATTTCGTTGTGTTTTAATTGTCTGATCTGGGTTTTGAGCAGAGGCGTAATGATAACTAAAGCTCTATAAGTAATATCCTACTCTACTTGTGTTTGCCATTGTTTAAGCTTAAATGAATTAAAAATAATTTATAACGAACAGATTTTTAACCGCTCACTGTGAGATGACTTTATTTAATTAAACATTAAGCCAGAATGCTGCTTTGGAGTATGCTGCTTAAATTTTTTTTTTCGTTAAAGTTGTTTCGGCAAAACTATTTTAGCTGTTCCAGTCGAAAGATGGAAAAAACTGAATAAAAAATTCGTTTTGGTTTACCTTCACTTTACAATTGTTCAATTGTTCGAATGTTGTTTACCTTTAGCGAATGAAAACATTGAACATAATATATTGTTTTATTCCGTATTATCTGCAAAGTATACGCTTGATTGGTTATTTGCGTTTTTCATTAATAAAAATATAAAAAAAAATGATACAAAAAAGCCAACTTCTTTATTATTGGAAAATTGTTCAATTTGTTGTGTTTTTCGCCTCATTTGCATTGAAAATATTTTTCTGTTTAAGTGTAAATAACCTTGTAAGTATAAATGGGCATGTAAGTATTTACACAAATAATTGATTATCTGATGATGCATATCTTCATGCTATAGATCATATTTCATTGCATAGTGACCGTAGTCTAGTGGGTAGTGTATTGGCTTATTAGAAGTGAGGCCACGGTATAAAGTCCAGGTCAGACATCTCCATCTAAACAAAGTAAGAAAAAATATTTTTTTGGTGATTTCTGGCAAAAGACTCTGAGAGACAAAAATGTTTTGTTCGGGGTCGAATTTAAGCTAGGTCGTAATCCTGACTGAAGGGTTGACTAATTATGTATAAATTCAACGTTTTTAGGTAGTCAGTTTACATCAGCTTGTGCAAGAAAGCAAAAGTGGCACGCAGAGTCGTCTTGTTGAAACGATACGTCGGTGGTATTCAGATAATATAATTTAGGTCAAAGGAATTTGATAGACCTACAGAGTTGACAGTGATGGTCTCAACCAAATAAAAACCGATGACGCATAGTAATCGATTATGGTCGATTTTGATGATAAAAAAATTACAAAGTGAACGAAATGCAATTTGATTTGAAGGCCCATTTTCGTAAAAGACTTCAACAGTTTTAACGCGATGCTCTATTGTGTACCTCTTCATGTCTGAATTTTTCAAACACTGAAAGAAAGAAATATCAATTTAAGTTGCGTAAAAAACTCAACTAAAATCGTGCTTTACTGCAAGGTAGATGGTAATGGTATATTGGGTAAAATTAATCAATTCAGATAATTTTTAAGTATTAACTGAGTCATCAATTTAACTGTGGAGTAGTAGTTTTTCAATCAATTTTACTAGGTTCATAATTAATAATACTCGGTTTTAATATCTTGCATTTCATTTCAAAGTTTTTTTTTGCAATAATTTTTAAAGTCCTGGTATTAAACATTTGAAATATATTACAGTTCATTATTTATGGTATATTTATTGTGTAACGTTATTACAAAGTTTTATACAATTTTTAATTTTGCTTTTGAAAGACAACAAAGAATAGTATAATTTTTCTTTTGAAAATAAAAATGCTTCTTAGTTTTGTGTCTGTCAACTAAATTGAAGTCATTTATAAATGGTTTAAAAGAAAATAATAAATTACCGGGTGAAGTAATATTGAAGTTATAATGGAAAAACCTTTATTTTTACAATTGATACAAATTTGCTACGTATTATAATAGTGGAATTAGATAAAAAAGGGCATGGAAGCAATATGTAAAGAAGAATGAAAACTTTTTGTTGCAGTGTATTTCATCAACTGTTGTTCAATCAGTTCTTTCAAGGCAACGTAAATCTTGAGTTCGTTTCATAAGTACCCAAAAAGTCAAGATTTAGACTGATCCTCTTGTACGATATATGACCACTAAGGATTAGGTGCGTGTCTCCTCTGCTGAAACACTCACAAAATAAGTGGTATAATGAGCTATGTAGGTCGTAATACTGACTGGAGGATATTAATAACCAATTATGTAATTGGTAAAATTTGGCAAGAGAACACGCATCGTATTCTACCACACCAAAGCTTCCAAACTATTAAAAAAATAAATCTCTTCGCAGAATTTACAGAACGTTTCGTTCATTTTGGACAAAATAATCGATCTAGCTAGCTGGCAAAGCAGTAAGTGAGCGTTTTCCCATTGATGTTACTTTTTTTTGTTGGTTAACCCTGGACGGCTACTGTTCGTCGAATCGACGAGGCTCATTTACTCTTTATAATATAACTCGTTTATGTTTGACCAAATTTCGCTCTTTTTTTCAACAACGTTAGTTGATAATGAAAGCTTGCAGTCAGTAGACGAAAAACAATCGTCGATTCAACAAAGAGTAACCTTACTGTAAAAAATTATCATCCAGGATTAAAAAATGGGTGGCCAGGGTACGTTTACTCACTACAAGCTTTCGTTATTAACCAACATCGTAGATAGAAAGATCAAAATTTGGTCAAACATAAAAGAATTATATGATAAAGAGTAAATGACCTTAACCTTAAAGTACAAAAATGAAGAGTAACCGTCCAGGGTTAAAACCACTAACAAGACAAATAAATTTTTGTAGCGAAGAAATTCGAAATTGCTAATGTCGCGAGAAGTCTTGAGGAAGACGCTAAAATGTCGATTCGTCCTCATACTTAACTTGCTGGCCTTTGTCCTTCGAGTACCGGGAAAATTTAACTTAAGGAGCTTGGCTTTTTTATTTCCGTCTTATCCAGTTGGCTACTGTTATTGCCATACGTTTTGGTGGTTTGTTACTCTGCATTGTTTCTGTTTGTGTTTGAAGAGAGTAATCGTGGTTTGAAGATCTCCGTTACAAAGATCTGTCGAACAATTGACTAGTAATTGTTATTGTTTATGCAAAAGATTGCAAACAGGAGTAACAAACAAAGTAATTGTTGTTGCTTACATCTAGTTGTGAACAGTGGCACACAGAATTGTCCGTAACGTAACAATATTGAATAAAAAGATGTCATGAAATTATAATTTAGCAAATGTAATTAAACAATTCAATATGGATAATATTTCTATCTTGAATTTTAAGTTCCTAAATTTTGTGGTTTTTTTTTCATTTAAGATTTTATCACTTAACTTAATCTAGTTCTTAAAATAACTTTCGTAAACATCCTGAAATGGAATTTCTCGTTTTCAAAAAAGTAGCGGGACCTACAGTTTAAAGTCAATTTAGATCAAAATTTCATTGCCATTTAATTACTTTCAGAGTTTTTGTCAGAAATCTGCTGAGCGACATTCGCAGAAGAAATATTTTTTCACATTTCGTTTTGTTGGAGATATATGACCTGGGGTTAGCCCTATGGCTCTTGTCTAATAAGCGAACATGCTATCTGCTAGACTACGGCGACTTCAAACTTAAATGAGTCAATATTAATTTTTAGTCAAACCGAAGTTATCGATAACAATATTCGTATGCATTTCAAAACTACCCATATATGTAAATCATAATGTGAGTATAATTCTTTTTTGACGATAGAATGGACAGAGGAATAGCAGATTTTTCAAGTATATTCTCCAATATCTGTTTTAATAGATGACTTGATGATAAAAATTTAACAAAATATTTTCGTTGTAATAGAATAGTAGCCTTAATCACACTATGACATCCTTTCTCCCAAGAAAATGCTTTACTTGACCCTTTATTTAGCTTAGTTTTGTTCCCATTATGGAGTTAGTTGCAATAAAAGAACAAACAATGTAATGAAAAGTATTACTGCAGTCCTGAAACCTCCAGAGGAATGAAGCGTTAGCTTTTGTTAAACTTCTAACAAAACGCCATTGAGATTATAACAAAATGAAAAATGATTGTAAATATTACTCCAAATACTTGTTCCTTGATGTATACACAGCAACATATAACATGAAAGACATTATTTTTGTAGTAACACAAGAAATAAATTATGAAGTACAACATGAGCCAAAGAAATTAAAATGCATCAGGGATTCCTCTTCTATAAAGGCTGCAAAATTGTTATGTCATCTTTAACTGGCTCATAAAATGCCTAAAATTAAAAAAAAATTTACAATTTTCTTAAAAATATCGCACTCAAGTATAAATTATACTGTCAGTCTTTTTGACTGAGACGAGGTTTCGTTTCTAAAAAATGATTAATTTTTTTCTTAGAAGACTTCAGATATACTTTACTTAGACGTTTATAAAGCAATTTTAAAACAAAATTATTTACCAATGTGATCACGATAACTGGTGTCCTAAGGGCACCTCACATCATGCAAGGGATTGTTTACTATTGTCGCCTGGCTATCACCAGACATGTTGGCGAAATAAGTGACTGCGAACACGGTAAAGCTATCCACATGAAAGCTATCAACATGCTACATACTTATGTATGGTTGATCTGCTTTTTACATACAGTGGTAGTTATATTTGTGCAATGTATTACGAATAGTATTTAAGCAAACATCTTTTCCACAGCTCTTTTTTAAAGATATTTTTAGTTCTTAGGCATTGCCAATGATTTTGCTTTTTACCAGGACAATGATCACCAGAAAACTTCGGGTGTGGAAAAGCTTTGGTTGACCCATAATTGCCCCAAACTTATAGAAACCTCTGCACAGAGCCCAGATCTCAACGTAATTGAACATCTTTAGGAAGAATTAGCTAGAAGAGTATACCAACAACAATTTAAAACTTTGAATCAGCTTAAGGCGGCTTTACTGGAAGAGTGGAACTCCATAGAACCTGAGGTATGCTACAATTTGGTAAAATCAATTCCAAAACGTCTACAGGCCGTTCTTGAGAACAAAGGATATTCCACAAAGTATTAATTGTTCTCTTTCGTCATTTTTAGCAATGGTGTTCTTCTTTGTCCGATTATGCGTTGAGCGCAAAAAATTGAGTTAATTTTCTTTTTCTTTATAAAATTACCGTTATCATGAAAAATGTTGTTATTTTTTTTATTAATCTGAAAGTCTATAATGTAGAGTGTAAATAAAAGCAAAAAAAACATATATTTAATATTTTCTTTTTAAGTTTTAAGCCCATACATATCAGACTAGTGCTTGTCCCATTATGCGATGGAGCCACTGTATATGTATGATTGGTCAATACAACCATTCAGTAAGGATTAGGATCTATCATCCCACACCCCTTATGTGTGTATATATGTATTAATTTTATACATGATGGGCTTGACCAGCGTTGCCATGTTTTCCCTTTTGTCCAAGTTTTTTGAGCTGCGAAAAATTTTTCATTAAAGTTCAAAATTTCAAAAAATTCGACAATAACACGAAATATTTACATTTTTAAATAAAATATTGTGTATTTTATTAGTCCCAGGCAAAAGTAGTAAAGAAACAGGAATAGAAGGCACCATTCCTTTAAAAATGTTGATACTTTTGTAGAAAACAAGTTTTTGTGTAAAAAGACGTTTTTTTTCAGAAATAAAAAGTTTAAAAAAAAATTACTGGCAACACATGACGTGTTGATAATTTCAATTATTATTTAATGTTTTAGTTTTTTGTCATCTGATTTTCTGCTCTGCTTTCAAAGAATTTAGCCAGCCAACATACGGCAGAAAGAACAGTTGTCAAATTTTTTTGTCGAACTTCCGAGCTGCTGTTTGTCGTCTATGTGTTTATACATACATGGGTTACGACCTAGTTTCTCACACCACTTATGTTGTGCGCGTTAAATTCTATATATGAGTGACGGGAACTACAATTTGAAAGTCGACTCCGAACGACAGATTTTTGAGAAACTTTTCATGGCAATTTTATTTATTCTCAGAGTTTTTACCAGAAATCTGCTGAGAGGAAATCGCCTGGAGTTTGAACCGAGGTCTCACGTCTAACAAGCCAACACACTACCTACTAGACCACGGCGGCTTCAATATGTTTAAACCTTTAGTTTTTTTAAAAAATTATTGACTTACGAGACTTAGAAAAAATGTTGAGTTTTGTCCATGGCTGTACATGTTTGTTTCTGCTTTTAAATTTAAAACTAGAATTGAATATTTAATTATAAATGATGAGACATACTTTTAAATGCATTCCTTTTTTTTTGTTGCCTCATTTTAAGAAATAAGAGATGGCGAATAAAAAAAATTTAATGAGGAAAACTGCAGTAAATGTCGAAAATGTTGCGCATTTGTTCTGGTTTCTGTGAAGATTAATGTTTATTTAAGCAGAAAAAAACAAATTGAATGCAAATGTCTGGAACTGACTACCTTGGTAATATGAAATAACTACAGCAATTCTTTAGAAGTCTTAATTTCCATACATATAGTAGTCGTATGAAATAGGAAACTATGTATGTATTAACAGCAACACAATTTAATATGAATGTTTGTACAAAATATACATGTGCAGTATACATATTTCAAGAGTGGAGTTCACACGTTGTTGTTTACATTGAAACCAAAGCAAACCATGTGCTTCAAAAACTATGTAACAATGTTATATTTTTTATGTTCCTTGACTTTTGATTACAGGTGTTTGTTTCACTTGTAAGTGTAAAATTGCTATAGGATATGTATGTGAATGTGTGAGAATTTTCATTTTGTTTCACTTAACTTCCAAATCTACGTATATTCATATTTTATATGTATGATGCCTGTGTATTCCTGAACTTAGGTGTATTTTGTCAGATTAATGAATACACTCAGGCAGTAGCATCAGCTACGTTTGCTTCAATATTTCCTTTTTTTACGACCAACACTTACGTAATGACATCTAGTAGTGACGTGCACTGTGCTATTTCTAAGACAATTGGTTGTGTGTAACAAAAAGTCCTCCTCTGAACGCCGTAGTGTAGTAGGTAGTGTGTTGGCTTATTAGATGTGAGGCCACTGATTAAACCCCAGGTCAGACAAATCCGACAAAACAAAATATGAACAAATATTTCGTCGGTGACTTCTTCTCTGCAAATTTCTGGAAAAAACTCTGAAAGTTGCCATGAAAAAAATTCTCAAAAATCTATCGTTCGAAGTTAACTTGTAGGTCTCGCTAGTCACGTATGAAATTAACGCGTACAAAAAAAGTGATGTGATAAGTTAAGTCGGATTCCTGACAGAAGAGTTGTAATGAGCAATTACGTATGTATGTATGCATTGATCAAAAACGACCAGAGTGGGCCACAAGACAAGCAACGTTATTTTGAAACATGAAAATGCACAATGGTTTAGGATACAATCAAAGCAGCTAGGAGCTGGAAGAGCAGCTCACCATATTCAGCAGACTTGGCACCTTCCAAATGCTATTTGATTGAAAATTGCCTGAAACTAAACATATGTATGTATCTTTCCATTTATCTTCATGGTGTAAAAACATGTTCTATTATTTAATATTCTATTATTAATTCCTTTCCTATATTTTCTTCTCCCTAAATGAAGGCGGTAGTCAATAATGGTGAATAAGATTAGCTGGTGGTTACTGCAAATATATTGTCGGCTAAACCACCATTTTAGTACACGACTAAGGGCCATTATTACAATTTGCCGTTAAAGTTGGGTTTAGTTAAAAGAAACTTTAGCTAAAGTAAACTTTAAAGTCACCTTTAACTCCTTTTCATTATTACAACCTACAGATAAAATAAAGTTAACTTTTTAAAAAATATGGCAGTGCCGGAACAATGTCGATAACACTGCTCAATCAAAAAAGTTTTTTTCTATACGCAGTGGCAACGACGGGCTCCTTTTTTGTTGTATTTGCTCATTTTGTTTATATTTAAAGTTGCCATATTGAAAATAATATATAACATGTTAAGTTCAAACATAAACTTAACTTTAAAAGTTAAGGGTAGGATGATCCTTCATTTAGCTTTACGCTCACTTCTACCATATTGTCCACATAAATAATGAAAAACAATTTATCTGCCCGTTACAATACTCCCTTTAGTTAATGGCAAGTTGTAATAATCGCCTTAAAGCTGTTAATGAATCTTTCCTTTTCCTGCACAAAAAGCGTACCATCTTTATTTGTTGGCACAAGTCCATTGCCAGAAAGCGCTTCCAGTTAGCAATGTTCAGGCGTGTTTGAGCTCTTTGGTCAATAACTGGGTATTCACATGTAGGCATTTCGGATTAACTTTCAATCAAAAGATCAAAAACATGTCAGTCTGAATGCTGGATAAAAATTTCATGTAGGCCTTGTGTTATTCCAGGGATCGGTTTTTGAACCTTATAGAACTATGGGAAAAAGCCGAATGAAATTTCAGTGTGCACAGTATAAATCAATAAAGATTTGTCAGTGGCGTGCACTTAACCAGATTTTGGAGGAGAAAGGACACCTCTTATAAGCATTAAAGAGCAGATACCAGATCAGATCAAAGTGAATATTTTCTCAGATTAGCATGTTGGAAGCGCGTCCGACGACTTGTGCAGGTGAATCGTTTAGTAGAGCATTTCTTCATAGATCGTGTAAATAACGGTAAGTGAACAATAGTAGGATATTCGATTTTGTATTGTAATATTAACGTCCTGGATGCCACGGATTGCCGACTCTCCAATTACCTATTGTGAATACAAAGCAATTTATTGGCCGAATAACACCGTTACAAATAAGTTTTTTATTTTTTATGCTTAGAGTGGATCTGTTTCAGAAAGTCTAACCTCATGTTGGTAGGATGAAATTATAAATTGATTTTTAAAATTCATTTTTGATTTTTAATTCATCGACAATACCGATATCATAGCTTAATCCAAATTAATATACTTTCTTTTTAATTGAATTTGAAATATATTACCTATACGCGTCATATTGCATGTACTTGAATTGTTACCCTGAAAAGTATTCAATAAAATATCTTCGATTTTGTCTTGTATGAAACTAATGGAATTAAATATCACTCATACGTTACATATATACCTGTGATTAACGAATTTTACATATTAAATATGAGCATAATGTGAGAAGTCGCCGTAGTCTAGTAGGTAGTGTGTTGGCTTATGAGACGTAAGGTCACGAATCAAACCCCAGGTCAGACATCAAAACGAAAATATAAAAAAATATTTCTTCGGTGGCAAAAACTCTGAGTGTAAATATTTTCCATGAAAAGTTTGTCAGAAAATCTGTCGTTCGGAGTCGACTTTAAACTGGTCCCGCCACTTATGTATAAAATTAACACATACAACATAAGTGGTGTGGGAAACTGGGTCCATAATCCTGACTGAAGTGTTGTAACACCAATTATGTACGTAGGTCCTGCAGCGTATTCCGAAATTCTGGAATAAATTTATTTCTCATACAGTTTACCCTGATCGTTGAAAAGGCTGACTGATTTGTAGCTGCGGGGCTCTTTAAGTGTCAATGAGAATAATTAGCAATTCAGTGATTTTTTGGACATTTTTCTAAATACTAATGGAAGTGTGCTCATATTTCATATTCAAATTAGATTTTTTTCGGTCGATACAGATTATAATTTGGAAGCCGCAGATTACATTTTACGTTACTGTCTCACATTAACTAGTCAGGATTGCATGTTTTCAAACGATATCTGGTGGAAATCAATTCGGTTCACCTTTTGATTAGGAAGAGCAGAGTAGTCAAAACATTATTATTACATTAAATTACTATGACTTGACTATTTGACAATTGAGTTGAGACAGTCGATTATGATAACTGGCGTTATCTGCGGTAGAGATTGATCTGCCTGTTAATTGCGTAGGTGTAAACATATTGTTACGAAAATGGAAATAGTGTTACATCGTTTAACATTAAAAGGATAAGCAAAAGCTGCAAAAACAATAACTATGGACTTGTTTATATTATCAACAAATAAACAGAAATATAGCATCAACATCAGTATAAAAAAAGGGATAAACAAATAAGCAAACAACCAACAACAACACTGCAAGGACAAACGTAAACAAAATACACGAACAACAATAACATAAACAAAAACATAACAAACCGAAGCCATTCTCCTTCAAGAGCATTCATCAGACAGTTTACCCCGCGACATAAAAGGCAAGACAAAGCAGGCGACAGGATCAGCAAAAAGATCAGTCAGTGTGACGACGCGTTGAGTGTGGAGGTAATAATTGTGTTTTGAAGATCTCCGTTGTAAAGCCCTAACGAACAATTCTTAGTAGTTACTTGCATTACATGCGATTCTTGCATTCTATGCCATTTTTATTGTAAGTTAAGCCGAAAGTCTATACCATGCGTTTTGCATTAAATGCGTATACCGAAAAAGTAGAAACAGTGTAGTTGATTGTGACAAGTTACAGAAGAAAAAGCATATATTGCATATACGCATAGAAAGTAGGATTACTTTCTACTCTTCTATGCGACTAATGCAGTGTTGGAAAATGTCAGCAGTTTTTTAAACTTGGCATGCCAAATTATATATATTATATATATATATTGTGAATGGTTTCTATAAATATGTTTAAGTAGTGCATTACTATTTTCGCATTTTTCTTTTTGCATTACAAAATTATTAATAAAAAACATATTTTATAATAAAGTTTATTACTAATTTAAGAGGAAAATGCAAAAAACCAGTCGCATAAACGCATTGTGTGTAACTTGCTATAAAATCGGCATAGAAAGCAAGATTCGCAAGGCGCATGAAAAGGATGGTATGGACTTTCAGCTTTACACACAATGCGATTTATGCGACTGGTTTTTTGTTTTGATCAGCTGTTGTGGTAAACAACAAACAAGCGAATAATACAATTTTTGGGAAAAATAGAAAATCAAATTGTAATTTTAAAAGAATTTCTAGCATTAATTACAAATTTATGAGTTTACATATGTGATATTTTGTGCTGTTAAGGTCTACGAAAATCCTCAAAAGAACACAAGACGACTGTTTTCAGTTAATTTATCCTCCATTTTTCTTGTTTACAAATTAATAAATTCAAAATAGATGATATTCAGTACATAAAAACAATCATACACATACATATAAGCAATCATCATATACATATTTTGTTCATGAAAGAAATGTGTTTTAATGTATTTTCCTCTTAAATTAGTAATAACCATTATTATGAAATATGTTTTTATTAATATTTTTATAATGCAAAAAGAAAAATGCGAAAATAGTAATGCACTATTTAAACATATTTATAGAAACCATTCACAATAGTATATAATTTGGCATGCCCACCATTCACAATAGCATATAATTTGGCATGCCAAGTTTCAAAAACTGCTGACATTTTCCAACACTGCATGTATATATATATATATATATATATAATTTGGCATGCCCACCATTCACAATAGCATATAATTTGGCATGCCAAGTTTCAAAAACTGCTGACATTTTCCAACACTGCATGTTTTGAATAGAAAAGTAGAAAGTAAACCTACTTGATGCATTCTATGCGTCTATGTATTCTATGCTTTTTCTTCTGTAACTTGTCACAATCAACTACACTGATTCTACTTTTTCGGTATATGCATGTAACGGAAGGCGCATGAAACGGATGGTATGGACTTTCGGCTTTACAGAAGAATAACAAACAAAGCAAATTGTTGTTGTTTACAGCAAGTTGTGAACAATAAAGAATTTATCTAAAATTAAATACAAATTTATTATTATTTTATTTGCAATCTACGAACTCATATTTTAAACGTTTTTAAAAGGGAAAAAGGTAACAATATGGTTCACTATCTTGTAAATGTGTAAATATAACGGATTTGTTAACTAAATAAAAAGCTTTTACGGCTAATGACACATTACACTTATTACTTGTTGATTATCTTTTTAGAAATCTTAATTCTTAACGAGAACAATTGAATTGTTAAAGTTAAATTGAATTTCAGCTATATTTTCACGAACAGTCAATAATATGTTTGGTATGTATATTTTAGTATGTATTCAGGTCTTACTTAAAAATTTAAGTAAGCAATAAAGTAAAGAATGTTGGTATTAATTTATAAAATTTTCTTCATTTCCTCAAAATAGTTTTCGAAAACTATTTTTGCAAACTAAGTCAAATGAAATAGAAAAGAAAGTTCGAAAACAAAAACTTTTTTTGACCTATTAAAAGCATTTTTGTGGATCTTCTTTTTTCTAAAGAAACACGTGCGTTCATAAACATACAAACATATTCGTATCTTTGGATTCAGGCAAACACATTTGAATAACATGAAAATAAATGAATCTTAAATTTATTAAAGAAACTTTGAATTGTTTAAATATTTTCCAACATACTTCCAACTTCTCATACACATACAATGTTTCTCATTTAATTTCATTGCCAAGTAAACAACTTAAAGCATACTCACCAAGTTATAAATGATTATATTGGAATAAGGAAGTCCATGTAAATATTTGAGCAATGATTCTGATGTGATTAAATTTTACTGCAAAAACAAACAAATTTATATTTACTGCTTTCTCTAGTATTTTTATTTTATTAAAGGGATTCTCCTCATTCAAACCTGAAATTGAACTGAAAGTTGTGTATAAAAAGTTGTACTATAGCTATAACTGTATATTTTTTAATTAAATTGTTCAATTAAGAATGATCAAACTTGAAAAAATGAGGTAAAAAAGTAAATTTTCCAAGTTTACTCGATTACATTTCATGACGTATAAATTTGAATAACGTGTTTATGTATACGATTTTAAACGATTAACTCTTTCCATTCTATGAAACTTTGAATTATAAAAATCGGTTTTACGGAAGACGTTTAATTCAAGAGAATTTATTTTATTTTATGTTATTTTTATTTTGTGTTATTATTACGTTTACCTACCAAACTTTTGAAAATTATACATTTAAATTTTTGAGAGTATACATAATTAATTCAGAAAAAGTTATATGCCTGATATTTTTTAATTCGTTAGTATGATATCGCCATTATTTTAAAGCAAATAAAAAAACAAGAAAATTTTAAACAGGACTTAAAAAATTCAAAAACATCATTATTCTGGCTTATGTATCATTTTTGATACATACGATTTTCCTAGGGATTCTTTGGTGGTGTGTATGTAGTTTTTTTAAGTTTTTTATTTATGATATTTGAGAAGGAAGTAAAAGTTAAGTGTTATATGAAAGTGAAAAGGTTTTCTGTACTCGATATGTTTTTGATATGATTGAAGTAGTCGTAGTCTAATATGTAGCGTATTAGCTTATTAGACAATTACCAGACATTACCAATATAAAATAAAAGGTTGTAATGACCGATTATGTATGTAAGTATGTATGTAATATTCCTGCCGCTGAAGACTCTGAAGAAGAAGAAAACAGAAGCTCGTCTTATGAACTGATGATAGTATCGGCAGCAACAGACATGACAATGGGATGTTTATAGCCTAAGAAGGCACTGCTTGGAATAGAGAGCCGTATGCCTTTAGTAGTTTGGAAAGAGAAAATATTACCTGAAATGTTGTAGTCTCTCATATTGCTTTTCGCATATTTATCTCACGTGACAGACAAACATTAGAAAAAAGTGTTTCGTCCTATGTTTTATTTTATAGATATTACAGAAGAATAATATTTCGGTCAACTATGTATGTAAGAATGTTTATCCAGTTTAATTAATTTAAATAGTTTATTTTAACAATTCATTTGTTTGAATAATTTTTGTAAATAACGCCGAAAGTATTAATAAATTTTAAAAGGTTTAATAAATTTTAAAAAGAGAAATAGAAAATAGAAATTAAGATTCAATTAACACACAATTAGCGACTACAGCTTAGCGACTGATCGACTGAAAACTCAACTGACAACTGCTGCTGCATTACTGACTGACTCTCACTGGATATTACATATAACAGCTATTTTGGCAACTCGACATCTTTACACCTGATACTCGGTTTACACCCGGCCATCCTGCTCTTCATCTGACCCAGATGATAACAAATCATTATTGTTTTCGGCGAATTTCCACAATTTCATGTTGTCGCAGCTTGAAGAAGTTTTCTTAGGCCCCTCAACATCTCCTACTTTCTCCAAATCATAGCGATTATTTCTTTTGACCTTGGTGACCTTATATGGTCCTAAAAATTCACTGGCAAGCTTTTTCCCGGCAATAAACTGCGTGCGTTTAACAGCAACTAAGTCATTAATTTTATAGTCGTTTTGCTGTTTACATTTTTTATCGTAATATTTCTTATACTGCTGCTGGGCGTTGGCTATTTGTTGCTTAACATCTGCTCGCAAGGCTTCTCTCTCTTTTTGAAAACCAGTTATAAGCTCTTCTTCCAAAAGTTTGAGCACGTTGTCGTTAACGTCCGAATTCATCTTAACACCAAACATTACTTCAAAAAGAGATGATTTTGTCGTACTGTGAACACAGGAATTTATGGCTTTTTGTACTTGACCAACGTATTTGTACCATTTTGAAGTATCTTCCGACGACAGCTTAGCAATAATTGAAATTATGGAACGGTTGACTCTTTCTATTTGACCGTTTGCACGAGCAACACCAGTAGTAATTAACACATGTCCGATATTATTTTCCTTACAAAACTCTGCAAAAATATTTGACGTAAATGCTGGACCTTTATCACTTATTATCCGACATGGAAAACCAAAGACATCCGACCAGATTTTAAGATTCTTTACCACCTCTTCAACACCTGTAGACTTAGTTGGAAACAGCCATACAAATTTCGAAAATCCATCAACTGCAGCAAAGATATATTTATAAAGTTTCGTTGTTGCATCCATTGGACCTAAATGATCCACATGAAGTGTATGTAATGGTACTTCCCCTTTATCGATACAATTTAAGAAGCCTTCGCGCTTTCCAAGCTTCTTGTTGTGTATTATACACTTAATACAGTTGGCTATTACCTGGTTAACTTTTTTCTCCAAATGTGGTATAAAAAACTGTTGTTGAACGCGATGCATAGTCTTCTGGACTGAAAAGTGACCTTGCTCATGCGTGCTTTTAATAATTTCAAACTCCAACTGCTTGGGTACTAGAAGTAGGTCATTTCCATCAATACTTTTATATATTAAGCTACCTTTTCTTCTATAATCATTGTATGGACCGGAATTAAGTATTATAGAAATAGCCTTTATACCTTCATCTTCCTGCTGAAGTTTTCCAATTCTTGCAGAGATGTCTGATATAACAAAAATATCAACAGGGTAACGACTAAGCGCGTCTACATGTTGTAATCTACTTCCTGATCGGTGTTCAACGGTATATGTAAAATCCTGAATATACATCACCCACTGCGCTACATCTCTGGGAATGTCCTTTTTCGATATTGTTTGCTTGAACGCTGAGCAATCAGTAATCAATTTAAATTGTATGCCAAGAAGATAGTGACGAAACTTTTTTAGAGCAAGATACGCAGCCTTAACTTCTAATATATAACTATGTTGTTTTTCTTCTTGCGGAGAAGTTTTCTTACTCCAAAAGTAGACTGGATGTAATTGACTGTTGTGATTCTGTAGAAGTGCTGCACCAAAACCATATTTGGAAGCATCTGTGTGCAACTCAGTTGCTGCTGACCTGTCATATATTTTAAGCACTGGTTCCTTTACTAGAGCCATCTTCAACTCTTGAAACGCCTTCAATTCATCTGGACCTATTGAAAATTTTTGATCTTTTCTGAGCAAATTCGTCAATGGTCGAGCAATATGAGCATAACCTTGAATAAACCGTCGAAAGTACCCTGTTACTCCCAAAAACGATTGCACATCTCTGACGGTTTTCAGCAGGGGAAACTTTTCAATTGCTTTTGTTTTATCTTTGCCTGGTCAAATCATTCCACCTTGAACTGTATGTCCTATAAAATCTATTTTAGACTGAAGAAATGAACATTTTGACCATTTTATTTTTAAATTAAAACGTGCAGACTGATCTAAAACCATTTTCATTTTAGAAAGGCAACTTTCAGCAGTTTCGGCAAAGATAACGATGTCGTCCATATATAGTTCCATGACATTATTATTTACAAGTGGTTGAAAAATATGAGTGACGTACCTTATAAAGTTAGCAGGCGAGTTACAAAAACCAAAGGGTGCTTTATTGAATTCAAACAAACCTTCTTTTGTTACGAATGCAGTAAAATGTTTACACGATTCCTCAATAGGTACGTGGAAAAAGCCATTTTCCAAATCCATTACTGTGAAAAATTTTGCGTTTTGTAGCTTCTCTAATACTTCGTCAATCAGGGGCACTGGAAAGCAGTCCTTCAACACCATACTATTTAATTGACGGAAGTCGACGCAGACTCTGTATTCACCAGTCTTCTTCTTAACTACCACAACTCTACTTGCCACCGGCGAAGTTGATTTTCTAACAGTGCCATTCGCTAACCATTCTTCTACCTGATTCCTTACAGCTTCCTGTTCGTTAATCGGCAACCTTGATGGTGAATGACGAAACGGCTTTAATTCTCCATCTGGTATAATTTTCATTACTACCGGCGAGCTTTCTAAAACTGTTGACGGCTTATAGCTGGAAACTAATTCATAGACCACCTCTCTGTACTTCGGCGGAACGTCTAATTCAGCAGCTGTTATATTGTAGACCGATATATTGTCACCATGTTGTATATTACGTTGATATTCGAATTTATAACCGCTTTCGTCCGAACAAAATTTAAACTTTTTAATAAAATCATAACCAAGAAGCGCGTTAAATTTTAATGCATTATCTGGTACTACAAGGAAATTGTGATTTGTTTTAACAGAATCGGAACACACTGCCCCGTTTATGCAACCAAGCGGCTCCGTGGAAAAATTTCCAAGACCAAACAATAAAGATGTACTTTGTTTTAATTTAATATGCCCGAACTTTTGTCTATATATACTTTCTTTCATTAGGGTTACATCTGACCCTGTATCAATTAAACAGTCTATTTCTTTATTTTCAAAATGTATTGTCTTTAAACGTTTTTTATCTATTACTATACTAACATTTTCATTTACGTTTTCTTTTTTATTTTTATGAAAACAATTTTTAGAAATATGACCCGCCTTGTTACAGATAAAACGCTTTGTTTGCTCTTTACAGTCTTTTCTTTTATGATCAGCTGATCCACAATTAAAGCAATGATCTTTTTAACATAAAGCTTGTTTTCATTTCTTTTGTAAACCGTGCCACTATATGTAGGTTCATTTGATTTCATGGTACGTTCATACAATGAATATTGTTCACGAAGACCACTATACGATTTTGAACTATATAAAGCATACTTCAGTTCAGGCTTTATTTGTAGCCCATCAACAATATACCGTATTACCGAAATGTCTTCTACGTCACCGGCTGCCGCTATTTTTCGCATATGTAAAATATATTCATGAAACGTTTCACTTTTAAATTTCTTCCGATTTGACAATTGTTTATGAATTTCCGCGCTACTGTACGTTTTACGAAATTCTTGTGTTAAAATTATCTTTAAAGTGGCGTAATCACAAACACTCACGGCTTCTAAAAACAATTTAGCAGCTCCAGTCATTTTGTTCCTAGCATGAACATATTTTTGTTTATCATTTAGTTCATATGCCTCAGTATTTTTGTCGAAATTTTCAAACCACTTTTCGACACTCATCGTTACACCATCAAAATCAGGAACAACTTTACTAAAATATTCAATCGAAACATTTGTTTTGTTTTTCTCATCTTCTTCCTTTTGCATTTTTAACATAAAAAGTCTTATTAGTTCATTTAACTCGCCTTTTTCACAACTCATATTTTCTTCTTTTTTTGACATTTTTACTAATTCAACGTTATTTTTTGCTTCAACTATATTATTTCTATCGTCTATTTCTTTTTGCCTTATATATTTTGCATACGCTCTTGTGTTATGTGTTCGTGACGTCACTAATTTTTGTTTCTTTGCATTTGCTCTCATTTAATAACTGATCAAAAATGTTTAAAATTTTGTTTTTCGTCCATAAAATAAATGCACTTAACTTTAAATAACATTTGTTGTTACAGTTAACGGGTTTTTTTTTCTCGAAGGTTGAGCCCGCAAATGTAAGAATGTTTATCCAGTTTTATTAATTTAAATAGTTTATTTTAACAATTCATTTGTTTGAATAATTTTTGTAAATAACGCCGAAAGTATTAATAAATTTTAAAAGGTTTAATAAATTTTAAAAAGAGAAATAGAAAATAGAAATTAAGATTCGATTAACACACAATTAGCGACTACAGCTTAGCGACTGATCGACTGAAAACTCAACTGACAACTGCTGCTGCATTACTGACTGACTCTCACTGGATATTACATATAACAGCTATTTTGGCAACTCGACATTTTTACACCTGATACTCGGTTTACATGTATGTATGAAATAACAGTCATTCGCTTTGATAATGTACTACTCGGAGATGATGATAAATTTACACCTATCACGCCTTTTCTAAAAATGAGCTGAAACACTTTCAGCTTTTAATAATTCCAATAATTTTGTCGCTATAGATTAGTAACTAATTCAATTTGATGGTGGTTTTAAATTTCATGGTACACCGAAATCGAATTAGCAGTTTTAGATTCAAGTACATGCTACGTGAGTAGCAACTACTTACAGCCTTATTTGGGGAAACCTGTATCCGGAAACCAGAGTAGAATCAAAGAGAGAGCATTGTTATTGACATAATCGATGTTCTTTTAAAACGGGAAACTTTTTGCCTCACAGGACGTTGACAACAAATTTTTCTAACGATGTATAACAATGGTTTGTATCATCAGGTTTCAGTCAGCCCTCATGACTGCTGCAATATAAATCATGTCAAAAATTTTGGCGTAAATTTCATAAAAGTGATAATAAAATGTAAGAATATAAAGTAGTTTCACTAAAATAAATTAAAGTAAATAAAAATATTTAAATTTTTTAACAAAATCTATCAATAATTGCGAAAATTCTATGTACCACAAGTAGAAATCGAAACTGATACATAAGCTCGAATTATGAAGTTTTTTAAGGCTCGATCTACGGTTAAATCATCACAATAACATGTATAATAAATTTTTAACTTATTATGTCCTTATATGGATGGTAAATATTTACGTCTTTCATGTGTAACGTTATTGGTAATAAAACTACTTACTATTCTTCATGAAGAAGCGAAGTTGGGATCCTCTAGCACATGTTATGTATCAACTTGAGACATTTGTTCTGAATAGTAAGGTACTCCTTTAAATGCATTTTTACAGTCTATTACTATATTGGGGACATTGGCCATTTTTGAAATTGAAGTTTTTGTTCAATGCTACTCCAAGATAAATTACTACATGTAATGTTATCATTAGCGTCAAATTGTAGTTGCTGTATTGGTGCGCTTTTGTTAATGTATTGAACAAAAAAAAATATGGCCTGTGTTTAATTATACTTCAATTTCATTTTCCGCTTCTAAAGATATTTATTACACCATTTTTGTTTCAACTCCGTCGTCTTTAGAATGTAGGTATGGACTTAAATTTGTTAAGAAAATGAAAAATCTAGATACTGGTGTTTTGTTTTTACATCACTTAACATTAAAATTATAAACAAAAGCTATGAAAACAAAACAATGCAATAAAGAAACCTGTTTACAAATTACCGTACTGCTTGATATAACAACAAACACCAGCATAAAAAATGGTAAACAAGTAAACAAAAATTCACAAACAACACTATAAGAATAAATGTAATCAAAATACACAAACAATAATAATGAATGTAAACAACGATGTTTACATTTATAGAGATTTCGAGAAGACGAAGTCACGACCATTCGCCTTCAAGAACACTGATCAGACTATTATATATATACCCTGTCATATAAAAGAGAAGGCAAAGCAGGCGAGTGTGTTAGTAAAGTTCAGTCAGTCTTGTGTGAAGACGCGGTGCGTTCGAAGAGAGTAATCGTGGTTTGAAAATCTCCGTTACAAAGATCTGTCGAGTAATTGTCTAATAATTATTATTGTTTATGCAATGGGTTAAACAGAGGAAAAAACAAAGAAAAGCAATTGTTATTGTTTGCATCAAGTTGAAAATTAATTATTTTTAGAGTTTTTGCCAGAAATCTGCTGAGAGTAAGTCGTTTTGTTCGGGATGTCTGACCTGGGGCTTGAACCTAAGTCTCACATCCAATTAGTCAACACATTACTTACGAGACTACGGGACTTCTCATACAGTTCACCTAAATCGCTTAAGAGGCTGATTGGATTGTAGATGATATGATCAATAAGTAATTAAAATTTGAGTGACCTTTCGGGCATTCTTCTAAATACTAATACAAGTGTGCCCATATTCGATTTCTACCATCGATGCAGATTCTAACGGTATATATGGTACACGTAGCAAAATAAAGAAATATTAGGCTTTTTCCTGTATGTTCTCTCAAAATATTAAACCCAAATAAAACATTATTATCAACAATTCCTTGTTTATGGTGCAAAGTAACGATACCTTCTAGCTTTGCTTTGGGAGATGGAACATAGACAGCCAATAGCTGCTGTTGTTAAAATAAGGTAATTTATAGGTATTACTTGAGTGAATTTTTGACACAAAAAAGCTTTTTAGTTAAAACACATTATGAAGCTATAATATTTTATTGAGCACGTTTTTTCGCTAAATAAAACTTATTTTTTACGATTAATTTTTTTGTTGTTATTTTTTGGATTAATGGTTAATAAATAGACATACAATGTACACATATGGTCAAAATAATAAGTACACCCAATATATATATTTTTTTTAAAGGCTCGTAGACGAAAATTTATTTCAAATTAAAAGAAAAAATAAATACTAATTTCTTTTGCTATAACATTAGAAATAAAATAAATACTAAAACAATAAAAAACAGACGAAAATTAAATTCAGCTTTTTTCAAAAAGTATGTAATTAAACAAAAAAAAAAAAAAAAAAAAAAAAAAAACATTGGACAAAATAAAAAGTACATTTAATTAAAATAAGCAAAAAAGTAAAAAATCAGTTTTTTCTGCTAAATTGGCAGAGTTTCGTTAAAAGCCGATATATCCACCTTTATTTTCAATTATTTTGTTGGCTCTTATTTGCCTGCTGGCAATAAGCTTCCTGCAGGTGTCTACTGGTATTTCATAACAAGTTTTTTGAACAAAATTCCATAACTGATCCTTATTTTTAAAAAAATTTTCTTTCTTTTCAATTCTTTGTTTCAGCTCTCACCAAAGATTTTCGATTGGATTTAAGTCCGGAGATTGTCTTGGCCCTTCAAGAAGGTCAACATTATTATTTTGAAATAAATCCTTTAACAACTTAGAAGTATGCTTCGGATCGTTATCCTGCTGAAATGTCCATTTAAGAACCATACCTGCCTCAGCATAAGTCAACATCGTATTTTCCAAGATATCTTTGTAGTGGCGGTAATTCGATGTATCGGTCCGACACCATACCATGAGAAACAACCCCAGACCATAATATTGCCGTCCCCATGCTTGACCGTCTTCTTTGTAAAGCGAACATGGAATTCCTTACCCTTAGGGCGTCGAACATTTCGGGCATAGTCGTTTTCAAATAAATTAGTTTTTGTTTCATCGCTCCACAAAATATTTAGGCATGTTTTTCACCGTCTGCTCCGAACCAATTGGAATGACTTCTTGCAAACGCCAATCTACCCTTTAAATTTGTCTTGTCTAAGCAAAGGAACTCTTCTGGCATATCCGTCCTGGTAAATGTGCTTCTTGCAGTCTATGACGAACCATTCGCGATGAAATCACATTTCCAATTTCTGCTGATATCGCTCTTCGACACAAATGGGTCCTTCTTCGCAAGTGTTACAATACGGATATCTGCTTTGAAGCATTTTGTACAAAAAATAGTGACCGATTCATAGTTTCTGCTATAGAACGAAGGCTTTGGCCACTTTTTCTTAGTCTTGACAGTAAAATAACTAGCCTTTCCAAAAAGAAAACTAGAGCAGACTGTGAAAATATTAAGGAATTGAGCAATGTATTTATTATTTGGACCAAGTACTAAAACCACACCTGAAAAACAGTGCATCACAATGAAAAAAAACGGAGAAGCACAAGCTTTGTTTTCACTTTTAATGGCATTATCATATTAAACTTATTTAAACAAAAAAGAATTGCCATGTTTACTTTCCGTTAAAGTAACTAAAACTGAATATAAAGCAAGAATAAACAGGTGTACTTATTTTTTCGACCATATGTGTATCTTAAATAAGTGTGTTCTATACATGCATCATATAGTTTAAAACATTATAAATTTATATACGACTTTATAATACAAGTCTCTATACCTAGAAATTTTGAATCATTTCATTTTTTGCCTCCACAACAAACATTTCATTAAGCGGCCAATGTTTTTGAAGTGACGAAAGAAGCAATGAACTCTCTTGGTCCTTAAGACAGAGCAAGAATTACTTCACTTCTGATTTTCTTACTATCTACACTACTTATATCCGACCGAGAATAGAGAACAACTCTGATGGAAGGGCCGGGCCGGTGCCTCAAAATCTATATGAGGAGGAGGAGATCATTAAAGATGGTAGGGTATCCAACTCTATTGAGTTATTGGATCATCGTCGCAATATGGCTTGTATTTCACTGTTCTATCACTACTATCACGCATTTTGCTCTAGAGAGATAAAGGGACTTGTTTCCGAAAATCATGTTTTCTTACGTCACACTCGTCATTCTTGCAAGGCAGATGCGTTTGTGGTCACTGGATCGCACACTGCATATCAAATAGAATTCGCTATTTAGCCGGACGATCAGTTTGTGGAACTTCCTACCTGAAGAGGTCTTTCCTGCCACTTGTAATATTAAAATATTTACATCTAATGTCCCATAAACTATTTTTGCAACACTATGCACTGCATGAGTAAGGGCCATCTCTTGAGTGTTGGTCTTTAAAAAAATTATGATTTGTACACCTGTAATGGTGGTGTGCTAATTACGTTCACAATGATCATTTATTGTTAAATTCTTTTGTTGAAGTTCCCTTTACTTTCTACACATTGGTCGTCAAATGGGTAGTGTGCTAGACTGTTAGTGGGACAGACAGATTCTGGAGAAACTCTGTCATGGCAATTTTATTTACACTCAGAGTTTTTGACAGAAATCTGCTGAGAGGCAGTCGCCAAAGAAATATTTTTTCATGTTTCGTTTTGTTGGAGATATCTAACATGGGGTTTTAACCAATCCACTACCTACTAAAGTTTTCAATATAACTTCTCCACTATTTTTTAAGCATTAAATTTCCAAAAGCTTACATTTCATGTTAGCATTAAAATTGTAGACAATGGAAAAATATTTGAATATTTTTTCAACATATGATGCATACGACCTGCATTCGCTGGAAACAATGATGATATTGTTACGAAAATGAAAAATCTTGATACTGGTGTTTTGCTTTTACATCGCTTAAAATTAAAATTATAAACAAAAGCTACAAAAACAAAACAATGCATTAAACAAACCTGTTTACATATTATCGTACTGCTTAATATAACAAACACCAGCATCAAAAAATGGTAAACAACTGAACAAAAATACACAAACAACTCTACAAGAATAAATGTAAACAAAATACACAACACCACAATAATAAATGTAAGCAACGATGTTTACATTTATAAAGATTTCGAGAAGGCGAAGTCATGAACATTCGCCTTCAAGAACATTCATCAGACTGGTTACTCTGCCATATAGAAGGCAAGGCAAAGCAGGCGACGGACTAACTGAAGTTCAGTCAGTGTTGTGTGAAGACGCGGTGGTCGGAAGAGAGTAATCGTGGTTTGAAGATCTCCGTTATGACGATCAGTCAAATAATTTTCTAGTAATTATTATTGTTTTTGCAAAGGCTATAAACATAAGAATAACAAAAACAAAAAGCAGTTGTTGTTGTTTACATAAAGTTGTGAACAGTGGCACACAGAATTGTGCGATTAATAAAGAATTTTAATTGAAACTAAACATAAATTTATTTTTATTTTACGAGCTAATATTTTAAACGTTTTTAAAAGGTAAAAACATTACAATATTATCTACCAAAAAAATTTATTTTAAGAACCTCAACAATTTTTATTTTATTGGAAGTGACAATCAGGCTAAAAATTTGATTCAAATAGTCACGTACTTATTGCCCCACCCTTATTAAATAGTAAATATTGAGGTTCTGGTGTAGACTTGATTCTTTGACTTTATTGACTTGACTTTATTCAACGAAAGGATAACAGAACTAAAAAAAATAAAAAACCTAAAAAAATTTAAACAAACATTGGTCAGAAGCAGAAAACAAATATTCCGCAATTTACAAATAGTGCAGCTGGGGGTTTGTGAATTTAATTTTTTTCTTTATTTTTAAAAAAAAATTTCAAATACTATAATAAAAACTCATCCATTTATTCAGTTTTTTTTTCATCAATGTTTGTTATTTATTGTGAATTTATTTCAATTTTTTTTATTTATTTTATTACACCAACACTTTGGCTTTGTATTAAGGGTTTAATTTAGATAAAATATGTATGATATTCAATATATTAGAAAAAGGATTTTAAACGATTCATACGTAAGAAGTGAATAAAAATTTTTTATTTTTTGACCTAGTTTTATTTTTTACTTACTTAACCGTAGATCGAGCCTTATAAAAACTTCATAATTCTAGCTTCTGTATCACTTTTGATACATACTTGCAGTACATGGAATTGTAACGATTATTGATAGATTTTATTAAATAATTTTAATATTTTTATTTATTTTAATTCATTTTAATAAAACTATTTATTGACTATTATTACATTTTATTATCACTTTTATGAAATTTGCGCCAACATTTTTAACATGATATACATTGGCATGGTTTTTAACGTAAAAATCAAGCACTTCATGTCAGCTTGTTTTTATTTCTTTCTAAATTATAATAATTTGACGTCCAGCACCCTGCTTTGTGTCTCCTGCTTATAAGTCTCCAATTGTTTAGATGGGTCGGCTTATTGTCACTCGCATCAGTAACACTCTCAGTTGAGGGCTGGCTGAAACCTGATGGTACAAACCATTCTTGTGATTCGTTAGAAACATTTGTTGTCGACGTCATGTGAGGTAAAAAAGTTTCCTGTTGCAATAGAATATCGATTTAACAATAACAATAACAATTTTCTCTCTTTGATTCCTCTCTGGTTTCCCGGATACGGGTTTCCCCAAATACTGCTGTAAGTAGTTGCTATGCACGTAGTATGTACTTGAATCCAAAACTGCCAATTCGACTTCGGTGGACCACGAAATTTATAACGACCATCAAATTCAATTAGTTACTAACCTACAGCGACAAAATTTAATATGAGTTTGAAAAGGTAATAAAACAAATCAAAAGGAAAGAAAACATAAATCAATACCAAGCATTACTCCGTAAATCTCTTTATGAAAATTGATTTATATAAATATCCTTAAATTAATTTCCCTAACAATCATGATGTAAATATTCCATCATTAAGTATCAAATTTCAATTAAAATCGCTGGAGCTAATTTTCAAATTCCACAATAAAACTAAAAAGTTTTTGAATTCTGTTACTAAAAAACTTTAATTTGAGATGAAAATATACCAAAAAAGAACATAAAAACATAAGTATCATTATTTAAATATATTTTCTTTTTTTTAACTTTTAGGCGAACAAAAAATTAAATTTTTAAAAATCTTAAACAAAGGATATATGGGCTGCTCTGAAAGTATGATAGATAATCCCAAACTATTTATACAGTATTATTTCTGGCATAAAATTACTAGTTGTGTGATAAAAGTTTTATAAAAATGGTTAAAATTTTCTAACAAAATATTTTTTTTTAGAAAAAAATCCTTTTCATTTGAATTTCGAAAAAAGGCTTTAAGCATGATTGTTAAAGGCTGCAAGACTCTCAGCTCATTTTTCGAAAAGGGGTAATAGGTGTAAATATGTGATTATCAAAGCGAATGATTCTGTTATCTCATACGTACGTAGTTATCAGAAATATTATCATCTGTAATAAAGCATAGGACGAAACACATTTTTCTAATGTTTGTCTGTCACGTGAGATAAATATGAGAAGAGCAGTAAAAAGACTCTACAAGATTTCAGGAAACAGCTGCTAGCAATCTGCGTGAAAATTGGTAATATTTTTTTCATCCCAAACTATTAAAGGCAGTTTGTTCTGTCCCAAGTAGTACCATCTTTGGCGATAAACATCCTGTTTTCATGTTTGTTGGTGCCGATACTTCAGTTCATAAGACGAGCTTCTATTTTTTTTCTTCTTCAAAGTCTTTAGCAGCAGGAAAATTACATACATACATACATACGTAATCAGTCATAACAATCTTTCGTTGTAAATTAGAAATAATTGATCTAAGGTTTGAACCGTGCTCTGACGTCTAATAAGGTAACACACTACATACTAGACTACGACTACTTCAACCAATATGAAGAACATACCAAGAATAGAAAATTCATTCTTTTCACGTCCGCCCCACACTTAACTTTCAATTCTTTCTCAAAAACCATAAATATTGTATCATTTACGATAAAACTTCTAAACTTAAATCTTAAAAAAAATACATACACAAGACCAAAGAATCCCTAGGAAAGTCGTATGTATCAAAAATGATACATAAGCCAAAATTATGAAGTTTTTGAATTTTGTAACCCCTGCTTGAAATTTTCTTTTTTTATTTGGTTTAAAATAATGGCGATAACAATACTGACGAATTATAAACATATCAGGCATCTAACTTTCTCCAAATTAAAGTTATGTAGTCTAAAAAATTTAAATGTATCATTTTTGATGCAAAGCTCGATGTACGGTTAATTGGTCATTACAATCTTTAGGCAGGATAACGGCCTAGTTTCTACGTACATGAGTGACGGAACCTACAGTTTAAAGGCTACTGCGAACGACAGATTTTTGAGAAACTTTTTCAAGGCAATTTTATTTACTCTGAGAGTTTTTTCCAAAAAACTTTTGAGACTGAAAGTCGCTGTAGAAATATTTTCTCATATTAAGCAGGGCCTTGGTAGTTATTTGTACATATTGTTACGTTTTTAACCTTTTAAAAATGTTAAAAATATGAGTTCGTAGATTGCAAATAAAATAAAAATAAATTTGTGTTTATTTTTAAATCAATTATTTATTGTTCGCACAATTCCGTGTGCCACCTTTCACGACTTGATTTAAACGACAACAATTTGCTTTAATTGTTATTCTTCTTTACACTCTTCCACGTACATAATAACATTTGTTCAATAGATCTTTACAACGGAGATCTTCAAACCACAATTATTCTCTTCACACGCAACGTGTCTTCACACAAGACTAACTGAATTCTTTCTGATCCCGTTGCCTGCTTTGTATTGCCTTTCATATCGCTGGGTAAACAATCTGATGAATGCTCTTGAAGGAGAATGACTTTTGCCTTCGCGAAATCTCTATGAATGTAACCATGTTGCCTGCTTGTTTACGTATGTATCCCCCTTTTTCTTATACTGATTTTGTAGCTATATTTTTGTTTATTCGTTTTGTTTTTGGAGCTTTTGTTTAACATTTTAATAACACCATTGCCATTTTTTTTTTGATTAAAATTCATGAACTTGCACAAATATATAGGTACCTAGGCTTTTGCTGTCCACTGTATACTTTTAAACTTTTGTACATGCTCTCCTATTTCTAACACATAGAAAATAAACTTTGTTTCTTTTTAATTTTCTATATTCAGTTATTTAGCATCATGAATTTAATATTAAATTCATAAGAATTATTTTGCTTATATGACTGAGTGGATAACTGGAAATACAAATGGAGAAAAAACCCCCCGAAAATAAATTAATCATTAGACAGGAACAAAAGGAAAGATGACTGCCATATATTTAAATTGAAAATGACACATTTGTGATGGAGACCTAAGATACAAAAGCGATGGTGACAGAGTTGACTCTGACATGCGGTTAAGCTAATTTTTCTTTAATATCTCGTTGTGCTCAAACTGCTTATATAGTATAATATCTTCGTCATTCCTTTGTTAGAAATGTGTAGTCACAGTCTTACGGTGATTATGCAAATAAATGTTTTAAAAACATTCAAACATTGTTAATATTTTTCTTAAATGCTTGTATTTTTCATTATTTTTTTAAGGGTTTTTCTTATATTTAAAAGAAGATATATTTCACGGTGTTGACAATTTAAAACCATTGCATGGCAGTTTCATGTCTCGCATAAGGGATAAATATTTCATGGCAATCAACAGCACCGTTAAAGCCAGCAGTAGCAATCCATACAGCAGCAAGTACAAAAGAAGAATTCATCGATTCATAATTTTATTTTAATAAGAAATAAGGTTTGCTCTAAATAAATTGAATATTTCGAATAATTCAAATAATATTTTTACTTATTAAAAACGTTTAATATATGAGCTCGGAGATTGCAAATAAAATAAAAATAAGTTTTTGTTTAGTTTTAATTAAAATTCTTTATTATTTGAACAATTCCGTGTGCCACTGTTCACAACTTGATGTAAACAACAACAATTGCTTTGTTTTTTATTCCTTTGTGTACACCGTTTGCAAAAACAATAACAATTATTAGACAATTGTTCGACTGATCTTTGTAACGGAGATCTTAAAACCACGATTACACTATTCAAATGCGCCGCGTCTTCACACTAGACTGACTGAAATTCACTAACTCACTCGCCTGCTTTGCCTTGCCCTTTATATGGCAGAGTAAACAATCTGATGAATGTTCTTGAAGGCGAATGTTCGTGGTTGTTCGTCTCTATAAATGTAAACACCGTTTTTTCATTATTGTTGTTTGTGTCTTTGTATATATTTATTCTTGTAGTGTTTGTTGTTGTATTTTTGTTTATTTGTTTATCATTTTTTATGCTGGTGTTTGTAGCTTGTTGTTATACTACGCAGTGCGATAAGTTGTAAACAAGTTTATTGTTTTGTTTCTGTAGCTTTTGTTTATAATTTTAATGTTAAGCAATGTAAACGCAAAACACCAGTATCTAGACTATTTCATTTTCGCAACAGTATTATAAAGATGCCTGCCTTTAACATTTTCTGAGTTAGCTGGCTTTTCAGAGAAGAACGCAATCTATGAGTTTTATCGTAGTTCGGCAGTCATCGTTTCAAGAAGTGATTTTGAATTTAACCGTATATCGAGCCTTAAAGAAACATCATAATTGTTTATTGATAGATTCTGTTAAAAAATTTAAATATTTTTATATATTTGAATTAATTTTAATAAAACTATTTTATATTATTACTTTTTATTTTCATTTTATTATCACTTTTATGAAATTTACACCAAAATTTTTGAAATGATGTACATTGCAGCATGGTTTTTACGTAAAAATCAAACACTTATTTTTTTTCTAAATTGTAATAATTTGACATCTAGCACCCGTGCTTTGTTTCCAATTGTTTAGATGGGGCATCTTATTGTCACTCGTATCAGTAATACTCTCAGTTGAGGGCTAATTGAAACCTGATGGTACAAACCGTTGTTATATTTCGTTAGAAAAATTTGTGGTCAATGTCATGTAAGGTAAAAAGCATTCCCTTTGCAATAGAACATCGATTATGTCGAGAACAATGCTCTGTCTTTAATTCCTCTCTTGTTTCCCGGATACAGGTGTCCCCAAATAAGGCTGTAAATAGTTGCTATACACATGAATCTAAAACTGCCAATTCGACTTCGGTGAACCACAAAATTTTCTAATCTACAGCGATAAAATTACGATCATTAAAAGCTGAAATATTTTCAGCTCATTTTTCGACTAGGCGTAATTGGTGTAAATTTATCATCATTTCCGTGGAGCACATTATCAAAGCGCAATTCTGTTATCTCATACGTACTATTATCATCTGTAATATCTATGAAATAAAACATAGGACGAAACACCTTTTTTCTAATGTTTGTCTTTCACATGAGATAAGTATGAGAAGAGCGGTAAGAAAGAGTCTACAACATTTCAAGAAACAGCTGCTATTAATCTGCGTGAAAATTGGTAATATTTTCTCTTCCTAAACTACTAAAGGCACACGGTTTTCTGTTCGAAGTGACACCATATTTGGCGATAAATATCCAATTGTAATGTTTGTTGCTGCCAATACTTTCGTGAGTTCGAGCAGATGTTCATCTTCCGAATTGGCGATAGTATTGGCCCAACAAATATACGTAATTGGTCATTGCAACCCTTCAGTCAGCATTTTTTTCAAATGAGGAGGAGTAAATGTATCTTACCGCACCATAGGGGAAGTCGTCACTATCCCCCGTGTGTGGGGCCCTCACCCACTAAATCTCCTCTTTTATACACTTTGTGCCCACTCCGGAACTACTGTAATTTTAATTCGAAGTGGAGTCCCTCCGGCCATTTGCCCCTTTATATCCATATCCGCTCATATACCCATATTGCTCAACGATATCTGAAAAGATATTTAAACATCCATTCTAATGCCCTCATCCAAGTCAAGTTTCTTAGACTTCAGCACTGCTTCAGTGTAGCTGGCTATGCTGTTCCAATTTTCTTCGCTGTTCAGAAGTATATCGCAGAAGTTTTCGACAGTAAAGACGCCGACTTTGGCCTCATGATTCATGTATTCCGCGTTATAAATTGTTGCATCATCTTAAATGCAATTTGGTCGAGTCATCTTCCCCATTTTAAACAGATCTTTACAAAAATAAAGATGTCCGGATAACAGCTGCGTTAAATAGTAATTAACCTCACCAAATCTCCTCCCAATCCATTCGGTAATATCTGGGAGAAATTTTGCCGTCCATCTACCACTTGTTTCAGTGTCCAATTTTTCTTGCCGGTGTTGTATGGTTCGCTTTCTGGCATCGTCGACATTTACTGTCTCTATGTGCACGTTCTTATTCTCCTACACCCTCTTCCGCTCGCTTGCCTGTAAACCTATAGTTATTACACCACTGATTACCAGTACTGCTGATAAAGTCCTATACGCCGATGCCACCCTGAGTGCTGAGGTTCGTTGTACCGATGATAAAATTTTCATTCTACAGTCGGCTTTTAATGCTTCTGCCCAGGTCTAACTGCCGTAAAGCATAATATAGTCCGTAATTGTCATCATCATCTGCATCTGCTCTGTACAGGGCCACCAATATTGGCCATAAACTTACTAAGTTCAGTTAGGATTACGACCTAGCTTTTCACACCGCTCGTGTTGTGTGTGTGTTAATTTTTATACTTGAGGGGAGGGATCTAAAGTTAAAAGTCAACTCCAAACGATAGATTTTTGAGAAACTTTTCATCGCGCTTTTATTCATTCTATAAGTTTTTGCCAGAAAACTGCTGAGAGGAAATTGCCGAGAAAATATTTGTTCATCTTTCGTTTCGTTCAAGATGTCTGATCTGGTACTTGAACGCTGCACTAGCGTCTAATAATTCAACACACTACTAAGTAGACTACAACGCTATACAATTATTCTAATAATTATTTTAACGGCATTACATAACGTTTAAAATTTTATACATAGAATGAATAACTTTTTACAACACCTTATATTCACTGGCTGTTTAAGGTGTTCTACAAGAATTACTACAACTGTTACCGCCACCGTCGCCCAATTATGTATCGATAAGTCATTTATCGGTTACTTTGAGACGTCATATCTAAATGTCAAAAAATCATGACAAAAAAAAAAATCATTTCCTTTTTCTTTTCCTTCTACATTTTTCTAGAAATCAGTACGAAGTTGTGAAGATAAAATTTATCTAAATTAAATTAAATTAAAATTTATGTGAATTAAAACTTTTTTCTTAATATTCTTGTGCTAGCTTTCACACCAAAAAAGTACGTAACTCTTTTATTCATAAAATATTGTAAATTACTTAAAATAATTTGTACTTTGTAGGAATTTTAACAAGCAAATAAAATTGAATTAATATCTAAAGAATTTTGGTTTTATTTGCTGTTCATAATCTAGTGGAAGCTTTGCACTCGGGCGAATTCCGGCAACAAATTTAAAATTCTTTTTTGATGGTCAGATTCACGTTCCCGCATCACGTTTTGTTAAACATAATCTCAAAGCAGTGTGAAGTTCACCAACCACGGTCCAAATACACCCAAAGGAAAATCACGTCCAACTGGCAGAAACTGTAAGTCCCAAAAAATGGAAAAATTTTCTTTACAGGGTCAACCACCACAACAAAACCAACTGGCGTCCAACACCAACTTGTCACCTGCACAAAACTGTCCGGTTTGTAATGAGCCACCCACAAGTCAGTGTATACTCTGTCATAAATGCCAAAAAAGTCATCACCTTAATTGTGTCAACATAAACAGTCATGAAGAAATTTTTACTTGCGATAATTGTGCCAATAGAGCTCATGTTTCAGGCTCACCAAAATCTACACGAAGTCACCGTAGCAAAGCCTCTAGCACTTCAAAAAATTCAACCATCCGAAGGAAAAATTTAGAACTTCAGCGTCTCGAAGAAGAAAGGCAGCTCGCTAAAGAAAGAGACACCGAATACTTAAAACAAAAATATCAATTGCTGCAACAGGAAGAAGATGAACTTGATGATCGTAGCTCCATAGATATCAATTCCGTACACGAATGGCTTAACAATCAACCCAATCTTCCAAACTTATCTGAGGCAATCCAAACTGGTGTACCACCGCTTAACGTTAATGTACAAAATTGTACTAATGAAAATAATAATGTAACTTTTGCAATCCCAATGTCAAGACAAGGTCAAGTAGCAACACAATCTTCTCAAAATAATATGCCAATAAACACCGCAAGTACAAACTTTCAAAATAAAATACCACATTCTTATTTAAATTCAACTTCATATAATAATACAACCACATTTATTAATAAATCAGCAACAACACAAACAACGACATCTATTCCTCACAATACCGTAACCTCAAACCTCACCCATCAGCAAATAACATCGAGACAAACTGTTCCCAAAGATCTACCCATTTTTACTGGCAATCCAGAAGAGTGGCCTCTTTTCAGCTCCACATTCGATTGGTCCACGGAAGTATGTGGTCTAACAGATGCCGAAAACCTGATTCGTCTACAAAAAGCTCTGCGAGGAGATGCTTTGAAGTCTGTACAACACATTTTAATCCACCCATCCTGTGTACCGGCCGCAATTTCAACACTTAAATTATTGTATGGACAACCAGAAAAGATTCTCCATTCACTGAAACAAAAAATACGATCATTACCATCGGTTAATGTTAATAAGCTGGAAACAATTACCTCATTTGCCGTACAGGTTAAAGGTCTCCAGGCCACAATAGAAGCTTGTGGTCTCCTCGATGAGCTCAATAATCCGTCATTGTTACAAGAATTAATTTCCAAATTGCCGTCATATTTCCAGATTAATTGGGGAACATACAAAATGAATTTATCAAAACAAAACAAACACGTTAACTTGGCAGAATTTTCGGCATGGATTTTTGATATTGGTGTTTCTGCTAGCAGCGTTAACATTGACAGCAGTTCTAGCTCTGCCGCATAGACTCTCTCACGTAATAGGCAGAAAAATGTTTATATACACACTCACACTGAACAGAGTAGAAAAAAATGTATCGTGTGCAGTGGTGACTGCAACAATGTTGCTAGCTGTAGTGAGATAATTTAATCTCTGTAAACAATGTTTACGTAAACATTTTGGCAAATGCAATAGCAACAATGTTTGTGGTGTTGATAATTGCCAATTTAAACATCATTATCTTTTGCATAAAAAAATAGAAAATGTTGATAAAAGGGAAATGTCAAATGCTGCTGAATCAAATAAAAACAAATTTTCAATGCAAAACAATCAAACACAGAGCTGTAACACGCACAGTGCCTCGGGGTGTAACAATTTGTTTAAAATTATTCCAATAACAATTTATGGCAATGAAAATAAATTTATAGATACATTTGCGTTTATTGACGACGGTTCGTCAACGAGTCTGATAGATGAGCAAATCATTAACGACCTAAATCTTTCCGGCACCTCAGAACCTTTATGCCTAAAATGGACTGGGAACGTTGAACGAAATGAGAATAACTCTCGTCGACTTTGTATAAATGTGGCTGGTCCTAATAAAAAAGTTCATACAGTAGATGTTCGAACAGTAAAACATCTTTCATTACCAAAGCAAACTCTTGATATTGAAAAACTTGCACAAGATTTTCCTTATTTAACAGGATTGCCTGTGAAAGGTTATATTAATGCCACACCGCGACTACTAATTGGCTTAAATAACTCCAGACTTTGTGTCTACAATAATATTAAAGAAGGTAATTTCAGTGAACCTGTAGCAATCCGCACTCGTCTTGGCTGGTTGATATACGGTGCAATGAGAAATAAGTTTATAGAACACCATCATTGTCATGTAGACGAATGCAGTAATAAAATACTATCCGATTTAATGAAAAAATTTTACACTTTGGAAACTGCCTGTACAGATAATGCTACAGCCATGATGAGTAAAGACGATGAAAAGGCCATGTCTATCCTAAAAAAGTATACCAGGCAACGAGCGGATGGACATTACGAGACTTCACTGTTGTGGCGAAACGAAAATGTTTTAATGCCAAACAGTTACGAAATGGCACTAAAGAGGTACAAGTGTTTGGACAAAAAGTTGAAAAGCGATAATAATTTGAACGAAATTTTTAATAAAACCATTTCTGAATATAATTCAAAAGGATATATCACCAAGATCATAGAACACCGTAAAACGTCAACCAAAGAAGAAAAGTTGTGGTATCTGCCAATTTTCCCCGTTTTCAATAAAAACAAGCCTGGGAAAACCAGAATAGTGTGGGACGCAGCTGCAAAAGCATACGGTGTATCGTTAAATGATATGCTGATGAAAGGTCCAGATATGCTGTGCTCTCTACCTTCAATACTTATTCGTTTTCGTGAAAAGTCTATAGCCATTTGTGGCGATATAGAACAAATGTTTCACCAGGTGTTCATAAGAGAGGAGGATCGTAATGCCCAGCGGTTTCTATGGCGTGGTGAGAGCGATCAACCAGACGTTTATGTTATGAACGTGATGATTTTCGGGGCATCCTGCTCACCATGCATTTCGCAGTACGTAAAAAATACTAATGCTAACAAATTTATTGATAAATATCCAATTGCGGCAGCCGCTATAAAAAATAATCATTACGTGGATGACTATTTAGATTCAGTTGACACAGTAGAAGAGGCGATTACCTTAGCTCAAGAAGTTAAATACATTCACGGAAATGCTGGTTTCAATATAAGAAACTGGATTAGTAATAATAAAGATGTTTTGGCTGCTATAACTGATAGCAATGGTCAACAACATAAGAGTCTTAATCTCGGAAGTGAAATAGAAGTAGAGAAGGTGCTTGGTGTTTTCTGGAAACCGTCAGATGACACTTTTACGTTTAAAGTTTCTACAAATATAGCCAACAATATATTAACGGAAAATAAAATTCCGTCAAAACGTGAACTGTTAAGATTTTTGATGTCAATATATGACCCTTTGGGTCTTATTGGACACTATTTAATGTACTTAAAAATAATACTTCAGGATGTGTGGAGGAGTGGCGTAACATGGGATGAAAAAATCAAGCCCCATCACATGGCTAAGTGGGTTAAATGGCTATCATTCTTTCAAGAAATTGAAAACATTTCAATACCACGATGTTATCTTCAAACGTTTAGTAATTATCACGAAGTTGATGTGCAGTTGCATACATTTGCCGACGCCAGCGAAAATGGCTATGCAGCAGTTTCCTATTTTAGGATTTCGAATGGTAGCGATGTTGTTGTGTCTCTGGTTGGGTCAAAAACGAGAGTCGCTCCACTAAGAGTAGCCTCTATTCCCCGTTTAGAACTAATGGCCGCAGTAATTGCGTCACGTTTTGCTAATAGTATTATAAGAAGTACAACTATAAAAATCAGCCAAATGGTGTTCTGGTCCGATTCTAAAACTGTCATTAGTTGGCTTAAGTCAGATCAGAAAAGGTATCATCAGTTCGTAGCTTTTCGCGTAAGTGAAATTCTCGACACTACTGATATAGATGGATGGCGATGGGTCTCCGGTAAATTAAATGTGGCAGATGAAGCAACAAAGTGGTCCAAAGGAGGTCCCGATTTATCAAATCACAGTCGATGGCAAAATGGTCCGAGTTTCTTAAAACAGCATCCAAATTTGTGGCCTGTAGATAATGACATAAGCGCTAACGTTGATTGTGAACTTAAACAACATGTTTTTCATATAAAAGAGGTTAACCATTTGATCCAAATTGAGCGTTTTTCTCAGTGGCGTAGAGCAATTAGATCGGCTGCCTATGTCATACATTTTATAAATAAACTAAAAAATAGTACAACTTTGAATAATATATCCCAAGACGAACTAAAACAGGCGGAAATCCTTCTTCTTAAGCAAGCTCAAATCGACAAATATTTAGACGAAATAACAACGCTAAAATGTGATGGCAATATTGACAAGAGTAGTTCTCTTTATAAGCTTTCTCCTTTCTTAGATAGCGATGGTGTTTTACGTATTAACGGCCGAATAGATTATGCTGATGTTCCAGATGAACTTAAACACCCAGCTATTATGCCAAAACAGTGTTACACCACTGAGCTAATAATACTACATTATCATGCAAAATACCATCACGGAAATCACGAAACTGCAATAAACGAAATTCGACAAAAATATTATATGCCTCGATTAAGAACAACTTTTAAGAAGGTTGTACGAACGTGTCAAATGTGCAAAGTGAATAAAGCAGAACCAACATATCCGCAAATGGCAAGACTTCCTAGGGCTAGGCTGTCAGCACATGTTGCACCATTTACATTTACCGGGCTTGATTTTTTTGGCCCAATTTTGGTAACCGTCAATAGACACAAGGAAAAACGATATGGTGCACTGTTCACTTGTCTAACTATTCGGGCCGTTCACATTGAGATAGTACATTCCTTAACCACCAGTTCATGTATTCTGGCCATCCGGAATTTTATGGCCAGACGTGGTACGCCAAGAGAATTTTTCAGCGATAACGGTACCAACTTTGTTGGAGCAGAAAGGGAGTTACGCGAGGCTATAAAAGAGGTTGATTGTAATGAGTTTGTTCGCAATTTCACCACTGCTACTACTAAATGGAATTTCAATCCGCCCGCTGCCCCACATATGGGCGGAGCGTGGGAACGTATGGTACGTTCTATTAAAACTGTTCTTTATAAAATAATGCCATCAAGACCCGTCAATGATGAGACAATCCGCAGTATGATGGCTGAAGTCGAAAATATAATAAATTCACGCCCGCTTCCTTATGTGCCAATGGACAACGAAAATCAGGAGGCGCTAACCCCTAACCATTTACTGTTAGGAAGTTCAAATGGCATGAAACCATTAGCTGATTATGACGACTCTGGCATGGTGGTTAAGAATAGCTGGTTGCAATCGCAGATGTATGCGCAAAATTTTTGGAAAAGATGGCTGACAGAGTATTTACCATCGCTTACATGCAGGACAAAATGGTTCGCCAAATCGAAGCCGATTTGTGTTGGTGATTTGGTGGTTGTGGTTGACCCTTTAAGTCCCCGTAATGTGTGGCCAAGAGGCAAAATACTGGAGACCAAAGTTGCCAAAGATGGACAAGTGCGCAAGGCAAAAGTTATGACGGCTTGTGGTGTATTGGAGAGGCCGGTGACTAAGTTAGCTATACTCGACGTGGCTCAGGATAAGGAGTAGGGCATCGAACGCTTTTCTCGCCATACTGTGGGGGGGTGTTACCGCCACTGTCGCCCAATTATGTATCGATAAGTCATTTATCGGTTACTTTGAGACGTCATATCTAAATGTCAAAAAATCATGACAAAAAAAAAAATCATTTCCTTTTTCTTTTCCTTCTACATTTTTCTAGAAATCAGTACGAAGTTGTGAAGATAAAATTTATCTAAATTAAATTAAATTAAAATTTATGTGAATTAAAACTTTTTTCTTAATATTCTTGTGCTAGCTTTCACACCAAAAAAGTACGTAACTCTTTTATTCATAAAATATTGTAAATTACTTAAAATAATTTGTACTTTGTAGGAATTTTAACAAGCAAATAAAATTGAATTAATATCTAAAGAATTTTGGTTTTATTTGCTGTTCATAATCTAGTGGAAGCTTTGCACTCGGGCGAATTCCGGCAACAACAACTATTTGAGTTACGAATAGTATCGTGTAATTTAATCATTCTTCATATTGTAAGAAATTTTCGTGTTTTCGTTTAACTTTTTCAAGGTTTTTGTTGCTAATAACTTGAACTGAATGTTACAGGCAAACAAAGTTTCTACATTAGTGCTTACAAGTGTGTTATGTACATCTACTTGTTTGGAGAAAGTATTTGTTAGCCTTTTTCAAAAGCTTCACTGACAGAACTCAATGTTATACGAGTATACAATATTTTAAGTCTGTTCAATACGTACAAACATTCTTATATCCCCATTACAAAGGAATAAACTACGTACGTGTATCCGGTGTTTCCAAGCACTTTGTTAGCTTGTTAGTTAGTATAAGTGCATTTTCAGAAGAAATATATTTTAAATAATTACTCAGACTTAGTTATCACACCTGTGTGGTTGTTTCATGCCGTAGAAAGCAATATTCAAGAGCTAAATGTACACTGTAAACCTTGATGCAGTTTTTTACTCAAAAAAATTAGTTTATCGAAGAATCTTGAGAGTTGTCATATGTAACTTGTTTATTGATTGATGATAACATTTGTTTACCTTGAGTATACATATCTACCAGTAGTTATAAATGAATATTTGTTATCAAAATTATATTAATAACACGTTGCGACATTCAAAATACACCGAACTAATAACATAGTGATAGGTTGTGAGTTTTGTTGAGTAGAAAACAAAAATATTTTTTTTATAATTCCCGAACCTTCCATACATGTTTTATTTGACAAAAACTGTATTTTTGATCTTTTCACACAAAATTATTGATTACCCAAATATTTTTAAACTATTTTCAAAATTCAAAGTTTTTGAAAAGGGGACAGATGAGCCTTTAAAATGGTATACATAAACATGTAGTTTATACTTACTTGTTATGTGTTTTGGTCGGGTAAACTTGGAAAATACGATTTTTTTCTTATTTTTTCGAGATTACCTATTCTTAATTGCAAAATTTAATTAAAAAATATAAAATAAGTGATGACATTCTGAAAGTGCACTATCTTGTGAAGAGATTGACACATTGTTTGATCCAATTGGTCAGATATTACCGTAGTTATTATCTAAATAGTATGACAGTTGATTGTTTACCGCAAAATGTGCCAATTTCGTGATTGCACGACTACCAGAAGTCGGCTAATATCTGTGTTTTCTGCAAATGTTATTATATCTCTTTGCGCAAACATAGGCCAACTTCTGGTGGTCGCTCATTTGAAAAAATATATATATGAAACATATAACTCGACTGTTATACTCTTTAAGAAGTCGCCATGGTCTAGTAGGTAGTGCGTTGGCTTATTAGACGAAAAGCCAGGGTTCGAGCCCCAGGCCAGACACCAAAATAAAATACAAAAAGTATTTCTTCGGCGACTTTCTCTCAGCAGATTTCTGGCAAAAACCCTTAGAGTAAATAAAATTGCCATGAAAAATTTCTCAAAAATCTGTCGTTCGGAGTCGATTTTAAACTGTAGGTCGCACCACTCATGTATAAAATTAACACACACAACATAAGTGGTGTGAGAAACTAGGTCGTAATCCTGGCTAAAGGGTTGTAATGACCAATTATGTATGTATGTTATAATAAAATTAAATAATAACTACGGTAATTTTTGTCCGATTTGATCAAACGAAGTGTCAATCTCTTCATAGGATAATGCACTTTCAGAATGACATCAGTTATTTTATAATTTTTAATTAAAGTTTGCTATGAACGGACAATCTTGAATAAATATGAAAAAATTTCGCATTTGTCAAGTTTTTCTCATCAGAACACATAGCATATTAAATCAAATAATATATTTATGTATGTCATTTTAAAGGTCCACCTCTCTCCTTTCTAATAAGGTTTAAATTTTGGACATCGATTCAGAAATGTTTGTGTATTCAGTAAATATGTGCGCAACGTAAAAAAAACAGTTTTTGTCAAATAAAACGAGTTTGGAGTGTTCAAGAAATATTAAAAAAATATTTTTGGGTTCTTTTAAACAAAGATTACAACTTGCACTATGCCATTAGCTGGGTCTATTTAATTGTTTCTATATTGTTTTATAGTGTAATTAAGTAGAAAAAATTACTTTTTCTTTCAATAGGAAAAGTAAGTATAATAAATATACAGTGTACAGCAAAAGTACCACCACCATGCCTAAGTGTTTCTTGAGATCGAGGTGTTCATTTCTTTTTTCCTCGATAGTAAAGTACCTCCGTACTAGTAAAAATTATATATTTTTACTTGTCTGAAGAAAACATATCATTCCAAAAGATTTGACATGCTTTAGTATGGAGGAAGAAAAGTAAAGAGTCCAATTCAAAGAGATTGCATGAAACAGTTAATCAAGGCCTCGCTAATATAATGCTGTAGAATATAATACAAAAAAAATATATATAAAGGGTCCGCCAAATAACTTCTTTTTTTTAGTGCTACTGCATGGCCAGCCGAGGCAGCCATTTGAATGAAATTATTTTCCGTTATTAACCGGAAGGATTGTACTTTCAAGTAAAAAGAGAAATTTGAGAAAATATTCAGTAGTTTTTTTTGAAGCATTTTCAAAAAAAAAAGTTTTTGGCGGACCCTTTACATTTGTCGGGACCAAGTATGGGCAGTTTGGAATTTATTGAGGAAATAATTCATAAGAGAGATATTGAGTATAACATTTTAACATATTGGGTTTTTGAACTTTAAATTTACTCTGAGCTCTTCTTGGGGGTACCTACAAAGTCCGCAGCTGTTATTTGTCAATGGCCTTCTGTTACGAAGTACAGACTTAGGTTATTTGGCTTTACATTCCTTGTTAGCTTAACGGATTTAAACTTCCAGATTTGTTCCAGCATAGGGTAGTCGTTTAAAGAGCAGCCCCTGCATTGACCAATTTCTTCGATTAGTTTACGCTTTCATGTGCCGTCACAACGGACCACCATATGTGCTCAAATGAGCTTTGGTAATCAAAGCTACCACTTCAACCTAACCTAACCTAATTAAGATATATCATCTGCATATCCCTGGCAGTCAATGTCCATCTTAGATAGTTTTGTCAGAGGTTCATCCTCAACCAACGTTCGTAGTAGTGGTGAAAAGACAATTGGCCCAATTATGCTTCTGGACCAAAATCCGTACCAAACAGTGACTCGTTTTGGGTGCGTCGGCTTTTCAATTTATGCGTTCAGGTCTTCTGTGCCCCAAATGCGACAATTTTGCTTGTTTGCATACCCGCCAAGATCAAAATGAGCTTCATCTGAAAAGATGATTTTTTTGCCAAAATCGGCATCTTCTGGTGTAGGCTACTGCATGGCCAGCCGAGGCAGCCATTTGAATGAAATTATTTTCCATTATTAACCGGAAGGATTGTACCTTCAAATAAAAAAAGAAATTTGAGAAAATATTCAGTAGTTTTTTTAAGCATTTTCAAAAAAAATTATTTGGCGGACCCTTTAAAAATACGCATTCACATTATGGGTAAGAATACTTATGCGGTTTTCAGCTATGCACCTTTATTGCGTAAATCGCAATAAACGCCATTATTGAGCTCAATATTTCATGTAAAGTTTCAATTAATTATTGCGCAATAAATATGAAAATTGTTACAATATTGAGTAAAACTTAAAATGCAGCACTGTCATAACTGTGTTTAACCGAACACTTTCTGTTGATATTTGACAACTCAAATGTCAACAGCGACAAATAAAAATAAAAAAAACAAAAAACAACAAGTAAACAAAAAAAAAAAAAAAAAAAAACAAAATAGAAACAATGTTGTTGAAACAACCAGCTGTCTTGTTTGTTTTATTATGCCTGAACACTTAAAATATTGTACTCAATTAACCTAATATTGACTCAATAAAAGTGCATATCTGAACATAGTATTACAGTGTTAAAATGTTTTCTTAAATTTTTAAATTAAAACGTTCTCCATCTTATGAGTTTACATACATATATAAACGTACATATATATGAGTGCCTTTATAACCATCATAAAACCTACCAATCATAAAAATAACAAAAAAAAGTTACATGCATCTGAATGTAAATCTAACACTTGAAATGTTTTTAACTGTAAGAGCATAAGAGTTCAATAGGAAAAGTGGAAAGAGAATTGCGTGACTTAAATTTTTGAAAATGTATTATTACATGCCTGTTTAGCTCGTTAATAGAGGTACATTACTGTTGCTTTTCCATCACATTACTTCATATTGTCTTCGGCTTTGTCACAATTCCTGTTATTTTTGTTGTCGTTTTTTTTTTGTAAATTTATGTGCCGTTAATAGAGTGTATATGTATTTTTGATTTAATTTTAGTGTTAGCATTTTGAATTCAGTGAGTGCCAGTGGTATACGTCACGCTTCACTTAAGTGTTGACTGGCTTGGTGGTATAAGAAAACAAGCAATGACGGTAATATCTGTAATAACTAACGCACAGTGACCTATTCACACATATACACTTATATACACTCAAGCAATGGAACTTTACAAAATATACGAATAATTTTTTAATTTTATCTGATACAAGCAAGATTTACGTTAATGTAATATGCATAATAAGGCGATAAAACAATTTCCTTTCCACATAAATTAAATATTTACTAAAAATAAATTAATTTTCTTATATTTGTAGCCATAGCAGGCAGATGAATAAAGCATTTTATTTATTTATTTATTTATAAGCTCATCTTTATTTACATATTATGTTTACATATATACAATTTACTTGTTTCGAGATTTTATCTATGGATATTACAACGAATAATATTTATACATAAAAGTATTATAAATCTAATGTTATTTACAATATAATTTTATTTAAAGGGAAAATAGGAAAAACCTTTTTGTGATATGAAAAAAAAATTCAAATTTGAAAATTTTAAAGTATACATTTGTATTATTGGTTTATAATACAAGCCAGACTCAAAATAAAATACAAAAAGTATTTCTTCGGCGACTTCCTCTCAGCAGATTTCTGGCAAAAACTCTGAGAATAAATAAAATTGTTATGAAAAGTTTCTCAAAAATCTGTCGTTCGGAGTCGACTTAAAACTGTAGGTCCCGCCCCTGATGTATAAAATGAACACACACAACGTAAGTGGTGTGAAAAACTAGCTCGTAAAAATTATGTTATGTATTTATACATTTATTTTCCACTGGTGATTTTGTCTCGATGGTGCAATTAAGCCAATTCTCTACATTCCCTTATCAAGTGACAAGAGGAATTTTCTACATTTTAAAAATATTTGTTGTTAAGTCTGTTCGATGATATACTCATATTTAGTTTCCATCTTAAGAAGTTGCGTCGAGTATCTCCAATGTTGTCTGTTTATAATTTTAAGGCATTTATTTTGAATAATTTGCAATTTTTTAAATGTGTTTTTTCAGTTTTATACCAAATCGGACACGCATATGTCAAAGTTGGTCTAATAACACTTTTAAACAACAGATTTTTATTTTTTAATTTTAGACATGAACGCTTGTTAAGCAATGGCCATAATGCCCTTGTAGTCTTGAGAGATTTTTTACAGATTTCCTGAATTTGTTTTGAGAAGTTTAGTTTTCTATCTAAATATACGCCTAGATACTTAACATTGTCTTGAACATGTTTTGGATACTTGTTATATGGAAATATAATTGCTTGCGTTTTGTTGGGGTTAATTTTAATCTTCCATTTATAGAAATATTTAATGCAGACTGCAAAGGCTTTTTCCATTTTCTTTAAAAGTGCATTTGTAAGTTTGCTATACTTTATAAGGGCGGTATCTTCAGTCAAAGTATATGAATCACTTTATATGAACCTCTGAGGCTCATGTTAGTAGTTAACGTCACATTTTAATATTTCTTTTTTTACTAATTTTCAATTTTTTCACTCAATTTTTCCAAAACATATGTTAAATAAAAGTCATGAAATTTAATTGAGTCTCACAGCTTCATGTTAGCAGGATGAGGGTTAAAGAGTTTTTTTCTCAATTTATCTCGCCAGACAAACGGTACAGCCAAAAACGGTACAGCTTTCACTGAATTTGAAATCAAATTTATAAGTTCATTTACATCCACTGGTACGTATGAGTAACATATTGTCGTTTTCCACAATTTCGCATCACGTATACGTAGCACTGATACAGATATTTCTCTCATGTTTATTTTACTTAAGCTGAATGTAAATATTAATAGAGATTGGCAAAGTGAAAATAATTTTTTTAATTTTTTCTTATAATCACTAAGTGGTGGAAAATAAAAGTGAGTATGACTTCCTAAATACAGAAAATCAAAAAGATTTAAGTGCTACAATATTCATCAAATAAAAATTGAAATCAAATATTGTACTCGACACATTTGACAATGTCACATTGACAATACATACATATGTAGACATGTATTTTATAAAGGCGATTACATAATCAATGTTTAATAATATTTTCAATTTAATTAATATATCACATTTGAATAAGATAAATGATAAAAATACGTATGAATTTTTTGTGGATTTGTCCTGTGCTTTTGATTCGATCTCCAGTAAGTAGTTATTTTATAAACTGGCAAATATTGGATTATCTTCGAAAATAATACTTTTACTACAACAGTCGTATGATGGCACTACCAGTCGAATATTTTATTATAATTCTTTCTCCAATTCTTTTGATGTTAAGTCGGGAATCAAACTGGTTTGGATTTTAAGTCGGATGGTGTTTGCTTGAATGACGACGCTCTTCCTATGGGAATAAATATTGGTGACATTACAGTAAAAGTTCTCCTCATTTAGTAAATTTTTAGAAAATTAACTAGTAGAAAATGGAAATATCTTCGTTTTGGTCTAAATCAGTGATGCTCAATATCTAAATTTCCTATCACATGTGATAGGCCAAGAAAAATCTGCTGATGCTGCGTTGATACACCTACACTATAAGCTTACTTGTGTGGTTTCTTATAATGATCGTGTGTTTGTTGCTTTGTTTGTTGTTTTGTGTTGATCTCAGAGAACAACATCAATTCAGTTGATGTTTAGCACTTGTGAACCAAGATCTCGCTACGCAACTTTTTTGAATGATTTTTCGTGTATTTACACGAAGCTAAATGTTTAATGAAAATTGGGAATATGATTTGCTTTTTATAGAGTATTGTGTGTTATCGCACTTTATGTCGTAAATCTTTTTTTTTTTATAAAAAGACATTACGAGGCTAACCATGGATTACATACATACATACATACATGCATACATACATACATCAATATATTCATCAATACATACATACATACATACATACATCAATATATTCATCAATACATACATACATACACACATACATCAATATATTAATCGATACATATAAACATACATAAGTTCATTATGTAATAACATACACGCAACACAATAAACCAATTTTTTTTAATTTTCCCAGTGTACGATTCTCAAAAATTAAGTTCAATTTTGTTCTCCGCTGCTTTACCAACACAACCAAAACTATGATAGTATGTGTTTGAGCACCACTGTTCTAAATATATACAAATATGGAATAAAAATGAACTCAAAACCTTTACTGCCGTATTTCGTGTAATTATGTTTTACGGTGCACAAAAATGGAGATATAAAAAGTATGATGTAGTGAAAAAAATATTTGGATTTTTGCGTAAAAACACTCCAAACTATATGCTTTTTTAGAAACGGATTTATAAAAATTGCACTTTAATTATATCAATAACGTTCCCAATATGCTTTACAACAGATTGCCCCGCAAGCTCGCAAAAATCATAATTGCTAAGCAGACTTTTTGTGCTGAGCACTAGTTGGGTTTATGTAATAAAATTAAATTTGTTCCTGAAAATAGGTCCGTGCCTCTTAGCGAATATTTCAAATCAATTTTACAGCACGTTAGAACGTATGAATATGTTAAATTAATTTCCGATGCCAGAAACTCTCAATTCCACGACGTATACTCTCAACTAAATTATTATTTGTTGCGAATAACTTTTTCTGGACTCTCACCTCTTGAGTTAAGTCTACTGAGAAAAGCAAGTGATGGACTTTTGGATATAAACGCTAGACCGTTCAGAAGTTCTTCAATCGCAATCTGTACTCTATGTACCTTAGATTCTTTCGAAAATTCGCTGCTGTAATGTGCTCTTACACACTGCTGTACTTTACACAAAACATTAAACACACACACGTACATATACACGCGACACATACTACAAACATAAAAAAAAATCGGTCAAGCTGCACTTGAATGAAATGTGACGAATGTTTAAAGGGAACATATTGGTGCTTGAGTGACATTGATAAAGTCACTCAATTCCCCAATTTGAAGACAATATGATTGGTCAATTCTTCAAGTTGCGACTGTCGAAATTAGAGTAGGTACATGTATGGAATAGATAGAATGTAAATTAAAGTAAGTTAGACTAATATAGAATATATGTAAATTTTTGTATAAAAAGAGCCCTTTGGCTACAAATAAATTAGATTCTACTGAAGACTCAAATCGGCAACATCTTTGCCTTGGTTTTTATTATCCAATCTCCTTTTACACTTACTAAGGTAAGATCGGCAATTGTTATAGCGTAACCAAAGGCAAACACTGCCGGTTACAAGAGTCCATTTATTTATATCTTTATTATAAAAGCATTTATCCACCACACTGCACTTCATTGTTTTTAATGAATTTAGATTTAAATTTTTTAATAAAATCGAATTAAACCAAACTAAGGTCATAAATATTCTCAACGGTGGCACTCACAGTTTTAGTTTACTTATTAATTATGTTGAAGTTTGCTTAAAATACAGAAAATTAATCTTATATGAATTTGCTTAGATTTGTATTTAAATTGATATATTAAATAAAAATGGAAAATATTAATATTTACGTATATAAGTTCTCATGTCAATAATATTTATACTGTTAATAAGGCCAAATTGTATGAATTTTTCTGCTGCGTTTATGTTGCCTTTCTGGCTCACAACTATAAATTAAGCCAATTATAGATCAATGTTATTTTGTAAAATCTAAATTTTCTTCAGATAATTGTTATTGAATCTATTAAACACATAAAAAAATACGATCAATATTTGAAGAACGACGAAGTGGTCATAGCTGCCAGATAAATGAAGCATCAAATCATCAAATATTAGAGAAAAAAATCGTCAAAATCGTCAAAGGCGTTCATTGAATTCGTAAAAAAATCGTCACAATAAATAAATACATAAATAAAAGTTAAAAAAAATGTAGTGAAAAACATAAAGTTAACTTAATCTACAGAAACATTTAACAGAAATATTTAACAAAAATTTAACGGGTGCTTTTAACGCTTTAATTATAAAAAACCTTAAAAATGAGTGTTTTATACAATATATTTGTATGATAAAAACATATATAAACTGAGCGCCAAAGTGAGTAAACACCACTGAAATACTTCATTTTCTTACGATAGCGAGAAAAGTAAAGGAGAATAGTCGAATAAATTGCCAAAAATAAAAACTTTTATTTATTACTTATAAAATGTTAAAACAAAAACAACAATTAATGATAAAGGAACTTTTTTATACTTAAGAACAAAACTGTTTTATACTTAAGAACATAAGTGCTGACTCACTTATGGCACTCAGTGTATATACAATATATATATGTAAACATTAGAATTAAACATTTTAATCAAATCAAATACAGTATTAAAGTCGAAATTTAAATTTAGTCAAGACTAGAAATTAAAAGCTAACATTTCTTATTTTCATTTCAAAATTTTTTATTTTTTTTTTTCTAAAAATCCAGAAGTTTTATATTATTTTCAGGAAAACATTGTTTAAGGTATAAACAGTTATATATTGACAAATAACCGCAGCAATAATATTGCATTAGCTAAATCTATGGATGGTATAAATATTAAGGAGTCAGAAGCTCTTGACGTTCTGAGCATGAAAAAGCAATGTGATGTTCACTGAAACCGACACATTTTTCAGTGCCTTGGCTTCTTAAGATGGTGCAAGAAATACTTCACTTCATCTGATACTTCTTACTATTTACACCACTTACATACGAGAGAGAATGGAATACAACTATTATGTATAGGCCGGTGCCTCAACGTCTATTTTGAGTCTTCTCGACAATGTAAAGGAGATGGCTAAGTTGCTTATTAATGACGGTAGGGTATCGAACTATATTCATTCATTGGAGCAATATGGCTTGTGTTTCACTGCTCCATCGCTATTACAATGGATTATGCTCGAGCGAAATAAGATACTTGTTCTCGAGAATCATGTATTCCTACGTAACACTCGTCTTTCTCGGCCAACACATCCGTATGCGGTCGATTGGCCAGTGGATCGCATACTGCATTGGAGTAAATATACGGTTTTTAGTCGGACTATCCGTATGTAGAACTCAATTCCCGCAGAGGTCCATCCTGTTATTTATGGTATAAAAATATACAAGCCTAGTATCCATAAACACTGCCCTCTCTTTCCTTATTTTCATAACATAGTACCAAACTCAATTCCTTCCATCCCCTGAGTGTTGGTCGTACGAAAAAAAATAACGGCGCTTGCCTTTGTTCTTCCGATGGCAATATTAGAAGCTATACCTGAATTTTTAAAATTGTCTGCAACGACAAGTGATAGATTATTCTCTACTACGAGGTTATTTAGAAGTTATAATTTTTCAGCTTTTAAGGGGTTAGAAAGGAATAAAATACAGATAAATCATCACAAGTATTCGAAAGTAACTGAAAAATATAATACTTTACTCCTTGTTTTTACTAACATAAATTTCCAATAGTAACATTTACAAAGCAAATACAAAGCTTAAAGTGGCTTTTAATGTACTAAAGTAAAGAATAAGATGTAAATTTTTAATTTTTAGAAATCGATATTTTTGGAGCTCAAAATCGTCAAAATGTCGATAAATAGTCAAATTTGGCAGCTACGATAGTGAGGCCAACCGCGGCAGCCATATGAATGAAATAAAAATCCATTTCCAACCGCAGCAGTAGACAATAAATTTATCAAAATTTCAAACTATTTTCGTTTTATTACATTTTTAAATATATACTTTTAGATCGCCAACCTATTATATTTACTCACATTATGCTCATATTTAATACGTAAAATTCATAATGCAGAGAACATATGTGACGTATGAGTGATATTTAATTCCATTAGTTCAATACAGATCTCGGCATTTCCTATGCACGCGTGCATTTCAGCCATTACTAAATTTACAACAACGTACTCACAAGTATTAAAAACACTCTCCTTGCTTTTGTACATGAAGACCTGCTAATGCAGGGATGGAAAACTAAATGTTTTTAGAATTATAATCTTTTTCAAAATAAACTATTCTAATTTACTAAAACAAATTTAATAAAACAAAAACTACTTATATTTCACTATTCATAAAAACTATGTACATATAAAAAAAGAAGTATTTTTCAAAAAAATTCTATAAAAAAGAAAAAATTTCGAAATTTATTAAAACAAAAAACAAATTTAGTAAAACAAAAATAACTTACATTTCACTATTCATAAAAACTATTTACATATACAAAAGGAAAAATTGCTAAAATTTTGATTACAAAGAGGAATTATTTAAAAAAATTATATAAAAATATATAAAGTTATATAACACATTCATACTGTATTGTTTTATTATTGTATTAATAGAATATGGACAACATTTTATCCTAAGTAGATTTTCAATATTATTGTCAGATAAACTGTTTCTTGTTTTGGTTTTTGTTAATTTTAATTTTTTATTTTGAGATTCGTAATCTAAAACAAATTTTTCAAATAATTTTTATTTAAATCTGAAATAAGACAATTTCTTGCGTCACCTGTAATATTTACATATTCGCTATGACATGTAAGATAATGTCTTTCTACATAAAATTTGTTAATTCGTGCCATCATCCGTTTACAAATCATGCACTCCGGTTTGCCAAAAAAATTTTCGGCAAACAAGAAATTGTTTTCCCATTCTACATTAAACATTTTTTATGTGTGCCTCTAGCATCAAGCGTAAAGCAAACCTCACTGCACGAAAGCTCGAGCGAGACTGATCGATTTTGTTTGTTTTTATTCATTTTGTGAGTACAGTATAAATTTCCCAGAAAGTTTTCTATTAAATATGTATATTTCCAAAAATAAAAACAAATTTTAATCTAAAATGCTTTCTGAAATAGATATAATCAAAGAAGTCTAAACGAATTCTACAAATTTAAAAATTTACATTTTCCATGCCTGTATTGTAGTGAATGTGAGAGTATAAATTTTTCTCTTTTCTTATATTTCGCTCTCGCAACAACTGACCAATAGCAAGTGTTGCCTGGCTCTGGTTTAATACATGACAAAATCGAAGTTTTTTATTGTTTACTTTTCAGAGTAACTATTCTAGCACATGTAATATGATGCGTATGAGTAATATATTTCAAATACAATTAAAAAGAAAGTATACCCCATAAACTTGGGATTAATTTGGATTAAGCTGCATGATATGACAATTCTGATGGATTTTTAAAAATGTTTATTTATTCGATTCTATGTAATTCTAGGCTATGTTCTAGTACGTAATACATCACGACCTGTATCTTTATAGTCTGTATCTTGAACATCTTCACAACAAAAAAATTAATTTGGCAAAATTTCAAACCTTTTTTGTTTTGTTTCATTTTTAAATATAAACTTTTAAATGGCCCAGCGGGTCTAATGGTCTCATATCAGAAGTGAATATGCTGCCGGTGACTATCCATCTTCCAATCTAATCAATATTTATTCACAAAGCTACAAAGTCTCATTGTAAACGCTTCGTATTTAGTTTAAATAAAGGAAAGTGTGTGTTGGATATCACCGATATTTTTTATTCATTTGCAATAGCAATTATGTGTGGAATATAACTTCGTTTAAAAGTCCATGACAAACATTTGTCTGGGTGGATCTCATTCAAAACGTCTAATTTTCCATGATATCAGGCCAAGTTTTATTAATGGCATGGGTTATGTTAGGTTTGAGAACTGCTGTAGTTTGCGGTGTTTTCGCATACAACTGCAACTCAAGAAAACTCTTCAAGTTAGCTTAGGTCACCTCCACGTGAGATTAACACGCCTTCCAATCGCTTGTGCATGATATCCAACGTGGCATGAGCTGTGTGACACCTAGCGCCGTTCTGTTGAAACGATTTACCGCTGGTGGCCAGATCATCTAATTCAGGCCAAAAGAATTTTGTAATCATTGGCTTGTAGTGTTTACCGCTTTCTCATAGAAATATGGACCGATGTTGCCGCCAGCCCAAAATACAAACCAAACTGTAAGTTTTTCGAAATTTATTGGATATATTTACGGTCATAAATGCATTTTTCAATGAATACGTGAAGTATTTTTGAATGTTCGAGAATTGCAAACATATGGCAATAATTTAATAAGAATGTTTTTGCGAAGTATTTGCTTTTCAATACAATATATTTTGTTGCTATTTTTAAAATAGACCGATTTGATGTTTGTTTTCATACGTGTGGTACCACTTGCATAGAAATAATGTGCTACCAGAACAACTTGATATGTGACAGTATTACAGTCACTAGGAACTGAACAAATTTAAATACGTGTTACAGTTACTCAATAATTATCCCTGTTAAGTCACACTTTATTTCAGTGAAATTATTATATTAAATCATTGATAACATCATAATATTAAGATCAACTTAATCACCCCTATCGTGAATATGTGGTCGATTGGCCGGTGAATCGCACACTGCCTTACAGACAAAATTCGTTCTTTAGTCGGACTATTCGTATATGGAACTCCCTTCGTGCAGAGGTTGTAAATTTTTGGCTTTTAAGGGATAAAAAAATCTTCACAGATGTGCGCAAATAACTTAAAAATATAATACTTTACTCCCTGTTATTACTAACATAAATTTCCAGTAGTAACAATTGCAAAGTAAATACAAAGTTTAAAATAGCTTTTAATATACTAAAGTAAAGAATATGATGTAAATTTTTAATTTCTAAAAATCGTCAAAATAAGGGCATAAATCATCAAATCGTCAATATGATATTTTTGGAGTTCAAAATCGTCGAAATGACGATAAGTCGTCAAATCTGGCAGCTATGTTTGTAACATAGCTTATGTATATACTTAAATTCAGTCAGGATTAGGATTTCGTTTCTCACACCACTTATATTCCTGATGAAACCGGTCAGTTGCGTTAGTGGCACGTTCGCCACCATGGCTAGGTCTTCAAACGTTCTGTCACTCATAAACCGAAAATGTCTGTTGTGATATGCAGGGCTTTCGCATAAGAGATCTTGTACCGATTCCGTTTCCTCTACTTCATGATAGATTTGCAGTAATCCCAGAGAGGGTGGATAAGACCGAGCTTGTCAGCAAAACTGTCAATACCGCAGTGTTCCGTGAGACTACGATGACTTCCATCTTTTATTTGTCTAAATTAGATGACCTAACCAAAAGAAATATGTTCGTGCTATTTAACGACTCTGGATTACTTTGCAGGTGGCCGTGTTATGTAACTGCTTTACGTCACTATTCAAGGCAAACGGCTAGTTTTGTTATCATAATAATCACTAAGCTTATCGAATGGACCATAACATAAATGAAAAGAAAAGGCACGGAATTATCTACTAAGATTACTAGAAAAAAAAAAATACTCTCCCGATAATAATTGTGTCCTGTAGTTTCAATTTGAGTTGTTAACATTTTAAAATAATCCTCTGTATATCCTCTTTAATTTATATATCAAATATAAATAAAACATTGTATTTAAAAAAGTATTTTCAAATGTATGCTTCAAATTTCCCGTCCCATTGTACTTTTGAAAGAAATTTCTCCGCAAAAAAAATCGTCTTGATAATAATTTAAAACAAAAAAACATTTTTTAATTTAAAATTTGTAAAATCATGAAAATTTTCAAACAATTATGATGTGATTATCATCATGAATCACATCATTATTATTGTCATCGTTGATGTGGTTATTTTACTCAAGAATTTATAAACATGAATTTGCTGCATACCATAGCTTTTTTTTATAAATTTTCGTTACCCTTTAAACAATAAATATAAAAGCTAATGTACCAGAACAAAGAAAACTGATTGAATTTGTTCTCATGAAGCCGGGTTTTTCCAAAATACTTGAAATGTAAGCAATACTCATGTAACGCTCCTACACCATAACGCCATTAAGTTGTGTGACATTTACAGTTTTTATACAATGTTTGTGACCGGTAAAATCAAATACTGACTTACTCGCACATAAATTTACCATTAACAATTTCCTAGTTGTGTTGCTTAGAAGTGTTAACCCTTTAACAACCACACATACAGTGATGTGAAGAATAATAAGGACAGTACCCACCCAAACTTACGTTATATTTAAAACCGAATAAAAACTCGAAAATTTCTTGTTTAAACGACTTATTTTTTCTTAAACGGTAGAAAAAAGATTAAAAAGAAAACTTTTGCTATTCCTGTAATATATTTTGATTTTTTTGTGATTTTGTATGAATGTATGTAGTTTAAGGTGTGAAAAAAATAAGGACACTTTATGAAATCTTAAAGCTATAACTAACCTAAGTAAAACTAAATAGATATTTATACTGAAAATTGTTGCATGAAGCCTTAGTGCCACATTATTACTTGGTAGCGGATCCTTTGTTATCCAGAACATCAGCACAGCTTTTAGGCATTATTTTTCGACTGAATTCTTGATGGATAGGTCGTCTTACATGGTAAGATGTAAGAATTCAATCCAAAATATAATTTAAAGACGTTAAAACAGGGTGGTGATAGCATCATGGTATGGGTGTCATTCTCTTATTATGGTATGGGTCCTCTATATCGTATCCAGAATGTAATGAAAATGGCTGATTACACCGAATTTTTGAAAAGTACAATGCTGCCGTATGCCTAAGAAAATATGACACTCCAATGTATGCCACTGTCATGTATCCTAATGATATCAAAAACCTATATCTATATGGTAAACTTTTTATTTATGGCGATGATATTTACCTTTTTTATCCATTTAAGCATGAGGTGGCAGTTAAAGCGTATATGGAACGAGATGCAACCACATACATAATTGGTCATTACAACCTTTCAGACACGATTACGACGTAGCTTCCCACACCGCTTATGTTGTGTGCGTTAATTTTATACATGAGTAGCGGGACCTACATTTTAAAGTCGACAACCTTATGGTCACGAAAGGGTTAACAGAACGCGACAGTAATAATGCTGTACTTCTAATGGATTATTAGCAGTAATCCCAGCAATAACAAAAAATATTAGCTTTTTTCTATATGGTAAACTTTTGATTTATGGCGATGATATTTACCTTTTTTATCCATTTAAGCATGAGGTGGCAGTTAAAGCGTATATGGAACGAGATGCAACCACATACATAATTGGTCATTACAACCTTTCAGACACGATTACGACGTAGCTTCCCACACCGCTTATGTTGTGTGCGTTAATTTTATACATGAGTGGCGGGACCTACATTTTAAAGTCGACAACCTTATGGGCACGAAAGGGTTAACAGAACGCGACAGTAATAATGCTGTACTTCTAATGGATTATTAGCAGTAATCCCAGCAATAACAAAAAATATTAGCTTTTAAGCATTAAAGTCGTGTAATAAAACAATATTAAGTCATATTAGTGATTTCCTTTTTATAATTTTATTTTTCTATTTTATTTCGCTTCAATTTATTATTTTATTATTTTTGGAAAAAAGTGTTGGGAATTGATAAAAATCTTGTAGGATAATTACACGGTGCGACAGTCAAAATATACCCAGCTAATGACATAGCGTAGGTTGTGAGTTTTGTCGAGTAGAACTTGTTTTATTTGACAAAAACGGTATTTATGATCTTTTCACACAAAATTATTGATTACCCAAATATTTATTAAACCACTTTCAAAATTCAAAGCTTTTTGAAAAGGGGACAGACGAGCCTTTAAAATGGTATACATAAACATATGGTTCAACTCCTTATAATTATAATAACTACGGTATTTTTTGTCCGATTTTATCAACCGAAGTGTCAGTCTCTTCACATGATAATGCACTTTCGGATGGTCATCATTTATTTCATATCTTTTAATTAAAGTTAAAGCGACAAACTTGAAAAGTTATGAAAAAATTTCGCATTTGTCAAGTTTACCTCATCAAACCCAATAGCATATTAAGTCAAATAATATATATATCTACGTCGTTTTAAAGGCCCATCCCTCTTCTTTCTAAAAAGGTATTAATTTTGGACATCGGAATGATATTGAAATGTTTGTGTAATCAATAAATTTGAGCGCAGAGTCAAAAAAAAAATTTTATCAAACAGAACAAGTTTGAAGGGTTCAAGAAATATAAAAAAATATTTTTGAGTTCTACTCTACAAAGCTCACAACTTAGACTTTATCATTAACTGGATGTATTTAATTTTCTTTATATTGACGCATAGTGTTATTATTAAAGAAAATTTATTACATTCTAGCATTCTTCCCAAACCCAAGTTGTAAGTACTTCCCTTACTTATTCGTTTCCAATTTATTGTGTCTTTATGTTTATTTCATAACACGAGTTATTATGAATGAAAGTCAAAGTGTTACTTAAGAAGTAAAAACATTAAAGGAAAGAAAAAGCGTTTTTTAATGTTTATTTTAAAGAAAGTGATTTTAGGCTTTTGAACATTAGATATAATTATGGAAATGTCGAAAAATATGTTTTAAAAAATTGTTGCACAAATGAGAAGGTAGTGTTTCCTTGATTAAATCAATGCCTAAATTTATAATAAAACAACAGTGATGGTATAAACACAATAAACGCAGCGCAGCAATCTCTCAGAAATAGAATACATGGGTATATATGCAAGTGATTATCTTAAACGTTCTGCTGCTCTGATTTCTATTTTTATTTGCAGCAATAAGAGAATTAGTGCTAACTGCGAGAGGATTTGTGCTGGCAATGAGAGGGTTAGGGCTGTCAATACATGGTGCAAAGGATTTAAAGATACATGATAAGAAATTTATTATAATTAGTACGCAGGCTGCACTTGCGTTTATTGTGTTTATACCATATGTTGTTGTAGTCTAGTAGGTAGTGTGTTGACTTATTAAATGTGAGGCCATGGTTCAAACTCAGGTCAGACATCTCCAAAAAATATTTTTACTTATTTTAAAGTAAGTGTCTTTAACCCCGGACGGTTACTCTTCATTTTTTTAAATTAAGGTTACTCTTCGTTGAATCGACGAACACTTTAACCCTAATTGGTCACTGTTCGTCGAATCGACGAAGCTCATTTACTCTTTATCATATAATTCTTTTATTTTTGACAAAATTTCGCTCTTTTTATCAACATACGTACCCTGGCTACCCATTTTTTTAATCCTGGATGGTTATTTTTGTACAGTAAGATTAATCTTCGTTGAATCGACGAATAAAAAAAAAATATTTTTTCGTCTACTGACTGCAAGCTTTCATTATCAACTAACGTTGTTGGAAAAAAACGAAATTTGGTCAAAAATAAAAGAATTATATGATAAAGAGTAAATTCGACCAACAGTAACCGTCCAGGGTTAAAAGTTTATTTTTTTAAAGATAATTTCATGTAAATGGTGCTCGTAACTCTGCCGTAGGTGGTCCATTTCTCATACCAAATATTTTAAACATTTCAGGATTGCTGTTGTGGATGTCATACGTCTGTATAGATAAGGCTTCACGCATCGACACAAAAATAGGAAAGTAGTGTTGAATCACATGATATTGATGCTGTATAACGTGTTGCCTGCAAACTCTCTTCTAGGCTTCAATGTGAGCTTATGTTTATGTTTATGCTTCTGTATGATATTCATATCATTTTCGCCAAATTTATTTGTTAACGTACTTTTTGAGCCAAAAATCCGTTTCTTTAATATGCTATGGGAAACATCCAAAAGTCTGGAATTTTGGTGCCACATGTGATAATTGTTACTGGCGATGAAAAATGTACTTATTTTCAGAATTCTAAGCGGATGAAATCATGCATTAATGTTGGACAACCATCAACTTCGGCTGTAAAACCATATCGATTTGTCAGGAAGACAATGCTGTGTATCTGGCGGGAACAGAAAGGGATGTTATACCGCGAGGTATTAATCCAAAGGATCAATTTGAACCATACATTGATCGAAAGCTTAAGTTGCCGTAGTCTGATATGTAGTGTGTTGGCTTATTAGACGTAAGGCCACAGTTCAAACCCCAGGACAGTCATCAAATCGAAAATATGAAAAAATATTTCTTCGGCGACTTCCTTTCAGCAGATATCTGGCAAAAACTCTCAGAGCAAATAAAATTGCCATGAAAATTTCCTCAAAAATCTGTTGTTCAAAGTCGACTTTAAACTGAAGAGCCCGCCACTCATGTATAAAATTAACGCACACAACATAAGTAGTGTGAGAAGCTAGATAGTAATCCTGACTGAAGAGTTGTAATGACCAATTAGTATGCATTGATCGAAAAACGACCAGAGTAGGCCACAAGACAAGGCAACATTATTTTGAACCATGCCATTGCACAATGGTTCAGGATACAATCAAAGCAGCTTAGAGCTGGGTTAGAGGCTCGCCGTATCTAGCAGACTTGAGTTCTCCCAAATACTATTTGCTTTACACATTGCCTGAAATCGCAAATAAAATTATCATCACCTAATATCTTCAGTAAGCTTTCAGTATACTTTACATTCGTTTAAAAAATTGTAAAGAAGGCAGAGCAAAAAAGATAATTGTTGCGAAAACATTAAATAAAATAAATAAGAAAACACAACGAAATAAAATTAGACAGTAAAGAAGAAGAGAAATAATGAAATCATGGTTGGTAAATTTAAGTTCAAATTGGTGGTAACTGGGGGTGTTATTGTTGTATTATACAGGCAATCACTTGTTACGCCAAATAACAATCCGCAACTGACATACATATATAAAAGTTAATACACACCAGTAAGGACTTACATATGCAACAATGTGCCTTTGGTTATCGTACCCATGTCGTACATTTGCTGAGCTTTGACTTCAATTCCAACGTGTTATGCTGGTAAATTAATTTTTATAACATTAATGTTGTTGCTGTTAATTTATATACAAATTTACGTTAAGTGTATGTGTTAATAAGTGATAGTAGTCTTTGCATTAAATTCCAAGATTAATTTAATAGGAGTGAGCCCACTCTGGTTAAATATGAAACGTTTTGTTCAATAACTTGCCCTTTTGCATTCCATTCCATTATATTCATTCTCTTATAGAGAACGATATTGTTATTGTGAATCGAGTTCTGAAAGCTGCTATTGAAACAAAAGGTTCAACGAATTCAAGATAACCTTAACCAAACTCCAATGGCTTTATAAAAATTTAATTCGTTGTTCCGAAAGAATACAATTCCTCTTCCGTTACTAAACCCACATTCATTAAAAGATGTGCACGGCGCACATTGGAGTTTTTGATGCCTAAATTGGGAATTAATTGGAAAATGAAATTATGAGTACCCAATATTTTTTAAATGAGATAAAAATACTCAAAATTCTGCATCAATATCTTAAAAAAATTTGGCTCTACCAAATACCCTTACATTAGTACGTCTTTTTGAAGTTTGAGTTTTTTGATGCTTTTTAACCTTTCACGAAAAAATTAAATTTTCAGTGTTTTCAAAATTAGTTTTCGGCAAGTTTTTAAGCAAAAATATAAAAGAAAATTATGGAGCCTTCAACAACAGGTGATTGAGATTATAATTGCTTCGCTGTTTTTTAAGTTTATTTAGTTTCGTTATTCAATTCGACCTCCGGGTACTGTACTTGTCTTTATTGACAAGTACACGTCCTCTAATCTAGTTTCGTTATTTTTTAAAATTTTTTTTGAAGGTCTATAAATTTGAAAATTTTGTAGCATATATGGGAAATAGTTGTGAGTTAAGCAGAGTATAGCAAAAAAAAAATTGTTTCCTAAACCTAAGGCACCTTGTGTAATAATAGAAAAAAATTTTTGCACTTTCTTGCACCTGATTAAAAAAAAATTAAATATAATAAGACTTGCCATGACGAATTCCTAAATGATATTTTTGGACTATCACTGTATCAAATAAACTCACTTTGTAATGACTTTGGAAAAATACTGGATTTTATATATGTTAATGATGTTAATCACGGTAGTATTTTACTTTCTGAACCTGTAACTTTGCCTGAGGATTGATATCATCCGACTTTAAAACATAATATTTTCTTTCCACATAATTTCAAAGCTAAGCCTTCTAAAGTTAGTAAAGGCTACCGTTTTAATCAAACCAATTACAATTTATTTAATGAAATGAACAACAACGATTCTGATATTGGCTTGATGATTTCTAACTTTTATAAGAAAGTGCATTCAATAATTGCAATTTGTGTTCCCTTAAAACCTTCGAATACTCTGGTTAGTCCACCATGGAATTCTAAACAACTGTCGCGACTAAAAAATCGATAGAACAAGTATTACAAGAAATACCAAAGAAATACCATTATTGATTATGGAAGATATTCTATTAGCCGGTCTGAATATAATATTCTAAATCACTTATTGTATAAAACTTATATGGATAAAATGAAAAATAATTTTATTAAGAATCCTAGATCTTTCAATTCGTAAATTCCAAGAGAAAATCTACTAGTTTTCCATCCTTTATGAAATTTGATGATAAAGAATCCTGTAGTGATATGTTTGCAGATTTCTTCGCCAGTCCACTTGGTCCACTACTATTTTTTTCGCTGTTTATATTTGTGCACCCATATTTATTTTATTCTATTAATTACCTATTTTTAATGAAAAGCAACACAATGCAGTGGATGTTTGCATTTATTTTGTGGATCGTATTTTAGAATACAAATATGTATGTAAATTTGTATTCTAGTAAGAAATGGGTTCCACTTCAAAATAATTATTTAAAATACAGTGCATCCTCTGTTAATGCAACACTCGGTTTACACAACTCCTCTATTATTTTATATATTTGTGACTCGGTAAACGTAACTTTTCATAAAAGAAAGACATTGATTAATTTAACTTCGCACCAAAATTGCATTAAACTTTGTATTGTAACTTCATTTTTATTATTTACCAGCCATAATCTGCGCGTGTTGCTGCCCCACCAACAAAAATAAATTTGAAGGAAAGACATTACACAAATGTCCAATTAATTTCGAATCATTTTATTGATTTTGTTCCCCGTTGTTCTGACGATTCAGATGAACGGGCCTGAGTAGTACGCATTCGATCAGTTTCTAATCTCCTTCTCGTCATTCAAGTGGTTCAAGCGAACGGGTCTCACCCTCATATACTCGAAGATTTTCCAGTCTCAATGCTCGTCTGATGCTGAGGCTCGTAATGCTTTTTTCTTCCGTGCTTGAGGTGTAGGTCGACCAATTGCTTGTTATTCATTTTGAATATTTTTCATTGACGTCATCCATCGGAAATTAATCGCACCAACCTTCGTCGACTCATACACAACAACTTTGTTAAAAAATGCACAGTTTACGGTTTAATTCATTTTGAGTAATTTTCTGTGCCATCTGTCGGAAATTGGTCATACCAACTTAGAAGCCTTCGTCGGCTCATGCGCAACAACTTTGCTAAAGATCATAACATGATCAAATGCATAGCTTACGATCTATAAGGTACATACAAACAAACATTCATTTTTATATATATATAGACTATGGGAGGTGACACGCCCACTACAGTCAACCCGCCCATTTTGTTCATATATACGTCAAAGTCGTCCATGCAAAATTTGAGGAATCTAGCTGTTGTAGTTTATGAGATATTATATACTTATTGGGTACGTGGGCGTGGCACTTCGCCTACTTGAAATTTTAAAATAAAAAGTAGCCTATAATTCCTTCCAGACATACAGGAAGGTACTGTTAAAATTTCAAGAAAATCGGTAAAGCCGTTTAGTCGTCTATAAACTTCAAACATACAAACAAACACACATTCATTTTTATACATATAGATTTAAATATTATTTTAGTTTATAACAGCGTTTAGTAACTATGAAGAAGCGTCTTAATTTTAATAAAACCAAGTTTGTTTTTACAATATCGGTTTTGGGTCATTGCGTTAATCAAGATTGCACTGTATAAGAATAAAGCATAGAGTGCTTTCAATAAATTATTTGTTAATAAAATAAACTATGTACGTTTATGTTTAAATGCAGTTTTTTCATTGCTTCTTCGGATCCTGTCATATCAAATATGAGAAAATTAAAAGAAATAACCCATCATAATTTGCCTATAGAGGCAAAGCGTTTGATTCAAATCTAGATGATGATGAAGTCGATGTCAGCGATAATGATAGCGATTCTTATAACAATCAAACAATCAATCAGTGTGATAACATAATAGGTAACAAATAAAATAAAATAATAATAAAATATTGCTGTTAAAATATTTTTATTTGTTTTATTTTAGCAAATAAAGTATCATTTATACATCTATTAAGTATGATAACTTATATTATAACAATAACTTATATTATCAAAAAATTCTAGTAACATTCGTCACCCAAAATGCAAAAGGGCGTAACAACACTTTTGTCGAACAATTGTTATTGTTCACGCAGAAGAGTGTAAATAAGAATAATAAACAGAGCTATTGTTGTTATTAGACGTGTGCACAAGACATCTTGCTAGCTTACCCTTCACTAAATGCAATACTGAATTGTTCTCTTTTTTGTTGGTCTTGATTATACGAGTACACTGAAATGTGTATTTCTCTTTTATTCAAAGTATACAACAGCACTCATTTATCTGTGAAGTAATGGAAATATGCTTTGTGTTGTAAGAGCACATTTCACTACTGAAACTAAGTTTTCAGTATTGTCAAATGAATTTCAGTAGTGTCAACGTTGAAAAATATGCGTACATAAGTGTTTCTATACATACTTTGCTTCTGCCATGAACTCTTCCAACAACAATCTCTCTTCAAATTGCTATGTTAATATTCGTTGATGTTCGTGTCCTATATGTGTAAAAAGCCGAAGGCCCCCGGGGCTATTGATGCCGACAAAAAAGAAATGCACGTTGTGACACTATGAAGTGTACAATATTTTTGCTGTACTCTTCACACAACTCTCTTTTGTATTGTTGTATAATGGTTTGTGAGTGCAGTTGTTTTTTTGTTCTCTATCTATGCTTCACTCTTATTTATATTTGCAGCTACAGTATATTCGCTCATGAGAAAAATACAATACTGTACAATTTTAATGTCTTGTGCACACCTTTAGTTGTTATTTACATAAAGTAGTGTACAGTGTCACACAGAAAATATTGTAATAATGGCTAATGTAACCTAAGTCGTTAATTACAACAAAGTATGTCAATTGTATTGTCTGCTAAATACCAAAATTTACCAAAAATGGGGTAAAGAAAAGAGGAAATAGTGCTTAGAAACTATAACATAATGGAAGCAATTAAATGTGTACAATAGCGATATCAGCATCAGCTAATTATACAAATACAACAAGAGTAGAGCATATTTCCTTAAGCGTTGGCATATATTCAACAAAAAGCAACTTTTGCAGACATAAAGGCACTCAGCGCCAAGTAATCGTAAACAGAATTAGAAGTGGAAAGTATACATTTTTATACTCACACCTTAATCTAGAAATAAAAGAGCACTTACATTTTTTTTTTTGTAATTTATTTATTCTATCATTCTTACAATTTAAAAAAATATATAAAATTTTTTAGTATTTACAATGCTTGAGATCTAACTTAAAATAAAATATTGCAGCAATCAGGAACTTATTTATTAAATATTGTCATCTTATTATTAATAACTCAATTTAGGGGAAAAGATAGAGCAAAAACCCCATTTTCATATAATGAGAAAAATTTGATGATGTAATCACTTCTATAAAATTTCACTGCTGAAATAATAGAAGAGTTTATTGATTCAAATTTCTTATAACATTATGTTGTGAAGATCTGTTTCGATCTTCGAATCGCCGAGAGAGATTAGCGGTAATGTTATTGAACATATTTTCCTTAAATCTCCTGTGAAGAAGGGAAGTAGGGTATAGTCTGGGTAGGTTATGTATAATTTTAAGATTCTTATTCTGAATAATTTGCAATTTTTTCAGATAAGTTTTGGCGCAAATTTCTGCCCATATTTGGCATCCATAAGTCATGATTGGACGGATGCACATTTTGTAGAGTAAAAGTTTATTCTTAGTGTTCAGCTTAGATTTTCGATTTAGCAGAGGAAAAAGTGCTCTTCCACACTTTATAGCTCTATCACAAGCATGTAAAACATGTTCCTTGAATGACAAACGCTTATCCAGAATAATACCAAGATATTTGACGGATGTTTGTATTGGAATTTGGTGACCTTGAATATTTAGCGGAATTGAGGGAATTCTCTTTGGTGACTTGTTAAAGGGAAAAATTATTGCCTGTGTTTTTCCCTGATTGATTTGTATTTTCCAATTTTTTAAGTACTTTTCAGTATACAAAAAATTCTTTTTCATATTTTTGATGATAGCATTTGAAACTTTTCCGCATGAAACTAAAGCAGTGTCATCAGCGTATAAGGCCAAAGTTGAATTTCTTGGTAGTTTGTAGTCCGATGTATATATGGAATATAGAATCGGTGACAAAACTGAGCCCTGTGGAACGCCAGCTAAAATATTTCGAGGGGAAGAGTGTGTTGCATCAATTTCTACCACAACTTTTCTATTCTCTAAAAAGCTTTTAACGATTTTTAGAATATACATCGGATAACCGAAGTTTTTAAGCTTATACACGAGACCCTTATGCCATATTGTGTCGAATGCTTTTTCTACATCCAGAAATATAATGCCTGTACTTTTACGCTGCGATTTATTTAATCTTATAAGGTTAACAATTCTTTTAATTTGATGTGTCGTAGAAAGCTCCTTTCGGAAGCCAAATTGTTCTTCTCTTAATATTGAGTTGGACTCTGTAAACTCGCTTAATCTGCTTAAAATTATCTTTTCGAAAACCTTGCCTAAGCAATTCAACATACTAATGGGTCGGTAGCTCGTTGGTGATTTTGGATCTTTACCCTGCTTTAAAATGGGAATCACTTTTGCATTTTTGAAAATTTCGGGGAAATATCCGGTTGTCAAGCACCAATTAAAAACCTTAGATATAATAATGAAAATAGAGTTTGGCATATTTTTGAGAACAATTGGCTTAATACCATCAATTCCTGGAGCCTTAGAATACTTTAACTGGTTTACATAAAATCTTACTTCATCTACACTCGTTAACACGTCATCTATATTTTCTTGAAGGCAAGTATTATCCAACCATTCGCAAAATTTTATTACTTTTCTTTCATTTGGTGATATTATGCTGTGAGTAGTCCCGTGAAAATTTTCAAATGTTTGAGCAATAGTATTTGCTTTGATTTCACTGTCGTAAATATCAGCGCCATCTACATGTAAAGTACCAACTGGTGCTCTTTTACCTTTTATGGCTTTACTTAATAGCCAAAATTTTTTCTTTCCGATTGGCAACCTATGTATAAATTTTGACCAGCTGTTGTTCCTGTCATTTAGCACGATATTTGATCAACAAATTCAGCTGTTTTAATATGCTTGTCAGTGTTCTTCTTTCTAGTATATCAATGCTTCTTTGTAATCTTCGCCGATATTTCCTTCTTTGGCCAATTAAGTATATACTAATTTGACTTAGTTTTTTCTGCCAAGGTTCAATTTCGGTTACGGGCACTAGATTTGAGGATCCTTGTATAGTCTGTGTGATCTTTACTAAAACATCTTCAACATTGGTTTGTGTTATATACACAGTATGCAAGTTTAAGTTTCTAATCTCATCATCTACCCATTTTTGTATAGCGATCCAGTTTGCTTTATTATACTGGGGGACAAGCATCGATTTAACAATAATAGATCCGTAAATTGTGCATGTCATTGGTACGTGATCGGAGTTTAATATATCTTTGTGGGTTTCTATTGGAGATATCAACAAGCTGCTATTTGTTAGAAGAAGATCCACCACAGAGGGCAAAGTTGGTGCTACTTGCTGACCATATCTTGTAAAGCATCCGGGATAGTGAACGTAATAATGTGATGTAATTTGATGATTGTAAAGTTTACTACTAGCTCTATTGTTATGGTGACAGTTCCAGCTAGTGTGCTTAGCGTTAAAGTCTCCAAAAATAAAGAAATCGTTTCTTGTTGTTGTTATTTTATCTAGATCATCAGTAAAATGTGATGAATATTGCGGACAGTATGCAGAAGTAATTCTTATTGGGCCATTGTTGACAGAAATTAATATTGATACATTCTCTATTGTGGTAGTGGGAAATTTTGGAAGACGTTTGTGAGGAATATTTTTCTTAACGCCAATTAGAACACCTCCACCATGAGTTAGGCGGTCTTGTCTATGAATATTATAGTTTTTTAATTTAAACTTATGGTGTGGTTTAAGAAAAGTCTCATTTATCAGTACAATATCAATATGCTTTTCATTAAGAACGTGTTCTAGTTCTAACATTGCTGACGGACTTGTTATGCCTTGGGCGTTCCAGTGCATAATCTGAAAATCATTTTGTGAATTTTGATTACAAGACATTTTTTAGCATCATACCAAGAACTCTCATTTTGTCAAACTTGTTTTTGCACTTTTGTAAAGCATCAAGTGCTTCAAAATAGATTTCTAGAATTCTTTCGTTAGAAATGTCATTATCATCTACTTCAGTTCTAGATTTTATCATAGATGCGTATGAGGCTTTGTTAGAATTGCCTGTTTGGTTCTGTGTTGTCTTAATATTATTAAATACTGGGAACTCTTTCTCGGAAAAACAATGTCCTGAGATGTTTCTTGCAAGTAACGATTTGGCGGATTCTTATTGGTAATTCTGTGTCTAATATCGATGTACTCTTTACGGAGGGGGCAGCGTGGATCATCAGCTCGATGGTTCACATGCTTGCTGTTCTTTTTAATGCAGTTGAAGCATTTGTAAATAACTGGCCCATTTGAAGGCACTTTGTCCAAGGGGCAAATTGAATAGTCATGTGACAACCACAACCTAAACATGCTTCTTTCCTAAAACAATTTGCGGCTCCATGACCGTACATTGTACACTTAGAGCACTGCGTGGGTCCTTTCTTGCTACGTAGGGGATTTCTCCACTGCACAACAATCCCACATAAATATTTTATTTTCCTTATTTCACGTTTTGAAATTTCATTTTTGTTAAATTCAAGCATATATAATGCATCATTCGCATTAGAGCGAGAAGTATGAATTTCTTTTGTCGAAACAGGTTCAATATTAAACATTGTATTGAATTCCTCATTGATCTTTTTTGTACTGATTTGGGGCAGACCATACAGAACAAGCTTAAATTTTTGGTTATCTTTTACTGGATGAGTAAAGAAAGTCAAGTTCTTAGATTTCAGTGTATTGACAATTTCATTGTAGTCCTCAAGCGTGTTAGGAATTATTTTTGTACCAATTGACATCCTTTTGTACTTACATTTTTGTCCAAGTAAATCAATTATTTTGTTAAAGCTGTGTTCTCCGTCAACGACAATCGGTGGAATTTTAGTGATTGGAGCTGATTGCACCTCGCTTTCGAGGCTAATTGAATCAAAATCCGATAATAGCTGGAACTTATTTCTTGAAGTTGTTTCACCTGTTTTGCTAAGTTTATATTTTGGATGGTTTCCCCAAAATATTTTGCGTTTGTTGTTCATTTTGGAAGCACTTAAATTTGCTTTAAGTAGTTGAAAGTAAAATAAAGGACATAAAGAAACTACAAGGAAATGTCTATAGTGTGCCTATTTGTGTCAGTTTCTTTATACGATAATACTAATGGTGTTTTCTATTCTACAAAGAATATTTAAACTTAATTAAAAAAAGTGTTTTGTACGTACTAAATGTTTTTAACTTTAGGTACATTTGTGTCACAAAATTCATGGACGATATTTTCAACAAATCATTTTACACGCGGCTGTTGACTACGTTAAAATAAATTCAGTAATTCTTCTTCATCAGATGACGAAGATGAATCTAATAACTGTTTTATTTAAATTTTAGCAAATAAAATAGATGCAGCAATATCCATATTTATATTTTTTTTTTAAGTTTTATATTTAAAAATATGTTGTATTTTTTGATTTGTTTTCAATAAAATATGTAAATATAAAAAAGGTGTTGCCAGATCGCTAATTTTTCGACTTAATTTTTTGAGCGCTTTTTTTATAACCAAAAAATCGTTCAAGACTGTTCTCACACTGAATGCAATTCTTTTATATTACTGACCATGTAGCTTTAATAATGATATGTCTCCTTAAGGTTACTCCACAAAACAATGAATCATCTGGTAGCCCTATAAATAAATAAAAGTCATCTGCTCCACAGAGTATTATCAGCACTCTCGATTTATACAGGGCATACAATGCAGTGCCCTCTACCATTGGCAAGTGCGAATTATTTAGAATAAAACATACCACCCTTTTAGAGGGCGAAACATTTTTAACTTAATATAGCCACTTATTTTATATTTTTCAATAAAATTTTGCAATTAAGAATTGCCAAACTTAAAAAAATAAGAAGAAAATAATATTTTCTAAGATTACCACATCAAAACTCATAACATATAAGTTTGAACAAAATATTCATATACACCGTTTTAAAGGCTTATCTCTCGCCTTTTTGTAAAAGCGTTGAATTTTGAAAATGACTTCAAACCAATTTGGGTAATCAATAATTTTGTGTGAAGAGATCAAAAAAACCATTTTTGTTAAATAAAACAAATTTGGAGGGTTTTAGAAAAAAAGTATATTTGAGTTCTACTCAACCTAGTGAATAACTTAGATTATGTAGTTTCTCGGGTGTATTTTCACTATCACAGCGACGACTGTCGTTCGACTATTTATTATCCGATTTCCTTTCGTCTTTGCTTTTATGTCGTAGTTGCTGTAAATGAAATAACAGCAATTATTTTCAAAAAGAATGGAAATCAAATAGTCATGGAAAACATAAATAATGTAAATTGAGACTTGTGCGGAAAAATATAAACAAAACCAATTTCTAGTTTTCATTTCATTATGAGTAAAAAAGAAGCGAAATAAAAGATTGAACAGCATCAATAACAAGTGTACTGAACACATTTGTATGCACAGATATTTGTTCATAACTTTTGTCATATTTCTCATTGAAATGGTAAAAATAAAACAAAACGAAATTGAAAAAGTCGTAATGATATAATTTTGTAGTTGAAGCAGAACTGCTAAAGCTATAGTAAGAGGTACGGTGTTAGACACAATTGGCTAAAAAAAAATTTAAAAATTTAAAAAATTTACTATTTGGATTGATTTGATCTTCAATATATGTAACGTTTATGTTCACGCTGGCCACCCTACTTTTAAGTTTAGATTTAAGTTTTGTTAAAGTGTAGTTAACCACCCCTGCATTACTATGAATTATTGTGAATTGATAAAATTAGAAAAGAATTGATCAATTCTCGATCAACCCCCATACAATAAGGTACGTGTTTGTTTTATTAAACATAAATCTGTAGCCTTTTTTCTAATACTTTTGTATTTTATCTCTGTGCTCATATTAAATATTTTATTTTGGATTCTTACCCCTATTCCCCGCGAAACAGTTTACATTGTTTTAAAACTGCTGGTATACAGATAAATATTGTTACGAAAATGAAAAATTTAGATACTGAATCGTTTAACATTAAAATTATAAACAAAAGCTACAAAAACCAAACAATGCAGTAAACAAACCTGTTTACAAATTATCTGCTTAATTTAACAACAAACACCAGCATAAAAAAATGGTACACAAGTAAATCAAAATATACCAGCAACACTACAATAACAAACGTAAACAACGATGTTTACATTTATAGAGATTTCGATAAGGCGAAGCCACGAAAGGCACTGAAAAACAGGTTAGTAAAGTTCAGCCAGTCTTGTGTGAAGACGCGGTGTGTTTAAAGAGAGTAATCATGGCTTGAAAATCTCTGTTACAAAGAACTGTATAATAATTGACTAGTAATTGTTATTGTTTATGCAAAGGGTATAAACAGGGGAATAACAAAGAAAAGCAATTGTTGTTGCTTACATCAAGTTGTGAACAGTTGCGCACAGAATTGTGCGAATAATAAAGAATTTTAATTAAGACTAAACACAAATTTATTTTTATTGTATTTGCAATCTACGAGCTCATATCTTAAACGTTTTTGAAATATTTTTGTAATGTATTTACAGGGTTGGAAATTTAAAAGTTTAGCTTTAAAAATGTAATAAAGCAAAAACGGTTTAAAATCTTGCCAAATTTATTTTTTGTTGTGCAGTACGAATGTTCTGGTTAGAAACCAAACGCTATTTCATCCAATTCAATTTTCGTGCAGTTTTCGAGAGTTTAGGGATGTATCTCGGTATCACAAATGTTGGCCGTCAAATGCTCAATTGCCTCCTGCTTGTCGTCATAACACTTTTATTTAACGGCGCCCTACAAAAAATGGTGCAACGGTGTCAAATCGCGGCTTCTTGGCGGCCAATTCACATCATCATTTTGGCTACTTAAACGGCGATGAATTCTTTGTGAATATTCGAAAATATTAAAAAAGAATTATTGAAAACAATTTGACTACTTTTGGATTACTTTTGATTCTTTTAGATTATTTAGACTAATCGCCAGTAATACTGATTATTTTTTAATAATTTTGTAATTGTAATCAATTATTAACTATTAAAACCAAAAATAATAGTAATTGTAATCATTATTTCACCATTCAAAAAAAGGTTATCAAATTACTAATCATTACGATTATAATCGTAATATATATTCTATTAATAATTACTTAACACGTATGCATTATATTTAATTGAAATTGAAATATATTAGTCATACGCCTCATTCTACATGTAATGGAATAATTACTCTGAAAAGTATGCAATAAAAATCCCTTTGATTTTGGCGTGTATGAAACTAATGGAATTAAATATCACTCATACGTCACTTGCTTGTAATTATTAAATTTACATATCGATGGCTTAATATAAAATAGGCCTAACTCGATTTTTTGTTAGTTTACAGGATGTTTGTGTAATCAATAAATTTGTGCGTAAAGTCCAAAAAAACAGTGTTTGTCAAATAAAAAAAGTTTGGAAGGTCCAAGAAATAATAAAAGAAAAAATTATGAATTCTACTAACCAAAACTCACAACCTACACTATGTCATTAGCGGGGTGTATTTTTTTTATTCTGTCGCTTAGTGCAATTAGTCTGGGCATAGAACGGTGCATACTATATGTGTTCCTAGTCATCATGGAGTGATTGATTGATTGATAAAGAAGCAAATATTCTGGTCAGAGTATTACATAACATATGATTGGATAATCTAATGTCTGAGAGTTCGTTAAAAACAAAACTATTTTTGATAGCAGTCACTAATTTAAAGTGTGCTCGGTTTAAGTTGTATACAAAAATCTGTGATATCATGTCGTAAGTTATGAACACTCCTTTTCAGTACTTTAAATATCAGACTTAATTGCATTATAAAATTAATTGAGCAAATAATTATTATTATTATAATATATAATAATAATTATTATTATTATTTCTTATCGGTTAAATGTAACCGGAATGTTTACCCTGCTTAAACATAATTTTATAACCACAAGTAAAAAATCTGTACACGCCGCAATTTATTTATTTTTTTTTTTATTTAAATATTATTTAATGTCGGCTAGAAATTGTTTACCAAACTTCAAATTTTAATTTCAACTGGGGTGTGGCAAAAACTTTTAACTGCTAGGGTACGCATAAAAGTAAATATTACAACTACCGACGACAGAAATCTCTCTTAATATGTTGAAAATTTTTCTGTTGAAACTGAAATTATTTTTGTTTTTTTTTTTTTTCTTAATTAATCTTGAAATATAATAACATTAAGGGAAACTTCTTTTCTGCATTAAAATTGTGCTTGTATAGGAAAAATAAACAAATGCGGAAATTAAAACCACATGACTTTATAACCATCCCTAGCACAACTAGAGTACTTTTATTTTTATTTTTTCAAAACAACTTAAAGTGGGGATTTTTGTTAAGACTGCTGTCGTCGAAGAAAAATAAGCTACTACTGTTCAAAGTTTGTATTTTTTCATTTCTTTAAGGGCCATTATTACAATGTGCCGTTAAAGCTGGGTTCAGTTAAAGGTAACTTTAGCTAAAGTGAACTTTAAAGTCACATTTAACTTCTTTTCCTTATTACACTCTACAGATAAAGTAAAGTTAACTTTTTGTCGATAGCACTGTCGATTAAACAAGTGCATTAGAAACGCAGTGGCAATGACGTGTATTTTTATTTGTTTCTAAAATTTGTGTGTTGAGGTTTTAGCTTTTTTATTTTTCTGTTTTTTGTTTTCAAATAAATATATTGAATACGCCAATATCAATATTGCTTTAAAAAACTATTAATATATATTAACGTTTATTTTTCATGTTTATACTTGAAGTTGGCATATTGAAAATAATATAAATAATATGGCAAGTTCAAAGATAAAGTGAACTTTAAAAGTTGAAGGTAGCATGATCTTCCCTTTGGCTTAGCGCTTACTTTTATCTTATTGTGTACTCATAGTAATGAAAATCAAATTATATGCCCTTTAAAATCCTGCCTTTAGTTAACGGCAAGTAGTAATAATAGCTCTAAAAATTATAGTACAGTAGAGGAGTTCTATAGCTTCTCACTTTTTCGTCTTTTCTTTGTTTTCTTTTTCATATACCAAATATTTGGATTCCACTGCAGACTAAATTAGGAATTGATTATACACGATTTTCCGAAAACGACTTTTGAACTTTGACAAATGATAACGGCAAATTAGTTGTCTTTCGTTCAGCCTGTTTTTCCAAATCATCATGGACCAATATAGCATTCAACAGAATGTCCAAATAATAAAATTGGTTTATTAGAATGGGTTTTCTGTTCTGGCAACTTACCACCGGTTTTCTCAATGTTGTATATAAATTGGAATACACTGGTTCAGTAAACAAGCCATCAACACCTGTACGTAGAAAATTTAACTTTTGTAGAAAATAAAATTATCGAATTTGGGTTGGCGTCGTCATCGGTCCATATTTCTTTGTGGAAGACGTTGGGCAGGCCATCAGACTCAATGTAAAGTACTATAGATTTCTACTTTTGTTCACGTTTTAGAATAGCCAATGTAAAAAAGTCTTCAAGTATCTGAAAATACATTAAAATAAAACGTTTTTAGTACTTTAATTCGACACAAAATATCGAAATCGATAAAAATAGAATCGCACTGCAAAATCAGTTGTTTGCAGAAGCATCATGCATCATATAGTTAGATGCCATTTCTACTGCAATAAATACATTCACTTTTCTTGTTTCCAACAAATTTTGTTAGGCTGTTAATTCAAAAGGTTTATTAAAGCAAAATTAGGAAACGGGGGTCCTACAAACGGAGAAGAATTTTAAACTCATTTTCATTAGACACTCTTGATACAATGTTGTCTAGTTTTTGTTTAGTTCTGGGGTTTTATTACTTCACGAGTATGTGCGAATAAGCCAAGATGTATTTACACATAATGGCATCAATAGAGCTTTGTAAAGAATATAAATTTGTGATGATATCTCAAACTTATTTCGGTTTATTTAATTTCGAATATGGAAAACGCTTAAAAAAGAGCTTATACATATTGGGATTAAATTAACCACGCCGCTCTATGGATATTCATCAACGGTGCTCCTTTTACTTGTATGTAAGTCTTTTCTGATAGCCAATCAGCTATTACATTCCTCTCGAGCGTTACGATCAACCCCAAACTCATTAGGCATTGTTGCCGTTTTCTCGACATTCTCTCTGGGCTCATCAGTGCCTCACTTGTCTGGGTCCCTAGGCACATAGACATTCCAGATAACTGTAAGGCCGATGAGCTAGACAGTGCAGGTAAACTCATTCCGGAACTACAATCAATCCTGGATCTTGCTCCAATGCCCGACTCACGGCATGATGGACAGGAGGCAAACGGTTGTCCACTTTCTTTATTAATGCCCATTTCTTGCGAGGTGCAGACTTTGTTATTTGGCTCACCCTACCTACTCAGCTTAGAATTCGCCGTAGTCTAGTAGGTACTGTGTTGGCTTATTAGACGTAAAGCCAGGGTTCGAGCCCCAGACCAGACATCAAGATAAAATACAAAAAGTATTCCTTCGACCACTTCCTCTCAGCAGATTTCTGCCAAAAACTCTGAGAGTAAATAAAATTGCCATGAAAAAATTTCTCAAAAATCTGTCGTTCGGAGTCGACTTTAAACTATAGGTCCCACCACTCATGTATAAAATTAACATTAAACTAAATTAAATTAAACTAAGACGTTGTACAATGGGTCAATTCGACCTCCGGGTACTGTAGTTGTCTTACACGTTCTCTAACTTAACCGAACCTAACCTACCTAGTCAGCTTAACGGAGCATTGATATCAAGGATAAAGCTTCGTTTATTTAACTTTCAGGCTGGCTTCCAGCATAGGGAAGACCAACTTCTTCGACGAGTTTGGTGGAGTTCGTTCAGTAGAAGGACTGAGCTTACCTGTTTAATCACAGCCGGTCTATATGTGTGATAAAGTGGGCTTTGGTATCAAAGCTACCACTCCAACCTTCCTGCCTCTCTATTGAAATAAATCTTTTGAAAACACAAACTGAGACACATCTATTAATTTTAAAATAAATTATCTGTCAACTGACTATTACTTAATTATAACGATGAATTTTCTCTTCTTTTATAATTGAAAAAAGTACCAGAAAATTTAACTTCAGAGCAAATTTAAATACTGTTTGTGTTTGCAGAATATTTGCTCTACCAACTTCTTCTCATAAATTTAAAGATATAAAGATATACATACACGTGAATGTATGTATTTATGTATACCCGTATATGTTTATCGGAAACGATGGTAGGATTGTTGAACTCATTTCAAAATCGATTGACCCAAATCAATTTCATTTCGTTCTTCTTCAACATGGGTTCATTGGATTATAAAATATTTATTAATTTTTTATTCGATTAATAAAAGATTCAAACCAGAATTCTTTCGCAGAATAATAAGTTTTAGAAAAGCGAAACAGAGATGAAGAATGCAATAAATTTCGGGTTTTAATCTCCATTCTATTGTTTAAATTTTATGCCTGAAAACTCACAAGGACGTATAATAAAACCCAATGAAAAAAAAACCAAATTAATGACTTTGGGTACATGTTTCCTCTGTCACCTTAATGAAATAAAATAATTTATTTATTTTTTATTAGCTCTTCTTATCGCAATTCTATTTTTTTAATTTATATTAAGATATTTTTTTTTCGTTTTCCTTTATGTTTAAGGATTTTTCTAACCTTTTATAAATTATTTACGTCAGTCCATTCCATTTTTAATTTCCCTGTAAATGGGTATTTAAAAAGGAGTTGATAATGAAAACTTTCAATATTTTTTTAATAAAAAATATTCTAATCTTGTTCACACTTTCTCACTCACCTAGATAAGGATTAAAATTTATTTGAATTTAATTTTTTGTTAATTTTATTGGTTTTTTTTTTTTTTTGATATAAAATGAGCGACATCTGTAATTTATTATGGTACTTTCATTTGTGGACTGAATTTGTTTTAATGTTCAAGTGAAGATATCAAGTATACCGGATTGCAGTAAGGACTTTTTTGTGAAAATAAAATACCAATTTTTAATGGGAAAGTAAAAAACATTCTATTCAAAATATGGGCCATTGCTGGCTACACACTTTCCCCATCTTTCAAGCAATTTGTGGATTCCATTTGAAAGCAAACCAATTACTTATTTACTTACTTAATTGATCATTAACAACGCGGTTACCGGATTTCAGCCTGTCTTAATTAATACATCCTTCCAGGTGCCTTAGCTTCTAGCGCACCTCTGCCAGTTTGTCACACCAATCGTAATCCTTCCAACGCAAACAAAGTCGTTCTCTTCACCGACTTCAGCAAATCCCAGCATCAACTATCGCCAGAGCATCGTCCTCCATTTGAACGACATAGCCAAGCTAGCGCAACCGCTGGATGTTAATACGCTACATAATGTCCATGTAGTTGAGGAGCTCATACAGATCATTGTTGGCTCGGGTACTGAAATCATCGCCAACTTGCACTGTACCGAAGATCATACGTAGGCGTCTACTCTCGAAAACTACAAGGCTACGACATTAGCGTTTAATAGTTCCATGCTTTTGCGTAATAAAGAAGAATGGGGAGGATGGGCGTCTTGTAAGGTATTAGTTTTGTAATACGAGAGGGATCTCTGCTACTCAATTGCCTATTGAGACTATAGTAGCACTTGTTGGCAATCCTGCACTTGATCTCCATTTTTGGTGGTAACGCGGAATCAAGATATATAAATTCCTTGACTATATCCAAAGTATAGTTACCGGCCGTTATCTGAGATCCAATACGCCGCACGTCTCTAATTGTCGATAACATATACTTCGTTATGCCCTCATTTACTGCCAGACCCATCTTAATAGACTCCCGTTCAATAGCACTAAAAGTAGCAGTAACATCTCTCTTGGTACGTCCTATGATGTCAATGCCTTCAGCATACGCAAGCAACTGGACGCTTTTTTAAAAGTAGTGTCATTGCGATCCACCCCCGGCTTCCGCAGAGCACTCTCCGTGACGAAGTAGAAGAGGTCGCATAATAAGGCTTTGGTTTTCATTGAATAATTTTTTTTGCGTGTTGGGATTCAGTCATTACGCTCACTCAGATTAAATTCCAAGGAATTGGATTTCGCTGAATGCTTTAGTTAACATCTAGCGGGTGCTAGTATGCCATCAAGGAACGGCCACATGGAGGCTGAGTGTCAACTTGAATACAGCAAGACAAGGATCGTTCTGGAGGTCGCCATGTCGATCACAGTCAGAAACTTTACCTTGCTTTTATGCATCCCATTCCTATTCCAAACCACTTAGTCACCCAATTTTCGACTTCCTCCAGCTCATAGCCTAAGGCTTTGGTTGTATCCTAAACCATTGTGTATTGTCATGTTCAAAATAGCCTTGCCGTGTCTTGTGTCCCGTTCCGATTGCTTTTCTATCAATACTTAGTTCAGTTTTTAAATCTATGGTTCTGACAATAAATCAATTTTTTATCGTCAGTAATAATTGCATGCAACACTGTCTTTGAAGCAAAATTTTGTGGTCTTTTGATTTTTCTGCCTGTCATTTAATTCCAGACATTTTGATCTTTCCCATAACTTTTAAACGATCAGAAATTGTTTATTGTGCAGCACTTTCTACCATTTGTTTCTGATTCAAAGTGTCACCTTCATCCGTATTGTTACGGAAATGGAAATGGTGCTATCGTTCAACATTAAAATGATAAACAAAAGCTAAAAAAACAGAAACAATCAACTTGTTTACATGATCAACGAATAAACAAAAATATACCAACAATATCAGTATAAAAAAAGGGATAAACAAGTAAACAAACAGGCAAGAACAACACTACAAGGACAAACGTAAACATAATACACAAACAACAATAACGAAAACAACATGTTTACATTTATAGAGATTACGCGAAGGCAAAGTAATTTTCCTTCAAGAGCATTCATCAGATTGTTTACCCTGCGGTATAAAAGGCAAGACAAAGCATGTAACGGGATCAGTACAAATTCAGTCAGTCTTGTGTGAAGACGTGTTGAGTGTGAAGAGAATAACTGTGGTTTGAAGATCTTCGATGTAAAGATCTAACGAAAAATTGTTAGTGTGTACGTTGTTTAAATCAAGTTGCGAACAGTGACACACGGAATTGTGCGAACAATAAAGAATTGAATTAAAACTAAACACAAATTTTGTTTTTATTTTATTTGCAATCAACGCACTCATATTTTAAACGGTTTTAAAAGGGTAAAGACGTAACAATATTGTTTGCAATTCGTTGTCTTTATACTTTTTTGATGGTGCTTCATTTCTTACATTAAAATCGATATCTCTGAAGCTTCCAGATTATCTTCTGCATGTTGCTTCTGAAGAGGATTTCTATCACTTTTCTTCAAATGAACACAAAATCTTAATGCTTTTCGCAAATCATTATTTTCTGGTACAAAATTCATCATCTTTAACACGATGAGTAAATATGATGTAGTATGTTCACTGATGTATACGTAATATGATTGACAGATGTCATCGACAACACAAAAAAGAAACAAATTAAATCTCTTTCACTATAAATGTTCCCCGTGGATACAGTTGTATTTGACGCTCACATCATCAACTAATATGTGTAAAGATACATACATACATACATAATTGGCCATTACAACCCTTTAGTCAGGATTACGACCTAGCTTCTCACACCACTTATGTTGCGTTTGTTATTTTATTCATAATTGGCCAATGACCCACAGTTTAAAGACGCCTCCGAATGACATCTGATTGAGAAACTAGTCATGGCAGTTTTATTTGCTCTCAGAGTTATTGCCAGAAATTTGCTGAAAGGCAGTTTTCATATTTTCGTTTTGATGTCTGACCGGGGGTTTGAACCGTGGCCTTACGTGAATGGCCACCGCTGTATATAAATTTTAATCAATAGATACAATAAACTAACATACAAATTTAGTTAAAATATGTACCCAAATTGTCACACACAACGGCAATTACATTTCCTTAATATTAGAATTTCAATTCATTAATGTGTACAGAAGCCTATCCGTTTATGGTCATTTAAATTACAATATTTTATAGCACACTACTCCATTGCAGTTCAATGGACATGCATTTACGAATGTTTAGATTCAAAATAGTCAGGATAATAAAGATGTCATCTTTTATCAGTTTGTGTTATGTTATAATCAAGAAATAATTAATTTTGTGCTAATGAAAGACGTATTAAACAAAGTTGGTTATATGCTGTACACTCATCCAATCACAAGAACGTATACGTAAATTAGCACATATAGTAGTCATGTATTGTATAGCACATACAGTGGACAGTAAAAGTCTTGGTTCCCCAATATCAGTAAACAATTTTATTAATTTTAAGTAATAATTTGTAAAACTAATTGATGAGTTTTATATTTATTTTATGCGTTGTTCTTGTTTAAGGGTGGAACCAAAAGTTGTAAGTGGTACTAGTGGTTGTTTTTGTTCCGGTTTTGTGCTAATTAGCCAACCACTATTTCGGCTTTTAGTGGACAGAGAAAGCGATGCAGATTCATCATGTTTTTCGCGATACTTAATATCCTTTTCAATGTCGATGCGTCCCTGTTGGTTTAGGACCGTTTTGTTTATGACTTATCTTGCACAACTGTGACTTAAGAAAACCTCACAAGAAAAAGTGTAACAGTGCTAAATCGCAATCACATCCCCTGCATATCTTCATCCAATTTATTTTAATTTAAAAGTCAAAAGATGTTGGTAAAAATCGACCTAGTACTCGCCGTGGACTGTGTCGGCCTGGCCAACACTTTTGTCAATGAAATATGAACCGTAGTCGCCGTCAGCCCAAAATACGCATCAAATACTGATTCTTTTGGGCATAGACTGGACGGTCTTAGATTTAATGTGGATTGGTATTGACAATTTCGTTGGTTCATTCAACTAAAAATGGGCATAATCAATTCAGATGATTTTTAGCGTCAATTGCGAATTGCCTCAGAGACCATTCAGTGAATAGTTGTCTGTGGTCGCCCTAAGAGATGTGGCAAAACGTATTAAACAAATGACCAATAATTTGAGAGATGTTGCTTTAATAAGATGATCACTATGGCTTTTTCACTGTCAAAGGAAGTCCCTGTAGAAAATCATTTACTCTAGTACTGCCAGTATCCCTACTGCCAGTAACTCTGGAAGCCCTAAAAATTAATTTCCTAATTATCCTTTATGTCAACAGTTAAAAAATTATACATACGTCAACAGAAGCATACCCGGGTATGTTCATACATTTTATATGGAATTTCCTTTGTTGTTAAGCTTATTTCCGTGTTGATTTGGTTTTCCTTACTTGTTGGGTGGTGTTACGTTGGTTACGGACATACTAAAGACTTATGGAAAACGACTTAAATGCTGAACGATAATCTACGCATCAATTACGTAGCAGGTCCAAACATGACAGTTGATGAGCAGTTGTATCCCTTCCGTGGTGGTACTGGGTTTACTCAATACATACCATCTAAACCCGCCAAGTACGGAATTAAAGTATGGTGGGTATGTGACTCCGTCTCATCCCATCCAATGCAGGGACAAATTTTTACTGAATTTGTGGCATCCGGCGAATGGAAAAAAAACGTAGGCGAGAGGGTAGTGAAGGACTGGTGCGTGATCATTTTCGTGGAAGTAGACGGAATATTGTTTGTGATAATTTCTTCACAACTTATAACTTAGCGAAAAGTTGTAAAAGGTTCTAAATGGTAAGATTGCCTGATTTTATGAAAAATAATTGTCCATGTAGAAAAATTTTAAATGCTTTAAAATCCCCTAGAATCTATTTAATTGCATTTGAAATATATTACTCATACGCACCATATTAGATGTGCTAGAATAGTTACTCTTAAAGGTATGCAATAAAAATCTTCGATTTTGTAAGGTATGAAACCAATGGAATTAAATATCACTCATACGTCACATATGTTCTTGCCATGAATGAATTTTACATATTAAATAGGAGCATAATGTGAGTCAATAAAGGCTGTGGGTCATTTAAAAATACTTTGAAAATCTGGGTTATTAGGTCGCGTATGCTTCTTGGGTAGCTTTGCCAATTTTATAAAATATTTGAATTTTCACATGCTTATGTTGCAGAAAAAAAAAATTATTTCGATTTCATTTCAAGCATACGTTGTTTATTTCAAAAGATAATACTGCTTTAAAGGAGATATTCTGTCAACATTTTAAGGATTTTGTTATTGGATGCTGATAATGTTTTAAATTGCTCAATGCACGGCTGCATTCATTTAAAAGCTTTTTTTTAAATGTGATAATCAACTGCATGCAAAAGTTATTGACATCCACTTCGAGAATAATGAGAATGTATTTGCTATAAAGTATTTTAAGTAAACTTCAAAGTCTTGGGTGCATAAAAAACGTAGTACATAACCTTTAAAAAAAATACAAAAATTGGGTTATAATTTCAAAATAAAATAGTGGAGTCACGTACTTTAATAATAAGCAGATAAACTTTGAACGAAAAAAACTCATACATAGGTGGTAATATGCTTTAATTACCGCAATCGTCAATGCAAAACTTTATTTATCAGAAGATCGAATTCTGAGACCAAATCTCAGATGTTTATTAAGCAAAATCACCAGAGTTACTGTATGTACCAAAGTGGAATTTGAATTTAAAACTATAATAAACGTCTGATTTCTGAGAAACTTGTTCTTCGCAATTTTATGAACACTCAGAGTTTTTGCCAGAAATATGCTGAGAAGAAGTCACCGAAGAAATATTTTGTCATCATATTTCTTTTTGTTCGAGATGTCTGGCCTGGGGTTTAAACTATTGCCAAATATGTATAAAAATTTCAACTTTTGTTGCAACAAAAGAAGAGTAAAACAAAAGAAGAACTTTATATCAATAATGAAGCCGCCGTAGTCTAGTAGGTAGTGCGTTGGCTTATTAAGCGTGAGGACACAATTCAAACTCTAAGTCAAACAGCAGCAGATTTCTAGCAAAACTGTGAGAATAAATAAAGTTTCACAAAAAAAGTTTGTCGTTCGGAGTCTACTTTAAACTGTAGGTCCTGCCACTCATGTACAAAATTAACACACACAACATGAGTGGAGTGAGAAGCTAGATCGTAACCCTGACTGATCGGTTGTAATTACCGATTATGTTATGTATGTTGCTTCTGAAGAGGATTATTAGCACTTTCCTTCAAATGAACACAAAATTTTAACGCTTTCCGCAAATCATTATTTTCTGGTACAAAATTCGTCATCTTGAACACGATGAAAAAATATGATGTTGTATGTGCAATGATTTGATGTATACGTAATGTGTTTGACTGATGTCATCGACAACACAAAAAAGAAACAAATTAAAGCTCTTTCACTATAAACGTTCCCCGTGGATATATTTGTATTTGACGCTCACTTCCTACCGGTGCAACTAATTTGTGTAAAGATATATACATAACATACATAATTGGTCATTACAACCCTTCAGTCAGAATTACCACCACACCACTTATGTTGTGTGCATTAATTTTATACATTATTTTTAAAGTTGACTCTGCACGACAGATGTTTGAGAAACTTGTCATGGCAATTTTATTTGCTCTTAGCGTTCTTGCTAGAAATCTGATGAGAGGCAGTCGCCGAAGAAATAATTTTTTCATATTTTCGTTTTGATGTCTGACCTGGGATTTGAACAATGGGCTTACGTCTAATAAGCCGACACAGTACCTACTAGACTACGGCAACTATTCATATCGATCACGCATAATATGCAATGTGCCATAAGCTATGTGGCATACAGCGCTGTCCTGTTCAAACCACATGCCTTTGGTGTCCAGATCAAACAATTTGGGCAAAAAAAAAATTGGTAATCGTCGGCCTGTAGTGCACGCCATTGACAGTGATGACTAACATCGGTGTCAAAAAAATATGGACCAATGACCATGCCATCAGAAACTATACAATAAAGGTCAGCTTTTTCAGATTGCTTTGAACATGTGGAATGGTATCGTCGCGGATTTGAATATTTTGTTTGTTCGCGCACCCAATCATTCAAAAATGGGTTCCAACACTGAAGATAATTTTCAATGAAAATTATGGTCAGTTGCTAACTTCTCAAAGTTCAAGAGTTACTGTTGGTGGACCATATACGATAACATATCTTTAACTTTTGAAGAGGATTAAAGACAATCATAAAAATCGAAATGTAATTGAAAGTGATTACGGAGGAAGAAATAAAACTGACAAAATAACTTACATCGAAGTAGCTTGTAAGTGCTGCACAATTAATTTTTTACAAACGATGATAATGTTCAGCTTTATATTGGAAGCATTAGCTTCGATCGAAGGTGATATACATTATACTTTTAAAAATAATAGAGAAATGGTACTACAACTGACGTTTTTAGGAGCGGATTACATTGTAATTTATTTATTATAGTATGTATACATGTTAATGTATTGTTACGAAAATGGAGAAACCTAGATACTGTTGTTTTGCTTTTACATCGTTTAACATTAAAATTGTAAATAAAAGCTAGAAAAACCAAAACATTGAACTTGTTTACAAATTATCGCACTGCGTAATATAACAACGAACACCAACAACAAATGATAAACAAGTAAACAAAAATATGTCAGCAACACCAGCATTAAAAAATTGATAAACAAGTAAAGAAAAATATACCAACAAGAACCGCAAGAATAATTGTAAACAAAGTACATAAACATCAATAATGAAACATTTATAAAGATCTCGAGAAGGCGAGGCCACAAACATTCGACTTCAAGAACATTCATCAGACTGTTTACGTTGCCATATACATAAAAGGCAAGACAAAGGAGGCAACTGAGTTAGTAAAAGTTCAGTCAGTCTTGTGTGAAGGCAAGGTGTGTTTGAAGAGAATAATCGTTGCTTGAAGATCTCCGTTATAAAGACCTGTCGAACAATTGCCTAGTAATTGTCATTGCTTGTGCAAAGGATGTAAATAAAGGAATAGCAAAGAAAGCAATTATTGTTGTTACATCAAGTTGTAAGCAGTGGCACACAGAATTGTGCGAAAAATAAAGGACCAATTTAATTTTATTTTATTTTCAATCTATGAGCTCATATTTTAAACGTTTTTAAAAGGTAACAGTATAAAGTCTCCAGTATTTGTCTATTTTAAATAAAAAAAAAAAAAAAACACATACACACGGGAACCCGAAATCCCATTTATTTCTTCAGGGAAATGGCTTTTTGATTTGTAGACGTTGGGTTTGTGTATTTTATTTTACATAAAACCAAACCTTAACCCTGGACGGTTACTGATCGTCGAAACGACGAAGCTCATTTACTCTTTATCATGTAACTCTTTTATGTTTGACCAAATTTCGCTCTTTTTTACAACAACGTTAGTTGATAATGAAAGCTTGCAGTCATTAGACGAAAAAAAAATTTTTTTGTTCGTCTATTCAACGAAGAGTAACCTTACTGTACAAAAACGACCATCCAGAATTAAAAAAATGGGTGGCCAGATGACAATACAAGCTTTCGTTATCAACCAACATTGTTGATAAAAAAAATGCGAAATTTGATCAAACATAAAAGAATTATATGATAAAGAGTAAATGAGCGTTGTCGAATCGGCGAACAGTAAGCAGTTTTGGGTAAAGTGTTCGTCGATTCAACGAAGAGTAACCTTAATGTACAAAAATGAAGAGTAACCGTCCAGGGTTAAGGATCTATTATTTGTCTCACATTTCTTAAGAAAATAAATAATAATGCAAAGCGATTATATGTGTTTTGTCAATGGCATTTTTTGTTAAAGAAAAGGATATTCTATCTAACTGTCTTAATTCATTTTCAAAATTTTATTTCCTTCTACCAAATTTTGTTCCCTGATTATTTGCTTTAATCAGCTATCTTATCGGTACAATACGAAGTTTAAAGCGCGTTAGTAAGAAATATTGAAAGATTAAAGTAAATAAATGTTTATTTGATCCTTTATCAAAACATTATCTACTATTGGAGGAAAGCCTGCAAGCATTTGTTTTCTTTTATGTGTAGGATTAGGGCAAATGAAATTGTTTCATAAAAATGTCCATTTGAAAAATGACACTTTTAAATTAGAAATACTTTTGTCTTCGTCATCTTATTCCAATGTATTTCATTCAGTTTGTGTTGGGCCAATTTATTATGAATTTGAAAGAATGTTTTAAACAAATGAATAGATACTCAGAAATTAATTTCTGTGTTCTCCTTGAAATCAAAAAATGGGTTTAGTTTAAAGTTAAATCGTATAAAAATATGATTTTGAATGACAGCGTATTACTCATGTTATTGTACAATATCGTTACGTTTTTATCTTTTAAAAATGTTTAAAATATGAGCTCGTAGATTGCAAATGGAATAAAAATAAATTTGTGTTTAGTATTAATTAAACTTCTTTATTGTTCGCACAATTCTGTGTGCCGCTGTTCACAACTTGATGTAAACAACAACAATTCCTTTTCTTTGTTATTACAATAGAAAAAGAAAGTGAGAATTATTACAAAGCAATTCTAGAGAAATGAAAACTGACAAAATTTTTCACAGGTCGTTTAAAAATATCAAGTTTTTAAAAATAAAATTTCGTTTGCAATGCACTGCATGAGTAGGAGACATCTACTGAGTGCTGGTCTTAAAAAGGAATAATAATAAGACAGCATGTATTATTTTCAAATAATTTAATATCCAGCAAATGCTATACTTTATAAAATACACTTCGCCTGCTGTATTCTTTTATTCTATTTAAACGGTCATAACCTAGGAATTAAAAGAAGACTTTGCTTAATTAATTGTTTGTTGTAAATTGTGTCTCTCCATAAGGCGGCTTAATTTTAGTGTTCATTTGTAATTAAGTTGTAAACTTTTCAGGTGAAAGTCATATTATAGTTTATGGTCATTTCGTACGTGTTAAGAATATGAAATTCAAACACAAAAATAACAAATGCCTACACAAAAAATTATAAAAATGATTATATATGTACGTATATGTATGAATACTGTTATAAGACAGTAAACATTAGTTAGACTTAACTAAATCTAATTTGTATAAAATTTGGTTTAAAGCTATCAAACTGAAACCTTAAAAAAAACGAGTAATGGCCATCATATTTGTACACATTTCGCTGAAATATATTACATTTTTTCTCTTTTATATCAATCTGGACTGTCATTTAGGTTGGTGGCCCAAATTAATGTTAAATATTGACAGAAAGAGAAAGCAAGAAGAGAAAAACATATTGTTACGTTTTTACCTTTTAGAAACGTTTGAAATATGAGCTTGTAGATTGCAAATAAAATAATAATATACTTGTGTTCAGTTTTAATTAATTTCTGTATTATTTGCACAATTCTGTTTGCCACTGTTCACAACTTGATACAAACAACAACAATTTGCTTTGTTTGCTATTCTTCTTTACACTCTTCTGCGTAAACAATAACAATTGTTCGACAGATATTTATAACGGAGATCTTCAAATCACGATTATTTTTTTCACACGCATCGTGTCTTCACACAAGGCTGGCTGATTTTTACTGACCCCGTTGCCTATTTTGTCTTGCGTTTTATATGACGACGTAAACAGTCTGATGAATGATCTTGGGGTATAATGTTCATGGCTTCGAATTCTTCAGATCTCCATAAATGTAAACATCGTTGTTTCATTGTTGTTAGTGTATTTTGCTTACATTTATTCTGGTGTTTGTTGTTGTAACAGTTCGACTGTTGTCTCCGGAAGCTGTATATAAAATATAAGATGGTTAGTTTTAGTTTTATGCATTTGGTTGGTTGTGTGGCATTCGGTGGGGATGGGATGGGTTGGAGATGGGATTGTTTGTTGTTGGTTGTGTGTGTATGTTGTCGTCGTCATGTGGTCGGTAGTCCGAGGAAGTCCGCTGTTGTCGTTGAGTTCAGCCATAAGTCCATGGGTCGCAGAGCTGTCGGTTTAGCTGGGCAGCTAAAGATGTGCGCCGTGTCGTGTGGTGCCCGATTTATTCTGGTAATATTTTTTGTTGCTTTTTGTTTACTTGTTTATCCCTTTTTTATACTGATGTTGTTGATACATTTTTGTTTATTTGTTGATCTTGTAAACCATTTGCCCATTGTTTTTGTTTTGTAGCTTTTGTTTATCATTTTAATGTTAAACGATGTAACACCATTTCCATTTTCATAACAATATATTTAAGGTGATAGATTATCGATTACTTCATTATTAAGTTTTCGATTCTCTGCGCCTTTAAGAAAACGATGCGATAATTCTGAAGTCGCTAGAGTCTAGTAGGTAGCGTGATGGCTTCTTGGACGTGAGAACATGGTTAAAATTAAAGGACAGACATCTCGTTCAACAGGAAATATATATATACTTCCAGCAGATGTCTGACAAAATTCTGAGAGTCGACTTTAAACTGCCGACTTTAAACTGTAGGTCTCGCCACTTGTGTAAAATTAAACACACAACATCAGTGGTGTAAGAATCTAGGTCGTAATCCTGACTGGAAGGGTTATAATGACCAATTAACACATGGTACCATTTCTTCCGGTAGTCTGACAATTGATAACATCCCTCTTGTTGAAGCGGTACATAGGTCAAAGTAGTTGTAATTAATTCAGTCTGTTTTAACAAATCACCATGGACATATATATATATCAGTCCACAACACGTGTGAATAACAATGTCCGTTCTATTGCGCATTGTACCGTTCATTTTGCTCATTTCATGATCACCATTATCGTCCTACCGAGAGGATTATTCGCAATAACTTGGTTTTTGGCAGATCACAAATCAATGAGTTTTGCGCCGTGAGTTTAAGCAATATTTTTAAAAAAAATCAACTGATTGAAAGATGAACGACCCTAGAAAAAGACGTGTTTTTGCTGAATGGCCTCTGGACCAAAATTTCATAGAAAAAATCTACACGAACAAACAAAGTTATCGAAATGGAGACGCTACTAATACAAATGAGATCCAAAAATAAGCCCCAGTATGGTGTGGATTTTATGCTTGCGATGTCATCGAACTATGTTTATTTGTGAAAGTCGTCGGACAAGGATTCACTGTCAATTAATGATATTTACTTTCTTTTGACCTGAACTGTCAACGAAATATGTGGCCAATTCACACGACTTTATATCGTGTATGTTGTATTGAATACACTTGGTTGTTTGTGAACGCTCGATGCTATTCTGTATTTTGTATGTCGTATTTTTCTTCATAATTTTCGGCATTCAAACAATTTGATAGCACGAAACCAACACAACTTATTAAAAACATATGAAATAAATGTGCATAAGTGTGTCGGATTTGTACATGAAAATTATCAACAACAAGCATACACTATTGTATAGTCGTCCAACAATACAATGAATACAACGATACAACGGCTTATATGAATTGGCAAATGGTGTCAATAAAACGCCGCTACAGGCCATTTATCTCTGCACAATTAATTTGAGAATATGGTCATCTTAGGTGGAGGTGATGCGAAATGTCAACCGAGATCATGCGATTTGAACCCTTTATACTTTTTCTTGTGTGGTTTTCTTATGTCGCAGGTGAACAGTACTGGAATAAGTTACAAGCCACAAACCACAACGGTCCTTAAAGCTAACTTAACATATGTCATCGGTCATAATCAGATTGACTTCAGAGACAGGCCAAGAAAATATAGAAACTTCGAAAGAGCTCAGAGAGAAGCCGAGGCGGGCATTTGAATGATGTTATATTCCATATATAATAACATCATTAGGCCTATCAAATAAGTATAATTGTGTCTATGATATCTCAAATACACTTCGTTTAAATTTAAGTTTAATAACCTAATATATGCCAGGTAAGACATCTCCAACTAAACGAAATATCACAAAATATTTCTTTGATGACTTCCTCTCAGCAGATTTCTGGCAAAAGCTCTGAGAGTAAATGAAAATTGTCATGAAAAGCTTCTCAAAAATCTATTTGTTCGTAGTCGACTTTAAACTGTAGGTCCTACCACTCATGTATAAAAATTAACGCACACAACATAAGTGGTGTGAGAAACTGACTAAAGGATTGTAATGACCAATTATGTTATGTAGTATCAGCTTAACTTAAAGATTTTCTAGGCATACATATATCTGCAAGTGCTCGCCACTGTTCGTGCGCATACTCGTATAACGCCTCATTGTGTTTAAAAGTGCAGAAAGTTAAGAATGTCCAAAGAAGAAGGAACAATAATGCTGCCATTGGCATTTCTTGCCTTATATTGCCAAATTAAACTTAAGTACTATTATGTGTTTATTGATATTGTTGTTGTTTTTGTTTTAACACATATACAATTTTATTTAATTGTATATTAACATATACGATACGTAAACAATACGTAAACAAATCCATTAAATTACTTTTTTTGTTTAATTTTTTTTTTTTGCCTTCTATCTTAATAACCTGTTAGGTTTCGTAAGTTAGAAGATGATGAGAACTTCAATATTTGATTTTTATTTTATTACTGGAATCGATTAAGCCTATTTGATGAACGATGTGTTATTCACATATTTAAATTTCGTATTGCTTTTGTGTTTTATATCTGGTGTTGCTTTAACTGCATGTGAACTATCGAAATCGACAACTGCGGTTCGTAAGCAAAGAATACTAAAATGGTTCAGTATGCCTTAATAAGTCGTCATGAATTATTAAATGTACTCAGACAAAATAAAAAAAAAAATTAAATACTCCCAGCTAATGACATAATGTAAGTTGTGACTTTTGTTGAGTAGAACTCAAAAATATTTTTTTTTATAATTTTTGAACCGTCCAAACTTGTTTTAATTGATAAAAACAGTTTTTTTTGTCTTTATGCACAAATGTATTGATTACACAAACATTTCCGAACCGATGTCCAAAATTATTAGAAAGGAGAGATGTGCCTTTAAAACGGTATACATATATATATTACTTGACCTAATATTCCAAGAGATTTGATGAAATAAACTTGTCAAAAGCAAATTTTTTTATATTTTTTAAAGTTTGTCCATTCATAGTAGCGAACTTTAATTAAAAAATACGAAATAAGTGATGACATTCTAAAAGTGCATTATCTTGAGAAGGGATTGACACTTCGTTTGATCAAATCAAACAAAAATTACCGTAGTTATTGTAATAAATAAGAAAAAAATCATATTTTGCAAGTGTACCCGATCAAGACTCATAATATGTAAGTTTGAATCATATGTTTATGTACATCGTTTTAAAGGCTCATCTCTTCCCTTTTCAAAAAACTTTGGATTTTAAAAATAGGTTAAAAAATATTTGGGTAATCAATAATTTTGTGTGAAAATATTAAAAATTCTGTTTTTGTCAAATAAAGGAAGATTAGAGGGTTCGTGAAATATAAAAAACATAATTTTGAATTCTACTCAACAAAACTGTGTCATTTTGCTGGGTGTATTTTGACTGTCACACCGTGTAATTAAATCTGTTCACAGAATACTTAGAGTATTTCAAACATAAAGCAAGCAATTCCTTCAAATGTAGATATGTTCTTCTGCATTCAAAATCATCAACCTGACAGAAAAGTGTGCAAAGAATATTACAGCTTTGGTTCGAATTTTTGAAGATGCTGATATGTCGACTCACCATGGTTCTCATCTTATTGGTATCTGTTCTATTTACTAAGGTGCCAATAATATACAGCTCGTACAAGAATTGAAGCCAAACGGTCATCGTTTGCATCAAATTTATTCAGATTGGGCTCATTTGAAACTGGCCGAATATGAGCATTTTCACAGAAAATGTGTTTTTTGTATATGTTTGCCAAATGTACACATACGGACAGACATAACCCAAAAATCGGGATGTGAGTTCGCTGGCTGGGCTCTGAAGCAGTTGGCCATTGACACCAATTTTTATTGAAAGATCATTATCATTCATTATCATTTCTGAATTATCGATTAAGTCATTGTTTGGTAAGGGTTTTCTTTGGAACCATCGGTCCATTTTTCTTTGAGAACAGCTTTGGCCAGCCCATTACTTACATCAGCGATAGGTCGATTATTATCAGATTCTTTTGTTTTGAGTTAGATGTTATGGATACCAACGATACGTAGTTTCAACAGGACGCTAGTAGATATGTGCCACATAGCTCAAGCCACATGCCATATTCTGCTTAAGTTGCTGGTGTATGAGGAACAGTTCCAGACTGCAATGTTCTTAAAGACCGACATACGCTATGCTATCAGTCAGATTCATGGAAAATTAAATATTTTGGTTGCGTTTCAATCAGAGAAGTTGTGCCGGACATTTGAGCGATGTTGTATTTCACACATAAAGGTATCAATAGGTCTTTCAAGGGAATGAAAAATGTCGATTGTACCTCTCACACTTAGTCGCCGTAGTTTAGTAGGTAGTGTATTGTCTTATTAGACGTGAGGCCACGGTTCAAACCCCAAGTCAGACATCTCAATCAAAACGAAATATGAGGAAAATATTTCTTCGTAATTGCCTTTCAGCAGATTTCTGGCAAAAACGCAGAAAGTAAATTAAAAATTGCCAAGATTCGTTCGTAGTCGACTTTAAACTGTAGGTCTGGGTACTTATGAATAATATTAACACACACAATTTAAGCGGTGTGAGAAGCTGGGATTTAATCTTGACTGAATATCCAATTGAGTAAGAACAATAATCGAATGATAATAAATCAATAATCACATATACCTTTATTTATTTACATCAAAGACAATGTTGGAGGAAAGAAGCTTCGTATTTCAATAGCCTCATTTATTGAGATAAATAATATGCAATTCGATGCCATATTATGTTCAACACCGTGTCTTATTTACAAAATTGTTGTGAATGTCTTTTACGACGAACGTTATTTAACGCGTTAGAGTCAAATAAGTTAAACTCTGATTCGTCTCAAAAAACTTTGCCCCACTGCTCTTTTGGCCAATGCAGATACCGTCCAGCAAAGCCAAGCCGTTTTTTTATTTAGCTTACTTATAAGTGGCTTCTTGGCTGGTCTTCTAGCTAATAAATTTGCCTCTCTTATTCGGTTTCTGGTAGGGTTGCAACATCGTTAAGAAAATCATCGATGTTGACAACATCGATATATCAAAAAGAAAACATCGATGTTAAAAACATCGGTGATAAAACATCGATACATCGATCTTTTTCGATGTTTTATATTCATGTAAATAAATACTAAAAATAATATTATTTGAAAGAAAAACTCAGTTTTTTGAAAAAATTATTTAATAATTCATTTTATTTATCATAAAAAGCCTCATAGGCTAAAAGACAAATTGTATACGTACATACATACATATATTTCCACAGTTAAGAAATCATATAAAACAAAGCTTAAATAAATAATTAATTAGTTGATCAAATAATTAATTAATTTATAAATTTTATAAAAAATGAAATAATTTTGGTTTTAATTGAGATTGAGTAATTTTGATATAGAGTTAATGAAAAGTAGCTTTGAAAGCCTAGAGCTTCCGAAAACAAGCACTCCCTTGGCACAGAAGGAGCAACGATTGGGAAATATTGAAATGCAATTTGCGAAAATTTTGGAAACAAAGATTTCATATCCTCCCAATTAACGATTGAGTCGCTTTTTATTGGTGCTACCGGGGATGATAGGTAAATTTGTACTTCCGTTTCGATAATGGTGTCTATAGTAGATGATGATTTTTATGTCATATTTTTATGGGTTAACAGTTTGTGGTATTTTAAAATATCAGATTGTAAATCATTTTCATCATCAGATGTGTCATTATTGGAAGTTGTAGAAGAGTGAGAAGCATTATATTCTCGAACGTATTTATTAAGGTAACTGACTACTTTTTCATTTGCCGTCTTTCTAGTTGTTTTTTTATTTTCCCTTTAAATTCAAGATCAATATAATTTTTAGGCTTTATTTTTTCAATAACTTCACGAACACAGCTGATTAGTGGAATAACTTTGTTCACAGTTACACAACTATCACCAGAAAATTCTTTTGTTAGGTTTTCAAATTGATATAACAGTTCTATACTTTCTTTTTACAGTTTATTTCAATTCCAATAACCATTGGGGGAGCTGCTGGGATTCACAATAATTATAATAATAATAAAAAGAACAATAATTTTATAATAACTTATTGACTACCAAATCCTTTAATAAGAGAAGTAAAAATTTTTCCGCTTGTCTGCACTGATGATATTATTTCCGACGTATAGGCAGATAAATAAAAAAACCTGAAATAATTCTTCGGCAGTCTGTTTTATTGGATTATATCAAGAAACCGTAATATTTGAAAAAATAATATCAGACATATTTAATATAATAAGTTTTACCATCACCACCTAAAAAATCTAAAAGCTGAACTAAAGTTAATCTTGGAATTAATTGGTATAGGTCATTATTCTGAATACAAGGAACTGAAAAATCCCCCCAGATGCCAGGACAAAAATTGTGTTAGACGAACTCCCTACCGTTGTGAGAAATGTTAAGAATATATATGCCTGATATGCCCCATTCTGTTGTCACCATAAAAAATCGTCCCCGAAGAGGTTAAAGATATCCCGTACTTTAGTTAACAACGCATTCAAATCGTTTATAATTTCCATAGATTTAGTAACAACTAAGTTAACCGTGTATACAGAAGATCGTTGACTTAAACGATGTCAATGTTCGTTGATTTTAACGCCGTCAATAACAACGAGTTTAATGTAAAGAACTGAAATAAACACAACCCTTAAAGTACATTAGCATAAGGCGATGTATTTTATTAAACGCCGATGTATCGTCCATAAAAACATCGATGTTAAACATCGAAATTTATGTGTAAAACATCGTTGTTTCGATAACATCGATGTATTGTTTGCATCCCTAGTTTATGGCCGTGTGGACGCCAATAGAATCCCATAATTAGTAACAACTTTTACTATTTTCACCATTTGCCGGTCTTAGCGGGCAGTAGATTTACGAGGTCGACCACATTCCTGACTTCTTTCCATATTATTCGTTTGACGATATCGCGATGAAATCCGACAAACCGTTGATTTGTTGATATTAAATTGATGAGCAACTTCATTCATTGATTTGCCTTCTTCCTAGAAACTTATAATGGTAAATTTGATATCTGCTGACACCTGTTTCTATTTTAAAATTCAAAATTTGCATATTTTTCATAAATTAATAGAAAGAGAAGCAAACAACGCTTACTGATGCTTTTTAATAAAATTACCGTTTCGAGTCTCGATTGAATATCGTATGACATAGACTTGAATTTTGTTTTCCTCGCTACTGTATTTGAAGAATACGTCTGCTCCATTTACTACAATTGAGGTTAAGAGGCAGTATTACTGACATTAGCTTATAATCCAAATCCTATAGAATTGTTATTTCTTTCTTACCAACATTCAAGACTCATTAAATTCAATTAAATTAACTGCCGTTCATTTAAAGCAAAAATAATAGAAATTTGAATATTTAAATTTATAAAATGCACTGACTTTTTAAATTCAGTAGATTTCTTTTATTTCATGGTTAGTCAAGAGTGAGATTTCTTCATAGGGATTCTTTTCTGTCCTTTTTTATGCTTCATAAGACACAACTTGCTTCTACGTGTCCATGTTGTAAATGACCTTTTCAATACCCTTTTATTTTCTATTTATATTTCCATTTGCAAAGTCTGCACCAATGATGAACATCATTGATACCTTCGGACTGGTTGACCTTTAATGAATATTTTTTTTTTTTGAAAAAGTTGTTTTGTTTTTGACTTTTCTAAAGAAAATAAACTGAAACAACAAAAAAATGTTGTCGAAGGTATTCATTTGAAAGATACAAATAAATTCTTTAAAATATTTTGATAACATTTAATTAATTTCTTGGTACATGTTGTTGACCATCTTCAGCCTATAAATACAATAAACGCAACACAGCAAACACGGCAATTTTGCAACAACGATTTGCTTATTATCGCGTTTCTTTGCAAATAATTATTTCCATATACACCTATGTATTCTATTTTTGCTGTGTTTGATGCTTTGCATTTCTAAAGTTTTTAAAGATTTGTAGTTAAGACTTCGCCATCTTGTTTCTTTGTTCTTCGGAGCGTCTTTCTGCAAAGATGAAAACTGAAACTTAGTAGCAGATCCTTAAGGGGTGCTGAGGTTATGGAGGAAACACTTCCGTAGCTTTCTGCGTGGCGATTACGACACCACTGCCCATTTTAGATATTATGTACCGAAGTCGATCAATGATGACTACGTCACGATAATGTGATTTAATTACAATGATGGTCTGTCCTCTGAATTGTTTAAGACCGGAGGTAATGAATTCTTAGGATGCTCCGGCTTATTTACAAAATATGACTAGATGGTATGCCCAACGATTGGAAGCTTAGTGTCCTCTTTCTTGTCCTGAAAAAATGAGATTCTACAATATGCGCCAACTACAGAGGTGTAAGATTCTTACAGGCTTAATGTGTAAACGACAGAAGCGACTCCAGTTACAATGTTTTAATGGCCGGTATGTATACCTTCATCACTTTGTTTTTCGAAAATTGCTTTTCTCACTTTCTTTTTTCGATTGTGCGTATTTACATACAAGTCAGACAAAAGACACGGTGCGACAGTCAAAATGCACCCAGCTAATGACATAATGTATGTTGTGAGTTATGTTGAGTAGAACTCAAAAATATTTTTTTTATATTTCTCGAACCCTCGCAACTTGTTTTATTTAAAAAAAATGGTATTTTTGATCTTTTCACACAAAATTATTGATTACCCAAATATGTTTGAACCTATTTTAAAAATCCAAAGTTTTTTAGAAAGGGGAGAGATTAGTCTTTAAAACAGTATACATAAACATTTTGTCCAAACTTATATGTTTTGAGTTTTGATGGAGTAAACTTAGAAAATCTTATTTTTTTCTTACTTTTTCAAGTTTAGCTATTCTTAATTGCAAAATTTAATTAAAAATATAAAATAAGTGATGTCATTGTGAAAGTGCATTACCTTGTGAAGAGATTGACAGTTTATTTGATGAAATCGGACAAAAATTTCCGTAGTTATAATTTAAACAGTATAACAGTCGTCTTATATTTTTTATATATGTAATGTAAAATGAACTTTCAGTTCAAAAATTTTCAAAGTTCTGATGGATCTTGATTGCTTATCGCAAAATGTGTCAATTTCACGTTTGTACGACTACTAGAAGTCGCCTAATATTTGTTTTTTTGCAAATATTATTATTTCGCTTTGCGCACATATTGTTTAATTTATGGTGGTCGTTCAGACATGAAATTACGCATTTTGCGATAAGCAATCAAGGTCCGTCAAAAATTTTTGAACTAAAATTCCAATTGAAAACATGTGTATATACTCGAATATTGGACTCTTCAAATAACAACTACGGTAATTCGGTCCGATTTGATTAAACGAAGTATCAATCTATAATTAATTAAAGTTTGCTACTATGAAGTGATAAACTTGAAAAAATATGAAAAAAATTCTCATTTATCAAGTTTACCTCATCAAACCCCATAGCATATTAAGTCAACTAGTACATATATGAATATCGTTTTAAAGGCCCATCCTTTTCCTTTCTAATAAGGTTTACATTTTAGACATCGGTTCAGAAATGTTTGAGTAATCAATAAATTTGTGCATAAAAACAGTATTTGTCTAATAGAACAAGCTTGGAGGGTTCGAGAAAAATAAAAATAGTATTTTTGAGTTCTACTTAACTAACTGAATAACTTACTCGGGTGTATTTAATTTTTTGTATTTTGTAGCATAGTGTAATCAAACAAATGCAGAATCACTGCTGGGAATCGAACCCACGGTCTCGACACTTAAGGCTTAACAGACTACCAACTAGGCCATCAGGGTACACAGGAATTTTTCAAATCAAAGTTTTGCACTTTAAAGTTAGCTCGGTTAACTGAACCGAGAAACTTGTAAGTTTTGTGATTTAAAAACCACTTCTGAAGTTTACAAATACCACATATTTATATATTTCTAACTAATTGATGTCGAAAGGGTTAGGTTAGGTTAGGTTAGAGGGCGTGTACTTGTCAATTAAGACAAGTACAGTACGCGGAGGTCGAATTGACCCATTGTACAACATCCTTGTTTTTCACACCATTTTGTTGTGTGTGTTAATTTTTATGCATGAGTGGTGGGACCTACAGTTTAAAGTCGACTCCGAACAACAGCTACCTACTATACTACGACGACTTCTGTCGAGAGGGTTAAATAAGCTTGAAATATTTTTATTAAATTGTAGTATTTTAACATACTGTATGTGCCATAACATTGATTTATTCTGGAAGTAGATAATGAATATTGTGTTTAACACATGCACATATCTGTGTGTGAGAGGCACACATTATTAATAATATGAAGTGTTATTTGCCTTAAATACAAATTATCGTTATATGAAAATGATTATGTTTTATTTTCATCTTTTATAATTATTCATTATCATAACCAATTTTATTTTTTCTTTTTGTTTTGTTTTCTAATTTTTTAATAATTTTAAATAAAGCAATGCAGTCATAAATTTAAATAAATTTGGATTATAAATGCTTTCGATTGTAATAAAAATATAAATTTTAGCGAATGTCACGCATTCATTCGTTAAGTCAAGAGATTATCACAGACTATGTGTATGTGAAAATTGCTCATTTGCATTTTTATTGCATATAATGAATGACAAACAAACATTTTGCATTTGCTATTAATTGATTATGATAAATTTTAAGTGGTTATTGTGACAATAACCTTAAATAAAAAAAATTAATTGATTGGATTTCAAGCGTACTACAATTATTCCTTCTCTCTGCTTTTACAGTTGATTCGAATCACTGGAATCATTTATAAGTATTATAAGTATTTTTCTAAATTTATGAATCAGCATGAGTAGGCTTATGAATCAAACATATTTCGAATGTTATGAGTTTGATGTCAACGTTGAACTCATACTCATTGTCCTCATACTTATAAATCAACGTTGTAGTGAGTACGAATGAATCAGAGTAGTTAAATTTAAATATTGTTGACTCACTTATACTCAAAATTTCATGAGTATTTATGAGTAGCGAAAAAACGATTCATTTCTGATCTCTGGTTGGTACCAAATGTGGGGAGTTTACGATTAAAAAAAAAAAAATTAAACCTTCATAGGACCCACGAGATGGTTAAGAGATGCAAACCAGGAGCTGTATTTATGTGACGAAATAGGTAGTATCAGTGTTATAAAGGGACCATATTGGACCATTGAGGCGGCTGTCAGTTGAACTCAACCTAAACTATAACGAAATATACCTAACCGGAATTGACAAAACGTTCTCAGCTATACGTAAGCGAATCAATTGCACTTATAAAATGCGAGATTACCTTTACTAAAACTAACTATTGTGATAATGGATTTCGTTATACTATGTCCAGTATATGAATTAACAAAGCATTGCAAATCTTATTAAATAAAGTGTCCAATTAAAAGAAAGAAATTATTTTCGAAATTAATGATACCGTAATTACTTTAAATTTTAAGATAATTATTCAAATTTTCTAATAAAATTTTGAATGTTAGATGGAAGTATACTTAAATACCCCAAACTGAACATCAATGAACAATTTAAATTCCGCTGTACCCCATATCCTACTTGCTATTTGATACAAGTTAGTATTTTTTTTTATTATTTGACCGTTAATCTAGATCTATTATCAGGTCATTACTTCCGTATTGATAAAGTATTCATTAAGAATAATTGTCGAAAGGCGATTTTGTTGACAGATAACATTGATTGATGATTTTTTCATATGTCAACTAACAGTGCATTATTACATAAAAATTCAAATCAAAAAAGAATACAATGTAAAAATAAAGAAAAAAGCAAATATTGAAGTTTGTACTGTAATTGTGTCATAAATTGTTAGGAAAGAAAAAAAATAGAGGACTAAACTTTCAAGAATTCCAAAAAAAATTTTAATTTGTGCTTTAAATTTTTAAACTTGTGGAAAGAAATGAAAAAAATTGCTTGCAACTAAAGAAGTTTGAAGTTTGTAGCCTTCTTTCAACTGTGATTATATTAGCACATTAGCGATCATTCTATTCTATTATAACTATCTTTCTGTTGTTTCAGTACAAGAATTGCATGAGTAGGAGCTTATCTCCTGAGTGTTGGTCTTAAAAAAAGAGACGCATGGAAATAAACCACAATTCACACACACATATGTTATGTACTACAGGCAATGACATCAATAGGTCTTAAAAATATTGATGATATCTCGTGCACACTTTGTTTTATTTAAAATTAAAGAGAAGAAGCGGCTAGATTAAGAAAAGGCTAAAAACATATGTAAGTACGAAAATGGAAATGGTGTTTTGCTTTCACACCGTTTAAACTGTAAACAAAAGATACAAAAACAAAAACAGTGAACTTGTTTACATGATAAACAAATAAACAAAAATAAACCAACAAAAAACCAGTATAGAAAAAGGGATGAACAAGTAAACAAAAATGCAACAACATTTACGAAGAGATGAAAACATAAAATGGAAGAAGCCAAAGTGTAAGCCAATGCTCAAAAAACAGCATAAAGAAAATCGTCTAAAATTCGCACGAATATACATGAAATGGGCAGAGGAGTGGAAAAAGATAATTTTCTCTGATGAAAAAAATTTAATTTAGACGGTCCTGGCTCATACTCATGTTATTGGCACGACTTGAGATCAAACGATGTTCGGATGTCAGAACGTAACATCGGCGGTGGTAGTGTTATGGCTTGGGCAGCATTTTCTGCAGTTGGTAAATATAAAATTTGTTTTGTTCCAACAAAAATGAATACCACAATTTATAACGAATTTCTGGAAGATGTTCTTCTCTCTTTTATGAATGAAGATTGCATATTCCAGCAAGATAATGCTGCTGTACAAGTTTCACAGCAGTCTAAATCATGGTTTAACGAACACAGCATACCTCTGTTGGACGGGCCGGCTTGTAGTCCGGACTTAAACGCAATGGAGAACTTGTGGGGATACATGGCCCGTAAAGTTTATTCAAATAATGCCCAAAACGAAAGCATAATGACTTTAGCAGAGCTAAAACTAAAAATAAAACAAGTTAGGGAAGAAATTGATCCGATCTTCTTAAAAATTAGTGGAATGAATGCCAGTCCGTATTTTTGAGGTAATCCACAACAAACAATCATCCAGCCATTATTAATAATGCTATAGAGACTGATAAACTTAAAATGGCAGTTAAACTCTAAAATTAAGTTAAAAAAATAAAATGAAATACAAATAAAGTTTTTAGTTAACAATATTTTAAATGAAGTCTTAGTTGATTTAATAAAAATATTATTTGCCCACTAAATACTTTCTTGTTTAATTTTTTCTAATTCTTTAAAAAAAGTTATGTGCGTTTATAGGAATATGCACCAGTGTAAGTACAGATACCTAATGTGAACTTAATACTGATTTGAAGCACATGTATGATTCTTTAATTTGCTATTATATTGAAAATATTGTAAATAAGTTATTAAATCACATTTTTCACAAAAAGGATTATTTGAATTGCAAAACGGATTTTTTCGTTTCTCATTATTATTATTTTATTCCTCATTATGATTCTGTTAATTACAGCATAGTCGCTAGAAACTACTAACAATTTTCATAATCTCATTATCGTTTAAGCCTTTTTAATTAATAAAACATGAAATTGAATTTTTTAATGGATAAGCACACAGAGGAACTTAAAATGAAAGATTATTGTAAATTCTATTAATTTAATAATGACTTATTAAAAAAAAATAAAATACAAAATAAAATCGACGACATTCGTTTGAGATAAAACAACAATTCATTTTTTTTCAGAAATGGCGCTGTTGAATGATCCCCTCATTCGTGTTATTTAATGCCACTGCGTTCCTTTTTAAGAGCAAATCAATAAAATTATAAAGAAAACTTTTTCAAAAATCTTTCTTTCTTTCGAACAATCAAACTATTTAATCCATTCTCAAATTCTTCTTGGAAAATATTGTAATCAAAAGGCATTATTGTTAAGCACACCTACAGTCGAGTTTAAAAAATCTTTGTTTTTCCTAATTTCAAATTAAAAACTATTTTTTTTTAATAATTTGATCCACGAAGTAATCTGAATTTAATTAAAATACATATCCTGGAAGAATATAATCAATTTTAGTTTAAAAAAAACACAAATTTAATTAAACATCGTCTTGTATTTATGTACATATGTATGCATATCGGTTTCTCGTGAAAAATATGTCTTATGAATACATGAACATGAGCCAAGTATTAGTTTGTATTGTATTTCTAATTCTGATTTTAAAATCCTTTCATACAAAAATTAAAGAATAACAAACAGAAAGTTTTTTATAATTAAAATTTCTATACCTGGATTCTTCTATGTACTTACATACATATGTATACATGTACATACATATGTATACATGTACATACGTATATTAAATTTTATATTCTCTTTGAGGTTTTTCAATTTAATTAAATTAAATATTTATACACACATTTTTGATGAAATGTGACATACATTTTTAATGAACTTTTATTTTCAATTGATTTTTTACAGCCAACACCATTGTAGGAAATTGGCTAATTTTGTTGTATAATGATTTAATAAATTTATGATGGGTATTATATCGTCTCGACCGACTGGGACTTTTGAACTTTGGCAGTTGATATCGCTTATTTTTTATTTTTATTTCTTTATTTATTTAATATTAATCATAGCACAACAAGATATTAATCTTATAAATGAGAGTGCTATGGGAGTTCACCAAAGAAAGTAATAAAAAATCATTGATAAAATAAGTAAGAAAATATAAGGAATAATGTAGAATTAGAAATGAATTAGAACATGTTATAATATCAGAAAATATGGCAATCGATGAAAAATTTAGGATAAGGAAGAAATGAATATAGTTAAAAAATAAATATACATAGAAGGAAAAATACTAATAACAGTATATACCAATATCAAGAAATATACACAAACAAAGCAAAATATATAAAGAGAATATCAATAAAAATTTAAAAACTAAATTAGGAAAATGAAAATTGAACAAAATCGCTAATAAAAAAAGAAAGTAAAAATGTACAAAATAATTAAAATATGTTAAAGACTACTTAAATAAATAACTCCTTCTTGAACACAATTGTATTGCCTATGTTTTGAATATAATTAGGTAAATTAATCCAAAGACTGATGGTGTATATAAACAACTAGCGTTTGATAGAAGAGACCTATGTCTATGTTGGATAATTTCAATACCGCGGTTGGATATAGCAAATGTAATTTTACTAAATAAGTATACAGGCTGCTTTAAAGTAATAATCTTATGGAGGACAATAAGGCATTTAATATTTAAAAGACTATCAAAATTAACCCCAAATATCTGGTAAGAAAATTGAGATATATGGTCTCGACGTCCCTTAATAAATACATATCTGGCTATATTATTATAAGCCAAGTTGAGTTCCCGCTTATCATCTGTATCACAGCGAAAATTTCAGACCCTTAAAAAAAACAGAAATCAAATACGTTATACCCAGTCTCATACGTATGGCAAAGGGAGTCAAATCTATAACAGCCCATAAGTTTCTAATCATACCGTAAAAATTACCAACGACGACATTAATGCGGCTAGATGACGTTAGATGACCATTAAAGATAACACCCAGATTGGATGCAGATTCAACAAAATCAATTTTATTCCCCCTGATAATAATATCTGGCACAACAAGTGTTCTCCTAGTTCTGGAGAGTAGTAAACATTTTGATTTAGAAAGTGTACATTTGCGTCCAATTCATTCATTCTCAGTCTCTTTATTTATTCCCTTTTGCCGAATCAGCATGGAGGAATAGAGCATTCAACAATACGTACAAATAACACTATGCGACAAAGTAAAAAAAAAAATTAAATACGCCCTACTAATAACATAGTGTAAGTTGTTGAGTTGAACTCAAAAATATTTTTTTTATATTTCTTGAACCCTCCAAACTTGTTTTATTTGACGAAAACGGTTTTTTTCGAGTTGATACTCAAATTTATTGATTACACAAAAACATTTCTGAACTAATGTCACAAAATTAAACCTTATTAGAAAGGAGAGAGATGGGTCTTTAGAACGATATACATGCATATATTATTTGACTTAATATGCTATCAGGTTTGATGAGGTAAACTTGGCAAATGATAATTTTTTTCATATTGTTTCAAGTTTGTCCGTTCATAGTAGCAAACTTTAATTAAAAAAAAAATATGAAATAAGTGATGACATTCTGAAAGTGCATTATCTTCTGAAGAGATTGACACTTCGTTTGATCAAATCGGACAAAAATTACGGTAGTTATTATATCAAGAGTCTAACAGTCGATATTAGCCTACTTTTGGCAGTCGTGCAAACGTGAAATTGGCACATTTTGCGATAAACAATCAAGATCCATCAAAAATTCTGAAAATTTTTGAACTAAGAGTTCATTTGATGAGATGACATATATAAAAAATATGTATGACACGACTGTTAGACTAATTAAATAATAACTACGGTAATTTTTGTCCGATTTGATCATATGAAGTGTCAATCTCTGCACAATATAATACACTTTCTGAATGTCATCACTTATTTTATATTTTTTAAGTAAATTTCGCAATTATGAATAGCTAAACTTGATAAAATGAGAAAAAGAATCATATTTTCCAAGTTTACCCGATCAAAACTCATAACCTGTAAGTTCGATTGTTTATGTATACCATTTTAAAGGATCATCTATCCCCCTTTCAAGAAACTTTGGATTTTTAAAATGAGTTCAAAAAAATTTTTTCCTAATAATTTTGTGTGAAAAGAGCAAAAAAGCCATTTTTGTCAAATAAAACAAGTTTGGAGGGTTTAAGAAATACAAAAAAAATATTTTTGAGTTCTACTCAACATAACTCACAACCTACACTATGTAATTAGCTGGGTGTATTTTGACTGTCGCACCGTGTAATCATTTTACGATCGTCATAATAGTATTACCGTAATGTGGTGGATAATTTCTAGTCCACTGCTTCAGATAACGATCGACCAATAGGACATGTTGTTTCTATTATGAAATCCAATACAATAAGTCCTGTTTTAATTGTTTTTGTTTTGCTGTTGATGATTTATTTGTCGTATTGTGTGCTTTGGAACTATTACTCTTCATAACGAAATAATGTATTATGGCTGCTTTATATTATGTTCAAATATGCACTTTTATTGAGTCAATTTTCATTTAATTGAGTACAATATTTTAAGTGTTCAGGCATAATAATATACGTAATTCAGCTGCTTGTTCAATATTAATTTGACGGATGGTAAACAAAACAGATGGTTGTTTCGACAACTTTGTTTTTTTTTTTTTTTTTTTTTTTTTTTTTGTTTGTCTTGTTAGGTTAATTGTAATATGCTCACTAACACACTTATGACAGTGCTGCATTTTAAGTTTTACTCAATATTATAACAATTTTCATATTTATTGCGCAATAATTAATTTATATGAAATATTGAGCTCAATAATGGCGTTTATTGAAGTCGCCGTGGTCTAGTAGGCAGTGTGTTGGCTTATTAGACGGGCACAACATAAGTGGTATGAGAAACTAGGTCGTAATCCTGACTAAAGGGTTGTAATGACCAATTATGTATGTAATGGCGTTTATTGCAATTTACGCAATAAAGGTGCATATATGAACACCGTGTTAAACTTTCGTTGTTTTGGTATAAACACAATAAGCACAACGCAGCAAGCAAAACTGTTCCAGTCTAAGTTAAGCTGAATGCAGCGGTAACAAAGCATAAGCAAAACAAAAAAAAACGAGTCATTAATTTTTTATCAATGGTGCCACTTAATCGCTATTTCGCATTATAATTTCGCGTTTTAAAATCCTCTATTTAATGCGTGTTATTAAATTGACAGCATTAACACTTTCACGCCGGCGCTTTAATTCATGCTTGTCGCGTTCTGGCAGCTGTTATATTTATAAGATGTTATTAATTATAATTGTTGTTGCCGCCACTGGCAAAAACGCTTAAATTTAATTAACTAAAATATTTTGTAATAGAATTTATAACCATGAAGATTTTCGGAGTAACGCCACTCACGCCATTTCTAATGCGCCATATTTTTTAATAAAATCATTTCATTACTGCTTGACCTGGCGTGGTGGTCTTCAGACGGTAAATCTTCTGGATTATATTTTAAGTAATTAATTTCTAGTGGTTTCTATACCAAAAAGTAAGTGAAAATTATCTAACTGTAATTAAGAATATTACTAACAAAATTGAATTGTTTGTAGGAATTTTAATATAAGAAAGCCAATAAAACATAAAATTAATTTGTGTGGAATTGAGTTTTCTTTATTCAAAATCCTGTGGAAATCACTAGCGAGGAAAATTCCTCTTTCAACATTTTTAAAATTCTTTTTGATTTTATCCAATCATACGAAGTGCGTGTACATTGAAGGAATACCTATAGCGCCCTGATTTGCCAAACTCACAGTAAGTATAATGGAAGTAGAAGGTCAACTAAATAGTCCGATCTGTCCGAAATGTTTAAAGTCCCCTGACGAAAATATGATATCTTGCATAGAATGCCAAAAAAGTTATCACACCTCGTGTGCAAATGCCACTTCTGAACAAATATCGAACCTAACCTACAAATGTTCGAGCTGCAAAACGCTTTCGCCAGAATCTATTAAAAGTGCTTCTACTAGATCATCAAAAAAATTTGAAGAAAGATCAATTCGATTAAAATTGCAGCGTTTAGAAGAAGAACGCGCTGTTTCCATGGAATTTATTTCCAAAAAGTATCAAATTATAGACCAGCATGAGAAAGAACGGCACAGTGAAACATCGTCTAATCGTTCACTTAGTATTCAAAATTGGTTAACGGCACTTCCAAATGCATCTTGTACCGAAGCGCCGGTCCAGACTGATGTCAGGAGCGCACCTGAAAATTTAAATAACAATAAAGCAACCGAGCAGGAAGCTGTCCTGCCTGATGAAAATATTTATTTAGATATGCCATCTCACATAGGTAATAAAAACCATGTAAGTAATTCAAGTGGAATTATTAAAACATTGCAGGGAAATAATTGTTTGAACAATCCATCGGATAATACACATGCTGCTAAAATGTCGTCTTCAGCACCCGGAGTACCACAACAAGCTTCTGGTCCTGCCATTATAAATGGCTTACAACGTCGACTGCAGCCACATTCACAATCGATTGCCTTGGAACCTACAGTGTCCACATTCAGTAACCCACCACTTAATTCTGGTGCTGCATGCAATTCTTTTCAAAACGCTTTCAATAGAAATGCTAATCAAAATATATTTCATCAGCCACACGCTTCTACATCTAGAAATTTTAATCCGCCTTCTCACCATTTAAACGACGCAATGACAAATTATATTCCTCGTTTAAATCAGGAGCAATTGCAGGCACGAAATTCTCTGCCGAGAGAGCTACCTGCCTTTTCAGGTCAACCAGAAGAGTGGCCTTTATTTTCATCCACATTTGATTGGTCCACTAAAATTTGTGGATACACTGATGCAGAAAACTTCATCCGATTACAAAAATCTCTTAGAGGAGATGCGTTGCAAAAGATTCAGCATTTATTAGTTCATCCCTCGAATGTAAATTGGGTAATTTCAATATTAAAACTACTTTACGGGCAGCCTGAAAAAATTATAAACTCAATTAAAAACCGAATAAAATCAACACCCACTATAGATGAAAATAACTTACCTTCATTTACATCGTTTGCAATTAATGTAAAAGGTTTAATCGCAACTATTGAAGCTTCCAACTTAAGAAATGAATTAAATAACTCTTCTCTTCTTCAAGAACTAATACAAAAATTACCACCGTCTTATCAACTTCAATGGGGTACATTCAAACTTCAGCTGCTAAATCAAAATAAAGATCCTAACATGTACGAATTTTCTAATTGGATTTTTAACATTGGTCTCTCTGCTTCTTGTATACCAGTCGAGAACACTTGTGATGGAAAGAAGAAAATGCAGACTGTTAATAACAGCAGTAATAAAAAAGCTTACATTCATACACATAATGAAGATCGTAAATGCTTTGTGTGTAACAATAACAACTGCAGAACAATTTCAAATTGTCAAAAATTTCTTTCTCTTAGTCGTGAGGACAAATGGAATATCGTAAGAAAAAATAAATTGTGTAGAATTTGTTTGTGTAAACATTACGGTAAATGCAAGAAAGAGAAACAATGCGGAGTGGAGGGGTGTAAATATTATCATCATTCTTCTTTACATCGATATTCTCATGAGGAGCCAAACGATAATAACATAATCGACCAAAATGTAAGTAACAGAGACAACAGCGAAGTTGTTAATAATCATAGCAGTGAAGCGATGAAAGTGTTATTTAAAATAATCCCTATAACAGTGCACGGCAAAAATAAGAAAATAAAAACTTACGCGTTTATTGATGAAGGATCCTCTATTAGTTTGATTGGTAATAAATTAATGAAAAAATTAGAAATTACTGGAACAACTAACCCTCTATGCTTAAAATGGACTGGAGGTATAGAAAGATGTGAAGATGATTCTCAAAAATTAACTATTAACATTTCAGGTTTGAACAACAAAAAGATGCCGATAAATGTACGTTCAGTGAAAGAATTAAGTTTACCATCTCAATCCTTAGATTATGAAAATCTTGCACGAAGCAATCCACATTTAAAAAATTTACCAATTGAAAGTTACTCGAATGCAGTTCCAACAATACTTATTGGTCTTAATCATTTTAACTTAGGAGTTCCAAGCAAAATACGGCGAGGTGGTCCCCATGATCCAGTTGCTGTCTGCACGAATATTGGGTGGATGATATATGGTGCTGTTTCGAAATATACGGAAGAAAGTAAGGGTTTTCATTACCACATTTGTGAATGTTCCAGCAAAGATGACAGCTTAGAAGAATTGGTAAAGAGTTTTTATTCACTCGATAACACGGGAATTTGTAGTAAAGATCCGCTAGTAGGAAAAGACGATGAACGTGCTTTAGGTCTTCTTCGACAATATACAACGCAAAGAAAAGATAAGCACTACGAGGTTCCTTTATTATGGAAATTTGACATGTTGAATTTACCAAACAGCTATGAAATGGCACTTAAGCGTTTACTTTGCCTGGAGAGGAAATTGAAGCAAAATTCAGAGCTTTTAAAGGTTTTTAGAAATACTGTCGACAAGTACATGGCTAAAGGATACATAAGAAAATTAAATCCTGAAGAAATTAACACCAATAATGGAAAAGTTTGGTATCTTCCCATTTTTGCAGTTTTTAACAAAAACAAACCTGGTAAATCCCGTGTAGTTTGGGATGCTGCTGCAAAGACAAATGGAGTCTCGCTTAATTCATTTTTATATAAAGGTCCGGATTTATTAGCGTCTTTACCTGCAGTCTTGTTTTCATTCCGCTTGAAAGCTATTGCTGTTTGTGGAGATATTGAAGAAATGTTCCACCAAATTTTTATAAGACAAGAAGACCGAGATGTTCAACGTTTCTTGTGGCGAGTAATGGATGTAATGGATGTTATGATTTTTGGTGCTTCGTGTGCCCCCAGCATTTTGCAATACATACAAAATTTAAACGCCAACAATTTCAAGGACAAATTTCCTGTTGCTGCAAAATCAATACAGGAAAATCATTATGTTGACGACTTTCTGCAATCTGTTGACACTCCACAAGAAGCTGTAAAGCTAATATCAGACGTTAAATTTATACATCAACAAGGTGGATTCAACATTAGGAATTGGATTTCAAATAGTGAAGAGGTAATAAATAAAATTTCAGATTGTTCCGGCAATAATATAAAATGCCTAAATTTAAATGAGAATAAGCCAGTAGAGAAGGTACTTGGTGTATTTTGGGAGCATCAACCGGATGTTATAACATTTAAAATCGCACCATGGCTAATAGATAGTCACATCCTTTCTTACAAAAGAATACCAACCAAACGTGAAATGTTACGTGTAGTAATGTCGATTTATGATCCTCTTGGTCTCATTGGAAATGTTATCATGTACGTAAAAATTTTATTACAAGAAGTATGGAGGTCCAAAATAAATTGGGACGAAAGTATTTCCGAAGAGCTAATGCATAAATGGATTCAGTGGTTAGAGATTTTGCCAAATATACAACAAATTAAAATTCCACGCTGCTACTTGCAAAATTTTACTAGCTACGATGATGTTGAAGTGCAACTTCATACTTTTGTAGATGCCAGCAAAGAAGGATATGCTGCTGTCTGTTATTTCCGCTTGATAAAAAATAATACAATATTTTGCTCTTTAATTGGATCTAAAACCAGAGTGGCTCCTTTGAAAATAACCTCAATTCCTCGTCTCGAACTAATGGCAGCTTTAATTGGTGCTCGTTTCGCTAAATTTATCTGCGACAATCACAAAATCGCAATTTTGAAAAAATTTTACTGGTCTGACTCAAAAACGGTCTTAAGTTGGATTAACTCAGACCATAGAAAATATAGTCAATTTGTAGCTTTCCGCATCACAGAAATTTTAGAATTGAGTTCTATTAAAGATTGGAGATGGATTCCAACAAAACACAATGTAGCTGATGAAGCCACAAAATGGGCTAGAAAGCCCAAAATTGTTACAACCAGTAGATGGTTTCAAGGTCCAGAATTTTTATATCGCCCTCAAGAGGATTGGCAAAATGCACAAGTCTTCAAAGAACATACTACTGAAGAGAGGATACATGAATTGTTTCAAATAACAATTAAAGAAAATTTAGTAAACGAAAAACGATTCTCAAAATGGAATCGAATTCTTCGGGCAACCGCTTATGTCTTGCGCTTTATTGAAAAGTGTAGAACAAAACAAATAGTCAAAGGTGAGTTAAGTCTTGAAGAGTTGTTAAAAGCAGAAAATTTTTTATTCCGGCAAGTTCAAATGGAACACTATGCGTCAGAAATCGCTTTAATAAATTTTAAAAAGCAAATTCCAAAATCAAGTGAACTCTATACAAAATCTCCCTTTATTGATAAATTTGGAGTTCTAAGAGTGGATGGTAGAATCGATGAAGCAGATATTTCTCAAGAACAAAAAACACCAATTATTCTACCAAGATCCAGTCACATTACAACATTAATTATACGGCATTATCATTCTAAGTACTATCATATGAACCACGAAACAGCTGTTAATGAAATTCGTCAAAAGTTTTCAGTATCAAAACTGCGATCTGTATACAAAACAGTAATCCGAAATTGTCAGTGGTGTAAAGTAAAAAAGGCGGTCCCTCAAGTTCCTCAAATGGCAAAATTGCCTCGAGCTCGATTAGCATTATATTCCGCTCCTTTTACCTACACAGGTATAGACTTTTTTGGTCCTATAATGGTTACAGTAGGTCGACACAGAGAAAAACGATATGGTTGTCTATTTACCTGTATGACAGTAAGAGCAGTGCACTTAGAAATTGTACACTCACTTACAACCGACTCGTGCATCTTGGCCATCCGAAATTTTATGGCTCGCAGAGGAATTCCCCGTGAAATTTTCAGCGATAATGGCACTAATTTTGTAGGTGCAGAACGAGAGCTACGAGAGGCACTTGCAGATGTAGACAGAAATGAATTTATTAAAACATTCACAACGACAACAACGAAATGGAATTTTAATCCACCAGCATCTCCCCACATGGGTGGTGCCTGGGAACGATTGGTACGCTCCGTAAAAAACGTTTTATACAAAATAATGGTATCGGCAGCACCTAGTGATGAGTTGCTTGTAAGCATAATGATTGAAGTTGAAAATATTATTAATTCACGGCCCCTTGCTTATGTTCCTGTAGACGACGAAGCAAGTGAAGCAATAACTCCTAATCACTTTCTTGTTAGTAGCTCCAGCGGACTAAAGCCTATCTCCACTTGTAATGATACTGGTATAATCTTGAAAAATAATTGGCTTATTTCTCAACAATATGCAAACATTTTTTGGAAAAAATGGATTGCAGAATATTTGCCTTCATTAACGTGTAGGTCTAAGTGGCATGAAAAACAAAAGGTAATATGTCAGGGGGACTTGGTTATAATAGTTGATCCTTCTCTTCCTAGAAATAGTTGGCCAAAAGGAAAGGTACTTGAAACGAGGATGGCAAAAGATGGGCAAGTCAGAAGTGCCAAAGTGTTAACATCAAATGGAATTTTGGAAAGGCCTGTAGTCAAGCTTGCGGTTTTGGATGTGGCTTCCCATAAAGAGTATGCCGGCGAAGAACCTTCTTGCCATACTGCGGGGGGGAATGTTGCCGCCACTGGCAAAAACGCTTAAATTTAATTAACTAAAATATTTTGTAATAGAATTTATAACCATGAAGATTTTCGGAGTAACGCCACTCACGCCATTTCTAATGCGCCATATTTTTTAATAAAATCATTTCATTACTGCTTGACCTGGCGTGGTGGTCTTCAGACGGTAAATCTTCTGGATTATATTTTAAGTAATTAATTTCTAGTGGTTTCTATACCAAAAAGTAAGTGAAAATTATCTAACTGTAATTAAGAATATTACTAACAAAATTGAATTGTTTATAGGAATTTTAATATAAGAAAGCCAATAAAACATAAAATTAATTTGTGTGGAATTGAGTTTTCTTTATTCAAAATCCTGTGGAAATCACTAGCGAGGAAAATTCCTCTTTCAACAATTGTTATTAAAAATAAATGATTTTAAGAGAACGTGACTCAGGTTTTTTTTCCGGCAGTCGAAGTGTTAAAAGTCTAAATATTTGGTATTACGTATCGTCTAATAGCATGCTCAATTGTGTGCTACCGGTGGTACACGCCCCCCGATGAGACAGTCTAGTACGGGGCACCGGTGGTACGCGCCGGCGTAAACGTGTTAATCGTAATATTGCCAGCACAAATCCTCCCACTCTAAGCACTAAATGTCTTATTGCTGCATTTAAAAATATAAATTAGCCTCAAAGCAAAGCAGCAGAATCTTTGCTGTCTTTAAAATAATCACTTCCATATATACTACAGTATACTATTTTTGAGAGATTGTTGCTTGTGTTGTTTATTGTGTTTCTAGCATTAGTTTTAAATATTCTGTGCTGCCATGTTTGAATATTGTTTGTGTTTGTTGTTTGCGAATAACACTGTGAACACAATTATCTGAAACCAACATCTTACTCTTACTGAATGAGAGAAATTCGACAAATCAAAACCAAAAAGGCCTTCCCTATAATCCACGTGTTTAACAAGTAGCCATGCTTGCAAGATATACATGTGAATCGTTATTCTTTTAAGAAAATCCGTTTAATTTTTCATTTTTACCTTTCCATACATCGAACACCAGCAGAAATAAATCATAAGCTTTTGGTTAAAATCTTCATATTAAAACAGTACGGGTATGTGAAATTATGCCAACCGGAACTGTGTACACGACGTGCCCGAACTAAAGCCTTTATTTTTTGTCGAATACGAGTAAAAGAGTTTCTGGTACATGAAATTCTACCATCCGTAACAGTGTAAACGACCTGTTGTTGCAAAAGCCTTTGTTCGACAAAGTCAACAATTAAAATTTCCAGTCGTTGCAAAAACTGCAGCCACAAACACTTGCAAACACATTAACAAAAAATTCATATGCCGTTCGCCACAGTACCATTTCATGCAAGCTGATGTGCATATAACTTTATTCTATGTACAGGATTTTTTTGATATACGTATGTCGGGTGACAAGTACAGGCAAAATAGTTTTCAATTGAACCAAATTCATTGTTTATGTTGTTAAAGACCCAAAAGATTTATAATATAACTTTAACACAATTTAACTTGTGAAAAACGTTGTCAATTGTATATCCACATAATGTTAATCCTGTTATTTTCTATACAAACTCTATTACTTAAAAAATAGGAGCGCATTTCGGTTGTAGAACTGTAGAAAAGGCTGTCTTATTTACATCTGAACTGTGTTGGAAAGGAAAAGGTTTATGGGTGCCCTGTGGAGTCTAAAAAATAGTGTCCTAGTTTACTACAGTGTCTACAAGGGTTCGATACTCATCAGATTCTCTGGTACACTACAACGAGTATTTGGTCTCAGTTACTGAGTTTAATGTGGGTTTTTCACCACTAATGTGAAGATTTATTTTGGATGAATTCTCTATAAAATTACCTTAGGCGTGCAAGAATATACAGCCGAATAGGATCTGATGACAAGAATAACTTCTTTTTTCACATCATTCAAAAGGGTTTTGAGAATGTAAGATGTTGGTAGACGTAAGTGTATAGTATTATGTATAAGAAGGAAGAAACTTCGCAAATGGAGGTGTATTTGACTTCTGGGTAATTTTTTGTCACAGAAGATGAAAAAAATTTGGAGATAATATCGGACAATAAATTGATATAATAAGGTGTAGACGATTATACTTCGATAAGTAGTACAAAGAACATTCTATCTAACAGACTGATAGACTCAAAGAGCATTTGTTGAGAATAGGGCGATCACCACAAGGAAGGTATTTTTACCGGCACAGAACAGTATCCTAAAGAATTAAAGAAGAGTTTTGGGGGACGGTTTTTAGAGAAACATATATATCCTGCCGATATTGAAATGGAGCGATGAGAACTGACAATACTAGTATGGATAGCATGTACAAGCATCGATGTCTTACGATCCTTTGAAATTCTCATTGTAACACTTATACCTGACACACACACCCTTTGGTACTTCTGAATTATACTAGTTTTGTATTTAGCAATCTTATAGGATTACTTGAATACGAATTAGTGCAGTAGCTAGTGTGTTGGCTAGTTTGACGTGAGGTTACGGTTCAAACCCCAGATCAGACATCTCCAACAAAATTTCAATAATTCTTCGGCGCTTTCTCAAAAAAAACTCTGTCGTTCGGAGTCGACTTTAAACTGTAGATCCCGCCACTCATGTATACAATTAATACACACAACATAAGTGTAAGAAGATAGGTCGTAATACTGACTGAAGGGTTGTAATGACCAATTATGGTCAAACGCCAGAGTAAAACAAGCATTCCGTCTATCAACTCAGCTATTAACCATCGGGTTGGATGATATCATTAGGCAAATTTGTTCAATGGGGAAAGAAGTTACGTGGACTTTCTCACGCTAGCTGGGAAATTTAGATAATACGAGGAAGATCTTCAACACGCAAGCAAAACGTGGCTAGAATAGGGAACAATGGTGGATTTGAAACAAATATCAACAGGAATAATGCCACGCTTGTGTACAATCAACTCTGTTTTACGGAAGTGAAATAGGATCAGTTTCGAATATCATCATGTAAAAACTACAGGCATGATATGGATCACTTCACCAACGAGAAACCCACAATAAAAATAATTAAATGGAGAAAATAGAAGTGGACCAACCATACTATCAGAAGGATTCTTGATTGTAAAACGTAGATGGCACTGTAGTGAAGTGGAGTTTAAAGAGGTCGTGCCAAAAAGCACTTAAGGACGCTCGTGCAAGAGGAGAGGGCAGTCCAATATTGGAAATCAACAGCAAACCTAGCTTAATGTAGATGCATTACGCTAGCCATATGCTCACAAGAGCTGTAATAGAAAATATTATTAAATACTTAAACTACAAACCACTATTTATTTTTAGATGATTGATGCAAGAAATTTGTAAAAAGAGACCATTTCTGTATGCAGGACATGAATTTGTCAAAGCGAAACTGAAAGAAAAGCACGTACATATATTCCGTTTAGCTATGTTGTTAAAAAAAATGTACATAAAGGCCAATTTACGCGATAAGTATTTTCGTACCTAGAGTCAGAGTGGATAAAAAGGGTCCGCCAAATAACTTTTTTTTTGAAAATGCCTCAAAAAAAACTACTGAATGTTTTCTCAAATTTCTATTTTTATTTGAAAGTACAATCTTTCCGGTTAATAATGGAAAATAATTTCATTCAAATGGCTGCATCGGCTGGCCATGCAGTAGCCTACACCAGAAGATGACGATTTTGGGGAAAAAAATCATCTTTTCAGATGAAGCCCATTTTGATCTTGGCGGGTATGTAAACAAGCAAAATTGTCGCTTTTGGGGCGAATTATGCGAGGAAATTCAGTAGAAGCGATACCAATCGAGATGTCCTGAATAGGTTACCTTTATGCAGTGACCCTTTTATAAGCTGCAGTACACAAAAATCGCGAAGGAAAAAAAGCATTTTCATCAGATACTATTAAATTACTCCTTCCTGACATTGATGATGAAAATGATAACGATTTTAACGATTGTAGTTAGTTTCACTTTTAAAGTATTTTTAATTTAAATATTAAATAATGTAAAATAAATATTATGAATAAATATTATTAATATTATCATAGAAGTTTAAAAACTTAATTACATATGTATATCGACTATTATAACAATATGAGATGTTTATACCGTATGTGGTACCTAGAGGCACTTATGATCCGATCATAATAAAATGTGATCATAAATGATTCACATTCATATTAAACGTGTTCATGTCGAATTTTATCGAGGTAATAAAATTTTTAAGCCAATTATAATTGCTAAACATATTTTCTTAAGAGGCCCTATTTTGGACCAAGGGGCAATTGTGGACCGACCACAACAAAATTTGGTAATATGATTTAGATACACGTTCGTACCGAATTTCATCACGATACCGATGTTTTTAATCCATTTATAAGCTCAGAAGTGAATTTCTAAAGAGGACTTTATATGGGGACCATGGTCCGATTTTCACCAAACTTTACACCATGATTTTTTAGTAAACAGAACTGATCCATGCTAAATTCTATCATGATTGTTTCATAATTACCATAATTATGTGTAAATAAGGATAATTTCGAGGGGAATTTGTATGGGGGCTGCCGAAATCACGGACCGAATTGAACCAAAATCAGTTGGGTTCATCCTTGGGCCTAATTATCAATAACACTATCAAAAAATTCCAGCTATTAACTCAGAAAACACTTCTATTAATTTTGGCCAGGTTTTCAGGCAAAATGCTACATAGTGCGACGATTAGATTTAAATATAATAGTTACCAGAATTTATATTATCAAGGAAGAGCTTCTTTTTTTTAATACTTTGTCAAGACTGAAATTTAATACAATCCGAATAACTAAAAACCGTTTATTTCTTTCTACAAACACGTATTTACGTTTCCTATCGATAGCGGGATGTAATTGAAAATTAATTTTTTATCTGTGGCCACTTGAAGTTGACAGCTTTTTTTTTCTTTTTTTGTTTTGTTTTGGCAAATTGATTTTAAAATATATCTTTTGGACATCTAATGAATCGCAATAAATAGACAAAATGATAAATTTGCCTCCAAATAATCTTATGGTCGAGAAAGGGCTAAAAAATATTTTGGTTTACAAATGGGAACGTATTAAAGAATTAACTTGAGTATATACATTCTATATAAAGGTAGCGTAATAAATTGAATGATGATAATTTTTTTGTCAATATTCTTTATTTTAAAATATTATTTTCTCTTTAGTATTTATTGCTACTTGTTTCGATAAATTGCAAACTTTATGCACAATAAAATACATATATAAAATATTTTAAATTTTAACTATAACATCTTGTACTTGTTTTCTATAGAATTGGTAAGAATTTATTCAAAGAAGATTTTTGCTTTATCCGTATATCCTCTTTCTAACAGATTGAATATTGTATTATAATTCCATACAGTATACCGGCCATCTTACGTACAACAGCAAAAGTTCGTATTTAAAAAGGGAGAGAGAAAATAAATCAAGGATAACGTTTTTTTTTTTTCTTACAAATATCTTGACTTTCACTAATTCTAGTAGTAAAAATAGGCACTATAAAAATGCAGGTTTTGAAATTTAAATTCTGTGTGATTTTAAATTCTGTGTAAAATTCTGTGAATTTTTTATCTGTTTGAAGGATCTATTGATCATGAGTATCATGAGTAGAATATAATATCCGGTGCATATATCAGGCTGAATTTAAATGATAGCATGGATAAGGATCACTACTATTTGTATATAATTCGTGTACACCTGCGACCTCACAAGATATACTCTAACAGGGTCAAATAAGATATCGTGGTTCTCATCACTTTCACGTGAGATAATCATACTCTCAAGAGTATTCAAAGTGGCAGAAGCCCTGTGGCACGTAGTACAGTCATTTATTTAGTCTGATTTGCCAAATCACCATTGTCGGATATAGCATCCTACAATAGATGCAAGTAAGAAAATTGTTTTGTCAAAATTGGTATTCGGTTCAGGCAAAGTATTGAGCAAATGCAGCGATGACCTACATGGATTATCCATGGAATACTGGATTCCGCGCCAGCTAGAGAAGTGGTGCACATTTGAACGATGTTATATTCCACGCCTTTAGTGCTATTGAACGGGAGTCTACTAAGATGGGTCTGGCAGTATATGAAGGCAAAACAAAGTGTATGTTATCGACAAGTAGAAACGTGCGGAGTATTGATTCTCAGATTACTCCCGATAACTATACTTTTGATATGGTCAAAGAATTTATTTATCTTGGCTACGCCATTACCACCAAAAATTATATCAGTCTGGAGATCAAGCGCAGTTTCACTCTTGCCAACAGGTGCTACTATGGTCTCAATAGGGAATTGAGTAGCAGAGACCTCTCTCGTACGACAAAACTAATACTCTACAAGAAACTCATCCTACCCGTGCTTCTTTATGGCGCAGAGGCATGGACACTATTAAGCACTAATGCAGCAGCAGAGTATTTGCGAGAAAAGTCCTACCTAAAATCTTCGGTTAAGTTCGAGTTGGCGATGATTTCCGCATCCGAGCTGTATGAGCTCTTCATGTCATGAGCTCGGCCATGTCGTTCGAATGGAGGAGGATTGGTGTGACCAACAGGCGTAAGCGCACAAGAAGCACACACGCCTGGAAGGATGTGCTTCGGCAGGCGGAAATCCGTTAATCGGGTTGTTAATGGCCAATTAAGTAAGTAAGTAAGCCTTTAACATATGGATTGTTTATTATTTTAATAAATAATCTACAAATATAAAGTTCATATTTATTTAATTATGTGTAGCCAGTTTTGCTCACCAGCGTATAAGGTAGGATAATAGAAGGTCATTCTAAAAATTGCTTAATATAACAAGCAAATAAATGGATAACTTTTTTTATTTTATATGAGAGAATTAGCTCCAATTTTACTAAATTGTAGTTACATTTTGTTTTTCCTAACTTTTTAATTTTATTTTAAATCTTTTAATTACGTTATGTTTACATTAAAATAACCACACAATTTAATTTATTTACTTTACGTGCGTATAAATTACATTGTACCCGCAAGCGTATGAATCAAATGTTTTATATCCCTTATTTTAATAAAAATTTAAATTCCCACCATTTCAGTGGTCGGTGTTCAAAGCCATGCACTTTAAAACAAATTAAAGAATTGATTTCATTTTAAATTGAGCGTAAAAATTGATTTTTTTGTTTTGAAAAACAGCCAAAATGTTATTCGATACAACAACATCATATGAAGGTTATTAAATATCGGTTTCCATAAATAATACCGCGAATATAATATAAAATTAAATTTTTTTTAATAATTTTTGCACACGTATAGTATATTCACATTTGTTTTTAATAACCAATATTTTTTAATATGCACTGTTACTACTTATTTACTCTTTAAGACTAAATTAAATTAACATTGGTTTCGTGTCGTGATGAGAGGGCTTAGAATTCTTAGAATCTAAGAACTACCCCTCCTGTCTATTACCGTCTGTTTCCTTTTTTGTGACGTCTAGTGGAAACAAATCAACATGGATCTGTGGGTTAGTCCATCGACAAAATAAATTCCATCAGCGTCTCTGCCCATAGTGAGAGGCTGATGGCTTGTGTCTCTTAAAGAGTGGCAGTTTTTTTATTACAACCCTTCAGTCAGGATTGCGACCTAGCCTCACGTTTTTAATATTGTTGACAATGACCTTATGATTCTGAATAATTCCGCTTTCGTGTGATTCTCGCCAGGCTTAACGTTTTCTTAACTTGGGCGACCTGCCACTCTTGAGTGCAATATTCAAATTCTACAACAGCATCAAGAATTAAAGAAATCTTCATTGCTGTACACAGTGGTATATGTGATTGCTTCGGATTGGGTCCCGCAATAGTTTCTTTGATCTCCCGAAACTCCAAACTCGTAAGAATGACATGGAATGATCACTTCAAAATCAATATTGTTTAACAGCAAATTTGGGAAAATTTAAGTTACATTACGTTAATCAAGTTATATAATACCATCTTAATCCACTTGAGTACCTTAAAAAATTCAATGTTTGTTTCATCAGATTAATAAATACTTATAATCACACAACTTTTTATATTATCACATTCTAGCAATAAATAATAATAACTTTAATCCTTTATTTCTGTGTAGTTAGAGAGACTTTCACTTTGTTGCGTCAGATATTTCTAATTTTGTTATTGCTAGAACACGTACAAGTTATGGTATAAATAAATTACCACTGCATAGACAATGATACCAGTTACCTGATTTACTGAGTTTACGAGTTTATTACTTGGCATACAAATTGATCTTAAAATTAAGCTCCGCCAAATAACTTTTTTCTTGAAAATGCTTAAAAAAAACTACTGAATATTTTCTCAAATTTCTTTTTTTATTTGAAAGTACAATCCTTCCGGTTAATAATGGAAAATAATTTCATTCCAATCGCTGCGTCGGCTGGCCATGCAGTAGCCTACACGATCGGTCCAATTTTTAAGATCATTATCGGCTGTGTGCAGCTGTATTTCTCCAATGGCTTCACGAATATTGTCCTTTAAAGCGTCAATTGTCTCTGGCTTGTCGGCGTAACACTTATATTTTACGGCACCCCACAAATAATATTCCAACGGTGTCAAATCGCAGCTCCGAGGTGGCCAAACGATATCAGCTCTGCGGCTGATAATGCGATCTTCAAAAACAGGGCGCAAAACATCGAGTGTATCTTCGGCTGTGTGGCACGTAGCGCCGTCCTGTTGAAACCAAATGTTGCCAATATCAACTTCTTCAATTTTTGTGAACAAAATTTTGTTCAACATGGCCCGATAATGATCGCCATTGACTGTAACGTCCACTCCTTGCTCATTTTCGAAGAAAAATGGCCCAATTATGCCTCTGGACCAAAATCCGCACCAAACAGTGACTCGTTTTGGGTGCGTCGGCTTTTCAATGTATGCTTGCGGGTTTTCTGTGCCCCAAATGCGACAATTTCGCTTGTTTATATACCCGCCAAGATCAAAATGAGCTTCATCTGAAAAGATGATTTTTTTTTGCCAAAATCGGCATCTTCTGTAAGTCGATCGCAGTCCCACTTAGCGAAGCGAAAACGCATTGGATGGTCCATATTCGTTCAGCGGAAGAATAAAAATAATTATCTGTCAAATCAGACATGAGCTAAGTGTTACCATTCACGAAATAAGCACTAGTTGAAAAAAAAACGTTAGATGGCGTACCCGATATAATATAAGTTATCAGAAACACTTAACTCAACATAGCTCTCTTTTAATATTACAGTATGGATAATAAATACGTATGTGTGGGCGACTTATTGGATTTTTCGTTTACAAAACATACATATATGTAGCATTGTAAGTTCTTCACTTCAAATTTTTTTTCATTAACTTATCTATTGTAAATAATTAATTTATTATTTATGTCCTAACAAAGTAATACAACCTTCAATTTATTAGAAATTGTTACTAGTCCGCAATAGGAAAATAATAATTATTTGAAACGCGCTATCACACAGATCAATAGTTTAAACGCTGTATCATTGGAAAGTGAGGATTCACTGCAAAATATGGATTTCAAACTTAAAATACCGAAATTTTTGGTTCGCTTCGAAAGAAATGTGTCAGCAAAATTCAAGGTACCCCAATACATTTTAGAGACTTAATGAATTTCGAGCAAAAATATATTCAAATAATAAATGTTTTTATATTTTTTTTATTAATTTATTTCTATTTTATAATAAAACAAAAGATTTTTGAGGTTTTTCACAAATCATAAGGCAAATAAGGGAACATTTTTGGTGATTTCATATTTTTGCACAGCCAAACTGTTGGTTTCTACTCAGAGTAAGTTTAAAATTCAAAGATTATATATGTATATAAAAATGTTATATATTTAGTAGGATATTCCTTAAGAAAAGCAATCTGTTTAGCACTCGCGTTCCGCTATGAATTTATTTGTATATAGTTGCCGTAAATCAATGATTTATGTCGACAAACTAGCGACTCTTGACGAATTGAAAATCAATATTCAAACCATATTGACGCCATATGACCTGATTTATCAAAAAAAGTGTTCAAAAAATGTAATAACAGAATGGGTCATGTAACTCTTTGTTGCAGCAGACATATGCCGGAAATCTTATTTAAAAAGTAAATGCTTTGATTGTAATATCTACCAGATATTATTAAAAAATTGTTTACAATAAAACTTCTGCCTCAAGTCTTCGAGCTCCCAAAAACACATTTTTGTGTTATTTTATATCCAACAGATTGAAATGCCAGTCACCGACCTGATTTTTGTAGATTCTAGAAAGATAACTCTGAGCATAAAATTGGATTAAGAGAAAAAGGGGTTTGTTAATGAGATTATTGGATTTAATTTCAGCGATACTGTAAAGCAAACAATACCAAGACAATGTCTATTTGAACAAAATGGGATCATAATGTAATCAATTTTTACCATTAACTTTGCCAAAACATAGTACATATCCAACCCACGTCCTATTTTTGCAAAAGGGTTTATTTTTTTATTTTCTCTAGTTTTCTCAACAACTACACCTTCTCTTCCTTGGCTTTAAAACTGTTGCGTACAGTGAAACCCATGTTTAAAGCAGCTTTGAAATGAAAAACCATTGTAATGGTTTTAAGTGTTACCACACGTTTACACCCTTATGGCAAAATTGTGACCAAAACACAGCATAAGTTGGATTAAATTTTAAGAGCATTTTGTATCTAGGTTGTTATTCTATTATCTTTTAAAGCAAAAAGTAACTAAAACGAGGGTTAAAGTGGTTTTGTTGTTGTGTAAAATTGAAAAAGGTAAGTCGGTCTAAAGTGGCCACAATTTAGGACAATAATTAAAGGACCACTGGAAACATAATTTAGAACTCATTGAATAGTCAGATTGAACGTATTTCAGTCTCAATTTAATTTGAATTTTATGTTTGCGTTGTCTTATTTCCAGACGACTAGAAATATTTTCATACTTCATAATATTATTCGATCAGAAATAACATCTATTTCCACATTCTTATTCACATCTGTGGACAGCTAATGACATAGTGTAGGTTGTGAGTTTTATTGAGTAGAACCCAAAAATATTTTTTTATATTTCTTCAACTCTCCAAACTTGTTCTATTTGAAAAAAATTGCTATTTTGGACTTTTGGACGCACAAATTTATTGGTTACACAAACATTTCTCAACCAATGTTACAAATTTAAACTTTCTTAGAAAGAGGAGAAATGGGCCTGTAAAACGGTATACAAGCAAATGCTTGTCATATTTTTAAAGTTTGTCCATTATCCATATGTGGTGACATTCTTAAACTGCATCCTCTTGTGAAGAGTTTGACACTTCGTTTGAAAAAATTGAACAAAAATTATCGTAGTTATTATTAAAAGAGGATAAAATTGGAGTTATATTTTTCATATAAAATTTTTTCAAATGAAAAAAAAATTTCAGAATTTTTGATGGGTCTTGATTGTTTTGTTGGAAACCGTGAAAATTTCGCGTTTAAGCGGCCACCGGAAGTTCGGCAATGTTTGCGCAAAGCGAAATAATAATATTTGCAAAAAACACAAGATATGGGGCAAACGTTATGCCAAGCCCTCGGTTTGAAGATGTACTTAGAAGCCTTCTTTTTTGCATCAATATAAATTTTATTACTTTATTGTAGCAAATTCTTTATTTTATTAAAAACTAGACTTTGTTACCTAAAACATTAGAAACAATTATTTTTTAACTTAATTTTAACTTAAATTTTACGACCACATATGTATCAAGAAAAATTAAAATGAAAACTGAATCAAAATGATAACTATGCTTTTGATAATGTTATTATAGGAAACGGATTAAATCCTTCTTACTCATATATTAATTATATTCCATTAATCTATGGAATCTCAGGGTACCAGGTAGTGATACCTTGAGGTCAGTGGTGCCAGTTTAATAGTCTTGTTCATATATTCAAATATCATTAGATGGCATCGTTTTCATATACAAATTACAAATATTATATTTTGTGATATAATTATTTCTCCGAACACATAAGTGTACCTCAGGTCAAAGAAAGTTTAACGCAAATATCAATTTTTTTTAAATTGAAAATGGATGGTCAGCATATTTCGGAAATTCTCAATGAGAGGGACTTTTAATCTGTGTGGAGATCGTATTAATGAAGCTTACTTGCCTCCAGAAATCGCCTTGTTCCAAACATGTCAATAGAAGAGCAAAAAATAATATTTTCTTGCCGTTGCTAGTGAAAGCCAAGCCAAATCCATTTGGATCTTTTGAATCTCATATGAATTGGTGTCGTGGTGGTTGTTTGGTAATTAGTTTGTACAAGCACTCATCCACATAAAAATCCCCATAAACTCCCACCGTTAAAAATATTTTTTCGTTGAAAATTAGGAATCAGTTGGCAACTGCTTCACAACGCATTTAAAGAACTCATGTTTTTGTGTAAACGATCATGTTTATTTGGCAAAATAGTCTGGAATAAACCTAATTTGTTAGATGTAGCTTCAACAAGATTGTCGGTATCAACTGTTAAAATTTGAGAGTTCCGGCTGCAAGACCCTATTAAACAAAATTTCAGTATCTAATGAAAAAAAAATAAAAAAACTTTATAAACGTAACCTAAAACATCCAATAATAAATAAACTAAAATTACTGTGCATTGCTGACTTTACATACAGACATGGAGTAGAATCAGGCTAATTAGTTAATAATGTTATTTACACTGATCCAGAAAATTTATTCAAGACTTTTTTTATTTCGTCGTTTACTTGCTTTTATTTCTTTACTATAAGTATGATTGTTATTTAAAAATTTTGAGCTTCTGCTTGTGTTCTCCTTTTAATTTATGTTATTGCCTAAAAGCATTTGTTGAATTAAATTTTACTCAATTATGCTTTGTTATTTTTTTCACTCATGAAATGAGTTGGTTCCGTTAATTAAAAGCATAAATTTAAATTAATTAATTAATCAAATAATTGTAAGGTCTTGCCTGCGAGCATTTATTGTGTAAAATTAAAACCCTTAAACTACATCGTAAATAAAAACTCTAGGGGCCATTACATTTGGTTTTAGTTAACGGTAACTTTAGCTAAAGTGAACTTTAAAGTCAGCTTTAACTTATTTTCGTGATTATAACCTAATGATAAATTAAATTTAACTTTTTCAAAAATATGCCAGTGCGGGAGCAATGTCGATACAACTGCTCAATTAAACAAGTTTTTTTTTTTAAACGCAGCGGCAACAAAGGGCCCCTTTTTTGTTGCAAATGAAAAATCTAGATACTGGTGTTTTCCTTTTACATCGCTTAACATTAAAATTTTAAACAAAAGCTACAAAAATAAAACAGTGCAGTAAACAAACCTGCTTACAAATTATCGTACTGCTTAACATAACAACAAATACCAGCATAAAAAATGGTAAACAAGCAAACAATCATATTATAACACTCTACAATAATAAAATATGTTTACATTTATAGAGATTTCGAGAAGGCAAAGTCATGAACATTCGCGTTCAATAACAGTCTGTTTACTGTTTACTTTGACATATAAAAGGCAAGGCAAATAAGACGCGGTGCGTTTGAAGAGAGTAATCGTGGTTTGAAGATCTCCGTTACAAAGATCTGTCGAGTAGATGTCTAGTAATTGTTATTGTTTATGCAAAGGGTATAAACAGAGGAATAACAAAGAAAAGCAATTATTGTTGTTTACATCAAGTTGCGAACAGTGGCACACAGAATTGTGCGAATAATAAAGAACTTTAATTATAACTAAACACAAATTTATTTTTATTTTACTTGCCATCTGCGAGCTCATATTTTAAACGTTTTTAAAAGGAAAAACGTAACAATATGAATACTGAAGAAAATATAACGGACTGTTGCGGTTGCAACTTATTCGCATATACCTAGGACGTAGCGCAGTCATGTTGATATCATATGTCGTTGGTGTTCAAAACACACAATTTAGACAAAAAAGTTGGTAATGCGGCAAAGATGTTGGTTAACCATCAAATAAATATGAACCGAAGACACAACAGTTCAAAATTCAAATCAAACTGTTACTTTTTCAGTATGCATTGCATGATCTGAAATTCGGCAATTTTATTTATTTGAAAATAATCGTTGAACATGATTTTTCGATTAAAATTGGGTTCAATCGCTAACTACTGCAGAACCTTTTCAGGGAACATATGTCGTCTACGATCGTTCAGCATTATTTCCTAAGTTATTTGAATTTTAGCACGTTGTGCACTCCAAAGTCACGACGCAAAATTCGATCCGGCTATTTAGAATTCTCCTGCATACTGTCACGGTTAGCGATATTTTTGCCAATTCTGGCGTTTCGTCGACGTAGCAGTGTTCTTCGAACGTTTGTTGTACGAATGACTTCAACTTATCCAGCACATTGTCCTCTCGGCAGGACGATTATGGTGATCTTAAACAAACGTTTTGATAAAACAGATTTTTTAATCGTTAATGGCGATTTGGCAAACCGTACTGATAGTATTTATGTATCTATACTAACGAGATGTATTCTAAGGCTTTCGATCTGTATGAAGCCTGTGATTGTGCTGTTTAATTGTGTTGCCTAATTTTCATCTCTAGACCTGGTTTTCTTTTAAAACCGACTAACTGGTTTGCCTTAGATTGCCTGTCAATGCTACTCTGGGAAATCAAGAATATTACTCGCGAATAACCTAAGTCATCCAGATCTAAAATACTCACTTGCAAACTTACTTGTAAATTAATCTAGCTTCTAACACCATCATAATTGGTCATTACGACCCTTTAGTCAGGATTACCACATAGTTTCTCACACAACTCATGTATAAAATTAACACACACAACTGAAGGGTTGTAATGGCCAATTAGGTATGTATGTATGTATAAACATATATTGTGTGTGTTAATTTTTATACATGAGTGGCGGGACCTACAGTTTAAAGTCGACTCCGAAGGACAGATTTTTGAGAAACTTTTCATGGCAATTTTATTTTCTTTCAGAGTTTTTGCCAGAAGTCTCCTGAAAGGAAGTCGCCGAAGAAATATTTTTTCATATTTCGTTGAGTTGGAGATGTCTGATCTGGGGTTTGAACCGAGGCCTCACGTCTAATAAGCCAACACACTACCTACTAGTCTAGCGGAGATACATACAGTCTAAAATCGACTTGGAAAGTGAGATTTTGGAGAAAATTTTTTTGGCAATTTCAGAGTTTTCGCTAGAAGACTACTGTCATACATCTGTCGACTTTAAACTGTAGGTCCCGCCACTCATGTATAAAATTAACACACGCAGCATAAGTGGTGTGAGAAGCTAGGTTGTCATCCTGACTGAAGGGTTGTAATGAGTTATGTATGTATGTATATATGTAATTATCTTTTATTTTTATCGTATGAATCCCAGAAACTGTAAACACGAAACCAATTGTAATAAGTTCGGTGCTACGGTACGCTAGTGAGTAGTGTTCTAGTGGGTGGTAGTAAATGCGATTATTGTTTTAACTATCCTTTCACATTGTAATTGTTTTAATATAATTATTAATTACAGTGTTGTTAATATCAAAAATAAATAAACCTTTATTGTCTAGCACAAATTCAATTACTATTTCACCATTGCGGTTCATTCGCGAACACGTTCTATTATGTAAATAAAATACTGGTATTAAATCTTATCGCTTACTTTAATTAAATTTATTATTGTTTTAAGAAATGCGTCATCAAATTGGCGAAATTAATTGCATTTTATTTTGCATAATAAATTAAATGAAAGTTGTTGTAGCATTTGAGAATATTTAAAAAAAATTTTTCGTTTCATTTACTAAAACAATATAAAGAAAACTAATTGCAAGCGAATGAATCTTGAAATTATTTGTCAAACGAAAAAAAAAATACATTGTGATCTAGACTGTGGATGAACAATTGATCAAACTATCTGAGGCGGGCAGATGACTACAGGAAAATAAAAAGAGGTTTTGCTATGTTGAGCATGACTGTAAGGACTACACTCTATTTCTATTATCGTCTTATGTCCTTGTTGAGTAGAGTTATAGATACCAACCTCTGTTTCAATTTTAGATGTGCCTATTTGCGCAGCCCTAAAAATAATCAAAGAATATACGCTGCTCTAAAGCGATGAAGGTTAATCCCTACTTTAAAATTCATCGTTGATAATAGCAGTAACTTTGACGTCCTCTAACTAACATCGTCTTTATCAGTCACTTCACAGCTTTGGAAGAAGCCACCAAGAAATCTAGAACCGATTGATTGTCTTCGCTATTGCTTGCCAGTGTAAACTCCTCATCACAATACAATGTTATCCAGACTCTGAGGAAAATCTTTCTGAGTTTTCCAAGCCGTAATGCACTCAATGATCCACCTAAAGAGGTGGTACGATATTGTGTAGGATCTATTTCTACGTTTCATTATTGTAATGGTATTGCTACAGCAGAGATACATAATTGGTCATTAAACCCTTCAGTCAGGACTACGACCCAGCTTCTCACACTACTTATGTTGTGTGTGTTAATCGTATACACCAGTTTCGGGGCCTTCATTTTAAAGTCGAATATGAAGGACAGATTTTTGAGAAACTTTTCTGACAACTTTATTTTTCATATTTCGATTTGCTGGTGGGTTCTTGCTTTCAATCATACGTGCAGCTTGTTCAATAGCAAAAATCTCCACCTATAATAAGATGAAGTGGTTAGGTAATCTGTGTGACCCGTTCAGTGCCAGTTTATCGGAATATAACTCAGAACTACTTTTACATTGCATTTTTGAGCCATCGGTGGAGATCGTTATATCCCCATCACCGATGACAGCTTCAGCAAAACAAATATCCCGTGTGGGAGTGTGAGCATCTACTTCATGCAGTAGTGAAGCAGAGCAGCAGTGGTGCTCAAACTCTGTACTCGAGCCTTAACTTTTTTTTGTGTTGGCGATATTTTTTGATCACATTAAAGATGGCGGATTTTGTACCAGAAAATGATGATGCGCAAAAAGCATTAATTTTTTGTTTTCATTTGAAGAAAAATGCTGGAGAGTCGCATGGAATGCTTGTGGCATGGTTTGGCGAGGTGAGCATGCTTAACCAAACAAATTTCCTAATTTTTGGCCTAGTCTTTCGATGTCAATATCTTTTTTATGTCATTTAAAAATTTGTAATTTTACGTGCGGTGTATTATATGTAGATAAAATTATACCGCTTCACTACCGTTTTGTAAAATTGCTAAAAAAAAATAAGGAAAGTTCCTTTGTTTATGTATGAACATGAATTTGCTCTTCCTTATTAACTTATATATTACTTTTCCCCTTCAATTATCAGTACCTTCAATTATAAGTTTTTTTAAATAAATTAAAGCTTAAGTAGTATTATGTTGTTTGTATCATAAGTTCGTCTCAAACCTATGAGACACAAGGCGTTAATTCAGTGCTTATAACACGGCATCCAGGAACGAAAAATATGATAATAAATGTGTATTGAACACAAAAGGGAAATGCATAAGAACAATGTAAAGTCGCTTACGACAATGTTCTGTTGAGATTATTGCATCAATTTCTTAATTTTTTATTAGCTTAAAAAACATATAAAATTTTTCCTTTTATTATAAAATTGTAATTTATTTCAATAAATTTTTGTATAGAAATTGATAATTTTTAAAGCAAACGACATTTTTATCTTGATTTGAAACATTTTTAAGAAAATAAATTTTAATTGATCGTACATACATAATTGGTCATCCCAACGCTTCAATCAGGATTGCGATCTATATTTTCACCACATGTATGTTCTGTATGTTAATTTTATATATGAGTGGAGGAAGTTACAGTTTTAAGTCCACTCTGAACGACAGATTTTTGAGAAACTTTGCATGGCAATTTTAATTAGTCTCAGAATTTTTTCCAAAAAGTTGCTGAGGGGAAGTCACAACAGAAATATTTTTTTGCATTTCATTTTGTTGAAGCTGACAGACCTGGGGTTTAAACCATGGCCTCACGTCTTATAATCCAAGACACTACCTACTAGACTACAGCGGTTTCTAGTTCGTAATATCTCTATACTTAAAGCCTGACGGCAGTAATATTGCTGTTTTGGAGATAGTTTTCCTATACCGTATACAAGGTACATAGAAAATTATGAATTATTTTGTTATTCTTGGAAATTTAATGCTGCATTACGTTCAATAAAAATAAGCCACTTCGATGTCTGTCCCATAAAGAAAGTGGCTCTTAACCCTTTGCACTCGTATGTCACACTGGATGTGACAATATTAATTTACACTATATCTCCATATTAGTCTGTAGACGATAAAACTTAATTACTGTAAAATACATTGCAGCATTCGAGATCTTACACTGTAAGAATTTGTCAAGTTTTGTCAGTCGAGTGTTAGCCGTGCTTAGAATTTGTTTTTTTTGTCTAGTTTTTTGTTCAAAATGGATTTTGAAGACAGTCAGGATAATGACAGTGAATTTGAATTTACGAGTTCAAAGGGCACAATATTCATCTGATAGTGAAAGTGATACTGTACCAGAGCCTGATAGGGATAATGACACTATATCAGAATCAAGTTGGATTGGTGTGAGTGAAGAAGAGGATGAGCTGTCAGCAGAAATTACATTTAGTGGTGGGGACAAGAATGTTGGGCTTCAATTTCAAGATAAAGAGATTGAGCCAATAGAATTTTTAAAAGATTCTTCACTGATGACTTATTAAAGATATTGTAAAGCAAACCAACGTTCATTCAGTTAAAATTAAATACAAGTTGACAGATAACGAAAATTAAGCGAGTGCAAAGGTTAATATACTGCAAAGTGCACTAAGAAATGATTCAAAAATAATGATAGCAATGTTTTATAGTGGTCTGGACCATCTTCAGATGGAAATCTAATCGAAAACTTGTGAAATGTAGGAAAACAACAATCAGAATAAAGTGTGAGACAAACTGCTATAAACTATGGGAAATAATTCAGACTTCGTTGAATGACATACCGAAATCGGTATGACAAAATGTCGTTGACCATATGCTTAGTTCAGCGTTTTTCAGGCGGAGACTTTTACTGCACGTATGATTGAAAACAGGAGACTACTTCCTTTGCACTTGATAATATGTGTGGATAGTCAAGCATCAATCAAAGAGCTGGGATTCCACATCGTCAAATAAAAGGGCGTCAGAAGTTGAATTTAATTTCTACACCATATATGTACATACGTCGACACAACACCCGCCTTTACTGGGTTAGCGGCCATTGTGGCATAGAGGGAATCGAAAAGGACTGGCACGTTAGGCATCGGAAATGTTTGAGGAAGTGACGATAGAATAGAGCGGATATTTTCAGCCCTACTGAAAAATATAAAATACTTTAAAACACTTAAACTCATTGCAGAATACTTTAACATATTTTAAAAAGCTTGGTGGCCCTATGTATATACCTGGTTGCCGAGTGTCAAAACTGCTGTGTTCAGCAGTGGACATCAGGAAAACGAAGGGAGATTCTAACAGGACACTTGGTTATGAGCAGTTTCGCTGACAAGCTCGATCTGCCCCACCAGGATTGGATGAAACTCAATTGGTACCCCACCTTTTATGGGAGTGCCCTGCAATTTACATCATCGGTTTTTGGGTGACAGAACTTTGTAAGATCTGGGCATGGTGCAACATCTTTTGATATTTTGTCCTAAAATAAGCTTGAAATGTCAATTAACACATTATAATTTCAAGTTATTAGTGTATGAATAAAGAATTTTATTTCTATTAACGTGTCAGTCCATATTTCGCCCCCATTATACGTAAATCTATTTTTTACCACAAAATAATTTATGTTGCTTTTAACGTAAGTCAGTTATTCGTCTTGATATTGAATTGGCAATTATAACACAAACGAAAATTCTTATGGACGACGTATGCAATCGAAAGAAGTTTATTATTAATATTATCGTTCGTTTTCATACAAATAACTACTCTTAACTGATTTTATATTCTGACTACACGGTGTGACAGTCTAAATACACCCAGCCAACGACATAATTTAGGTTGTGAGTTTTGTTAAGTAGAACTCAAAAATATTTTTCTTATATTTCTCGAACCCTCCAAACTTCTTTCATTTGACAAAAACGGTATTTTTGATATTTTCACACAGAATTATTGATTACCCAAACATTTTTTAACCCATTTTCAAAATCCAGTTTTTTGAAAAGGATACAGATGAGCGTTTAAAATAGTATACATAAACATTTTGTTCAAACTTACATGTTACAAGTTTTAATCGGGTAAACTTGGAACATATGATTTATTTTTAATTTTTTCAAGTTTAGCTATTCTTTATTGCAAAATTTAAAAAATACAGTTTTTGTCAAATAAAACAAGCTTGAAGGGTTCAAGAAATAAAATATTTTTTTTTTAGATCTACACAACAAAACTCACAACCTACACTGTGGCATTAGCTGGGTGTATTTCATTTTTTTATTTTGTCGCATAGTGTTATTTATTAAAGAAATTTACCTTCCAAAAAATGAAAAGAAAATATATATTTTTTACGGAAAAATTAAACGTAAGGTTTTAGAAAGAAAAAACTTTTTCGAACTAAATTGAAAAACCACTGGCAACGGCATGAAATAAAGATAATCCATCCGATGAAAAGTAAATAAAAAATTTTACTTGAAACTGATGCTAAAACCTTTTATAATTCCCAGGAAATAGGAATAGGAAATATTATTATAGGGAATATTAATGCACTGAAAAAATTTCTTAAAGGACGAAAGTAAACATTTTAATGAACTCGATTTCACAGATTTTAACAACATTTTTTCCAACGAAAAATATTTTTGCGAACGATGACAACAAACATATTTAAATTTTTGCATATAAAAGAGTAATTCAATATTAACAAAAATTCACATAGATATACACAGACATGCACGCTTAACAACTGCAGTGCTATTACAAACAAACACAATATTCCCCGAATATATACACCCCGATTATAATAATTCTCCAATTAGTAGCACTGGAACTAATCTTTATTTTTTCTTTAAAATGTACTCATAATATATTTCAATATATTCATCTCGCTTTTAAGCATTCCGCGAAAAATTCTACCTCATATTCTAAATTTACTTTCTTTTTTTCCAAAACTGATTATGTTCACTGTCTACCTCGTTCGTAGGATTAAAAGTTTCTGGATTTCTTGAGGCATTGAAAGCTAATATTCACCATTAACGCCGTACGGTAGATTTATTGGTAAACAATTTGAACAGAGCAATGCAAGTCCATAGAATATTCCAGAATGTGCGATCCAGAAGACTTGGTAATGTTTTGGTTGGGACAACGCAATCTCTGATAATTTATTCGTGATAGAAAGCCTACAATCCACCAATGTACGTCTTTCGCTATTTGTAAAGATCTTCTTATGCTAATCTCGTCTGATGCTGGTCTCGGTCGTGTCATCGACCTAATTCTCAGCCTTGTTTACGCTATAATAGTACTCTTGACTATATCTATAAAGTCTACTGCGGATCCATTCCTTTCGGCAATTTCTTCACAGATATCCTGAAAGGACATAGGGGCCAAGCAAATAACAACTTTGATCACCACATCAATCTGTAGAAAATGATCACAGCCCCCTATGACCAACCGGCATTCCATGGAATATAATGCTATCAATGACACCAACAGAATTCTATCAGATTGAATGAGGTCTACAGGCACAAGACTTCGATATAAGAATTTCCAGATTATAAGCATTGTGCATTAATTTTATACACTATTAGGGTAGTCCAGTCCGCGTTATTGGACAATAGATTAATTTGAGTTTCTATAATTGTATCAAAACTGAATTCCTCTAGATATAATTGATATCTGAAAAGGAGTTCCAAATACCTCAATTTCTAAACAAACAGCTAAATGCTATAAAAACAGAGCATAATTTGGATATAAAAGAGCACTTTCAAGAGTACCCAATTGTAAAAGATCACTTTTGTAGAAGGTAATTTTTAGATATATGCTAGGTCTGGGAGTACAATACCACATAAAAATGAAGGTTCGAACATCTATAAATATAACATTAGCAAAAAGATTATAAGGTTAGGAAAGTATCCATTTTTTTCTCAAATGTCTTCAGAGGATCAAAATAAAAATATGATAATGCTCAAATGGTAGCTTAAAGATTACACTACGAAACCCCATTAGTCCTTTGGCTTAAATAATCTTGAGATTCAAGAAAATTTACTTTGAAAAACACATTTTTCAAATTTCTTTAGAGGATTAGGAGCCAAAAAGTATTTTTTCGAAGTCAATTTTCTGTAGTCCCAAACGGATTTGTACCATTTGTATATGGGAGCATTACAATATTCTGATCATCTAGAGCTATTTTTAAATTAATATTTTCAAAGCCAATTTAATTATTTTCTATATCACTACATATGTAACTATGTTGCTAGTGTTATATTAATAAGACTTTTCTTTAAATGTGGTATATAACATAAGCAAGTGAGGTTTTTTTCAGATGTGCACTGAGAAGCAGCTAACAGTGCTCTGTTAACCGTAGATCGAGCCTTAAAACACTTCATAATTCCAGCATATGTATGACTTTTGATACATATTTTTAGTACACAGAATTGTCGCGATTATTGATAGATGTTGTTAAAAAATTTAAATATTTTTATTTCTTTTAATTAATTTCAATGAAACTATTTTATATTATTACATTTTATTATCACTTTTATGAAATTTACGCCAAAATTTTTGACATGATTTCTTACGTAAAAATTAAACACTCCATATCAGCTTGTTTTTATATTTTTTAAATGGTAATAATTTGATATTTACCACCCTTGCTTTGTGGCGTTTTATAAGTTTACAATTGTCTAAATTGGGCAGCTTATTGTCACTCGCATCAGTAACATAATCAATTGAGGGCTGGCCGAAACCTGATGATACAAACTATTGTTATATTTCGTTAGAAAAATTTGTTGTCAACGTCATGTGAGTTAAAAAATTTCCCGTTGCAATAGAACATCGATTATATCAATAACAATGCTCTCTCTTTGATTCTTCTCTGGTCTCCCGGATACAGGTTTCCCCAGCTGTACGTAGTTGCTACGCACGTAGCATGTACTTGAATCTAAAAGTGCCGATTCGATTTTGGTGGATCATGAAATTTATAACGACCATAAAATTCAATTCGGCAGAATTACTGGGTTTATTGAAAGCTGAAAGACTTTCAACTCATTTTTCGAAAAGGCGTAATAGGTGTAAATTTATCATTTCCGAGTTGCATATTATCAAAACGAATGATTCTGATATCTCATACGTACGTAGTTGACCGAAATATTATCATCTGCAATATATGTGAAACTACTAAAGGCATACAGTTCTCTGTTGCGAGTAATACCATCTTTGGCGATAAACATCCTATTGTCATGTTTGTTGCTGCCAATACTTTCGTCAGTTCATAAGAGGAACTTCTGTTTTCTTCTCCTTCTCAGCTTTCAGCAACAGGAATATTACATATACACATACATAGTCGGTCACTACAACCTCTCGATGTAAGTTGTCTGACTTGCAGTTCGAACCTTGGTCTGACGTCTAATGAGCTAACACGCTACATACTAGACTTCCTTTTCACTGTCATCAAACACTTTCCTTTCAATTCCTTCTCAAATACCGTAAATAATCTATTATTTACGATAAATATTCACAAAATCTTTGAAAACTTAAAAATATTACATACACAACACCAAAGAATCTTAAGGAAAGTCGTATGTATCAATAATTTTACATAAGAACCAGAATTATGAAGTTTTTGAATTTTTTAAGTCCTGTTTAAAACTTTCTTTTTTAATTTTTTTAATAATGGCGATAATAATACTAACGAATTAAAAAATAACAGACATCTAACTTTTTCTGAATTAGAGTTATATCGCCTCAGAAATATATATTTGCTAAAATGCTTGGTTTACGACTTGGATTTTCAAATTGGAATTTATGTAAACACTCGTATACCGTTTTCACTTAACAAATCATAATGCAACAAACACAATAAACGGAACACAGTAAGCAATACTCTTTTGTAATTGCAGCTCAAGGTACGCAGCATATCTATTAATTATAATAAAGGCAGCAGCAGTAAAGCATAACCAAAACAAATAAAAAGTAAACGGTTCTCATTAATTCTTTATCAATGGTGCGTTATACACAATACATCGTGTTTTTAAAATGTATGTTTCATGCATGTTATTGAATTGGCAACACAAATCCTCTCAATGTCAGCATAAATCCTCTCACTTTTAGCACTAATTTTCTCATTGCGGCGAAAAAAAAACAAAAATTAGCCTAAAAGCAAAGCAGCAGAATCGTTGTTTGTTGTCGCGCTTTAAAATATTCACTTCACATTAATGCGTTTGCTGCGTTGCTTTTATCGTATCTATATTTGCGAAACTAATAAATTATGAGTACAATTTTCTTTAAAAAAATACTTTTTTGATACAATTTTACAAAAAAATTTTTTTTCTCTTTGGCGAAGCATGTTAAGGCCTTGAAAAGGGCCGATAGTGTTAACATCCGTTGACTGCTTTCAAAGTAGTATTTGCATAATCAGCAGCCTTTGATAACGAAGAACCTGAAAGAATAATAAAATTATTATTAGTAATTTTATTACTTTATTACTCTTTATTATTAATAATTAATTAAATGCAGGTCCATCCAGCATTTTCTAAAATGCCAAATATTCTTAACATTTTTTATTATGATAAAAGGAACCATGACAATTATAACGGAGATCTTCAAACCGCGTTTACTTCACAAGAGACTGACTGAATTTTGACTGACCGTTGCCTGTTTTGGTTTGCAGGGTAAACAGTCGGATGAATGCTCTTGAAGGAGAATGTTTGTTTACGTTATTGTTGTTGGTGTATTTTGTTTACGTTTGTGCTTGCAGGGTTGTTTTTGCCTTCTTGTTTATTTGTTTATCCCTTTTTATACTGGCTTTTTGTTGGTGTATTTTTGTTTACTTGTTTATCATGTAAACAAGTTCATTGTTTTTGTTTTTGTAGGTTTTGTTTACAATTTAAACGATATGAAAGCAAAACACCATTGTCATTTTCGTAACAATATTATATTATAACAGCAATATTATTCTATAACTAAGTGCTTCCAAATTGAACTGCGTCCGTAAAAATTCCAACGATAGATTTGGAAGATTTTTCATTGCTCTCATAATTCCTTTTTCACGATGCCTGCGCCGAACTTTGAACTCTCGAAGTATTTTCGATTACGCCAAAAGCTTTATAATATTTTATTCCTGGGAAGAAATTACTTACCTATTGTTATCAGCGTACTGTTGGAGTTTCTAGCAATTTTTCCCTCTTGATTAAATTTGCTCACAAGTGTTTAAAAATCCTTTCGCTACCATTATTCTATTCATCTATTCTATTCATTTATATATAAAATTTGACTTTGGTTATAGAAAAATATAGCTTTCCACCTTTTTTTGTCACAACAACCTCAAAGTAAATAAAAAATATCAATCAATCAAATTGAGTAAGCAGTATATACATACATACACTGGCGAGCAAATGTGGATACATAATAATAAGAAAATATGAACTTTATATTTGTATATAATTTATTAAAATTAGAAACAATCCATATGTTAAATATTAACTTAAACTACTACCTAATAAAAGAAAAAACTTTTATGCAGAATTATTTGCTTTAAAATAGAAAAGACAGTTTAAATGTTATTTTAAACAGTTTTGCTCGCCCTTCATCTCTGTTTAACGGCTGAAACTAGGTCGATTCCTCACAATGCGCGTCGTGCAGCTTATTCATACACACTCTTGTTGCTGATTTCGGAGTTCTGATCTTATATTTCCGTAACAATCACGCGAGTAACCGTGTGCCATCACCATTTAGAAATCTTGAACGACCTCTAGGATATATCTATATTGCTTTGTACATCCGAAGTTTTTTCATACTTCGTTTTGATGTCTGACCTGAGGTTTGACCCGTGGCCTTACGTCTAATAAGCCAATACACTACCTACTAAACTATGGTGACTTCAATGTGCAAAACTTTTTCTACTATTTACTGCGAATAGTACATATTTTGCTTCGTTGTTTTACAGTTAGTTACTGGATAGTGTCAGAATTTATTTTATGTACAATTTCTAACTTATTAAATTTAAAATATTTCGTAAATATTGCGCATCTACTTATGCTCACCACTGTACATATTTGCATACATCATTTATGTAAAAAATATTATGTTTACATATGTAAGATTCTGTACAATCTGTCATTAAATATTATTCTATTATCGATGAAGAAATCTCAACAAAGAAATCAAAGTTATTTGTTAAATACATTCACATTTCATATGGCGAACTTTATTAAAATAAAAATTTGTTAAAGGTTATGTATTCCAACGACTAAAGGATTTCATTTAATTGTTGGAAAGGTAAGGAAGCAAAATTCGACCACAAAAGAAATCGTGAGCACCTTGCTTCATTCCGCAATATCTCTGTTTATTATTCCAAAATGGTGCAGCATGAAGACGTAAATAAAAAGGCGTACCAAATTACACAAAAAACAGCCTATATATTTAGGCAAATTTTATAACTTATTGTCCATTTTCCCCTTCAAACATTTTATGTTGATGAATGACTTTCGATATGACAACCAAACAATGGAGAAAACTTTCTCCAACAACTTAGCATAAATCCCGCAAGAAATTCCGTTTTACTTGCATATATGATAAACATATTATGCAGGATATGTACATACACACATTCATATAAAGGTTCCTTTTTTAAGCGCTATCTATATTTAAATTTAAATAAAACAAATTGTCTGTGAAATATTGTTTGAAAGATCTATTGATGACATTACATGTGCAATATAACATCGTTTAAATTTTCGCCATGGCTCACTTGGTTTGTGCGCATCCTAAATGATCCATTTTCCAAGACTTTGACTCATAAATCAGACGGAATTTAAAATTCTGCCACGACTTCTCTGAGTGGAGTGCATCACAATTGATAAAATTCCTATGACTCTAGCACATAAATCAGGTTGACGGCATGGAGTATACAGTCTATGAAGACGGCTCCTGCGACTTAAGTAAACTTCATCAGAAAAAGTCTAACAGGGTCAAATTGCACAATTTCGATATCCAGTTCACTTCATCTTCCCGTGAGATGAAAATGCCATTCAATCGCTCGTGCAGAATTTTGAATATGCTCAGAGCTATGTAGCACGCTGTCCTGTTGCAACCAAATGTCGTTGGTGTATATTCATACATAATTGGTCAGTACAACCCTTCAGTCAGGATGACGACCTAGCTTCTCTCATCACTTGCATATGTTGTGTGCGTTAATTTTATACATGAGTGGCGGGACCTACAGTTTAAAGTCGACTCCGAACGACAGATTTTTGAGAAACTTTTCATGAAAATTTTTGTTACTCTTATATTTTTTGCCAGAAATCTGCTGAGAGGAAGCCGCCACAGAAATATTTTCCATATTTTCGATTTGATGTCTAATCTGGAGTTTGAACCGTGGCCTTACGTTCTAATAAGCCATAATAATACTAGACTATGGTCGTTGGTGTACAGTCCATCTATTTCAGGCTAAAAAATTTGATATCATCGAGGATGATGGTTGATGATCATCAACGTGCAGTGCTCACGGTTTGAAAATGATAGCCGGGCCTATATTATTCTCAAAGAAAAGAGGACTGATTACGCCGTCAGCCCAAAATCCATGCTAACCAATGAGTTTATTGGGACGTATTGTACGCTCTTGTATTTCATGTAAATTAATATCGTTTGTTGAGGTATCTATTCTTCCAGAAATTGAGTTCATCGCTGAACATGTATTTTCGATGAATATTAGGGTCTGTTACCAACAGCGTCAGAGCTAATTCAGTAAACACATTTCGTTGTTTATGGGCGACCATGGTTACTTGGCAAAGCAGGCTGAATAAATGACAACTAATTTAACAGATGTAGCCTTAAGGGGATTGCCACAGTCAAGGTTCGGAAGTCTCTGTTAGAAGACCCATACATATACAAATCTCCTGGCTTTTTATGTAAATTGCAAAATTTACATATCTTTTGATGTTCTTGAATTCAATTGAGTGTGACAAAATTTCAATTTTCTAGGCTTTAAAATCTATTTTGAATCACTGCTTAGGGGAATATAATTTTGTTAAGAAATAGAAATATTTTTTAAACTTAATTTTCATTATTCAATATGAAATTTTTCAAGATATTTTTGCTTTTGTATATGAATTCGAAACATATTTAAGCGTTTTGTATTTTTTTTTAAATTTTTTTAATTGTATGTATTTGTTACAAAGTAGTCCGTTGGATGGTAAATTGAGAAAGAAAGAGTGGGGACATGTATTATCTTTGAATAGCATCAGTTGATATGGCTGCCACAGTTTTTCCCATTTTATATCCTTTGTTTCAATTACCGTCATTTCTTCATGATAATATCAATCAATCACTTCATACTATCTTTAAAGTAAAACAAGAATGCTTTCCATTACCTTAAGTGTTCACCATCGAGATGAAAATTCTGTTCAGTTAGAAGAGTAATCATATATAATTTCTTAGGCCAACTTAAGAATTTGGAGTATGTGGATGATTTTTGTTTACTATCGTTCAATGTCTTTAACATACAAACAGAAGTAAGCTGGAATATATATATAATATATCTTTTGAAAGTCTTTCTGCAGTTAAAACACAGTCAATATACAACACCAATCGGTTAGTTTAGAAACTACCAGGTCTAACTTTATGCAGTGAACGTCAAAGTTCTAATGTCTCCCTAAGGAAAAGTTATTGTGATCGAATCTTAATTCTTTTAATTTTTTGTGTAACATTTGCCGAACATATTGTTACGAAAATAAAAAATCTAGATACTGGTGTTTTGCTTTTACATCCTTTAGCATTAAAATTATAAACAAAAGCTAAAAAACAAAACAATGCAGTAAGCAAACCTGTTTACAAATTATCGTACTGCTTAATGTAACTACAAACAAGAGCACAAATAAAATGGTAAAAAGTAAACAAAAATATACCAGCAACACTACAACAATAAACGTAAACAACGATGTTGACATTTATAGAGATTTCGAGAAGGGGAAGTTATGAACGTTCGCCTTCAACAACATTCATCTGACTGTTTACTTTGCCATATAAAAGGCAATGCAAAGTAGGCGACTGAGTGAGTGAATTTCAGTCAGTCTTGTGTGAAGACGCGGTGGGTTTGAAGAGAGTAATCGTTATTTGAAGACCTCCGTTACAAAGATCTGTCGAATAATAGTCCAGTAATGGTTATTGTTTATGCAAAGGGTATAACAAAGAGAAATAACATGGAAAATAAATTGTTGTTGTTTACATCAAGTTGTGAACAGTAGCACAAAGAATTGTGCAATTAATAAAGAATTTTAATTAAAAACAAACACAAATTTATTTTTATTTTATGTGCAATCTGCGAGCTCATATTTTAAACGTTTTTAAAAGGTAAAAACGCAACAATATTATGTAAATTTTGTACCAGAATACGGTGATTAGCGGAAAGTATTAATTTTTTGTTTCGATTTAAAGAAAAGTGTTGGAGAGTCAAATAGAATACTTGTCAAGGCATAGGGTGATCAAGCTCAATCAAGCTCAACATGTATAAGATAGTTTCGATAATTCAAAGATAACGATTTTGATAAAGAACCACCAAAAAACTTTGAGTACGCCGAATTGCAAACAATATTGGATGAAGATGTCAATTTAGGTCGAAAAGAAATCACAGAAATATTAAATATTGAACAACAAATGATTTTTGAACGTTTAAAAGCTATGAGAAAGATCAAAAAGTCTGTAAAATGGGCGCACTATGAATTGAATAACAGATGGAAAACCGAAGAATCACTTATGAAGTTTTGATTCAGAGACAGGCTAGAAAATCAGTGTTGCGTCAATTTTTCGTGGCGGTGAAAAAAATGGTGTAAAAAAATATGGAGTAATCAGGAACAACAATAAATTTCTGATGTGAAACCAGATCGATGCTGCAGGAAGACAAGGCTGTGTGTCTGGTGGGATCAGAAAATTGTAGTTTACGACGAGCTCCTAAAATCGTTAATACAGATGGCTTCCGACAACAAATGATCAATTTGAGTCAAGCATTAATTGAAAAACGGTTGGAAGGAAAACAAGCCACTATCTGCTAGACTATGGCGAATAACAAATAACAAACTCTATTTATTGCAAGTATAACTTTTGTGAAAAGCTAGGCCGTAATTGTGACTGAAAAGTTGTAGTGACCAATTATGTATGCGTACATGTGAATGCAATCAGAAGTGACAGGATCTGTGTGTGAGTCAGATGTCTTTGAACATCTTATTTTCTTTATTATTTCCAAATAGTTGTTGATCGACACCACAATATGTGATCAAGCGTTGTCATAATGAAAAATTACAGCTTCTTGCGTAATTGGCACTTTTCGGCCAATGGTCGCTTCAATTATTGCCTCTGGCTTGGTTTTAGCAGCTCGTGGTGGATCATACTCTTCAAATACTGAACGTTCCCTTGGAGCATTGGAAGTAAATTTTGGTCGTTAACAAATAACAAATTCTGTCTTGTCGGCAATTAGAAAGAATATCCGTCGTGACAAAATAATTATGATGTCTGCAACCAAACCAAAAAATATTGATTTTGACAGCTCAACAACAGCTCTTATAAAAGACAACGCATTATATGGACAATACTTTGTCATTGTGTTTCTCTGTAATCTGCGTCTCAATGAAAATGTCATTCTTAAATTTATTTTAAATAAAATACGGACTTCATTGTCGTTATAAGCAATTTCTTTTCCTTTTACACGTTAATAACAAAAAATGGTCAAGACCGGTTTTAATAATTTTTAATTATTTCAGTTCATTTCCTTTTTTTTTGGAAACTACTGTAATTATGGTATCTTTCAAAAATATTTTTCGTTTTTTTTCCTCCAGTTGCAAGAATAATTACGAAAGCTTTAGAAAACAGAGATTGTGATTAGTTATCGATTTTTCTACTTCTTTTCACTAATTTTAAGGCTTTTGAATTTCACGCTGTGTCTATTATACGTAAAGAATGAATACCTTAAATACTAGGGAAATTGTAAGAAAGATTATTTGGGGAAAAAAATTAAAAGTTGTTGCAAAACTTTAAAATTTCAACTAAAAATTTAATATTTAAATTTAATAAAAATTTTTGTTAAAAAAGGATATGCACTGAAGGCTTTAACGATATTAATATTAATAAAACAACACGCTTACTTACACTTTTTCGAAATTGATTTTTTTGTGATTCCAATGCATTTAACACAAATACACATTGGAATCACAAAAAAAAAACAGTTTCAAAAAAAATTCGAGTTAGGGCCTTTCTACATGAGACCAACGATATGTATGTATGTATATGTATATATGTTTTGTATATTTGCCGACTATATTGCAAAACGTTACAGCGTTACTGAAATTTTGTTTTTCTATTATTGTACAAATTTTTCAATGTCACTGTTGAACTGTTGACACTTCCTAAAAAGATCAAGAAAATTAAACAAATTTTGATATGACAAATCCAATGTAATAGAGCTCCATAGTTGGCCAACACTCCTTTAACACTTTGTTAAAAGTGTTCTTTAAAGAAATCATAACATAAAAATAATTACGGATGCTAAATAAATATTTCTGTTAAAATTTTTTTTTATATTTTTCTATTTTTTATGTCAGAAATTATTTTGAATAGAAATGAAAATCAATTACACCTACCTACGTATGTAATCAAATAACATTTTATTTGAAGAATAGAAAAGCTGGAAAGAGAAAAGGCGAAAAAAATATAGGAAAACCTAAAACAAAATATAAATTTTGAAAGCAAATGTCTTAAGGCAAATAGGAGAAAAATAAATCAACAAATAATACCTAAACATACTGCAGAAACATACATATGTTTCCAACATCATCGATACAAATTATGTGCCAGCAAAAAAAAAAAAAAAGATAAATACAAATACAGTATGAAATAAAACATGTAAGCGAAAGAAATCACGACTGGTAACTACAATTTCAAGTTGCCTGTAAGTACTGTAGACATTTTGTTTACTGTTCCACATACAATCACTTCTTACGCTAAATAACAATTCATGACTATTGTATATACGATACCCAAACACACACGTTATTTTCAGAAAAATGGTACGTATGTATATATGGAGTTGTATATATCTGTAAGGGCCAATAGCCAATAATGTCCTCTGAGTTATGTGATGTAATACATTCACTCTCATCGTTTCAGTTCCCATTCTAAATTGTTTTAACGCAAAATTAATTCTTATATCATTGCCATTTTTATTGTCATTTTAAATACACTTTTATGATATGTGTGTAAGGTATAGTAAAATGAAATGAAATGTTGTAGGGCAAATTTTTTAAAAAAATATTCATGAGAAAACCTTTTTGAGACATTCTGCAACATTTTAGTTACATTCTTCTTGCCTATTGAAAAATAACAATTAATATCTTCTAAAATTCCACTAAAATAATCGATAACAGCAGATAGCAGTTGCTAGATTATTATTACATAGGTTGGGTTACGCTAGGAAGAGATGCGCTCGACCGCGTTATCGTTTTTGCGCCTTTACCCAGAGACCTGTTGGTGCATTATAAACCTACAATTATGGAAAGAAAAGCAAGTGAAAAAGAAGAGGAACAAACTTAGAAAGACTAAAAAAGAAGGAAATGTGAAAAAATTATTATTATATTATACACAAAAAACTCTATGGAATATACAGTGTCGGTCGAAATATTCGAATTTTGAAAGAAATTTTAAATTGTAATTGTTCTATTAAAAAAAAGGAAACACTTTTGTAGCTCCAAATTGTGTCTGAAATAGATGAATGCTTGATAATACAAATAAATTATTATTTCAGTGTTCCATATGATTGTTGCATGTGATACTGTTATGTTTTTAAATATTGTAAAAGGTTTACTGATCGTGGATTCGATGATTGCAAGTTAAATAAAAGAAATCATTTACTTCTGAACCTTTCTGAACCTTATTAACAAAATTCAAACTTCCAATTTTCTAAAGCACTGTACTTTACGCGCTTATTCGTACATCGATCTTTGTATCAAAAATGATACATTTCAATTTTTGAGACGATATAACTTTAATTCAGAAAAAGTTAGATGTCTGATATTTTTTGAATTCGTTAGTATTGTGATTGTCGTTACTTTAACCCAAAAAAAAACAGAAAATTTCAAACAGGACTAAATTAATTCAAAAACTTCATAATTCTGGCTATTATATATAATTTTTGATACATACGACTTTCCTAGGGATTCTTTGGTGTTGTGTATGTAATTTTTTTAAGTTTTCAAAAGATTTTGTGATGTTTTATCGCAAATAATACATTATTTAAGATATTTTAGAAGTAATTGAATGTTAAGTGTTGGATAAAAGTGAAAAAGTTGAATTTTCTGTTCTTGATATTGATTAAAGTAGTTGTAGGATAGTATTTACTATGTTAGCTTATTAGGCGCCACACCAAGTTTCAAACCTCAGGTCAGACATTTCCAGTTTACAAAGAAAGGTAGTAATGGCCGATTATGTATGTACATATGCATGTAATATTCCTATTACTGAAGATTCTGAAGAAGGAGAAGAAGAAAACAGAAGCTCCTGATATGAAATGACGCAAGAATTGACAGCTGCAAACATGACAACAGGACGTTAATCGAAAAAGATGGTACTGCTTGAAATAGAGAACCGTATTAGTAGTTTGGGAAGAAAAAATATTACCAATTTTCACGCAGATTGCTAGCAGCTGTCACATGAAATGTTGCAGAGTATTTCTTACTGCTCTTCTCATATTTATCGTCCGTGACAGACAAACATTAGAAAAAAGTGTTTCGTCCTATGTTTTATTTCATAGATATTACAGAACGATAATATTTCGGTTAACTATGTATTTATGGGATAACAGCATCATTCGCTTTGATAATGTGCTACTCGGAAATGATGATAAATTTACACCTATTACGCCTCTTCGAAAACTGAGCTGAAAGTCTTTCAGCTTTTAACAATCCCAATAATTTTGTCGCTGTAGATTAGTAAGTAACTGAATTGTATGGTCGTTATAAATTCCGTGGTCCACCGGATTCGAGTTGGCAGTTTTAGATTTAAGTACATGTAGTATACTTATAGCTATATTTGGGAAAACTTGTATCCGGGACACCAGAGAGAAATGAAAGAGAGAATATTGTTATTGCGTAATCGATGTTCTATTGCCACGGGAAACTTGTTTACCTCACATGACGGCGACAACAAATCTTTCTAGCGAAATATAACAATGGTTTGTGCCATCAGGTTTCAGCTAGTCCTCGATTGGGAGCGTTACTGACGCGAGTGACAATAAGCTGCTGCATCTAAACAATCTAAATCGCCACAAAGCATGGGTGCTAGACGTCAAATTATTACAATTTAAGAAAATAAAACCAAGCTGACATGAAAGGTTTACTTTTTACTTAAAAGCCATATTTCAATGTACATCATGTCAAAAACTTTGGCGTAGGTTTCATGAAAGTGAAAATAAAATGTAAGAGTATATAACAGTTTTATTAAAATTAATTAAAAGTAATAAAAAAAAGCATTTAAATTTTGTAACAAAATCTATCAATAATTGCAAAAATTCTATGAAATGTGATACATAGCTAGAATTATGAAGTTTTTTAAGGATCGATCTACTCTTATTCACGTCTCATAACTGACTTCACGTCCCACCACTAACTTACTATTCATAAATAATTATACATACATAATTAATCATCACAACCCTTCAGTCAGGATTACGACCTGGTTTCTCACACCACTTATGTTTTGTGTGTTAATTTTATACATGAGTAGCGGGACCTATAGTTTGAAGTCGATTCCGAACGCAAGAAATATATATAAACAATGATACTTCTTTATTTTATGTCTGAAAATTTCTCTGTCTTTCTAACGAATTGTTCTTATTGTTTTCGATCTTTCTTTAGTTCCTAATCTCGTAAACTCCTACGAATTTCTTTGTACAATTTTGTGTACCGCACGATGTGTGTATTTTGTTGTTGTGATTTATTCTCTACTTCGCTTAGCTTTTTCACACTCTTCTTTGGTTATATTATTTATTTTAGTAAGTGTAGCTCTAAAAACGGTCAAACATTTAATCAGTTACTTAGTTGAATATATCAATATTTGCCGCCATACTAGACTTCAAATTAGAAAGCTAGTCCTTGAACACCATAAAAATAGACAAAGTCAATGGGAAATCGCAAAACTTGTTAATAAAGCACGAAAAATGAACGCTGAGCACAATGTAAGTCAAAATTCCACTCGTAAAAGCTTTTTACAGAACGTAAAGACGGGAGGACCGTTAACCAAATGAAGTTTGAAGAAGCGAAATAAATTACGCCTCCCATATGCAAAAAAACTTACTTAAACTGTGCCATCATGCAACTGCACCAAGCAGGCTATCCAAAATAAATATTGAACTAAAACATTTTCATTTGTCTTACGATTTATTTAACTTACAATGGCTTAAGTGGACCATTTTCATTGTGATTCTCTGCGCATTAAAAAAACGTAATAAATTTCCATTCCAAATATATGTTAAATTCGCGTTTTTATTTTTAATTAGCTCCATTAACTATAAATTGCTGCCAATTAACCTTCAAACCACACCCGCAACATAAATCACTGCCAGAATGTCTAATATGCCGATACAACCTTAGCTGTCGCCAAGCCATGGAATGAATGGTATGAGCAACATCATTATTTAATATTACTCATACGCCCAGTTACATTCAGTAACATTTTGTATGTTATGTAAATATTTATTTAGCTGCACAAGCGTACATAAGTACATACATGCATAACAATATGCTATTAAACTTGTTGAGGAGGAAGAAACGCACACTTCATAAACATAGGAGTACAATTTGTAAATATTTATCAGAGTGTTCATAAGGTTCCATAATTTTTTTGCCACATATTTGTTTTTGAGAGCAAATTTTCACCACAAAAAGATTGGTGCCAGTTGGTAACACTAAAAATGCAAACAGGGGACTTAGACTGTCACACATTATATAGGAGTTTTGGAAGAAAATAAAAATGGCGATTTGGAGGCCGTACGACTCACTTCACTTAATTAAACATTTCTTTTAAACCAACACATTTCATTAGACTACCAAGCGTGTAAAAGCGACAAAAATTGTGTTTTGAGTGGCGCGACATACAGTCGTCTCCGAACGACTGATTTTTGAAAAAAATTTTATGGAAATTTTATTTTCTCTCAGAAAGCCAGAAGACTGTTGAATGTTCGAGATATCTGGTCCCAGATATGGTACTGTACGTGGCAGTAAAAATTTCTGCGGATAAAGCGTATAGTATATACGAATAGTACGGCTAAAGAACGAATTCTGTCTGTAAAGCATTGGCGGTCCACTGGTCAATCGATCACAAACGGATGTGCTCTGCGATAAAGACGACTACAACGTATGAATATATGGCTTTCGGGAACAAGTCCCTTTATTTCGAGAGAGCGGAATCCCTTGTAGTATCGATAGAATAGTAAAATACAAGTGACGGTGCAACAGTGCTCCAAATTAAAACCTTTACCCTTTCCTGTACATACACCAGAAGCCTCAAAATAGGCTTTGAAGCACCGGCCCATACATGAGAGTTGTATTTCATTTTCATGCCTAAAACATCAAAAGCTCCTGACTCCCTAATATTTACACCAACCTTAGTAACATAGAAGCACTTGCCGCATTTATGTGTCAATAAACACCAATGAGTCTTCCACGCATATTCCACCATTTGGCATCAATCTCTAAAGGGCGCGGCCTATGATCGAATGAAAATGAATGATAAATATTGTTTTCATCTACAGTCTGCTGTAAGCCTGACTAAAAGGTGGTAATGACCAATTATGTAATTAATTTTAAATGGTAAGAAAATGACAAATAAAATGCCACTACTTGCCCAAAGTACCACGACCAGGTAGAAGAGTGCATAACACAAGATGCACACTCAGGAATGCATCCTGTTAAATATGGTATACAAAACCGTTTTATTTTAATTAGAATATGACTCTATCATTTTCTGTAAGTTACTTAAAAAATTAACAGTACGAAACAAAGACTTATATTCGCCTAATAATGCCTAAATGAAGTAGCCGTAGTCTAGTAGGTAGTGTATTATATTATTAGACGTACGGCCACGGTTCAAACCGCAGTTTGAAGTTTCTCAAAAATATGTCGTTCGGAGTTGACTTTAAACTATAGATCCCACCACTTATGAATAAAATTAACACACACAACATAAGTGGTGTGAGAAGCTAGGTCGTAATCCTGACTGAAGGGTTGTAATAACCAACTATGTATGTTATCGTCCACAAAGCATACATCTGTGCAAACTCCAAATGTATTTATTGATGGCTTTAGGTAACTTTTGGCTTTTTCACATTGATAATACCTCATAAAGTATTTCTTATTATTTCAAGAAAATAATGAATACTTGCATTTTCTGCAAGCTGTTTCTGAATTTGAACTGCGTTTCTTCAAAACCTCTTAAGCGGCGACACTATGTGGTCATAGATAATTTTTATTTTGCGTCGAAAACCAATGATCGAACCATATTTTAATTAATTAGGCGTTACATATTAAATAAAAAACAAAGCAATAAAAAATAAAGTAAAAATAAAGTTTCGAAAAGATCTGCAATTTTTTTTTATGAAATACACTGGTACTAGATTCCACTTGGGACTGAATTTAAGAGCTCCGTTCCATTGTGCTGGCTAGTTACACATGTTTGCTTATTTTTCAATAACGGTACATATTAATACAAATGTGTTGAATTGTTGATGTAAATGAAAGTTCATTAAGCAAATGCGCCAGAATTGGTTCGCAATATAGTTTTATTGTTGTACTTATATTTGCTAACACTAGCCGAACACTAAGACAGTTGTTTGAAAGACTGTATATTCAGATGCAGTTTTCGTTTGCCTATAAATACCGGCTCGTATTTGAACGACCATTTAGACATGGTAAAGTTATAAATGTCACAGAAACAATTTTGTTTTAATTAGAATTAATTGAAATTTATTGAAAAGTTTTTATTTCGCCTTTTAGTTTTTTTTCTCAATTTATAGTACACAAATTTACAATTACTAATATGAAAATTTCTCTAATTTTTCAGAAAATTCAGTGCAAATTTTTAATTTTTTACGAACTTATTTTGTTTACGTAATTTTTTTTTCTTGAAAAACGTCCGCACTCTTTAAAATTTTAAACCAAACTGATATAGCGCAGGTATATTGTGCAATAGCTTACCTTTTTGCTGTATACAAATTACGTTAAGCTCTTATACTAACAAGCATACACATTGATTTATACATACTGATTACATCCATTAGTAGACACATTGTCGCCTTATTATTCTTCGAATTTCATGAACTTGAAAGCTCCCCATTAATTTTAATATACATGTACGTAACATAGAACGTATGTATTGAAACAAAACTTTACTCTTATACCATAAACTGTCGAAAATATTCTCTTATACAATATATACCTCTACCACTTCCTTCGTTTTTGTTGAGTTTTTTTTATTTTTTATATCTTTTATTTTATTTTAATTGACCAAATATCCTTTAACTTTAAATATTCAAAAGTTAATTCGAAATAAAACAATAAAAGGTAAATAGCTTTTTATGTTAGTTGTAAACTGAATAAGAAATATATTTTCAATAATTTAATTTTAAATTTACATTAAGAAGAACCGCTAATTAAAATAATAAAACTGAGGGTCATTATTACAACTTGCCGTTAACTAAAGGGAGGATTTTGACGGATAAAGGAAGATAAATTGTTTTTCATTATTATAAGTGGACAATAAGGTAGAAGTGAGCGTTAAGCTGAAATGAGGATCATCCTACCGATAACTTTTAAACTTAAGTTTATGTCTGAACTTGCCATAATCTACATAATATTTTCAATATGGCAACTTCAAATATAAACAAAATGAGCAAATACAACAAAAAAGAAGCCCGTCGTTGCCACTGCGTTTAAAAAAACTTGTTTAGTTGAACAGTGTAATATGTTAGCTTATTAGACGTAAATCCAGGGTTCGAGCCCCAGGCCAGACATCAAAACAAAAGTACAAAAAATATTTCTTCGGCGACTTAATCTCAGCAGATTTCTGGCAAAAGCTCTGAGAGTAAATAAAATTGCCATGAAAAAGTTTCTCAAAAATCTGTCGTTCGGAGTCGACTTTAAACTGTAGGTCCCGCCACTCAAGTATAAAATTAACACACACAACATAAAGAGGTGTGAGAAACTAGGTCGTAATCCTGACTGAATGGTTGTAATGACCAATTATGTATGTAAATGAGCAGTGTTATCGACATTACTCCGGCACTGCCATATTTTTGAAAAAAAAAACTTTATGTTATCATTTGGTTGTAATAACAAAAAGATGTTAAATGTGACTTTAAAGTTTACTTTAGCTAAAGTTACCTTTAACTAAACTCAACTTTAACGGCAAATTGTAATAATGGCCCTAATAAGACTTTGAAACAACAACTAAACACTCCCAAAAAGTATACCAACAGTGTGTACAGTTCTGTTCCTAGTCGTGTTTGAGTGTCTTAAATTTTTTCTTGTTTAATTTTATTCTCTTTCAAATTGAAAAAAAAATTTTTCATCTAAAAAATTCCCTTTTCTGGGTTAATGCGTACGCTAACAGTTAAAATTGTATGAGCATCAAATGCAACCGGAAAATGTCAATAATATGAAACCGAATTTGGTTATTAACACCATGAACAATTGAATTTTTGTATTATCGTAACTTCTTTGGTGGTTCAAGAGGCACCTCAAAGAGTTGTATTTTCGCTTTAGCTATGCATCCCTAACCTAACCCCTAATACTCTAATAAAAGCCATGGAAAGAACCGGCAAAGAATCAAAATTATTTTAGGAAATTTGACAAGAAATGCTGAAATTACCATCGAAATGGTGCAACGAAGGGAGTTAAGCCAACCACCATACTACCACCATTCGCAGGAAACATTGAACCTCTCAATTTGAACATCACACGATGAAGATGAATATGGAATATTTTCTGAACAATTGAATTTTAGATTCGCTCTTTCACTATGTGATTACTGTAGTACTATTCAGATTGAAATCATAAATTTAAAATCGCCTGTTTAACGAAAGCGGTATCAGGTATTAAATAGACATGTAATGAGATTTGAGTTGAATAAAATCCTTACAGCAGTAATGACGCCTAAAGGCCTAGTAAGATTCTGTCTGCCATTAGCAGCGTAAACTTGGAATATTTCATCTTTGAGCCCCATATGATAGATATGGCCTCTATGCAAATTGTTCACACCCCTTTTATATACTCATAATAAATATACACTTGTGGACACACAATTAAGTCATCTATACAACATTTTTCATTTTTGTAAAAATTAAAAAATTTAAGAAAAGTGGAAACAAAAACAACTTATATTTATTAATTTCATATGCTTAATAATTAATTAACAACAAAAACTTATATAGTTTTTCATTGTAAAAAATGTTTTGGTACTTAGTTCATATCAGACTTAAAATTTAAGTGGACACATAATTAAGTCATCTGATAAAAAAATATTGAAAATTCAATTTAATTACTTTATTTTTCACCCAAACTATTTGGAACCTTTAATATTTTGTGGGGAAGCCTTTTTGGCGTATTATTTCAGTACATCTTTGTGGTATTGAGTTGATTAAGCTGCGACACTGCTCAGGACTAATGTTATCCCATTCTGCCTGGAAAAGCTGCCAAAGTGCTTTTTGATGCTGGGTTTTTTGGCTGCAACTGCTCGTTTTACGATCCCCCAAAGATTTTCAATAGGGTTCAGATCGGGACTTTGAGTTGGCCAATCCAGAACGCTTATTTTTTTTAGCCAGGATGAGTAAAGCTGACCCATTCCTCATATCTACTTACATTATATAGTGTATTGAGTTGGAACACGCTGTTAAAATATCGGCAAGGACCGTAAGAAAACGCTTGACTGAAAATAATATCCATGGACGTTTTGCGAGAACAAAACCTAATGTGTCCAAAAAAAATATTCAGCAACGCTTGCGGTTTGCCAAAACCCACCTCCATAAAGACGACAAAATTTTGGAAATTAGTCGTATGGAGTGATGAGCCCAAGTTTAATATCTTTGGAAATGATGGCAGACCCTATGTAAGACGTCCTGTCAATACACAATTATACCCAAAGTACACCAAACAAACCGTAAAGCATGGAGGTTAGTCAGTAATGGTTTGGGGTTGTTTTACCTCATCCGGCGTTGGTCCACTGGTAAGAATCGATGGGAAAATGACTGGGGAAATGTATAAGAATATCCTACGGAACAATTTGACTAAAGATTATGACGACGAATTACCACTAGCGCGGATTTTTCAGCATGATAACTACCCGAAGCAAACATCTTGGGTAGTTAAACCTTGGTTTGCTGAGGAAAAAATAAGCATTCTTGATTGGCCAACTCAAAGTCCCAATCTGAACCCTATTGAAAATCTTTGGGGGATCGTAAAACGAGCAGTTGCAGCCAAAAAACCCAGCATCAAAAAGCACTTTGGCAGCTTTTCCAGGCAGAATGGGATAACATTAGTGCTGAGCAGTGTCGCAACTTAATCAACTCAATACCACAAAGATGTACTGAAATAATACGCCAAAAAGGTTTCCCCACAAAATATTAAAGGTTCAAAATAGTTTGGGTAAAAATTAAACCAATTAAATTGAATTTTCAATATTTTGTTTCAAATGACTTAATTATGTGTCCACTTAAATTTGAAGTCTGATATCAACTAAGTACCAAAACATTTTTTACAATGAAAAACTATATAAGTTTTTGTTGTTAATTAATTATTAAGCATATGAAATTAATAAATAAGAGTTGTTTTTGTTTCCACTTTTCTTAAATTTTTTAATTTTTACAAAAATGAAAAATGTTGTATAGATGACTTAATTGTGTGTCCACAAGTGTATGTTTAATTTTTCAAAGCTTTCCTCGACAGTTACATTTGTTTCAGAAAATATAGCCGAAATAATTTTCAATATTTTACAAAACAAAAAAAAAAAAGGTTCCGAAACCTCCAAATAAATTTTCTAAACATATTTTTTAAATTTTCTCTGAATATTAAAAATAGAACACAACATAAATCATATGAAAATTCCATTAGCAAGTCCGTATGGAGATACAAACGTATGGTATACAAGGTGGAATTTAAAATTTATTTGTGAATTACCTCTATGCAGATGATTTATATATCTTATCATATTGCATATTCTATCTCTTTGGTACCAAGAGTATATATATAAGAGCTTGAAATACAATTTAAAAAATAAATATTACGTCAGCTACTTGCATTAAATATGTCTCCTTAAAGAACCCTTTTTATTTAAAAATATAAACTTACATACATACATAATTGGTCATTATCACCCTTCCGTCAGGATTACAATCTAGCTTCTCACATCACTTATTTTGTGTATGTTAATTTTATATATGAGTGGCTGAACCTACATTTTAAAGTGGAGTACGAACGACGGATTCTTGAGAAAATTTTTCATGTCAGTTTTATTTACTCTCCTGACGGGAGGTATGGAAAAAAACACCGATTATATATCGGAAAGGGCACAAAGGTATGGTGGGGTACTCCAGGGGCAGAGAGGTATACCCACCCTCACAGAGGGGTCTAGGATAGGTTGACAGTCAGACTGCCCTTAGGGGCATTGTGTCGGTCTGGTGCAAATTACGGTTAATTCGCGAGTGCAAGGATTGGTGAGGTCTTTTGGACTGGGCCGTGTCCGTCTATGCTGGGTTCCAGGTCATAGCGGAATACTGGGCAATGAGACTGCGGATGCCCTCGCTAGGATAGGTTCGCTCTCTGGAGGCGATTTTATAGTTGGTCCTGACCCCCCAATCTGTCACGTCTACGGCCTCATCAATGGATGGGTCAGGGAGGTAGAGCAGAGGCGTTGGGGAAACGGATCGGGTTGTTTTGTTTCTAGATGTCTATGGCCTGCTTTGGACAGTAAGGGAACAGGTTGGCTGCTGGGCTTGGATAAGGTCAGCTTAAGGTTGGTTGTCGTTTTTATCACGGGTCACTGCGAGATTAGGTCGCTGAAGGGGATCTGGAACAGATCCTAGCCGGAATATTGCAGAGCATATTGCGATGAGGAGTACTTGGAGACTATCTAACACCTTCTCTGTAACTGCCCAGCCCTGGGTAGGTTGAGGTTGAAGACCCTTGGCAGGGCCTTCTTTGAGAGTTTGAATTCTGTGTCGAGAGCCGACATCAAGGCTCTCCACAGATTCATTAGTGGCGTGGTTGAGAGGTGCTAGGGCTTCTTCTACGTAGTCGCGCTCTCCCCTTTTGTTGTGTCTGTAATTCCTCCGCTTCCCCTTTCCTACATCCTGTCCTTTTTATACTATTCCCTCTATTATCCTTCCCTCTTTAAGGATGTTGTAAAATTGGCCTCCGGGTACTGTACTTGTCTTAATTGACAAGTACACGTCCTCTAACCTAATCTAACCTTTACTCTTATAATTTTTGCTAGAAATCTACTGAGAGAAATATTTTTTTCATATTGCATTTCGTTGAACATGTTTGACTTAGAGTTTGAACTGTGGCCTCACGCTTAATAAGCCAACAAACTACCTACTAGACTACGGCGACTACAATATTGATATAAAGTTCTTCTTTTACTTTACTATTGTCTTGTTGCAACAAAAGTTTAAATTTTTATACATATTTGGCATTAGTTTAAACTCCAGGCCAGACATCTCGAACAAAAAGAAATATGATGACAAAATATTTCTTCGGTGACTTCTTCTCAGCAGATTTCTGGCAAAAATTTTGAGTGTTAATAAAATTGCAAAGAAAAAGTTTATCAAAAATCTGTCGTTCGGAGATCGTTATCCTGACTGAAGATTTATAGTGAACAATTGTGTATGTATGTGTATGTATAAATTATAGTTTCAAATTAAAATTAAACTTTGCTACATATAGTAACTGGGGATCTGAGATTTGGTCTCTCAGAATTCAATCTTCTGATAAGTAAAGTTTTGCATTGACGATTGTGGCAGTTAAAGAATATTACCACCTATGTATGAGTTTTTCTCGTACAAAGTTTATCTGCGAATTATTGAAATTATTATTTTGAAATTATTTCCCAATTTTTGATTTTTTTTTAAGGCTAAGTACTACGTTTTTTATACACCCAAAACTTTGAAATATACTTAAAATACTTTATAGAAAATAGATTCTCATTATTCTCGAAGTAGATGCCAGTAACTTTTGCATGCAGTTGACTTCAGTTGCCTATCACATTAAAAAAATGTTTTTAAATGAATGCTGTCGTGCATTTAGCAATTTAAAACGTTATCAGCATCCAATAAAATCCTTTAAATATCCATTTGCTTTTAATACCTCCCTTATAGCACTATTATCTTTTGAAATAAATAATGAAAAATGAAATTGATATAACTTTATTTTCTTTTTTTCAGCACCATGAACATGTGAAAAATCTAATATTTTATAAAATTGGCAAAGCTACGGAAGAAGCGTACGCGACCAAATAACCCAGATTTTCAAAGTACTTTTAAAGGACCCACCGCCTTGACTCACATTATTCTCATATACTATACATATACTATATTAAATACTAGCTGTACCCTGTGCGTGTTGCTGAGCCACCAACTAAAATAATTTTGAAGGAAAGACATTACACATATGTCCAATTAATTTTGAATCATTTTATTAATTTTGTTTACCGTTGTTCTGATGATTCAGATGAACAGGCCTGATTAGTACTCATTCGATCAGTTTCTAATTTCACTTCTCGTTGTTCAAGTGGTTTAAGCCAAAGGGTATCAGCGGCATATACTCGAAGATTTTCCAGTGTCAATGCTAGTCTGATTCTGAGGCTCGTAAAGCTCTTTTCTTCTATGCTTGAGGTGTAGGTAGACCAATTGCTTGTCATTCATTTTGAAGAAATTTCAGTGACGCCATCCATCGGAAATTAATCGCACCAAACTCCGTCGACTCATGCGCAACAACTTTATTAAAGAATGCACAGTTTACGACTTAATTAATTTTGAGTAATTTTCAGTGGCGCCAACTGTCGGAAATTGGTCATACTGACTTAGAAACCTTTGCCGGCTCATACGCACCAACTTTACTAAAGATCATATCATGATCAAATCCACAGTTTACGATTTAATTAATTTTGAGTAATTTTTGGTGGCACCACCTGTCGGAAATTGGTCATACTAACTTAGAAACCTTCGTCGGCTCATGCGCAACAAGTTTGCTAAAGATCATATCATGATCAAATGCACAGTTTACGTTTTAATTGATTTTAAGTAATTTTCAGTGGCGCCACCTGTCGGAAATTGGTCATACTAACTTAGAAACCTTCGTCGGGTAATCCGCAACAACTTTGCTAAAGCTCATAACATGATCAAATGCATAGTTTACGATTCTATAAGGTACATACAAACAAACATTCATATTTGTACATATATGTAGACTATGGGAGGTAACACGGCCACTATAGCCAATCCGCCCATTTTCTTCATATATACGTCAAAGTCGTCCATACAAAATTTGAGGACTATTGCTGTTGCAGTCTATGAGATATGCGACATTAAATAGTTATTGGGTATGTGGGGGTGGCACCTCGCCTACTTGAAATTTTTGAATAAAAAGTAGCCTATAACTCCTTGCAGACATACAGAAAGACACTGTGAAAAGTTCAAAAAAATCGATCCAGCCGTTTAGCCGTCTATAGACTTCAAACAAACAAACAAACCCACAAACAAATAAACACACATTCATTTTTTATATGTATATTTAATATACATATTAGCAAGAACATACATATGTGACGTATGAGTGATATTTAATTCCATTAGTTCCATACATGACAAAATCGAAGATTTTTATTGCATACCTTTCGGAGTAACTATTCTAGCACATGTAATATGGTACGTATAAGTAATATATTTCAAATGCGATTAAACAGAAGGTATACATACCACTTACTTCTAAGGGATTTTAAAACATTTAAAATTTTCCTACATGGACAATTATTTTTCATAAAATATGGCAATCTTAACATTTAGAACCTTTTTTGAATCACTTTTTTTTTTAGGTTGATTCTGAAATTTAGAAGCTGCTTTAATTTAAATGAGGAAATTAATTTTTTAGAGCTTCAAGAGTTACTAGCAGTAGAGTTACTAGCAGTAGTGTTACTAGCAATACAGTTACTAGCAGTACTAGAGTAAATGTTTGTCTACAGTGTCTTCCAACAGGGACTTCCGAACTTTGGCAGTGGAAAAGCCATAGCGACCATCTTCTTCAAGCAACATCACTCAAATTAGTTGTCATTTATTTCATACGTTTTGATACGTCTCCTAGGGTGTGACTTGTATTCGCTGAATGGTCTCTGGGGCAATTGGCAAGTGACGCTAAAAATCACCTAAATTGATGATGCCCATTTTTAGATGAATGGGTACGTGAACCAACGAAATTGTCAGTACCAATCCACATAAAATCTAAGACCGTCCAGTGTATTCCCAAAATAATCACTATTTGGTGCATATTTTGGGCTGCTGGCGACATCGGTTCATATTTCATTGACAAAAGTGTTGGCCAGACCGACACAGTTCATGGCGAGTACTATAGGCAGATTTTAATAACATCTCTTGACCTGATTTGGATGATGTGGTTAGGTTTTAACGGGGCAGCCCACAATGGATATTCTGCACAAGTAATGGCCATGGTTGTCTTATATGCAAGGGATGTAATTGCGATTTAGCACCGTTAGACTTTTTCTTGTGAAGTTTTCTTAAGTCACAGATGTGTAATACTAAATCACAAACCACAGCGGTCCTTAAAGCCAACAGCCTGGCCTATGCGCCAAAATTATGAAAAGTGTAATATTTTGGATGCGTTCTACCCAGCTTATGTATCTTGACTTGATAACTCACTTTTATGTTCCAATTAAATTATTTTGAAAATACACTCCGCTTCGTTCACGTTAACTATTATATTTCCTTTTCGAATTAGGTTAGGTCAAGGCGAAGTGGTGAAGTCGCCGTGAAGTCGCCGTAGTCTAGTAGGTAGTGTGTTGACTTATTAGACGTAAGGCCACGGTTCAAACCCCAGGGCAGACATCAAAACGAAAATATGAAACAAATATTTCTTCGGTGACTTCCTCTCAGCAGATTTCTGGCAAAAACTCTGAGAGTAAACAAAATTGCCATCAAGAATTTCTCAAAAAATTCTGTCTTTCGGAGTCGACTTTAAACTGTAGGTCAAACCACTTATGTATAGAATTAACACACACAACATAAGTGGTGTGAGAAACTAGGTCCATAATGCTGACTGAAGGGTAATGACCAATTATGTGTGTATGTATGTAAGACAAGGTGTTAGCCATGATCACCAAAGCATGCATAACTGCCCGTTGTGAAGCTAAATGAAAGCGTAGTCCCTGTACTGACCGAATTGAAACAAACTCACCGATGAAGTTGGTCAGCGCAGAAGCTGCACACTGAAGCGCGAATCCCCTAGGCTGGAAACCAGCCTGAAAGCTTACTAAACGAAACTATATCCTTGATATCAACGGATAATAATTCTGATAATGTGACAAAGAATGGAGAGCCAAATAAATTAAATCTGCAACTCGCGAAAGTTGGGCATTAACAAAGAAAGAGAGGATTACAAAATTTTAATTTTATTAATTAATTTTTTGTTTTTCAAAGCTGTTAAATTAGGCTTCCCTTTGTCTATTCCTGGCTTCAAAAATAGGTAAACAGCGGCTTCAAAAAAAAAGAAAAGATAAAAACACCATAATAATGATCTTAAAAATGACATCAATAGTATCGTATTTGAAACGGACGTATCAACAAATAAAATCAGCGTCACAAACAACATTTGGCCAATTCACACGACTTTGTATCGTACGTATGTTTTATTGAATACACTTTCTGTTTGTGAACGCTCAATGCCATGCTGTATTGTGTATTTCGTATTCCAAACGTAAAAAAACCATAAGAAGAAGACCAATATTCATAATTTAATTTTCAAGCAACAAAATGAAAAATATTACGAAAAAAAGTAAATTAATTAATTATCTGTGCGAAAACTATAATTTTGATATGTTAATTGTTAACTTAAGTTACATATAAAATATTTTATATTTTTATTCTTCTTCTTGATTACTGGCATTTACATTAACTGATAGCACGAAACCAATACAACTTCCAAAACCATATGAAAAAAATGTGAAGAAGTGTATCGCATCTTTATATAAAAATTATCAACAACAAGCATACACTGTTGAATACTTGTCCAACAATACAAGGAAGACAACGATACAAGGGCTTGTGTGAATTGAAACAAAAGGCGACAAGATAGAGTATTGCTGTCATTCTATAAACACAGGACTGAGAGATTTTTATTTTAAAGTGATACATTAAAGTGATAAACGAAAATATTTTAAATTCAATTTCATTATTAAGTTATTATTCAGATGTTTATTGCTTTTGCTACCTTGACAGTACCCTTATGAAGTCTGGAGGATGTAGCGTCCATATTCGTAACGTGTTGAATTTCAGTATGCTGGATTACATATTTAACATGCGAAATATTACGCTTTTGTACGTGAGCTGTGGAACGCAATTCAGGAATGTCAATATCAATCGGACATTTATTTTAGGTTAGGTTAGATGGTTTTGTTGTCTTCACCCGGATACCCATTGTTTCACTGTGAACTTTCATAAAACAAGTGTACTAAGAAAGAGAAAATGTAAAGAATAAATGAGAAGAGAAGAGAAAAGAGGGGATCAACGTCAAAAAAGAAAAAGAGAGTCATCAATCCTCTTTATCCAATTCATCCCGTTTATGAACCCCTTAGAACCTATATTTTCTAGTCATTTAAAACCATCCGTTTCTCTCTACATAGCCATCTCTGCTTACGAATCTCCATATAGGTTAGGTTAGAGGATGTGTACTTCTGAATTAAGACAAGTACAGTACCCGGAGGTCAAATTTACCCGTTGTACAACGTCCTAGTTTCCCACACCACTTATGTTGTGTGTGTTAATTTTTGTACATGAGTGGTGGTACCTACAGTTTACACTCGACTCCGACCGACAGATTTTTGAGAAACTTTTTCAAGGCAATTTTACTTACTCTCTAATCTGCTGAGAGAAAGTGGCCGAAGAATTACTTTTTTTTATATTTTGTTTTGATGTCTGGCCTGGGGTTCGAACCCTGGCTTTACGTCTAATAAGCCAACACACTATCTACTAAACTACGGCGACTTTGTATCTCCATATAAGAACAATCACGTATTTTGGGTTCCTCTATTTTCTTCGCTTCTTTACATTGCCAATAGATATCAGAGACATCCCTATGCTATCTGCTGATCCTATGTGTAAAGGGGCCATATGCCGTACTCTTACAACAACTCTGATTTTTTATTCATACTTAGGATTAGTTTCATTCGTACAGGACTGAGCTTTGACCATAACGCTCGTGCAACCCTTAGATTAATGAAAAACAAAAAACAAAATTAAAAATTCTATGAAATCACAATCTAAACTAGGTGATTACATAATGTGCTTTTTTCTAATACCTATTGATGTTTACAAAAACTTTGGACAAAATACAATGCTACCATACGCGAAGAAAAATGTATCATTAATAAGACACGTTTATATTTTAAAATGGCCAACTCAATTCCCTAATCTCAATAAAATTTAGAACTTGTGGACTGAAGTTGAAAAGAGGATGGAAAGCAAAAATCTCAAAAGTGCTGATGAATTGTGGCAAAACATCACAATATGTTGGAGGGCAATTTCTCGATCTCATTGTAGGAGGTGCTTAGTTCAGAGTTTGCTAAATCGAAATGGAAATGTTTTTCAAAAAATCACGAAATACTGGTGATAAAAACGGTAAATCAGAAAACATTGCAATAAAAATGAAGCTAGTATATGTTTTAATTATACGACCAACCCAATAAAACTTTTAATGAATATTTCTATTGTCAACAAAATTATAAATTATCTATTAACCTTTATGTCAACAGTTAAAAAATTATACATACGTCAACAGAAGCATACCCGGGTATGTTCATACATTTTATATGGAATTTCTTTTGTTGTTAAGCTTATTTCTGTGTTGATTTGGTTTTACTTATTTGTTGGGTGGTGTTACGCGCTCTGGTTACCTACATACTAAAGACTTAAGGAAAACGACCTCACATCCCTTATATCGAGCTTCGGGATATAAGCCGCTTTATACGTTTCGAAAACGGAAACACTCTTCAACAGCGTAAAAAAACCGACAACGTTGCAGCCATAACGGACTTATTTTTAATGCTGAATGATAATCTACGCATCAAATACGTAGCAGGTCCCAACGCGACAGATGATTTGCAGTTGTATCCCTTCCGTGGTGGTACTAGATTTACCCAATACATGTCATCGAAACCCGCCAATTACGGAATTAAAGTATGGTGGGTATGCGACTCCGCCTCATCGTATCCAATGAAGGGACTAACATAGGCGAGAGGGTAGTGAAGGACTTGTGCGTAATCATTTTCGTGGAAGTAGACGGAATATTGTTTGTGATAATTTCTTTACCACATATAACGTAGCGAAAAGTTTAATGATGGACAGCAGTTTATAAATGTTAGGTACAGTGAACAGAAGACGAGTGTTTGTACCACTATATTTCACTTTATCTAAAGGACGGGAAGTAGAGTTAACCACATTTGGTTTCAGTAACAATATTACCTTGTGCTCTTACATCCAAAAAAAAAATAAGTCGGTTATACTTCTTTCCACAATGCATTATTCATGCGAAATGCAAGGTCCAAAGAAAAATCCACTCATGATCTTAGATTACAACAAATATAAAGGAGGCGTCGATAATATGGATAAGCTTTTAGCAGAATATTCAGCAAAGCAACGAACAAATAGATGACCCTTGGCTTTCCTCTACAATGTTCCAGACGCCGCTGCCCACGCATCATACATAATTTACGTTGAGAATAACCCAATGTTAAAAGCTTCTACAAGCCGCCGTAGAATGTTTTTACACAGCCTCAGCGAACAACTGGTGAAGCCGGAAATAGACAACAGAGCCAAAAATAAGCATGTTACAAAAATATTTTTCACACGCAATGCCATTTAGGCCTTGTATCTGGAATCTTTGAGCGTAAGAGGTGCTGCAGATGAAAGTTTGGAAGAACGTGACAACACTGGTAGAATAAGAGCAAAAGGTAAATGATACATATGTAGAAAACGTCGTTCAACCAGAAAATCCTGCAGGTTATGCAAAAAGCTCATTCAAGTACTATGACGCATTGTAAATTAAATACATTACAAATTTGTAATACATAAATGCTTTTAAGAAAAATTAGTAGTTAATATTTTTTTATGTTTTCTTATATTTGATTGAATTTGAATTTTATTTTATTATTAAGAACATGTAAATTTTACTCAATAAACAACCAATATCAACATTTTTTCATACATTCCATTATACATTCCCAGATATGCAACTGTTGACGTAAGGGATAGGAATGAAGAAATGGCCAAATCATTGGCCCCATCACCCAATTTTACTCAAGTCTAGAAATAAGGTAGAAAACACTACTAGTGAGGATATCATGGTTAATACAGTTCTTACTTCCTGAGATGCGGCGATTTAAAAACATACCCAGATATGTATCTGTTGATATAAAGGTTAAAAAGCCGATTGGAAACTATTTAAAGTTTAGGATTTAAATAAAAAATAAATATTTAATTGTTATTTAATTTCGAAAATAAAACGAATACTTTGCTATCATTACGAATATTTTAACTATATATGGCCTGCACTGTATGTGAAATACTAGTCATGAAATTTGATTGTGATATTTTAAACATTTTCTTTGTTACATCAATTTTTACATTTAAAGTACTCTTGCAGGCTCATCTTAGGAAGAATATGGTTAATGGGATTTATTCTTGAATTTCAACAAACATTACGTACGTTTTTATTTTTTTTTTTATTATTTAAAATAATAAAAAAGAGAAAGACATAGAAACCATAAAATGCACAAAAACAGATATCAATTATGTTTGTCAGGTTCAGCCTGCTTACAAATGGTTTTAGGAATTGGTTTTCTATTTGAAATCAAATTCTCTGCAAGTCATTTACAATAACATGACCTTAGTACCGGAAATATCTTTTATTGCATCATTGTTTTAAGGATATAAAATTATAAAATTTCCTTAAGAATGCATTTCCGAATCGTTTGTGTACATAAAAAAAATAAACCAAAAAATAAGTAAGTCAGGTCGACATAATATCTACTGTTACTGATAATGCGTTACAAACAAAGGATAACGTTTGCATTCGATATTAAGGCATGCATATCAAAAAATGCAGTGAATGCAAAACTTTTCAAAAACCTTAAAATAATTTAACAGTGTGTTTAGCTATGTATAAATAATGATTTTTTTTGTAGTGCATATTCATTATTATTGTTACGAAAATGGAAATGGTGTTACATCGTTTAACATTAAAATTGTAAACAAAAACTACAAAAACAAAAACAATGAATTTGTTTATATGATAAAAAAGTAAACAAATATATACCAACAACATCAGTAAAAAGGGGACAAACAAGTAAATAAAAATACAACAACAAACAATGTAAACAAAATACACAAAAAACAATGAAACAACGATGTTTACATTTATGGATATCTCGAAAAGGCGAAACCACGAACATTCGACTTCAAGATCATTCATCAGACTGTTTACGTTGGCATATAAAGACAAGACAGAGCAGGCAACGGTGTCAGTAAAAATTCAGTCAATCTTGTGTGAAGACGCGTTGCATGTGAAGAGAATAATTGTGTTTTGAATATTTCCGTTGTATAGATCTGTTGTTAGTGTTTACTGAAAATAGTATAAAGAAGAATTACAAACAAAGCAATTGTTGTTGTTTACATCAAGTTGTGAACAGTAGCTCACAGAATTGTGCGAACAATAAAAAATTTAATTAAAACTAAACATAAATTTATTTTTATTTTCAATCTACGAACTCATATTTTAAACATTTTAAAAGGATAAAAACATAACATTATTATCTTCAAATTTAAATTAAAATGATTATTTAAGAAAGCACTAGGAATAAATTAAACTTTCTACGTTACTTATAATAGGTTGTATTACGTTTCCAGTACGGAGATGATAGCTGCTGTCTCTCTTTTTTGTGTGAATGTGTCCACGGTAATTCTATATGGTACGAGCCAGTGGATTTAAATGGAGTAGAAGCCTGTTAAATTACTTATCGCAATATTTTTCTATTTTTGTTTTGGCCGATAGCACGTTGATTTCCTTATGTACAGTTGAGTTTTTTACGTACTACTGAACTGCTGTGATCATGTGTTGTGTTTTGTCGTTTTTGAATTTTTTCAGAATTTTTAGAAGTGAATTCTACAACAAAAGTTTACAATATTCTGGCCTAATAACATCAGCAACATGGATCTCTGAAACCTTACCAACGACGAACTCACAATAATGCAAATATATAAAATGTAGGAAACGAAGATGGATCGTCCATACTATCAGAAAGAATGCTGATAGTATGAGAAGAATGACACTTGATTGGAATCCTCAAGGCTTAAGAAGTTGTGGGCGGCTAAGGATCCCCTGGAGACGTTCGATATTTCCAGATCTAAGACAGTGGAATTTTACATGGGAAGATGCAAAAAATAACAGCAGTCAACCGGATAAGATGGAAATGCTTTGTAGAAACCATATGCTCCCAAAAGGGGTAATGGGTAAAGTCCGGTATTAATGTGAAAAATAAAGGCACCCAAACATATTTTGTATTGAAAGAGTGCCTCAGATATGGATGTTTTTATTTTAAAATAATTAATATATTTTTAGAAACAGTTATAATCTGTCTGTCGTGATGACTTGACTTTTATGGTTAGCTGTCTGAAAACAAAAACTTTTAAAAAAGGAATTTGTGTTGTACCAATAAATATTTTATTGGTATATTGGTATATATTAAATATTTATAAAAATATTTTCTTCTTTAAGTCACTTAAAATCTTTTAATTTTAATTACTACTTACAACTTATAACAATTTATTTATTTATTTATTAATTACAATACAATTACAAGTTATATTTTAATTTTATATGAGCTGAGTAACCTTGATTATATGCTCAGTGTAGTGTCACAGACCAGAGTCTCTGGTGGGAACCGAACCCACGACCCTCACGCTAATAGTCTAGCACACTACCCACTAGACTACCAGGGCACCCATTATAACAATTTATAATTTTAAATAATCTGTTTTAATCTTTTTATAAACCTTCTTAAGACTGAACACACAATTAATGGTTGTAGGAATTAGAAAGATTTCAGATACGACAGAAGAGAAATTTTGATTTGTTACTTTTTCTTAGGTGTTAGCGCTCGATTGACTGAAAAATATATTAAAGCGTGAGCAGGTCTCTTTAACTACTCGCTGTCTTTCTTCATTTTAAAAAAGTCATAAGCTTTATCAATATGGACCTTAATAATGACAGTGATTATTTATATGTAGTCGCCGTAGTCTAGTAGGTAGTGTGTTGGCTTATTAGACGTAAAGCCCAGACATCAAAACAAAATATAAAAAAAATTATTTCTTCGGCGACTTTCTCTCAGCAGGTTTCTGGCAAAAACTCTGAGAGTAAATAAAATTGCCACGAAAAGTTTCTCAAAAATCTGTCTTTCGGAGTCGACTTAAAACTGTAGGTCCCACCACCCAATGTATAAAATTAACACACACAACATAAGTGGTGTGAGAAACTAGGTCGTAATCCTGACTGAAGGGTTGTAATGACCAATTATGTATGTAAACAGTCTGATGAATGTTCATTACTTCGCTGCCTCGAAATCTCTATAAATGTAACCATCGTTGTTTGCATTTATTATTGTAGTGTTGTTTGTGTATTTTGTTTTCATTTATTCTTGTAGTGTTGTTTGTGTATTTTTGTTTACTTGTGTATCATTTTTATGCTGGTGTTTGTTGTTATATTAAGCATTACGATAATTTATAAACAGGTTTGTTTACCGCATTGCTTTGTTAAGCGATGTAAAGAAAACACCAGTAGCTAGATTTTTCATTTTCGTTATATTGACAACATCTTGATATAATTTCAATATCTGAAAAACTTTTGACATCAACGCGATTATTTAAGACATAAGCTTACATTCTATATGATTCCAAGGAAACTAGAAAGTAGATCTTGCGGATATTCAGGTAGTTTACTAAAAGTCAAAGCTAGAACACATTTTGTTGGGTGACTTGTTTTAGGAATGCTTAACACATCTTCTGAGAATCTTGACTTGGTTCTCCGCTGTTTATTGCAATGTCCACTATGGGTTTAGACGCGTAAACAATCAACCTTTCAGCTACAGATGTAGTTTAGGTTAAGTTAGAGGATAGAGGACGTGTACTTGTCAATTAAGACAAGTAAAGTCCCCATAGGTCGAATTGACCCATTGTACACAGATGTAGTTTAGTCTATGGAGAATAAATGTAAGTGTAAACATGTTAACGTAGTATTCACGTTCGAAACAACAAATTAACACTTGCAGTGATGCCTAAACTGATGTAAGTTCATAATAGTTTGCCTTTAAATTTTATCTAAGTTCAAAGCCAAATTATCGCTTTGTTTTCCCAAAAAGCGAAACATAAAAAGATATAATGGTATGAACATAGACAATTATGCGAAACAATATTGGCATATATTTTTTATTATAGCCTGCATGTATAAATGAATTGTGTCCAGCTAAATTTTGTTGTTGTTTGTGTCGGTGCTATTATCCAATGACAACGACAAAATTTTAAATTAACATGACCATTAACATGTGACAACTATCTAGCAAACTAAAATATTAGAATAAAATAAAACTCTCATAACATGTCGCTTGAACACACCAGCAACATCAGGAACAATATTATTATCATCGTTCGCTCATTTACTAAACAAAAAAAATTGAATGAATAATTAACGAGTACAATAACTATTAACACCAACAAAACAGGCAACTAACACCAGAGCGGCAGACACAAGTAATAACTTGACTAGCTGCATGAATGATATGCAATTATATGTATGGATATCTGTGAACCCCAAATAGTTTTTGTACGACTAAATTGTAAATTTGATGGTTTACATTTAAATTGATGTTCCATACCTACAAAGGAATGCCACTTTTTGTTAGATTTTAGTTAGATTAGTCACCAATGAACATGTTAAACACAATTTAGTTTCCATATACTTGTGGATAATATTGTTACGAAAATGGAAATGGTGTTTCATCGTTTAACATTAAAATGATAAACAAAAGCTATAAAAACAAAAAATAATGGACTTGTTTACATGATCAATAAATAAACAAAAATATAGCAACAACATCAGTATAAAATAGGGGATAAACATGTAAACAAAAAGGAAGAACAAACATTACCAGAATAATTGTAAACAAAATACACAAACAACAATGAAACAACGATGTTTACATTTATGGAGATCTCGAGAAGGCGAAGCCAAGAACGTTCGACTTCAGGAACATTTATCAGTTTGTTTATGTCGCCATATAAAAGGCAAGGCAAAGCTGGTAACAGAGTCAGTAAAAATTCAGTCAGTCTTGTGTGAAGACACTTTGCGTGTGAAGAGAATAATTGTGGTTTTAACATCTCCGTTATAAAGATCTGTCGAACAATTGTTAGTGTTTACGGAGAAAAGCGTAGGAAAGAATAGCAACAAAGCAAATTGTTGTTGTTTACATCAAGTTGGTAACAGTGACACACAGAACTGTGCGCACAATAAAGAATTTAATTAAAATTGAATATAAATTTATTTTTATTTGCAATCTATTAGCTCATCTTTCAACAGTTTCAAAAGGTAAAAACGTAACAATATTAAACGATCTTGATCCGTTTTATCAGTTGTTCCATTTTTAAGAGCTTCCTATCTTTATTTGAAATAAAACAATGTGTGTGTGAGGTATAATCGAAATTTTTTATTCGTTTGAAAGACCTATTGATGTCATTATGTGTGGAATATATGTAGCATACATAGTTTATATACCCACCACGGCTTTAATGAGTGGAGAGCATTCCAAATTTAGCCTGACATGAATGTCTCTGGCGCATAAATCAGGCTAAATTTGACCGACGACATGGGTTATCTTGACTTGTTCGTATAGACCTGCAGTTTGAGAAAAACACACAAGAAAAAGTCTAACAGTTCAAATCGCATAATCTCGGTGGCTAGTTCACAATGCCTCAACGTGAGACGACCATGCTCTTTAATCCGCAGTCATTAGAGCCTCGGACAAGTCTGTGGTAATGAAAATGAAATAGTGGAAGATTTTTATATGCAAATGGCAGTTATTATGGGGCACAGTTTAAGAGGATATTTCATTTTATTCCTAATATAACCGCTTCAATGGAGAATAAATATAGAGAGCTAAAGTTCTACGTTCTTGTCTGGTCATAACTGCATCAGCAAATATCTGCATAGATTTTAACATGATGCCCAATGTACTCAAACTGCGTGGGTGAAGATGCCGAACATATTCTATTCGCATGCCTGGGATTCAGATGACCCTGAAGTCGTCATAGTCTAGTAGTATGTTGGCTTATAAGGCGTGAGGCCACGGCTTAAACCCATGATCAAACATCTTAAACAAAACGAAATATGAACAAATATTTCTTCGGCGTTTTAATCTACAGACTTCTGGCAAAAACTCTGAGAATTAACAAAATCACAAAGAAAAGTTTCTCCAAAATCTATCGGTCAGAATCGACCTTAAATTGTAGGTCCCGCCACTCATGTCTAAAATTAACACAAATATGTAAGTGTCGTGACAAGTCATGTCGTAATCCTGACTGAAGGGTTGAAATGTATGGATGATACTATGGTGCACAGTTATGGGATACTGTCTCAGCTTCTAATTTTCAGAAAATTCAATGCTATCTCGTTGTTGTTATTCAGCAACAATTATTTTTGGTCGCCCACGTTTTCTACTGGCTTCAAAATCATTTCTAAAATTTATTCTTGTTAGTTCGAAGGTGTTTTCCGAGGGACATAATCTAACCGCTTCCTTTTTATTCGCCTTTCAATAAATAATTACAAGTAGGAAAGGATAATGCTTTACCAAGTCGGTACATAATGTTTAATGGCATTGCTTTCAGTAAAGATAACCTCCGAATAGTAAAGTCATATAATGCAGTATTTGGAACTCATTTCACATTCAAATATGCTCTGCCAAATATTTTTATAAATTTTATCTTTTGAATTTATTGCACGACATCCCTTTCAGCAACATGTAATTGCATGTAATGAAACATCCGAGCATGTCTGTGTGCGACATTTCAGTTAGGATGTGCCAACACAACCATATTGCAATAAGTAAAGGCAAATGCAAAATAATAGAACAGAAAACATGATAAAAAGTATACACATTGCATGCCTGTCAATGAAGCATTTTATGGGGCTTTTGTTCTTGTTATTTGGTATTATAATGAAATTGTTGTTGTTCCTAACGAAAATATAGTGGTGCAACACTTTGTTGATAGCCAGAGACATAAATATAATTTTTTTTTTTGTAAACGATGTAGACCACTTATTGGTACATTAGTTTTGTTAACTATAATAGAAAATGTAACACGCTTTTAAAATTCCTATTTATTGTTTTTACTCTCCGTTTATGGAATAAAGGGAGGTACCTTGTTGAATGAGTCCTGAGTGAATAGGTAGATAGAGATGACTATCAACCATTGCAATACCACAGTAGTCCATTTCCTCTAGCATTTGATTAAGCCACTTAGATTCTGATAAAGCCACTTAGATTCCTAGTGTCTGTCGTCTGCATAGTAGACACCAAAGTCCTTTTCTGTGAATATGTACCCAATAGGCGAAGAACAGTTTTCTACTTTTCGCCGCACCTACAACTCCTACAGAAGTTATTTATCAAGTGTCCAAGACCAAAAAATTTGGTATTAGTGCTCATAAAACGTCACCGTAGTCTAGTAGGTCTGTGTTCCTGAAAGTACCAAATGTTCCTTAAAGTTGCTCATGCACCTAAAGTAAAGCAGTGTTATAGGTAGAAATATTTGTGTGACTGTTCAGCGATATGTCCGCCGTAGTCTAGCAGGTATTGTGTTGGCTTGTTAGACATAAGGCCACGGTTCAAACAACAAGTCTGACATCCAAACGCAAATATGAAAAAAATATTTTTTCGGTGACGTCCTCTCAGTCTGGCAAAACCCCTGAGAGTAAAAAAAATTGCCATGAAAAGTTTTTCAAAAATTCGTCATTCGGAGTCGACTTGAAACTCTAGGTTCCGCACCCATTTATAAAATTAACGCACACAACATAAGTGGTGTGAGAAACTAGGTCGTAATCCTGACTGAAGGGTTGTAATGACAAATTATGTATGTATGTATGTAAGTATATACAGTCGTCGTAGTCTAGTACATATTTGACAAAACGAAATTCGAATATTTCATCGGGAACTTCCTGTCTGGCAAATACTCTGAGAATAAATAAAACGGTTCTGAAGGGCTTCTCAAAAATCTTTCGTTCGAAATCTACTTTAAACTGTAAGTCTCGCCACTTATGTATAAAGTGGCGTAAGAAGCTAGGTCGTAATCCTGACTGACCGTTTGTAATGACCAAATATGTATGCATGTAAGCTTGTAAAAGAGTGCCTTGTAATAACTCCCAACACTAGGCTACATATGCTCCTTTTGAATTTGAATAGACTTTCCGTGCGCCTGCTTTGGCAAGATTTACTGTGTTGTTTTGCATGTATTTAAAATCCGTCATGTCAATTATAAGCTCCCATATCCTTCGATTTAGACTTCGATGTTTTAGCCAAATCTGACAGGTTCATCATGTCTGCAGTTTCTTCAAATACCTCTAAATCCGATGCCCACATCCTACATATAAATGTTGTACCGCTTTCCCATGCCATTAAGAGATTCGCGTTAGAGTAAGAACAGTCGCCTGATTATCAAAAAGTATGCTTTGCAGATATAAGTTTATTCTTAATCATTTTTATCGCAGCCCATATGACCGACACTTTAGTCTAGAAGACGCTGCCATGATCAGGCGGTCTTATAGAGTGCGCCAAATTTCACCACCTACAATTCCATTCAGTTTCATCAGCAAAAATTTCAAGGTATGTGTTAACGAGGTGCTTGGGAGGATACTTAATGTTCTTATGAATTCATAGTGTGGTATTATATTGTTACGAAAATGGAAATAGTGTCACATCGTTTAACATTAAAATGATAAACAAAAGCTACAAAAATAAAAACAATGGACTCGTTTACATGATCAACAAATAAAGAAAAATATAGCAACAACATCAGTATAAAAAGGGATAAACATGTAAACAAACAGGCAACAACAACACTGCAAGGGTAAACAATAACCTAAACAACATGTTTACATCTATAGAGATTTCGCGAAGAGACGTCATTCTCCTTCAAGAGCATTCATCAGACTGTTTACCCTGCGACGTAAAAGGCAAGACAAAGCAGGCAATGGAGTCACAAAGAATTCAGTCAGTCTTGTGTGAAGACGCGTTGCGTGTGAAGATCTCCGTTATAAAGATCTATTGAACAATGGTTATTGTTTACGCAAAAGAGTGAAAAGAAGAATAACCAATTGTTGTTGTTTACATCAAGTTGTTAAAAATGGCACACAGAATTGTGCGAACAATAAAGGAATTATTTAAAACTAAGTACAAATTTACTTTTATTTTTATTTGCAATCTACGAACTCATATTTTAAACGTTTTTAAAAGAGTAAAAACGCAACAATATTATCAATACCCCCAATAGTTCCAAATTCCAATTCCGTAGGAATTGTTGTTGCCCAGAGATGGTGACAAGTTGTAGGTTTTACGCAAGACATCACTAATAATGATTCAGGCAGATCTTTATAACAACTATATATAAGATTGGAGTCGACCGCAATTTTTTTACAACCATTTAGTATAAGGAGATATTTTTCACTTTGGTTTCTATATACATTTGGTTTCTAGGACAGTTTTCCATCTACATAAGCTCCAAGTAGTGCATCTCATACTTGAGTTCACTGTCCGCCTAATACAATCTTAGTAAACAAAAACGGCTGCTTGTACATTTTAGTGAAAAGTACCGCCTCTAAAGAATGTGGCGTTGCCATGCCTTGCGTATTGGTCGTAAATTAAAAATTCAAAAGTAATTTATGGTTTAAAACAAATTTATTGCACGTGAATAATACAACATGAGAATATGAAAGCTAATACATCAGTTGTTCTGTACATTTGTTATGCAAATGTTTTTTTGTTGTAGCATGAAATATAACATAATTTAATTTATTTTATTAATTGTAGATTTTCATGCTTTGTTACTTTCAATCATCATTATTTTTATTAATCCCATTTAATATAATTTATTTATAAATATAAATAACTTTTTTACAAAATCGATCCAAAACAAAAATTAATTCCAAACGTAATTAATTTTTAAAATATGTGCAGTGCACAGCAAAAGTCTAGGTAACCAGATTGGAATTTATTGAGAATATAATGAAGAAGAGAGAAAATTTAAACCTTCTAAAGAACAAATTCACCTACAGTTGGGAAGAATTATGAATTCGTAATGGTTATTATTTTCAGCAAGCCAATGAACCCAATCAGACTCCTGGAAATGTGAAGATGTGATTTACCTGCCACAGTCTCCACAGACTTAATACTTTTGCACAAAGTCCCGACATGTTTCCAAGTGAGTATCTGGGAAATCATTTGGAAGAACGGTTACTCAGCCGCTAAAACTTAAACAAAAATCAAACGAAAAACTTGCACATAAGTGCCAGACAGCAAATATTAATAGAACACACTAAATAGATCTGGTACATTCAATGCCCAATGGGTTAAGTGGAGAGCTTGACCTTAAGGGATAGAATACTCAATATTAGATATAACATACTGTTACGTTTTTACCTTTCAAAAAATGTTTAAAATATGAGCTCGCAGATTGCAAATAAAATAAAAATAAATCTGTGTTTAGTTTTAATTAAAATTCTTTATTATTCGCACAATTCTGTGTGCCACTGTTCACAACTTTATGTATATAACTACAATTGCTTTGTTTGTTATTCCTCTGTTTACATCCTTTGCATAAAAAATAACAATTGCTAAACAATTGTTAGGAGGCGAATTCATAGAAGGTGGGAGCGATTGACCAGCTGATGGAAATAACAATGTCAAAAATTTTTGTTTTTTGTGTTTTGTTTTGATAATCAATTTCGTTTTTTCTTATTGTGTCAGAAGTTTGTATATTTTGCTTCTTTATCTTTTAAAATCATTTACATTTTTCTTCCCATCGTCATTCTTTAGTCAGCTGTTTGTATATTTTGCTACTTTTACTTTTAAAATCATTTACAATTTTTAAAATGTTTCTTCCCATCGTCATTCTTTAGTCAGCTGTTATTGACAAGATGATCACTTTTCAACAAAAAATTCCTGTTGTTTTTGTATTGTTGTACTTACTGTAATATTAGTCCCACCTTGTATGAATTCGCCTTGGACTAAGCTTTGTGACGGAGATCTGGAAACCACGATTACTGTTTTCAAACACGACGCGGTGTGTTTGTCACACAAGACTGACTGAACTTCACTAACTCAATCGCCTGCTTTGCATTGCCTTTTATATGACAAAGTAAAGAGTCTGATGAATGTTCTTGAAGCCGAATGTTCGTTGCTTCGTCTTCTCGAGATCTCTATAAATTTAAACATCGTTGTGTCATTATTGTTGTTTGTGTATATTATTTACATTTATTCCAGTAGTGTTTATTGTTGTATTTTTGTTTACAATTTTTTGTATGCTGGTATTTGTTGTTATATTACGCAGTGCGATAATTTGCAAACAAGTTCATTGTCTTGTTTTTGTAGCTTTCGTTTATAATTTTAATGTTAAACGATGTAAAAGCAAAACACCAGAATCTAGATTTATTGTAAAGAAAATGAAAAAAATCTAGGTTAGGTTAGGTTAGAGGACGTGCACTTATAAATTAAGACAAGTACAGTACCCGGGGGTCGAATTGACCCATTGTACAACGTCCTAGTTTCTCACACCACTTATATTGTGTGCGTCATTGCATCTTAATACAATGTAGAATTGTCGTCTCCATAACCTCAGCTGGAATTTTGAATCTGTAGCCACGTTTCCGTTTTCATTATTGCTGGATTCTAGCATAAATCGCCATACAACTTTTGGGTACAATGAAAACTTATAATTTTACTTTGGCTGACAAGTTTCTATAGTTTTCTAATTAAATTAAATATAAGGACCGTAGTTCAGCTCCTATCATTTTTGTTATCTCTAAATAATAGGAAAAAAAATAAAAGGAATTTATTTCTTAAGATGATATATTCTATACCTCTGACCAGAAGGGATATAAAAAGGGCAGGTTCATTGGATCAGAATCAAATAAGGGTTTAAAATTATTTGTCAGTTGTAGCTTTCCTCACAGAAACTGTTTAGTTTTAACTATACAGACTTTATAAAATTAACTTACAACCGTTCAGTCAGAATTACAACCTAGCTTCTCACCACTTATGTTGTGTGTGTTAATTTTTTTTATAAGTGGCGGGACCTACAGTTTAAAGCCGACTCCGAATTTCAGATTTTTGAGAACCTTTTGTGCCAGAAATCCACTGCAATCGTCGATGAAATATTTTTTCATAATTGGTTCGATATGTCTGATGTGGGGTTTGGACCGTGGCCTCATGTCTAATAAGCGACTTCAGTAATATAAATAAAAAATAAATCTCCATTTTAGGAAAATCCCCCTAATCAGACAACACTGCATTACTCGCACGTGCAGGGTTCTTCGAAAAATATGACTCAATAAAATTATCTGGAAATGGTGGTATTTCGGCAGCTTAAAAGATATTTTACCCAAGTAATAAAATAGAGTGGGTAGTGAGTTTTGTTAAGTAGAACTCAAAATTTTTTTTATATGTTTCGAACCCTCCAAATTTGTTTTATTTGACAAAAACTGTATTTTTGAGCTTTTCACACAAAATTATTGATTACACAAAATATTTTTAACCTTTTTCCAAATCCAAAATTTTTTGAAAAGGGAAGAGATCGACCTTAAAAATGGTGTACATAAATACATAATTCAAACTTACATATTATGAGTTTTGATCGGGTAAACTTGGAAAATAATTTTTTTCTTATTTATTATAATAATGACGGTAATTTTTGTCCGATTTGATCAAACGAAGTGTCAATGTCTTCACAACACAATGCACTTTCAGAATTTCATCTCTTATTTCACATTTTTTAATTAAAGTTTGCTACTATGAACGGACAAACTTGAAAAAATATGAAAAAATTCGCATTTGTCAAGTTTACCTCATCAAATCTCATAGCATATTAAGGGCCATTATTACAACTTGCCTTAAGGGAGGATTTCAACGAACAGATAAATTGTTTTTCGTTATTATGAGTACCCAATAAGATAGAAGTGATCGTTAAGCTAAAGGGAGGATCATCCTACCTTTAACAATTAAAAGTCACTTTATGTTTGAGGTTGCCATATTATATATTATTTGCATTATGGCAACTTCAAATTTAAACAAAATGAGCGTATACAACAACAAAATTAAGCCCGCGGTATATTGTATAATTGAGCAGTTTTATCCACATTGCTCCTGCACTGTCATATTTTAAAAAAAATGTATCTGTAAGTTGTAATAACGAAAATAAGTTAAAGGTAACTTTACAGTCCCTTTAGCTAAAGGTACCTTTAACTAAACCCAAGTTTAACGGCAAGTTGTAATAATGGCCCTAAGTCAAATAATATACACATGTATATCGTTTTAAATGCCCTTCCCTCTCTTTTCTAATAAGGTTTAAATTTTGGACATTGGTTCAGAAATGTTTGTGTAATCAATTATCTGGGTATATTTCATTTTTTTTTGTCGCATAGTGTAATGTATGGTCTGTGATTTTTATTTGAAATCTTGTTCTGTTCTCATTGTTTTTTCTCCTTTCATTTTCAGTTAACTGAGTGTGTATTTGATGATAGACAGATCAGTAAAGCAAATGACAAAACATATGCTGCTTAATTTATCACTTAGAACTGACTTTTGGAGATTTAAAACAAATTTGCAAGGACGCATCAATGTTACAAAACACTTACAGTATACCTACCACTATAATATTCATATGCTCTTCATTTAATGTTATAATTACAGTTATTATCTGAATCACTTTTAAATGACATAACATAACATGAATTAATATAGATGACTCTGTTATATAAAGTAATAATTATAGCACTAGACTAAAGCAAAAGGCTATAACATAATATTAAAACTTACTAACATATTAAAAATGTTTGATGTTCAAAAGGATAATTTAATTAAATGATAAAAACCATAGAAAATTCAAAAAACTGTCATCTTCGTCAGTTTAAGATTTTATTTCGCAAAACATAATTGTTAACGGTACAGATTAAACTCTAAAAATAAAAAAACAATTAAACCTGTACAAATAATATTATTGAAGTCAGGTTTCACTTTTATGAGTTATATCCGCCTTTTATTAACTCAATGTTTACACAGGAGGTTTTGTGAATTATTAATTAATTCTTAATAAAAATTAAACAGTATGTGGTTCGCTACTCGAAGACAATTAACCAGATTTATTGGGTAATACGATGCTTAAGAAAAAAGAAGCAAAATCGCCTAGACGTTAATTTTTCCAACTAACTGCAGACACGAAATACATCAGTAGCGAGAAAAAAATGCAACACATAAAAAATTATTTTTTTTAGCAAAAATATATTACTTCTTTACCCCACACCATTATTGTACCCCTAACATGTTTATTAGTTGGCAACTGACATTTGGGGGAAAATCTCTGTTTTGGGGGCCGACGAATATAATTTAACCCATCAGAGCCAAATAAGTAAAACTTCGGTTAGTCGCTTCACAAAACTTTTGCCCACTGCTCTTTTGACTAATGCATCAATACAACCCTTCAGTCAGGATTAAGACCTAGTTTCTCACACCACTTATATCATGTGTGTTAATTTTATACATGAGTGGTGGGACCTGCAGTTTAAAGTCGACTTTGAACGATAGATTTTTGAGAAACTTTTCATGGCAATTTTATTTACGCTCAGAGTTTTTGCCAGAAATCTGCTGAGAGGAAGTCGCCGAAGAAATACTTTTTGTATTTTATTTTGATCTGGTCTTGGGCTCAAACCCTGGCTCTACGACTAATAAGCCAACACACTACCTACTAGACTACGGCGACTTTCAATGCCGATACTGTCTAGCAAAGTCAAGCCATTTTTTCTTATTAACCTTACTTATAAGTGGCTTCTTGGCTGGTCTACTAGCTAATAAATTTGCCTCTCTTAATCGGTTTCTGGTTGGGTGGACGCTAATAGAAACCCATAATTAGTAACATCTACTGCCGTTTTCCGAGTTGCAAGTTTTACTATTTTTATCATTTGACGGTCTTGGCGGGCAGTAGATTAAGGAGGTCGACCACTTCCTAGCTTCCTTTCCGCGTTATTCGTTTGACGATATCGCAATGAAATTCAACAAACCATTGATTTGTTGATATTTAAATTGATGAGCAACTTCATTCATTGATTTGCCTTCTTCCAAAGCCCTTATAATGGCAAATTTGCTATCTGCTGACAGCTGTTTCTATTTTAAAATTTACAATTTGCAAATTTTTCATTAAACTTTAATTAAACTTTCAACACATTGCGTTGCATGTTTTTTTTGTCACTAAATTTGTTCCCTTTTTAGTAAATTTAAAAAAAATAAGTAGAAAGAGAAGCAAACAACGCCTACTGATGCTTTTTAATAAAATCTAAGAAGCGACGAATAAAAAAACAAAGAAGTGGAATTGGATACCGTTATAAGTTTCGAGTTTCGATTGAATATCATATGACAAAGAGTTGCAGTTTTTTTCCCGCTACTATATTTTCTTATATGCTTTGTTTCATTTGGTACTGATCCGTTAGCTTACATACTTAATAGGTCATTAAAACCCTTCGGTCGTGATTAAAACCTAGCTGCTGACAGTACTCAAGTTGTGTGTGTTAATTTTATCCATGAGTGGTGGGAGGAGATTTTTATGGCAATTTTATTTTCTTTCACAATTTTTGCCAGTAGAAATCGCAAAAAGAACTATTTTTTCATATTTCGTTTCGTTCGAGATGTCTAACCGGAGGTTGGACCACGGTCTCTCGTATAATAAGCCAACAGACTACCTACAAGATTCCGGCGACTGCAATTAACGCAACGCGTTAAGTTGGGTAAATTTTAAATCATGTTGAGAACTTTAGCAGCTGCTTTGATTTGCCTTTTTCTTAAAACTTTTTTTGTTTTGTGGAGACAAATTCAATATGCGTCCCAGTACTGCCTACCTGATACATTATTATTTTGCTATCAGTTGAAAATGCTGGCAATTCTGTTTGTTAACGTATCCACGTGAGGTGAAAGTGTGCCTTGCCGCTGAAGATGATTTTCTTTGTAAAGTCACAATTTAGTTTTCCAACCAACAACTCGGCGTATTGACTACGTTTGAAATTCTTAGTAGGCTTCAACTCTTGAATCAGTTGAAGCTTGTAAGAGTGTAAACTTAAATCTTTGTTTAAACTTCCCAAACGTGATGTTCGTGAGCTGTTGTTGGGCAATACCGCGAACAGTAATAACTTGTTGAGCATGCACAAGTATTTTTACATTTCCTACAGTTTCGGTTTACAGAAATTTGCGCCCAAATCTTTCGAGTGTGAACACATTAGGACTATGCGAAATCACGAAATGTAAGAAATGCATTTTGAATTGAACGCTCAAACTTTATGTTAAGATGTAACTCACGATTATCATCGTGCTTTATGGTAAGATCATCCTTTATCACCAAGCACAGTGTTTTTTTTATAATTTTAGGTTAGGATTTGAGAGATTTAAAGGCATGGACATCTTATGTTGAGGATGATGATCGTGCGGCTTATTCCCTTTAGAGTTATTATTGTAGGGTTTTCTTAAGTAGCATGGGTGTAAGAGTAAGTTACATTTGGGTGACCCTTAGCTATATGGAATATTTTTTTGTCGAAATTACACCAGTTTGGTGTATATTGGCAAAAAATGATATTGTCAAAGTTTTAGATCAATCGATTGGGGTTAAGACGTGCCGCAAGACCGATGAAAATTAGGGGAAACCATAAAATTTAAGTTTCATGACTTATAACTTCGAAAATATTAATTTTATTGAAAAATTTTGTAAGAAGAAGATGTTTGCTGTGAAGTTTCACATTTTTTTCCCTTGACAACTTTTTTCTTAATCCTATATTTAACAAAATAATGGAAATATTTTAAAAAATCCCCGGATGTCCACGGTTTATTTCTATGCTAATTTGTAGCCCTTGCTTTGTATGCGTGCATGATAAGTAACTGAAAAGCTGTACGTATTATCATTGCAGCATTAGAGCTTGACGATCAAAACTATATAATTAATAAAAATTCTATTCGAGCAGCCCGAGAAAAAATACGACACAATCATACGTTAGAGTTGAAAAAAACTTAATACCTTTAATGTTATGTGTTTACATTGGGACGGCAAACTATTACCAGAGTTAACTGGAAGTGAAAATGTGGTTAGACTTCCAATTATTATATCTTGCGGGCACACTGAAAAATTGCTCCTAGTATCTGCTTTAAAAAGTGGAACTGGATGAAAACAGGCATCAACTGTGTGTAATGCCATTCAAGAATGGGGCCTTCAAAACAACATAAACGCTATTGTTTTTGATACAACAGCTGTAGACACTGGTCGTATAAATGGAACATATACTTTCATGGAAAATCTTTTACAAAAGGCTACTAAGTGGACATCATATACATGAAATAATTTTGAGAAGCGTGTTTGAAGCAAAAATGAATAAAAACGTCGATTAAGACAATTAAGCGATAACGATTGGTGAAAAGTAATTTTTTCTGATAAAAAAATTTAATTTGGATGGCTATAACTTTTATTTTTACGATATGTGTAAGGACGAAAAATTTCTGAGCCGCCATCACAGCATAACGCCCCCTATGTAATTGAACATCCCATGTCATGTGATATTTGGCAAATTGAGGGCGCTGTTGTTGACGGATTGCATTTAATGGAGGTTTTTTCTTTAGTTTTCGGACTTGTAAATGTTCAGTGCTTAAAATAGCGTGACGAACTGTTGGTTTACTTGCTTTAACTACTAATAAATACTTAATTTTAGAGGTAGTATGGGCTGAATTGGAGGCAATTCGAAGAATTTTTCGCTTGTCCTGTGGTGTTAGAGCTGTCTAAGTACCTCCTATGTAATTTTTATTATATGGTTCACGATGTTTTATGTAATTCATTACCACATTATGACAGTCCGATTTTTCTACCGATTCGCGAAAAAAATAATTTTCAGAATGGTAAACATCAATTTTTACCATTTCCGACGAATTTAAAGAACTCTTTCTTTCCATATTGATTTAGCTAACTGCAGTCACAAACTGTTATTTTAATTTTATTTGGTTTTTATAAAGCTTTATTACAACCGCCTACTGATTTAAGTTAAAAATGCACGTGGTTCTATTCTGTTGAACCAAAAAATTAATGAAAAATTTAATACTTGACTACAAAGAGAGTGAAAAAGTACCGTTATAATTAATTTTTATACTATTTTTGTGTTCAAATTATCATTTACAGTATTAACTATTTTTCTGCAAAACAAAATTTTTTTATTCTATCTGTATTTGCAATTTATACAGTTTTTTTAATTTAAAATATGCTGGTTCTATCCTGATGAACCGCAGTGTATATACATTTTCTAAACATATTTTTAATTAAAATTTAAACATTCAAACAAATATTTCAACGACGTGTACGCTTATAAAATCTTGGATTACGACTAGTTTATTTATTTCCTCAATGTTCTCGAAATTCGAATGTGCTCCACTCAGAGCAGACATTATATGACATCAAAAGGTTTTTCAAATTCATTTCGTTTCATTTAAATTTAAAGATAGGAAGCGCTTAAAAATATTATTATTTGTAGAGTATTTTCAATAAAAGTTTTGCTTTATAATATTTCTGTACTCAATTAAATTTGTTGTGGAAAAAAGTATACAAAGTTTTTCATCGACAACTTGATGTAAGCAGTATAACAACTTTCATGAAGAAAATAGTGTTTTTTTCTCTACGAAAGAAGAGAGAACACTTATTCCTTTATTGCCACCCTAGCTATCTGATTACTTGCCAATACTTTCTTTAAATTGTAAATTCCCTTCTTTCGTATGTAGTGGAATCAATACTCAGAGTACTCCTTGTTGTAATTAAAGCAGGGTTGATTGTTAACTTGATGATAATGTTGTGATAATTCCAACAGAATTCACAAGTGACAACAAAAGACAAATGTGCTTTTAAACATAGTGAAAGAGGGCGACATTATCTGTGTTATGAATTTATCATGAGAACACATTTTTTTATTTTTTAATTATTTTGGAAGACTATAAATATAGTATATTAACCACTTGAGAACCGCCAAAAGTGATTGTACAATATGTTCTAAAAAATTCTGGAACGAAAAGAAACTCTTTAAGTAAAAAAGCTATGGTGGTGTTCGTATCTCCGTCCATCGCTACTTATTTCATCGAGATCAAAAGCATGACCGATGGCAAGCATAATATTTCGATTTTTAAAATTTAAAATTGTTAGGCAGTGGGTCGCCGTAGTCCAGCAGGTTTAGGTCGGAGTGGTTGCTCTGATATCAAAAAGCTAACTTGAAAACGCATAGCGGCCCGTTGTGACGTCACAGGTGAACACAGTCTCTGTACTTTCTACTAAAACCAGGGTAGAGGAAGAAGTTGGTCAGCGCAAGGGCTCCACATCGAAACCACGACTACCCTACGCTGGAAAACCTGGCAGAAAGTTTGATAAACGAAGCTATATCCTTGACATCAATAGCTGATAGCTCTGTCAAGCTGACAGGACTGATCTGCACCTCGCAAGAGATGGGCATTGACAAAGAAAGTGGATAACAGTCTTCTCTTCCTCAGCGCATCTGCACTCATGGCCAGCGTTGCCATTTGCCAAGTTTTCCCTTTTTTCCAAAAAGCTTTTATTAAATCAGTTTTCTAACAAAACAAGTATTTTTTTTAAATATATAAAATAGTATGAAAATTTTAGACTTTTTTAAATTTTTTATTGCTTGAGAATATTAAGAATTATTTTTGAGCATTAAAATGATATCATACTTTCTTACTCCCATATTATTGCAACAGTGTTTAGTTGTGTTTACTCCCTTTTAGATTCAACTATGCCATTTCTATACGTTAAATATTTGTATTTAACTTTGTGGTGCAAAAGGCAGCAAATATGGACAAATATTTACTAAAAACGGTAGGAATTGTAAAATATTTACATTTTAAAATAAAAAATTGTGTATTTTATCAGTCTAGGGTAAAGGTAGTAACGAGTCACCAACAGAGGAAGCTACAGAGGCACCAAGTTGTTCAACTAAAGTGAAAAAAGAAAACTTGTGAACTACGTCAAATCGTGGGAAGAACATAGCTTATTGAAGGGATGGCTAACAAAAAATTAAAACAATTTCCCATTTTGTCGAGTCTGCAATTGCCAAATAAAAGCTCAAGCCGGTATAGCTGATTTGAAACCACATGCGAAAACAATAAAACATTTGAGGAGGGCAAAAGCGATTAAAATACACGGTGGAAGCAAATCTATTTTTACAAGCACAGGAAAATTTAATCTCAAAATTGCCAATGTAGACACAACGTTCCGTTTTCGGCCATGGACCATCTTGTGTCCTTGTTAAAGAATACTGTAGATGATTCGGAAATAATAAAGAAAACATCATGTACCAGAACAAAAGCCGTGGCAATAGTTAATAATATCATTGGAGGAACACATCACGCAGAACTGTGCAACATGCTTCAAACAAATTTGTTCTCTCTTTGTGTTGATAAATCGACAGACGTATCAACAACAAAACTTTTATCAGCGACTGGAGTTTAATGGCAAGGTTTATGACGTTTTCTTTGATCTAGTAAAAGTTAAAAATTGCAATGCCATAGGCATTTTTGAAATAATTAGACAGATTTTTTCAACAAAATAATATTGACTATAAAAAAACTTAAAGGCTTTGCTGCGGATGGCGCCAATGTTATGACTGGGTCTAACCACTCAGTTGCCACTTTGTTAAAAAAAAGATTGCCCTTATATTATTATCTTTAAATGCACTTGTCATTCCTTTGCCCTTTCTGCCAACAGTGCATGTAATGTTTTACCTAAATACGTAGAAGGAGGTGCCAGGGAAATTTATGATTTCATTCAAAGCAGTCCAAAGCTTATAGATCTATTCAATGATCTACAAATATTGCTAGATTATGAGCCGCGGAAAATGTTACACCCCTCTCAAACACGTTGGCTTTCTATAGAAGCAACCGTTAAACAAATTTTAAGTCGCTTAGATGCCTTAAAATTATATTTTTACATGAAGATTTGGAAAAATTTAACGCTACAGAAAGAATTATAGACATTTTACACAAAGGTGAATTCGAGTTGTATTTATTATTTTTTAAGTTTATCTTAAGTGATATTAACAAATTGAACCGCTTATTTCACAACGAAAACCCCCAAATACATATGCTTCGCGGAGAAATAAATCGTTTATACTTTAAATTTTTTGAATACATTGTAAAAGATGAGTTCACAAGTTCTGGATCTTTAAAAAAAATTGATATAAACGATGCTAAGTACCTTAAAGATCCCAAAGACAATTATTTAGGTGCTGAAGTATCTTTAGCACTAACTTCAAATAAATTACCTGAAGATACTGAAATGGACTTCAGAGTTCATTGTTTAAAGTTTTATGTTGAATTATGTAACTGTTTGTTAAAAAAATTCGATTTTGATAACGACTTTCTTAAGCACTTTGAAATTTGAGCTCCTAGTAGTGTAATAATTAAGAACCAAAAGAGTATTGCTCAATTATGTGCTATTTTGCCAAATGTTGTAAATTCTAACGACATTCAAGACGTTGATGATGAGTGGCGTGAACTGCTTCACATTAATTTTTCGGAACACAATTTATGTAAAGAGCAAAGTATTGAGAGTTTTTGGGAGGAAGTATTCAAATTTCGACGTTGTGATGAGTGAAGTTTTTCCAAATTTAAAAAAATTAGTCTATTCAACTTTGTCGTTACCTATATCCACAGCAAATGTAGAGCGTATTTTCTCGCAGATTAATTTGAACAAAACTAATATTATAAATAAATTAGAAATACCCACTTTATGTGGAACCAAAGACTTCTTAAAAAAAATAATAGTGATTGTACCAATTTTACGCAATCCAAACAAATGGCTTTAAATTTTAATAATACAATGTACAAATGACTGAAGTATTTATTAATATAATATATGTGATATTTTGAATATGAACTTAATTTTAGTTTATTTTTTATTATAAGTTATGTTTTTAAAATTGTTTTCATTGAAAGAATGTTTTGTTTTTTATTTAATTTTAATGTTTTTAATAAAATTAAGTTTATATGTAAGCATTTTTGTGTTTTATTTTAAAATTTTGATATTTATATAGAAACAAGTTTTTTTGATAAAAAAAAGTTTTTTTTTTTCAAAAAAAACTGGCAACACTGCTCATGGCAGAAGTCGTTAAATAGGAGCCGCATCCTTTTCGCATGTCTACCCATAATACAGTGACCTGTAAGCATGGCCACTGTGATTGAGATGATGACACGACCAAGTCCAAGTAACTGATTGGCTCGCCTTCTCTCCATCAAGGGCCAGGTGAGTCTAACTATGGAGCAGAACTCCTCATTGACCCAGGATAGGTTGGCGTCTCGAAAGAATTTCCGCGCAATGGCCAACTTGACTGAGGCAAGTGGCATACCCTAGTATGTAGTAAGGCCACGGTTCAAACCCCAGATCAGGCAAGAAATATGAAAAAATATTTCTTCTTTGCCTTCCTCTCAGTGGATTTCTGGCAAAAACTCTGAGAGTAAATAAAATTCCCATGAAAAGCTTCTAAAAAAATTTCACGTTTGGATTCGACTTTAAACTGTAGGTCCTGCCACTTATCGTAATCCAGTCTTAAGTATTGTTATTCCAACACAATGTGCTAAATGAGTAGCGTTTAAAAAATTTCTCCAGTCGATTTCTCTGAGACGAGTTATATGTTGTACAGGGAATACTCGAAATATTGGGATCTCAAGCTAACGACTTCTAGGCAATAACATAAAAAGTGCTCCATCGTTTCGAAGTCTTCACCGCATGTCCCGCATTCATCGTTTCGGGTGTACTTATATGTAAAGCGAATCGCCCCATAATTATGCTAGCTAGCGTCTTATTTAGTTTTAAAATACTCATGATTATCTCCTCATTAGGATTGCCTCAATGAATATAAATGTTTTAATAGATAAAAATTTTTGTATTTGCATCTGTATGATGTCTGCTGCTGACTGTAATAACATGAAGCCCATTTATTATAAAACATTTAAATGAAATATATTTCAAATCAAGTTCTGAAGAGAATGGAAAGATAAAAAAATTAAACAGAAGATGATACAAATTTACGTTTACAATTTAAAAATTTACATTTACATTAAAAAAGCATGTTTGTATGTGCATCAATAGGAACCATAACAGCTACAATAATAATAATAACAGAACGCAAATGTCAGCAATAAAATCATTTTTAAAATTTTTCCAATTTACATTCATAGCTGTATCACTATTTTAAATTTGTTGTTTTTTTTATCAATTTTTTTTTGTTTAATTGACACAGATACACTCTTGACACCCATACCTCGCTTTGCGTCGTTTCGTTTCGTTTCGTCGTGAATTAACTGAATTTGTTATTTTATTTTAATTGAATTTGTTTTTTTTTTTTGTATGTATGTAATAAAGTTTTATTTTAGTTTTGTGCTTTAAATGTTTACTTTGTTCAATTTTCTTTTTAAACAATAGTATTTTCGTAACCCTGGAACCTATCTCCAATCTTTGCATGGTTTGCCATAGAAAATAATAATTCACTTTGTGTCGTTTCAATATGCGTCGTGTTTTTTTTTTTGAACGAACCACGGCGTAAAGTGACATTTTATATTGTACAACATTAATATACCACATATAGTCAGCGTTAAAAGTCCAGTTAGAGCCCCAACAATATGCGCAATTGTGCAGTTGCAAACAAACCTCACAGTGGAGGCCAAGAAGAAAGCTTGTTGCCGGAAGTGTCACATTTATTCTTCAGGATTTGCGGTCCAAGAACAGATACCTAAATCCATTGCCGAAAGTTCAGGAATATTTGAAATCCGCGAACAATATGAAAATTATTAAGTATAAGACCAAGCATAAAACTGTTGATTTCTCAATCTGTATGTACACTTTTTTCACTGATTTCTCTAAGGTTTTTTTCTATAATAATTCTTACTTTTCTCTCTCAGCATTTCTTAATATTTTTTCTGCTAATAAAAATCTTCATTAATTACATAGTGCGACAGTCAGAATACACCCAGCTAATGACAGAGTGCCGGTTGTGAGTTTTGTTGATAAAAAGAAAGAAATTAAAAAAAAATATTTTTGAGTTCTTAACAGAACTTTTTTTTATTTTGTCGCATAGTACAATAATTATTGGCTTTCGAGACTTAAAAGTAATTTTGGGGGTATAAAGTTTTTTTTCCAAGACTGTATAATACTAGGCATTGTTCGGTGTAATATTTTTTAAATAATGGCATAAAAACTGTTAGTGTAGAGGTATATGGACAGAGATGAATACGTTTATTAAACGTTGTTGTAGTGTATACGTCATGAATATTAAATTGATTTATTTCAATGCATTTTTACTATCATGCTATTAAGAATAACATAGGCTATCATAGAGCATCTTATCTTTACTTCCTTTTTGTTGTTGTAGTTACATTCATTTTTTCCAGGTAGACAAGTGATTTGGTCTACTGTAACAAGTTTTCGGATGGTCCATTCGTCATTGTCTAGAAACAACGACAGTTTTGGACATGTATTGATTTAGTGGTGATAATCCCCTTTTTGCGGACTAAGTATTACTCTTTGTCACGAAGTGACAGCTACCTGATTTCCAATACCATTCGTTGTTGATGTCGTTCTCCCTTTGGTGCAAGCAAGGGTTACTATCTGCCTGGATGTAATTTTTTGATAGGATTGAATCATTTGAATTATAAATGTAGTCGACATAGTCTAGTAGGTAGTATGTTGGCTTATTAGACGAGAAACGCCGGTTCAACCCCCTTGTCAGACGTTTTCAACAAAACGAATTATGAAAAATATTCCTTCAGCGACTGCCTTTCAGCAGATTTTTGGCAATACTCTGAGAGTAAACAAAATTTGCATGAAAAAGTTTCTCAGAAAGCTGTCATTCGGAGTCGACTTTAAACTGTAGGTTCCGTCACTCACCTATAAAAATAGCATACAACAGAAGTGAGGTGAAGAGCTAGGTCGTAACCCTGACAGAAGAGTTATGTATGAATTATATATTCGAAAATTATGAGGAATTGTTTTTCGCTTTCTCTTTGATTCGAATGAAGATTATGCAGGTTTACAGAAGAGTCATTAAAATACTACAATACGGCAACATATTGGCTGTTATTGCATGTAAAAATGCTTTTTTCGTATACTAGATTGTAATAGATATTATCGTAGATTAGTATGGGGGGACAATATAGGTGACTAATAATCGTTTCAGAGTTTACGCTGCTTATAGGACTGCATGTATACAAATAACCATTTTGCCTGCTCTGACATTGTAATACAGCGAAATCTCACCTACGAGGACAAAGACCGCCGTACTAGTTTTCCGCTGTAAGGAGATGTCCGCTTAAGAGGGTGTTACTTTTAATTATTCCAATTACTTTAATTAGTTTCCTAACAACATCTGTTGCTAACAATAATTATTGATGGAATTTTAATGTTTTCTAAATTCAATTTTATGGTATAAATTTGGATTAGGTACACAAATAATAATATGCTGCTAAACTTAGTATTTTCTCAACAGATGGTGGTACTAAGAGCTTTAAAAATATGCATACGACTTTAAACATTGCAATGCCATCTTTTTTGTCAATGATGGCAGGAAGGAATGGAATCTCCTGATTACTTATGTACGCTCATAAGGACGATTTCGGTTTTGTAAGTGCGGACATAAATACGTACTTACTGACTTAATTGGTCATTACAACCCTTCAGTCAGGATTACGACCCACATTCGTACACCACTTATGTTGTGTGTTAATTCATATGCATGAGTGGCGGAATCTGTAGTTTGAATTCAACTCCGAACTACAGATTTTGGAGAAACTCTTGCCTGAAATATGCAGAGAGGAAATCGCCGAAGATATATTTTATCATTTAGTTTTTGTTCGAGATGTCTGGACTGGGGTCTGAACAACGGCTACACGTCTAATAAGCCATCTCACTACTTACAAGACTACGGCGACTTAAGTCAACTATACAGCTGGTGAAATAAAGCCGTAGTTGAAACTACTTAAAGTATTTAGACATGTCAAAACATTTATGCATCGATTATGAAGTTCATTTGTATTACAAGTGAAATTTTAGAACGTTAATTGGTGTAAAATGTCACCAGCAGTAGCAGTTTGTATAACTTTGACAACTAACAACTAAAATGGAGATCGGTTGCTATCCATAATCGACTCACAATCAATCTACGCGTAGAGGTACTATGATAGTTAATGATCTATTCGATGTAAAATTGGTACGAAAAAAAAAACCTAAATACTGGTGTTTACTTTTACATCGTTTAACATTTAAATTATAAACAAAAGCAACAAAAATAAAACAATGCAGTAAACAAACCTGTTAACAAATTATCGTACTGCTTAATATAACAACAAACACCAACACACAAAATATACCAACAATACTACAATAATAAACGTAAACAACGATGTTTACATTTATAGAGATTTCGAGAAGGCGAAGTCATGAACGTTCGTCTTCAAGAACGATCATCAGATTGTTTACTTTGCCATATAAAAAGCAAGGCAAGCGGGCGACTGAGTTTGTGAAGTTCAGCCAGTCTTCTGTGAGGACGCGGTGCGTTTGAAGAGAGTAATCGTGGTTTGAAGGTCTACATTACAAAGATCTGTCGAATAATTATATAGTACATCAAGTTGTGAACAATGTCACACAGAATTGTGCGAATAATAATGAATTTTAATTAAAACTAAACACAGATTAATTTTTATATTGTTTGCAATATACGAGCTTATATTTTAAGCGTTTTTAAAAGGTAACAACGTAACAATATTTAAACAAAAATCTTTTTTAATTAGTGATGGGTAAATGCCATTTGATAGAGATGGTTTCATTACAATTTCGTTAGATTTTTGAATACATAATCACACAATCAAGGGAAGCATGAATTGGAAATTCTTCCGAAATAAAACGCAGCATTTCAAAAATTATGCCTAGTTGGGTGAAAGGGCTACATTGGCATGAATAATGCTTTCTAGATAGCGTTGAATGTTTGTTCTACATTCACTTCCTTTTCATTGCATTTGTGATATAAAATAATTTAGTTTTTATTATTTCTTGTACCTCAATTTATTTATTATTTTTTTTGCACAAGAAGTAAAAATTACAAATTTTTTCTTTTTTAACTCGTCTGTGCTCACATCATATGGAAATGTTTTCCAAAATAAAGAAAATAAACATGAACCCAAAGCAAACTTTAGTATTCGCGACATGTTAATTTGACAGATATTTTGCTCATAATGAGTACAAATCCTTAAAGCGTAAAGCACGAGTGTAAAAATCTTTTCTTAATGAAGGAACTTAATTAAGCAACTATTTTGATAAATTCTGTTGAAAGCTCCTTTCAAAAACCACAAAAACACTGTAAAATAGTTTGAAAAATAAACTTTATTTGAAGTATTTGTGAAAATAACTTTAGCGCCTGGGTTAAGTTCTTAGTGCTTATTTTTATTACGTTGATGCAGTTTGAATACCTCGTCAAGTGCTTCTTAACATTACATGAGGTTCCATTGAATTATTAACTTTCTTCACTAAGTGCAAACAGATATTAAAAAAACAAATCTAAAAGCCACGATGAAGAAAACTTTTTAACGCTACTTTCACCGAGTTGGTGTGATTAATGCAAATTATGAAAAATGTAATAAAATTTCTTTATTTCCCACATATATGAGCAAAACCCTCAAAGTGATTCATTATTAAATTAAGACGAAATTGTCTCAAATGAACTAATTTTTAAAACTATGGCAGAAAATAGGCAACTATTTGATATTTTTTGTGGCACACCTGACATTATAGTGGACAACAAAAGTCTAGGTACCCAAATACATTGCTACAAAAATAAAAAATCTCGATCCTGGTGTTTTGCTTTTACATAGCTTAACATTAAAATCAAAAACAAAAGGTACAAAAACAAAACAATGAACTTGTTTACAAATTATCGCACTGCTTAATGTAACAACAAACACCATCATAAAAAATGGTAAACAAGTAAACCAAAATATACCAACAAACACCAGCATAAAAAATATTAAACAAGTAAACAAAAATATAACAACACTATAATAATAAACGTAAACAACGATGTGAAACAAGAGGATGATGAAGATCTCCGTTACAAAGATCTGTCGAACAATTGTCTAGTAATTGCTATTGTTTATGCAAAGGGTGTTAACAGAGGAATAACAAACAAAGCAATTGTTGTTCTTTACATAAAGTTGTGAACAGTGGCACACAGAATTGTGCGAAAAAATAGAATTTTAATTAACGTTAAACACAGATTTATTTCTATTTTATTTGCAATTTACGAGCTCATATTTTAAACGTTTTTAAAATGTAAAAACAACAATATTTTAGCAAATTCATGAATTTTAAGCAATTATCATTGATGTTTTTATATTTATTTTATGAATAAAACAACAACATTTTTAAAGTTTTTCACAAATTATAAGAAAAATAAAGAGAACTGGTGACACCATATTTTGCACCGCAAAAGTTTAGGCACCCCTAAGAAGAAATTCAAAAGCCCAATATATTAAAGTGTTATTCCTTTCATTTAGTAAGATATCCTTTAAGGTCAAGCACTTCAGTTAACCCATTTGGCAATGAATGTGCCAGGTTTGTTTAGCGTTTTCTGTTGATAGATGCCGCCAAGCGCTCATGACCAAGTATTCCAACTAACTTTTGTTTAAGGTTTAGCGGCTATATAAACATTTACGCAAATGATCTCCAAAATACTCTCTTGGGGGACTTTGGTAGATAAATCATGTCTTCACATTAGCAGCTGTATGATTAAGTTCATTGACTTGCTGGAAATAATAACACGGTACAACAGTGAAAATACACCCGAGTAGTTACATGGTCTATGTTATTCACTATGTAGAGTAGAACTAAAAAATACTTTTTTTATTTTTCTCGAACCCTCCAAACTTGTTTTATTTGACAAAAACGGTTTTTTTGATCTTTTCACACAAAATTATTGATTACCCAAATATGTTTGAACCTATTTTAAAATCGAAATTGTTTTTAGAAAGCGGAGGAATTAGTCTTTAAAAATATATATATAAACATTTTGTTCAATCGTACATGTTATGAGTTTTGATGGGATAAACTTGGAAAATATTACTATTGTCTTTTTTTTTCAAGTTTGGACATTCTTAAATGCAAAATTTAAGTGTTGTTCTGAAATAAAATGATAACGCATCCGCCACACAAGTGTTCTTGTAGCAGTCTGATCGACAACTAAGTCAAAGAACACAATAATGCGTGTGAGTTCTCTCTGCACAAATGTGCTATGAAATGGTAATCCCTGACTTACATACAGAGGTTGCGATTCCTTACTACTACAATCATTTACTTATTTTTAGTACTTTAGATTATGCTTTGGACAGGACGACTCAACGAAAATGAAACTTATTATATATTAATGGCAGGCGATAGTGACGTCGAAGATATATAAATGAAAGACTTGTGAAAAAAGACGATGATCGAGGTATATCTAATGTTGGAATTAAAAATACGATATCCTAACCACAAAAATCGTTCGAGATTTAAATTTTTGCAATTAAACGAAATTCTTTACCATTTAGTAACGTTTAACCTGATTTTAATACATTTCAGATGTGTTTTTTTTCAAGTACACCTTTTAACTACAAAAAAAAATATTAGCAAAATTAATTAAAAAATCTCTTGCTTGCTTACTTGCTTAATTGTCCATTACAACCCGTTTAACGTATTTCGGCCTGCCGCAACACATCCTTCCAGGCGCCTCTACATCTTGCGCGCCTACGAAAGTTGGTCACACCAATCTATGACAGAGCATCCTCGATTTGGTTCTGCTATCGGATACAAGGTCGTCCTCATCGCCGACTTCCGAACATTCCCGCATCAAATACCCGTGTCGCCGGACCATCCTCCTCCGTTCGAATGACATTGCCGAGCCAGCGCAGCCGCTGGATATTAATACGCTGCACAACGTCTATGTCGTTGAGGAGCCCATACAGCTCACTGTTGGACCGGATACGGAAATCATCGCCAACTCGCACTGGACCGAAGATCTTACGTAGGACTTTTCTCTCGAACACTCTCAAGGTTTCTGTATCAGTGCTTAATAGGGTCCATGCCTCCTCCTCCTCCATGCCATAAACAAGCACTAATAGGATGAGTGTCTTGTAGAGTATTAGTTTTGTAGTACGAGAGAGGCCTCTGCTACTCATTTGCCTATTGAGACCATAGTAGCACCTGCTGGCAAGAGTGATCCTGCGCTTGATCTGCTGACTGACATCATTCTTGGTGGTAACGGTGGATCCAAGATAAATAAATTCCTTGGTTGTTTCAAAAGTATAATTATCGGTCGTAATCTGAGAATTAATATGCAGCACGTCCCTACTTGTCGATAACATATACTTTGTTTTGCCCTCATTTACTGCCATACCCATCTTAGTAGATGGCCATTCAATAGCACTAAAGGCAGCGGTAAAAGCTCATGGTCGAAAATTCTCTATGGGTTTTTATATATTTACCACAATTTAGAGAGTACTGACCCTTAAAAATAGATATAGAAATTATAAAATTTCACTAAAAACAATTTTGTATGTGTTTTAACTTCAAATCCATGTATTTTATTTTATTGGGTGAAAAAAACAATTTTATTACACAATTAACGATTAACAATTAATCGTTGGAAATTTGCTTTAAAACCACATAAGCAGAATATATTGCCTTCAAAAATATGTACATACACGGTCTTTGCTGCTGTTAAAAAGCGAAATGGTTCATACGCCCATCTACATGATAATAGCATTTGTGTGTATTCTATGTAATGCTCGTAATTACGTGTGTACATGAGCACGTACGAATATGCATACATGCATATACAATATAATAATATGTTTGTTCAACGATGTTTTTCTCTGATAATAAACTTAAGGGTGAAGGAACGAGAAGAAGAATAAGAAAGCGAGAGAAAATTCAGAACATTACTTACAAAATTTTTGTAGGGGGTGTTATTTGTATAGAATTCTTAGACTTAAAAATCAGGATGAATTTGACGACGGATTTGAGGACTGTTGTGCCTTGTGGCTTATTCGTATACATCTGCGACTTGAGGAAATCCTACACGAAAAGGTCCAACGCTGTCAAATTCTATAATCTCGGTAGCCAATTCAAATCACCTCCACATGAGGTGAATAAGTCCCTGAAACACTAATCCAGAATATCCAATAAGGCATGAGCTGGGTGGCTCATACCCTTCTGTTAAAACTAAATATCGTTGGCACCTAGATCATGTAATTCGGGTCAAAAGAAGTTGCTAATCATCGATCTAAAGTGATCACCGTTGACAATAATGGCCTGGACAACTTCGTTTTCTAATGCTCCCTGAAGACGATCAAATAAATTCATCAAATAATGTAAACGTTTAAAAGGACACGTACAAATAAATTCGTCAATCATTATTTGGATTTTAATTTTGTTGTGTTTGGTTGCTAAAATGTCTTCTTTGGATGACATCGGCAACAAAATTATTATTTATTTATTCTCATATGGGTTTAATACTACAATTTCGAAGCAACTGACATAATGCTTGTCAATCACAATTGGAGACGATCTTATAAAAACCTCGCATTCATAAACAAGTTCTTCAGTTGACTTTTGTTTGAGGCTGAGATGGGATGAATGCATGCAAACAAGGTAAAGTTTCTGACTGTAATCAACGTGGCAACCACCAGGATGTATTCAAGTTGACAAGCAGCCTCCTCGTGGCCCCTCCTGGATGGCATTTTAGCACCCTCTAGATGTTAACTAATGCGTGCAGCGAGCCTAATCCCCTAGACGTTAAATTTGGGTTGTGAGTAGAGCTTGGAATCCACCACGTAAAACCAAAAATCCAATGAAAACCAATACGCAAGCCTCTATAAAGATCCCCTCTAAAGTTGACGACCACGGCAAACGTTTAAAGGACTATGATATACGAATAGGCACTTGGAACGTCCGAACCCTTCACAGGGTAGGCCCTCATGAATTATAGGACGGCCATCACTGCCATGCAGGAAATGCGATGGATAGGATTAATAAGAGATTTCGCCACCTTGTCTCTGGGTTCACGGATGTGAACGAAAGAATAACCACAACCCGCATCAGGTCAAAATTCTACAACATCAGTCTCATTGGTGCTCACGCCCCAACGGAAGACAAGGACGATGTGGTTAAAGATGCCTTCTACACTAAATTCGAGGACGTATGTGATAAGTGCCCGGCCCATGACGCCAAAATCATCCTCGGAGATTTTAATGCGAAGGTCGGGTGGGAGGTATCTTTGGTCTGCTGTCGGACAGCTCAGACTCCTCGCGAACACTACCTTCAATAATATGCGGCTGATCGATACCTTAGCGTTAACTTTTTCAATTAAAAAACCGTCGTTACGAATGGTGAAGTCATAAATGACATCGCAATGTGAGAAATTTAATGCTAGACAGCGTCAAGAATAATATTCAATGAGCAAAATTCTCTGGTCCTACGACCAATTGAGCTGCTGCCGAGCTGGGGAAACCTACTTAATGGAACTGAAAGAAAGCATGTTGTCCGAACAAAATGTAAATATATTCTCGAGTCTATTTTATTTTTCTCTTACATCCAGTGTTTATTATTATATTGAATGGCAAGATATTTCTCAGAACTATATACGTCTTGCTTTGAAGTCCCCGTAATATAGTAGGTAGTGTGTTGGCTTATTAAACGTGAGGCCTCGGTTCAAACCCCAGGTCAGACATAAAAAGGAAAATTTAAAAAAATATTTCATCAGCGACTCTGAGGGTAAATAAAAATGACCATGAAAAGTTTTTCTAAAATCTGTCGTTCGGAATCACGTTCTATGAGAGAGGCATATTATCGTATTAAATTGAAAATGTTAAAAAGCTATCGAACAAAACGGTTGTTATTTAAAGAGCGACATCACACTAATTAAATTAATCTTTCAAATTAATGCAACGACCACTACCACTCATAACCACATACACTTACCATGAAAGAGTATTTAATTTGACAACAACAACATTGACGTTATAAAACTTAATTTACCAGCATAATATGATGAATGAAAGTCAAAATTCTGTAAATGTACGAATGAGTACGATAACGAAAGCCACATTGTTGCATATACATTGTAAGTCCTTACTGCAGTGAATGTGTTATTTGAGTTAATTTCTATACAATATACGTCAGTAGTAGTTTGTAATGTAGCGTAACAAGTTGTTGGCTGTGTAGTAAAACAACAACAACATAAACAATTAATTTGAACATAAATTTACCAGCCATGTTTTCATTGTTTCCCTTGTTATTTTCTGTCTTATTTAATTTCGTTTCGTTTCTTATTTAGTTTATTTGTTTTTTTTTACAAAAACTATCTTTCCTGTTTTGCCTTTTGAACAACATTTTAAAAGTATGTATGTTAAGTATACAAAGGCTCACAGAAAATATTTGTTGTTGATAATATTTGGATATATATTCTTAATTTTTCTTCTTAACTTTTTAACTAATAATTCATATGTCCTTCTATTATTAAGACTAAATTTTATCTGATTATACTGCTATGAAGTGAGCGCCAAGATATAAATAACTCTATAGGGAACATTTATAGTGAAAGAGCTACTATTTTTTTTTTGTTATGGCATCTGTCAAACATATTGTTACGGAAATGAAAAAAAAAACCTAAATACTTGTGTTTTGCTTTTACGTCGTTTAACATTAAAATTATAAACAAAAGCTATAGAAATAAACCAATGAACTTGTATACAAATTATAGCGCTGCGTAATATAACAACAAACACCAGCAAAAAAAATTGTAACAAAAATACAACAACCACCAAACACTACAAGAATAAATTTAAACAAAATATACCTGTAACAATAATGAAACAAAGATGTTTACATTTATAAAGATCTCGAGAAGGCGAAGCCACGAACATCCGTCTTTAAGGACATTCATCAGACTGTTTACCCTGCCATATGGAAGGAAAGGCAAAGCATGTAAGTTAGAGAAGTCCAGACAGTCTTGTGTGAATACGCGAATTGTTTGACGATCTCCGTTACAAAGATCAGTCAAACAATAACAGATCAAGGAATAACAAACAAAGCAATTGTTGTTGTTTACATAAAGTTCTGAACAGTGGCACAACGAATTGTACGAATAATAAAGAATTTTAACTAAAACTAAACACAAATTTATTTTTATTTTATCTGCAATCTACAAGCTCAAATTTCAAACAGAGAATTTCAGAGAAAACCAAAAGTCTACCCATAAGCACACATGATTACATTGTATATGCGTAGTAAATAAATATATATTTACTTATTGTAATAATATTAACAACAACTGAGATTGTGTTTTTATTGTTATGTGACCAGCAATTAATAGTCAATCGTGTTAATTGTGTAGTAATATTTTTTTTAACCCTTATCATGTTCTTCAAAAATAAAACGCATATGAAATTAGTGGGTCAAATTTGCCCAATACAAAAGATTATAATATTTATTCAGTTATTTTTTTATTTTTTTACATTGTTTTATATACAATATTGGTCTCAGAATGCTCTTTGCAAATAAATTTTTGACATTCGGAACCGTTATTTACATATTTGGTGCTGTTAGAACGATTTGGACAAAAGTAACAAGATCCCCTTTTTAAATATATCCAACATATTGTAAATCAGTGCTTGAGGCCATCGATTAGTTCTCCTTTTACATGTGAAAGTTTTTATAAATTGATCTAATTTCGTTTCATTATAGAAATGAATTATTTCTGGCTTTTTGGAGCTTGCTCTATTTTTTCGTCGTGATGTAACGTGCTAGGCGAAAAACTGATCGATTTTTTCAGATACATATCCTACTAAAGTTGTTTTGTTCTCATTGTCGAAGAGGAAGTGAGCATAGTTTTCAGGTTTGCTTTTTAGTTGCAAAATTTTTACTGCCAAAAAAGTTTTATTTTTTCGGGCAGTACCAACCATTACCCAGTTCATGTGAAGTAAAACAATTACAGAGCTCTGCATGGGTTTTGCAAATAAGATGGCTCCAGGTGTTTCCGAAAGCATTTTGTGCGCTGAACACGAATCTGGTTTCAAAAACTTTCCATTTTGATAATTATCACAAGTTACATTATGTCCTTTCAAATCTTTTATTATGTCCAAGACAACGCACCGTTCTTGATCTTCATCTGGCTTACAGTTTCTGTCTTTTCCAGTATACACCTGTAAGGACCATACGTAACTTGTTTCTACATCACACAACGTCCAAAACAGTAGTATGTTTATGGGGTTTCGCGATCAAAAACTCCATACAAAATTTGGTGCATGCATAGCTGTAAAAGAGTAAAAACATTGTAGAATTGTGAAATGAATTGGGTGCGGTCGGTCTTTTGGTTTGTAACATGTATTATGAAAAGGTAATGCTTTTAATGTGTATGTGTGTGTGTGTGTTTTAAAATTTGTGAGAATGCATATCTGGAAAAGAATTAAGTCATTTTTATTTTCAATTTTTCCCTACAAATTTGGGATCATACCTGCTTATTCTTGTTCATTTTATTCGTATTGCTTTTCAAACGAATGGTTGGACGGACAGAATGAGTGTGTGCGTAACATGTAATGTGTATGATCGTTTTTTTTTTTAATAGTAAATTCTTGACACGCACTGCTCATGATCACAGGTAGAAGAAATAGAAATATAAACTAATAAGAAAGGGTAGGTTGGTTGTGCGGTTGTTTTTAATTTGATGAGAAAGAAATGTATAGGTGTGCCTGTGCGTTTTTTTTTCACGCATAAGTATAAGTAATATCAGTTTTCACATAATTGAATTTACTGATTGATCTACAACACCCCAGAGTATAAATAGACCTGTTTTTAAGGATTTAGAATTTTTTAGTTTTACTGTTTTAAATAAATGAAATTATAGAATAAAGGGATTAATTAAAACAAATTAGTTTTTTATTTTTTGAAAATTTTATTACATATTTCTTTTTTCAGATTTTTACAGATTTGAATTTAAAAATACGTTTATACAGATTAAATAACTTAAGTGTTAACAAGTATTGTGTATAGAATATTTGACATCGACAAATGTTGAAAGATTGTGAATAAGTATTTTCACAATAATACAAACGTATGACATATTAATAAATAAAAATGGATTACTTATTTTACTAATGTTACATATTCTTAGTTCATTTATAAGTTTCATAAATAAATCTATATGTTTTATTAATAGTTCTTCCAATTCAGCTGATGTTACCATTTTTGTTCCCCTTCTTTAAAAATTTAATAGTAGGTTGTGTTAGTGCGGGACGATGTACTCTGAATTATTTCATTTTAATTTATATTTATTGAATAAAAATTTTAAACACAAGTGCCCACAATTAAATGTATTAAATTTTTGTTTTCGTTCATAATTATATTCAATAGGAAATTTTAAGTAGTTGACAATCTCAAGTGGTGGTTGTAACTTTCCAAAGCTATCAAAGTATTCCTTATAGTTGTGGTTTTTATAATATGCTACCCAATGTGTTCCCATACCATTTGAATCATCTAAATTAACAATGCCGCATTCTTGTTTGAATGGTTTTTCAGGTAAAGAATCACGCATGAAAACACCGCTAAAATGTTTGAGATGTCTTCCATATTTATTCAAATCCAAATCTGTTAATGGGCGATTGGGAAGGTTATCTAATAGTTTTTTGGAGCTGGACTATAGTAGAGACCATATCCAGTTTTATATGGTTTGAGGTACAACCCTTTACCCATTGCAATTGATTCCATATATCTATTATGACGGTTAGCTTCAGCCAATTGTTCTTGTCCATTTTTGATAGCATTTACTGCTTTGACAATAGCGGATCCTCCACTTGCCAAACCACCAAGCGCTGACAATGCTGTTAGTACGGGAATAAGTGGAAGAAATCCTCCAATTTTCGGTACAGGTATAACTCTCGGTATTATAATGTCTGCTCGCTTTTTCCCTTTAAAATTTGAATGAATAGCCTTTTGAGCTATTTTAACAGCATCATTTATATCAAGGGGTTTCTGTTCCTTCAATTGTTTTAAAGTTTTTCTCACAGTAGCTGTGAATAATTTCTTATTACACTTATTCATTTTTCCTTTTCTTTTCTTATGTCTCTGCTCCTTCAAACCTAATCCAAATTTCACTTTAGCTTTCATAGCGTTTGTCACAAACCACGCGTTAGCACGTTCTTTAATATTACTATCTTTAGATTTAACTCGTTGCCAGGCTTTTTCAGCTAATATTTGATCTGCTTGATGTCTTGTGTCTATATCTTTTGATTGTGAATATGCAATATCGTGCTCTCTACAAGCTGCGTCTAATAAATTTATACCCTTATCTCCTCTTGCTAAACGTTTTTCAAGTTTTGTACCAGGTCCACAAAACTGATAACCAGGTAGATGTAATTCAACAGGTACTTTATTTATTAAGTTGTTTACAAATCCTCTTCTCATCTTACACTGGCTGAGGTTTTGTTTTGACCCTAGATTATAACAAATTTTTTTTTCGTTACTTTTATACCTCTTCGCAAAAATAGCTGATATCAAGACGATCTCCTATATATACAGCAATTTATATGATTTCAGTATGTTAATTTTTTGATATTGATTTTGATCTGCTTTGTATCTGATCACGATCTACTTTACATCTGATCACGATCTGCTTTGTATCTGCTCACGATCTACTTTATATCTGATAACGATCTACTTTTTTGGTTTTTGGTTTTGTCTATTTTATTTTAATTTTTTTTTTTTTATTATTATTTTTTTTTTTTGACATTGCCATGTTTTAGGTAAACATGTTCTACCTCAATGTTAAAATTGTTTATTTGATCAGCTAGATCATCATATATTTGTGTTATATATTTTTCGAATACAATATTTTTGTTTTTATGGTTATATTTATTAAAACTTTCTCCAAATTTATTAATAAGACATTTCTTTCACTCTTCTAATAAATTATGTTAGATTCTTTAAGTTCTTCGATAATAGAGATTATTTCGTTTTGATGATTGTTGTGACCAGAACCTTCCGATGAAAGGAGTAAACGTAGTCTGTCAACTAATTCATTAGGATCATCCCAATGTATGTAATTTGATTTCAGATTATTTTGTAATTTTAGCATTAAACCACTGCCTTTTGTTAAAATGTTTGTTGTTGTTTCGAATAAATGTTTAATTATTCGTATATATTTGAAGGCTCGTGTTCCTTTCACTTGTTCATTAGGTTCATAGCGACGTTTCTGTGCATTGGTATGAATTAAAATCTCTTTATATTTTTTCATTTCATTTTTAGAATAATGGAGAGGTTTTTTATGAAATACTAGTTCAAATAATCCAGGCGTCATTTTCAATTTCATATTCCCTATCTGCATAGTATTATCTCTATTAAATATTAATTTTTCCTTGCCATATCTCCAACTACCGTCTACATCTTGATTAAAACCATAAATTTTATCCAATTGCTTATTATTAATAAGTGTTTGTATATTTTCAAATAATGGAGAGCTTTTCGTCAGCTTTAAACATTTTTTTCTTTCCAAGTTCTTGATACATGTACTTGATACAGGTCTATTATGGTCATAGTTTTTTTCACCATCATTATCATCAGTTGAAATATTTTCATACTGAAAACCGTTATTATCACCGTTTACATCATCGTAATCATCGTCATCATCAATAGTGTTGTCTATATCCTTATGCTTATCTTCAAGTTTTCCAATGATTTCATTATCAGCATTTACGTCATAATAATCGTCATCATCATCAATAGTGTTGTCTGTATCCTTATGCTTATCTTCGAGTTTTCCAATGATTTCATTATCACCATCTACGTCATAATAATCTTCCTCATCATCTATAGTGTTGTCTACATCCTTATGCTTATATTCAAGTTTTGGAATGTTTTCATTATCATCATTTACACCATCATAATCATCGTCATCATTAATAGTGTTGTCTATATCCTTATATTTATCTTTAAGTTTTCCAATGATTTTTTAAGTGGTTTTGTTATTGGTTGAAAGGTATCTTCTAATAAATTAACTCTATCTATTTGATCAGTTTAATATTTTTTAACTTTTTCTTTAGAACAGCCCTTGTCTTTACAAGATCTTCCAACACTTTATTATGGTAATTTTTAGACATTATAATAATTTTTTTATTGAATTTGATCTGGTTATGATCTGCTCGCTATCTGATTATGATCTGCTTTGTATCTGATTACGATCTGCTTTATATCTGATCACGAACTGCTTGCTATCTGGTCACGATCTGATTTATACCTGATCACGATCTGCTTGATGGCTTGTGTCTATATCCATTGATTTTGAGTACGCTATATCGTGCTTTCTACAATCTGCATCCAATAAATTATTCCTTTATTTCCTTTATTCTTGCTATTCGTTTTGAAGTTTTGTATCAGGTCCACAAAACTGATAAACAGGTGGATGTAATTCAACATATAATTTGTTTATTAAGTTGTCTACAAATCTTCTTCCAATCTTACACTGATTAGGTGTTTTTCTTTTGACTGTAGTTTATAACCATTTTTTTCATTACTTTCATACCTCTTCGCATGAAACACTACACCAGCTATACCTGCTATACCAGCTATACCAGCTATACCAGCTATATCAGCTATACCATATTCACAATCAAAAGATATAGACACAAGTCATCAAGCAGATCAAATATTAGCTGAAAAAGCCTGGCAACGAGTTAAATCTAAAGATAGTAATATTAAAGAACGTGCTAACGCGTGGTTTGTGACAAACGCTATGAAAGCTAAAGTTAAATTTGGATTAGGTTTGAAGGAGCAGAGACATAAGGAAAGGAAAGGAAAAATGAATAAGTGTAATAAGAAATTATTCACAGCTACTGTGAGAAAAACTTTAAAACAATTGAAAGAACAGAAACCCCTTGATATAAATGATGCTGTTAAAATAGCTCAAAAGGCTATTCATTCAAATTTTAAAGGGAAAAAGCGAGCAGACATTATAATACCGAGAGTTATACCTGTACCGAAAATTGGAGGATTTCTTCCACCTATTCCCGTGCTAACAGCATTGTCAGCGCTTGGTGGTTTGGCAATTGGAGGATCCGCTATTGTCAAAGCAGTAAATGCTATCAAAAATGGAAAAGAACAATTGGCTGAAGCTAACCGTTATAATAGATATATGGAAACAATTGCAATGGGTAAAGGGTTGTTCCTCAAACCATATAAAACTGGATATGGTCTCTACTATAGTCCAGCTCCAAAAAACTATTAGATAACCTTCCCAATCGCCCATTAATAGATTTGGATTTGAATAAATATGGAAGACATCTCAAACATTTTAGGGGTGTTTTCATGCGTGATTCTTTACCTGAAAAACCATTCAAACAAGAATGCGGCATTGTTAATTTAGATGATTCAAATGGTATGGGAACACATTGGGTAGCATATTATAAAAACCACAACTATAAGGAATACTTTGATAGCTTTGGAAAGTTACAGCCACCACTTGAGATTGTCAACTACTTAAAATTTCCTATTGAATATAATTATGAACGAAAACAAAAATTTAATACATTTAATTGTGGGCACTTGTGTTTAAAATTTTTATTCAATAAATATAAATTAAAATGAAATAATTCAGAGTACATCGTCCCGCACTAACACAACCTACTATTAAATTTTTAAAGAAGGGGAACAAAAATGGTAACATCAGCTGAATTGGAAGAACTATTAATAAAACATATAGATTTATTTATGAAACTTATAAATGAACTAAGAATATGTAACATTAGTAAAATAAGTAATCCATTTTTATTTATTAATATGTCATACGTTTGTATTATTGTGAAAATACTTATTCACAATCTTTCAACATTTGTCGATGTCAAACATTCTATACACAATACTTGTTAACACTTAAGTTATTTAATCTGTATAAACGTATTTTTAAATTCAAATCTGTAAAAATCTGAAAAAAGAAATATGTAATAAAATTTTCAAAAAATAAAAAACTAATTTGTTTTAATTAATCCCTTTATTCTATAATTTCATTTATTTAAAACAGTAAAACTAAAAAATTCTAAATCCTTAAAAACAGGTCTATTTATACTCTGGGGTGTTGTAGATCAATCAGTAAATTCAATTATGTGAAAACAGATATTACTTATACTTATGCGTGAAAAAAAAACCTACAGGCACACCTATACATTTCTTTCTCATCAAATTAAAAACAACCGCACAACCAACCTACCCTTTCTTATTAGTTTATATTTCTATTTCTTCTACCTGTGATCATGAGCAGTGCGTGTCAAGAATTTACTATTAAAAAAAAAAAAAACGATCATACACATTACATGTTACGCACACACTCATTCTGTCCGTCCAAACATTCGTACATACGTATATACATTTTCACATTACAGTCTACTTGTACTCTGGGATGTAGATGAGGAAACGTGCACACACTCATTCTGTCCGTCCAACCATTCGTTTGAAAAGCAATACAAATAAAATGAACAAGAATAAGCAGGTATGATCCCAAATTTGTAGGGAAAAATTGAAAATAAAAATGATTTAATTCTTTTCCAGATATGCATTCTCACAAATTTTAAAACACACACACACATACACATTAAAAAGCATTACCTTTTCATAATACATGTTACAAACCAAAAGACCGACCGCACCCAATTCATTTCACAATTCTACAATGTTTTTACTCTTTTACAGCTATGCATGCACCAAATTTTGTATGGAGTTTTTGATCGCGAAACCCTATAAACATACTACTCAAAACCACATTTTCCTGGTTTTGATGGATTCGTGATTCGTTCACGATATGTTACGAGCTGCTCATCCCTGTCACACATATTATTGGAATAGCGGTCTGCCTTTGCGATCGTCCCATTGAGATTCTAAAGCTTCACCATGAGATCTAAATACACCCGCCAACAAAAGTAGCCCGAAATATGCTTCAACTGTTGTGTCGTCTACAGCAATACAAATATTTCCAAATACACACAATATCACATGCGTAAATTGATTTTGTTGCATTGGGCAATTATTATTATTTCAATAATTATTTATTTACAATAAATGAGCAATAAAAACTGTTTGGGCAATTTTGACCCATTAGTACCCAGTAAACTTTGGGCTTAAATCGGTAGAAAGCTTTGCATAAGACAATTAAAAAACAATATAGGTTAGTACAAAACCTTATTATCGATGATTAGCTACAATTAATTGGGCATTTAGAACAATTTGTGAGAACTAGAACTATAGCTCTTTCCAAAAGGGACATACGCCCTTTTGCTGAAGCTGGATCTATCACATTAGTTGTCATTTATTAAATCTGTTTTTCTAAATTACCATGAACGACAATAAACAACTATCTGCGTTTGCTGAAATAGTCTCTAGAGCAGTTACCAAATGATCCTAATTTTCACTGAAATTCAGCTATAAGGCATGAAAGCGTGCTAATCCACATGAGGTCCGAAAATCTCCCTGGTTGGTGTGCATTTTTTAAGTACATTAGCATTGAAACCTTTTTCAAATGTGAGCACTATAGGTAGTTGATTACCTACCTTTTTTGCTCTTTGGTTTTTCTTAAGTATGTATGCGAATAGTAGTCGCCGTAGTTTAGTAGGTAGTGTGTTAGCTTATTAGACGTGAGGCCACGGTTCAAAACACCGGTCAGACATCGAAACGAAATATGAAACAATATTTCTTCGGCGACTTCTTCTTAGCAGATTTCTGGTAAAAATTCTGAGAGTAAGTAAAACTGCCATAAAAAGTTTCTCAAAAAATCTATAGTTCGGACTGGACTTAAAACTGTAGGCCCCGCCACTCATGTATAAAATTAACACACTCAACGTAAGTGATGTGAGAAGCTAGCCAATTATGTATGTAAGCATATACATATGTATGTATGCGAATAAACTATAAGCTACAGAATCATGGAAAATTGCCTGTTGACTTCTTTTATCTGACACGTATTATGATCGAGTAATGTCTAGATTTTATGATCTTCAATCTTTTTTGGCTATCACAAACGCATTTTGTCTTTATTGTCAAAATCACAAATTTTGAGATAAGTAAACTTGACTGGATACACTGTGTTTTTGATATATCATGCTCAAAGTATAGTTCACTAGCAAACGATGACACACACGTGCTATTTTTTCACAAAAAAATTAGTCAACAAATCTTTTCAGAGAACTGTTTTTCCAGCAATTTGAAACATTTTCTACCATGAAAAAGATTTATGACCTGCACAACCAAACCAAACAATCTTGACTGCTTTTAAAACCTCTTTTAAATGACGCAACATCATTGATGTAAAACAACGTAAAACAAGTGGTGTCAACATAACTCGCTTTCAAGTTATACTACCAATACTTATTAGATGAATTAATGGCATATTCTTGTGAATTGTGTACATATTTCTTAAGTTTTACAAAATCTCCTATTGAGAGGTTAAGTTGAATTGAGAACATAGCTGTGTTCAGATTTAGTTATCAAGGAAATACTGCCTCTGTATTTTGACAAAAATTTCCTTAAAACATATTCATTGCATGGCGCAACAGTCAAAATACGCCCAGCTAATGACATTTATATATATATTTATTCTATATATATTTTATCTTTTATTTGACAAAAACCGTATTTTTAATCTTTTTTGATTGTCCAAATATTTGCAAACTCCAAAGTTTCCTGAAAAGGGGAGAGATGAGCCTTTAAAACGGTATACATAAACATATAGTTCAAATTTACACGTTATGAGTTTTGAAAGTTGAAAGTTCAATTGAAAAATACATATTTTAAAAATATACAACGACTGTTATACTCTTTAAATAGGTTAGGTTAGGTTAGAGGACGTGTACTTGTCAATTAAGACAAGTACAGTACCCGGAGGACGAATTGTCCCATTGTACAACGTCCTAGTTTCTCACACCACTTATTATAATGTTAAACAAGAACTACGATAATTTTTGTTCGATTTTATCAAACGAAGTGTCACACTCTTCACAGGAGAATGTACTTTAAGAAAATCACCACTTATTTAATATTTTTAATTAAAGATTGCTACTATGGTTGGACAAACTTGAAAAAATATGAAAAAAATTTGCATTTGCCAAGTTTACCTCATCAAACCTCATAGAATATTAAGTCGAAGAATATATATATGTATATGTATACCATCACTCACCTTTCTAAGAAAGTTTAAATTTGTGACATTGGTTTAGAAATGTCTGCGTAATCAATAAATTTGTGAGTAATGTTCAAAAAAACCGTTTTTTCCAAATAAAACAAGAGTTTAAGAAATATAAAAAATATGTTTTTGAGTTCTACTCAATAAAACTCACAACCTACACTATGTCATTAGCTGGGTTTATTTATTTTTTTTCGCATGGTGTTATCATACCCTTTGAAATTTCTCTAATTCTATTTGGGTATAAGAAATCTGAAATTGCTTTCGCTAAATTGAGCATTAAAAGCGTTCTCCTTTAATTTTTTTTTGCACACTTTGATTTCCAAACGCCCATAATAATTCCTGTTATGAAATAAATAAAAAGAGACACCAAATTGGAAGGAGGTAAGTAATAGGTCTATTCAAACTTGACTTTGGAAATAGTATTATAAAGTAATAAATTTTCTTGTAAACTAATTTTAGGGAGCTATACTCTTTAACAATCCCCTTCACTTTCTCAGCGTAACATTCCATTCACAACAGATAAATATCTTGGAGCGATAGGAAGTAAAATAAAATGAAACTAAAAATAGAAAAGAATTCTAAAAAAAATTACTAATAAGACTTGAAAAATGTTTTATTGCACGACTTTTAAGCTCAAAAGCTAATTGTCGGATAAGATCGCAGCCAACACCTTATGTTTAATTTATTAATTTAATTTTTTTTGATTTGTTCTAATTACATTTTATTTAATTAAACTGTGAGCATCCTAAATTTATTTTTAATAATTTCAACAATAATATTGTTTTTGTAAATTTTTTAATATTTTCTCTTGTGTCGCATTCTCACTTGATCATTTTTTTTATTACTATTGGAAAGTAATGTAAAACCCTAAGTACATAACAATTGCATTTTTAAGTAATTTGGTTTTTGTTGTTATTTTATAACGGGACACATATTTAGTTAAATACTTATTTATTTTAAATTCTTTTGCGCTTCAAATTAACTTGTTATAATTTTTTAAGTCAGTCGCTATTGAACTAGAAGGAAATAAACATCGATATTTAAAACAAAATCAGCCTCGCATTTTATTTAAATAAAATTAATATTTCATTGATTTTATCACGCGACATTTTGGCGACCGTGACAGGACGGTAGTTCTAAAGTTTAATTTAAATAAAAATTTAATCGGTTTTTTTGTGGACTTTTTGGCCCGTAGAGCCATATCAAAAATATTTTGTTCGTTTGATTTGTGATAGAGCTCTTACAAATAATTTGTAGTCTACGCGTGACCTAGTACCAATTTTTTGGTTTTTCTCGTGTCACCTACTGCAAATATTTCAAGGTCGTACATATTCTCGTGTCCCCTAGGTGATAGCTATCACAATATATCGTTGTTTGTGTGCATTTGCCTATAGTGGTAAAAGTGCATTTTCGAAAAAGTCTTGAAACCAACTTTAAGTGCTACCTCCAATTCGAAGATAAAAATATCGTTTCGTGGTTTGAAAATATACAAACTTAAAAAATTAAAATAAAATGGCCAACAACGATGAAGTAATTCCTGAGCCACAGAATGCCAGTAGCTCAGAATTAGCAGCACTAAAACATCAAAGAAGTACAATGAAGCGAAACCTCTCATATATGCAGAAAAAGATAGAAAAAGATGGCGAAAATGTCGATGACGCCATTTTGGAATGCAGACTGGAAATTCTAGAATCGTATTTCAAGCAATTGAGTCACGTGCAAGGCAAAATTGAACAGCTTTGCTCCTCTGATAATGGCCGAACTGATTACGAGGATTTATTCATCGCTACAAAGGTAAAAATATTAGGCATTCTAAAACGTCGTCGTGGTTCTGTACCAATGGATGTTACTCAATTTAATGCTTCTGTTGCTGGTGCAGTGCATTCATCTCGTCTTCCTTCATTAAGATTACCCAAATTTGATGGCAAGTATGCTGAGTACGAAAGGTTTATTACTGCTTTTAATAATTTAGTTCACGAAAATCATTCAATTACGGATGTCGACAAATTTAATTATTTGCTAAACTGCTTATCAGGTCCAGCTTTGGCAGTTGTCGAACCATTTCAGGTAACCGAACAAAATTATGCTAAGGCGCTAAAGAGATTAAAAGAACGTTACGACAACAAAGTGTTAATTTTTCTAGAACATGTTAATGATTTATTTAGTGTTCCTAATATGATCAAAGGCGACAGTGCTTCGTTGCGAAAAATCATTGATACTATTTCGGCTATTCGTGGTTCTTTGTTGTCTCTCGGTTCAGAAATGGATGTGCTGAATGGTATTCTGGTTCACATTGTATTATCGAAAGTCGACCCTGAAACAAAATTGAACTACGATGAGAAACAAGAATTCAAATCATTGCCGACTTGGGATGCATTTTATGACGTTTTAAGCAATCGTTGTCAATTTTTGGAAAGCCATGGTAAAAAGGTTGAAAATTTGGAAAAATTTAATGCTGCAAAGGCAAAACCAAATTTTAAACGCCCATCTCACACTTTCGTTCAGTCAAACTCCAAGTGCTCGTATTGTAGTTCGTCGGAGCATGGTTTAAATTCTTGTGCATCCTTTTCATCCCATCCTGTTTCGGAACGCTTTACTTTCGTAAAGCGCAATGGCCATTGCATCAATTGTCTGAACAAAGGTCATATGGTTTCGAATTGTCCATCTAAATCTCGCTGCAAGGTATGCAAATCAGCTCATCACACAGTGCTTCATTTCTACAAGGTTCCTGAAAATTTAAACCTTCCAGTAACTCATGGTATCGTTCAAAATCAACCTAATAGTTCTTCGGTAAGCAATCCAGTTCAAGTTGAAAATAATCGTTCAACTACTTTCGTCACTCGGGCCCTCAAAAGATCACTCATCCCAACAGCTGTGGTTCTCATCAAAGATTCTTGTGGCATATTTCAACCGGTAAGAGCTCTTCTGGATTCTTGTTCAGAAATAAATTTCATTCTAGAAGAAACTGCAAAAAGGCTCAAATTGAGTTTTCATCCGTATACCCAAGAAATTTCCGGCATTGGTGAAGTGCGCACAAGAATCAAATCTTACGTTGATGCTACAGTAAAATCTCGTTTTAATTCGTTCGAGTGGTCCTCAAATTTTGCGGTAACTAAGTCAATATCATCTCGTCAGCCCGGTGAACACATCGAAACATCTCATTGGGAGATACTCAACACTCTTCAGTTAGCCGATCCATTATTTTACAAGCCCCAGCGGATAGAATTGTTATTAGGTACAGAGGTTTTTTTTAACTTGTTGGTAGACGGTCAAATATCATTAGGAGATAGTGGCCCAACTTTAAAGAATACATTGTTCGGATGGATTGCCGGTGGTAAATTCACAACTAAATTCCCCGTAGCTCCAATGATTTGCAACTTAGCTATTGAAACTGCCGAAGATTCCGTTGATACCACATTAAAAAAGTTTTGGGAGATTGAGGACTACGTAAACACTCCGTCGAAGTTCACAGAGGAAGAGGAAGCTTGTGAACAACATTACATTAAAAACGCCAGAGTTATAGAAAATGGTAAGATCCAAGTTCGTTTACCGTTTAAAAAACCACCAGAGGTACTTGGTAACTCATTTGATATGGCCTACAAGCGCTTTTTGTCTCTCGAAAAACGCTTAGATCGTGATCCAACACTTAAATCTATGTACACTCAGTTCATGAATGAATATTTGTCGCTTGGACACATGTCGTTGTATACTCACTCGCTAGATAAACCAAATTTCGTCATTCCACACCATTGTGTACTTCGTCCAGAGAGCACTACAACAAAACTTCGTGTCGTATTTGATGGCTCAGCTCGCAGCTCATCAAACATATCGTTGAACGATATTCTTATGGTTGGCCCTACAATTCAGCAGGACCTAATCACCACACTTTTTTTGTTTCGTTTGAACAAATTTGCGCTCACAGCTGACATCTCTAAAATGTATCGACAGTTTGAAGTCGACGAACGGGATCGCAAATACCAGCTCATTTTATGGCGCAACAGCAGGGAGGAAAAATTGCAAGTGTTTCAACTTAACACTGTTACATATGGTTTGTCTGCAGCCCCATTTTTAGCAATTCGCAGTTTGTTTTTCATTGCAGATAAATATAACTCATCGTTTCCTCTTGGTTCCAAGACCCTGCGAGAAGATTTTTATGTAGACGACATTCTTACTGGCTCCGATAACGTCGAAACGTTGCTTAAGAAGAAGGCAGAGTTGGTTCACGTACTTAAATTGCATGGGCTCGAATTGGCAAAATGGAGCAGTAATAGTTTTGAAGTTACCTCGAAAAATGAAGCTGAAGTCCCGATAAAAGGTCCAGAAGACGAAATTAGGAAAACCTTAGGCATGTCCTGGAAACCAAAACAAGATATTTTTTGCTATCGTTTTGAATTGCCTGAATTAATCGAGCCAACAAAAAGGTCAGTTCTGTCTCTTGTTGCAAGAATTTATGATTTGCTGGGAATATTGAGCCTAGTCGTGGTTCGCTGTAAAATCCTTCTTCAGGAAATATGGGTCCAGAATTACGGCTGGGATGACAAACTGAATGAAGATCTCAAATCTTTATGGCTCAAAATAAGAGATGACTTACAATATATAAAAAATATCGAGGTGGCCAGATATGTGTTTACATCACCTGGAACACTTGGTGAAGTCCATGGTTTCGCAGATGCTTCCCAACGTGCTTATGGGTGTTGCCTTTATTTTCGAGTTTTGGTCGAAGGCAAATACAAAACAACTCTGCTGATTGCTAAGTCAAAAGTAGCTCCTATTAAGGCACAATCATTACCCCGACTTGAACTGTGTGCCGCTGTTCTACTTAGTAAAACGTGGGAGAATATAAAATTAAAAATGACTAATTTTGTATCGAAAACCTATTTTTGGACTGACTCGAAAATTGTACTTCAATGGCTTAAGCTACACTCATCAACTCTACATTGTTTCGTGGCTAATCGTGTTTCCGAACTTCAAAACAATACAAGAGATATTATCTGGAGTCACGTTCCATCCAAAAGCAACCCTGCTGATATTGTATCCCGTGGATGTAGTGCACAGGAATTACCAACAACAATTTGGTTTAACGGTCCTAGTTTTCTTCTTGATCATCAATCAACTTGGCCCAAAAATGATGAGACAAAAATTAGCTCAGGATTCTTGGAAAGAAGAAAAGCGGCTGTTTTCAAGTGTACTGATGCCCCAAAATCAATGATTGAAGAGATAATCGATAAGCATTCATCATTTTATAAAGTAATTCGAATAATTTCATTTGTTTTTCGTATTTTTAACAGATACCCAGTAGACCGCAACTTGAAGCCCGCAGATGCAACTCATATAACCGTAGCAGAATTAGATTGTGTTTTCTGGCGCATAATTGGCCATATTCAAAATGCCAATTTCAAGGAGGACATTGCCGCACTTTCCAAAGGAAAATTTGTTCATCCCTCGCTACAGAAATTGACACCATTTCTACAAGAAATGAAATTAAAAAATGGCTCAGCTATCACATTACTTCGTGTTGGTGGCCGTCTAGCAAAGGCACCTATACCATATGATGCCCGATTTCCTGCTTTGGTTCCAAAAAATCATCGTTTTATATTATTGTACATCGAATATTTGCATCGCCTTCATTTACACGCTGGTCCAAAGGTTTTACTGGGTATCATTCGTCAAAAAATTTGGATCATTAACGCCAGAGAAGTGGTTCGCAAGGTCGTTCGAAATTGCATCCATTGTTTCCACTATAAGCCAAAATTAATGAACCAAATCATGGGTAACTTACCAGCTGATCGACTTCGAGTTAATCGACCGTTTGTAGTATCTGGGGTGGATTTTTGTGGTCCTTTTCTAGCCACACATCGTAGCCGAGGTAAAGTGCCCTACAAAACTTATATAGCTGTTTTTGTTTGTTTCAGCTCAAAGGCCGCGCATTTAGAAGTGGTGTCCGACCTTTCAACAAACACATTTCTTATGTGCTTGAAACGGTTCATCAGTCGAAGAGGCATTCCCCAAAAAATCTACTGCGACAACGCCACAAATTTTGTCGGAGCACACAACAAACTCGTTGCATTAAAAAATTCGTTGTTCCATCAAGATATCGTTCATGAGCTCAAAACGTATTCGGTTCAGAAAGGTTTTGAATTTTGTTTCATTCCTCCTCGTGCCCCACATTTCGGTGGTTTATGGGAGGCAGCTGTTAAATCAGCTAAAACATTGCTCGTAAAAAACATCGGCGTGCCGTATCTTACATTTGAAGAATTGCAGACACTTGTGGCTGAAGTTGAAGCCATTTTAAACTCTCGCCCCATCGCTCCAATGTCTGACGATCCTAATGATGGTGAAGCCTTAACACCAGGCCACTTAATAATTGGTTCACCTTTAGTGGCCCTTCCTGAAGAAACCTTAAATCTTACCAAACCAGGGTCTCTTAGTCATTTCCAGCGAATTTCGTATTTAAAGAACCAGTTCTGGAAAGCATGGTCTAAGGATTATCTCTTGTCACTACAAGGACGAGCCAAATGGTCAAAGGTGGAGCCAAATATCATCGAAGGCCAACTTGTTGTAGTTCATGAAGACAATACCCCACCACAACAATGGCAGTTGGCTCGAGTAACAAAAGCTATACTTGGTTCTGATGGACGAGTTCGAGTAGTAGAGCTTAAGTCAAAAAATGGTTCTTTTCGTCGTCCTATTCATAAAGTAGCTCCCTTACCTCCTCCAAATTCATCTTGAAAGAGGGGCCTTTCAACGGGGGGAGCATGTCGGATAAGATCGCAGCCAACACCTTATGTTTAATTTATTAATTTAATTTTTTTTGATTTGTTCTAATTACATTTTATTTAATTAAACTGTGAGCATCCTAAATTTATTTTTAATAATTTCAACAATAATATTGTTTTTGTAAATTTTTTAATATTTTCTCTTGTGTCGCATTCTCACTTGATCATTTTTTTTATTACTATTGGAAAGTAATGTAAAACCCTAAGTACATAACAATTGCATTTTTAAGTAATTTGGTTTTTGTTGTTATTTTATAACGGGACACATATTTAGTTAAATACTTATTTATTTTAAATTCTTTTGCGCTTCAAATTAACTTGTTATAATTTTTTAAGTCAGTCGCTATTGAACTAGAAGGAAATAAACATCGATATTTAAAACAAAATCAGCCTCGCATTTTATTTAAATAAAATTAATATTTCATTGATTTTATCACGCAACACTAATATTTGTGGTTATTACTAGAATTATTACATTAATCCATTGGCAGAACAGCATTATATCTGTAGCATTTAACACTTCTAAGCAACACAACTTAGGAACAGCTGCTAATGGTGTTGAGTATTGCTTATAATATAAAGAAATTTCTGGGCGAACAAGTCAGTGAGTTGGTTTCAATGCTCAACAACTTACTTTTGTTTGTGCATGAGTGTTACAATCAAAGCGTTTGAAGAATGTTGGACTTGCTCGACTTCAGGAGTTTTTTTTATATTTTGGTAAATGAGTGAAGTGGCCATAGTATAATAGGTAGTATGTTGGCTTATTAGACGAAAGGCGCGGTTGAAACCCCAGGTCAGACATCAAAACGAAATACGAAAAAATATTTCTGCGGCGACTTCCTCTTAGCAGATTTCTGGCAAAAAATCTCAGAGTCAATGAAATTGCCATTAAAAGTTTATCAAATATCTGTCGCTCGGAGTGGAGTTTATACTGTAGGTCCTAACATTTGTAGATAAAATTAACCCTCTAGTGCCCAAATTTTTTCTCTGCTAAAAAAATTATTTCTGCGTCTGATTTGTTTTTAAAGTACAGGATATTTACAAAAAAATTGGTTTTTTGGTCAAATCGGGTATTATAGCGCCAAAATCTTAGACTGCCTCTAGCCGGATTTGGGAAAATAATCCAAAAAATGTTAAAGCAATTTTTTGTTTTCTTCATATAAGTAGAGTAAAATATTTTATTCAAAAAAGAGCAGATTACAAAAGAAATGTATAAAGAATGAAGATACATTTCAGATTTCATTTCTTTATAAGGTAATACAAAAGGTTATGCAAAAAACAATATTTATGGAAAAAAATAGTTTGTCCAAGTTATTTATAGTGAAAGTCGTAAAAGCAGTAATTGTGATTAGATAGACCCAACAGGTATCTCGTGTCAGTAGCATTAGGCGTGTTGATTCTGTTAACCAAAATGTGGGCATTTACCATAGCTAAGTCAAGCAAATATAAGAACAGTCGATTTGTATACTTATTGCTTTCCACTGGAATTTTATATCGACCAACAAGACCATCCATGAGATCGACACCACCCATATGGCTTTTTTCAGAACTGTTTGTAAAGAAGGTACTTCTAATATCTTTTTGATTGGCATATAAATTCGATAGTTCAACAATGTGTTCAATAATAGTGTCGCCCATAAAGTACACGAAACATTTGATAGACGCATCAAGCTTTGTTGGATCTTGTCCTAATTCGTGCTCAGAAAACACAGTCGCAGAGATATCTACTACTAAGTTCTTTTGGCGCCACAAGATTTTCTTGAAATTGTGGGATTTGGGATCTATATCCGAAACACATCCAATAAACTCCGTTGTTTTACATTTAATACTATCTTCAGGCTGAATGATATTCTGCTCTTCAGGCACATTGAGTTTGTTTCTCTGTGATCGAGGAGTAATTGAATCAATCGAATTAAAAGGGGATAATAATTTTGCCAATGTTTCCGCTCTCGGTAATTCATCGAATCCAAAATTTTTCCCAATTTCTTCATGAGAAAGCGATAACAACTTTTACTTTTGTCGACGATCCATGTATATTAACCACAATTTTTTATCTTCTGAAATGTTCCACTTCCAAATTCACCTAACACATAAGTTTTTGTTGCATTGTCCTAAGGCCGCCTCCAGACGAGCTACCTTGCAAGATCAATAAAAATCTTGCGAAGCCTTTTTTCTCTGTGCTTTCTTAACACTATCAGCAGCATACTAATAATATAATTTTTTAACTTTGAACACTTTTAATATTTTAATTAATTTTTTTAAATTCACAATTTCTTCAAAATAATTATTTAGTCCGCATTTCACAATTTTTCAACTTTAAATGACAATGATAGCTGCCCAAAGCATCACCATATGTTGCATATATCATAAAACTAATTTTTGGACTTCCCTGAATTAATCAAAATACAAGAAGGAAGTGAAACAGAATTTGAAAAGCGAATAAATGAGCATTGAATTTGAGTCGTCTACAGGCGGTCTTAGGCACTAGAGACACAAGATAAGTGGCTTGAGAAGTACTAGTAGTGGAAGTTCATAATTGAATACCGATTCAGTTGCTTTGACTCAAAGTTTAAACTGCTTTGAATTAATAACGTTGACACTATCATTATCGCTCATCATGCACCGAATATCGTAGATCACAGTAGAATTAAAAGAACACATTCAGGGCCATTATTACAACTTGTCGTTAACTAAAGGGAGGATTTTAACGGGCAGATAAGTTGTTTTTCATTATTATAAGTGGACAATACGGTGGAAGTGAGCGTTAAGCTAAATGGAGGATCATCCTACTGGTAACCTTCAAAGCTAAGTTTATGTTTGAACTTGCCATATTATATTTTTTTTTTCGATATGACAACTTCAAATATAAAAAATGAGCAAATACAACGAAAAACGAAGTCCGTCGTTTCGACTACGTTAAAAAAACATGTTTAATTGAGCAGTGTTATTGACACTACCCGGCACTGCCGTATTTTTGAAAAAGTTAATTTTATTTTATCATTAGGTTGTAATAACGAAAATAAGTTAAAGGTGTCTTTAAAGTTCACTCTAGCTAAAGTAAACTTTAACTAAACCCAACTTTAACGGGAATTTGTAACAATGGCCCTTCCAATAGCAACTATTGTATAGCATCTGTATAGCATCTGTTGTAGCAATGATAACTGTTAATACACAACAAAAAATATCTTCGTTTTAAACGAATATCATTTGATTTACACAATATATTCAATTGTTTTCAGCAGGCTTTATATTTCCCTTTCTTATTCTTTTCTTTTTTCTTGCTACCTTAGGTAGGTTTCTGATGTAGGTTCTACAGTGATTTTGAGTGACATGAAACCTTTGTCTCATATAGGACATAGGACATGACACTGGTATGCAATGGTTTTAAGTTGTCAACAACATGAAAAGCATCTGATAAGTAAGATAAGAAGAAAAATTTGAACAATTAATTAAAAATACCGACATTAAAAAAAAGAAATTCCTAAATGTGTTTATATTTTTAAATGTGTTATTGCATAATTATCGTAACATTCTGATACATCTCTGCCGAAGCAATGACAACAGAGATATTATTAAGTAGAAGTTTAAACTCAACGTGATGTTACCACATGTCTGTGTCAACTTTATTACCTTTACTTTTGTATTTTACCTTTCCATCACAAACAATACCAAAGATATAAAATTTGGTATTTTTAATTTACATTTAATCTTTTTTCTTTCGTATTTTTTACTTGTGTATATATGTAGCTGCCAGATAAATGAGGCACCAAATCGTCAAATATTTGAGAAAAAATCGTCAGAATGTTCAAAGACGTTTATTGAAATCGTAAAAAAATCATCAGAAAAAATAAATAAATAAATTAAATGTTTTTAAAACCCAAAATTATTTCTATTGTAGTAAAACACATAAAGTCAATGTATATCCATATCCGAGTTCAAAAATAAAACATTTAAAAAAAATTTTAGAAATGAAAAGCTAGCGTCCCTCATCTTCATTTAATAATTTTTTTTCCAAAAATGAAGACATTTTGTATCATTTACAGAAAAAAAATTGTTTGAGGTTTAACAACCGCAACAATAATATTGCATCACCTTAATCTATGGCGTAAATATAAAGAAGACAGAAGCTGTTGCCATTCTGAGCCTGAAAATTCAGTGTAATGTTGGCTAGAATCGACCGTAGTAGCTCGTTAATGACGGTAGTCTATCCAACTCCATTGAATCATTGGAGCGTCGTTGCAATGTGGTTTGTGTTTCACTGTTCTATCGCTACTACAAAAGGATTTTGCTCGAACGAAATAAGGGGACTTGTTCCCGAAAATCATATATTCCTACGTAACGCTCATCTTTCCCAGCCAGTACATCCGTATGTGGTCGATTGGCCAGTGAATCTCACACTGCATTACTGAAAAAATACTTTTTTTTCCTGCAGAGGTCTTTCCTATTACTTATGATATTAAAATATACAAGCCTAGTGTCCATAAACACTGTCCTCTCTTTCCTTCTTCACCTCAGCGTTGGTCGTACAAAAAAAAAAATAACCGCGATTGCCTTTGTTCTTCCGATGTTAATATGAGAAGCTATATTCGAATTTTTAAAATTGTCTGCAACGACAAGTGATAGATCATTCTCAACTACGAGATTATTTAGGAGGTGTAATTGTTCAGCTTTTAAGGGAATAATAAATAATAAAAAAAGAATAAAAAACACAAAAATCATCACAGGTATTCGAAAGTAACTTAAAAATATAATATTTTACTCCTTGTTTTTACTAACATAAATTTCCAATAGTAACAATTGCAAAGCTAATACAAAGCTTAAAGTGGCTTGTAACGTACTAAAATAAAGAATATGAAGTAAATTTTTAATTTCCAAAAATCGTCAATAAAATCGTCATTATTTGAAAAGTTTCAAACAATGTTTACGACATACATTATATACATACAATGTCAGCTGCATGTTGTTAAGCGGAAACATGTCATTCGAATCTTCATATTGATATCAATGACGTCGTGCGGAAGGATATTATTGCAACCCGCGTTACATATAGCAGGTGTTTGAAGGCCGTCTCTTTTTTCAATATATTTTACCCGGTTTGAATAATTTTTATTTTCTTTTAGTGTCAAATAAGAAGTGAAAAATTTGCTAAAATTTCATTATTCAGTTTATATATAAACAAATAAATGAACAAATAAATAAAAATAAATAACATGAATAAAAAAGTTGACATAAATAACCTTGACTTAGGTTAGGTTAGAGGACGTGTACTTGTCAATTAGGACAAGTAGAGTACCCGGAGGTCGAATTGACCCATTGTAGAACCTCGACTTAGAAGATTAAATCTCTCTACCATGTCTGCCAAATGGACAGTGAACAGTGTGAATCGCTATTATGTGATATTGTGAATGACCATGCGAGTAAAGAAAAAAAGTGAGCCGATCTTCTTCTTATCCGAATGTGTCCAGCAGAGTATGGCAATATGGCACGTACCCTCTTGTAATCAAAAAGATTGAGATTTCCGGTAATAAGTCTGAATAATGTCCAAATTAACTGAAGCAATCGGAATACGTGTGTCAGGTCATAAGCAATGCAATTTCCAACCATATTTCTATGTTACAAAACCATATAAGAGCTACTTTTAAATGATACGAAATTTTCCTGAGAAATCCTCGGCATTCATAGACGGATGTTTAAACTTCGTTCGTTAGGGACTTAATAGCAGCCAGGCTATCCGAGTAAATCACGAAATTTTCAGGAAAAATTCTGCCGTCAAACAAACACTGCACCGATTAAAAAGTTGCCATGTCTTCGTCCTGAAAATTAGTGTGGTGGTCAGGCATCTTATAAGAAAAATTTTTGGTTTTGACATCACCTTCTCAGGAGAAGATCATGCCTTCAAATCGCTCGTGTTGAATACCCTTAACCACATATCCGGATCATACGATTAAGGACAAGAAGTTGGTAATCATCGACATTTAGTTCTTAACATTGATAAACGGCATTCTCAAAGAATTATGTATCTGTGACTTCGTCAGTCCCAAATCCACACCATACGGGAACCTTTTCGAAATGCTTTGGACATCATCAGAATTGATATTGTGTCACATTAGACAATTTTTATCATAAGCCTACTCATACATCCGGAAATGAATATCATCGCTGAAGATGATTTTTCGATAAACATTAGGATCAGTAGTTATCTACTCATAGCCCATTCAGCTAATATCTATTGTCGTCCGTGGAGATTGCGCAAAACTATCTGAAAAAATTGAAATTAATTTAAAAAATTTTGCTTTAATAATGGCAGTGGGCATCATATCAAAGGTCGGAAGTGCCTGTTGAAAGATATTTCTTTATAAAGAAAGCGCTAGGCAACGTAACCAATTTATAGTGGTGAGGTGTAGTAGAAAACGCAGCAACTTATTCTTTTTACCGTAATTTTTGTTGTTGAATCAATCTTGGCGGCCAATGAACTATAATTCAAAATTATTTGCTGAACTGGTTTACTACCACATTAGAACGCACAGTGTACATTCAAGTCGATGCACCTAGACTGTCCCAAAAAAAATTTTATCTGGACAAAAATTTTTGTATTTATTTGACAGCTCTCTTCATGAGAAAGGAAGAAAAATATTCGTTATGAACAGCTATCTGTTCGATTTGATTGAATTTTATATTTTGTCTGCGCAAACTTCAACAGAGCTGCCAGTAAGTTATATTTTTAAAAGAAATTTGAATTAATCAACCCGTATAAATCATAACAGCCTGCTCAATATTTACTTAATATTCATAAAAAAATTAAAGTCTCATTTAAACAGCAATTTTATTTTTTTCATATCTTACTACGCCTTAAACAACGTATGTAAGTATAATTAAGGTATAAAAGGGCTTTCCAGAAATGTACTCGTAAAAGCCCAAATAAGGCAGAAAAGGAATTTTAGAAGATATCTCGAACAAAATGGAAAATCAAAAATTTTTCTTCGGCGAATTGCTCTGAGCAGATTTCTGGCTAAAACTCTGAGAGTAAATAAAATTGCCATGAAAAGTTCCCAAAAAAAATCAGTCAATCGGAGTCGACTTTAAACTGTAAATCCCGCCACTCAGGGATAAAATCAATCCTGAACATTATACTCTTCTATGCTTGTTCTTATCAACATTTTTAAAAATAAACCAAAAAGAATCCTCTTTGTCCACCAATCACTACTTAATGAATGAATTTAATTAAATATTACGCCAGTATGCTGCGGAGTAATTTATTGTTTTCATGAAAATTGTTTCTTTTAAACAATTTAACCCGTTCCAGTCGAATAAAGGCGACGACCTTATGTATAAAAAAGAGAAAAAAAGAACGCGTTGGTTTACCTTCAACTTACACGAATGCAATTGTTCGAATGTTGTTTACCTTTATTGAATGAAAACATTGAACGCAATATTTTTTTCTTTCGTGTTATCTGAAACGTATACGCTTCATTGGTTATTTGCGATGAAAAAAACTTTTCTTTATTGAAAAAGTTTTCAACAATAAAAAATTTTTGATTTTGTATGTATCATTTACATGTATTGAAAATATTTTTCTCTCTGTTTAAGTGTAAATAACCTTGTAAGTACGTGCGGGAATGCAAGCATCCTTTAAAAAAGTTGATAATTTGTTTGTGCACACCTTTATACAAAGATTTTAATTTATTTAAGATTTATGACCATCAGTTTGATAATTAGTGATTGTAAAATTCAGAAATTTTGAAATCCAAAGAAATATATTTGATTCTCTGGAAATACTACCATAGTCTATGATTAAGAGCTTCCTACCTAAATTTAAAAAAGAAAAACAAAATGTGTGTGATGTATCATCGAAATTTTGTATACGTTCGAAAGACATTTTTCTTTTTATAGCTATGCGAGCAAAAAGCTGGGAATCTTCGAAAGACATTGGTACCCCGGGCTACGCAATATGCACGATTCGCCGCAAGACTTACTCTCGGCTTGTACATATGCGCACTAAACCCAACCTAGTTCGTCACACTTCCATTACTTACTTACATCGGGGGAGGAAAAAGATTCAGCGAGTGCTGCTATCCATTTCTGCTGTTCTTGCTCTCTCTATTATTCTCTGTTGTATTAGAAATTCCTTCGAGAAAAAACATACTGCGTTCCAGTTTTCTCTTGATGTTAGCCACGTTATCGGGAGCCACCTGGGATCCGATCGTCCTCTCCAGGAAATTTCTTCGGTATTCGTAGCGCGGGCAAATAAATATGCTTAGCTGTTTCGCTTGTACTTCGACATGATGGACACGCTTCATTCACTATAGGCATGTCCTATAGTACCCGTGGCCCGTTAAGAACGGTGTAAGGTAAAAATTCCCATAGATAAATACATAAATACATAATTGGCCATTACAAACCTTCAGTCAGGCCTAGCTTCTCACACCTCTCATGTTGTGTGCCTTAGTTTTATACTTGAGTGGAGGGACCTACACTTTAACGTCGACTCCGAACGACAGATTTTTGAGAAACTTTTTCATGGCACGTTTATTTACTCTCAGAGTTTTTGCCAGAAATCTGCTGAGAGGAAGTCGCCGAGGAAATATTTTTTTTCATATTTCGTTTTGATGTCTGGCCTGAGGCTCGAACACGGGCTTTATGTCTAATAAGCGAGCACACTACCTACTGGACTACGGCGACTACACACTTCACTTCGCTTCTACATCTGGTACTAATCGGTAAGTCCATCTTCCCTTTGTGGAAGAAGTCCACTCTTGCTGCATCATTGCATCGTCATTCACCTGATCAAGGTGCACTATCCCCGATCTCCTGCTTATTAAATGTTTTCTCCTCTCTACATCCACTTATATTTGAAGCGGCATCATCCCCGCAATAACCAAGGCTGCTTCCGTAGATACTGGAGTGCAGATTTTCTGTAGGCCGCATCCACTCCTATTCCTTCTTATCAATGACCTAGAGACTACATATAGAGCAATCGATATAACCGCTCTCATCAGCAATTGCATATTACGTTTGAAAGGCATATTGAGACCGTTATGTGTGGAATATAATACCGTTTAAATGTCCGCCGCAGCTTCTCTGAGTAGTGTTCCAATCTAATGTAGAAATCAGGCTGAATTTAATCGAAGACAAAACGAAAATATGAAAATAATATTTCTTAAGCGACTTTCTCTGAGCAGATTTCTGGCAGAAACTCTGAGAGTAAATAAACCTGCCATGCAAAAGTTTCTCAAAAATCTGTCATTCGGTTTCGACGTTAAGTTGTAGGTCACGCCACTTATGTAAAAAATTAACGTACACAACATAGGTGATGTGAGAAGCTAGGTCGTAATCCTGACTGAATCGTTGTAATGACCAATTATGTATGTATGTGTTGTGGTCTGCGAAAGGCAAAGTTTTTGCAACAACTCGCTGCGAATTCGACTGGTTGGGACTCTCCTGTACACTTTCATGGACAGTGGTAATGTTTTAGGTAGACCTTGCATTACGTTGAAGTTGGTCAATCAGTTACGGAACCAGTGGACTCGAGTGTATACACCACATTGCGAATTGTGTTCATGGTAAGTGAATGTAAAATTAGCGAACCAAACACCCGTTTTGAAAAATTTTGTTGGCATGTGTTGTTGATTGCTATATCCGTTCATAGTGCTAAACAGTCTGAATAAGTAACAACTAATTTAAAAAATTTAGTTTCAACAGGATGGTCGTTATCAGGTGCTAAAATTTAGAAGTGCCTGTTGGAAGACCAGATATTTGCTTCCGTTAATTCCGACGAGGAGGTTTTAATTGATTTCGTACATTACCATATACATAAACCACAAACCCTTGTTTTTGGGCACTATGGACTATTGTCATGTTGAAATATGTAAACGTCCTCAAATCCCAATTTAGTAACATTTTCGGTGAGTTTCTCTTTTAAAACGTCCAAATGGATAACGTAATCTACTGTATTTGATAGAAGTCAAAATTATTCACTCTTGATTTATCAAACTCTCCCATACTATTATGTAACCATTACAGTATTGACCAGTTAGCTTTAAAATTTTGTAATTAAAGGCCGCAAAAGATTTCATTCAAAAGAAGTAGAAAACCTTTTATGTTACAGTCTTAAACAGATTTCTTTTACGGAACTCCGTAAGACATCTAATAAATTAATAGCTTCTGTGCATGGCGTTTTTCAAAATTCTCCGCAAAGTGTGGTTGAATATATATTTACATACATAATTGGCCTTAAGTCAGGATTACGACTTAGCTTATCACACTGGCACTGTTGTATGTGTTTATTTTATACATGAGAGGCGAGACTTACAGTTTAACACTTTCACGCCGGCGCTTTCATGCTTGCCGCCTACTGGCGGCTGTTATATTTATAAGATGTTATTAATTACAATTGTTATTAAAAATAAATGCTTCTAAGAGAACGTGACTCAGGTATTTTTTCGGAAGTCAAAATGTTAAAGATCTAAATATTTGGTATTAAGTATCGTCTAATACATACATACATACATAATTGGCCATTACAATCCTTCAGTCAGGATTACGGCCTAACTTCTCACACCACTCACGTTGTGTGAGTTCATTTTATACATGAGCGGCGGGACTTACAGTTTAAAGTCGATTCCGAATGACAAATTTTTGAGAAAATTTACGTGGCAATGTTATTCAGACTCAGCGTTTTTGCCAAAAATCTGCTGAGAAGAAGTCTAATAAGTGTCAACACACTACCAACTATATTATGACGACTACGTTGAATACCTCTTTATTAAATAATGAATTTATGTCCTCAAAAATTGTTGATGCCAATAACATGCGGTTTTTTTCCTGAATGCACTACAACTCTATTTTCGTTTTCATACATACATACATACGTACATAATTGGTCATTTCAACCCTTCAGTCAGGATTACGTCCTAGCTTCCCACACCACTTATGTTGTGTTCGTTAATTTTATATATCAAATGGTGGGACCAACAGTTTAAAGTCGACTCCGTGCAACAGATTTTTGAGATACTTTACATGGCAATTTTATTTGCTCCCAGAGTTTTTTTCAGAAATTTGCTGACAGAAAATCGCCGAAGACATATTTTCATATTTTCGTTTTGATGTCTGACTTGGGGTTTGAACTGTGGCCATAGGTTTTCAGACAATTTTATTGTACGACGACTAGAAACAGGTCTTGTTTTTCTTTCTTTTATTTTTTACTCCTTTCCGTAAATGCGTAATGATTTTGCGTTCAGCAATATTATTTTCATTTGTTGAAATTTATTGCAATTTAAAACAAAATCTGATACGCACACCATATACATATATTCGATATTTACGTAATGAATGTTTCGTTAGTAAATAAATAAGTAATTTATATTCTGTTATTTGGTTATTAATGTTATTGCCATTATAGCGCCCTCTAATTTATGGTTAATCAAAACAAATAAAATTCTATCATGTGGATTCAATTCCTATTAGACTACCTCATATAAAATCTGCACCTTTTTCACGTCTCAATTTGCGTTTGTCTTGTTGTGCGTAAAATACTATTTTTAAAACTTTGTAAAAAATACGTGTATATCCACACATTACACAATACATGTCCTATCCTTCGCTTTTAGAAAACAAATTTGTGTTTCTTTATTGTTTCTCATCAAAAAATATACGTATTTGCCCAAACGATTCTCAATATTTTCTCAATTTATTATTGAATTAATCGAAATAAACGAGAAAATTCTGTTAAAAATAAAAATAAAAAAATCAAAGGAATATATTGTTGGCCTCATTTATCCTTAAACATCACCCAAACGATTCACAATGAAATATCATTTTAATCAATTTGTGATGTGCTTCAGTAAATGCAATTTAAGAAAATACCCTTACAAATGATTGATTGACGGATTGAACTACTGGACAGACAATCACATGTTGCATGCATAGGTTTATTATATTTAAACTGGGTCTGTCAGATTCTTGTTTCTTATAAGAACCTTTTTTTTTGATTTGTATTCCACACAACAGACCAACAGTTATTTCGAAGATTCGATAATGATATTAGAAAAATGAGCTGTAAATTAGACTAATAAGGATTCAAATTTTCGTATGCAGGAATATGTTTAACAACTATCGGCAGCCATTATTATTTTTTATGTAAACATTTATGTTAACTATACTTAAATGTCTAAAATGCTTAATTCTTACTATATGTTATATGTTACGAAAATGTTAAAATCTAGATACTAGTATTTTTCTTTTACATCGTTTAACATTAAAATTATAAACAAAAGCTACAAGAACAATCACAATGAACTTGTGTACAAATTATCGCACTGCGTAATATAACAACAAACACCAGCTAAAAAAAGAAATGATAAATAACTAAATAAAAATATATCAACAAACACTCCAAAAATAAATGTAAATAAAATACACATAATAAAACAACTATGTTTACATTTATAGAGATATCGCGAAGTCTAAGCCACGAATATTCGCCTTCAAGAACATTCATCAGACTGTTTACATTACCAAATAAAAGGCAAGGTAAAGCAGGCAAATGAGTCGGTAAAAGTTCAGTCAGTCTTGTGCAAAAAGGAATAACAAACAAAGCAATTGTTGTTTACTTCAAGTTGTGAACAGTGGCACACAGAATTATGCGAACAATAAAGAATTTATTTAAAACTAAACACAAATTTACTTTTATTTTATTTGCAATCTACGAGCTCATATTTTTTATTTTTAATATTATTTTTAATATTATTTGCATTCATTCAGTAGTACTAAATACTTACTTACTTATCTACTGGTCGTTTAATCGGTTGCTGAAGCACTTTCCCTACTAAAAGACACACCGCATTTCCGTTTTGAATGTCCAGACCGTCAATACGAATTTTTTCCCCTGTGACCACATCACTACCACACGTGCGCCACTTTTCATCATCTGTAATCATTTGCTCAGGGAGTTGTTTGATTTCGTTCAGCTTTTGTTTTGAATCGTAATTGGGTATGTGACAAACAAACATCGAGCTTTTTTTAGTTTTAAATGGGGTACAAAATATTCTTTAGCAACATACTTTCAGCTTAATTGTCGGTCTTTTTAAATGGTACATGATTTCTTCAAGCTTTTTAGTGACAATTTTCAATAAACAAAATTATTTGATTGAAAGCGATCAAACCACTTTGCTGTTCTTGCAGCAACGGCTTGATAAACCTTACAAATTTACTCAGTACACTGCAATGTATTCTTAATTTTTCTTCAATAGAGGAACTCAATATGCCAATAATGTTAAGAATTTTTCCACATTTTTTATAGGCGACCACTTTTCACAAAATAATGGGATTTTTCTAATGTCTTCGAAAAATTTGGAAACATAGCTTTTAAGCAAGTTCAAGCAATTTATATTTCCAAGATTAAACCTAAGAACATGCTTTAAATTTTTTAATTTAACTTTACTTACTCACTGCTTTAGCCACTGCGTATGAGTGATATTTGTTTGACGAAATGCAAGATCTGCCGAAAGTATAGTAATCGTTGACTGAGTGTGTAGAAGAATCCAAGGCAGTCAATTTCGTTCACAATAACACAGCCTTCCGCAGACTATACCATACGTATATACAGTCAGTCAGGATTACTACCCAGTTTCTCATACCACTTATGTTGTGTGTTAATTTTTACACATCCGTTCAGAGGAAGTCGCCGAAGAAATATTTTTCATAATAAATCAACACACTACCTACTAGACTACGGTGGCTGTACTACTAAATACTTGACAAAGATGGAAATAAACTTGTCAAAATTGACTCGTATGGAGAAGTACGGCGGTTTTAACTTTCCAGGTATCATTATATGATACTGACAATGTTCTATTATGAGCTATTACGAAAACGTAAAAAATCCACTTCCAAAAGTTCCATTCAATTTGGAGCCATTTGTGTAAATTTGCACGCAGTCGTTTACGAGATGCGCCGCAACATTTTTTTATACTTCATTGTCCGGAATAAATTTCCTGAATCTTATTTTGAAGTCTTACCGCGAGGTCTTGTAGTCCCTATTCTCGACAGCCCCAACTACTTTCAGAATCCTTGCGTGGCCAGAGACGCTTACCGCCACGCCCTTACAATTAAGATCAAACGGAATAAAATTATTAATTTTAATAAAAGTAGTGGTGATTTGTAAAAGTCTGAAGGATCGTCGTCACTTCAAATATGAAATTCAAGCTCATTTTGCTAATTTTCAATCAGCCTAATCAGCAAACAAAAAACGTTCTACGGCTTTAACTTTTGTCCAGCTGTATTCGAGAATAACGATGAATTGATATTTCTCGTTTTATTCTAGACTTTGCCCTATGGCAGTAATATTCTATTCTCTATAAACGTTTCTTTCTCTTATTGATGGTTGTAATCAAGAATACTAAAATTACTTTGGAGACACTGAATAACTGTTTCAGTTTTTAATTATGTACACCGAAAATTCACAAAATTTTTCCTGAATGTCGCGATGAGATTAATTATTTTCAAAGTCAATTTTCAAATTTTAAGTTTTGTTTTGACGTTCGACGTGCAAGACCTAGCTGAAGGAAAATGTCAACGCCTTCTGACATAAACAGCTGTCAAACGAAAGTTATCGACATCAGTATTTTTCATGCTGATAAAAAGAAACTACCCAGTAAAAAAATATCTGTAATATCCATCTTTTTTTTGGAGAATATGTTCATGTCAGTTCTATATGTTGTGAGCTAGTGAACTATAATCTTTTTCAAGTATATTTTCCAATTTCAATAGATGACACACTGAGTTTTTGATGAAAAAAGTACTCCTAATAACTACAACAGTAGTTCATTCACACTATGGCATCATTTTAAGTTACCTTGAGCATGCAACGTTTTTACTTGATCCTTTATTTAGTTTAGTTTAGTTCTCACTAAGGAGTTAATTGCAATTAAAGCAAAGAGTTACTGTTTTCTGAAAACCCTTACAGGAATAAAGCATACGCTTTCTGAAACCTCCAACAAAATTAAAAATGAATCTAAATGGTACTCCAAATACTATATTATTTCCATTTCAAAATTATTATGCCAAAAAGAAGTTATGTGTAATATTGTTGGCTTCTGCTGGACACGTATGGATAAAAGCAGGATTGACGCACTTCTGTCTTCAAATCGCATGATCATGAAGGCATACGAAAAACGCATTTTCAAAGCCTTTAATAGAAACTTTTCGGAATACGCTTTCCTTGATTGTAACTGAGCTTTTTGAAGGAGTGTTCTTATGGGTTGTAATAGAAGGGATCTCATCAGATTCATTTATAAAAATTGAGACGAACCACAAAGCTTTGTCGTATCTTCTTTATCTTTATCTTCTTATAACTTCAAATCCTAACTGTTATCTTGCACATGAACGCAATATTTGTTATTACAACCCTTCAGTCAGGATTACTACATAGCTTCTCACACCACTTATGTTGTGTGTGTTAATTTTATACATGAGAGGCGGGATCTAGTCGATTCCGAACCACAGATTCTTTGAGAAAGTTTTCATGGGAATTTTACTTACTCTCAGATTTTTTGAGAGAAATCTGCTAAATTAGTCCAATAAATATTGGGTTGTTGGGAAAGTAATTTCGTTTCTTCCCGAGAGAGGATTTGATTGTATTTTTTTTTTTTTGCACACGTATAATTTTTATATGCTTTGAGAGCTCATATAGTAAGGATTGTGCGTGAAAACTTCCGATTAATTCTACGCAGTAGTTTTTGGTTGGTGGAAAGCGATAAGCAGCATTTTCGTCATATCTAAATGTTTTACTATAGAAAAAGTAAAAATGCTGTTCAAGCCAGAAAGATATTGATCGATGTGTATGGAGAAGGTGTTTTGAGAGGACGCTTGTGCCAGAACTAGTTCGCTAAATTTCGATCAGGCAATTTTAATGTCGAAGGAGCACCAATTTCGGGAAGGCCGGTTGAAGCTTGTAAAGACGCGATAAAGACACCAGTTGATGCGAACCGACGAATAACAATCCGTGAGATCGGATTGAGGTTAAATTTATCAAATTCAACAGTTTATGACCACTTGAAAGGCCTGTGATTATCATCGAAGCTCGAGGTATAGGTTCCCCACGTTATCACAGAGAGAAATCATTGACGTCTTGGATTCGCTTCTTAAACATCAGGGAAATGATCCGTTTTTGAAGCGCAATATCACTGGGGACAAAAAATGGGTTATTGTATACAACAACGTCAAACGCAAGAGGTCATGGAGGAAAAAAGATGAACCAGCTCAAACCATTTCCAAAGCTGATATTCACCAAAAAAGGTTATGCTTTCTGTTTGGTGTGATTTTAAAGGAATCGTTTATTTTTGAGCTTTTACCGGATAACACAACGATTAATTCGGAAGTCTACTGCCATCAGCTGGACAAACTGAATGATGCACTTCAACAGAAAAGGCCAGAACTAATCAACAGGAAAGGTGTAGTGCTTCACCAAGATAACGCGAGACCTTACACAAGTTTGGTCATTCGCCAAAAGCTCTTAGGGCTTGAATTGGATACAATGCTACACACATCATATTCTCCAGACATGGCACCATCGGATTACTATTCGTTCCGGTCACTCAAATGAGGAGCTCGTTCAGTTTTTTGCCATATGATATGAGGATATGTACGTGTTGGGTGTATTAATAAGTTTCAGTGTCTACAAAAAATGTTCTAAAAATGGAAATGTAAAACTGAAGTGAGCTCTTGTTATAATGATATTAATAGCAAAGCTCTGTATTAAATGGACATTATTTATGAAACCTATAATTAGTAACAGTACACACATACATACATAATTGGTCATTAAAACTCTTCAGTCAGAATTATGATTATACCTTATGCTGTGTGTGTTAATTTTATATGTGAATGGCGAGACCTACAGTTTAAAGTCGAATTTGAACGACAGGTTATTGAGAAAATGTTCATTTCACAATTTTATTTTACTCTCACGAGTTTATGCCAGAAATATCTGAATTATAATACACATCTTCTATTCGTTTGAAAGAGCTATGATGGCATTACGTATGGAATATAATGTTAAGACAATGGAAATGGTGTTTTGCTTCACATCGTTTAAATTGTAAACAAAAGCTATAAAAACAAAAACAATGAACTTGTTTACATGATAAACAAGTAAACAAAAATATACTAACAAAACCCAGTATACAAAAGGGATAAACAAGGAAACAAAAATGTAACAACAATTACTGAAAGAATAAATGTGAACAAAAATACGCGAACAATAATAATGAAACAACGATGTTTACATTTATATAGATCTCGAGAAGGTCAAGTCATGAACATCCGCCTTCAACATCATTCATCAGACTGTTTACGTAGGCATATAAAAGGCAAGACAAAGCAGGTAACAGAGTCAGTAAAAATTCAGTCTTGTGTGAAGACGCGCGTTGTTTGAAGAGAATAATCGTGTTTTGAAGATCTCCGTTATAAAGATCTGTCAAACAATTGTTATTGTTTACGCAAAAGAGTGTAAAGAAGAATAACAAACATGGCAATCAAGTTGTGAACAGTGGCACACAGAATTATGCGAGCAATAAAGGATTTAATTAAAACTGAACACAAATTTATTTTTATTTTCTTTGCAATCAACGAACTCATATTTTAAATGTTTTTAAAAGGTAGAAACGTAACAATAACAGCATTCAAACAACCGGCACATCTTTTGTGAGTGGAGCATATCCGTAAAGTCTAATTTGTCATGTTTCCCCACATAAATGAGACTGACTGTGACCGATGGCATGCGTTATATTGGCCTGTGGCCCTCTGCCTCATAAGAAAGTCTCTTAAAAAATTACTAACGAGGTCAAATCACATGATCTCATTGGCCAGTTCACATTACCTAATCTAATCCCTCATGCAAAATAAGTAATGCGTGGCATTGTTAAAACCATATGCGTTTGGGGTCCAGATCATCCAATTCAGAGCAAGGTAACCGGTCTGGGTTTGCACCCAAAGTTAATAGTTGTCCCATATTAAACCATGATTTTTTTCGTTCTGAAAACAAAATTATTTTTCATCGCCAGCAACAATTTGATGCAACATTGATACTCTACCTTGTCTTTGTAGCATTTTTGTTGTCTCTGTCATTTTTACCTTTTTTAAAAAAAAAAAAATTCAGTCCGAGCTAGTAATTTTTGAAATGCATCGTAATATACTTTGAATAACTTAATGTACGAACAGTTATTTCAGTCGTAGGTTTAACTTGTGTGGTAGTAACTAAACTGAGCTTAAACTGCCTTTTAAATGCTGTTTAAATTCTCACACCATTCATATCAGGTGTGTTAAATTTATCCATGTAGAGCGGGTGTAGTGAGAACAGATTTTAAATAAAGTCTTAGTAACAAGTTTCCAAGCTTTGTAGATCAAGCATTTGAATTAAAAATTAGCCAACAATTTTCCCATGGTTAAGCCAATTTCCAAAGTATTTCATTCTTTACTTTTTTCAATTTCTTAATAAACTACTTTATGAATTATGAGACTTTAAAGAGAACTTATAGACGTGTAATATGGATAATATTTCCCACACACTACTGGGTCTGTCATAAAAGTCTTCATATTTCTAAATTAAAATAAAATGTGTATGGGATGTCATCTAAATTTTTTGTACGTTTGAAAGACCTGTTGATGTAATTATATGGGGAATACAACATCCTTCAAATGTCCGTTACGGCTTATCTAAGTGAAGCATATCCCAAATGTCCACTTTTCCCTGACTCTGAAAAATAAATCGGTATCATATCACCTCATCTCCATGAGAAATAATGCGCTTTAAACGTTCGTGCAGAATATACATACAATACGGCATGAGCTGTGTGAAACGAAGAGGCGCCTTGTTGAGACCACATGTCGTTAGGGACTTACTTAGCTAATTTAAGCCAAAAGAAGTTAACCATGATGGCCTTACGAACGTCATTCTCAAAGAAATATCAACCGAAGACGCCGAAAGCTCAAAATCCACACCAAACAGTGACTTCTTCGGGAAGTTTTGGACGCGTATTCTACAGTTTTATTTTTGATCGTACGCTCTTATACCAAAATAGGCTTCATTGCGCAAGATGATTTTGCGACGGAAATTACGGTCAGTTGCAACAATACATTCAACATTTCTCAAGTTGTTTTTGGTTTCCCATCTGCTTGTTATTCAATTCATGTGGCAACCATTTTCTAGTTACTTTTGTTCGGTACAGTACTGTTTGAACATTGTTTGAAATCTTTGGAAAAAAAAATTATTGAACGGAGACTGTTCTCTTCTTTTCATCCTTTTTTATGCAAGTATGAGAATATACTCACAGTCTTCATATCATGAGTATTTGTGCAACTTTTATGAGTAATGTTAACTTGTGATTTGTAATAAATTTTGTAAATTGCTTTTGTTATTGTTCTTATGCATTGTTTTTGTTATGAACACTTTACATCCACTTCAACACCATCAACTACTGTAAAGTACAAAATTTTGTGCAACAAAATTTTGAAAATACCTCTTGCAAGAAAAGTAATATATGAGAACCTATGATAGAAACAAATTTCTATGAAGTATTGTTTTACATGCAATTTAAGCGAAACACCTACGATTTATTAAAACTAAATTTATTTAAATTTAAGTTTTTAAAAACTTTTCTTAATGAATATCTAAAAATTGGGAAAAATGTTATTTTGTATCTCGCAGTTTGAGAAAATTTATGTTCTTTATGTTCTTTGGACAGTAAAACAGCAATCAAAGCGCTGGTATCCCATCTCATCAAATATACGCCGACACAAATCCTGCCTCTACAAGGCTCCAGGCCACTTTGGCGTGAAAGGAAACGAAAATGCGGACGAACTGGCATGGAATGGACCGATCTGTGGAAGAAACGGCAGGTGGATGCTTCTCTACAAAAATACTTTTTTCAAGTTGGAAAAATCAGTATGGAATTCAACAAACCGTAGGTGGTTCAATATACCTGTTAGACGAATTTCAAAATTTATGTGTCTAGCAGTGGACAGCGGGAGAACCAGGGAACTGCTTGAGTCGGACAAGAGTACAGTTCGCATTCTCAGAGGAACGGGTCTCGACGCTATTGGCAGTTTCGCTGACAAGCTCGGTCTGCCCCACCAGGATTACTGCAGAAACCGCCGGGATGTGGAAGAAACGGAATCGGCACTATGTATTTTATGTAAGTGCCCTAGACTTCAGGAAAGACGTCATCGGTCTTTGGGTGATATTATGTTTGAAGATCTGGGCAATGTGGCGAACGTGCCATTAAGAGAACTGACCGGTTTCATTCGAAGCTCGGTGTGGTTCAAAGCTACCACTAACGGATCATGTTGTAAAGTAAACCACCTTCAATGAGTAACTCAATGGTCATATGGGTCAGCGAGTGTATCTGTGTGCGTGTGTCACTATACAGAAATGGAATCTAAGAAAAACTCGTAATATATTGTCATCCTAGCAATTTATTCATTTCTTTTCTACATTCGATAGTAGTATTTACATTATTACATCATTTCCGTTGAACAAAATTGAAGCCAATTTGATTCGTAATCCCTATGTCCACAGATAGCAGCACGTTATGAAAGTAATTTAAGATAATATTGGATTCTAAAAAAAAGTCACCTCCACTGACTTACCTACCTAATAGAGTTTATTGCTTCAACCTCATTAATTATTGATAACATACATACATAATTGGACATTACAACCCTTCAGTCAGGACTACGGCCTAGCTTCTCACACCACTCATGTTGTGTGTGTTAATTTTATGAATGAGTGGCGGGACCTACAGTTAAAGTCGACTCCGAACGACAGATTTTTGAGAAACTTTTCATGGCAATTTTATTTACTCTCAGAGTTTTTGCCAGAAACCTGCTGAGAGGAAGGCGCCGAAGAAATACTTTTTGTATTTTGTTTTGATGTCTGGCCTGGGGCTCGAACCCTGGCTTTACGTCTAATAAGCCAACGCACTACCTACTAGACCACGGCGACTTCATTATAATAATTATTATATGATTATTGATAACAGAGCTCAGAACTCCAAAACGAAATATGAAAAAATATTTGTTCGACAACTGCCTCTCACCAGATTTCTGACAAAATCGTGAATCGAAAAAAATTGCCATGAATAGTTTCTAAGAAATTGGTCGTTCGGCGTCAACTTTTAACTGTAGCTCCCGCTGCTCAAGTATAAAATTAACATACACAGCATAAGTGGTGCGAGTTTATTCGCTTGACTGAACACTTATGTATTTATGTGTGTAATAGAGCTAAGAATCAAAAGTTTGATGCTCAATCCCCTATCTATTCCTTCAGACATACCGCATTACTACTTTCGATGTCAATCCTTCTTTTTTCATCTATAATCACATTACTATTGCACTCCAGGAAATGTTTGATTTCATTCAGCTTTTGCTTTAAATCGCAATTGGGAACGTATCAGTCAAACATCGAGTAGTTTTGAGTTTAAAATGGTATTTCTAACATTAATTAGCAACATACATTCATTTTAAATATCTGCCTATCTAAATCGCACATGATTTCTTTAAGCTTTTTGTCATTTTTAAAATAAAAAATTATTTGATCGATTAGGCGATTACTGTTCTAAAATAATGCGTTTTTTAATGCCTTCTAGAAAAGGGGAAACATTGTTTTCAAGCAAGTTCAAGCAATTATTTTTTCAAATTAATATTCCTAAAGGTACGGTCACATCTAAAAAATATTTGACCCAAAAGGTAAAATATTTCTTTGCCATAATGTGTCCACAAAATAATTTTGAGGGGCAAACAAGAAAAATCTACAATTTTGGGCAAATAAAATTATTTGCCGTCAAACAAAAATCTTTCAAGTGTGACCACCCAGTGTGAAAAATTTTCATCATTTATGGGCAAATATTTTTTTGATTGATGTGTTGTCTACAAGCAAAATAAATATCCAAAATCGTAAGAAAAATATATGAAATAATATTTGAAGTAAAAAAATAACTTGTGTTTTGCAAACCTTTTTATTCGTTGTAGACGTATTCATTACATATGTATAAATATTTGGATGCCAACATACACATACATACATAGCACATTCAGAGTCTGAAATTTAAATACACATAAATACATATATGAATTGCTATAGTTTTCTATATCAAAGCTATTCAAAATAGCAAAAAAAAATTATTGTATGATGAGTAAGGGCAAATACTGAAAGATAGGAACAAATATTTAATTAAATATACATATGCATTATGAATACGGCTGTGAAGTCGTCGCAGTCTAGTAGGTAGTTTGATAGCTTACTAGAAGTGAGGCCACGGTTCAAATTTCAGGGCAGACATTGAAAAATGAAATACAAAAAAATATTTCTTCGGCGACTTCCTCTCTTGGTAATTGACTTTAAGCTGTCATCCCACCATTCATGGATAAAAATTAACACATACCATATGGGGGATGTGAGAAACTAGGTTGTAATCCTGACTGAAGGGTTGTAATGATCAATTATGTATAAGAAATATAAGAGGTTTCTCTTTTTATTACTTCAATGTTTTTCAGTAAAATGGTTGTTTCTAATCTCACTAAAGAAAAAGATTTTTATCTGAAATTTTTAGATTCAGCGATTTTCAAATATAGTGATTGGCTACACTTGAAAAATATAAACATGTGTTTATGTTAAATTTACTGTGATTAAAAACAGAATTTTTTGTTCTTTTTTTCTGCGTTGAGCCTATTTTCGAACCCATAGTCGTTTTTCTTTTTTTCTCGCAAAATATAACTGAAGTTTCGCAATATAAAATGAGAAAATATTCATCTTCCATTATGCATGAAAATATACATGTGTATACATACATGCATTTTTTAACACTATGGTCAAATATTTGTTTTGTGTCAAATATTTCTTAAGTGTGACCATATGATGTTTTCCTATATTTCTGTTTGCCGCTATTTGATGAAACAAAAATTGGAAAATAAATGAGCGTAGTGTGACTACAAAACAAAATTTTATTTGATTCAGTCATATTTCGGGCAAACAAGAGAAAACAAAATTGAGGCAAACATATGACATATGTGACCGTACCTTAAGATCACAATATTTTCAAAACAAAATTAAAAGCATTCTTTAAATTTTTTAATTTAATTTTACTTATTCACTGTGTCAGCCAGTGCGTATGAGTAATATTTTGTTCATGTTTTGCATGAAAAATAACTCATACTTCCGGACGGCGAAATGTAACATCTCCTGAAAACATAGTATTCGTTGCCTGAGCGTGCAGAAGAATCCGAGACAGTTGATTTTGCACCGACCTTTCATAGAATAAAATTTGATAAATTTACCACCGCAACTTAATCAAACATCCTTACTAATTCCAACTGACCCAGGAACTGAAGGATGCGGCCGATTTCTGGATGAATAGGTACGTGAGCAAACAAAATTGGCAAATCTGGGGCGATAATAATCCACATGAGGCTCAATTGCATCCAGTGGCATCGCCAAAAGGTTTCTGTTTGGAAAGAATTTTAGGCTGGCGGCGTCATTGGTCCATTCTGCATTGAGAGCGACGTTGGTCAGGCCATCAATATCAACTGCGAGCACTATAGATCTTCGATTACCAACTGCTTATGAGCTGAATTGTATGGGCATTATATTAACTGGGCCATTATCCATCTGACTTCCTTAGACTTTTTCTTAAGTACCTACTAGACCACATACGAAAACATTGAAAAACATACGGGAAAAACGGGAACTAATTTGATAGCTGTGAGGAGTTAAGTTGTAACTCTGACAAAGGGCTGTACTTAAATAAGTTGTTTGACTGATGTAGGCGATGGCCTTTATTGATTGTCAAATTTTTAATGTTCCTCTTGAAAGACTCAATATATTGAGAAAACTTTCCATAAATATTCACATTGTTGGGCTATTCATTCCTAAGTCCTTTTTAAGCGAAGATCCTGTAAAAGAAACATTTCATCATCCTTCCAGAAAAAAATAAAAAAAATTTTGCGATCCATGAACATGTATTTGCCAACGAATTATACTACAATTAATAAATAAGGAAATTAGAATTATTTTGTGATAAATTAATTCAGAAAATTCATTAATTTAAAAAAATTTTACCTGATGTGTGTCCAATATCATGTGAAATTTACTATTAATATCTGGTTAAATAATAATTTTCTTTTTATAGAAATGTCAACTAAAATTAATATCAAATAAAAAATGCTTTAAAATTTATGAATCCATTAATAAATAAGTTTTCATATCGATTTTTATTTTATAGCAGACTGTGGCCTTTGTGAATATAAAAATAAACTGTAAAGTGGTAAAAATAATAAAAGCGTTTTTATATTTTAGTTGCTAAAAATTAAATGGCTTTACTAAAACATATTTTAAATACAAAAACAAGCATAGGGAGTAAACAAGCATTTCCTTTGTACATTTAGAAATATATATATGTATGTATATAAATACAAATATGTACATATGTATTTATGTATAAAAGTGTTTATAAAAAGAAATATACAAAATTTAGTTTAAGGTAAAAGCATTTTTATTTTATAGATAGATATTCCTTAAAGCTTTTACGCCAGTAATATTTGCTAAATAGAAAATGCTTATTCCATAAAATTTAGAAATTCATATAATTTTTCTTTTGCAATAAAAATATAACCGTAATATATCGTATAATATGCGGAATTGTTTGGAGATTGTTCGGTTTATTCACTGCAATGAGGTGTGTCTCTGTCCTTCATTTGAAAACAACAAGAAGTGATTTTCCTTAACACTTTACTACAATGCTGTTAAGTTTTTGCCTTTTTAAAAACGTTTAGAATATGAGTTCGTTGATTGCAAACAAAATAAAAATAATTGGTGTTTAGTTTCAATTAAATTCCTTATTGTTCGCACTACTTTAGTGTGCCACTATTTCCAACTTGACGAATACAACAATAGTAGCTTGTTCCCTATTAATCTTTGCTTACAACGCAGATCTTTTCAACAGAGATCTTCAAACCACGACTGTTCACTTCACACGCAACGCGTCTTCATACAAGACTGACTGACTTCTTACTACTTGTTGCCTGCTTTGTCTTGCTTTTTTATATGCTCACGTAAACAGTCTGATGAAAGTTCGTGTTTTCGCCTTCTCGAGAATTCTATTGCGACTTAATTGTTGTTTGTGTATTTTGTTCATGTTGTTTGTTGTTTCGTTCTCGCTTACTTGTCTAACCCCATTTCTTTCATAGCGATGTTGTTGGTTTACTTGTAACAACTTCGTTGTATTTGTTAGTGTAGCTTTTGTTAATCATGTTGATGTTAAACGATATTTCCATTTTCGTAACAATATCTATGTACACCTTTCTTTGGTAGTGCCATTCAAATAACCATCAAATATAAGCTCAAGGGAGAATGTGTTTTTTCCGTTATGACTTTTGACCATCGAGGTGTCTCAAATGATTAGGTGACTCAAGAATATCGAATCATTAAAGAACCATAAACCTGCAAATTGTAACAAGCTCAATACGACTGCGGTGACCTAATATTCCGCAAACCTTAAAAGTATTTTCTTAAAAAAGCAACCCAAGCAAAGCTACGAAAAATGTTCTCGCCTGTAGTAAACATAACATGAAACAATTGATTTCTAATACAATTTAAGATGCAGTGAACGATATTAACGAAAAACGATCCTGTTGTTTCACCTCTTGTGCATTTAGATTGAATAAACGCTTCGAAAAAAAATTCAGAAATTGGTGAATAAATATAAGTGGAAGTAATATAACAATATAGATGTCTAGTGGGTAGTGCACTAACCAACGATTGTCGGGATTGTGCATTCAATTCCCTAAAGATACTCTGATCTGTCAAACTTTCATAAATTTACAGAACTATTTAAACCAGTAATGTAAGAAATTCTCACAAAAAATGTCTAAAGGAGACAAATCGCATGATCTTGATGTCTAGTTCAATTAACTTCCAATGCCATTAATTGCCTCGTGCAGATTATCGCCAATGCTCGTTTGATTTCTGTTCCTAGATTTGTTGAATCTTGTACAGATATATGCTAATGACACGACGCAAAATTCGCAAAGTTGTGATCTGCGAAAAGCCGATTTCTTAAGAGCGAGTTAAAATTAATTGCCGCAGATTCTCCCGCTTACTCTCACGAGGATTGGCGATGTTTTCAGGATATCTTACGTTTCGTCGACGTATATATGTTGATCAAAACAGTGGATTGGAATTTATTCACCACATGGAAAATAGTCGTTTCGGTAGCACGTATATGGTGATCGTAAATGACAAGACAATTGCATGACTTTCTCGCGTTGATGAATACTATATCCGTTCATGGCGATTTGGCAAAAGAGACTGAATAAATGGCAACTAATTCGACAGATATAGATTCAAAAAAATTGCAGTTAATAACTGCCAAAGTCTCTGTTGGAAGTTCAGATATGTATTCTCAAAGTCAAAGCTAGTGTGTTGACTTATTAGACGAGAGATCGTGGTTCAACCCCCGGCTCAGACACTTTGTGCAAAACGAAATATGAAAAAAAATGTTTCTTTTCGCGGCTACCTCTATGCGGTCTTCTGGCAAAACTCTGAAAGTAAATAAAATTGCTATGAAAAGTATCTGAAAAATCTGTCGTTTGAATTTACATTAAACTGTCCCACCACTAGTAGATAAGTATAATTTTTCATTCATTTCATTCAGACGAGTATACTCGTCATAAACTATTAAAGATTTAATTATATAAATAACTTATTGCATTCATTGCTGTGTATTAGCTACACGTGTATTAGCTGCACGTGGATATTTAGAGCTCCATTGTTATTATGATTCATAAGATTTTCATAAAGAATTTAATACATTTTAATACTTGAGGAATGTGTTTTGTTATGAAACATTCCTTTGTATACTTTCAATTCAATATTATTACTTTTTTCCGTAGATACCTTTTTGAGAAATATGTCAGACACTTGAAAGCAGTGTTGCAAAACTGAAATTTTGAAATGGTATTGAAATGAAACTGAAAAAGTACTTTTTTCCATCAAATAGTACTTTTGTAAAAGATACATACATAAGCTCATTATAACCCTTCAATCAGGATTACGACCTAATTTCTCACACCACTTATTTTGTGTGTAATCATTTTAAACTGTTTAAAGCGACTCCGAACGACAACTTTTTGTGAAACTTTATCGTGGCAATTTTATTTTTTCTCAGAGTTTTTGCCAGAAGGAAGTCGCAGGAGAAATATTTTTTCATATTTCGATTTGATGAAGTATCTGCCATTGGGTTTGAATCGTGGCCTCACGTCTAGTAGCCAGCACTTACCTACTAGACTATTTATTTACATTTAATACACATACATACAGGAGAAAAACAACTGATTTGGATCGTAACGAAACGTAAAAGACCCGTTTTTCCCGTCGATGGAAGGTAATGTAACATTTGTACTTTCGTTTGAAGAGCACTGAAAATGCATACCGAAATTACATTTCAGTTCCGCAAGCGTTTTCATTGCTTTTCGCATTCTAAAAACGAAAGTACTGAAAGCGTAGCGGTGAGTACTGCGGTATTTTTGAAATGAAAAAGTACTGAAAGTACGCTTTCCAATAGCACTAAGACAGTAGTGTCAAAGACTTCAAAATCGGCCAAAGGAACGCCATAACGAAGGAATGGAGTGTACACCGTCCTATATTCGTAATTTTATAACTCGAGAACAACTCAACTGAGTTAAAAAGCAATGCCATCGAAATGTCCAAAAAGTCCAACTGTACAACCGTGTAAATAACATATAAAGTTCTCAACAGTAAATATTGCTCTATAAGGAACTACTTTTTATCGGGAGGGCCATTTATCGATTCAAATTTGAGCCATCGGTTATTTCGCATCTGGTAATGCTTATGTATGCCATTCTGTTCACAAAATTCTGTATATGACCTTCACTGAATCGATTTGCTCTTGAGCAACGTTGCGATTTATTGACCCAATGAGAAACTGCACAATGATGACAATTTTCAAAAAAAATCATACTTTCGGATGAAGCAAAATTGCTGCATTTGGGGCTTAGAAAACTCAGACGAGGTCTTACAGAAGCCAATGCACCCATTACGACTGACTGTTTGGTGCGGCTTGTGGAGAGAAGGCATCATTGGCTCATATTTCTTTAAAAATGAGGATAGCGCAACTACGGTCAATGGAGACATCTATTGCGCAATTTTTTTTTCTACCCGCTTTTCATGGTATTGATGTGGTACACATCTAAACATGGCACAATCGATTTATTGCGTCACAATTTTGATGGCAGTTTAATTAGCTGAAAAGTTGGTGTCAATTGGCTGTCAAGAAGTTGATATTTGATACCGTGGGGCATCGTTAAAGAAAACTATTATGCCTACAAACCAGAGACAATTAAGCATTTGAAGGCAATCATTCGTGATGCCATTGCCGAAATACGAAATCATACCATCGAAAACAAACATACGAGTATACATACATAATTGGTCATTAAAACAGTTAGAATAACGACCTAGCATCTCACACCATTTATGTTGCGTGCATTAATTTTATACCAAAGTGGCGGGACCTAGTGTTTAATGTCGACTCCGAACGACAGATTTTTGACAAGCTCTTCATGGCAATTTTATTTACTCTCAGAGTTTATGCCAGAAATCTGCTGAGAGGCAATCGCCGAAGAAATATTTTTTTCATAATTTCGTTCTGATGTCTTACCTGGGGCTTGAACCGTGGCCTTACGTCTACGGACCATCGAAGAAGTGCACGAAAATTTGTCCGATCGAATAAGGTTCTGTGAGGCCGAACAATAGTACTTCACAACAAATGAATAAATTTAGTAAAATTTCAAATCGTTTTTGTTTTGTTGCCTTTTTAAATTTTAACTTTTTTAAATGGCCCAACAAATCCTCTACAAGGTAGATTAGCAAATTTTAAAATTTTTTAAAAAACAAAAAAACAGAATAGAATTTTTATAAAAATTGGATACAATTAAATGTTAGTAACGACATCTATGAATGAAAACATTGCAATTGAATCCCTTGCAAAAGTAAATTGAAAATGACATTAAATTCTAAAATAATTGTTTCTTACTTGTCTACTCACTTTTCATTTTATTTTCATTGCCAATTTAAACTATTGATTTTATTTTCGAAAAATTTTAATGCCTAATATCTCAAATTTCATTTTATTTACATACAAATTAAATTTCCACGATTTGTTTTCATTCATGTTCAAAAAAAACACACTCGAAAACCAATTATAAATTTTGATTTTGTAATTAAATTTACCGTGAAAACAAAATTTGTTTGTTTCGAAACAAGGTCAGTACGTTTGTGGCATGAAATATTTGAAATGTTCACAGGTACAGAGAAAGAAATAAAAATACATGGAGGTCATGGGTCGTGGTTGCAAATGCATTAATTTCAAAAGACTTTTCCATATGGTTCACTCCACAGAGATCAAAGTATCAATATGAGAGATTTAATGCCTAAAAATTTGACTCTAAATTATTTAGAACCCATGAAATTCGTTGATTGTTTCCAAGCTAAAGTTTTTGTCATCGCAACATATTCTCAATAAGCTGTTCTTGGAAGTACAGAGGACGAGTCATAGCACTACTAAGTAGCCAGGCCGCCATCAGAATACTCAGTTCTTATGAGCTTGGAATAAAACTCTAAATTCGTAACACAAGGCATGCCTAAGCCACAGAGGAATTTGTTCTATTGTGCTGGCAGATCAGATCGCGTGTAGGGTGGAATCTTTCTGTGGAGTATTAAGAGGGATTTGGAAAAGTGAATTCGGTGAAAGGAAAGAAAAATAGAAGCGATAACACTTCTCAAATCAAACGGATTTGGGACAAGTTAAACTTTCTTGTGAAATTTGGTGGAAAGTGGTTTGATTTAAGCCTAAGGAATTTTACCGGCCGTCGTAAACATAGGGTAAAACCAGGACACATTGCCAATTTGATGTGAAAGGGACAGCAAAAAAAAGTATTTCTGTCCCTCTCAGATTGTTTGTCTGTTTTGTTTATTTATGTTTTTTTTTAGGTTTTGGGAAGGATTTTTTATATTGTCCAATTTTATCAAACGGGCTGTAAATCTCTTCACAATATAATGTTTCAGAATGTCGCCACTTATTTGATATTTTTTAATTAAATTTTGGAGCTAAGAATGAAATGAAATGAAAAATGAATGAAGTCGCCATAGTCTAGTAGGTAGTGTGTTGGCTTATTAGATGTAAAGCCAATTATGTATGTAATTAAGAATGGCCAAAATTGAAAAAATAGGAAAAAAATAATATTTAACAATTTTGGATTTTTAAAATAGGTTCAAACATATTTTGGTTATCAATAATTTTGTGTGGAAATATCAAGAATACCGTTTTTGTCAAATAAAACAAGTTTGGAGGGTTCGAGAAATAAAAGAAAAAATTTTTTTGAGTTCTACTCAACCTAGTGAATAACTTAGACTATGTAGTTGCTCGGGTGTATTTAGGAATTTTTAAAATTTTCATTGAAGAAATTAAAAAATATTCAAAATTTTCCCTTTTTTAACACAAAATAAATGTTTCTTACTTTTTTACTTTATCACCAATTTTCGCTCTCCACATCTGTTGTTTTTAACACATTTTCTTGCAAAACATTGTAACATTTTTTCTCCTTCTAAATAGACTGTGTAGGTTGCTGTTTTCAGTGTTTTTCAAACGTCATAATTGTCAACTCTAGTTACTCGGTGGACGTAAACTCCAAGATCACTTCTTTTAATATGTAGACTACGTGATGAGGTAACAAGTCTATGTATTTACAGCCTGTGCGGCATTAATGCAGCTGAGAAGGAAACACATGGGACTTTATTAAATTGAGTAATATGTAAGGCTTATTCGAACGGCCAAGGCAATAGTTTTGTGGGAGACAGGTTCTTTTGGTTGAGTGTATATGAAATATAAGTTGAAGATCTCTATGCAATAATAAGTAGATCTTGCTTTTAGATTTAAATTTCTATGCGTTATATATCAATATATTATCGACGCTTCTTGCATTATCAGCAAAAAGACGAATTGAATAATGTTCATTTGATTTCAACTCTTGTACAAGATATAATTTATAAATCCTACTTATATTATTACTAAATTGGTCATTACAACTCTTCAGTCAAGACTACGATCTAGTTCCTCACACTTCTTATGTTATGTATGTTAATTTGATACCTGAGTGGCGGGATCTACAGTTTAAAGTCTACTAAGAACGAAGGATTTTTGAGAAACTTTGGATATAAATTTTATTTACTGTCAGTTTTTTGCTAGAAATCCGTCGAGAGGAAGTCACCGAAGATGTATTTTACAATTTTTGTTTGGTTGCAGATATCTGACCTGGGATTTAAACCGTGGCCTTACAAGTATTAATCAAATTTCAATTTATATTAATCCAATTTTTATTATTTGAAGCAAAATTTTACAGTGGTTCTGCGGTTTTCCATTTGTATGTCTTGCCCATTTTCCAGACCTCAGAAATTGTTTGTTGTGCTACATTCAATTTTCTGACATTTGTGTCTGACTCAAGTCTCAGGTTGAACCTTGAAAGTCTATTAAGCCTACACATTGCCTACTAGACTATGGAGACTTTAGACCTAGATCCCTAAAAAAATTAAACATATTTTGCTCAAAGTCAAAAAGCAAAAGTCAATAATTTTAGAACCACCAAAAATTATTATTTCAGCGCTTTTTTTAAACTTTGCACTGCAGCAGCAACATTCTGTTTAGTATGCACATTTCCTTGGCGTGTTGATGGTTTGAGAGGACTAGAATACGAGCAAAACCGATCATTAATTGATTCTGTCGATCGAAGTGTTCTATAACTCCACGAGCAGACTTATATATTTATTATTTTCAAAGAAAGATTTCACAATTTCGAAACACTGTTCTGACGTAATGGAATGAGTTGACTTTCTTGTCTGTCAAACCATAATTACGGATATCGATAGTTCTCATGCAGCTAAAGTAAAAACACTCGATATAAGTTTAATAAATAACTTTGACCGTCTAGGTTATCATACCACCCCGCTGAGCGTCGTTATGTTGCTAAATATTACAAAAAATTTAATTATTTAATTGCACTATAAATAAATAGTAAATAAGCGGATCGTATACGCCTAATTTGAAATATTCAATAGGAACAAGGATTTTATTCACAAAAACTATATACATTCAAACATCAACAACTACATGCGTAGGTTTCAACCGAAAACATAAAATTTATTTTTGGTATAAAATAGAATTTAATTGCAAAACTTTTACTCTAAACGATTTTATATCATGCATCTAACAAAATAATAATGAGCTTTTAAAATCCGAGGAATATACACTCAGCCACAAAATTATACATACGGATAACAAATTTCAGACATTTTTTAACTAATCCGTTTTCGTTGAAAATATTTGTAATTGTCTGACAACTTTCCTCGATTTTAAGACGGTCTTTTGCATTGGATCAGAAATTTGTGAAATTTGTAAATCGGAGGCATACCTTTGTTGGCCTGTGCACTATTCAGTTCAATTTCAGAAATTTTTTAACCAATGCAAAGGACCGTCTTAACATCAAGGAAACTATAAAGATTTTCAACGAAAATGGATTAGTTAAGAAATTTCTGAAATTTGTTATCTGTGTGTAGTTGTTGGCATTTAGGGCAATAAAGAAACTGTAATGATTCTTCAACAGCCCATTTTAGTATCCACAGAAATTTTTCGCTTTTTTGATTCCACGTTTTATTAACATGTGTTTCCTTGATATAATAAATCTTTATTTAATGTTAACTGAAATGTTTTAAACATAAAACAATAAAGCAATAAAAAATTACAGCAGTAACAACAACAAATTAATTTTACATTTTATCACAAGTATGAAAATGATTGTTTTTCGAGACCATTAGAAACTTTATGCTACAAAACTCTAAGGGCGATTATTACAACTTACAGTTAAACTTGGGTTTAGTTAAAGGTACCTTTAGCTAAAGGGAACTGTAAAGTTACCTTTAACTTATTTTCGTTATTACAACATACAGATAAAATAAAGTTAACTGTTTTCAAAAATTTGGCAGTGCCGGAGCAATGTCGATAAAACTACTCAATTAAACAAGCTTTTTTTAACGCAGTGGCAATGACGGGCTTCGTTTTTTTGTTGTATATGTTTGTTTACATCTAAAGTTGCCATATCGAAAATAATATATAATATGGAAAGTTCAAACATAAACTTAACTTTAAAAGTTACCGGCAGGATGATCCTCCCTTTAGCATAACGCTCACTTTTATCTTATTGGGTACTCATAGTAATGAAAAACAATTTATCTTAACGTTAAAATCCTCCCTTTAGTTAACGGCAAGTTGTAATAATGGCCCTAAGGCTTCAAAGTAATTAATTTAAAACTACTTTTCTTAACAAAAATCATACAAAATATAAGGCCATCTTACTAATTGTAAGATTAACCCACTTGTGCGCAAAGTACCTTATAAGCAGACGTCGGCACCAATGTCCCTCAGGGGAAGAACATCTTCGGCTTTTTACACACATAGGACACGAACATCAACAATGTTCGTTAAAACGAGCGTAAAAATGCATTCAGTTGCTTGTCAGCTTTTAAAAAAGAAGGTTCATGTCGCTTTTTTTCAGACTTCAATAATACACCCAAAGAAATATTACAGTAGGATTCACTAATATCAATGAGAAATGATTTCGATTTTTGGAAGAATACTTTCCAAGTTAAATACGGTATCTTTAGGGATTTAGTGCAGTTCAATTTTTCTATATTTTCCGCTCACATATGCATATTATTGGATTAATAAGTAGACTTGAAAATATTACTAACAATTTTCCTCTGGGTTAACACATGCCTCTCACAAATACCCTTACATTTTTATCATGTTTTCTTATTAATTAACAAAATTATAGAACGATATTATTCACAGAATAATAATTTGATGAACAAAAATGTTAGCTGTTTGTTAAAATTTACGCGAATGAAATCCGGCTGATGTTATTTCGTACCGAATAAAATCTTCCCGGAAATTTGTTGCAAAGGCAAAGTAATGTTGACGTATAATTTCCACATGTTTTTAACAATAAGAACAGTTTACAACTTTAGAAATATTTATTTTCAAGGTCTCGTACGAAATTATTATATAAGTGATTTGACAGCATTTGAATACAAACCGTTCAGGTATTTTGAGCTAAAACAACTACTATAAAACTTTTATAGTTATCTCTAAGTCACGCACAAATGTTGCTACTTAACTACAATTCGTAGTAATGTTCAATGGAAACAATAAAGCCAAAACAAAATAAACTAGCCAAATAGGTTCTGAGATAACAAAATTTACGTAATTTACTAGTACTGTCAATAAAAATTCCAGCTCTTTATAAAGTAACGCATATAGGAAAATTCTAACTATAACAATTACTTGCTCAAGGAAGAAAATGGATAGACAATGAAGTCACTTTTATTTCACATACACAGACCGGAATCATGGTTTAATATATCGTTGAAATATAAAACTGGTTAACTGGACGACATATATACAACCCGATTTCCTTCTGATCTCCATCAGCAAAATTTAGATTTGTCACTCAATGAAATGTTTGTTTATTTGGCGAAACCAAATATTGACCTTATTTTTATTTTTTTTTTTGATACGAATGATTTTTGCTGTTCAATGCATCCACGTAAAGGAGTTTCATTAAAACGTCGTCTAATAGTTCTAGATGATATACTAAAACCATAAGATGACCATAATTAAACTTTTATCTGTTTAAAAGTTTTACATGGGTCAGCTTTAGAGCCTCTTATGACTATTATCTTTTCCCTGGCTGTGGTGTTACTTACGGTGTTTAGGAGCTCTGTTTCATTACATTATATATTTTTTTGGAGTACACACAGTTAATAATGGTTAAAAATGGCAGAAATTTTTTAACTAATCCGTTAAAAACTTTCTGAAATTTTTTAACCAAGACCGTCTTAAAATCGAGGAAAGTTGTCAGACAATTACAAAGATTTTCAACGAAAACGGATTAGTTAAAATATTTCTGAAATTTGTTATCCGTATGTATACTTTTGTGACTGAGTATAACTTTAAAATTTCATTTACCGTCTTCCCACAACTTTCCTTTCTTCTTCGGAATATTTGGTTCATTTCCCAAAACATATGATTAATTTTTGTAAAAATTTTTCCTGATATATTTCAAAACCCAATTCTCACCAAATTCTTTTACTGAGAAATGGAGACAAATATTTCGATTTGTTACAAATAATATGTATATAGGATTCAGATCCTTCCAAATTTGCAACGAACTAGTCTCTAATTTTTTCCCCCCAATTCAGAAATCATGAGGGCATTAGCCGGGAATGAGTATCCAACGCTTAGAGCGATCGACATTTATTTGTGGCCAGGCACTTTTCTTTTTCCTCCTTCCTACCCTCCACCCGCCGATCAAAATGAAATATGAAATATTTTTTTAACGACTTCTTCTCGGCTGAAGTCTTTGAAGGTAAATAAAAAATTTGTCAAAAAAAATTTCTCAAAAATCTGTCATTCGAAATTGACTGTAGGTCCCGCCACTTATAGATACAAATTAACACACACAATATAAGTGAATTGAGAGCTAGATTGTAATCCTGACTGAAGGGTTGTAGAGACCAATTAAATAAGTAAGTGAGTAAAACTCAACCAATATTCAGAAATTCGGTTATAAAATAAATTCCAAAATTCATTCGTTCATTTATACATTAGATATTTTTATTTGGCAAAGAAAATTCCAAACCCTTCAAATCATTTGGAAATGAAATGAATTATTTTATTTAGGAATTAGAAAACTATAAAAGATTCTATCTGATCACAAAAACGGATTTGGAATCAAAATTCACCTTTGTACTTCAAAATAAGAGGCACAGAGGTATTCAACGCGTATATTCAAAAATAAAAAGTATTACATACACCTGTAGAATGACAATTATGACAATTGAAATTCCTTCCAAAGAAGTATAAGAAATACATTATGTTAAGTTCTTCATTTTTTTCTTTTTTTTTCTGTTGCCTTACAGAACTTTATTTTTTAAAACTCGAAACCGATAATCAAACAATTTTTATTTGCAGTTTATGCAAATCACACATCCGCTGTTTAAATTCAAATTATATACGCATCAGCATGTATGCTCTCTTTGAGGAATAAAAAGTGACGAAAAGGTAGTATGTTTGTATTCTTGAATTTTTAATTTTAGAGGGTGGTCCGCTATGCATCTTTAAGGCCAGATATACCAACTTTCTGACAACTTTCTTTTCGAAGTGGTTCTGTTCCCTAGCGTCCCCATTCGTGGAATTAAATGTTTCTGAAATTTTTTTTTATTCGTATATGTTCAATATACGTAACTCAATAAAGTTATGCTGATAAAATTGCAACTCTTGAGCTATTGGAAGCCATTACTTACCTGAATGCCATACGGCAGAATTATTGGGAAAATTTCATTATTTGTACGCAGTGTTGAATGATTTGGCAAAACAGACTAAATAAGTGAGAACTAATTTGACGGATGTAGCCCCAGCAAAATGGTCGTTATTAACTGTCAAAGTTCGAGAGTCCATGTTGGAATACCCGATATAATTGTTAATCTTAAAATAATTTGGTGTAAATATTCGTATGAAGGTAAGATCTTAGATCAAACGCATGTAGCCGCGGAACAATACAAATGAAATGTGTCTGATGAAAAACTTTTTGAATTCTATTAAAGACCTCAATATTTAAGAGAAACTAATAAAAATGTATATTAAAAAGAAATTATTAATAATTTGAATTAAAACAATTTAAAAGGAAAATTTTTGGGGAAATATGGGGCTACTTTTAAAGTGCTTAAGTAATATAAAATTTATATAATTTTTGATACTTTTTATTTTTGGGCCTTTTTTTAATTTACATAAATTTTGTTTAATTATACTAACTAAAGTTTGACAAGATTCAGTAAAAGTTTGTTGATACCACATAAAATGCCTCTTTTCCTTATTAATTCATATGAAGCCTTTTCTTATTTGGGTGTCATGTAGTTAATTTTGTTTCATTTATGAATGGGTTACAGTGGGAATTCTCCGCAAATTCATTTCAAACATGCTTCACATTAATTCAAAATATTTAGCCTTTGTTCTGTTCACTCTGTTTTAATTTTCATTGCATTCCAAGAGTAGAAATATGAAAAAAGCTTATTGACGGCAGACGAGCAGAAATTTTATGAAAAAAAGTAAAAAAAATTAAGGACAACAGAAATGGAAAAAAGGAGGAAGAACATAAAAATTTTGGGTGCAAAAGTAATATACTGGCGGTATGAAGACTTCTTGTTCGATGTTGAAAAGAAAATTTAATTGAAATAAGTTTAAGAAAAATATTTCCATTTAATTAATGCATGAAGCTAAAATGTCAAAAGTTTTAACTAAGTCATCAAATTTAAAAATATGTTATAAAATAAAATACTTTTTAAATTTCTTTATAAATTTACTACTAACCTTTGACCCAAAAATCATAATATTTACCAGTAGAACAGCATTTTTTCTAAGTTGTACAAGTAAAATCGAGAAAACAAATATTTGCAAATGATTTATGCACAAGCATTTATAGTGGCGAGCATAAAGGAGTACATAAAATTTCTAAAACATTGAATATGTAAGAAATTGTAATTAAAATAATTTATCGTTATTTAAAAAAAAATGTAATCAAATTTGTTCATTTATCCAGTTTTGCACGTTTCTTTTTTCTGTTTTTAAAGTACCTTTACTTAAGATTTTTCGATTATTTTCACAAAATTTTTTAGTATTCCAGCACTAGTGACGAGGAAAACATTTTCAAATTTTTTTGTGAAATTTTTCTTGCAATTTGTGGAAAAAAAAATAAATGAAGAAAATTGCAATTAAAGTTCAGAACAAAATAGTCACTTTAGCTCAAAAAGGTTATTCTTCAAGAAAAATTGATGGAAAAGTTAGCGTTTGTTGTCGGACAGTACTATCAACCATAAAAAAAATGGCAAAGTCATCCAAATATACTGGAGATCGCCCAAGATCTCCAAATGATGATGGTACATATCTACTGGAGCGATTGTTACGAAAATACGAAGTCAGAACTCCGAAAGCAGCGGTAAATGCCATAAACAAGAGTTTAAGTGAATGGACTACACGACGTGCATTGGGAGGATTCGGTCTAGTTTCAGCAGTTAAACAGAAATGAGAAGCGAGCAAAACTAGATAAGTGCTATTTAACAACATTTAGGCTATCTATTACATTGTTGCTTTTACATCGCTTAACATTAAAATTAAAAAACAATAGCTACAAAAACAAAACATCAGCATTAAAAAATGGTAAACAAGTAAACAAAAATATACCAACAAACAGTACAAGAATAAATGTAAACAAAATACACTAACAACAATTATGAAACAACGATGTTTACATTTATAGAGATCTCGAGAAGGCGAAGCAACGAACATTCACCTTCAAGAGCATTCATCAGGCTGTTTACGTTGCCATATAAAAGGCAAAGTTCAGTCAGTCTTGTGTGAAGACGCGGTGTTTGAAGAGAGTAAGCGTGGTTTGCAGATCTCTGGTACAAAGATCATACTATTGACTATTGACTAGCAATTGTTATTGTTTATGCAAAAAAGTGCAAAGATGAATAACAAACAAAGCAATTGTAGTTGTTTACATCAAGTTGTGAACAATGGCACACAGAAATGTGCGAACGATGAAGAATTTAATTGAAACTAAACATAAATTTATTTTTAATTTATTTGCAATCTACGAGCTTGTATTTGAAACGTTTTTAAAAGGTAAAAACATAAAAATATTTAAAAAAAATTGTTCTTGAAAATTTTTTAATTCACAAATTGTCAAATTTACATGTGGTTTGTTTATTGATTTAAAAAAATAAAATACCACTTTTGATCGCCACTGGATATTAAAATAGATAATAAAATAGATTGTACTTCATTATAATGTTTGTTGGTTTTGTACTGTATTATATAACGCCATGTAATTCTAGGTGGCCCGTACCGCTGAACAAATCTCGTCCTTATGGTGTAATATAAAGATGTTAGCTTTCGGTGTCATTGTACGATATTCCTCATATAGGTGCTTTAAAAAAGGAGGAAAAAGACAAGAACAGCTAAAAACATTTTGATGCCTAAAAAATGCATTTTAAGCTATTTTATTTTCCGAATTTAAAAAAAAAATTGTTATCGAATTAAAACAAGCAAGTCGCCTTAGGCGACTGAAGGGTCGTAATGACCAATTACGTACGTACGTAAGTCGCCTTAGGCTAGTAGGTAGTGTATTGGCTTATTAGCCGTGCTTCAAACCCCAAGCCCGACAACTCGAACAAAATGAAATACGAAAAAATATTTCTTCGGCGACTTCCTCTCAGTAAATTTCTGCCATAAACTCTGAGAATAAAAAAATTAAAAGTTCCTTAGAAAATCTTTCCTTCGGAATCGACTTTAAACTGTAGGTTATTATGGGCGTTGTTGACTGTCAGTCTATGTGAGAGTAGCTAATATTCATTTGTTATGCAGTATCCTTCAATAGGGACTTCCGAACTTTGACAGTTAACGTGAACAATCACGTTAATGCGTCCCGAAAAAGTAACTGTTTGGTGTGGATTTTGAGTTGGCGGCGTTCTAAATGCATATTTCTATGAAAACGACGTGTGCGAAGCAATCACTGTAAATGGCAAGGACCACAGGTTGATGGTTATCAACGTCTTTTGGCCTGAATTAGATGATATCGACACAAATGGTATGTGGTTTGACAACGAATGTACGTGTCACATAGCTTATGCCGCATTGGATACTCTGCAGTAGCGATTTGAGGGCACGGTCATATTACGTGGAGGTGATGTGAACTGGCCACCGAAATCGAGACTCCGAGACTTTTTATGTGGAATTCTGCTCGCTCATAGTCTATTAGTTCCCAGAAAGTGGGAGTTATACTCTTAACTCATGTTTAAAATTCTCAATATTCCCGACAGCTGTGCTATGAAGCTCTGTTATATCTGTGTGAGTGTAGCATTGTGTATAATCGATATTTTCCTCATTTTGGTGAATTGTATAGACGTCTACTGAACCATTTCTACACGAGGTGTATAAAAGGATCCCAATCATTTTGAAAATCAAAAGTTTTTTAGATCGCTTTGTGTATATATTAGCGATGCCAAACGGGAAATCCCGAATCACAAAATCCCTGGATTTTCGGTATTCCCAAATCCCGAATCCCGGGATTTTTTAAAACTTATCCCGGAAATTTTCGGGATTCTAAATTCATACATATACACTTTATAAAATAAGAAAAAAAAGAGTCTGCGGCATTGTTTTTTTTATCACTCGACATCGAACTGAATAAGAACCCAACTTCCATTGTTAAAAAGTTAAACGTTGCCTTCGAAGTCCAATAAAATCTGTTAATACAGCTGATGGTTTAGACAATCAACTTTCTAAAGAAATAGATTTGATTGAATCACGAGGAGCATATAGCTATCTTGAAACCATTTTGCCCACAAGTGTAGATTGCGAAAAATGTTTTTCAGCGAAAGGCATCAAAATTAAGGCTACTTAAAACAATGAATATAATTAATATATATATTTTGGACACTAAACAGTGTTCTTAAAATGGTAGGTATTTGTTTCTTCACTAATGTGTTTATACATACATATGTATATGTATGTATGCAGACGCAGATGAATTATTTTTATTTTTGTTACTTTTTGTTCTGTTTTTTTATTTTATAACATGTGTATTGTGATAGAGATCAAAAATTAATGACATTTTTAATAAAACAATTGTTTTTAGCTTTTTTTATTACGAGAAAATCTCGAAATCCCGGGATATTTCGGGATTTTTCGATCCCGCATTGTCCCGAAAAATCCCTGGATTTCGGGATTTCAAAATCCCTGGATTTCGGGATTTCAAAATCCCGAATGCCGGAGTTTTTAAAAATCAATACCGTTTGGCATCCCTAGTATATATTTATGTATGTGTAAAGTAACTGTTACATAGAGACGCTTGGAACTGCTGATAATTTGATTGAATTGTTTGACATTCTCTCCGTTCGGTTTACAGATTTAAATAAAAAAGTACGGTTAAACAAAAAAGAGACAAAAAAGCGAAATAATTGCATGAAATTAATGAACTCAACAAGAACAACACACCACAACAGTACTTAACTAAACCAAAATGTGCTGAATGGTTGCAAGACAAGAAACAAACATTCAGTTAAACAGAATGGAATTTCATATCCAAAACTGGGAGAAAATGGACAGCAGAAAACTAATTAGTTAATGAAAGTAATTTTCATTGTTCATGAAAACTAATTCGGTTTTGTTTTCTTCATTTCATTTTCTTTTGAAATATTTTACGCTGCTGTTGCTTTTGTCCAAAAGAGTTTTTTTGAGTTGAATTTCCTTTGGCTTTATGCTTTTTGTGTTAATTGTTTACCAACCGCGTCCATTTCCATACCGAGAAGCAAAAGTAGAATTTAAATGAAACTAATTGAACATTTTATATTTAAAATGGCATCAGAATCTGTACAATCTCTCAGTCAAGTAAGTATTTTAACCAAATCACATAAATTTCGGGTGCTCAATCATCAGGGAAAATTTACAATGGTCTTATCTTCTTCCTCACAATTACAGCTTCTGCAGAAGTTGTTATGCGGTATTCTCAGTCTCTGGGACCATTATAGCTGCTATGAACTTCGTAACGCAAATTTGCTCACGCCACTTACGTTATAGGTTTTTAATTATTTATACATGCGTTACGGGATCTGCAGCCTAAAGTCGACTCCAAATCACAGATTTTTGAGAAACTTTTCATGACAATTTTATTAAATATTGATATTGGATATAAATATTGCGCGCTAGGTGTATTCTGCAGTCATTAAACCCAAACTCCTACTGATCCAAATAGACAATATAATATCAGACATTTTGATAAGGTTAGGAAATCTACAGCGATTCATATATATATTGCATTGAGAAGACTCGCGGAAAGGCTGTAGCTCCCATCAAAAAACTTTTGCCGAGGTTGTGGGTCGGTTGAAGAGGAACAAACTGTTCCAACTTCTTTGCCAATACCCATCTATTGCTAGGAGAAGTTTTAGGGTACTTGACACTCCATTCCTTGTCGGCTTAACGGAGTTATCATCCATTAATATCAAGGATAGAGCTTTGTTTATTAAACTTTTAGGATGGGTTCCAGAATAGCTGAGTTATGTTTTAGTGTGCAGCCCTTGCATTGAGCATCTTCTTCAATTAATTTAGTAAAATTCTATTAGTACAGGGACTTCTCTTACCTATGGTATCGCAATGGATTGCTATGTGTGCACAAGTGAGCTTTGGTATCAAAGCTACCACTTCAACCAACGTACCTACGTCTGTAGGAGGTGCAATGATAATTTTACTAGGGCCGTCACTCCTGACCAATATAGAACACAATAAATCTTTTATATTAAAATGTATGCCCTTGAACAACCAACTGCGTATTATGCTAATAATAACTAAACTTTCAAACCTCTGCAGGTCGCATTGGTGTCATTATTATATCATATCACTGTAAGTGTATTACTTACTTTACATGGGAGTTGAAATTATTTTCGCAAATATTTAACAATTTTGTTTCAACTTTCCCACTTTCATACTCTTTTTGGTTTCTAGAAGAAAGTTGGCTGAGTTACTCTGCTTTCGTTTTATAAACGAGAAAAGATGATTCATATAGAAGGGGTATTGTACTCATACTTCATAAGCCTGGAGCTGTTTTGCACATAATAAACCAAACGTAATATAATGTAAACATAACATAGGAAATATGAAGCCGTTGAAGTCTAGTAGGTAGTTTGGCTTATTAGACGTGCAGCCACGTTTCAAAACTCAAGTCAACAACATCTCCAACAGAACGAAATAAAAAAAATATTTCTTTGGTGATTTCCTCTCAGCAGATTTTCGGAAAAAACTCTGAGAATACATAAAAGTTGCCATAAAAAATTTCTAAACAATCGAAGTCGACATTAAAGTGTAGGTCCCGCCACTCATGTATAAAATTAACACACACAACATAAGTGGATAGTCGTAAAAAACAATTTTGAATGTATGTAATATAAATTTATAGTTTGGTTCCTTACGTTAAAAATTGGAGGAAAAGCAAAGTCGCGTATATACTGTAGAAGAAAAGTAAACTCAAAATTGTAAGTAAAAAAAAAAAAAAAAAAATATTGTGCCACAAAAAAAAACGTGCTGTTGTAAATCGGTCTGAAACACTTTTCGGTGAATATTATTTAAGTACTTACCTTTACTGATGTTTGGAATTATTCGGCATTTATTTAAATAACTGCTCATTTTCTGAGAGATTATTTCTCACAAAGTTAATTTGAAAGTATTTTCTTTCTAGTATTGTTTCACAAATACCTGACAATTGCTTCGATTAAATGATAAAAGGGTGCCCTGGTAGTCTAGTGGGTATTGTGCTAGACTATTAGCGTGAGGGTCGTGGATTCGATTCCCACCAGAGAATCTGGTCTGTGACACTACACCGAGCATATGGCCAAAGTTACTCAGCTCGTATATAATTAGAATATAATTTGTAATTGTATTGTAATTAATAAATAAATAATTTAATGATAAAATCAAGGCGAATTTATTTATTTTATTATCAGGCGGCCGTAGCGCTACAATAAATACAAGAATGCAAAAACAGCAGCCATTTTGTTTTTGTTAAAGAGTAAACATCATTTCGAAAAAATTAACCCTCAAACCTCCATAGGAAGTTAATTAAAACATTAAAAAAAACTGAATAAATTTTATGTATTTAACCGTAGATCGAGCTTTGTATCAAAAATGATACATTTCAATTTTTGAGACACTATAACTTTTATTCAGAAAAAGCTAGATGCCTGATATTTTTTGAATTCGTTAGTATTGTGATTGTCGTTATTTTAAACCAAAGTTTTTAAGTTTTCAAAGGGAATTGAAGGTTAAGTGTTGGATGAAAGTGAAAAAGTTGAATTTTCTGTTCTTGATATTGATTGAAGTAGTCGTAGTACTATGTTACTTATTACATGTCAGACCAATCACAGGTCAGACATTTCCAGTTTACAAAGAAAGGTTGTAGTGACCGATTAAATATGTACATATATATGTAATATTCCTACTAATGAAGATACTGAAGAAGAAGAAATCAGAGCTCCTCTTATGATCTGACGCAAGTATTGACAGCAGCAAATATGACAATAGGACGTTAATCGAAAAAGATGGTACTACTTGGAATAGAGAACCGTATTAGTAGTATGGGAAGAAAAAATATTACAAATTTTCACACAAATTGCTAGCAGCTGTCACATGAAATGTTGTAGAGTTTTTCTTACTGATCTCATATTTATTTTCCGTGACAGACAAACATTAGAAAAAGAGTGTTTCGTCCTATGTTTTATTTCATAGATATACAGACGACAGTATTTCGGTCAAATAGGTACGTATGAGATAACAGAATTATTCACTTTGATAACGTGCTACTCGAAAGTGATGATAAATACACACCTGTTACGCCTCTTCGAAAACTGAGCTAAAAGTCTTTTAGCTTTTAATAATCCCAATAATTTTGCCGCTATAGATTAGTAACTAATTGAATTTTATGGTCGTTATAAATTTCGTGATCCACCGGAATCGAATTGGCAGTTTTAGATTCAAGTATATGCTACGTGTGCAGCAACTACTTATAGCCGTATTTGGGGAAACTTGTATCCAGAACACCAGAGAGGAATGAAAGAGAGAACAGTGTTATTGACATAATCAGTGTTCTATTGCAACAGGAAACATTTTTACCTCACAAGACATCAACAACAAATGTTTCTAGCGAAATATAACAATGGATGTGCCACCAGGTTTCAGCTAGCTCTCGATTGAGAGCGTTACTGATGGGAGTGACTATAGCTGCCCCATCTAAACATTTGGAAACTTATAAATCACCACAAAGCAAGGGTGCTAGATGTCAAATTGTTACCACTTAGAAAAAATAAAACCAAGCTGACATGAAGTGTTTGATTTTTACGTGAAAACCATACTACAATGTGCATCATGTCAAAAATTTTGGCGTAAATTTCATAAAAGTGATAATAAAATGTATTAATGTCAAATAGTTTTATTAAAGTGAATTAAAATAAATAAATATAATTAAATTTTGTAACAAAATCTAACAATAATCGTGAAAATTCTATGAAATACAAGTATGCATCAAAAGTGATACATAAGCTAGGATTATGAAGTTTTTTAATGCTCGATCTACAGTTAAAATTCTTATGATTTTTATTCCTTGCTAAATTACACAATAGTGCAGCACCTATAAATTAAAAAAAAAACATTATCTCATGCAGTCAATAACATTTCCACTGCAAACGTTATTTCTCATTTGTCATATTTTAGGCACCTAGTTGGAAAGACCAAATTCTTTTTTTTTTTTGGTAATTTATCAGTCTCGTCTAAACAAATATAAATACAGTAAATCTACGTTGTAGCTTAAAAGATATATGTATTTAATATTGTTAATCATCTTACGAAAATTTTAATATAATTGGCTTTAAAATAGTAATCCTGAAGAATTTCTGGAGTGTCTATCATTAAGGATACATGCGGTGCATATGAGAGTTTATGACTAATATAAATACGAAATTGAATATCGAAACAAAATCCACAAAAAACAAAAAATGTTTTTTGACAACGACGATACTCAACAGATGGTAATTTAAGGTCACCTTATATGTATATGAATTCGCCTTGAATTTTTCTTTCAAGTATTACTTCACAAATACCTGACAATTGCATAGAATAAATGATAAGATGAACGATATTTTTTAAACGATATTTTTTATTTTATTTATTATTAATCATAGCACAAAAGATAATAATCTTATAAATGAAAGTGCTATGGGACTACATCAAAGAGAAAAAAGTAATAATAAATCATCAAGTAATGAATTGTTTGAAGTAAAGTGGAAATAAAAATGAATAAGAACATGTTTTAATCTCGAAAAATAGCAATTGATACAAAAAATAAGGATACAAAAATTAATATATGTATGTAAAAAATAAATTAGGAAAAATATAAAGGACAGTATATACAAATATAAAGAAATATACAAACAAAAATAAAATATATACAGATAATGAGATACAATGAAACTTAAATAATAAATTAGAAAAATTAAAATTATTAATCACTAATAAAAATATATAAACAATCAAAATATGCTAAGAGCTACTTAAACAGAATGTATAGCTTCTTTTTGAGCTTAGTTGCATTGCCTATGTTCTGAATATAATTAGGTAATGTATTTCAAAGACTGATGGTACATATAAAGATCTGCCGTTGTGACAAAAGAGTCCTATATTCTATATCCTGCTAAATAAGTATATTGGCTGTTTTAAAGTAATAATCTTATAAGGGAGAATAAGACATTTAATATTTAATAGATTATCAAAATTAACTCCAAATATCTGGTAAGAAAATTGTGATATATGGTCTCGACGTCCCTTAATAAATACATATCTGGCTATGTTATTATAAGCCAAGTTGAGTTTCCGCCTATCATCAGTATCACAGTTTGTGAAAATTTCAGATCCGTATAAAAGAATAGGAATCAAATACGTTTTAGCCAGTTGCATACGTATGGCAAAGGGAGTCGAGTCTATAATAGCCCATAAGTTTCTAAGCGTACCGTAAACTTTGCCAACGATCAAATTAATGTAGTTAGAGCACGTTAGCCGACCATTAAGGATAGCACCCAGATTAGATGCCGATTCAACAAAATCTATTTTATTCCCCTGATAATAATATCCGCCACATCATATTGGACTGACAAAAAGAATGACTAAAGTCGCCATGATCTGGTAGGTAGTCTGTTGGCTTATTAAACCAGAGACTGCTTTTCAATCTATGCCTCAAACATCTCGAACAAAACGATATATGAAAAAAATATTTCTACGACATTCTATCAGCAGTCTTCTGGCAGTCTTCTTCTAAAAGTAAATAAAATTGCTATAAAAAATTTTCTCAAATCTGTTGTTCAATTAAATAAGTGAGGAACTAAGCAATGTCGCATTGTCGAAGTTTATCGACTGCATACATATATATTCTGTATTTTAATTTTAAAATATGAAACGTAGGCGAAACGAAATAATATTTCAACACAATAAATTCTTTAAACACTAAATTTTACTGAATAATACATTAAAATGAATGATGCCGAGATAAATAGTACAGAACTATTATAAACTAGCACGTACACAGAAACAAATAGTTGAACTGTGTCAACAATAATAAACATGAATACAAATAACATGAGAATTGTCTCCTCATTTTATTTTGTTTATTTAACAATTGTGCTCTAAATTGAATGAAAGTACAATAAAAAACCAAAGATGTCTCATCCTTTTGTTTTCTTAAGTTAGTTAAGAAAACAATTTCCTTTTGAAACAGTTTTAATCATGAGCAAGGCGAGAACAAATGTCGAAATGTGCGAATGAGTCCAACTAAGTCCTATTGCTTCTCTTTTTGTAAGGATTAGTTGTTTTGCCTTCAGGAAAATTTCGTAGAATATCATTTGAACCTCTTGTTATTCTTATTGTGTATTCCTTTAGTGTCTGACGCATTCGGAACAATTAAATTACTAATTTTGTTGTTGTCTTCCTGTTGTTCCATTTGTTTTGGGTTCGTTAGTCAGCATGTTTATTTAATATTTAATAAAACTTAATGTTGCACAAAACATGAAGTTCTGGATATAAAAAAAAAAATAAAAAAAATTAATTAATTATTTGGTCATTACAACTATTTAGTCAGAATTATAAACTAGTTTCGCACATCATCCATTTTGTGTTTGTTAATTTTATTCATGAGTGTCGGGACCTACAATTTAACGTTGACTCCCAAGACAGATTTGAAAAACTTCTTATAATAATTTTATTTACAAATAATTTTATATGTAAATACTCTGATTATTTGTCAGAAGACTGGTCAGAGGGAGTCCTCTATGTAATGCATACAGGAATACATGATTTCTTAGAGAGAATAACATTTACAACGAGCATCAATGAAGAGCGCTGTTCACCGCAACATCAGATTCAACAAACTTTTTCTTGAGCTGGCAAACTGAATCGACGTAGTTTGATTTTGTTGTTTTTTTTCTTTCAAACTGACGAAAATACGGCAATCGTTGAAAGTTTTGTCGATCTACTTTTTAGTGAAGTAAGCTGAATTTGAGTGGCGGGACCTACAGTTTAAAGTCGACCCCGGACGACAGATTTTCGAGAAACTTTTCATGCAATTTTCCTTTACTCTCAGAGTTGTTGCCAGAAATCCGCGGAAAGGAAGCCGCCGAAGAGATACTTTTTGTATTTTGTTTCGATATCTGGCCTGGGGAATTATCCCTTCCGAAAATAAATGGATTCCTTGCGACAATCACATTCATATGTGAAGCGCGAGCAACGAGCAAAATCTAAACGCCTGCAGAATATCTTGCCAAGGCAATATTCTGTATTTGGGGCCCAGAAGGGTGTGATACAATATGAGCTGCTGCGACTTGAATATGCAATCAGACACGTGGCAGTAATTTTCCATCATCACAACGCTCGGCTACACATTGCACGCAGCATTGGGGAAAAATTATTTGGAAAACAGGTAAAGGGAAGTTTAGCCTCATTTTCCGTTTCTAACTATAAACGGAGTCAGTAAAAGTTCAGTGTGAAGACGCGGTGTGTTTGAAGAGCGTAATCATGGTTTGAAGATCTCAGTTACAAAGAGCTGTCGAACAATGGACTAGTAATTATTATTGTTTATGCAAAGGAGTGCAAAGCAATTGTTGTCGTTTACAGCAAGTTGTGAACAGTGGCACACAGAATTGTGTAAGCAATAAAGATAAATAACTAAAACTAAACACAAATTTATTTTTATTTTATTTGCAATCTACGAGCTCATACTTTAAACATTTTTAAAAGGTAAAAACCGAACAATATCGTAACTTTCGATGGACAAACTTAGAATGACATGTTCTTTAAAAAACAATCTTCATAAAGCATTTATTTCCAACGAGAATTAAGTTATAGTTGCAATATAAAGAACTGAAAAAGACAAAAAAATTATAAAAAGTCGGTGAAGGTGCTACGTGACAGCTACGTATTTAACGAAAGAAAAAGAATGACAAACAAAACACATCCTGACTTTGAAAGCATTTACATTTTTTTGTTAGAATGTGCAAAACTAAAGTAACGAGAAGTTGTTGTCAACAAAGTGTTGCACCGCAAAGTTTGTATTCGAAACATATACGACAACAATCTCCTTGTAATCACAAAAAAAAAGAACAAAATCGGCACACAAATTTATAAACGACAGGCTTGTATAATGAAAAATATTTTTCGTTTACTTGAATATGGTAGCGTTTGCTCTTCCCAACTAAAATGTCACATGCAGACATACTCTAATGTTGGCTTTATTACACAGAATTCCGTGTCATTGAAAGGGTAAGGCCATTGGATGCATTTTTAAAAAATATGGGACTGAACAAATTCAAACATATAGTATAATCATTGCTTAATAGTGCAGCAATATAAATCATTAGAAAAACCAAATGGAAGGAAATATAAACATTGAACCTCATCTATGACTTTACTATGACACTTAGGAAAACGATTTATCTAATTCACACCAGTCTTAAGCCTCAACTTCCAACCATTTAATAATTATCTCCCAAATTATTACCGATATTCGTCACACCTTCGGTTTATTAACAATTTCACATTCGGCTTTTATTGGTTCTACCCAAACGTGCACAACTTTAACATATTTAAGGCCCTTCTTTGGTAGATTTCATGGAAGTAGATAGTGCTTTCAACAATAACCGGAAGGTGTTGTTAGGGGTATAAGGCCTTCATTGCTGAGGCTCATATGGCACATGGAGTTCCTTCTTTCTTGCTGAGAAACATCATTGCAGAGGGTCTGACGGAAGAGATGCAGTGGCGAATCAGAGATCAGCAATGGTTATTCAAAAATTACTCATATTTTGAATTCGAATTTGAATCGAATCATACTCATAATTTCTTATCATACATATTTTAATATCATGGAACCTATACTCATACTCAAAATTTGAAGTATTCATACTTATCAACAAGTATGATGTTGTTGATTTCGACTCTCCATAACTCAACATTTACAAGAATCACAAAATAAGTATTATTCGCGTACGAACACCAAAATAGTCACTAAAAGGTTGTGTGTTTGCTCTGCTTGCTGCTCTGTCTTATTTGCCTTTTCCTTTTTTCTTTTTTTGTAAATGCAACAACAACTAAGGCTGTAAATTTTGATGAATGATTCGAGTCACGCGAATCATTTATGAGTATTATAAGTATTTTTCTAAAGTTATGAATCTGAATGAGTAGGCTTATGAATCAAACACATTTCGAATGGTATGAGTTTGATGTCAACGTTGTACTGAGTACGTATGAACCAGAATAGTTAAATTTCAATATTGTTGACTCACTTATATTTAAAATTGCATGAGTGCGTATGAGTAGCGAAGAAACAATTCAGTGCAGATCTCTGATGCGAATGAATTGATCATTATGGTATCGGACTTTGATCGTCACATTATGCCTTTTAGATGCAACATAAGTTCCTTAAGTTCACAAAAGAGTTCCAACTAAATCGTCTCGGTTTAAAAATCCGGCGGTTCCCAGTTAAAAATTTTGGAACTAAGCTTCCAATCTTCCAAGATGTTTCATGGCATACTTATTGCGATTGTCTTAGTTAAAATGAGTCTTTCCATTCGTTTTACAGGGAAGCTAAATCTCATAGCATGAAGGTACATGAAATAATGCTAGACTCTGTTGGACACGCACCTCTTTCGTTAATCGCATGGTCATCTATTGGACAATAACGATTCACACCACTATTCTTTTGGAGAGCTTTCCGTTAAAAGACCTCTACAGGAGCTGTGGATCGAAGGATGGAAAAAGAAATTATACTTCACTTCATGTGTCAGTACACTGCTCCTACCAAAAAAAATGGGAAGGATTTGGCCTTTTATTGTCTGTTTTCATTGACTAAGTTCTTTAATATGAAGATTGCTGCAAAAGCAAGATTTATTCTAGGTAATGTTTTTTTCTGTTTGGGATATTATTTGTAGCATGATAATCATAAGTTAATGTCTATGGTTGTCTATATTCCAAAACAATTTAAATAAATGACAACTAACTTAATACGTAAAGCCTTCGAAGAATCCTACTTATAAAAATGGTAATATCTTTGATATGAATATACGGCTTACTAGCTAATACAATGAAAATTCAGTTGCGTTCATACTCAGGGTTGAGCCGTTATAGTTTAGTAGGTAATTTGCTTATTAGGCGACAGTTCGTGGTTCAAAACCCCAGCTCGGACATTTCGAACCAAAGAAATATGAAAAAAACATTACTTCGGTGAATTGCTCACAGCAGCTTCCTCGCAGAAACTTTTAGAGTAAATAAAACTGTCATGAAATATTTTCTAAATCTGTCAGTCTGAGTCAACGTTATAATTGTATTGTTACGTTTTTACCTTTTAAAAACGTTTAAAATATGAGCTCGTAGACTATAAATAAAATAAAAATAAATTTGTATTTAGTTTTAATCATTTATATTTATTGTTTACACAATTCTGTGTGCCACTGTTCAGAACTTGATGCTTGGTTTGTTATTGTTCTTTGCACTCTTTTGCATAAACAATAAAAATTTTTAAACAATTGTTCGGCAGATCTTTGTAAAGGGGATTTTCAAACCACGATTATTCTCTTCAAACACTGCGCATCTTCACACAAGACAGGCTGCTTTGTCTTGCCATTTACATGCCAACGTAAACAGTCTGATGAATGATCTTGAAGTAGAATGTTCGTGGCTTCGCCTTCTCAAGATCTCTAAAAATGTAAACGTAGTTGTTTCATTATTGTTGTTTGTATGTTTTTGTTTACATTTATTCTTGCAGTGTTTGTTGTTGCATATTTATTTACTTGTTTACCCCCTTTTTAATGCTGGTTTTTGTTGGTATATTTTTGTTTACTTGTTTATCATGTAAACAAGTTCATTGTTTTTGTTTTTGTAGCTTTTGTTTATAACTTTAACGTAACAGTATAATGGAATAAGTACTATCGATATGACAAAGGGAGCTCGTAAAACCCAAATAATCTATGCTCTTCTTGGTAGCTGATTTAATCTAACCTTACCCTATCACTCTACATGGAAACATTAATTGTCTCTTGTAAGTTTATTGCAGACTATTTAAAGATACAACAAAAAATGGTGATTATTAGTTAATGACGGACACATACAATTATCCTTATACATACATACATATGTATGTGCAAAAACCTTTTCTGGTGTTTAAAAACTTCATGTCATCCTTTCCACTAGTAAAGTCATTGGGTCCGCCACTCTGGTGTCAGTGGCTCGTTTTGTGCATGGTGTAGCTTACTGCACTCTTTAATTATTCATTACACCCTTATTTAGTAAATACGAATACAACGATAATATTATTGTTCTTGGTGTTGACTATATTGGAATGTAACAAAATTCAGTTTGCTAGAGACATGTTCTAAAAGTAGATGAGTTTTTAAATAATGAGTTTGTATGTATGCAAGTAAATTTCCACATCTTTGTTTATATATTGTTGAGCTCTAGTTGGTTGTCTGATTAAAGTGTCATGATAACACAAAAGCAGAAACACTATAACAAAATTTTGCTGGAAGCAATATAAAGAGCTGAACTATGATGACTAAATAAAGTCATATTCGTATAATTGTCTATGCTTGCTACATTATTATTATTTTTTCTGCCAAGGCAAATTCAATAAGGTGATGGCAATAGTACAACAACTCAATTCGCAGTGTTTTTTAACAAAAACAACATGCATTTTCTGTTGTTTTTGTGCGACCGGTTATGTCAAATGAAATTCGCCGTAAGCCAGAAATGACAAAGGCAAAGCCATATAATGACATAAAGTTGTTATTTTGTGTCATTATTCCTCTTTTGTTTCCTTTTGTTTATAAAAAAAAAAAATTGTAAAACAAATTAAAAAAAAAAAAATTTTAAATACGGGCTGATTGCGCAAATGGTAGCGCATACCACTAAGGTATGACGACCTTCAGAGAGATTCTGGGAAGCATAAAAGCGTATTCTGCGAGATAAGTTGTGCCCAAACATTCAGAATATTGAAATAAATTATAAATTGTGTAGAATACAAATATAAAAGGAAATGAAAAATAAATAAACAAAGGAATGTATATACAGTGAGCAAAAAAAATGTGTACACTTATTGTAAAAAACTATTAAATAAATTATTCCACAGGATTATGTTTAAGATGACTTTCTAGAAAATCCGTTAGCCATAGTTAAATATTCACCACTTTTCTTGCCTAAAAATGTGGGAATTTCTTAGTTTCGACAATTATATTCTTTATACGTAACCAATAGAGAAATGTTTATAATCAGAGTATAGTTTTTAAGCTTTTTTAGTCTTAGCATATAGTTTTTAAGCTTTTTTTTAGTCTTAAGGACAATAAATTTCTTTTCATAGAAAATTTTTTGTTCAAAAGTTATTTCGAGGTAGTGGGTGTTAGTTTTTTTTGCTCACTGTACACAAACAAAACATTTGACAATTCCGTGTACTTAAAAAAGCAATCAGCTGGGCTAATAACATCACCTTCTATGAATTCGCCTTGGTTTCTGCTTTATATGAAAATATATGTTCAATTACAGGAGGTAAAACCAATGTAAATTTTTCATGGCAAAAACTGTAATGTCAGCTTAGCTAAAAAATAATACGGAGATGAGAGAAACTGTTCATTGGCAATTTTATTTACTCTCAGAGTTTTTGCCAGAAATCTGTTGAGAGAAAGTCGACAACAAATTTTTTTTCAAATTTCGTTTTGTTGGAAACATCTAATCGGGGGTTTTAAGCATTGTTCTACGTTTACTAAAACCACAATACCAACTAAACTAAGGTAACTTCAGAGGACAGATATAAATGGTGTGAATAGTTACAAGATATGATAGACTGAAGTACTTCTGACACCGTCTTTAAAAACCGAGCAATTTAATGCAGATTTCGTGATGTCTGTAACAAAATATGAAATATGTTTTTATACGCCTAGGAAGAAAATATATGGTACATGTGTTTTTTCTAAAAATCTCTTTGGTTTTAAAGCTAATTTATAAGTTTATATATTTTTTATATTTAGTAAAGAGAAACAAAAAATTAATGTAAAAAATTTTCAGAGTTTGTTTATTTTTATTAAATATTTCTTATAGCTAATTGAAATTCTTAAAGGAAATATTTATATGGTACAAAATAAGGAAAAATTTAAAACTTAAAGCTAATTAATTATATTCAAATAAGACATTAATTTTAATAATGCGTGTGTCCTCCTCGATTTATAATTACTTCATTTAACCGAAGTGGCATAGAGTTTATTATTTTTGTAACTCATCTTGGGGAATTTCGACCCATTTTTTTTATTAAAGCTTCTCTCAGCTCTTTTAAGGAGTTATAAGTCATCCCACATTTGTATATTTCGGCACTTAAAATTCCCCAGAGGTTATCAACAGGATTTAGATCGGGACTAAGTGGTAGCCAGTCCAAAACAATTATATCCTTTTCTTCAAAAAATGCTTTGGTCCTTTTGGCTACATGTATTTCTCATAAAATGAATGCAGAGAACTATGTGGAATTACTGGACAATGCTTTCGTTGAATTTGTGAAGAAAATTATGGAAATAATTTTACTTTTCTTCAAGACAACGCCCCTATACAGTATTAAAGTAATAAAATTAAATTCTGTACGAGTTCATGTTAAATTATTGACAATTTTCAATAGACAGCATGTCTCTTCCACAAATCTTTAGTATCCTTAGGCCAATGACATTTAAATTGGTAGTAACACAGTAAAAGTAAAGCTTAATATACGTCTGTTTCAGCATCATTTAATCTTCCGCTTGAAGGAAATTGTATTTTCGCCATACCCTTTGGTATACTCTATTCTATAAAAGCTCGCACGAAAATATGTTTAACAGCCTTTAAACAATACACTTAATGAGTATGTACTGTAAATGAACAAGTCATTAAGTTAGATATTCTTTTAAAAATAAAATGGCTGTACAGAAAAATTTAAAAAACAATATATGATGTATTTATGTTTATAAATTCATGTCCAAAATTTATTATCAAAGGCTAAAAACAAAATAAACACATGTCGTTATGTCAATGTAAGGTTGTGCAGATAAATAAATATTTACGTAACATACACCAGAGCGCTAAACATAACTAGGACTGACGGGCTTAACGACCCCGCGGACCCCATGTGAATCCTGGTAGCGTCTGCCTCGGATCGAGCGGCTATCGGGTCAGCGTCTGTACCCCATGTTAGGGGCGGCTGTTTATAAGTGCCATTTGGTTGCAGATGGGAAAAAACGGATCTTATATCAACGATCTTCAGCAGACGAAAAACAACGCGCAATGGAATGTACGAACTCTTCGTGAAGCATCAAGGCTTGCACAACTAGAACAGCAAATAAAATCATACAACATCCAAGTCTTAGGCATAAGCGAAATGAGATGGAATGGCAACGGAGTGCTGATCACTGGTTATGGCAATACTGTGCTCTACAGCGGAAAAGAAAATGGCAGCGAAAGTGGAGTAGGATTTATAATATCCAAGAAAATCAGAAACTTCCTTCAAACATAGAAACCCATATCGGATCGGGTAATCATGGCCCGCTTCAAGAGCAAAATAAGACACGTCGCCATTATACAAAAGGATGAGATATACGCGCAAGTAACATCAACGCTCAAAACGACTAGAAAAGGAGATATCGTAATACTCGTGGGCGATTTTAACGCGGAAATAGGAGGCGATAACACCAACATTCGCTCTACTATTGGAACGCATGGATGTGGAGCAAGAAACAAAAATGGCGATCGGCTAATTAAACTGTGCCGGACATTTCAACTCGTCATAGGTGTCTCTATCTTCCCGAACAAGGAGATTCACAAATATACGTGGACATCACCGAGCGGCAATACTCGCAATCAGATCGATCATATATGCTTGAGTGGAAGATGGAGAAGCTCTTTATCCGACGTAAGGAATAGGAGAGGAGCTGACACTGGAAGTGATTACGAGCTCATCACAGGCGACATCAAGATAAAGCTGAAATGTCAAAGAAGAAACACCGGGTACACAAGGCGAAAGCGGCTTCACATACAATGTGTATTGCACTTGCAACGACAATTCGCGAAAAGCTGCCAATAAACGAACAACACTCATGGAAAACATGGATATCAGACGACACTTGGCACCTGATTTCTCAGAGAAGGGAGGTAAAACTGCAGCTTATGAACAACAACACAGAATCTTTTGGACAGCAATACCAATGGCTTGCAAATCTAGTACAGAAAGCTGCGAGAAGAGATAAAAGAAAGTTCCTGGAACGGCTAGCAAGCACAGCAGAAGAAGCAGCCAATCAGAATAACGTGAGAAAACTACATCAGACGATTGGCTGCCTGACCAATCGGAAATGTAATAGTAGCCAAGCAGTTGCTGATCGTAGTGGCGAACTATTAACGAGCAATGAAGCACAGACGAAAAGGTGGAGAGAACATTTCGAGGAGATCGGTAACGTCATCATAGACAATACTGAAGACATCGAAACAAACAACAATGGCCATGCAGCAGAAAACAATCTAAGAATAGCATGGAACCCTCCCAGTCTAAACGAGATACAGCAGGCCATCAAACAACTCAGAAGAAACAAAGCAGCAGGCAAAGATGGAATACCCGCAGAAATTCTGCAGGTTGACATCGAAACCACAGCAAAACTTCTATGGCCCCATATCACAACGGCTTGGGAGGAAGAAAGGCTGCCTCCAACCTGGAAGAAATCATCATTATATAGTTACCAAAAATCGGCGACGTGAAAGACTGCAACAACTGGAGAGGAATAACTCTGCTTAACACCATATACAAAATTTTAGCAATAATAATACAGGGAAGGCTTCAAAATAAAATTGAAGGCAAATTGCAAAACGAACAGGCTGGCTTCCGGCCGAACAGAAGCTGGGTAGATCAGGCAAACACCTTACGCATTATTATTGAACAATCTTTAGAATGGCGTACTCCCCTGTTTTTACCGTTTCTCGTACAGAAAATTCCATGCAGTGGCAGTAGCGCCGTCCTTTTAAAATACATGCCGTTGATGGCCAAATCATCAAAGAAAAAAGTATCGCCTCGAGATTGATAGGCCTGGCCAACGTTGTTTTCAAAAAATTACAGACCAATGATGTTACAATCTTAAAATACAAACCAAAAACTCTGAGAGTAATTAAAATTGAAATGAAAAGTTTTTCGAAAAAATCTATCATTCGAAGTCGACTTCAAACTGTCTCACCACTCATGTATAAAATTAATACACACGACTTTAGTCATGTGAGACGCTAGGTCGTATTATTGATTGAAGGATTGTAATGGTAAGTAAACATCAAATTGTTGCATTCTTAGTCCAATCAGTTTCTCGTGAAGACATTCTGTCGTGCATAACAAGAATTTCATTAAAAATAATCTGTGTCAGTCTGTTTAACAGTTAAACTTTAACTTTAGTTTCTTTGTAAAACGTTTTTCCTAAATTGAAAGAAAACTGTTTCAGACATTTTATCTTTTCCAGACTATTTCTATAAAAAAGTGTAAGCCAAACACTAGAAGGGCAAGGGAAATTGTATAAAATAACTTAAATGATTACTTTTTACGATTTAATATCGCTAAAAACGATGAAAGTATACTTTAAGATTCATTTTGGTGACCACAAATAGAAAACAATTTTTATGTTTGTTATAAAAGCATGTGTATCGTGAAAAGAAAATTTTCAAATTTAATTTTGTCAATGGCTAGGGATTCGAACAGTACAGCACTTTTCCGTTTCAGTGAGCAACAAATACAACAGAAATTACAAAATTGACTACATCAACTGCCATAAGAAAACAACAAAGTTTGAATGACTACCTGACTTGCAAGTAGCAACTGACACTTGGTAAACACTATTCGCACTTAAAAATGTTGTCTCCGTATGCTACTCTTACAATACTTTTACTCTTATTTACACTTTCTTACTTTATATCCGTCTTATTTTGAGTGATAGTGAATACATGTATTTAGTAGGGACATACATTTTACTACAACATTGAACACACTCACTCTAATAGAAGAATTGAATATCCCAAGTTATGACCACATGGTTTCTGAAACATAATAAGTAAAATATCATTCTGTAAATTATTTTAGTTTTCAAACTCAAGCGCACAGATAAGAACAATATTGCTGTTATAGAGTGTTGTAGTAGTGTAGTGTAATACAATATTGTGGGATGTATGTCCAGAAATAATGAATAAGAGGGAGCACTTAAAAATTCTAAAGAACAAATTAACATAACGTGCGGAAGAATTAGGAACTCGTAATGGTTGTTACAAGTCAATGAACACAATCTTTCTGCTGCTAATGTGAAAATGTGATTTGCCTATCAAAGTCCCTTCAGGCTTAGTACTTTTACACAATGTCCTAATCATTTGGAAGAACAGTTGCATAGTCGATAAACGTCGAACAGAAGTCAACCGAAAAACATGCTCATGTGTGAAATGCGGTAAATATCAACAGAAAACAATTCCAAATAGGTGAAAGGTAAAGCTTGTTCATATGGGATATCTTACTAAATATAAAGTATAACATTTTAATATATTAGGGCTTTGAATTTCAAGTTTACTCAGATTTCTTCTTGGGGGTACTTATACTTTTAATGTGCAAAAATGTGGGGTCTCCAGAATGTTTCCCTTTTTTATGGTTTGTGAAAAATATTAAAATTTTTATTGCATAATAAAATAGAAAAAATTGAGAATGTAAATATAAAAAATATCAATTATTTTTACATATTATTACTTAAAATTCATGACATTCCTAAATTATCCCAGACTTTTGCTGTCCATTGTACATGTCTCGATTGCGAGTAACATGGTACATTCGACCAGTCAAGTTTTTGATTACTTTTTCTAAAAAAAATTAATCATGTGGTAACAATAATGATTCAAATATTAGCGTAGAATGCCTTTAGATTTTCTGCTTGGTTGGCACAAATCAATGATTTAAAGTAGTCCATCAAAAGTTATCCAGATGCATCTAGACCATAGTTTACCATTTCATAGCACAGTTGTGCAAAGAGAACTCACACACATTCTTGTGTTTTTTCATTTAGTTGTCGAACAGACTGCGACAAGAACACATGTGCGGCGGATGCTTTATCATTTTATTTCAGCATAACACTCAAAAAATAGTTTATATTAAAAATGTTCTATGTTATTAGCTAGACGTATTTCATTTTTTTTTATTTTGTCGCATAGTATAATTTTTTTTAAATGCTTTGGAATGCTCGCTTTTTTTCTTTTAATAAAAAATGGGTTTTTTATTCTTTTTATTTTTATTTATCTAAAAAAACATGGCATAATTTTTAAGTCAAAGATGGATAGCTTGATATGCTTTTAATAAAAAAAGGATTTTTTATTTTATTTTTATTTATCTAAAATTATTAAGCCAAAGTTATATAGCTTTACATATGTATGCTGATGAAATGAAAATAAAAATAGCGTATATTACTAACACTTTTCTATGGCTGTAAATAAATAAATTCTCACAAATTATTTTCTCTCTCTTACTCACTAACACATAACCAAAAATTTTTTGACGAACCCTGAGCTAGACACACACAAAACGGCCAATGAACAGAAACACTGCAGAATGGAAAGTCAGTTTCGAAATAAATCAATTAAGAACGTCATTTGATAAATTGCGCTGTGCAGTTGCCACTAAATGTGGTTAAATTCTAACTTTTTAGGAATAGAAACTCAGTCAATACGACTCAATATTCAGCGCCATTAACAGTAATGCCAGCGTCCTGATCTTAAAAAAATAGGAACAATTTTAATGAGTGTAATCGTGATTTTTTAAGGACTTTAACGAATGGTCATTTTAACAATCTTTACTTCAAATACTAAAAGTTTTGCTTCACTAAAGATAATTCTTTAATAAATATGTTTACCTTCTTCCACTTTCAAATGCATCCAGTCAGAAAAAAAATGTCGTAAACGTCGGTCGAGTTGTATCTCACAGACACGTAAATCAAGACGAACAAGTTGAAAAATACGATGAGTCGACATTTCAGTCTTCTTCAAGAATACGCTCTACAGCAGCATTATGCTCTTCGGCATGCACGATAACTTGTCTTGTTGATGTTTTTAAACCGAAAACAATAAAAATGATAAGATAATTTCCGGCGACTATTAAAATACCAAGTGAGTGTACAGCTGTCGCTGATATTTCAGTACAATAGTGAACGATATGTCCATATCTAGTAGGTAGAAATATGGCTTATTAGACGTGAAGCCACGGTTTAAATCCCAGGTCTGACATCTTCAACAAAACGAAATGTGAAAAAAATATTTATATCTTCTTCCTATCTGGAGTCTTCTGTCAAAAATTCTGAGTAAATAAAATTGCCATGAAAAGTTTCTCAAAAATCTGTCGTTCCGAGTCGACTTTATAAGGTGTTCAGGTATACACTTTTATTGCGTAAATTGCAATAAACGCCATTATTGAGCTCAATATTTCATATAACGTTTCAATTAATAATTGCGCAATAAATACGGATATTATTATAACATTGAGTTAAACTTAAAATGCAGCACTGTCATAAGTATGTTCAGTGAGAATGTTACAATTTATGCGAACAAATTTGGTGATATTTGAAAATACATACAAATAACAACAACGTCAAATAAAAATGGCGAGTGAGGTGGAAGGTAAGTTTATTTATATTAACACTTTCTCTCTTTTTACTATATATGTATTATTTAAACTTTCTAATATTTTAAATTATTTTGAATGTTTTGGGGACTATAACAAAACAATGAATAAGAATTTTTATTAACAAAATAGCACTAGAAATTTTTACTGTAATACTCGCTTGGAGTAGAGTGAATATCTGCCAGAAAACAAACAATATACCTCAATATACCGAATCATACCAGGCATTTCAAACAATGTCCAAAACAGTGGTTTTATATCACAAAATATGCAAATCAAGATACAGAACCTGTGCTTAGGGTAAATAACTTCCCGCAGTAGTTAAGACAGATTACATGCATTCCTCAGTAAAAAAATTTACATGACATGAAAAAATCTTCAAAAATATATTCGATGTATTTTTTAATAGAAGTCGTAAAGGCAAATAGCCGTTATATTCAAATATTCAGTAAATAAAAAAAATTTGTTGTTTTCCAGCTGTCACATGAGTATTGAATAAGCTGATTTGCGTATGCCTGAACACTTAAAATAATTTTATCAATTAAACGAAAATTGACTCACTTGTATTTAAAATTAATATACACATCATAGGTGGTATAAAAAGCTAGGTCGTAGTCCTGACTAACGGGTTGTAATGACCATTTATGTATGTCAGGTTGTATGTATGTATTTTAATTCTACGAAATCGTTTCATACCAGTACACCTGATACATCGATTTGTTTAAAATTATAAGTTATTTATACGTGTTAGAAGCAAAAGGTTAAAAAAATTAAATCCATATTATTGCGTTTAACCTTGAATTCTAAATACGAATATTAATTTGCATAATTTTTGTACGAAATAACATTTAATATATGGTAATTGCGTGGGTTAATTCCAGATACCCCCCAATGAAACAATAGTTTATTCAATGGTTCGTAACAACAAACAATTCGATGTGAACTTGAAACAAATTGAAAATAAATTAATTTTTATAGTTGTCTGCCTTATTTATGATACCATTTTATTTCATACTTACAGCTAAAATGAAAATATGAAAAAATGAAAATAAATTAATTTTTATAGTTGTCTGCCTTATTTATGATACCATTTTATTTCATACTTACAGCTAAAATGAAAATTTTTCAAATTACAAAAATACAATAAATCGCCAATTAGGATAATCTAAGCTTTATGGATGTAATGGGTTGTACTTGTATGCATACGTTTTTTAAATCATGATTGTAATATGTGCGCATATTTCTACATACGAATTGTAAATTTACATAGTAAATACCTAAATATATTGGGTCTTTCATTAAGCACTTTCTATCTTTAAATTTAAATAAAACATGGTGTGTGCGAGATATTATCGAAATTGTTTATTCGATGATAATAACAACATCGTTCAAATGTCCACCACGTCTTCTTCAACTGTAATGTGCAATTATTAAAAATTTTGACTGAATTTGAAATTTCGGTGGCATGGGCTTGGGTTGGCTTTGAAGACCGTGGTGACTTGGGGCTTATTCGCACATATCTATAGCATCAGGAAATCTCACAAGATAAAGTCAGTGGGGTCAATTCACATCACTTCTCTTTAGATGAACATGTTCTCAAATATCCAGTGTGACACTTAGAGTTGTCCTGTTGAAACCATATGTCGTTGGTACCGGATCATCCAATTCAGATCAGAAGTGAAGGCTTAGTCAACGTCGTTCTCAAAGAAATTTTGTTTTGATGACGCTATGAGGCCAAAATTCACACAAAAAAGTGACATATTCGAGATACATTGAACGCCCTTGGATCACATGTAGAATGGTATTTCCAAATTCAACAAAATTCAAATGATTGATGATTTTTCGGCGAAAATTAAGGTCAGTTTCCAACTGCTCTAGAACCCATTTACTGAATAAACGTCGTTGTCTATGATCGCTGCATTATGTCGACGTATGGGTGTTGGTCGATAGTTTACTGAACCAGTGAACTCGAATTTATAGGCGAATAGTCCACATGGTACGACCATTATGACTTTCATAAATTGGGTGAAGCGCGCAGTATGTTGCCCGAACAGAATAAACATTTTTATTATTATTGACATAACAGACTGTATAAATGACAAGTAATTTGACAGATGTAGCTTTAAGAAGATGGTCGTTATCAACTGTTAAAATTTGGTTCTCCCCGATGAAACGCCCGGTATAATGATATTTAAAGTTTGCCAAATAAATAAAAACTGTCACTGATATTGAATAAATTTTATTATACGAACAAGTCCTTAAATAATGGCACGTCAGGTTGATGTAAAATATTATAAAAATAAATAAATTCTACGATTCGTATACCGCACCATGTGGTAAAGGAATTTTAAAGCTATTTGCAATATAAAATCGTACAACACCACTATAGTTCCAATGGTTTATTGTACTTTTATTTACAATTATCACACAACGTCCTCGTTGCAACATTATCGAAAAATATGCAAAAATGTGAAATTAGGCATTATAAAGGTTTGTTGAGTTGACTTTTTTTTAACAAATTTTATAATTTTTTTGTATGGCCTGTTATTACAGTAACTACAGCTCCTATATAACGCGGCATACCATTAAATTTTTAGAATTTTTGAATTTATAACGTTCCTCGTCGTTCACAAAGGGGTCCACAATTCTACAAGGTTCTTAGAAGTTTATTTTTGAAACATCCTAGAGGTCTATCATGGGGCTAAAATCGGGAAACTGAAGTCGTCAATTGCGTAGTAGTGTTTTGGCTTATTAGACGTGAGACCGTGGTGCAAACCCCAGGTCAGACAAAACAAAATATAGAAAAATATTTCTTTAGAGACTCCCTTTCGGGAGATTTCTGGCAAAAACTGTGAGAGTAAAAAATATTGCTTTGAAAAAGTTTCGTATTTTGCACTTCTTTTGCAGGGAAATGTCAATTCTTTCTTCAAGATTTCATTTTTATTAAAATACGTAAATTTACATGTATTTCTGTATTTCCCATCAACGCTGACAGGGTTACTCCAATTTCATATACAATTTTAATTTAATGTACTAATCCCTAGCTTATCGAAATTTTTTACATTCATGGCATTACTATATAATAGCAGTAAACAAATTTTCTAATTCTTAATAAAAGTTAGAAACATTAATCTTTGCTTGTGTTGTGCTATTGTCTGTAACAACGAACGCAACTGAAAAATACATGAATATTGTATACTAAATAGCAGAGCTGAATTAATTTTAAATTGACTGAGCTTGTCTCGCAAGTAATTCATCTTCTTGTCATTTTTCCCTACTAATATAACGTTAAACATCAGGAATTAAAGATTTGCAATTTATCAAATGCAACATTATCTTAGACTGGTCTTTTTAAATTTAAATGAAAAGCTCCAAAAATAATTTCAATTTCAAGAAGAGCTTCAAATACTAAAGTATTAGTAATCAAAAAGGACAACCTTTCAGCCAGCACTAAGACCTAGTTCTTCACACCACTTATGTTGCGTGTGTTAATTTTATACATTCATGGCAATTTTATTTCCTCAGAGTTTTTCGAAATATTTTTTTATATTTCGTTTTGCCGGAGATGTTTGACCTGCGTTTTATAAGCCGACACACTACCTAGTAGACTACGGCGACTTCAAATATTTATATGTAACAAATTCGAAGTTGCCATATTCTAAGCTTAAGAGACGAAAGCCCGCGGTTTAAACCCCGGCTCAAACATCTCAAACAAACCGAAATATGAAAAAATATTTCTTCGGCGGCTTTCTCTCAGCAGTTGTCAGACAAAAAGATTAAATATATTTGCCATGAAAGGTCTCTAAAAATCTGTTTTTCCGAGTCGATTTTAAAATGTATGGATAAAATTAACACACAACATGTGTGATGTGAGAAGCTAGGTTGTCATCTTGACTAAAGGGTTATAATGACCAACTAAGTATTTAAAGTAAGTGTCTTTAAATAAAATAAATCGTATTCCTTAATAATATTTATGGCGTTTGATTGCATTTAATAAACAAAATCAACGCTTACAAGATATTTATTTCTTAAGTAATTACTAAATTATTATTATTTAAATAGACCCACTTGTCATAAATTTTATTTGAATTTATTTTATTAAGTCAATAACAAAGAAAGGTCCAGTTGATTACCACTTACCAAGCCAGCCTTTATGTTTATTTTGTTTATTGTTCATGTCATGTCCATACGTTATGTCCACCATATGTCCTCCATTATAAACGATCATATAAAACAACCATATAAGAGAAATTGCAACTATAAAAACAACTATGAAAAATTGTGAAAAAAATTGTACAGTAGGTGTCAAAATAATAGCAGGATATACAATTATATCACCGCATATGTCCATTGCAGCAAGGAAGAAATTTAATCCTAATCTTCATTTTGTAATGAATAAAAAAATAAAATTGAGAATATGAATCGCTTTTAAAGGAGAAAACTAAAAACGTCGAATGCACTTAGAAAAAGTCATTGCTAGGAGCCGATTTTGAGTTGGAGGTTTTATATGAACGTAATCTTTGAAAATGGCGCTAACCAGGCCAACGGCAAGTACAGGTGCTTTTGACCTGAACGCCAACGACACCTCATGCCACATTGGCTATTCTAGACCCATAACATAACATAATTGGTCAATACAACCCTTCAGTCAGCATTACGACCTAGCTTCTCACACCACTCAGGCTGTGTTTTAATTTTATACATGAGGTGGGACCTACAGTTTAAAGTCGACTTCGAATGACAGATTTTTGAGAAGCTTTACATGGCAATTATATTTGCTCTCACAGTTTTTGCCAGAAATCTGCTGAGAGGAAGTCGCCAAAAATTTTTTTCATGTTTTCGTTTTGATGTCTGGCCTGGGGTTTGTACGTTGCCTCACGTCTAGTAAGCCAAAACACCACCTACTAGACTATGGCGACTTCATTAGAAAAATACGCAATAGGTTTAGGATTTCAGTGTATTACGATGTAGTACAAGGAACTTTCTGAATATTTTCCAATAACAACTTGACTGTTTGCCCCGCTAGATGCTTAAGTATATTAAAAATTCGAATGTACCAAACCAATATAATCATTGTTTCGTTTTTAAATTTTTTCCGCAATATAATACTATATTGTTGTCAAAAGCGGGAGTAATTTTCAGCCCACTCTTAACACCCGTTTCTGTAGAAAGATCTAATTCAGACGAACGTCAATATGTATGAAAATGATTCAGAAATATTTGAGTAGTCGAGTGTTTGCTCATGGATATAGGCGTTCGTCTTAGAGGTTAAACTTTAATTTCAAGAGGTTAAACTTTAATTTCTACTAATAAGACAATATACATATTTTAAATACTTTCAACTTTGTGTCCGCTTAGAATTTTCAAATCAGACGTCTATCAGGGTGTATGCTAAGATATTTTGTATGCAAACCAGCCTTCCTGCTTTCGAATCTGGGGTAAAATTTTTTAAATTCACAATGGCGAATACAGAATGGGGATGTAAATTTTAAATTTGCAACGGATTTACATGAACATCAGGGTATGCGCGTTTTTGCTGATTTCGAATCTAGAATAAAATTTTTGAAAAATCAAAATGGAGGATCCAATATGGCGACCTAAATTTTAAAATTTCTACAGATTTACATGAAAATCAGTGTACGGTGGTTTTAGAGGTTGCAAAGTTCGAAACTGCGGTAAAAATTTTCAAATCCAAAATGGCGGATTCAATATGGCTACATAAATTTCAAAATTTCTTCAGATTTACATGAAAATCAGCGTACGGGCATTTTTGATGTTGCAAATTTCGAATCTGAGGTAACATTTTTCGAATTCAAAATGGTGGGTCCAATATGGCTACATAAATTTCAAAATTTCTTCAGATTTGCGTGAAAATCAGTGTTTGAGGTAAAACTTTTCAAATACAAAATGGGTAATCCGGTATTCAAATATAAAAATTTTTCTGTTAACTATGTTAGCTTTTTTGTTTAAAACCTCTAAAAAAATAAAAAATTAAGTGGAAAATTTTGTAGAAACTATCCATTTGTTCATAAAAAAAAATATTTAAACAAATTTTTTTTGTCAGCGGAGGCTGCGTACAAAAAATGTTATTTCTCAAAAAACGCAAAAAATCCCAACATGAAATTGACAAAAATTAATTCAAAACTATTCATTTAACAGGTTTCTAATTATTTCAACGCGACTAAATTTTAAAATTTTTTTAAAAGCTTATCCAAAACTCAATTTGGAAAAGAAAATTGTATTGTATTTTGTAAAAAAAAAAAAATATTTTTTAACTAAATCTTTTTAAACTATTATGCACTCTCTATCACTTTTGTTTTCCATATTTAATTTAAATTTATGTTTGTTTTTCACATATTTAGAGAACTTCAAAAATTCGACCAAATCACACTGTATATATTATCTTTAAACTTTGCTCACAAACAATGATTTTGAACACCCGCTAAAAAGGCGTCATTATTTTTTTTTTGAAAATCAAAATATGGTTGCTGTTGAAGTTGGCGTAGTCTAGTAGGTAGTGTGTTGGTTATTAGACGTAAAGACAGTGAGAAAAATGATTTTTTGCCACAAAAATGGTTAAAATTACCTATAGTGCCACCGTATGAATATTTATTTGGTTAGTATGTTTCACTCTGTAATGTAAATGTTACGTTAAGAAATTTTTTTTTATTCACCTTCATCCTTCATAGGTGTAACTACATTCCTGAAGAGAATATGTTATATTGCAGGCGTTGAAATGTTTCGTGGGGATTCTCCTGTATGTTTAAGAAGACAGTCTCGTCAGCAAAGGTAGAAATGAGATTGTGTACACAGTAAAAACGGGCACACAAACTATAATTGGTTGAATCAAACTCACAATTTACTTTTTAAATAAGAAAATTTCGGCCGATTATATAACTTTCTAATAAAATCACTGGGTTAATTAATCAAAATCCTGTCGGATGCTTGAGAAATGTAAATAAATACGCAAGAACAACATTTTTGTACCTTGCTCTAATTTATGGCTTTGTTCAGTACATCCGTGTTTCATACTAAATCCAAATTGATTATCGGAGAAACATGTTAACAGGACATAACAATCCTCTTGGATTTGTGTTAATTTCATTAATCAGTGACTAGACCTCAAGTTTAATGTATATTCCCAACTACAGATTTCAAGAACTTTTCATAGCGCTTTCATTTTAACAGGAAGACTGCTGAGAGGAAATTGCTTAAGAAATATTTACCGTATTTCGTTTAATAAGTCAACACACTAACTAGCTATTGTTGCGTATAACCACAGTTTTTAACAATTTTATGTAGTTTTATCGAATAAAAACGGTCAAATATAATGTCCAACTGTTCAGCTGTCTTTGAAGTTTTTTAATACCTTTATACAAAGCGAGCTACATATTACTCATCATATATGCACAATCTATTGTTTAAGTTCGAATAATGAAAGGGGTGCTATTATTTCTACCCTAATTGTAGTAAGTAATTAAAAAAAAAACACCAAAGCAACAGCAGTGAATAATTAGGGGATCTCTTCAGATGAAACTGTTTAGAGTATGACATTTATTCAACACTTCAGATATAAAACCGAATGAAAATTATGACAAATAAAAACAACCATCAAGAGTACATACCAACTACACTTGACTTAACTTTCATTGCCATTGTTTTTAATTTAAGGATTATTTTTATATTTTATGTTTTTGTAGCTTTAAAGATTATAATAATTGACTATAAAAAGAGGGATTCGCTCTACGCCTTCTATTTCTTTTTATAATTTGTTGTTGTATTATTTAACGCCGAAGTTTTAACACTTGTCATTTTACCGATGGATCCAGAACAACTGAACCTCAGATTGCCTCTTGCACCACCTGATTACTGTAGTACTATTAAGGCTACTGTTCGAACCCGGCAGCGATGTATATCGAGTGATATATTTTTGTATATATATTGAGAGTAAATTGGTCATTAGATCTCTAAAGAATGTGTACACCACATCTGAAGTTGTCCAAGAAAGTCGGGTATGTGTTAGGGAGAAACATTTGACGGTTACTTCCATATGTGTTTCTGGACACACACATTGAAAGTTGCAAGAAGGCCTACTCGATAGCAAAAGTTGGCCCAATGATAAATTTAACTGAGTTAGTACATAAGATTTGCATTCCTCAACAGTGTATCAAACTAGTCGTCGCACACAAACTTTACTCATTTGCAAAAGTAAGGTGGAATTGCATTGAACCCAATTGCAGAGAAACTAAACAGATCTTGTCGAATATAGATATAATAACCAGTAATAGTTAAAAAGAGACAATGGACTCCGGGTGCACACGCCTGATAATTGGGAATATCTCACAATAACGCTTATCCACCGCTTTGACACCTAAGAAGAGGAATACTTATTCACCTAGAATTTATTGACACAAGCAATCTTCTTGGCAAGATTCGATTCAATTGAATTCACATCTTCATAAAATTTTCGGGAATAGTTAATTTCGATGTTACAATGGTAAGTAAGTAAGAAATGCCAATTGAGACGACTGTCAATTTAATCAAACCTAATCTATATATTCCTTAACTGGTTTAGCCGTAAATTGAAAGGCATAAAAATGCCTATATTCATTACGCCTGTTAAACTCAAAAGTGATGGTTTTTCCATTTTTTTTATATGCGAACAAAAAAAAATTGCTTTTGAAATATTGTAAAGGCGAACATACAATTTGTTTAACAACTAGTAGTAATCACAGCAACCGTTTGTATTCTTCCTATGGTATTTGCTTCGACATATCGTGAAGTAACGGTACTGGAAGTCTTTGTGTAAAAATTTGAAAAATAATTGTTCAATGTGCAAAATTTTATACACAAAATAAAAAAATTAGGCACAGTTAAATTTCGATTTAATTTGATAATAAATTTAAATTTTATTTTTTCTTTAAAAGAAACGGAAACAATCGAGAATAATCAAGTAAATATAGGAAAGAGTTGAAAATAATTTTCTACTTTTTTTCAAATTAAATTTAATTAATTTTAAGATGCTCGAAGTATATGTATGTACCAAGAAATTAATTAAATGTATGCAAGAAAATGAACACGTAATGAATACATTCAAAAGAAATATTTATTTTACAAATTGTTAAAAAAAAAAAAAATACAAACCAATAAATAATTTTTGTTAAAGAACAACTGGTCTGAAGGATATCAATGACATAGAAAAAATTGTTGTTGCGAATGGAAATACAATACAAATGGAAAATAGAAAATAGATGAACATTGAAAACTAAATCTACATACATACGTACATACAACCAAGTTGTATTTTATGAAGCATTAAAAAAGGACAGAAGGAATCTCTATAAAGGCATCCTACTTGGGCATAAAGTCAAAATAAACTGTACTGTCTTGAAAAAGTCATTTCCCATCAAAGAGAGGGCATACTTAATAAATTTAACATTAAAATTTCTATTTCTAAAAAAATTATAATATTATATAAAGTACTGATCAAATTTATAGCGTACTTTTCCCATAAAAATTTACGGTGTGGTACAAAACATTTTCAACTGAGAACACATACGTGGTTTGCTTTAATTTTTTTAATTATCAATTTTCAAACAGTTGTTAGTAATTTTTTAAATCCATTCCCGGTTTTATTGATCATTTCAAATAAAAACTGATTGCACTACTTTACAACAATAAAAAATTAAAGTTGGTAGGGAGCGTCGGAATTGAAGTGTTCGAAACATGTGCAACTCTGATTTTTCTTATTCCTGATTATTTTATTAGCACTACAAAATTATAGCATATAATGGTAATCACATTCTTTTTAATATTTTATATTTAAGTTTTTGAATTTTATTCAAAATTTCGTGTTAACAGGTTTGTTTACACCGTTGAAGCTTGGAGCTAAGAAAGTTTACATTGATTTATTAATTTTTGAGAGCAAATAGCTGGAAACAAATACTGTTCGCAATTAAGATCAAAAAATATAGTCAGACGAGTCTAAGTTTAATTTCCGAGGATCAGGTAGGAGATCCAATTTTCGTTCGTTTTGATCACCACTGCATATATGAATTTTTTAAAAATTTAATTATGTATTAACATATACTAGTATTTCCTGATTGTTTAAATGGTTTTACTACAATAAGTACAACAACAACAAACTGAAAACTATTTAAATTAAGAGAGATGATATCTATAATATAGCCACAAATTTTTATATCGGAGAACCACTTTCTAATAAACTAAACCAAAGACTAGGCACCTCCTGCAAACTCTCGATATTTAATACAAATGTGTATGCGAAATCGATCTGCTGGTAGTGGTCTACTGGCTTCCAAATGGTCATCATCTTTTCAAATTTAATTATCCCATGTACAATCCGTCGGCATCTTGTTGACCATGCTCTGTGGTTTGAACTGAGGCCTCACGAATAAGCCACCACACTACCTACTAGACCTTCGAGTTGTATGATACTCGGTTTATTGAAGCCTACTATTTCCTAAGAGGTAACGTTCTGTGTTCTTGCCATGATGTTTATTTTTGATGTGTTCTGGAAGTATATTCTTCTTTTACAAAAACCCTAAGCAAATTTTTTTCGTGGATTCGCATCTAAATTGTTCGGGTTTGTAATCATGCGATTTTATGCATCCATTCAATAATGTTGTATTCAAAATATCTTTATTCCAGTGAGTAAGGCTAATATACCTCTTAGCAGTTATTTTGTGACACTATTACGAAAGGACATGCAATCAGAAGGTATTATTTTTATTAGGTATTAGGTTAGATATTATATTTTTAAAAACGTTTAAATATGAGTTCGTAAATTGCAAACCAAGTAAAAACAAATATATGTTTAATTTCAGTTAAAGTCTTTATTCTCTACACTACTTTTGTGTGCCACCGTATACAACTTAACGATACAACAATAATAATATGTTTTATTCACTAGTTTACACAACTATTCGCTAGATCTTTACAACCACGACTTATTTTATTCACACGCAACTTCACAAAAGGCTGACTGAATTCTTATTAATTGCTGCCTGCTTTGTCCAGCCCTTTTATAGTCCGACACAACCAGTCTAACGAACATTCTTGAAGTGGAAGGTTCGTGTTCTCGCCTTCTCGAAAGCTCTATTGATAGTACATTATTGTTTGTGTACTTTGCTTATATTGTCTATCCCTTTTTCTCAAATATTCGTCGTAGCTGGTTTTCATTTCATGTTGTTGTTGGTACCAGGTGTAACTGGGTTCGTTGTATATATGTGTGTGTGCAGCTTTAGACAATCAACACATTCATTGTATTCATAGTGTTAGTGTGTATTTGTATCGTGTGTATTGTGTTGGTGTAGCTCGTAGCTCTTGTTTATCGTTTTTATTGTTAAACGATATTAGGTCGTAAATATTGTAAATATTTTGCATACAGGTTAAATTTCAATTTAATTTATTTTTTTTAATAAACCGACAGAATTGAAAAAAGAAAACAAGTAAATATAGGAAAGAGTTGAACATATTTTCCATTTAAAGAGTCATTAATTTTAAGATTCTCAAGTATATGTACCAAGAAATTAATTAAATGTTTTCAACAATATGAACACAAAATGAATACCATCCAAAGAAATATTTGTTTTACAAATTGTTAAAAAAAAACAAACTAAAACATAATTTTTGTTAAAGGACAACTAGTATGATACCCTTGAAATTTTTCAATGGCTTGCATGGAAAAAAATTTTGCAAATTGAAATACAATACAAATAGAAAATAGGCAAACATTGAAAAGGAAATCTACATACAACCAAATTGTATTTTATGAAGCATTAAAAAAGGACAGAAGCAATTTCTAAAAAAGGCGTCCTACCCTTGAATAGGCATAAAGTCAAAAAAACTAAAAGTCATTACCCCTCAGACACAGGGTATACTTAATAAATTTAACATTAAAATTTCTATTTCCAAAAAAGGAAAATATGTAAAAAAATTTATAGCTTACTTTTCAAGTAAAGATTTATATATGAATACTTTTCAAAATTGTTTTTAAAACTTTAGTTTTTTTTTGGGTTGGGTAAATAGTTTTACTATACAATATACGTACAACAATAGCAAAAACAAATAAAATAAGAGAGAGACAAATCGTTTTGCATCTCATGCCAATGAGTAACGCGTCAAAATTATGGCGCACTCTTTTTAAACATTCCTAAAAAGGAAGGCAGTGTGTTGGCTTATTAGACTTAAAGCCCGGTTTGGTAACCCAGGTCAGACATCAAAACGAAACATGAAAAAAATATTTCTTCGCCGACTTCCTCTCCGCAGATTTCTGGCAAAAACTCTGAGAGTAAATAAACCTGCCATGAAAAACCTTCTCAAAAATCTGTCGTTCTGAGTCGACGTTAAACTGTAGGTCCCGCCACTCACGTATAAAATTAACGCACACAACATGAGTGGTGTGAGAAGCTAGGCCGTAATCCTGACTGAAGGGTTGTAATGGCCAATTATATATGTAAAAAGGAACAACTATTCTTTTTTCTCACAACAATTTAATGCAAATATTAAAATGCTTTCAGCTTTAGTTAAAACAATAATTTAAGTGTGTAGTTTATGCATATCGGTTAATTTATTTCAACATTTTTTGCCGTTATTGAGGTTGTTGGCTGTATTTGAAGTTATCGTTCATAAAACTGTTACTATGGATCAAAAAATTATTATAAAAACTTCAATTTTTGAATATTTTTCCCACACCGAAATAACTAACAAACTAAGGCCATTAGTTAAAGGTAGCTTTAGCTAAAGTGAACTTTAAAGTCACCTTTAACTTCTTTTTGTTATTACGATCTAATGATAAAATAAAGTTAACTTTTTCAAAAATATGGCAGTGGCGGGGCAATGTCGACAACACTGCTCAATTAAACAAGTTCTTTTTAACCGCAGTGGCAACAAAGGGCCTCTTTTTTTGTTGTATTTGCTCATTTTGTTTATATTCGAAGTTGCAATATTGAAAATAATATATAATGTGGCAAGTTCAAGCATAAACTTAACTTTAAAAGTTAAATGTAGGATGATCTTCCCTTTAGCTTAACGCTCACTTCTACCGTATCCGGTCCACTTATAATAATGAAAAACAATTTATCTGCCCGCTAACATCCTCCCTTTAGTTAAGGGCGAGTTATAATAATGGCCCCAAGTGTTTTACCAAAAAGTGTTTCTATTGGAGAAGATCGACATTTAGTACATATTTCGAATGCTCCAAATTAAATGACCCCAAGTACAACTCTTCTGCATCTTGTTGTTCATGGTCTCAGAAACTACACAAAAATTTTCGCTCTTACTGGAGCAAGAACCAGACAAGATTTATGTTAACTGCATAGAAAGACATTGTAATAACCGGTCATTTGCTAGGCGTACAATCCAAGAAAAGCATCAGCCGTTCTGTTTACAAAGTAGTTATGGATCTGTTAGCATATGATAGATAGATCCTAGTACCGACTTATTATTTTATGAAAGATGAATAAATGCTAAGAGCAATATCGAATTGATTTCTTTCGAATTATCTGCATATTAGGAAAGATTTCTTAAGCTTCTACGCCATTAGCAGAAAATTTCCATGGACTGACTTAAAGACAAAAATATCGTATATCTGTGCTATGTTGGCCACGTACATATGCAGGCATAAACCGCAAAAATGTATGGGCTATTATTGCCCGTGACAGTTAAAAAAATACAAACTCTGAACTAAAGACGAATTAATAAGTGCTATAAAAAACATTTCCTATAAAATTTCTATAGACGATTTCTCTAAATTAGTCAAGGTAATTTTCATTGAAAACTCATTGTCACCGATATCTGGATGAACTTTAGACAATACCAATTCAACTGAGATCCAAAAGAGTCCAATGCATCCCAGTGTTCTTTGGGCTGGCGGCGGTATTAATCACTGAAATTTCTTTGAGAACCATGTAGCGTGGGCAACATGCGAGTGTGTGTTCGCTACCAATTTCTTCTGGCAAAGATTGAATGAACTCCGTGTCTTCACTACATGCCACGTAGCTCATGACACATTGGATATTTTGCAGGCACTATTTGAGTGCACGGTCATCTACGTGGAGGCGATGTGAACTAAATACCGAGATCGTGCCAAAAGACTCAGTTAAGTTTTTTCCTGTGGAGTTTTCTTAAGTCTTAATTAATTAGTCTTAATGTATAAAATTAAAGCCACAAACCACAGCGGGCCTTAAAGCTAACATATACCATGCAATTGCCAAAATCCAACATGATTTATGTGCCACAGTTATGGAATATTGAACACTTCGAATAGTCCGTCAAACGAATAAAAAATGTCTGTAATATTTCATACTTACTTACTTAATTGGCTATTAACAACCCGATTAACGGATTTCGGCCTGACGCAACACATCGTTCCAGGCGCCTCAGCTTCTTGCGCGCCTACGCCAGTTGATCACACCAATCGATGACAGAGCTTCCTCGATTTGGTCCTTCCAACTGATACAACGTCGTCCTCTTCGCCGACTTCCGCAGATCCCTGCATCAAATACCCGTCTCGCGGGAGCATTCTCCTCCATTCGAACGACATGGTGTAGCCAGCGCAGACTCTGGATATTAATACGCTGCACAACGTCTATGTCGTTGAAGAGCTCATAGAGCTCACTGCTTGATCGGATGCGGAAATCATCGCAGCGTCTTGTACAGTATTAGTTTTGTCGTCCGAGAGAAGTCTCTGCTACTCAATTGCCTATTGAAACCATAGTAGCACCTGATGGCAAGAGTGATATTGCGCTTGATCTTCAGACTCACATCAGTTTTGGTGGTAATGGCTGAAACAAGATAAACAAATTCCTTCAAAAGTATAGTTTTCGGCCGTAATCTGGGAATAAATACGCCGCACGTCTATACTTTTCGATAACATATACTTTGTTTTGACCTCATTTACTGCCAGACCCATCTCGCATGCTTGGTACGCGCTATAATATCAATGTCGACAGCGTAGGCAAGCCACTGAACGCTTTTTTGAAAAATAGTGCCATTGCGATGCCCTCCCGCCTTTCGCAGAACACTCTCCATGACGAAGTTGAAGAGGTCGCATGATAAGGGATCGCCTTGTCTGAAACCTGGCACGGTATCACAAGGTTCGGAGAGGTCCATTCCTACCTTGACGGAGCTGCCGGAATTGCTCAACGTCATTCTGCATAGTCTTATCAGCTCAGACATTGCGGCAAAAACACGATCCCTTTATGGTCGACAAAAAGATGGTGTGTGTCGACTTGTTTTTCGTTGGTCTTTTCCAGGATTTGGCGAAGTGTAAAGTTCTGGTCGGTGGTGGACTTGCCAGATCTGAAGCCACACTGATAAGGTCCAATCAGTGTTTTGACGAGTGGCATCAGTCGTCCACACAATACGCCTGTAAGAACTTAATTTGCGATAGGGAGAAGGCTTATATCCCTGTAATATTTCATATTCATTTTGTATTATTTAGTTTTAAAAATAGAAAACGCTTAAACAATGTCCTACATAATGCTCTTAAATTAGATAATTTTGACGAAAAATGGACAATTTTTTATGTAATTGGAAAAAAGTACACATACCTCTTAACACCCTTAAAAAGTAGATAAAGGTGGCTAACAGAAAACGAAAATGTTAAATAATACCAACGACTTGTATGTGTTTACACAACATTAAACAAAATGTTATGAGTAATAAAGGAAAAAAACAGTAACAATTTGGTAAACGGCTAATAGCCCTTAAGAAATGCAGACACCAGGATTACTGTCACAATTTACACAATTTAATGGTAAGCATTTAAATGGACTTTTGAGCACAATAAAACATTGCACGAGTATTTATATATTTATATATACGTATATTTATATTTATTTACATTTGTACATTATATTCCACAAATATTAAAACGATTTCGCCGAATACGCATTAAAGGGTTCTTGTCAAAAAATATTACAGACATATATTCATACATAATGAGTCATTACAACCCTTCAATAAGGATTACGACCCATCTTCTCAAACCACTTATGGTGGGACCAGGTTTAAAGTCGACTCCAAACTATAGATTTTTGATGAACTTTTTATTTTTTTATTTTCATATGCATATTATTTATTGAATCTTTCCTTTCGGAATTTACAATAAGTATTCAAAACTTAACCTAAAATAATAAAAAAATAAAAATTGTTATTGCCACTGCAACGTACAACTAAAAGTGCTCAGCAAAAGTAAATTTATCTGATCAAACAAATGATCTCTTGAGACATCTGTGACCCTCGAATACAAGTAAGTCTCTTACAAGACGGTTGGGATGTTCTGTAATCCTAAGCGACTATTAGATCTTTGTGGATGTTACTGTTTCTCATATACCAAGGAGCAGCTGTTATTATTCTATGGGCCATTATTACAACTTGCCGTTAACTAAAGGGAGGATTTTAACGGACAGATAAATTGTTTTTTATTATTATAAGTGGACAATAAGATAGAAGTCAGCGTTAAGCTAAAGGGAGGATCATCCTACTTTTAACTTTTAAAGTTAAGTTTATGTTAGAACTTGCCAAATTATATATTATTTTCAATATGGCAACTTCAAATATAAACAAAACGAGCATTAAATTCAAAATAACGCAGCACTTCGATGCCATTGCGTTAAAAAAGACTTGTTTAACTGAGCAGTGTATCGACATTGCTCCGGCACTGCCATATTTTTGAAAAAGTTTACTTTATTTTATCATTAGATTGTAATAACAAAAATAAGTTGAAGGTGACTTTAAAGTTCACTTTAGCTAAAGTTACTTTAACTAAACTCAACTTTAACGGGAAGTTGTAATAATGGCCCTTAGAATAGCAAAACCAAAAATGTTTTAATTATGTGCCCACTTGAATAACAACACTTTACAAAATAATGACAATTTATAAGAAAATTGTGTAGAATAGAAAAATAAAGAAGGAATCACATGTAAAAGAGTTCAAACTTATCCTTCCGTTTAAATATCATGCAATCATATAAAAAACCAAACAAAATAGATGTTTTAATTATAAATCCACCACTGTAAAATGCATAAGGGATTGGTGCGATCTAACGTAAACGATCGTAAACTTCGATTGCAACCTTGTTATTGAATGTTTGAATTGTTGCAATTGTTCCTTTCAACACCGTATCATGAGTTGATTAAGAATTTTTCCTTAAACGCCTTTCTATGTATTTTGTATGTACTTTAATTCTTTACTAACCAAATACTAACAATAACGGAAATACAAATATTTCTAAAAACGTAAATAAATTTTTTTTATTTTTGTGCTCTTAAGATGGTAACTTATTTGCAATTTACAACAATAACAATTAACTGAACAAGAGCAATGCAGACATTACAGACATTCGAAAGTAAATTTCTTACGAATACCAGTGAAAGTAAGTTGCAATTCAACTTGTTTGCTCTTAAGTACAAAACAAAATTTATAAAACGAAACGGAAGCGATACAAAAATAAACAGTAGGCAAAAACTTTTTGTAAATATAAAAAGAAATGATAAAATTAAAATCCTACAGGTTGTTTAACATATCAAAACTACTCACATCTATGCCATCCACTTTGAAGTAAGTGAAGTTGGTTAAAAGCAAAAAATATTTCGCACCGTACATACAGTCATATAAACAACATTCTTTCATTTGTTAAAAGCAGTGGTAAACAACGTTCTATGAGTTCTAAATACAAAAAAAATATTTGTATTAATAATATTATACAACAAATATGGAATAATAATATTCATGTTCATACATCTCCAGCTAAGTGAAAATTAAAGGAAAATATTTTTGGTATCTTCCTCCCTCCTGTGGAACCTTATTATGTATGAGCTGCTAGTGATGTTGGTGAAAGATTGATGTGGGACTCTTGTTTTCGCGTATGATGTGGTTCTTACAATTTCGAGCAGGACTAGTTAATAGCTCTAAAGAATGCAGGCAAGTGGGCAAGTGCTTGAGTGTTACTCCCAAGAAAACGGAGATAGTAGTCTTAACTAGGAAGAGTACAAACTACAGCCTATTCGTGCACTTAGAATGTATGAAACTCAAGGATTAGAGGCATTTTTTGCAACCCATGGATAGAAAGTATTGTTAATCGATCGAAAAAGGCCCCCTTTGGTCTCCACGATTGTTATAAAGTATTAGGGAAAAAATGGGACCTTTGAACTACGATGACTCACTGGATCTATATAGTAGTGTTCAAGCTTTTCTTGGCCTACGAATATCTGGTATGATGGAATTCCCTCGATACGGCAACTAACTTGAATCTGTTATAGCGGTAGTAATGATCTGACTGCATAACTATCATTGGTGCTACACTGCACATTTGTAGGCACTGGATATAATTTAGTGTTTTTTCCGCTTGTACGAGTGTGGCGGATAAGATTATCAGGCGAATCTGCGCTACTAAACAATGACATGGATCGGATGCTGATCACGAAGGAATCCTGAAGTAATATAGGACTATTTGGAACATTAACTACATAACACTGCGATACGACTTCTCAATGAGTTTCAGGACGTCCATTCCGCAAAATCTAGGTCTTTAAAAATCGTGCCGAGCACCTAGTAAAGGAATCCGTGCAAATCTTCACCAAAGCATTCAAATTGAACAGAATCGTTGTTGGCGGAATTTTGTCGAAATCGTAAGGCATATTTCATACTTTCCTTTAATCACTGAGTTCCAACGTGATAAATTTCAGAAAGGTGTACAGCTGTCACAGATGATATAACGTAGCAGAACGATATGATGTCTATATCATATGAGCGCCAGGACAAAGTGACATTTCGGGTAACGAATTAACTGGCCAGGCGTATCACGACCATCGAACTCTCTCACGAATTCTCGCCTTTGGCGATCTTTCTTTAGACCTGTAAGATTATATTTGACAATGCTGGCACAAAAAATCTGACCATTGCCTAAGCGATCTAGAGGAATTTTTACGCATTGACACGTTGCTTTATCAGTAGATCCTAGTGGTTCAAGGTCGAATCATTGCACAAATTCGAGGTGAAGACCTCTCTCAAGTGGTCAACAAATAAGCTACCCTTCTAGTAAATTTTTGTAAAATGGTTTAAATAAAGCCGGTTTTTATAAAATAAAAAGGTTTTTAGTAGAACGTCACTCCAAAATGAATAATTTGACACTGGCATTGAAAGCTGTCCTTCCAAATTTTATGGGATCTACAATTTATCTCAGCCAGTTAGTGTACCCCTGATGTTGAGTGAATTTGTGGTGTTGCCACTCTCCTTTCAATGGGTGCTTAGAATACTCTATAATTATTGCAATTTTTCAATTCAGTAAAAGTCCATAACCACACATCTATTTTTTCACCCTTTTCAAGTGTTAATTTACTCACACGTAGCATTTTTTAATAAGAGACTTATTTCAAAACTAAATACAAGTATAAAATAGTTAAATTAATTTTAACTTACAGTTACAAGTTGTGTACTCGGTTCAAAAGATTTGTTTTAATCAAAAATATTTATTACGAAACTATTCTATTTTAGCTCCGTATGATTATTTCATATGGAAAAAGATGGAAAATGTTAATTCAAAATAACGGTAAAACGTTCGGATATATATATGTCCTAACATACTGTTACGTTTTAACTTTTTAAAACCGTTGAAAATATGAGTGCGTAGATTGCAAATAAAATAAAAATAAATTTGTGTTTAGTTTTAATTAAATTCTTTATTGTTCGCACAATTCTGTGTGCCACTGTTCACAACTTGATGTAAATAACAACAATTCCTTTGTTTGTTATTCCTCTTTGCACTCTTTTGCATAAACACTAACAATTACTAGTCTCTTGTTCGACAGATCTTTCTAACGGAGATCTTCAAACCACGAGTCTTCACACAAGAATGACTGAATTTTTGCTGACACGTTGCCTGCTTTGCCTTGCATTTTATATCGCAGAGTAAACAGTCCGATGGATGCTCTTGAGGGCAAATGACTTCGTCTTCTCGAAATGTCTATAAATATAAACATGTTACTTACATGTTTACAACATATAATGTAAACATGTTGTTTACATTTATTCTTACTTGTTGTTGTATTTCTGTTTACATTTGTTCTTGCAGTTTTTTGTTGTTACATTTTTGCTTACTTGTTTATCCCTTTTTATATTGGTGTTTGGTTGGTATATATTTGTTTACTTGCTTATCATGTAAACAAGTTCATTGTTTTTGTTTTTGTAGCTTTTATTTATAATTTTAATGTTAAACGATGTAAAAGCTAAACACCATTTACATTTTTCGTAACAATACATTAAATACATAGCAGTAAAACATTGTACTTATCTGATATTGAAACTTTATATTTATGGTACTGACTCCATTTATATTGTGTCAAATAATTCTTTCCACATCTGTACTGCTGGTACCGTTTTTATTTCAATATTTTAACAATATTTTCAAACTTGAAAAAAAATATTTTATCACAAAAAGCCTGAACTATTATTTGTAGTTCAATTGTCTAAATTGCGGAATATTTATTTTCTACTTCTGACCAAATTTGTTTTACTAATTTTTATTTTCGTTTTGAATTCAGTTTCGTTATTATTTCGTTAAATAAATAATGAAGAATAAAATACTGCACCAATATTTACTATACTATGTGGAATAATGGCTTACACTAGTTTTAAAAACTTGAAATGAAATAAAAAAGTTTACGTTGTTTGTATCAAAAAATTCAAATAAACCCCATTCAAATTGAGATTTTTAATTGTATAGTATTTTTATTTCAAACACAATAATAAATACACGTTTACGTATTTGCATTAGAAAAAAGTGCAAAATGACGTGAACTTTTCAACACTTTAACGACCACAAGAACACGTATGTCCCAAACGGAAAATTATATATATATATATATATATATATATATATATAATTTTTGTTTATTTCTACAGACACGTATTTAAGTTTCCTATATAGTAAACAGTCAGATGGATGCTCTTGATTTCAAAATCTCTATAAATGTAAATATGTTGGTTACATTTATTTTTATTTGTTGTTGTATTTCTGTTTACATTTGTTCTTGCGGTTTTCTTGCTCTTGATTTCAAAATCTCTATAAATGTAAACATGTTGGTTACATTTATTTTTATTTGTTGTTGTATTTCTGTTTACATTTGTTCTTGCAGTTTTTTGTTATTGCATTTTTGTTTACTTGCTTATGACTTTTTTTATACTGAGATTTTGTTTGTATATTTTTGTTTAATTGTTTATCATGTAAACAAGTTCATTGTTTTTGTTTTTGTAGTTTTTTTTTAATATTTAATTTTAATGTTAAACTATGTGAAACATACATACATAATTGGTCATTACAACCCTTCAGTCAGGATTACGACCTAGTTTCTCACACCACTTATGTTGTGTGTGTTAATTTTATACATGAGTGGTGGGACCTACAGTTTAAAGTCGACTCCAAATGACAGATTTTTTGAGAAACTTTTCATGGCAATTTTATTTTACTCTCAAAGTTTTTGCCAGAAATCTGTTGAGAGGAAGTCGCCGAAAAAATACTATTTGTATTTTTTTGATGCCTGGCCTGGGGCTCGGACCATGGCTTTTCGTCTAATAAGCCAACACACTACCTACTAGACCACGGCGACTTCAACTATGTAAAAGCAAAACACAATTTCCATTTTCAGCAAATAAAAAATAAACAGGTTATTTATTCTTTACCAATGCTGCCTTTCAACTATTGTTTTGTGTTATATTTCGCACATCGCGTTTTTAAAACCTCTATTTCATGGATGTTATTGTTTTGACAGCATTAATCGTCGCATTCAGAGCACAATTCATCTCACTGTGAGTACTCTGTCTCATTGCTGCAAATAAAAATATAAATTAGCTTAAAAGCAAAGCAGCAAAATCTTTGCTTGTTATCGCGCTTCCCTTATAATAAAAACTTCCATATGTATTCTATTTTTATAGATTGCTGCATTCGTTGCGTTGCGTTTATTGTGTTTTCAGTATTATACGCTGGTATTGGATTTTTATAGTTATTCATTATGTTGATATGTAACTATGAGAATGTTACTAGAAACCAGGATTTATATTTGAACTTTTTTAAAGCCTATTAAAAAATAATTCTTTTATTTCTTTCCGAAGATTTATTTTTAAGTTTTATATTAAAATAGTTCTTTTCTCTTCTCTTAATTCCTTTCAAAGACAGAATATTTCTCTATTTCCACTTATTACAGAGTCTCCATGGTACCAAAAAGGCAATGAAAACAAATGTTACTGTAGACGTAGTATTAGACAGGAGGACATTATAATAAATGGCCTCAAAAACTGGAAAAGTTACAATATTTGAAGGAAATTTGTTTTTGTAGTAAAAGTTAAACACTTCAGAATCATTTTTCAAATATTTGCCAGGATTTCATTCTTCAGTTATAGTCTTTTATGTTTGTAAAATTCTTTTTGTTGTTTTCTACGTAAAGGAATATAGAAGGCAATAGTGGCAAAGTAACATTTTAGTAAAAATATTTAAACAATTCAAAGTTTTTTTGGTAACCTAAAGTTTCATTTATTTTCCCTCCCTGTTCAAATGTGTCCGATTTTTATTCATAGATACTATGTATATATGCATTGCGTATTGTAGGTATATGTCGGTGTGACTTTATAGCCTAACGTTCTTAAAAACAAGAACAAAACATTACAAAATTGCTTTTAATATGGCAAAACAGAGAGTTTTTGTTTTCGAACTTAGTTTTAACTTCACGTAGTTGATAAACATATTTGTCTAGGAACTATTTTGGGTAAATTGAGTAAAATTTTATGAATTCTTATCAACATTCTGTTCTTTGTTGTTTACTTCATTGATAAATAAAACATTAATTCAAACAAAATTGTGAAATTTAAATTATCTTGAAAATTAAGACAAAATTAAATTTTAACAACAATACGTACATACATACATACAAAATTGGTCATTACACCCCTTCAGTCAGGATTACTACTAGCTTCTCGCACCACTTATGTTATGTGTGTTAATTTTATACATTAAAGTCGACTCCGAACAACAGATTTTTGAGAAACTTTTCATGGCAACTTTATTTACTTTCAGAGTTTTTAACAGAAATCTGCTGAGAGGCAGTCACCGAAGAAACATTTTTTCATATTTTCGTTTTGATGTCTGACCTGGGATTTGAATTCTGGCCTTAGGTATAATAAGCCGACACACTACCTACTAGACTACGGCGACTGCTTAACAACAATATAACAATAAAATTCATTTAATTTGAAAATATTATTCGGAAGAAATTTTGCATTTTTAAAACAGCGATTGCCGGACATTGAGCGAAGTATTTTTTATTTACCCACTCACAAGCGCTTATCAGACCTATTGTCCGCCCTTATTAATAGGACGACTCACAGATATTAAATTGATTGTTAGTTGCTAATTTAAAGATCTATAATTTTTAAATAACTCTTTTTAAAAGCAGATGTATATGATCAGAAAGTTTAATGCAATATATTCAAATGCAAATGTATGCGGTTCTCAAGAAATAATTTTATCGAGGTTAATTACTTGCTTGGAGGTCATCAACTGGAGATAGAGGACCCTTTTATTGATCTTGGGTTCCTATTAGACACAAAATTAAACTTCATAAAACTTCCGCTGTTATAATCTTATTTATATGCAATTCTGCAGAACTAATTATGCTGTTGCTAATCCGTTAACTAGAATTTGCCGTCAATTTAATTATTTGTCAGACTTTGTTGATTTTTCTTTAAATTCTTGCGTTATAAAATGCAACATTATTATCAATTCATAACTTTTCATATTTTTATTGTAACAATTATTTGTATTTTTGAAGAAATTGTTTGTAGTTCTACTTAATTTTATTCGTACCTATTTTTGTTATTAGTCAGTAAGGAATTCAAACTTAAATAAATAAATAAAAATAAATATTGCTAACTTAAAATGAATGTGACATCAGAACAAACTCGAAAAATTATAACTGGAATATGTGTTCTCTAGATGCGGGCAGTATGGAATTTATTGAGGAAATAATAAATAAGGGAGAGTATTAAAACATTCTGAAGAACGCATTTACCAGAAGTTCAGAATAATTAGTAATTCGTAAAGATTATTACTTCCAACAAGTCTATGAGCTCAATCATATGCTGCTAATGTGAAGATGTGATGTAATATTCTTAGAGCTATTATTACAACTTGCCGTTAAGTAAAGGGAGGATTTTAACGGGCAGATGAATTGTTTTTTATTATTATGAGTACCCAATAGAAGTGAGCGGTAAGCTAAAGGGAGAATCATCCTACCAGTAACTTTTAAAGTTAAGTTATTTTTGAACTTGCCATATTATATATTATTTTCAATATGGCAACTTCAAATTTAAACAAAATGAGCATATACAATAAAAAAAAACGTAGCCCGTCGTTGCCACTTAATTAAAAAAAAATTTTTAAGCAGTTTTATCGACATTGCTCCGGCACTGTCATATTTTCGAAAACAGTTAACTTCATTTTATCTGTTAGTTGTAATAACGAAAACAAATTAAAGGTAACTTTACAGTTCCCTTTAGCTAAAGGAACCTAAACCCAAGTTTAACGGCAAGTTGTAATAATGGCCCTTAATACTCTTGCACAAGGTCCAGATATGACTACAATAAAGTATTTATGAGATAATTCGGAAGAACGGTCGCTAAATCGCAATTAAACCGACACTAATTTGTACGTCTCTCCACTCATCTATAAAATGAACACACACAACATAAGGGGTATGAGAATCTACGTCATAATCCTGTCTGAAGCATTGGAATGAACAATTATGTATGATACGGCTAACTAAGGCCAATATGCATGGTGTGCCGTATGTCTACAATCCCTGACTGACGTTCCGCCTTCTACTCAAGTAAGATCTATACTGTCAATATATTCTTTAAGGCTACCCTCTATAAAATTGAGTTATGATTTTATGCCATAGAGACAGGAAAGAAATGCTTCAAAGATCTGTGAATTTTTCTTCTATAGATTCCAATCTGAAGTTATTAGCACTACTGAAAACGATTTACTGGTTGACCTAGCCACTATTTTCAGGATGGAAATTAATGGGGTTAGATGAATTCGAAATGTTAAAGTACCCTGTTTTTAATCGCAAGCATTGCTCTGCATGAACAAAACTTATAACCTGAAACTGCAGATTATGTGACTGACGTCCAAATTAGTGGCTTCGGAATATATCATACCGCAAAACAACAGATTTGACGGAAAAAATTCCACAGCTCCCAGCCGAAATGAGTGACAATACACAATACGGATACTCCCTTTAAGCAAAGAAGAGATCCGGCCGGAAGAGATTCAAAATAACCGTACAATTCTAAACAGATATGTTTCTATATTTCTAAACATTACTAAACTTTAAGTTAAATGTCAAAAAGAAAAACGGTTGCAATACTATACAATACAAAGGAATTGAATAAAAAGGAATAACAAAAAACAGATGAACAGAATCCAATACAAGAATATTGAATGTTATGAACCATGGTTATTGCCTTTTACAAATTTATGACGAGTCATAATGATTACGTTCACTTTCGTATACTGCTCTTGGTTATAAGGGAAAAAGAAAAGAGGTACAAAGGGAGCAATCATATGTGCACTATGGAAATATTGTTATGTATTGTTATGTTATTGAAATATACTTACGTATTATTTTATATTATTACTATATTATTTATTTTGTATGAAGAAAACTTAAAAAAAAGAATTAATTGTAAAACAACATACATGTAGCAATTAAAAGTATACCTAACCTCTATTCTATTAAAAAAGTGTCCTTGTTCTGAATAAGTGGAATATTTCATATCCGTGAATAAATACAAAATTATGAACGAAAACACATAATAGTCTTAGTCTTTAAATAAGAGTTGGTATGTACCAGAGATCAGCAATGAGTATTCAAAAAGATGAGTAGATTCGAATCATGCTCATAATAAGTATGAATACTTATAAGAATACTTATATTTATACTACTCATATCCAAAGTTTGAAGTACTAAATCTACAGCGGAGTGGAAAAAGGTAGGAATATTTGCAAACGTTTATCGTTGTACAAAAAGCAATAACAAGAAATGTGGATTGATCACAAACGTAAAACCATTTTACAATCTCATTCTCTCACTGAGGACATAAAACTCTCTCAAATGTTGTTAATACTTCTCGCTGAATGAAGACTGCGCCAAACCGACATCAATTTGCTTACCTACTCTCTTTTGGTAGCTGCCTTCCGCCCAAAATCTCAAAGTGCCTGCGAGTTTCACTATTGGGGTATGGCAAATATTAGAAAGTAAGTATTTGAATCTTTCTTTGTTCACTCTTTAATATTCCTGGAATCTGTAAAGGACACATGATTTAACGTCAAACATAAATATTTTAGTATGTATAATTCTTACTTTATCTCAGGAAGTGATAGTAGATTCGATTCATGTCGAATAGATCTTCGCCGCAACCGTTCCATGGATAGTTTCTCCTCTTCTAGCACCAAGAAACGAAGGTATACGCTACTCATTTTTTAATATTTGTATTTTTTTTTTTTTGAAAAATTGTTCAGAGGTAATTCACAATAAAAACTTTTTGTTTGTACAGCATTCATAACTAATTCACTAATTAAACTCACGTGGAGGTGACCTTAGCTAGCTTTATGAGTTTTCTTGAGTTGCAGTTGTATGCGAATAAGCCGCAAACTACAGCTGCTCTCAAACCTTACTTAACCCATGCCATCAATAAAACTTGGCCAAAATTTATGGGGTATACTTTCTTTTTAATTGTATTTGAAATATATTACACATACGTATATAGAAAATGTACTGGAATAGTTACTCTGAAAAGTATGCAATAAAAAATTCGATTTTGTCATGTATGAAACTAATGTAATTAAATATCACTCATACGTCACATATGTTCTCTGCATTATGAATTTTACATATTAAATATGGGCATAATGTAAGTAAATAGAATAGGTTGGCGATCTAAAAGTTTAAATTTAAAAATGTAATAAAACAAAAATAGGTTGAAATTTTGATAAATTTATTGTTTTGCTGTGAACTACAACTGCTCCGGTTGGAAATGGATTTTTATTTCATTTATATGGCTCCCGCGATTGGCCTCACAATCATAGCTGCCAGATTTGACGATTTATTGTCATTTTGACGATTTTGAGCTCCAAATATCATATTGACGATTTTTGCACTTATTTTGACGAGTTTTAAAAATTAATATTCATATAAAAATTCATATTCTTTACTGTAGTACATTAAAAGCCACTTTAAACTTTGTATTTGCTTTGTAATTGTTTCTATTGGAAATTTACGTTAGTAAAAACAAGGAGTAAAGTATTATATTTTTAATTTACTTTCGAATACTTGTGATGATTTATCTGTATTTTATTCCTTTTTAACCTCTTAAAAGCTAAAAAATTACAACTCCTAAATAACGTCGTAGTTGAGAATAATCTATCACTTGCCGTTGCAGACAATTTCAAAAACTCTAGTATAGCTTTTAATATTGCCATCGGAAGAACAAAGGCCAGTGCCGTTATTTATTTTTTTTTCGTACGACCAACACTCAGGGGATGGATGGCATTGAGTTTATATCATAAGTAACAGGATAGGCCTCTGCAGGAATTGAGTTCTACATACGGATAGTCCGACTAATAACCGTATTTTTACTGTAATGCAGTGTTCGATCCACTGGCCAATCGACCACATACGGATGTGCTGGCCGAGAAAGACAAGCGTTTTGTAGGAATATATGATTTTCGGGAAAAAGTCCCCTTATTTCGTTCGACCAAAATCCTTTTATAGTAGCGACAGAGCAGTGAAACACAAACCACATTTCATAGATGCTCCAATGAAACAATTTTTAAATAATTTTAATTTATTTATTTATTTTTTTCTGACGTTTTTTACGGTTTTAATAAACGTCTTGACGATTTTGACGATTTTTTTCTCAAATATTTGACGATTTTATGCTTAATTCATCTGGCAGCTATGCCTATATTACCAATTCCATCATATAATTATAGCTCCAGATTGACATTTCTCAACTATCCCGAGTGGAATATCCGTAGATCAAGCTTTATATAAAGAATGATATATTTCAATTTTTGAGGCTATAAAGTTTAATTCAGAAGAAGTTAGATGTCTGAAATTTTTTAATTAGTTAGTATTCTTATCACCATTATTTTATATCAAATAAAAAAGCAAATTTCAAACAGGACTTCAAAATTTTCATTTTTGTTAGGGAAAAAGTTTTTGTGAAGTTTTATCGTAAATAATACATTATTTATGGTATTTGAAAAGGAGTTGAAAGTTAAGTGTTGAATGAAAATGAAAAGCTTGTACTTTCTGCCCTTGATATGTTCTTGATATTGGTTGATGTAATCGTAGACTAGTATGTAGCATGTTAGCTTATTAGGTTCAAACCTCATATCAGACATTTACAATTTATTCCTGCTAATGAAGACTCTGAAGATGAAGAAAACAGCAGCTCGTCTTATGAACTGACGAAAGTATTGGCAGCAACAAACATGACAATAGAATGTTTATCACCAAAGATGGTACTACTTGCAACAGAGAACCGTATGCCTTTCGCAGTTTGGGAAGAGAAAATATTACCAATTTTCACGCAGATTCCTAGAATGTTGTAGAGTCTTTCTTAACCCTGGACGGTTACTGTACATCAAATCGACGAAGCTCATTTACTCTTTATCATATAACTCTTTTATGTTTGACCAAATTTCGCTCTTTATGACAAAAACCATGCATCAAGGGTGATACATAACCTAGAATTATGAAGGTTTTTAAATCTTGATCTGTGGATATGAAAGTGTGAAGTTTTCGCAAATCGTCTTTGACTAGACTTGTATTGTCATTAAATTCCGGGTGTCTAACAGTTCTTTTTTATAGGTTCAAAAACGCCGGACAATGATAGAAAAATTGTTATGTGGCCTCTCCTTTTGTCCGAAGGACAGATTTTTGAGAAAATTTTTATGGCAATTTTATTTACTCTCTGAGTTTTTGCCAGAAATCTGCTGAAAGGAAGTCGCCGAAGAAATATTTTTTCATATTTTCATTTTGATGTCTGACCTGGTGTTTGAAACGGGGCCTTACGTCTAATAAGCCAACACACTACCTACTAGACTACGACGACTTTGATGTATATATTATTTAATAATTATACGAAACATGTCTTCATTAGGTTGGAGTGGTAAAAATGATACCAAAACTAAATTAAGTATGCATAGTAGCCCGTTGTGAAACCACAAGTTAGCGCAGTCCCAGTACTGATACAATCCAATAAAAAATTCAAAACTATCTCGAACTATCACCCGACTAACTACATAGTCTAAGTTATTCTCTAGGTTAAGTAGAACTCAAAAATACTTTTTTAAATTTCTCGAACCCTCCAAACTTGTTTTTTTCACACTAAATTCCTGAGTACCCAAATATGTTTGAACATATTTTAAAAATCAAAAGTTATTTAGAAAGGGGAGAGATTAGTCTTTAAAACGGTGTACATAAACGTTTTGTTCAAACTTATATGTGATGAGTTTTGATGGGGTAAACTTGGAAAATAATATTTTTTCTTATTTTTCAAGTTTAGCTATTCTTAATTGCAATATTTAATTAAAAAAATAGCGCATTATCTTGTAAAGAGATTGACACTTCGTTTGATCAAATCGGACAAAAATTATAGTTATAACTTAAATAGTATTTATTTTTTAGTATTATATTTTTTATAAAATCTTATCAAATGAACTTTCGGTTCAAAAATTTTCAAAAGTTTTGGATGAACTTGAATGTTTATCGCAAAATGTGTCAATTTCACCTTTGTACGACTACCAGAAGTCGGCTAATATTATTATTTCGCTTTGAGCAGACAATGTTCAACTTCTGGTGGATGCTCAAATGTAAAATTGACACATTTTGCGATAAAAACTCAAGATCCGTCAAATATTCTGAAAATTTTTGAACTTTTGAAAAAATAAATAAATGTTAGACTCTTTAAATAATAACTACAGTAATTTTTGTCCGATTTGATCAAAGCAAGGGCCAATCTCTTCACCAGATAATGATTGTCAGAATGTTATCACTTATTTTTTAGTTTTTAATTTGAAGTCTGCTACTCTGAACTGACAATCTTGAAAAATATAAAAAATGGGCATTTGTCAAGTTTACCACATCAAACCCCATAGCATAATAATATTTAGATGTATATCGTTTTAAAGGCCCATCTCTCTGCCTAGTTTCTAATAAGGTCTAATTTGTGAGATTGCTTCAGAAATATTTGTATAATCAATAAATTCGTGCGTAAAATCCAAAAAAACAATTTTTGTCAAATGAAACAAGTTTGGAGGATTCGAGAAAAATAAAAAATAAAGTATTTTTGAGTTCAATTCAACTAACTGAACAACTAGTGCAACTAGGTAGTTACTCGGGTGTATTTAATTTTTGATATTTTGTCGCATAGTGTTATTATTCTAAAATAAAAAGTGCATCCTCACTGAGGCGCCCTTCAGTAAACGGAGTGCAGAATAAAAAATTTTTCTTCATAATAACGCTACAGAGATAAAATGGAAAAGATTTCATACAATTTGTTACTTTTGTTTTGCACAATACTGTGTATACGAGTGTGTAGCATGTAAAATAAAAGTTATTCTGACAAGTTGTCCTTTTTTATCCTTTTTCTTATAATAGTGCTGGTACCATGTGCATTTGTGTAACTTTTTATGAATAATGTTAACTTGTGATTTGTAATAAATGTTGTAAATTGCTTTTGTTGTTCTTTCCCTACGTTGTTTTTATTATACGAATTTGCTATGCATATTATGCACCTTTATAACTGCAATAAGCTACTATAAAGTGTTTTTCAGACTTTTGATGAATAATAAACAATATACACTAAAAATTTTAAAAATGGTTTTTATTAGGTCATATGAATGAGAAACATGGAGGGAAGTTAGATTCACATCATTTTACATACATACGTACATATTATGAAAACAAGTTTTCAAATTTTAATTTAATTTAAAGAAGCTATTTTCGATGAATGGTAGTTAATCAATGAAGAATTGCATTTGAATTAGGTTCGCTGTATCCTAAATAGAATTTTTGAACTTGTACAAAAAAAAAAAAAAAATTAAACAAGGAGACTTCACTTATTATCAATTTAATTTTATTTCGAATTTTGGATTATTCATACGGATATGTTTTATTTAGAACCAGCAAACCATAAAATAGTAAATCACCATCATTTTTATTAAGTTATATCAGGTGTACTGGTATGGAGTGTACGTCAAGATAGAATTGTCTCCATACATACATACATAATTGGACTGTTACAACAAATAACATTTATTTATATAATAAAAGGAAAACACTTGTTTGAATTTTACGTTGATCTTTATTGCTTGACTATTCAACAGCTACTGACACACAATGCAAAAGAACAAATTATTAAAGTCAGAACAGTATACAAAAAATGCAATCCCGTTATAAATGTGTGTATATCAATATGTATGTGAGAATGTAAGTAAAGTAAAGAATGGAAAAATAAAAGGAGAGCTGTAAAACGCTGTATTCATTCAATTTGCGAAACAAAAATATAATGAAAGAATTAATAATAATTAATGATACATTTGCTGACACTGTTCTGACCCAACATGGACATTACAACCTTTCAGTCAGGATTACGACTTAATTTCTCACACCACTTATGTTGTGTGTGTTAATTTTATAAATGAGAAACTTTTTGAGAAACTTTTTCATAGCAGTTTTATTTACTCTCAGAGTTTTTGCCAGAAATCTGCTGAGAGGAAGTCGCCGAAGAAATACTTTTTGTATTCTTGTCTTGATGTCTGGCCTGGGGCTCGAACCCTGGCTTTACTTCTAATAAGCCAACACACTACCTATTAGACTGCGGCGACTTCATTTATTGTGAACAACCTTTAATTCTTATTTTTTTTACTGCCGATAACATCCGGCAAACACACACATACTCTATTCATGAAATCAGCCAAAACCATATTTTCGTCGTCTCAAAGATTTCGAATTTTGTACCACAAAATAATGGAAAGAATTATTTTTGTTTGTTTTGATTTGAAGAAAAGTTCTGGATGGTCGCATCGAATGTTTGGCTACGGATGGTGTGGCTATGCTCTATCAGAAGCAACATAGTTTCAACGGTTCAAAGTTTTTAATATGAGTAATAAAGAAGGTGGAAGACTATCAAAAAAATTTCAAGATGCCGAATTTCGAACAATGCTGGATAAAGGTAAAGAAATTACCGTAGCGTAGTAGGTAGTGTGTTGGCTTATTAGACGTAAGGCCACGGTTCAAACCTCAGGTCAATTTTGGATGAAGATAAAGAAATTGTCGTAGTCTAGTAGATAGGGTGTTGGCTTATTAAATAATGGCCACGGTTAATACCCCAGGTCAGACATGTCCAACAAAACGAAATATGAAAAAATATTTCTTTCCACAAATTGCTCTCAGCAGTTTTCTGGCAAAAACTCTGAGAGTAAATAAAATTGCTATGAAAGGTTTTTTAAAAAATCTATAATTTTTAGTCAAGGCAGGTTTCGAGGCTCCAGGCCAGAAATCAAAACAAAATACAAAAAGTATTTCTTCGGCGACTTCCTCTCAGCAGATTTCTGGCAAAAACTCTGAGAGTAAATAAAATTTCCATGAAAAGTTTCTCAAAAATCTGTCGCTCGGAGTCGACTTGAAACTGTAGGCCCCGCCACTCATGTATTAAATTAAAACACACAACATAAGTGGTGTGAGAAACTAGAATGAAAATAACATTTTGATTCAGAAACAAATGGCAAAGATGCTAAATATTGCGCAAAAAATGTCTTATCGTTTAAAAGATGTGACTCCCATTTTCCAGACTTTTGAAATAAATGACAGACGCCAGATGGAAAACCGAAAAACTACTTGTGAAATTTTGCTTCAAAAGCACGATTGAATATCTGCGTTGCATCTAATTTTTATAGTTGATGACAAATGGATTAATTTTAAAAATTCTTTACAGAAAAAACATGAGTTATTGCGTAACAGGCATCAACTTTGGCTACGAAACCAGTTCGACTCGAAAAGAAGACAATACTGTGTATCTAATCGGACCAGAATGGTGTGGTGTACCACGTGCTCCTAAAACTTGCAATGGAATTTTACAACATGGCAATGCGTCAGCACACAAAGCTAAGGTCATTCAGAAAACAATTAAAGCACTAGGCTTGAAGCTGCTAAACCACCCGCAGTATTCACCAGATTAGTCTGCTTTCTACTACTATTTGTTTTCATCGCTGGAACTAGGGTTTCGTAAACGTTTATAACCGTAACCGTAAACGCGGTTATTTGTGTTCATAACCGTAACCGTAAACGGATGAAAATCGGACGCATACGCACATTTAGTTAGCCATGACTTAAAATTTTTTATTTGTAAAACTAATGTTCATACATAAAAATATATTTGCAGTCACAAGCAATTTTATTTTTTAGAAGCAGAGTTCATAAAATGCACATGCAATTTGAAATGAAATCCAATTTTTTGTAAACAATATGCACACATATGTAGTAGGCCATGAGTTTTAAATTTGTTTTATTTGTAAAAGAAGTTTTGGTGAATGCTTGTCATTTGTAAACAAAATCTTTTTGAGAATGAATATTCAACGCATTACGCACCAAGTGGAAGCAAAATAAAATTGGTAAAAAAAACATACACAGAAAATAAAACATTATGATAAATTATTATGTATTAATACTTACATAAATTAACAAATATTTACCCTAGAAAATATCATTAAAAAGACCAACATCATCAGTTTGGAGTTATTTCAAGAAATTGCATGAAGAAAATAAAGCCCAATGTTTAAAATGCTTTTCCAAGGTGATAAATGCAAAAGGAATAAGTGGCGCTATGATAAATCATCTGAAGCTGATACATAAAATATCATTAAGCTCTTCTATGGAAAATGAGTTGCATCAACCAAAACTACAAAAAACTTCAAATTAAATGCTAGAGTTTGTTAATCGAGAGAGTTTGGTGGATATTGTCTCAAAATTGGCTACAATTGATAACATCTCTATACACACTATAACGAATTCAAAATTTATTCGAGAATCAATTTCAAATCGAGGTTATTCTTTGCCACACTGTGAAAGTGGTGTCATGAACTTAATTCATAATAACTTCGAATTAAAAAAAAATTGAGATGATTAAAATCATTCAAAAGCATAAAATAGATGGGAGAAAATTCAGTCTCACTACTGATGAATGGGCAAGCCTCAGAGGACGTAGATATATGAATGTAAATGTACACGGAGAAAACAATGAGTTCATGAATTTGGGCCTTGTTCCAATCAAAGGATCCCGCAATGCGGATGAAATGGTTGAGAAAATTAAAAATCATATAACTGAATTCAACATAGATTTTGAGAGTGATATAGTATGCACTACTAATGATGGAGCACCAATAATGCTCAAGTATGGAAAAACTTGTCCAGCTGAACTAATTGTATGTTTAAATAACAGTATACACTTAGGTGTTTGTGACTACTTTTATAAAAAACGTGAGTCCACACAAACATCTTATGATGAAAACATGGAGGACAATTAAGAAGATATTTTTGAAGATTCATGTGTTGACCATGAAATCGAAGATTATATAGAGGATAATATCTCAATTTTTTGAGCAACTTAAGTTGGTGAGAAAACTTTTATTTTTTTTTTAGATATTCTCCTGTGCGTAATAGCGTACTTCAAAATCACATTAAAAAGGAATTTGAATGTGAATATGAGTTGCTGTTGGACATCAAAGTGCGATGGAATTCAATTTCGCCAATGTTAGAAAGATTTTGGAAACTCAAAACATCAATAGCACAAGCTTTAAAAGATTTAAATTCATTTCATTTGATGGACAAAGTAGATTTGGAGCTGATTGATAACGTTTGCATTGCTCTACAGCCAATAAAACTTAGATGCATTAAGTCGAAAAGACGCAAATTTATTTAGTGCTGAGGGTTTTTTGTCAGTCAATTCAACAGCGGATTGAGTCCCGGAGAAATAATAATATTATAATACAAAATATTCTTCCAATTCCGTGGTTGCTTTTGCTAATACTCTCATTAAAAGACTTTTTCCGAATAGTAACATTCAAGATCCAGACAACAAAAGTCAGGATAAAGTAGCTGTAACTGATCACCAAGTTGGTTTAGTAGAAGAACTGAACTCTTACATAACAAAAACATCAAATATAAAACACTTGGGAAAGCCTTCAGATAACACTTTGAGGCAAGAATTCAACATTTTCAAAAGAAAATTGAAAAGAACTCCCAATCTTGAAATGCTTTATAATGCTTTAAGCCAATATCAACAGATCCCGAGAGAACTTTCTCAGTTTCAGGAAATGTTTGCACCATAATTCGATCTCGTTTATCTTGTAAGTCACTGAATGCTTTAGTGTTTCTAAAACATTATTATATTAACCGTGAAAAACAGCAAAAATAATTTTAAATACTTATGTATGTATTTTAAAGCAATATATGTTGGAAATAAACTATTTCTACTGAAGTTATATATTTTTTTAAATTTTCCTTCGGTTAACCGATAACCGCGGTTATTTGGAAAATTACTATCCGATAACCGCGGTTACTGAAAATGCGGTTATTACGAAACCCTAGCTGGAACACATATTGCCTGAACAACACTTCGATTCCTACGAGGAAGTCGAAAATAAATAATTGGTTTGCTTCGAAAGGCGAACATTTTTATTAGCATGGAAACAGCAATTTGCCTGGAAGATGGAAACATTTTGTAATTAACAATGGCCAATATTTTGAATAAAATGTGTTTTTTTTCACAAGAAAACGTTCATTTCACACTGGTACACTTGGTATGTATTTTTAATTTACCAATTGAATGTAATAACTTAATGTGTACGTTTAATTTTCTTCTTTTTTCGCTAAAGTATCGTAAAGAAAAGATATGCGTTTATAGCTATGAGACTAAATAGTAATACCTGAAATTCCAAATAATATGTTCGAACACTAATCTTGATATCTTGTGCAGAGGTAAACAGACTTTGGCATAAATTGAGGTGCAATCGAATCTGTTTCAGAATAAGCGACAAAACATTTTATTTCTAAAAGCAATTAAGGAAAGTGACACCATATTTATACAAACAATTTTTAAATATATGTATGTATGTTTGATAAAGATAGTAACAACAAAAACAACGTTTGTGGTATTCGACAATGTGAAATTATGAATAAATTTTAAGCAAATATTTCACAATAGACATGTATAGATTGTCACCACTAGAATGACAATGACATCTTTCTTAGATGCTGTAGATTTATATGGAACAATATAAAAAAATGTTTCTTCTTTAATTTCATTTCCAGCATCCCTTTATTCTGTTTTATTAGCACACCATCACTTTAAATTTCAGTTGCTGCTGTCATAGACACACAACACATAATGGTGAATGAAATGAAATACAAAAACAAAAAATCGGAAAATTTTAAATCTTTGTACATACATATGGTATGTTAATGAAAACAAACCTTTTCTTCTTGTTAACCTTAATGCTTTAAGTTGTAAATCAATTTGACAAATAAAGTAGGTGTTGTAGAGACTGTTTACATATATGGACATAAAGTAGCGAGCAAAAAAAATATTCATCGCCAAGCCGATTGACCTTAATGAACGCCTCTTTAAAAGAAAAACAGTAAGGAAATTAAATACTTCTTTTTTATTTTTATGCTCCACAAACTTAGATTACAAATGCAGGTTACAATATCAAAATTTTTCTATCCACTTATTTTTATTTCAACATTTAAACAAAAAAAGTGACAAATTTCAGCAAGCAAAAAATGCAACGCTATGTTATTCAATAACTTTGTTTAAATTAAATACAAATTCTTACAAAATGTTGGTTAAAATATACTTAAAACTAATACTTGGTTGCGTAGCCTTTATTTTCTATTACCGCTTGCAGCCTGGAGGGCATAAAATCCACAGGGATATTTTTTCCCCATTCTGACTTTAATTTTTTTCTAATTTTGCCAAACTTGAAGGAAGTAATTAGCCTTCAAACAGGCTACAGGATAAATATTGAATAAAACGCAAGTAATCACACCACATGTAAAAAGTAAATCAAAATGAATAATTTGACTGTCATGCTTTTAAAACCCCATTTTACTGCTGGGTGTTTAAGTAAATTTCTTTATGTTCATGTTTCTTCATGTTTTGTTTTATAAGTATACATATGTATGAATGTAATTGTAGAACATTGTATTTAATTTCATTAGGTTGTGAAATTTTTTTATTTATTTCTCATGCGAACTCGACTCTATTCTTTTCCCATAACACACGTAACTAAAGTTTTGTGGTCTAATTCAGTTATGTTTGATATTAATTGCCAAGTTTATCATACAAAATTGATTACGCGGCATTCGTTGCTGACTTTTTCTTGTTGTTATTTTGTTCTCCCAACTGATTTTGCTAACACCGAATATTTGCTTAAAATTGATTTCCATAACCACAGTAACTTTTCTCATTATTTTTATTCTTAATGTAGTTCCAAGTAAACAAATAAACTAAATAGAAAAAATAAAATTTGTGAACAATACCATAGCCAGATTATAGCATTTAACATTACTGGTCAGCAAAATGACATGTTTCAACCGATGTTCAAAATTAAAACCTTGTTAGAAAGGAGACGAATGGGCTATTGAAATGGTATGCATATGTATATTATTTGACTTAATATCCTATGGGATTTGATAAGGTAAACTTGACAAATGCGAATTTTTTTTCATATTTTTGAAGTTTTTCCGTTCATAGTAGCAAACTTCAATTAAAACATTATGAAATAAGTGATGACATTTTGAAAGTGCATTATCTTGTGAAGAGATTGACACTTCGTTTGATCATATCGGACAAAAATTAGCGTAGTTATTATGCGATTAACTTCCTAACGAACATGGTTTCCACTTCCGTCCTTGTCCATAAATGCGTAGGATTTCTTCGAGAAATTTCAGATCATTGAAAGCCGGTAAATGTGACAGGTCATAAGTACTTCCATGCTGGCATAATTGAGACCTCTACCTTCATGGAGTCCGCTACCTAATCTAATCTGGTCTGTACAACAAAAGTTTAGATAGCCCACTTCGTTCAAGAGAATACTTCATTTTTCATAATTTTTCCGTGAATATAGTTTTGAAACCCTCTTCTCAGATCATTGAAAGCCGGTAAATGTGACAGGTCATAAGTACTCCCATGCTGGCATAATTGAGACCTCTACCTTCATGGAGTCCGCTACCTAATCTAATCTGGTCTGTACAACAAAAGTTTAGATAGCCCACTTGGTTCAAGAGAATACTTCGTTTTTCATAATTTTTCCGTGAATATAGTTTTGAAACCCTCTTCTCACTCAACGGAAAAACTGTGGCCTTAGAAACTGCGCGGATTTGTCTACTCATTGCTTTGCATTCCTGATTCAATTTGACATTTCAATATCTAGTCAACCTCACCGGAACTGACGCTTGGGTGGTGACCTCACGGCCAAATGGTTTTGTTGTGTCCCGTTTTCGGTAATTTCTGTCCACGTTGAATAGAACACGGCTTTTGATGTCGTAAACACTGGTTTCGAAGCAACTTGCGAGTAAGTTTACCCATGGTATCTGAATATTACACAAATGGAAAGTGCTCGAGGGCTTACAATGGCTCCCAGCAAATTTAAAAAAAAGAATTTAATTATCCGTAGCTTTGTATCAAAAATGATACATTTAAATTTTTGAGACGATATAACTTTAATTCAGAAAAAGTTAGATGTCTGATTATTTTTTAATTCGTTAGTATTGTTAGCGCCATTATTTTAAACCTAATAAAAAAAGAATATTTCAAACAGGACATAAAAAATTCAAAAACTTCATAATTCTGGCTCTTATGTATCATTTTTGATACATACGACTTCCCTACGGATTCTTGGTGTTGTGTATGTAATTTTTTTAAGTTTTCAAAGATTTTGTGATGTTTTATTGTAAATAATACATTATTTATGGTATTTGAGAAAGAAATGAAACTTAAGTGTTGTATGAAAGTGAAAGGTTGAATTTTCTGTTCTTGATATGTTCATGATACTGATTGAAGTAGTCGTAGTCTAGTTTGTAGCATGTTAGCTTACTAGACGTCATATCAAGGTTCAAACCTCATATAAGATATTTCCGAATTACAACGAAAAGTTGTAATGACCGATTATGTATGTAAGTAAGTATGTAATATTCCTGTTGCTGAAGACTATGGAGACGAAGAAAACAGAAGCTCGTCTTATAAACTTACAAAAGCATTGGCAGCAACAAACATAACAATAGGATGTTTGTCGCCAAAGATGGTACTACTTGGAACAGAGGGCCGTATGCCATTTCTTCCGTTTGGTAAGAGAAAATATTATCAATTTACGACTGCTAGCAGCTCTTTCTTGAAATGTTGTAGAGTCTTTCTTAATGCTCTTCTCAGGTTTATCTCACGTGATAGACAAACATTAAAGAAAGTGCTTCGTCTTAATATTTTGGTCAACTAAGTGAGCGTGAGATAACAGAATCATTCGCTTTGATAATGTGCTACACCAAAATAATGATAAATTTACATTTATTACGACTTTTCGAAAAAGTGGCTGAAATTATTGAAATTCCCAACGATTTTGTCGCTGTAGATTAGTAAGTAATTGCATTTTATAGTCATTATAAATTTCGTTGTCCGCCGAAATCGAATTGGCAGTTTTAGATTCAAGTACATGCTACGTGCCTAGCGAGTACTTCAGTCGTATTTGAGGAAACCCGTATCCGGGAAACTGGAGATGAATCAAAGCGAGAGCATTTTTATTAACATAATCGATGTTCTATTGCAACGAGAAATACAATAATAAAAAGTTCTGTTGTCATATTTGCCAAGGGTATTTTCTATTATCAACATTATCATCCTTGACCAACGGCAATATAATAAAACTAATGTATCTTCATGTCTTTATATTACGTCTTATCGACTTATTGTGCTTTTATTTAACACAAACATTCTTTGTCGAGTAACATCTGTCTCAACCTCTTCAAAACTTCTGTTATCGGAATTTTCTGTTTTTGCAAATATTGAATGAGTATTTGAAATTGTGTTGAGATGAATTCCAGAACACATTTCGAAAATATTAAAACGTATTAAATTCTGTTGCATTGTTATCTGTCAGAAAAATGTTCATACAAAACATATAAAAGCATCCGAATAGAAATTCTATATTAAACACAAACTTAACTTACGTTGTTTTTATTTTTTGTTTTTTAAGGTCTTTTATTAAGGTAACATATATTTAGATCAGTAAAGCAGTGTTAATATTGTTACGTTTTTAGCTTTTAAAAACGTTTAAAATATGAGCTCGTAGTTTGCTAATAAAATAAAAATAAATTTGTGTGTAGTTTTAATTAAACTTCTTTATTATTATTCGCACAATTCTGTGTACCACTGTTCACAACTTTATGTAAACAACAACTATTGCTTTATTTGTCAATCCTCTGTTTACACTCTTTCTATAAACAATTACAATTACTAGACAATTGTTCGACAGATATTTCTAACGGAGTTCTTCAAACCACGTAGCAGTCGCCTGCTTTGCCTAGCCTTTTATATGGCAAAGTAAACAGTCTGATGAATGTTCTTGAAGGCGAACTTTTATGACATCGCTTTCTCGAAATATCTATAAATGTGAATATCGTTGTTTACGTTCATTATTGTAGTGTTGTTCTGTTTACTTGTTTACCATTTTTTAAGCTGGTGTTTGTTGGTATATTTTTGTTTACTTGTTTACCTTTTTTATGTTGTTGTTTGTTGTTATATTAAGCACTGCGATAATTTGTAAACAAGTTCATTGTTTTGTATTCTTTTTGTGGTTTCTTGTTTATAATTTTAATGCTAAACGATATAAAAGCAAAACACCACACGTTTTTTTATTTTCGTAACAATATATATTTAGAATGTACAGGTGATTTTTACTCATGAATTAGGATTGAATTTTAATAGTAGTACTCTAGAATTTAAAAAATAGTAGTATTTTAGAATTTTTCCCAAAAATCTCTTGATTAATCGGAATGTCAGGCTGTGATTAGATTCCTAACGAATATTGTCCCAACGTCCGTCCATGTCCATGAATGCCGAGGATTTCTCGGAGAAATAAAGAATCATTCAATGGCAAGTCTTATGTGGCCATCCATAGCACAATAGTGATTCATACGGGCTATTGTCCTTTTGGTAGGCATGCCGAAAGACTCGGTTTTACAACTAATGACCTCTGCAGGAGTTTCGGTTTTGAGGAGGAGAAAGTTACTGTCTTTCATCTCATCTACCTCATCATGAAGTGATGAAGATTTCTGACCTTTAATTTTCTAACATCGAAGGAGCTCTCTAATATAAAGATTACTGCAATAGCAAAATTTATTTTGGACTCGGAATGGTTAACTTCAAGGATATAGTCTCGTTATCAAACTTTCTGACTGGTTTTAGGGCGTTGGGTAGTTGTGCTTTGGATATGCAGATCTTGCGCTGACCGACCTCCCCCTCTCGGGTTCGGGGGAACTTGGTCAGTACAGGAATTGCGTTCACGTGTGTCATCACAACGGGCCGCCATGCGTGCTCAAGTGAGCTTTTTTTATGAAGCTACCACACTAACCTAACCTAACCCATGGTTAACTCCCGGGTATAATTAATTGTGAAATCAAAATGGTCCTAAATGCTGGTGTAAGTGGGACCTATTCCTTTGAAATGTCAACCACAAAACCTAATCTAACATAATTTCTCACTTCAAACATAGGAGATTCTGCTAATCTAGTAAAAGTGTTTCTATTTAATTAAGTTTAAAACACCTCCTATTACTTCACAAAACATACTCCGATCTTCAAACGCTTATCTTAGGAAAAACTTTACTTGTGAAACGGTATTAAAACTTTTAAGACCTTTAACTTTGTGAACAAAAAATGTGCCTTAAAAACGATAAAATAATTGAGATAAACATGTTTACATAAAATTAGAAATTAAATTTTAATTATAAAAGATTGAGTTACTTATGAAAATACAAAAGAAAAAATTTTTAATTCATTCTAAAGCCGCCTACCTTCTTTCAATCATCACACTACTTGAATTCAATATGCTAATTGGCACCCTTTAAACCAACGTAATGAATTAATTTTTCATTAAAATATGTTACCCCTTTCGATTTTTTTTTCATGGTTAGTGCTTTTGGCTACCACTTTCCTTACTGTTGTTGTTTAATATTCAACCTATCTTGACAACAGCCACAAACTTTGCCATTAAAAATTTGTGTGAATTTGTAAACTTACGGCGCACATTGTGGTTTTTGATGTCTAAAATGGGAATTAAATCGTGGGAGCTTTCCTGGTAGCTTATTTTACCTTTTTTTGGTTTATTTCGCTTAAAGAAGATAAATCCATTATAAAAAAATTCGTGGCCTGAAAGCATAAGGGCCTAACAACAAAAAAATTCAAAATTGATTTTTTGATTGGTTCTGATTATATCAAATTATAATAAATCATTTTGAGTATCAAACAAGTTTTCTTTTCAGTTGGTCTTTTCCTCTCCTGTAAAATTTTAAAAAGTGTTTTTACGCCCTTCTGCATTGCAATGTACACTCTGGTGTCTCCTTCTGCGATATCATAATCACTGGTTTCGAGAAGATGTTCTGATGATTTATTTTCATCATCACAGAATCTCCATATTGGGCGCAATGGTCACCATTCTGAACAAGTGTACTAAGAGTCTACAGTGTCCTATATAAAGGCAGTAATGTTGAATGGCCTGATGGTTCACTCTGTAATTTTCCAACAATTTTCGCCACTTTTTATTTGTCCTTTCGTGATATTTTCCTAAACGACAGAACTTGTTCTAGCATTCATATCGTTTCCATCCATAATTATTCCTTTAAGTGTCATCAAAGTGTCTAAGGCATCCTAGAACCAATATGCTTCCTGGTACTCCCTGGTCAGGAAGATCAAAATCTCTTCAATTTCTAAGATTAACAAAATATTTCGTAAGCAAAAAAGAAATGAAATACTAGATATAGCAATCATCCATCATTGAATTTTTCCTCCTTTAAAAATAAATCAAAATTAATTATATTTTCTAAAGAATAACTTGTATGCATAGCTCCCAGATTTGACGATTTTGGGCTACAAAAATATCATATTGACGATTTATGCCCTTATTTTTTTTATATCATATTCTTTAGTTTAGTACATTAAAAGCCAGTTTAAGCTTTGTATTTACTTTGCAATTGTTACTAATAAATTAAATTATTAAATTTTTAAGTTACTTTCGAATACCTGTGATGATTTTTCTGTATTTTATTCCTTTCCCTCCCTCCCTTAAAAAATTACAACTCCTAAATAACCTCGTAATTGAGAATAATTTATCACTAGTCGTTGCAGAAAATTTTAAAAATTTGAGTATAGCTTCTAATATTACCATCGGAAGAACAAAGGCAAGCGCCGTTATTTTTTTTCCGTACACCAACACCAGCAGGGGATGGATGACATTGTGTTTGAAACTATGAAAATATATTATGAGAAGAAGGAAAGGGAGAACAGTGTTTATGGACACTAGGCTATATATTTTTATACCACAGGAAAGACCTCTGCAGGAATTGTGCTAAACATACGAATAGTCCGATAACGAGAATTGGCCGACGGTTAGAAAAAAAAATTAATAAGAATTGATGATTTTTTTTTCTAATTTTTGACGAATTTTTATATGTATTTTTATAAAAAAGGGTTTGAACTGAACCCGAACCGGAACAAAAACCGGAACGAACCGCCTTGTTTTCCCGAACCGTGAACCGGAGTCCGGAAGGCGTTCCGGTAAAAAAAAATTAGCACAACACCACTGGTAACAAGTCCCCTTATTTCATTAGAGCAAAATCCTTTTGTAGTAGCGATAGAACAGTGAAACACAAACCACATTGCAACGATGCTCCAATGATTCAATGGAGTTGGATACACTACCGTCATTAGCGAGCTACTACGGCCTCTCCTCTACACGGTTGAGAAACTTTAAAATAGACGTTGAGGCACCGACCCATACATGAGAGTTGTATTCCATTCTCGGTCGGTTATAAATGGTGCAAATAGTAAGATCAGATGATAAGATCTTAAGAAGGAGCTGAAGGAACTGAAAAATGTGTCGGTTCTAACCAACATTACACTGAATTTTCATGCTCAGAATTAGCTTCTGACTCCTTAATATTTACACCATCCATAGATTAAGATGATGCATTATTATTGCTGCGCTTATGTGTCAATAAACAATACTGGGATGGATTGTTTAAAAGTTAAACAATTTTTTCCTAAAAATGATGCAATAGTTCTCCATTTTTGGAAAAAAAATTATAAATGAAGATGAGGGGCGCTAGCTTTTAATTTCTAACAATTTTTTTTTAAATGTTTTATTTTTGAACGCAGATATGTACATACATACATTGACTTTATATGTTTTAACACTATAGAAATAATTTTGGTTCTTAAAAACTTTTAATTTATTTATTTATTTTTTCTGACGATTTCAATAAACGTCTATGACAATTTTAACGATTTTTTTCTCAAATATTTGACGATTTGGTGCCTCATTCATCTGGCAGCTATGTGTGGGAGTCATGTCGGGACGACTGTGTAGGCAATGGCAGGCAAATTACATCTTCACGTTAGCAGCAATAACCGTGAAGAATTCTTAATTCTTTCGAACTTTTCCTGAATTTCTTATTTAGAATGTTTAAATACTCTCTCATATCCATTATTACCTCAAGAAATTCCAAACTGTACACAAATTGTTCCGTCGTGAATGGACAAAATATTAATTTTGCGAGTCAAATATGAAAAATGCTTTAGTTTAAATTTGTATGAATTAAAAAATAATTCTTTTATTCAATGGAATAATTTACTACACAAATTTAATTAAATTAATTAATTTATCACACACAACGACAATTGTTCTTTATAACAGAATTTTAATTCATTAACTTGTATAGAGAGGAGCATGCTTTCATTGGTATTTAAATTACAATATTCGATAGCATACAAGTCCATTGCAATTTAATGGAAATGCATTTCCAAAGTAGTCAGGTTCTCCTACCATCGAAGATGATGGGATTTTATCCGTTTGTGTTATGTTATAACCAAAAAATAATTAATTTTGTGCTAATGAAAGACAAATTAAATAAAGTCGGTTATGCTATACACTGAGCCACTCACAGTATCTTTTACGTAAATTAACATGTAGTCATATATTTTAAAGTTCATATGAATGTATGTATGTAGGCCTATGCATATAATTTAGAATGTTTTGCAATATGTACACATAATGACATTGTACCGACAAGTGCTGGTCTTGTGCTGTCATCCTAAATAATAATACAATAGTGCGTATGAGGAATTTCCGTATTTAAATAGTCTTCATACCCAACATACTGCTATCACTATAATCCTTCAGCCTGCATTACGACATAGCTTCTCACACCACTTATGTTGTGCATAAGGACATTAGTGAAGTGCGTCATTATTTTCAAAAAATGCAAAATTATGAAAAAACTAATTTGTAGTAAAATACATACGCTCTGTATTTGGGTAATAGGCTAGAGAATGAAAAGCGAAGCCACAACCACAAACTAACAGATATCCTTACGAACGCATTCTTATTTGATTATAATTACGCATAAAATTTATGCAAATTAATAACGCAGTTATTTGACCGAATTGAATTGTTTGCATTGTTTTCATTAGAATTACAAAAAATGAAAATAAAATATATTGTTGATTAAATTAAACCAGTTATAGAATTTAATAAAAAACAAACATATTCATTTTTATATAATACTTGTTAAAATTAATGAAGAATTTGTCCACTGACCGCTTTAGGAATTGTCATGATCATATCCATAACATAGTTCGCACAATCATTTTGATTAATTTGTGCGACACAGTTACACAGTTACACTTACTATGTTATGCTCTGTGGTAATGTCACTTAATAATGATCGAGCGTGAAATTTTATCTTAGAAAATGTTTTCTCTACCGGGTTCAACATAGGAGAATAAGGTGGTAAAAATTTAAGTGTACAGTCACTATTATCCACCATATTTCGAATTTCCTGGGTTTTATGGATTCTGGCATTATCCCTAATTAAAAATGAATTTTGTAACTCTGGGCTGCTTTAAATTTTATCCAGCAGCTCCCTAAGATATATTTCGAAAGGGGCTGAATTTACAGTGGAAAGGGAAAAAAACTTTATGGTAAACAACACCAGCATTATTTATCGCAGCAACTAAAGTAACGCTTCTTCCCCTTACGGTTGGCACAACAACATGAGCTCTTTCACCTACCTTAGCACGTGCTTGTGAACGCCGTAAATGTAAGTTAAACCCGCACTCATCTATAAAAATATTTTTTTTTTTTGTTGAGGAGACCAAATTGCAAATTCTGAAGCATACTCTCGACGGTTTTCAATAGTCGATGCGCTATTCATACGGTCCATTTCGATGGAAGCCATTTTCAGAGTTATTTTAAGTTCTTTTAATCCGTTGAAAATTGTAGACAATGCAAGCGTTACATTAAATTGTTCAAATAAATTTTTGCGAATATTTCTCAAAGTTATTCCCGGCTCACTCTCCACAATCGTCTCAATTTTTTCTGGGATTTGGGGTATTAATTAAAAAAAATACAACAAATTATGATAAACCTACAAATTATATAACTGGTTTAATTTAATTTGAAAAATGTTTAATTGAATTTGAATAAAGTTTAATTTATTCTGAAAAGAGTTTCATTTATTTTGAAAAAGGTTTCGTTTAATTTAAAAAGAGTTTCGTTTAATCTGAAAAATGTTTCGTTCATTTTGAAAAAGGTTTCATTTATTTTGAAAAAGGTTTAATTTAAACTGAAAATGCTATACATATGTATGATATATCAAAAACATAAATAAATAAAATAAATTAAATTTGTGAAATAAAAACAAAAATATTTGAAATAACAAAATTAAATTTCAATTTTAATTACACTGTGCGACAAAAAAAAATAAATAAAATTTAATACAACCAGCTAATGACATACTGTAAATTGTCGGTTTTGTTGAATAAAGCTCAAAAATATTTTTTTATATTTCTTGAACCCTCCAAACTTGTTTATTTCACAAAAACTGTTTTTTTTTTGACACTACGCACAAATTTTTATGAGAGGATGGGCCTTTAAAGCGGTATACATATACATGTGTATTTTATTTGACTTAATATGCTATAGACTTTGATGAGGTAAACTTGCCAAATTCGAATTTTTTCATATTTTTTTAAATTTATCCGTTCATAGTAGAATACTTTAATTAAAAATTTGAAATAAGTGATGACATTCTGAAAATGCATTATCTTGTGAAGGGATTAATATTTTGCTTGATAAAATCGGACAAAACTTATCGTGGTTATTATTTAACACGTTAACCGCCATGTGTCTGATGCTAAGAAGGTCTGCATGAGCCATGTCAGACATAGTATGTATATGTCTGACATTTTATTTATAAAGAAAAAGTCACAGTAACAAGGTGTTATTCGGTAAATGCTACACGTACCACTGATTCCTACACAATGCGTTCAACGCTGTGTTCAAAACAACAGGATGCGTCAGACATATAAGACTGACACGGCTTATCGAGAAAAAAGTTTTAATATAGGGCCATGTCAGTCATACATATATGTGTGACATAAAAAATAGTGTTTTTCCGGATATTTTGGCAAAAACAATTTTTGCTGATACACTAAGTTTCCTTGATACATTTTTAACTAAATTATCTAATAAAGTTACCATGGTCCATGTGAAAATTTTCTGATATTATCGTGGCAATTAACGTGTTCAAGAGTATAGCAGTCGTGTTATATTTTTCATATATATTTTTCGTCACATGAACTTTAAGTTAAACAATTTTTAGAATTTTTGATGGATCTTGATTGTTTATTGGAAAATGTGACAATTTCACGTTTCAGCTATCACCAGAAGTTTGCCAATGTTTGTGCAAAGCGAAATAATAATATTTCCAAAAAATACATGTATTAGCCGACTTTTGGTAGTAAACAATCATGATCCATCAACAATTTTGAAAATTTTTGAACTGAAAGTCCTTTCCTTAAGGTGAGATATAAAAAATATAACACGACTGTTATACTCCTTGAATAATAACTACGATAACTTATTTCATATTTTTTAATTAAATTTTGCAATTAAGAACGACTAAACTTGAAAAATAAGATAAAAAATCATTTTTTCCAAGTTTACCCGATCAGAAATCATAACATGTAAATTTGAACCATATGTTTATGTATACCGTTTAAAAGGCTCTTCTGTGCCATTTTCAAAAAACTTTGGATTTTTTGGGCAATCTATTATGAACTTAAAAATATATTTTAACCGTAGATCGAGCTTCGTATTAAAAATGATACATTTAAATTTTTCACAATATAATAAAAATTTAAAAAAAGACTGCTACCAACTGTTTCATGAAATGTTGTAGAGTCTTTCCTACTGCTCTTCTCATATTTATCTCACGTGACAGACAAACATTAGAAAAAAGTTTGTCGTACCATGTTTTTTTCATACATATTACAGACGATAATATTTCGGTCAACTATGTACGTTTGGGATAACAGAATCATTAGCTTTGATAATGTGCTACTCGAAAGTGATGAAAAATGTACACCTATTACGCCTTTTAGAAAAATGAGCTGAATGTCTTTCAGCTTTTAATAGTCCCAATGATATTATCGCTGTAGATTACTAACTAATTGAATTTTATGGTCGTTATAAATTTCGTGGTCCACCGAAATCGAATTGGCAGTTTTAGATTCAAGTACATACTAGATGCGTAGCAACTACTTAAAGTATTTTGGGAAATCTGTATCCGCGACACCAGAGAGTAGTCAAAGAGAGAGAGATTATTGACATAATCGATGTTCTATTGCGACGGGAAACTTTCTTACCTCACTGGACGTTGACAACAATATTTCTAACGAAATATACCAATTCCGCAATGGTTCGTACCATCAGATTTCAGCCAGCCCTCAATTGAGAGTGTTACTAATGCGGTGACAATAAGCTGCCTCATCTAAATAATTGGAAACTTATAAATCGCGACAAAGCAAGGGTGCTAGATGTCAAATTATTACCATTTAGAAAAAATAAAACCAAGCTGACATGGAGAGTTTGATTTTTAAGTAAAAACCCATCCTGCAATGTACATCATGTCTAATATTTTGGAGTAAATTTCATAAAAGTGTAATAAAAATGTAAAATAAAATGTAATAATATAAAATAGTTTTATTAAAACGAATCAAAATAAATAAAAATATTTAAATTTTTTAACAGAATCTATCAATAATCGTGACAATTTTATGTACCACAAGTATGTGTCGAAAGTGATACATAAAATAGAATTATGAAGTTTTTTTAAAGCTCGATCTACGGTGAAATTGACAAATTTTTGTGTAAGACCAGTAATCAAAAGATGGGTTTAGTTTTAAGTTAAATCGTATAAAAAGATTGAAGACCATTAATAAAAAATACAATATTCCTCGGTTATAAGCACTTTTAAAAATGCTTGAAAGCAGTGCCTATACGCGGAATTCTTGTATTGAAATTCCGCATATTAGTGTGTTTTTTCAAATCTCCGTTATATTTATTTAAAATGGTACTACACACGAAGTGTAAATTTAACGCCGTTGAATAATTTTATTCCCATTTAAAATATTTGAAAAAGTGTGATTATACACGAATTTTTTTCAAGCAAATTTAATGAAGTATAAAGTAGAACTTTTCGCGTTTATAAGCGATGAATGCTTTAAGCGGAATGCATATATTGAAGTAATTTCAGTACACATTGGAGCTAAATTCAAGACACAGTGCTACTAGCGGGGAGTTATTATATCCAGGGTGTTTATATCCGGGAAATACGTATTAGTCGATCAAAATTAGTGGCAGACACAAGAGCACCTGGACAATCATTTGACATTACTTAATCAGACATTTCAAAGAAGAAGGAGTTATTCAAATGCAAATAAATAGGCTGCCGGACCCAAGCACTTCTTCAAAGAAGAGGGAGTCATTCAAATGCAAATAAATAGGCTGCTGGACCCAAGCACTGATAGAATAATATATATAATATTTCCCACTAGAACTGGAAAGAAGAGTTTGAAGAGAATGGCACGAGAACAGATCCTTTCAACACAAAAAAAAAACTTTTAAAGATTGCTCGAAACAATTCAAGCACACCTGCAATAAAAAAACTGTATCCATTAGAAATTAATTAGATTTTATACCTGCTGTTATATCATTCTATGGATTAACGTTTCAAAAAGTATTCTAGTCATAAAAAACTGTTTAAAGTTTGTAAAAGTGTAATCGCCAAATATTTCCGAATTTACTGCAAATAGCTGCTGAATTGAATTCGCTGTAGTCCAAGAGGCAGTGTTTTGGCTTATTGCGTACGTGACCGTGGTTCGAACAAAAAATTATATTGTTAAGATTTTACCTTTTTAAAAACGTTTAGAATATGCGTTCGGTGATTGCAAACAAAATAAAAACAAATACCTGCTTAGTTTCAATTAAACTCTTTATTGTTCGCACAACTTTTGTGTGCCACCGTTTACAACTTGATGACTCCAACAATAATTTGCTTTATTCATTTTTCTTCTTTACACTTCTGTTCGCGTACACACTAAAAAATTTTCGTTAGATTTTTACAATGACGATCTTTAAACCAAGACTGTTTTCTTCACACTTAACGCGTCTTCACACAAGACTGACTGATTCTTACTCCTCGTTACCTGCTTTGTCTTGCTTTTTTATATGCCCACGTAATAAGTCTGATGAAGGTTCTTGAAGTCGAACGTTCGGAGTTTCGCCTTCTCGAGAAATCTATTGCGACTTCATTGTTGTTTGTGTATTTTGTTCACATTGCTTGTTGTTGCGTTCTCGCTTACTTGTCTATGCCCTTTTCTTTCATACTGATGTTGTTGGTTTACGTAACAAGTTCGTTGTATTTGTTTGTGTAGCTTTTGCTTATTTTAATGTTAAACTGTTTCCATTTTTGTAACAATATGAAAAAAATATTTCTTTGGCGACTTCCTCTAAGCAGTCTTCTGGCAAAAACTCTGAGAGTAAATAAAATTGTAATGAAAAAATTCTTCAAAATCTGTCATTGACAGTCAACGTTAGACTGCATGTCCCGTCACTCAGTGATACAACACAACATAAGAGATATGATAAGCTTGGTTATAATTTTGACTAAAGAATTGTAATGTGCAACTAAGTAATAAAGTCAGTAAATTGCTGCAGTGCTGCAGCAAATTCGCCTTAATAAATGCAAGCCAAAATGGTCGTGGTTAAATCGCAGTGAAACATGCACGCTATCGTTAAATAGGATTGATGGTATCCAACGTTTTATATTTCGTTTGACTAACTACAAATTCATGATATATGCCAGGTTATCGCTGAAAGTATTCCACCTATAGTTCATGGCTAATGACTTTGTAAGTAAAAATTTCTCCTTAAGAAGGACATTCTGAATGTTAATACGTTATTAAAATATCCACAATTATTTCATTAAAGTATAGAATCTTTAATTTAATTGGTTTGTAGCTCTCAACTAAAGACATAAGTCAGCATTAATGTTTTTAATAATTTAATATCCAACAAAATAAAATATTCATCGCTTCCCGCACTCTCTACATTGTCATAACCCTGGGATTAAAAGTAGACTCTGCTTAATTAAGCAGATTCTTTGTGATAAACTTTGTCTCTTCATAAGAGGGCTTTATTTTAGGGTTCATTTGTAATAAAGTCGTAAAGTATCCAGGTGGTATTCATATCAGATATACAAAGTTTATGGTCATTTCGTACGTGTTAAGATTATGAAATAGAAAGACAAAAGTAAATACTACAGTCGTAAAAATATAAAAAATCCATGCATACACCTATAGTATTGCAAATATTAGTTATAATTAAAAAAGATGAGAAGAATGCAAGGCTCTAGGTTTTATGATTTTAGTTCGAGAATAAATTAAAATTTATTCTAACTTGTGTTAAATCCACCTTTGGGCTATCAGACTAGAAATCTTGAATTAATTTATTGACTAAAATGTTAAAATGTCAAATTTAATTAGAAAAAAACGAATCCTGTAAAAAAAGATTTCAAAATAGAGTGACTTTTATCATTAAATAAATGTAATGATCGATATATTTGTAGGCATATTGCTTAAGCTTACTTTATTTTATCATTTCTTTTTTTTTTTTATCAATTTTGGGCAAATTTGGGCAAAATTACTTACCTACTTGATTACTTAAAGTCGACACCTAACGACAGATTTTTTAAGAAACTTTTCATGGCAATTTTATTTACTCTCAGAGTTTTTCGCCGAAGAAATATTTGTTCATATTTAGTTTTGTTCGAGATATCTGACCTGTGGTTTAAACCGTGACCTCACGTCTGATATACAATATACTACTAGACTTGGACTTTGGCATCTGACTCTAATTTTTATACAAAAATTATTGATTTCATCGCAATTCTCTATGAATGCGTACATGAACAAACAAAATTGTCAAACTTGGAATGGCACCAATTGATATGAGATCTACAAGTGTTTGTAGTGACCTCTAGTGAAAACGTTAATGCTTTTGCAAACCACCTGAAAAATGTCTTCACACCACACGACATTAATGCTCATATCTGCCCACCAAACATATGTAACACTGTTAACGCACCTATAAAACTCCGGCTTTCTCACGTGCAGGCCGCTTTTAAAAGCCTTGACGTGAAAGAGTCGGTAGGACCCGATGGTATTACAGGCTCAATGCTATAAGAATTGTACTATTCGTATTTAACGCAATGTTAAGAATTGGCTATTTCCCACTATCTTGGAGGATATCTACAATTGTTATGATTCCCAAGCCGGGAAAAGATGCCAGTCAAATAACATTATATAGACATATAAGCTTGTTATCAATATTATCAAAAGTGTTCGAAAAATTCTTCTCGAAATCTTAGCCACGTTCCTTGACGAACGGCAAATTATCCCCGAACATCAGTTTGGATTTCGTGCTAATCACGGTACCATTGAACAGGTTCATATGATCGTCACTATAATTAGATCGGCATTTGAAAAGAAATAATATTGTTCAGCTCTTTTTATCGACATTTCACAAGCATTCGTTAAGGTTTGGCGTGATGGTCTACTCAGCAAAATAACACGACTGCTCCTCGATAACACACACAAACTTCTTAAAAGCTATTTAACTGATAAAACTTTTTAAGGTCAAATTCAAGGACTAACTCTCTACAACAAAAAAAATTCTGCAGGTGTCCCGCAGGGATGCATAATAGGCCCTATTCTATATTTAATTTATACATCAGACATGCACACAAATCCTAACACACACACATCAACGTATGTAGAAGACACCGCATTTATAAGCGTCAACAAGGACCCGAAGGTAGCTTCAACGCAACTGCAGTCGCACATATACGATTTGGAAAAATGGTTTGAAAATCTCAGAAGACAAGACTGCACACAAATAAAAATAAATAATATTGATGTCCCTGTTGAAAATCACTTCAAATAACTGGGAGTCCACTTAGACCGGCATCTAACATGGTTCCGCCACATCGAACCCAAATTAGCGGCCATTATTATGGATTATTGGTCCTAATTCAACAGTGGACCTTAAATACAAGGTTCTTTTATACAAATGCATTATAAAGCCAATATGGACCTACGGCATTCAGCTTTGGGGCAGTGCTTGCGCGTCTAACATTTTGAAATTACAAAGAAGACAGTCCAACCTTTTACGACAAATTGTCTACGCTCCATGGTATATTCGTAACGACAATATCCATAGAGATCTCAACATTCCTACAATTCTGGAAGAAATTAAAAAATTCGCCATAAAATACGTAGGTAAACTAACTATTCACCCCAACGCATTGGGAAGGGATCTGCTTCAATTCGACGGCCATCAGAGGTTAAAACGAAGTGACACATTGAGCCTCGTTCGATGGCTGCACTGTAGTAGTAATGTAGTAAGATTTGAGTAAGATTTGAGTACAATATATAGTTAACACGCTGGTGCTAACTATTAACCTTCAAAACTAGCTTTAAGATTTGAAAACTATTGCAAATTTCATTAGGAAATATTCAATAATGATAATAATAGAAAAAAAATGTTTGTTGTGGATTATGGCTCCGAGTCCATATTTCTTTAAGAACAACGTTAATCATGCCCGCACTGTCAACGGCGTGCGGCGATGATTTCGATGATTTCCAACTTCTTTTGCTTCATCTTGGATGACCTAACCTCCAATTACATGGTGGAGCTACGTGGTACATAACTCATGACACGTAGGATATTTTGAAGTCGCCGTAGTCAAGTAGGTAGTGTGTTGGCTTATTAGACACAAAACCTGGGTTCGAGCCCCAGGCCAGGCATCAAAGACAAAATACAAAAAGTATTTTTTCGGCGACTTCCTCTCAGTAGATTTCTGGCTAAAACTCTGAGAGTAAATAAAAATTGTCATGAAAAGTTTCTCAATAAAAAAAAAAATCTGTCGTTCGGAGTTGACTTCAAACTGTAGGTCCCACCACTCATGTATAAAATTAACACACACAACATAAGTGGTGTGAGAAACTAGGACGTTGTACAATGGGTCAATTCGACCTCCGGGTACTATACTTGTCTTAATTGACAAGTACACGTCCTCTAACCTAACCTAACCTAGGATATTTTGCACTAGCGATTCGAGGTTATGGTCACATTAAGTGCAGGTGATGTGAACTGGCAAACGAGATCATTATACTTTTCTTTGTGGAATTTTCTGGTGAATGCGAATAAGTCACAATCACAACAGTACTCGGAGCCAATATAACCCATTAAATCTCCTCCAAACCTATTACCATGACAAACTGCTCGATGTCAACATGGATAAAACCCCGCCTGTTTAACATACATATGTTTGCTGTATTAAACATATGTATGTATATATACATCAAGGTAATAATAACATGGTATCATTCTTAAATATAAATAATCGTTATGTGAAATTGATTATGTTTCTATATTTTATAATGCATTTCATTATGTTTCATCATCATTCTTATTATTATTCGCTATCATAATCACTTGATTATGATTTAAATGTTTTACAAACTTTAAATAAAACAATGCAGCCATAAATTTATATAAATATCGATTAAAATTGCTGGCGATTGTAATAAATTCATACATTTTAATGACTTTCACGCTCTCACTTGTTAAGTCAAGTGTTTAACACAAACTATATGTGCGTGTGTGTGTGTGTGAAAATTGCTCACTTGCATTTCCATATGAATATGAATTTATAATGAATGACGAACAGTTTGTTATTAATTGATTAAAATAAATTTTAAGAGGTTATTTTGATAATAATGCTGAAAGTTATTTTAGGCTTTATTGGTGCCTTGGTAGTATAGTGTATAGGGTTCGATTCCCCACCCACTCAGGTTTGTTACCCTACACCGAGCTTATGGTTGAAGTTACTCAGCTCGTATATAATTGAAATATAATTTATAATTGTAGTCTAATCAATAAATAAATAAAATAAATATTTTAGACTTTAAAATAACAAAACATGTTAAATTAAATTGGATTTGTGGACTGTTGTTATTATTCTCCCTTCTATCCTTTTATATCACTGCTCCTGTCCAATGGCGGTCAATATAATTTGGCATACCGAAGTATAGCAGAAAGTATTAATTTTTGTAAAATAGTTAACTACTTCCATTGGATATAGTTGCACTGAGGTCAATAATGTCAATATATAATCGGTCCAATTCAGTTCATACTTCAGACAGGATTACGACCTAGCTTCCCACACCACTTATGTTGTGTGTATTAATTTTACACATGCGTGGCGGGATCTACAGTTTAAAGTCGATTCCGAACCGTAGATTTTTGACGAACTTTTCATGGCCATTTAACTCTCTTAATTTTTGCCAGAAATCTGCTGAGAGGAAGTCACCGAAGAAGTATTTAATCATATTTCGTTTTGTTGGAAAATTCTGACTTGGGGTATGAACCACGCCCTCTTGTCTAATAAGTCAACACACTACCTACTAGACTACGGTGACTTTAAGCTTAGAGATATTCAAAATCGCCGTATTGATTTAGACGTTCTATTGGGCCTTTAAGCACATCTTAATTACTTATTTATTAGTGCCCCAAAAAAATTTCGATTTTCTAAAGAAATGAGTAAACTTTCACATAACATAACATAATTGGTCATTACAACCCTTCAGTCAAGATTAGGACCTAGTTTCGCACACTACTAACACATGTTGTGTGTGTCTATTTTATACATGAGTGGCGGGACCTACAGTTTAAAATTGACTCCGAACGACAGATTTTTTGAGAAACTTTTCATAGCACGTTTTAGTTACTCTCAGAATTTTTGCCAGAAATCACCTGAGAGGAAGTCGCCGAAGAAATACTTTTTGTATTTTGTTTTGATGTCTTTCCTGGGGTTCGAACCCTGGCTTTATGTCTATTAAGCCAACACACTACCTACTAGACCACGGCGACTACTACGACTAAACTTTCAGTACAGTTTACAGAAAGTATTAAATTTATTTATTCTACATGCATTCCTAGCTGATCATTACAAACTTTCAGTCAGGATTCCAATTTTATTCTAAAACTATAAATTATGAACTTAATTTTAATTCAATGTTCACATTATTTTGTTGCTCACTGTAAGTAAGTAACAAAAATTAAATCACACAACTTTAATTAATTGATCCCATAATCTCATAAAGAAAACAATTTAGCTCAGACGTTTTCGAAACTTATTTATGATTTTAAAAGACATTAACTGTCCTTTAATGACGTATTTTCCAAATGACTCTCAAACTTGCAGTTTTTATTGGTTCTATTTTCTTTACTTTATATATTGATAAAGTCTATGTATGTAATTGTGTAAATGTGGTTGTAAGAAGAGAAACTCTTTCATGAAAATACGTTTATGAAGATACATATATGAAATATATGAGTATGAATATAATAAATATGTTGGTTATTAGGCCCATATGTCACTTACACGTAATTAATTAAATATTATAAAAAAATTATTTAAATTTAATCTCTTGTTTTAACCCTTTTCTAACCATACGATTATAAGAGGCATTAGGTATTCAAAAGATATACTTTAAAACCAAATTAATAAAACCAATAATGGCTTATCCGTTTTTTCTTGGAACATATGATATATAAATTTATATAAATTTTTTCTTAAAATTAATTAAAATTAAAATTAATACAAAACTAATTGGTTTTAGTGTTTTAGGAACTTGAAGTCTCCGTAGTCTAGTAGGTAGTGTGTTGGCTTATTAGACGTGATGCCTCGATTCAAACCCCAGATCACACATCAAAACGAAATATTAAAACAAAATTAAAATGATATTCTGTATGTATGAGCTTCATCACAAAACACTGTTCTTTGATCAAAATAACTACAAGTGCAATTAATAAAATTGGTCCATGGAGAAAGGCTTCTTCTGTTTCAGCCACTGTATGTAAATAACATTCACAGTAAATAAAATTGCCATGAAAAGTTTCTTAAACTGTAGGCTCCTTCACACACTACATAAGGTTTGAAAAGCTAGTTCGTAATATTGTCTGAAGGGTTGTAATTACCAATTAAGTAAGTGAGTAAGTACTTGATTTACTTCAAAAGAATTGGCGTCACACAGTTTTAGGATTCCTTTCCAATATGTGACGCTAAGACAGTAATCCTTATTCTCGATTCATCTAACCATTGGAGCGTGGACTAATTAAATCTGCAATATCTTTACCAGCTATACCGGAGAACATTATACTGAATGTAAACTTACGTACACTATTTTAGTGGAAATTTCGTTTTGATTACGATTTACAATATTGTTATCTTTTTACCTTTTAAAAACTGAGTTTTAAAATATTAGTTCGCTGATTGCAAACAAAATAAAAACAAATATGTGTTTAGTTTCAATTAACCTCTTTATTGTTCGCACTACTTTTGTGTGCAACCGTTTACAACTTGACGAATACAACAATAATTGCTTGTTCGCAATTCTACTCTGCTTACAACACAGATCTTTTCAATGGCGATCTTCAAACCACGACTGGTTTGTTTCACACGCAACGCGTTTATGCGAAGACGCGACTGACAGAATTCTTACTACTCGTTACCTGCTTTGTCTTGCATTTTTATATGCCAACGTGATAAGTCTGATGAAGGTTCATGAAGGCGAACGTTCGGGGTTTCGCCTTCTCGAGAACTTTATCGCGACTAACCCCTTTTCTTTCATACTGATGTTGTTGGTTTACTTATAAGAAGTTCGTGGTATTTGTTTGTGCAGCTTTTGCTCATTTTAATGATAAACGATGTACATCGTTTCCATTTTCGTAACAATATGTTTTATGTTTCGAATGTCTTCTTCTTACACTTTTGGTGTGAGCCTTCAACATTTTTTCATCATTTCTTTTCAAATATAATTTCTCTTAAGCAGTATAAAGTTTTAGGTTTTAACTTTCAATTGTTCGTTTTATCTCTCTTGTCAGTTAACTAACCATCCACCTGATTATTCAAATTGAAAACTTGTAAAATAAAATTGTTTATTTTTTATTTTATTTTATTTCATTTTGTTTTATTACCTTAAGGTACACAATGTAACCAATCGATTAGATGCCACTTTTTTCAAATAAGTGAAGAGAAATTTTTGCAACAATTACTTGTATACAACCGCAATAACAAGGAAGTAATGGTTTTAAGTATTCTTTATAAACTTTTCGTAAATATTGTTAATATTTCAATTTATTTGGTTAATTTGTTGGCAAAAGCAGTAGTCGGTATTCGGAAGTTAAACTTATTGTTTTTATTGGAAAATTAAGAGATGATGGAATTGGATATGTATGTTACGTAGTCTTGTGCTCCAGGATTTCGTTCAGCTTTTGCTTTGAAACGCAATTGGGCATGTGCGAATGAAACATCTCCCTTCTTTGAGTTTCAAATGACAACATATTTTCAGTTGAAAGGTCGATCTTTTAAAATTCTCCATGATATAGTCAAACTTTTTAGTGACCATTTCTTAAATATAAAATTATTTGATAGAAAACGATCAAAGCACTTTGATACTCTTCCCGCAACGGCTCCATAAACTTTATGAATTTGTTCAACAGCCTGCTATGCATTCTTTATTGTTCTTCTAACAAAGTGGAAACATTGCTTTCAAGCAACTTTAAGCAATTAATATTTCCAATTAATATTTCTGTGAACACTATATTTTGAGAATAAACTTAAAAATATGCTTTAAATTTTTTAATTTAATTTTACTTATTCACTGTGTCAGTCACTGCGTATGAGTGATATTTGTTAATGTTTTTCATGCAAAATAACTTATACGCCTGTGTAAACGAAATGCAAGATCTGACGAAAACATAGCAGCTTATCCTTCAGAGTGTGCAAAAGAATCCAAAACAAATGATTTTGTGCCGCTCACAAGAGCACGACCTTTTGCAGACAACAATTTTACGAATTGGCCACCGTGACTTAAGCAACCAAACAAAACGAAATATGAAAAAATATTTCTTCGTCGACTTCCTCGCAGCAGATTTCTGGCAAAAACTCTGAGTGTAAAATAAAACTGCCATGAAAAGTTTCTCAAAAAATCTGTCGTTCGGAGTCGACTTTAAACTGCAGGTCCCTCCACTCATGTATAAAATTCACACACAACATCACTAGTGTAAAACGCTAGGTCGTAATCCTAACTGAAGGGTTGTAACGAGCAAAGTATATGTATTTCCTTGTATTATATATTAATACAGTAAATATTATTTTATGTTACTTTCTTGCAACTTTCATCGGGGTAAACACCCGTAAAAGTGCGGAAATTTCCACTGACTTGATATTAAATATTGTTACGTTTTTACCTTTTAAAAACGTTTGAAATATGAGTTCGACCATTGCAATAAATATAAATTTGTGTTCTGTTTTAAATAAATCCTTTATTGTTCGCACAATTCTGAGCGCAACTGTTCAAAACTTGATGTGAACAACAAAAATTGCTGTGTTTCTTATTCTGTTTTACACTCGTTTGCGTAAATAATAACAATTGCTCGAACGATCTTTAGAACGGATATCCTCAAACCACGTTTATTCTCTTAACAGGCAACGCGTCTTCACACAAGAGTGACTGAATTCTTTCTGATCATGTTGCCCGCTTTGTCTTGCCTTTTATATCTCAAGGTAAACAGTCTGATCAATACCCTTGAAGGAGATTGGCTTTGCCTTCGTGAAACAACGAGCCACAATGAATGTACTTGAACTAATTTGACAGTAATAGCTTCAACAAGATAGCTGTTATAACAGTCAAATTTTGAACGTCCCGCTTGGAAGACCATGTAGAACAAATATTAATTTGCGAATAAAGAAAGTATGTAGTGAAAAGAAAAACGAATGAACTTTATAAATGAATCGTATCTACCCAAGTAAACTAAAATTAGCGTACATTTGCTGGTAAGGAAACAATTGTTGCAAAGACAAGGGGGCAGAAGCTATCGTTCTAAAGCTGGTATTCCTCGTATTTATTTTGTATTTTTTTTTTGGATCGCGATCATTTGGTTGGTTTTATTTCATTGAAACTGTTTGTACTACGAATGGTTGTTGTTCAAGCGTTGTCTTTATATTCGTTTGTTTAGCAGCAACAGAATTAGAATTAAATTTTCCTTGATTATGTACTGTTATTTCACCAAATGAGACTGTTACGATAATTAAAAACATAATTGTAAATTAATTAAAATAATAATTGCAACAATAATATATATAACATATATAACACATAAATAACATTTATTGGGTAAAATTAAAGTCTTTAAATAGTGTAGTCAGTGTTAATGAAAAATTTTATATTTAATACTTGACGCTGTTTTGTTTTCTGTAACAAGGATAAACGATTATTTTCAATTTGCATATCAAATTAATACGTCAATCCCTTGTTAAATAAACGAAAAGAATAAACAATTTTTATTTCACTTACTAGCCCCACCATACGTGAATATACTGGTTATCAATGTTCTCTAATCACATTTAAAAAGGCGTGAAGCTAATGTTTTTTCTACGAATTTTATTTGACATGACTTAAAAAAATAATATTTTTTTACACAAATTGTTTTGATTTTATACGATTTGCAACATTTTATGAATTTTACTTTCACCTACAAGGTCCATGCCCTGTGATGCAGAATAATATCCTGTCAAATTCGAAAATTGTGTTTATTCAGTAATGGTACTCATTATAAAAGATGGTTTGTCTGCTAATATAAGGCAATTGCTACAGAGAGAATTCAACGTACTCACCTCGTTGTCAATGATGAACAATGATGATTTTGAAAATGGAGCGAATACATCACAAGTAATTTTACAGATGAGATTCAGAAAGTTGACCGTTATCGGGAGGCAAGGTTCGGAAATATTTGCTGAAAATCCGACACAATTCTTTGACTATCGAATGATGAAAAGCAATAACGGTTGCGTAAATAATATTGTTACGCAAATGGAAACGACCTAATATCATTTCACATGAAAACAATAAGCAAAAGTTACAAAAACAAAGACCATGAGTATGAAAGAGATAGATTACGAAAACGCAACGAAAGCGAACGCAACAAGAGGCAATGTGTACACAATACACACGACACAAAAACACACTAAAAAAACATCGAACACGTTCCAATTAAACACAAGCATAATGGAAAAAGGGATAGACAAGTGTGCTGAATGCACAAACAACAAAGTGGTAGCGCTAGAGTTCACGATAAGGCGAGAACACGAACCTTCTACTTCAAAAACGTTCGTTAGAATGTTTGTGTTGGACTATAAAAGGGCAAGACAATGCAGGCAACAGTCAGTAAGAATTCAGTCCGTCTTGTGTGGAGACGCGCTGCGTGGTTTGAAGATCTCCGCTTAAAAAAAGGTTGTAAGCAGAGAAGATCTAAGGAATAGTTGTCAGTGCATACGCAAAGTGTGTGAGCAGAGACGAATAACGAATAAAGCAGATTATCGTTACATACGACAAGTTGTATACGGCTGTATACGGTTGTATGTTTTTAAAACCATAATTGGTCGTTATAACCCCTCAGTCGGGATTACGACATAGCTTATGTAGTGTGTGTTAATTTTATACACGAATACAGTTTAAAGTCGAGCCAAAACGACAGACTTTTAAGAAACTTTTCAAGGCAATCAGCTGAGATGCAGTTGCCGATTAAATATTTTGTTCATATTAAGTTTTGTTTTTTTTTTTTTAATTCGAGGTAAAGAATAAGAAATTAAATTTTAAATACCTTATTAGCTTAACAAGATTAAAAGTCTTATACGATTTCAAATGTATCAAAAACATTACACAGATAATTTAATAATCATTCATACGTACATAATTTAAACACTTGGATCATTTTCTATCAATATTCTTGTGTTTCGTAAGGAATATATTGAATTTATAAAGAAGGTACCGTAATAAATTTAATAATATATGAAGATTGATATTCAACTTTTAGTTATTATAAAAAAAAAATTTTTACAAATAAAAAACAACAACAATATGTTACGTTACTTAATACTAACTTTACTCATACGCACGACTGAATTTTTATTAACGATTTCAACATAACCCCAGTTCCTACTGTCATACAACCGATAGCATCTGTTTTAATCAATTTTTTTTCACACATTTTAACGTAATTAAAAATTGTGGTTTCACACATAACGTGATGTTTTAAATTTACAAAAATTACTGTTCTGTTAAAGGCCTGGCAGCAAAAAATAATTATGTCGCAGCTTATTAGTCATTAGACAAAAAAATAAAATAAAATCAAATTTATTAACTTCCCTTAACTGATGACACACTAGCCATAAAAAAGTAAAAAGTCCAAAAAAAATTCTGTTTTTTTTTAATTCAAATACTTTATGTATTATAGTATCCACTTTGTCTCTTGAAATGACATAAAACCTAAATTAAAATAAGTTTCTGCTAATAACAAATACATAAAGGAAAAACGTTAAAAAATGCACGAAAAAGACGGATTTCAATTAAAAAAAATTTCGTTTTTAACAGCTTTAACAGTTTTGGCATATAATTAACAAATTTTTAAGTGTATTCTTACTCAATTGCTCATTACAACTCTTTAGTCTGGATTACAGCTTAGCAATTAATACTACTCGCGTTGTATTAGTTAGTTTTGTCCTTAAGTGGCGGGACAAACACTTTAATTTTGTCTCCAGACGACAGATTTGAGAAACTTTTCAAGGCATTTTACTATCAGAGTTTTTGCCAGAAGACTGCCGATAGAAAGTCGCCGAAAGAAATATTTTTTCATATTTCGTTCTGTTCAAACCGGGAATTGTTGAGCAAGGGTTTGTACTTTAATCTAATAAGCCAACAGACAACAGTTCAAATTCTTCGGTTTTATTTTTCTCAAGTCGCCGTAGTCTAGTAGAATGTTGGCTTGTTAGACTTGAGGCTAAGGTCCAAACCCCAGGTCAGACATCTCCAACAAAACGAAATATGAACAAATATTTCTTCGGCTACTTCCTTTGGCCAGATTTCTGGCAAACACCCTGAGAGAAAATTAAATTGCAATGAAAAGTTTCTGCAAAATCTGTCGTTCGGAGTCGATTCTAAAGTGTAGGTCCCACCACTCATGTATAATACTAAAACACACTACATACCGTGGCGTGAGAAGGCTGAAAGGTTGTACTGACCAATAACGTATGTTTGTATGCATGTATGTATATTCTGTCATTTCTATTTCATCAGCTTTTTTTTAGTATAGTATATATTTTGAAGTTACTTTATGGTTCCTAATTTTTTTTATTTCAATGAATCCAATAGATACTCCATAGAATTGTGTTCGGATAGTTCAGCATTTGGTCGCATTTGTTCAGGGACGTTATATAGAAGCCATTGTTTCACTATTTTCAGTACTATTTTCTCGCTGAAAAATAAATTGTATATAAAGTCCCACCACTTTGTGGTAAAGAGATTTTTGAATATTCGGGGTTGTCATAGAAACCATGTCGGTTTTCTTGATTGTCGTTTTTGAAAACCAATGTTGGTTTCATTTGGTATCATGAAACCAAGTTGGTTTCGTTAATTTTGAACGTAAATTAAAACCAATGTTCGAATCAGCTGTTTTGATAAAAATTTAAAAAAAAATACCAAAATACCTATAAAAAGAAAATTTTGTTAAAAATTGAAATTATTTATGTTATGAAATAAATACAATGTCAACAGCAATAGTGATAGACATATATTTCTATTATTAGAAGAAAAGCGATGCGAAGGAGTAAGGAGAAGAATCCTGAGAGATTGTAGGAATCCACTGGAGCTGCCGGAGGAAATGTAAGCAGTTTATAATCAGGAGGAAGTTTCTTGTACTCATATACATATTTAACTATATTTTACAGATTTGTTTCTAATTATCGCTTAAACAAAGAAGCATTTTTGGTGGTACTTAATGCTATTAAAGAACATTTGTCACGATCTAAAATTCTTCCGATTTTACAACTTGCTGCTACGTTTCGCTTTCTAGCAGAAGGGTTGATAATTCGATGGACTGTATGTGGGGTGAAGAGCACAAAAAAAAACATTGTTGCTTCAAACACTAGAAAAGGGAACCTAATTAGAAACATTCCAACATAATAGTAGGCACAAAAGAACAATCACTTTCCTTTATATTTCGGCTTAACTTCTATCTTCTTGCCTTCAGTCAAGTTTATATTGTTTTATTTCCTCCAAAAAAAATAGTAAATTCACTTTCTTTTTTTTTCTTCACACCTTTATTTACATATATTCAGATTTTTATTTTTTCTCTTTTTTCACAAACTTTATAAATTTTACTTTTCACACGTCCACAATTTTTTTCCTTTGTGTCTAAACAATATCGACTTATGCTGATTGCAAAAAAATTGGTTGTACAAATTTTAAAATATTTAGACAAATTATATTTCATCCTTGTGGATGTTACAAAGAAGAATAATAAAATTAATAAAATAAAACAAAAATTTAATGTCTAAAAACAACAATAATATTAAAATATAAAAAAGCTTAAATATATACTTCAGCGCTCTCTGTTACTAATTTGCCTTCGTATAAACGATCCTGTTTATGTCGCCAAGGATGGGAAGTTTGCACCTTCAGACATTAACAAGGGTCATAACAAAGATCAGTCGGGAACGATTTATGTGTAAGCCTTGGTAGAAGTACGGTATCAGAAATTTTGACTGATGTAATCAAAGAGTGGAGTGGTACATTTGCCGACAGTGGGTCCTGCTGAAAATAAATGGAAATGAAAAACGTAAGTCAAGAGACTATTTCTCCAACAAATAGAAAATTCCTTCAATAATTTGTTGCTTCGATGGGACTCACATAAAAATTATAACACCTGGTATAAATGAGCATTTATACAACGAAAACAATATCCTTTTGCCATCCAATGATATAGAAGAGGAAAATGTTCCATTACCACTGCCAACGTCTCAACAAAGTGAAGCTCAGGGAATCGGGGATAAAATAGCAAGTGGTTTATAGAAAAATTAAAAAACTTTTAGTAAAAATCAGGATATCGTTGGCCTATATCAAAAATGTTCTATCTGCAGTATATTTGTTCTGTGAATAAACCATTTTGGATATAAGATGACGATAAATTTTTTTATTAATAATAACAACAACTAAAACAACTAAAATTCAGTCTTTTTCAGGTTTTTTTTATTAAAACTTACAACTGTCAGGTGGTTGGTTTATTTCCAGTAAGAAAACCGATAACCTTATTTTCTATGACACCAAAAACCGATATTAATTCCAATTCGAACATAAAAACGATAATATCGGCTTTCATGGCACCATAGCACTTTTTCTCGTCGTTTTTAAAACCAATTGAGAGAAGGTTGGTTTCCCCGATTAAAGCCAGTTTTTTTAAGACGAAAGATTCTAACATACGTCTCTTTGTATGGAAAATACGAATAATATTGAGTGGTCTTGTTTGGGATTTCATGTAGGCAGACGAACGTGTAAAATTATTTGTCCTACAGAAACAGCATATTAAATTTCTTCTCTTATCTATCACAAGCAAACTGCATTACTTTCCTTATCCATAGTAACATCACACTGGCAGACAAATGCATTTCATAAAGACATCACTACACTTTTTTGCATACTATTTGCTGTCAACCAAAAAAAAGTACCTCATCCCAGAAATCGGGACGTTCGTCTTTGTAATTCTTGACAAACTTTATTTTCAATTCTGTTTGAATGAACAAAATGTATGGATTTCTTCATGCTAAGCAACCATTGTTACAGCCGCAAACTCTTAATATAAACTGATTCCAACGTTCTTTACAATTTTTAAAGCGGTTGTTTGGGACGGAATCCGTAAGTTGCCAAAAATATTGGAAAAAGTCGTAGGTTCCAATGTCAGCAATACCAATCAAAGTATTCTTCCAAAATGCTACCTTAATAAAGCATTTATTTTTAGAAAGTAGCAGTATTATCACAATGAGCTGATAAATAATTTGTGATGAAATCAGTTCATAAACAAATTCTTGCGCTGGTGGTCAATAGAGAGTCCAATTATGAGCTGGACTAGTCACGTGATATATATAGCAAAACTTTTTTACCATAAATTTTGCCTTTTCCTTTATGGCAATTTCGACATCGTCATGAGTCACTGGTCACCTAAAATCCTATTCAATTTTATAACTGTCCAACATCGATACTGACTTACTTACATAATTGGGCATTACAATACTTTAGTCAAGACTACAATCTAGCTCCACATACCAGTTGTGTTGTGAATATTGGTTATATGCATGAGTGGTCGAACACAAATTTGAGAAACTTTTCTTTACAATCTTATTTATTCTTCGAGTTTTTGCCAGCAATCTGTTGAGAGGAAGTCAACGCTGAAATATTTTTTCATATTTCGTTTTGATGGAGATGTTTGACCTGGGGTTTGAACCGTAGCCTCACGTATAATAAGCCAACACACTACTTGCTAGACTACGATGAATTCTATTATATTTCATTTTATTCGAGACTAGAACTTGAACCACTGGCCACTCCTTTAATGCAACCTGCTAGTCTACGGCAAACGACTATGATGATTGTAATGAGGCTTTTAAATAACTCAGACATTTATCTTCATTATTTACATATCCAAAAGCGCTCTGGGACGTTTCTAGGCTATAAGCTTCAGTACTTCCGGAGGTACTCCATCAGGTCCTGGAGCCTTATTGCTCTTCAAACTACGTGCCGCTTTCTGAAGCTCCTCGATGGTGGAAAGCGGTGGACTCATCGTTGAGGCCGTCATATCTTTGTCTGCTCTTCGCCCGTGGTCTGGAAAAAGCGTGTTCACGATGTTGGTCGTAGTTTGACAATCCAGTTAAGGAAGGGGATAATTTGTCCCCAGTTCCTTCATCACCAGTTTGTATCCCAATCTCCAAGTCACCTCATAGCTCCTCCCATTTCAATTTATTGCTCCATCTAATGGCATCGTTCAGCTCCTTCCTTGCCGTCCTAAAGTCTGCAATTTCACCTAAAGCAGCACCATTTCGTTTTGCCTTTTCCGCAAGCATTTCCGTCTTAGTTCCGCTATTTCATCTATCCACCAATAAACTGGTGTTCTCCTTCCTCTTGTCGACAGTTTCGTCATTCGGCAGTTTCGTATAGTCCACCAAGCCCAAGTTATTCCTGTTTATTTGTGTCCGACCAATGTTTTCGTCCAACGTTTCTATGAATGTTTGCGTGTTAATTCTCGCCTTCTTTTTGTCCTCAGGTTTTGTCCACTCCTATCCACCATACGAAGCATAATGTACTGGTGGTCGCTACCAGTGAAATCCTCAAGTACTTTCCAGTCTGTAAGTGCGGTCCAAAAACCCTCCGAAGCAAATGTCACATCGGGAGTTGTACCAATACACCCTGGTCTCCGAAAAGTGGTGGATGAACCACTATTTGCCACCAAGAGACCCAGTCTGGCTGGCATGTCCAATACTCGTCTGCCCCTGGAATTCGTTGTAGTCATACCCCACTCAGCTGCTCTAGAGTTGAATTCTCCCGCAATTATCAGCTGTCCTCCTATTTCTCGTGATTTGTCCTCTATACAGTCAAGCTTCGTCTGGAATTCCTGGATCGAATCGTTCGGTTTTAAATAGCAACTCATCAAAGTAATTTGGCTGGATTTGATTATTTAAATACAAAACCAAGCACTTACGAATGCCTCATTTACTAGGTACAAATCCGGCCTCAGTGTATCAATTAGATTCACTACGCACTCTAACTGACTAGATCCTAGGACATGTGGAAATTCGCAGTAATGACCAGGCAGATAAGCATGTGAGGAGGAAAGAAACAACGTTTTAGAAAGGCCCACAGCCTACTTGTGGAGTTGGAAGATACGTTCGAAAGAGTACAGAGAAAAGAATATAGAGAGAGGTTAAGAAATAAAGAGGAAGGCACAGATGATTTTGCATCTTATCTTTTGTTGGATAATGACAATAGAAGAAGATTTGAGCCATGCAACAGACTGTCTAAGAATAACCTGAGATTAGTGATCAACATATTGATTCGGCAAGGTAGACTAAGGAACACTTGTTTAGAATGGAGATGTTATCGAATGATAAGAACAAATTACCATGGAACATTATTAGAACCCATAGAGTTCATAAAAGTTGCTGATCAGGGAATTGTTCTTGTTGATCAGCGCCCAACCGCTTCTGTAAGAGCGAAAGGTTAAGAGAAGGCCTTATAAGGATACCCTCTGTATACTGACTACTATGACATCTCTATACGACGACAACAATAATAATAGGCTGCTAAAATTATTTGATTGAAAACAATATTGCACCGAACATTGTCATTTTTTGCACTAATTTTATGCACTTATTTTCATTCCAGGTCGACGTAGTCTATTAGGTAGTGTGTTGGGTTATTGGACCAGAGCCTGAGGTTCAACTGATGGTTTAGAACATAACGAAATATTTTTTCTGGAAAAAACTCCGAGAGTTTATTAAATTGTCCAACCTATCAAGGGGAATCTTGATTCCTTGCCAATCTCTTTTGGTCCATGATGGCTAGGAGACGTGCCAACTAACTACTCAAACTTGCTCCCAATATCATCTCGAAAGCAGTGGCGAAGCTTACAGGTCGTTGCATTATAAGAAAACAAGCGGAAAGGCTGTAGATCGCATCAAACGACTTTTGACGAAATTGTGGGTCTGCTATGAAAAAGATATCTCGCGTGGTGCAGATTTAGGATATTTGGCACTCCATTCCTTGTTAGCTTGAAGGAGTTATCATCCATTGATATCAAGGATATGGCTTCGTTTATAAAACTTTCTGGCTGATTTCCAGCTTAGGCTTTCGATGAATTCGGTGAAATTCGGTTAGTGCAGGGAACTGTGCCATCACAACGAGTAGCTATGCATGCTCAAATGAGCTTTAGTATCAAAGCGACCACTCCAACCTAACCATATAAAATTGTCATGCAAAGTTTCTCAAAAATCTGTCGTTCGGAGCCATCTTTGGATAAAATTATAAAAATCAACACACTTAAGCAAAAACTTTCATTCAGTTGAGCAGCAAATAAAACTCCACTTAATATTAAAAATTTCTAGCATTCTTCCACCAAATCGCTAGAAGAACTTGTATTTAAAAATTCGTCATGATGCAAATAAGCTTCGTTTAAAACAGAAATTGTCACTTTGAAATCCGTTTTGTTTTATTTGCACATTTTCTTCAAAAGATGTTTTATTCTTAATATGCATATGCATACGTAGATATGTAGACATACATATGTATGTAGGTAAACAAGATAATGCTTGGAACTCAGAAATCACAGAAGGAAATGTTTTATTTCTTTTGATGCAGAATAGCGAAAAGAAAATGTCCTGAAAACCAAATACATGAATGCAGTCAAACGTGACAAAGGATATGTTGTTTCATCATGTCTTCTTTGTTTCTGCTGCGTAGAAAATGAAACCAATTATATGTTTGCTCTGAGATGCGGCAAATTTATGTCGTCTTTTCATGTACAGAGTTTGTCAAATTTCAGTTACCTTTCCAAGTAAATTGGATTTTAAATTTGTGTCATAAATTAGAAACATTATGCGATTAATATTAGGGTTAGATGCTAGAAGAGCTTGCATAATCCTTAGACGTAACTCAAGTAGCCATTTTAAAGTGCTTAAGAGCAGCAACATTTATTCAGAAGCTAGGAAAAAGTGTGCCTAAAGAATTGAAACCGAGCTACATTCAAACATGGTTTTGTTGTCTGAAATGCTATTTGATCGCAATGAGCAAAATCTGTGGTGAAGCAGAATATCGATTGTGCCAAGGTTATGCTCTGTGTTTAGTAGAATCTGACGGTTGTGATTCATGTAAGCTACTAAAACTAAGCCAGTCTACCACTGTGGACAATTACAGACAACTCTGAATTCGTCTGAAGCGAGACTTTACCAATAAATACCTTAAATATGCAACCAGATTTGAGCCCGCAATTTTCCATCGTGACAATGCTCGGTTATATATTGTAGCGGTCAAAGACTACTTGTAATACAGGAGTAAAAAGTAAGTTTTACCTCAACCGTCGTATAGTGTAGATTGTTACCACGATGATGTAATCGTATGTGAAATGGATTGTATCCATTAAACTAAACACTTCAATGAAGTTCAAAAATTATGAACTGATGGGATCAGCAGGGTAATAAATTGTAACCAGGAATGGAAAACTAAAGAAAATTTAAAAACTATAAATTAATATGTTCCACAAGTATTAAAAAATTTCACAATAAACCATACAGAAAAACTAAAAACTCCTTAGAATTCAGACTTATATAATTGATTTGAAATGATTTTATAATTGTAGTCGCCGTAGTATTGTAGATAGTGTGTTGGCTTATTAGACGTCGAGGCCTTACCGAGGTTCAAACCCAAAAAAAATTTTAACAAATATTTCTTTGGCGACTTCCTCTCATCGGACTTCTGGCAAAAACTCTGCTTTAAGTTAAACTGAATGTTACTAACAGCAACATAATGTATTACTTGTTACTAAAGATCAATTCATATCATATTTAATTTCCGGTCAGAAGTACCATTTAAAATATAAACTCGAATTTGAAATACCTTGTAATATCTTTGATATTTTTAGTAATTTCTTGTGATGTGGTATATACTGCAAGCATTTTATTTCTTTGTTATTGCCTTACTAACCCAAGTGGCACACTCACATATGTATGTTTATTCACTTTTATAACATTTCCTTTTTCGATGCAGATTCCGTTGAGGACATATACACACATAGATACGTGGGTTGTGCTTTAAGTGTGAGTATTAACGCCTTTAAACAAAATCATCATTATTCAAAATTATTTGGAGAAAAATTCAGTCATCAGTTTTTAGTACTAAACATTTGCTGTAGTTTAATAATAAATAGGACAATAAATTCAAATAAGCAACAACTAATGTTTTATCGTTGAATACTCCGATGCGTGAAAACCTAAAAAAAAATTATGAATGTCTAGCGTAAATCTCAATTTAGTCCAGATGCAAAACATCACGATGGACATCATCCTATAAGTTAGTAGAAAGAAAATCCTTGGAAATATTGAAAAACTCTTAATCAATTAATGCTGAAAAAAATCGATGTTTAATAACAGACGGTGGAGAGCAAAAGTATTGGTACCCTAATTTATTTGGCGAATTTTAGGCAATAATATGTAAAAATAATTGAGGCTTTATATATTTGTTTTATTAATTTATTTTTATTTTATTATAAAATAAATTTTTACAAGTTTTTTACAAACCAAAAAAAAAGGAAAAGTGTCTTGTGACTCCATATTTTTACACAGTAAAAGTGTAGGTATAGCCAAGAAGTCCTCATACTAAGTTGAAAATTAAATGCTTAATATATTAAAATTTTAGTCGTTATTTTTAGTAGGATATCATTTAACGTCAAGCACTCCTTTTAACCTATATGGCACTGAATGTACCACTTCACAAGTTCTTTAGTTGAATTTTGTTTGTAGTTTTGGGACTACGTTACCATTCTGTCATATGATAGCCTAACTATTCGCTTGGGATGATATCCGGACTTTGTTCAAGAGTATTGTTATGTTTTTAGCCTTTTAAAAAACATTTAAAATATGAGTTCGTAGATTGCAATTAAAAATAAAATAAATTTGTGTTCAGTTTTAATAAGTTCTTTATTATTCGCACAATTCCATGTGCCACTCGTAACTTGATTTGAACAACAACAATTTGCTTTTTTTGTTATTCTTCTTTAAACATTTCCGAGTACACACTAACAATTGTTAGATTTTTACAACGGAGGTCTTCAAACCACTATTATTCTTTTCACACGCAACGCGTCTTCACACAAGACTGACTATATTTTTACTCATCCCGTTGCCTGCTTTATCTTGGCTTTTACATCGCAGGGTAAACAGTCTGATGAATGCTCTTGAAGGTGATTGACTTCTTCTTCGCGAGATCTCTATATTATATATATATATATATATATATATATTATTGTTGTTTGTGTATTTTGTTTACGTTTGTCCTTGCAGTGTTGTTGTTGCTTCTTGTTTACTTGTTTATCCTTTTTTTATACTGATGTTGTTGCTATATTTTTGTTTATTCGTTGATCGTGTAACCATGTCCATTGTTTTCGTTTTTGTAGTTTTTGTTTATTATTTTAATGTTAAACGATAACACCATTTCCATTTTCGTAAAAGTATGGAGCACGTGGGGACTTTGATAGACAAATCACATCATCAAATGAGTAGAAGTATGTTTGGGGTCATTGACTTGTTAGAGGTAATGACCAATGTTTAAAAAATCCCTCTTATTCATTATTTTCTCAATAAATTCGAAACTGCCTACACATAGTGCCAGCACATAACCCCGCAGTATTGTATCTCAAACCTTTATTTTATCAATTCAGCAAGCATTTGAAAATGCTTATGATTTAATACTTATGATATAAAGAGAAAATTATGCTTTTTAGAATGCCAGTTACTTGTAGTGTTGAATATGGACTACAACTACGTACTTTTTATTCTGTCGAACATGCTTATATATGCGATATGTGTGTATGAAAACGAATAATATACTTTTTAATATGCTGAAGAAAGTGGTAAACGAAATCTTTGTAAATATGTATATGCATATTTGGTTTTGTGCAAATGTTTACCAGCAGTTCAGTTTTCCTTATAACCCAATAAAGGATTTGGAAAAAACAGCGATTTCGTTGTTGCTAATGAATTGGCTTGTAAACAAGTAGACAACAGGAAACGTACTATTTTTATCTTTACCAAGAGTTGAAAGAAAGAGTAACAGTAGAAACAATAGTAAAAAGAGAATTTGGCAAAATAATTGTATGAATTCGTATATCGTACAAATAAATGCAGCATATATCCGGAGCATCTTTAAAAAATATTAGAATATTTTTAGTTTTCTTTATAAATATAGGGTCTTTCAATAGGGACTTTTGAACTTTGATGGTTGATAACAGCCATCTTGTTGAAGCTACAGCTGTGAAATTAGCTTTGGAGTTGGCAGCTGAAAGTAATTTTCATCGAAAAATTATCCTAAGCGAAGAGGCCTATTTCTGGATGAATGACTACGTAAACACACAAAATTGTCGAATTATGAACGTGTTGATTGGTAACACGAGATCCAAAGGTTTTAATGCACAATGAGAAAAATCATTGGCATTTAATAAGAATGTGCGTATTATTTAATCTTATCATAAAAAAGTTTATTACACGTGAATTCTATTACTTGGTCTTAATCTAACAAAAGGTTAATTCTGCAAAGAATCAATTAATTGTGATGAAACATATTGTCGTAGTGTACAGCTTCCATAGTACTGTCACCATACTATCTGCTACACAATCTACAATGTCTTCGCTAGAATTATTACCCCGAAAAACTTCAAAATGCTTTAAGGAATAAGCAATGTCAATTCTGTACTCAGTACCTGTTTGTGGGATGCATTAACACCACAAAGGTTCACATAATCAAAATATCTTCATAATTTTTTCATGACAAACCCCATTCTTAACTAGTGGCTTTTCTGTTTGCAGTGGCCAATGAAAACGAAGGTCACTGACCACTGGATAGGCTGATACGTGATTCAAGTCTCCTTACAGTGCAATTATCTAACAAAGGTTAACACATTGGGTTACAACTTCATTTTATCTTTTGTTGCGTATTCTCTTACAAACATCTCTTCCATATGCACTGGAAAGTTCTAATCCATCAGCGCACCATGGGCACGGTAATCTGTAAAAATAAAGCCGACGCACTTGTAAGGATTGCCACCAGGGAAAATTCAACTGAATTCCTACATGAGATTGTCGTTTTCCTGCTGAGAGGCTCCAGTTTATGGCAAAGTTGATACGGTATAATGAACCCATTTATAGAGACACTAGAACAGTATGTGCATAGAACCTATCAAGATTCCAGCTCAAGATCTTAGTAGCAGTTACAAGTGGACACTGGCCTCAGAGATTCACCACAGGAGGCTTGGAATACCTGGTAATCATTTCTGCAGAAGCTGCAATGACAAGGAATAAGGGGAACCGCACAACATCTGCGTTGTTATGGTCGACGCTTGGGAACCTATGGAGAAGAATTCTTGAACCATCAGAATTTAATGACAAAGTGTCTAACTAAAGGCGATTTGATTAAAATTCCTTCCTTAGTAACACTCTCGTGAAGTCACTATAGTTTAGTAGGTAGTGTGTTGACCTATTAGACGCGAAGCCACGGTTCAAACTCCAGGTCAGACATCTCCAACATATCAATAAATATTACTTCGGCGACTTCCACTCAGCAGATTTTTGGCAAAAACGCTGAAAGTAAATAAAATTGCCATGAAACGTTTGTCCTTCGGAGTCGACTTTAAACTGTATTTCCCGTCAATTATGAATAAAATTAACGTACACAATATGTAATCCTCACTAGTTGGTTGTAATAGGCAATTAAGTAAGCCATAAGACTCTCGGTATGGTTGAGAGTTGACTCCCAGTCGCTATAATTATATGACGAAATAGGGAATATCGGACCCTAGTAAGATGTGCCAACTGAGACGGCTGCCAGTTTAACGCAAACTCACTTCACCAACTGATTTTATTTTAATCATTTAAAGACTTATGCACATCTTTGTATCATAACGTGTAGAAACTAGAGTTGAGATGTAGAAAATTAATCAATTTATTATAAAAAATAATTTGTTTTTGTATTAATTTATTCATTAATTTTGCAAAGAAATAAGTATTGTGTTCTATATTCACATATATTTGTTTTAGTTTTAGTTTTAAATGCAATTAAATACACTTTGTAGAGGCATTCAAATTTGTTAACAACGTTTGTTTAATTTATATTGAATAATAAAATGCTATTAATTTCGACAATTTGATTATGCATTTAACAAAACAATAATAAATTTTAATTAAAGTAAACGATACGATTTAATAACAATATTTTATTTACACAATAGAACGTGTTCTCGAGTTCACCAGAGTGGTGACAGGTAAATAATGATTAAAATTGTACTTGACGACAAAGGTTTATTTATTTTTGTTTTGGGGCAACCATGGAATTAAAAATTAAAAATGACATGAGGAGGCAGATTAAACAATAACGGCATTAAGTACAACTGACTAGCACACTGTTTATGAGCCTACCAAGGCATGGAACTTATTACGTTTGTTTTCGAATTAAAAATGTTTTAGAATTAAAAAGTAATTTATCGGTAGCGACGATAACAAATGGTCAATTTGAATCATGCATTGATCGAAAAACGACAAGAATGCGCCACAAGGCACGGCAATATGGAAAACATGTGTAGCCAGCAATGCCCAACACTACGAATTAGGTGTTTTTTACTTTCTCATTAAACGTTAGTGTTATATTTCCACAAAAGGGTGCCCTGGTAGTCTAGTGGGTAGTGTGCGTGAGGGTCGTGGGTTCGATTCCCACCAGAAACTCTGGTCTGTGACACTACACCGAGCATATGGTCAAGTTACTCCGCTCGTATATAATTAGAAAATAATTTGTAATTGTATTATAATTAATACATAAATATTTTTACAAAAAATTCACATTTTATAGCGATACTTTGAGATTTATTGTTATTCTTATTGTTATTAAAAATTAATATTGTTAAGAAAATGAAAAATCTAGATACTGGTGTTTTGCTTATACATCGTTGAACATTATATATCAGGCTGAATTTGACCTATGGTATGCGTTATGTTGGCTTTAAAGCATAGTTTACCATTTCATAGCACAGTTGTGCAAGGAGAACTCACACGAATTCTTGTGTTTTTTCATTTAGTTGTCGATCAGACTGCGGCAAGGACACATGTGCGGCGGATGCTTTATCATTTTATTTCAGCATAACACTCAAAAAATATTTTATGTTAAAAATGTTCTATGTTATTAGCTCGGCGTATTTCATTTTTTTATTTTGTCGCATAGTATATTTTTTTAAATGCTTTGGAATGCCCGCTTTTTTGTCTTTTAATAAAAAACTGGATTTTTATTCTTTTAATTTTTATTTATCTAAAAAACATGGCCTAATTTTTAAGCCAAAGATGGATAGCTTTATGTTCTTTTAATAAAAAATGGATTTTTTTATTTTATTTTTATTTATCTAAAATTATTATGCCAAAGTTATATAGCTTTACATATATATGTATGCTGATGAAATGAAAATAAAAATAGCGTATATTATTAACACTTTTCTATGGCTGTAAATAAATAAATTCTCTCAACTTATTTTCTCTCTCTTACTCACTAACACATAACCAAAAATTTGTTGACGAACCCTGCTTTAAAGACTGCTGTGGTTTGAAAACATCACAAGAATAAGTCTAACGGAGTTAAATTGCACGATCTCGCATATCACCCTCACATGAGATAAGACTGACCTCAAATCGCTGATGCAGAATATCTAAAGTGACATGAGTTGTATGGCACTTAGTGACGTTCTATTGATGTCCAGATTATCTAATTCAGACTAAAAGTAGTTGGTAGTCATCGATGTATAGTACTCGCCGTTTGCAATGAGGGCTTTACTAAGGCCGTTCTGAACGAAATATAGACCGCTGACACCACCAGCCTAAAATCCAAAATACTGATATCATCAGAATTTTTTTTCGTATTCGTTCATCCTCAAATGGGCGCCTTTACTGAGAATGGTTTCTCAATGAAAATTATAGCAACCAACTGCACCACAGACCATTCAGACAACACAAGTCCTTGCCTACGGCCGTCAATGCTGATTTGGCAAAAGAAATGTAGCTCCAACAAGATGACCAGTGTCAACTGTCAAAGTCAATGTTGGATTCATTCAATAATTAAAATAAATCATCTCTTGTATAAGAACAGATCTTCAGCTTTTGTGTTTTTACGAGCATTAGTATACTCACCATATGATTTGTTGAAGTTCTATAATTAAAATAGTGGGCATAGGGTAATTTTCTGAAACGATTTTAAAGGCGTTTAACTTCATTATCTGAAACATATACAAATGAAATTATAAATATGTTTTAATGTAGGTATTTCCCGGTTAATGCAGATTAAAGAATACATACAATTCAAACTATATATTATAACTTGTTCAAATTCGCAAAAGTTATCGACACTGCTCCGGCACTACCACATTTTTGTAAAATTTTACTTTATTTCATCTTTAGGTTGTTATAACGAAAATAATTTAAAGGTGACTTTAAAGTTCACTTTAGCTAAAGTTACCTTTAACTAAACGCAACTTTAACGGCAAGTTGTAGGAAAAGCCCTTAAACGTTCAAATTTCAATTCAGTAACTAAATTTCAACTAAAAAATAATAATTGGGTACTGTTCGTCGAATTGACGAACCGTATTTACTCTTTATCATATGATTCTTTTATGTTTGACCAAATTTCGCTCTTTTTGGTTGGTGGATAACGAAAGCTTGTAGTGAGTAAACGTACCCTGGCCACCCAGTTTTTAATCCTGGATGGTCATTTTTGTACAGTAAGGTTAATCTTCGTTGAATCGACGAACAAAAAAAAATTGTTTTATCTACTGACTGCAAGCTTTCATTATCAACTAACGTTGTTGAAAAAAGAGAGAAATTTGTTCAAATATAAAAAAGTTATATGATAAAGAGTAAATGATCTTCGTCGATTCGACGAACAGTAACCGCCCAGGATTAACTGATTCAACTGCGTTATCAATTTTATTTACTTATCGATCTTCCATACCAATTTGCTTAATACGCACTTCCTTACGTAACTGTCGGTTACAGACTCACGTCTCTGCATCATTCTTCGCTCTATTTATACTCCTTTTTTATTTATAAAATATAAAATATATTTAGCATGAATGCATGGCAGCGCGAAAAAAGCAACGATTTTTCTGGTTATTATTCCCAGCAAGAAGAGAATTAATGATAACTGTTGGAGAATTTGTGCTGGCAACACATGGAGTACAGCAATTTTGCAATTGAAGCCTCATTAATTATAATGAAGAAAGCATAAGTAATTCAAGTAGACAATAAGCAGTTCATTTATTCACTAAGAATGGTGCCACCAAAAGGCATTATATTTCAAACATAGATTTTTTAAAACTTCTATTTCATGCATGTTATTGAATTGACAGCATAAATCCACTTATAGCCAACACATATCCTCTCACCGTGAGAACTCATTGCTGCTAATAAAAATAGAAAGCAAAGCAGCAGCATCTTTTGCTGTTGTCGAGTTGGCTTTAAAATAACACGGGACGACGGTGAAAATACACCCGAATAACTACATAGTATAAGTTATTCACTAGGTTGAGTAGAACTCATAATTTTTTTTTTATTTTTTGGAACCCTCTAAACATTTTTTATTTGGCAAAAACGGTTTTTTGATCTTTTCACAAAAAGTTATTGAATGCACAAATGTGTTTGAATCCGATTTTATAAAACGAACATATTTGGGTAATCAATAATTTTGTGTGAAAATATCAAAAAAACCGTTTTTGTCAAATAAAAGAAGTTTGGAGGGTTGGAGAAATATAAAAAAAGTATTTTTGAGTTCTACACAACTAACTTAACAACTTAGACTAGGTAGTTACTCGGGTGTATTTAATTTTTTGTATTTTGTCGCATAACGTAATCACTTCCATATACACCCATGTTTTCTATTTTTCCGAAATTCCTACGTTTGCTGCGTTGCTTTTATGAATAATAGAATTATAGTCATAGAAATCAAATGCTTTTGTCAAAATAAAGAAAGCAACTGAAGCTCCCCTGTATCTATTGTCCAGCCCATTACAAACATACTCAATTATTATTTATTATTTTGGCGATTAAATAAAATTTTTAATGCTTACCTTTTCTAAGATCTTATCAACTGCAGAAAGAATAGAAATTGGATGAAAATTCTAAATATTATTTGTTCATGAAGATTATGAAATCAGAATTATTTTATGAGTTTTGAGTACATCTGGGTATTTCAATCCAATTACGATTTTTTTTGTTCTAGAACGTACACATTCGTTTTAAAACGTACATAATATATCAGCAAGATAAAAATGAATTAAAAATAAGTTTTTCTTTATCAAAAGCAAGTGCTCAATAAAATAATATAGTTAAATAGCTTCATAATGAATTTTAAGAACAAACTTTATACAAGGAAATTGGAATTCTTAATGTTAAAAAGCTACAAACAAGAGTTGTTATAATATTGTATGCTCTTCTGATTTCTAGAGATACAAATGTATTCAGACAGTGTATAATTATTACAAATTAGTTGGCTGTTTAAATATTTATCGAAATTATAAACATGACCCTATTATTATCCTTATGTTTGTAGTATGTATAGGTCGTAAAAAGAAGTTACAATAACATTAGAAAGTTTCAATCATATTGTTACGAAAATGGAAATGGTGTTTCATCATTTAACATTAAAATAATAAACAAAAGCTACAAAAAAAAAAACAATGGACTTGTTTACTTGACCAACAAGTAAACAAAAATATAACAACGACATCAGTATTAAAAAGGGGATAAACAAGTAAACAAGAAGCAACAACAAACATTACCGAATAAATGTAAACAAAATACGCAAACAACAATGAAGTAACGGCATTTATATTTATGAAGATCTCGAGAAGGCGAAGCCACGAACATTCGACCTCAAGACTGTTTACGTCATCATATAAAAAGGCAAGGCAAAGCAGGCAACGGATTCAGAAAAAATTCAATGAGTATTGTGTGAAGACGCGTTGCGCGTGAAGAGAATAATTGTGATTTGAAGATCTCCGTTGTAAAGATCGATCGAGCAATTGTTATTGTTTACGCAAATGAGTGTAAAGCAGTATAAGAAACAAAGCAATTGTTACGTCAAGTTGTGAACAGTGGCACACTGAATTGTGCGAACAATAAAGAAATTAATTAAAACTGAACACAAATTTATTTTTATTGCAATCTACGAACTCATATTTCAAACTTTTTAACAGGTAAAAACGTAACTATAATCCAATTTGTGTTTTTAATCCTCTGCTCGAATGTATCTTAATAATAATGGCCCTGCGTGCGTTCACCAAGCCTTATGGATCTTCCATCAATTACGTAGCATTTGATGCCTTCTGAAGCACACTTGATGCAATTTTAATGAAGTGTAGAAAAAAAATGTAATGTTACTTCCAAACGATAATTATAACTTTATCAGCAATATAAACAGTTATAATTATTATCAAAAATTTTATTCGATACCTTGCAAAGGTATTCAATTAAAACAATTAATCATTAAATTTTTACAACCACCAACGCATAAAATAACCAGGAAACCATATGGACCAGTAGTTATTCAACGAATGTAATTAATTTCAAATAATTATGCCATTTCATTAAGTTTTCAATTGTATCATTAAATTGACAAATTGTCGGGCAATTGAAACTTAATCCTTAAGAGTTTGAAATTTCTGTCTGTCTACCTTTATTACATAATAAGTACAGTTTATAATTAAACACACATAATACACAATAACTGTGGTGCTTAAATTTATTAACAGAGAGGGTTAAGTTAATTACACGGTGCTACAGTGAAACTACACTCGAATCAACGATCAAACAGCACTATATTATATCATCGTATTATAGCTCGTGAATTTAGTACCAGAAAAAATTATGATTTGCGGAAAGCATTAATTTTAATTGTTTCAATGGTTCAGAACGCGGAAGACCACCAAAAAAGTTGAAAACTCCGAATTGGAAAAAACGATATTGGATGAAGATGAAACTTTGAGTCAAAAACATGTTCCACAACAAACAAATTCTGACCAATAAAAACTATGGGTAAGATCAGAAAACATAAGAGAAAACAAATAAAAACTGGTACACTTAATGCCTACTAAGGTAAATGGAATGTTTGACCTTTAGTGATATTCTACTAAGTACTGGGAATAACATTTTAATTTGATTTTTATATTTACTCTGATTTCGTCTTGGTGGTACATACACTTTTGCGGTTCAAAAATATGTAATCACGCAAAACTTTTTTAATTTTCGTTTGGTTTGTTATAATAAAATAGAAATAAGCAAATAAAATAAAAATAGAAGGCATCAATTATTGCTAAAATATATTGGGCTACCAACAATTTTGCTGTCCACTGTATATTAAAGAGAGACAAGTATATAATTGCATAAGAAAATAACTTTACATTACACTTCAGCTTTCAAATAATTCTTAATCGTATTGGGATTAGAATATAGACAGTTTTATATCTGTTAAGATCCTTTGTACACATATGTGCACCTTATGGTACATATGCTTACTTTTACCAGGTACTAATTTCTTGGTCCAATAAGGTTGAAGTAAGGTTGTGACCTGATCAGTCTCCTGATATTAATCCTATTGATCACCTATAGGAAGACGTTAAAAGTAAGTTACAGAAACAATGCCGTCAAATTCAAGCGACTTATGAAACATTGTTTAAAAAACGTGAAAACAAATAACTTTAAAGCTATGTGAGGAGGTTTAATATGGGTAATGAATTAACTGTTCTTTAAATAATTTTAATTCGTATACATTTTGCAGTTCGTTAAAGCTTCTAATATTTTGAACACTGAATTTGTTTTTGAATTTATTTCTTTCCTTAAAAAATAAAATAAGTTTAGAAATTTTATAAACATTAGCAGACATATTAGTGAGTAAATCTAATATAAAAACAAGGATACTTTCTCACAAGCTGAAACTTTAGATTTTATTGTATTGCACTCCTAACTTTTTGAACAAAACTGTACTTAATATATATTGTACAAATTTGTATAGGATTCAATGATATTGCAAAAAAATTTTAATAAAAATACAAATATGTATGAACCTTCTTACATTAAGAAGTGATTTCAACTATGTTACATAAATATGCTCATGTAATACGCATACAAGCTATACAGTTGTTCATATTTAATGAGATTTTATTGCTTTTAATTTATGCAGGGTTTTTAAATTGATAGTTTTTGTCAGAGTTTATGGCTGTAAATCGATAGTGTTCGGCACCAAAAGGAGTTAAATTTCTATCACTTATTATATAAAAATAAATAAAATTCTCCACCAAAATATTTTAGGCGACTATAATTGTCTGATCAACGCTGGAATGAGAAAGGTAGTCCAAAAATTTTGATCGACAAGTGAGGTTCAAGACATAAAAACCTCTTGTTGAACGAAAAATATTATTAGCCTTTACATTGTTTAAATTGTAAACAAATGTTACAAAAACAAAAACAAAAACAATGAACTGTTATGATAAACAAGTAAACACAAATATACCAACAAAACACCAGCATAAAAAAAGTGATAAACAAGTAAACAAAAATGCAACAACAAACACTGCAAGAATAAATGTAAACCAAAATACAACAACAAACAAGAATAAATGTAAACATGTTTACATTTATAAAGATTTAGAGAAGGCGGAGTTATTCGCCTTCAATTGTATTCATGAGACTATTTACCGTGCCATATAAAAGGCAAGGCAAATCAGGCAACGGAGTTAGAAAAAGTTCAGTCAGTCTTGTCTGAAGACGCGGGTGCTTAAAGAGAATAAGGATGTTTCGAAGATCTCTATTACAAAGATCTGTCGAACAATTGTTGCTGTTTACAGAAAAGAGTGCAAAAAGGAATAACAAACAAAGCAATTGTTGTTGTTTACATCGAGCTGTGGACAGTGGCACACAAAATTGTGCGAACAATAAATAATTTAATTAAAACTGAACACAAATTTATTTTTGTTTTATTTGCAATCTATGAGCTCATATTTTAAACGTTTTTAAAAGGTTGAAAGGTAACAATATTTAAATTGTTAAGAATAGCATTGAAAATATTAAAAATTGCTTTATTAATTCAACGATGCTCTTACTTACTTACTAAATTGGTCATTAGAATCCTTTTGGCAGGATTACGACCTAGCTTCTCACACCACCCATGTTGTTTGTGTGTTAATTTTATGCATGAGCGGCGGGACCTAGAGTTTAAAGTCCATTCCAAACGATAGATTTTTGAGAAAATTTTTCGTAGCAATCTGCTGAGAGGAAATCGCCGAAAAAATATTTTCTCATCTTTCTTCTATTCGAGATATCAGAACGAGGGTTTGAACCACGGGCTAATGTCTAATGAGCTAACACAGTACCTACTAGAGTATAATGAATTCATTTAAAAAATGCGATGAATTCTATTACAATCAACATAAACAAAATTTGTTATAAGTTCTGGTTCTTTAGCATTGAAACGATCATTAACATTTACAACTATTTGAACTTGACTAAAGTACAGTTCATGGTTTCACTCGGAAATATATAAAATTTTCTCCTACGTAGCTGAATTTACAAATATGAGACACCTTTTTGTCTTGGATGGTTCTAATGCTCCACTGTAGGATATAAATATTGTCCTGGACTGAATAAATAAGGATTAATAGAAAAAGTTTTGTCAATAACAGAAATGTGTTCTAATTTTTGTAGGTGAAAAAAAACAAAAACAACAACATTTAATGTGAACTCAGTGGGAATAGACAATTTTTATTTTTCCCATCGAAATCTGTTTCATATGTTTGTTATTGTTGTTAAGGCACATACTTTCAGGTTAGTAATATCTACTAAAGTCAACTATACATACACTTTGTCTGCTACCATTTTAAATGCCCATATACCTGCAGCACCATTTCTGTCGAAGCCGGTTGAGTTACCACACACCTTAACAACATACATACAAACATAAATTAAATATAAAATTCTTTGTTTTTTTCCTCATTCTCAACAAACATTGAGAAAAACTTTTCATATATCAGGTGAAAAAAGCGTTAGGTTTTTATGGTCTCACTATTTTCCGTATAGTATGAAGACATTATAGATAAGATTCCATTGAAATTCACACTTAAAGAACCAAATGGCGACTACACACATAAATATTACTACCTTCCTAAAATAGTTTCTAAGCATTTTCATATAGCATATATGTTCAAAAGTATTACAGTGGTGTAGAAATGGTTCAATTTCCTATTAAATTTTCGTAGGTGTTCATATCTTTCACAACCCATTTTATAGTGTCGAGCTTTTGGTGTTGATAACGGCTGCCTAGTTGAAGCTACATCTGTCAATTTAGTTGTAATTTTTTCAGTCTGTTTTGTCAAATTATTATGGACGGATATATTATTTATTTATTTATTCAGGCGTAAATACAGTACAAAAAGACATTATCTTATTTAATAATCCTGCTAAGGATATACTATAGACATAACAAATTTTGAGAAATTGGAAAGATAATAACTTTAAAAATAATTTAACATAATAAATATTATTAAATACAAAAATCTATAATTATATTAAAAAATATGAATAATTAATTACATTTGTAAATTATTTTTCATTCATACATAACATAATATACTGTTACGTATTTACCTTTTTAAAAACGTTTAAATATGAGTTCGTTAATTGCAAACAAAGTAAAAACCAATATGTGTTTAATTTCAGTTAAACTTTGCTTATGTTGTCTATCCATTTTTATCACATACATGTTGTTGTTGGTACCACGTACATATGTGTGTGTGCAGTTTTAGATAATCAAACGTTCATTGTGTTCTTAGTGTTAGGGTGCATTTGTATCGCGTGGCTTTTGTTTATCGTTTTTGTTGTTAAACGATATTAGGTCGTTTCGATTTGCGTAACAATACATATTCGGTCATTACAACCCTTCAGTCAGGATTACGACCTAGTTTCTCACATCACTTACGTTGTGTGTGTTAATTTTATATTATATTTTTATGAGTGTCGGAACCTACAGTTTAAAGTCGACTCCGAACGACAGATTTTCGAGAAACTTTTCATGGCAATTTTATTTACTTACTCAGAGTTTTTGTCAGAAATCTGCTGAGAGGAAGCCGCCGAAGAAATATTTTTTTTATATTTTCGTTTTGATATCTGACCTTGGGTTTGAACCGTGGCCTTACGTCAATAAGCCAACACAACACCTAATAGACTACGGCGACTTCAAAGTTTTTCATTAAAAAATGTTTACGGTATCTAACGCTATTCATTTTCAAGCCTCTATTAGATCTGGAGAAAACTAATCTCTTGAACAAATAATGGGGTTTCCTAATATAGATGATTATATGTAGGTATACCAGAGTATGGCATTTTAAAAAATTTTATAAACACATTTAGCAATATTATTATAAGTGATTTTGAGTTTCCGCCTATCATCACAGTTTGTGAAAATTTCAGATCCATATAAAAGAACAGGAATCAAATATGTTTTAGCCAGTTGCATATGTATGGCAAAGGAAGTCGAATATATAACAGTCCATAAGTTTCTAATTACACTGTAAACTTTACTAATGATGACATTAATATGGTTAGGCCACGTTAGCCGATCATTAAACATAATACCCAGATAGGATGCTTATTCAACAAAATCAATTTTATTCTCCCTGATAATAATATCTGGCACAACAAGTGTTCTCTTAGTTCTGGAGAGTTGCAAACTTTTTGATTTAGAGGGATTTAAACAAAGTCCGTTAGCCTTAGCCCAGTTTTCAATTTTTTTTAAATCATCGTTGATCGCGTCTATATAGTTTGATATTCCCAATACGAGTGAACTTATAAAGCTGAACGTCATCAGCGTACATATGTACGCTGCAATTATTCAAAACATTAGGTAATATTGATCTGTGAGGAATACTACTTCCAACGTTTAGCGAATTCGAGATGTTGCCTTTTAGGTAAACTTGTTGTGATCTGTTCATAAGGTAAGAACGTATAAGAAGCTGAATTAGAAAAACGAAAGAGGGTCTGTAGCTTCTGCAGTAATATTTTGTAATCAACGGTATCGAAAACCTTAGTGTGATCCAAAAGAACTAAAAACGCTATGTGATTTTCATCTAGTTTCAGCCTAAAGTCATCAAGTACATTGACTAAAGCAGCTCCTAGCTTTCATAAATCGCGACTGTTCATCAGATATGAAATTATTACTTACGAGATAATTATTTATTTGTCTAGCTATGAGGTTTTACTTTAGACAGGAATGGAAAAATAGCAAATGGCCTGAATTCGTTGTTGGATTTAGGAATGATTTTCGACTGTTTCCATTCATCAGGGAAGGATGACATAGTTAAACTGTGTTGAATAAATGGGTAAAATAAGTCAAAAAGCTTTTAAAAACAGAGGATCTAAGTCATCAGAACCAAACGCATTCGATTTCACCGAAGATAAAAAATTAAAGTGGTTTTCTGCGGAACAAAACAAAGGTCGTTATATATGTATATTACTATCAGGGGTGGGAACATTAATATTAAAAAATTTGTCATTGAGAGCGCTTACATCGACATCAGGAAAAGTATTATGACATGTTGTCCAATACCAATATCCCGGATTACCTTCCATTTAGGCTTATTATCCAATGCGGAAGCGAATTTTCTGTCGTAAAACAATGTTTTTGCAATTTTAATGTGTTTGGTAACTTCACTACGAGCGGATATATGAATGGCTTTCAGATCATCCTTTCTGAACCTACTCTATCGCCTGTAGGCAATGTCGCATTAATCCACGGTTGGTGTTTGGCTTTAACAAGTTTAGTTCTAACAGGAACACAACTGTCATTACACTATCTAGTAGATCTGATCCCAACAGATATTATCAACACTACTATTCAAATGTGTGTACTACTACCTTTTCCAAAATTCTAAGAAGTTTTGCACCAGATTGTGATGTTCTTTAACGAATATATGATTCTTTACAGAGGAATACTATCAAACTAGGTAGGTATTTGGTAGCCTGTCGCTTGTTGTACGCTCACTCTTACAGGATACCAACCCTACTTCTTATAAGAACTCTGTATCTTGTACTACATCCATAAATTTAAGTCCGCTTAAATAATATATGGTAGGTAATAATTTTCTAAAACTTTATTGATTCATTAGAAAACTTTCGTTATTACTTTCTCAGATTGGTCTTCAATGCAGTACTTTATCATTACTAGCTAAAATATTTGTTTTCTTATTATATTACTTATTATAATAATCTTATTACATATAATGCGAACTGCTCCATACCTGCAGTGTGGATTGCTTATCACACTTTTACACTCTCAGCAAGGTTTTTGATATCGTAAACAGTTATTGTAAAAATTTTCAAACCAATTCGGCTAAAATACATCGATGATGCTTGTATCTAAGTTCGATTAGTCTAGTAGGTAGTGTGTTCGTTACGACTTCGTTACAACTCTTCAGTTAGAACCACTTACGTTGTGTGTGTTAATTTGATACATGATTGGCGGGATTTACAGATCAAAATTCCATTCCGAACGACAGATTTTTACGAAACTTTTCATAGCAATTTTATTTAATCTTAGAGTTTTTGCCAGAAATCTACTGAGAGATAGGCACCGAAGTGTTTTTCATGTTTCGTTTTGTTGGAGATGTCTGACTTAGGGTTTGAACAGTGGTCCTACATCTCACTAGACCTCACTTCCCACTACACAACGGCTACTAGCTTAATTGGTTAATAAAAATTTGAAATTTAAATTAAAACAAATATCACTTAAAGACAAAAACTACTGTGGTCAAGCGAATGTCTTTGAATTTATTGTTCATTTTATATTTCAAATCGTCTTAGTAGTTCTTTTTTTAGTTTATTCTTCCACTTTTACGATTGTTTCTTAAGTAACGAGAACTTTTCGATGTTTTATTTACAACTTTTCATTTTACTTCTAAAGTCCACCCTGCTACAGTTTTTTATTATCCCGCCAATACCAATAAAAATCTTGTAAAATAAACGGGGTCTTATTTTAAATCCTTAAGATACACAATCTAAGTTGATTGATTGATGCCGGTGTATTTAAAGAATTGAAGTAAACTGTGGGAAAGATGGCTTGTTACAGGAATTACATGAAAACAGTTGCAATTACAATGAAATTATGGTTTTAAATAAGTGTACTTTAGAAAGTTTTCGTAAATCTTGTAAATGGTTTATTGCTCAATACTTCTTCGGCAAATAAGTTTTCTTAGGTTTGAGTGACAATATTGCGAATTCATTAGTAAAATAATAGAAGTAAATGGAAAATGTTGTATACATGTACTTAAGTTGTTGCAAACTGTGATTTTATTTTCTAAATCAATCAAACGTTTCTTGTTTTTGTTTGTTTTCTTGATTCTTGATGAAAATCTTCTCTTATTCTTAGTGTCCATGTGTATTTTTATATCCTGAGTCATAATTAAATTCAAACGACATTAAAAGTAAATAAAAAATAAAACAAGGAGAAGAAAATAAGTAAATAAATAAATAAAAATAAAATACACAAAATAAACTTTAGAGAAATTAATTTTTTTAAATGAAAAACAAGGATATCTTCCTCAAGTAATTGAATTCAAACTACGTCCCAATGGCTCATTACATGATAACATTAAATATTATAACAAAAATATTAATTTGTAGTGGTACGTAAAATTAAAATGAAGTCGCCGTAGTCTAGTAGGTAGTGTGTTGAGTTATTAGACGTAATGCTAAGATTCAAATCCCAGATCAGACGTCAAAACGAAATATGAAAAAAATATATTTCTTTGTGGACTTCCTCCCAGCAGATTTCCGGCAAATACTCTGAAAGTAAATAAAATAGCCATGAAAAGTTTCTCAAAAGAATTGTCGTTCGGAATCGACTTTAAACTGTAGGTCCCGCCACTCATGTATAAAATTAACACACACAACATGCGTGGTGTGAGAAGCTAGTCCATAATCCTGACTGAAGGGTTATAATGACCAATTATGTATGCACATATGTATGTAAGTAAATACTGTGACTGTTGCCTGAATGTAATCGAACACATCCTTCCCATCAGTAACAATCTAATGTTCATTAACATTTCCTATCTAGATTTTCAGATATCCATTAAAAAGGTGGTTATATTGTTACATTTTTACCTTTTTTTTCTATCGACGGTTGCACTGTTATTCTAAGGCTATTGATGTGGTTGACAAATTATATAGCGCGTCAAACAGTTTTCTGCTCTTTTTTGATTTCATCATATATGAAAAGCAATGCAAATACTTGCTAAAATTATTTTACGGGTGAGTTTTTACCTTCTCAAAACGTTTAAAATAGAGCTCGTAGATTGCAATAAAAATAAAAATAAATTTGTGTTTAGTTTTAATTAAATCCTTTATTCTTCGCACAATTCTGGGTGCCACTGCTCACAACTTGATGTAAACAACAACAATTGCTTTGTTTGTTATTCCTCTTTGCACTCTTTTGCATAAATAATAACAACTGACTGAACTTTTACTGATTACATTGCCTGCTTTGTCTTGCATTTTATATGGCAACGTAAACAGTCTGATGAATGTTCTTGAAGGCGAATATTTGTGGCTTCGCCTTCTCGAGATCTCTATAAATGTATACATCGTTGATTCATTATCGTTGTTTGTGTATCTTGTTTACAATTATTCTTGTAGTCTTTGTTGGTATATTTTTGTTTATTTGTTTATCATTTTTTTTTTGTTTATCATTTTTAATTTGTTATCAAGTTCATTGTTTTTGATTTTAATATTAAACAATCTAAAATCAAAACACACGTATCTAGATTTTTCCATTTTTGTATGTATGTTCCATTTCATGAAAGTTCGGCTAATTATATTTGAGTTGTGTTTTGTAGCATAAAGGTCCTTAAGCTATCGATAAATAAAAATCTTCATACTTGTGTTGAAATAAAAAACTAATTGTTTGTAGTTACTGCTGAAATATTTTATTTTCATTTTTTTGCAACATTTAAAACATTTTGGTAAACATTAATTAAATGCAATGCAACACATGCTTATAAAACGTGGAATAAATAAAGTGAAGTAAATAATATCTGTGGAGGCTTGAATGAAATATTGAAGAACCATCAGTTTTTCTTTATTGCCTTAAATACGAAACAACTATATTCTTTGTATTTTAAATGGCCATTATTATTTTTGTTAGATGCGTGGCATAAAAGTCGTTTAGACGGAAAGTTTCGCAATTAAATTATCATGTAAAACCAAAATTGGTTTTTATGATCTTGGGTGGAAACGTACTCATATTGTTATTGATTGCTCAGTTTATGTATTTTTTGTTAACAGAGTGTTCGTTGTTATTGAATATTAAAAATTATAAGTTAAGTAATCCCTCGATAGTCGCCGTAGTCTAGTAGGTAGTTTGTCGGTTCAAACCATAGATCACACATCTGTAAGGAAATGAAAGCAGATTTTTGGCAATTGCCATGAAAAGATTGTACAAAATCTGAGACGGCTTTAAACTGTAGCTCCCGCTGCTTATGGAAACAATTATCACACACAACATAAGTAATGTGTGAAGCTTGGTCGTAACTCTGACTGGAGGGTTGTTATGAGTTGTTAACAGCAACACTTCAAAATTAATTTCGAAAAAAAAATTCAAATTCGTTCATTTTACTTTCATTTCAATTATTATTAACCAGTTTCACACTAATTTTGGTGTTAAAATTCTTGCTTATAAATATGAACAAAAATGAGCATTTTAATCAAATACTTGTGTTACTGAGGTTAAATCATGTTCTTATTCTTATTCATTTTTATTTATACTGTACTTCAAACAATTCATTACTCATATAATGAGCGATTTGTTATTACTTTTTCCTATTTGATGTCCTCCCATAGCACTTTCATTTATAAGATTATTATCTTGTTGTGCTATGATTAATAAATAAAATAAATAAATAAAATAGTAATGAAGCTTATATTTGACTTTGGCTACGTCATTCAGCGATACTATCATATCTGGAGTGAAGACTTAACATTACATACGCTAAATATCAATGATATTTAGTCCCATTCGTTCGATTTAAAGCAGGGTTTACCAAAATTTTTTTGGTTATGTAAGTAAGAGAGAGAAAATAAGTTATTTTATTATTATTTATAATTTATTTACAGTCATAGAAAAATGTTAGTAATATACGCTATTTTTATTTTCACTTCATCAACATACATATGTAAAGCTATCTATCGTTGGATTAATAATTTTAGATAAATAAAAATAAAATAAAAAATCCATTTTTTTTATTAAAAGAACATAAAGCTACCAATCTTTAGCTTAAAAATTAGACCATGTATTTTAGATAAATAAAAATAAAAAGAATAAAAAACCCATTTTTTATTAAAAGCAAAAAAGCGAGCATTCCAAAGCATTTAAAAAAATTATACTATGCAACAATATAAAATACGCCCAGCTAATAACACCATTTTTTACACAAAATATTTTTTGAGTAATATTATATAATATTTTTTTGTCGCAGTCTGATCGACAACTAAATACTCTCTCTCTGCACAACTGTGCTATGAAATGGTAAACGATGATTTAAAGCCGCTTGTCCGTTTTTTACGGGGCTCACAACATAAGTGGTTTGAGAAGTTATGTCGTAATTCTGCCTGAAGGGTTGTAATAACCAATTATGTATGTATGCATTATCCTTGGGTAAGTTCTCACTATTGGAATTGTATCTATCCTCGTTCCACTGTCTTTAAGAAAATGTGCGAAATATGTGCTTAGCGAAATTCAAGAACATCACAGGTACACTAACAGTCTGATAGATTAGGAGAACATTTGCAAAAGATTGTAGCCAAGCAACAAAAAGTTTGGGAGGACGGCAACAACAGACGACAGGCCTAAACATGCTGAAAACGAGAAGACGAATTAAAAGTCGCATATTGAATATTGTGAGCTCTCTATGAGCTTCTTAATTATAACTTCCTCACTTAGTTGAAATGAAATAAAGTGGAATGACAAGAAACTAGCAATAAACACAACGCAGCAAACACAGTAATATCTTAACACATTGAGTACCAAGCGGTTTTGACGAAAACCTTTCCAGGAGGGCAACATTTTTTTGTTAATTGAGAGTTTTGTTAATTAATTAGTGATAAAAACCGATTTTTGAGATATCCCTAGTACATTCTGCCCCTTTGCTTTTTATTTTATATAGTCTTTTTTGTGTCGTACATTTCTGTGCTATTCTGCATTATATAGTGAATTTTCATGACTTTAAGTTGAGATTTGTAGATTTTAGACGATGTCAAAGTCAGGAAAGTGAAGAAAATTAAATTCGTTTTAGGTGTTTTTTTGAAATTTTAATTATTTTTTTAGGTTTATATGATATTATTAATTTAGGTTTTTATGATATTTTTTTGTGGCTAAACGAATATTGATGTTTTTTTATTTGAAAGGTATGAGCAACTGCTGCTTTCAATTTTATATATATATATATCATATATTAATGTTAAAATTATTCGTTCAAAATTTAAAAATAATAAAAATTTAACATTTTTTTACTTCCCTAAAAAATAGATTAGGATTTTAAAGGTGAAAGTAGTTTAATGTTATATACCACAAGAAAATATGAACTCTACATTCAGGAACAAAAAAAAGTTTGCGCAAATATTTTTGGCGATTTTTTGAAAATTTTACTTTTTTTGAAAAATTAAAAAAATTAGACGCAGTGTATGAGAAATAAAACTATACGGCTTTATTTCCAACATCCAAGTGCAATAACGCCATAATTGTGTGGAAATAACGCCATAATAGAGTAATGTTGAGCTCGGCTGATCTTGTTTGGCGGGCGAATCGGCGCTCTCATCTTTATGACTTTATTGCCTAAGGCTATATTTCACTACACCAAAAATTACCCTTTTTCTACCAAAAAACGAAACACACAATTGTTATATACCGCAATAAAATATGTCAAATATATATGTCCCAGGTAAGTAAAAAATAAATGGGCCACTTATGTGCCTCGTTATTGAAACATATATATTTGTGGGTGAATACAACATTTTTTTATCAGTGTTTCGAAACTTCAAGATATAAGATGGTAAATGTTTATACACGATTACAGTTATTCCAAATTGTGAAGGAATTGAATGCCAGAACCATTGACGAGAAATTGCAGCTTTTAGTCAGAAAATTGTGCGATATTTCAAAATGTCAAGGAATGGCGATATATTAGCAGTAAAGCTATGTTTAACTAATTTCAACAACTATTTTAGAAGATACTGGAGTTTAGCACAACGAAAAGAGGACCAATTTTTAACAACATATGCTAAATGGCTAGAAGGGACTGTGGCAATACCAGTATTTGGCAGTTCGTCTTCAGGACGACCACAAAAAGAATTTAATGAAGCAAGTGAAAGAACAAAACGAAGAAAAACGGAAATAATTCGTCATCAATCAACAACAGAGGAGATTACATTTGCTGCATCCATGAGTCAAAGGGCAGCGGGAAATAATGATACGGCTAAATTAATAATCGATGTAACCCGATCTCCACGGAAACCAAGAATTTGTAAGCGATCATCAACAACGTCTGAGGTCAAAAGTCGCTGTCGTATAAAAACGTACGACGCTTTTTTCTTGTTTTTTAATTATTATAATTTTTTTTGTATATATTCTTTTTTAGTTTACAATCATTTCGCATTTGTGAAAACGAAAGTTAAGCGAAAAGAAAATAATATATATATAATAATAAATGGAAGGCTTGGCGGAGAGCGTTGAAGATTTTCCAAATTATAATGATTTTGATTGGATACCAGAGGTTTCTGATTCTGACTCTGAGGCTGACATAGATCAAGTGGAAATCGATGACATGTTGTTCGAAGATGGTATCAATACGGAAGACGAAGCTGAAGAAGATAGCTCAATAGCAGACGCGGAAATGTTGAATACCAAAGTCAATTGGACTGAATTTTCATCACATCAAAAGAATTTTACAATTACTGGAAAATGTGGTATCCAGCAAAATATTTCATCAGATATTTCCTGTTTGTAGACAATGATATAATTGATTCAAGTGTCAAAGAAACCAACCAATACGCACAACAGATTTTGTACAAAAACGCCGTAACTAGACCTTCGAAAAAAAAAAACAAACTTGTCAACTTAGGAATGCCACTTACCTCGTTCAAGCTGGCCATTTCGCGGAAATTCTTCCGAGATGTCAACCTATCCTGGATCAATGAGGAGTCCTGCGCCACCGCTAGGCTCACATGGCCCTGAATGGATAGAAGGCGCACCAACCAGTTACTTGGACTTGGTCGTAACATCATCTCCATCACAGTGGCCATGCTTACAGGTCACTGTGCTATGGGCAGACACGCGGAAAGAATTCGGCTCCTAATTAAACAACTTCTGCCGTGGGAGCAAATCCGCTGAGGAAGACTGTTATCCACTTTCTTTGTCAATGCCCATCTCTTGCGAGGTGCAGATATAGGTTATTTGGCTCTCCAAACCTTGTCAGCTTGACGGAGCTATCGTCCATTGATGTCAAGGATATAGCCTCGTTTATCGAGCTTTCTGGCTGGTTTTCCAGTGTGCTTTAAGAATGTGCAGCTTTGCGCTGCCCAACTTCTCCCTCCTTGTTTCGCAGGAACTTGGTCCGTACAAAGACTGCGTTCACCTGCGGTGTCATGCCGCTATGAGAGCTCAAGTGAGCTTTTGGTATGGAAGCTACCACTCTAACCTAACCTAACCTAACCTAACCTAACCTAACCGACAACAAACCTTGTAATTAAAAAGTTTCATTGACTTCTTTTATGAATGGGTTTGGAGAGTTGGGTTTCTTTCAGATTATTGGTCAAGAGATAACGTAATTAACTTTAACATTCCTGAAAAAACGATGTCCCGAAATCGTTTTCAGTTGCTACTGAGCTTCATGCACTTTGCAGATAACAGTTGCATTATTCCAGGTGATCAACTTAGAAAAATCCAACCATTGTTAGATATGCTCCAGATGCGGTACCAAAAAGTGTATGTACCAGGAAAAAATATCGTTATTGATGAAACACTGATTCCTTGCAGACAATATATTCCCAATAAAGCTCATCCATATGATATAAAACTGTTTAGACTTTGCTCTACTGAAGGATTTATACCTGGTCAGTGAAAACATATTCTTGTAAATATTGGGGTAAGAGAAGTTGGCTTAGCAAAAAATGTTTGTGAATATTTAATCACTGAATTGAATGGAGAAGGTCGTACATTATACGTTGACAAATTTTATACCAGCTACGAACTCGCTCGCTCAATGCTAAATAAGCAGCACTCTCCGCTCCAATAAGTAATATTTGCCGAAAGAAGTGATGAATTCTTCAGTTAAAAAAGGTGGCCCAAGAAGATGAAAACGGAATAGTAGTACTAAAATGGAAGGATAAGCGAGATGTCAGCAAGCTCCAGTGATGATATCCGATTCATATCAAGAATATGATCCAAATATGACATCAACTAGTATAGCAAAAACACGCAAAAGTAAAGTTAAGGCAAAAGCGTTAGCTATCATCAAATATAATAAAGGAAAATCTTTAGCGGACCAAATGGTCTCGTATAGTAGCAGCATACGCAAAGGTTTGAAGTCGTATAGGAAATTGAATTATTACTTGGCATTTCAATAGTAAATGCCCATATTGTTAATAAAGAACCTACAAAGCAGAACATCAGTATATGCAAATTCCGTCAACGTGTAGCTAATGGCCTTTTGGATCTAACATCTCCGCAATTTAATTATTCTACTATATGAGAGAATGGATACATATTTATTTAACAGTGTAGTTAGTAAGTACGACAGGGCTTCTAGTTCTTATCAGGCCAGCTTATCTTGCACATGTCAAGGGAGAGTAGGTTGTATTTCGTTTTTGTATAAATATGTAGCAAATCTTGACAGATTGGGAAATGTTCTAGATTTCTGATATATGTTATTATTTGAGATTATTTGATAGCTTTTAATTCTGTTATTGCAATTGAGATACCTAAATTCAAGTGCTAATGATTGTTTACTTTGTTCACTTTCAGCAACTCAAATAAAATTTTAACTTTGGATAATACCCAACAAAGAATTTAAAAAACTATTTTTTCTGAGCATAACATAAATATTTTATCATCTTTAATTGGCCTTTAGGGTTTTATATAAAAAACACAGATGAAAACTATTTGAAAACCTATTTGAAATCAAAAAATTTCAAAAACATTAATTTGAGTTATGAAATAATTAATTTCCTTTCATTAAAGGAATTCATATATGACAGCTTTGAACAAAGAATTTTACACAGATTGGACATACCCTAAACAATTGCATTTACTACATAAATAGTATATATAGTGGTGGCCATATAATTAAACTAATCGCAATGATTTTAATTTAATAATTTAATTGCTTTTATTTTCAATATTAAAAACGAAAATTAAATTTATTTTTCAATCCTTAAATTTAAACCTATTTACCTTTAATTTAAGTAATATAATTAAGTTAAATAAAAATGTGTCTAACAATAAGCTAGGTGCTGACAGAGAAAGAATTAGGAATAGCCGTTCAACACATTTCCATTTTTGCCTACCATTCTCTTTTCAACTTTAGTTCACAAAGTTTCAATTGGATTAAGGTCAGAAAATTGAGCTGGCCACGTTAAAACATTAATATTTTATTCATCCAGCAGCCTCTCACAAGTATGCTTAAATTTAAATTCGTCGCCGCTTATGGTTGCACTGTGTTTTATCTGAAGTTTTTGTAAATATGTCCATTCCTGAACTGTCCCATAAGATTGGTGCGATACCACGCCAACAAGAAGTACCCATACCATAATGTTCATATTGACTTGATGGTTCAAACCAATCGGCGACTTCCTCCTAGCAGATTTCTGTCACAATCTCTGAGAGTAAAAAAAATTGTCATAAAAACTTTCTTAAAAATCTGTCATTCGGAACCGAGTTTAAAGTGTAGATACCGCCACTCATGTATAAAATTAACACTCACAACATGAGTGGTGTGAGAAACTAGGTCTCGTAATCCTGGATGAAGGATTATAGTATATTGTATGATAGTACATTTAGAACTAACTATTGGTTAGCTGGATGCCATACCTATCACACAAATTTAGAATTCGTTACCCGATTAAAATTTTTTTTCAAGAACTCATTTGTTTTTTGATGTTTTGTTTGTTACAATCTAATCTGGATTAATTTTTTGTTTTTTTTTTGACACGAAAGGTGTTCATTATGCCATGTATCTGCGTTAGGAAGCTATTATAAGTCTTCGGATAATAGTTCAATTTGATATATTAATACCATATGATGATGCATCATCATAAATAAAATTGCCACGAACATTTTCTCAAAAACCTTAAATTCGAAGTCGACTTTAAACTGATATGTAAAATTAACACACTCAACATTAATGCCGCGAGAAACTAGGTCTTGCAATCCTAACTGAAGAGTTGCAAGGACTATTTATGTATGTATGAAGTTATATCTGGAACTATTAAATGTTGGTCAACAATAAATTTTGGATTCGTCGTACGATTAAATATTTTTTGTTATTACATGTTTTGTTTGTCACAATCTAAACCTAAATTTTTTTAACTAAAGGGCTCTTCTAGTAGTTCTGGTTTATATATTAACTAGCTGTACACAGCGCGTGTTGCTGCGCCACTAAAATATCAAAATGCACAGTTTACGATTTAATTCATTTTGAGTAATTTTCAGTGGCGCCACATGTCGGAAATTTGTCATACCAACTTAGAAACTTTCCCCGGCTCATGCGCAACAACTTTGCTAAAGATCATAACAATATCAAATGCACAGTTTACGATTTAATTGATTTTAAGTAATTTTCAGTGGCGCCACATGCCGGAAATTAGTCATACCAACTTAAAAACCTTCCCCTTCATAACATGATCAAATGCATAGTTTCCGATTCTATAAGGTACATACAAACAAAATTCATTTTTATATATATAGACTATGGGATGTGGCATACTCACTATAGCCAATCCGCCCATTCTGTTCATATATACGTCAAAGTCGTACATACAAAATTTGATGACTCTAGCTGCGACATTAAATACTTATTGGGTATGTGGGCGTGGCACCTCGCCTAATTGAAATTTTAAAATAAAAAGTCCTTGCAGACATACAGGAAGATACTGTGAAAATTTCAAGAAAATCGTTCCAGCCGTTTAGCCGTCTATAGACTTCAAACAAACACACAAACCCTCAAACAAATAAACACACATTCATTTTTATGTACAATATTTTTATATATAAGATACCATATTTTGATGGTGCTTAAAGCTTATATAGGTCAGTTTTAGACGCTCTTATAATTATTACAACTTTTCTGGCTGTGGCTTTATACATTTTGGGACTCTGGATACATTATTTGGGGCTATAAATGCATTAAAATGTAACATTACATTATAAATATTTTTTCTGGAGTAAGCAAGTAAATGGGGAACTTCATTTACTTAGTTCACGGCTCTTCTCAGATTGAGAATTACTTTCCTTCCTTCATCGGAACAATTGGGCCGTTTCCAACACCTTATGATTAATTTTTGTACATATTCATTCTAATACCACACACTTACTTTACAATAAGCGACCATAATCAGATGATAAAAATACATTGTGAAAGTAACAAAACTAAAAATGTTTTAATTATGATGTCCACTTGAAAAACAACGCTTTCACTAAATAATGACTTATTCGGTAAGAATATTGAACAGAATAAAAAAAAAATAATGAAACAATCAAGTGTTGAAGTGATCGAACTTACCTCTCCACTGAAAAAGATCTGAGCAAATATCAAGAAATCATAAAAAACAGAACAAATAAGTTGTCATACTCATGTTTCAATTATATGTCCACCACTGTATTTACAATAACTTTAGTTGAATAAGTGAACCTTACTCTCTCATATTTCCCACTTCTTAATTTATTATTTCAATGCAACAGATTATTTATAAAATCTTTACCTCAGCGCATAGGGTATAGGAACTTAAATATAAAACTCTGAACCCTTTTCACATACAGTTTTGACATTTGTTTGCAAAACTTTATTTCAGTTTTACTGGCATTTATCAAATAGTTTTGTTTAGAGATAAAAGGATGAACTTTTGTTCTAAAACGAAATGGCTTTAGGTGCGAATTTTGACTTTTGTTTACCCTTCAAAGTCAATTTCTAATCCTTCCACACATTTATGACTTCAAAGTCATTTATTTTTCGGCTATAAAAGCATTTAGATTCCATGTGAGTATAGGAATAGACGAATGGATTGAAACAGAAAAGGATAAAAGAAATAAAGATGTATGTACATATGTATGTGATATGCATTAAATAACAAATTAACTTTGAAATCTTTTCACACAGATAATCATACGGTAACTTTAGTCCGATTTGACCAAATGAAGAGTCAATCTATTCACAAGATAAAAGAAATAAAGATGTATGTACATATGTATGTGATATGCATTAAATAACAAATTAACTTTGAAATCTTTTCACATACATAATCATACGGTAACTTTAGTCCGCTTTGACCAAATGAAGTGTCAATCTATTCACAAGATAAAAGAAATAAAGATGTATGTACATATGTATGTGATATGCATTAAATAACAAATTAACTTTGAAATCTTTTCACACACATAATCATACGGTAATTTTAGTCCGATTTAACCAAATGAAGTGTCAATCTATTCACAAGATAACTTTCTGAATATCATCACTTATTGCATACTTTTTTAATTAAAGTTTGCCGCTATGAACGGACAAACTTGAAAAAATATGAATAAAATCGCAATTGTCAAGTTTACCTCATCAAACATCACGGAATATTATGTCAAGTAATATATTTATTTATTAATTTATTAATTACAATACAATTACAAATTATATTCTAATTATATACGAGCTGAGTAACTTTGACCATATGCTCGGTGTAGTGTCACAGACCAGAGTCTCTGCTGGGAATCGAACCCACGACCCTCACGCTAATAGTCTAGCACACTACCCACTAGACTACCAGGGCACCCTAATATATGTGTATATGTACACAGTTTTAAAGGCCCATCCCTCTCCTTTCTAACAAGGTTTAAATTTTGGACATCGGTTCGGAAATGTTTGTGTAATCAATAAATTTGTGCGTAAAGACAAAAAAAAAACTGTTTTTGTCAAATAAACAAGTTTTGAGGGTTCAAGAGATATAAAAAAATATTTTTGAGTTCTACTCAACAAAACTCACAACTTACACTATGTCATTAGCTGGGTGTATTTCATTTTCTTTATTTTGTCGCATAGTGTAATTGGTTACCACAATCCTTCAGTCAGTATTACGGCCTAGTTTCTCACACCAATTATGTTGTGTACGTTAATTTTTATACGTGAGTGGCGGGACCTACAGTTTAAAATCGACTCCGATTTTTGAGAAATTTTTCATGGCAATTTTACTTATTCTCAGAGTTTTTGTCAGAAATCTGCTGAGAGGAAGGCGCCAAAGAATTATTTTTTCATATTTCGTTTAGTTGGAGATGCCTAACCTGGGATTTGAAGCGAGGCCACACGTCTAATAAGCCAACACACTACCTTCTAGACCACGGCGGCTTCATATTCTAGATTACGACGAATTAATAGGTAGTTATTATGTTTTGAGGAATACCAGAAAAAATGTTTATAAAAATTATCCACAAGGTGTTGGACAAGGGCCCTGGTGTAACAATGAAGAAAGAAAAGTAATACTCAACAAGTAAATACAATTTCCCAGTTACTTGGTTGCTCTAGAGGAAAAATTTATGATCCAATGAAACATTTTAATTCATTTGAGACATCAAATAATGTACTCAGAGCCACAAACTCTGTAAAACCATAGATAGGGAAGTTGCAATAATTATAAGAGCGTCTAAAAGTTGACCTACCTAAAGGCTCTAAGCAGCTAAAAGTTGAATTAACATCATCATCATATGGTATTAAAATATCCACTAGAACTACTAGGCGAAGGCTTAATGAAGGCGTGGATGCATCGCACAGCGAAAACCTTAGTAACCAAAAACAAAACAAAAACATTAATAAAGTTTAGATTGTGCGACTCTAAATTTCGTCGAGAAGGATCAAATAAAAAATGGTAGCCATGACGTTCTACTTATCCACAGCAGCTAACGAACATCATAATTCCGGATTGACCATCAAAACAATTAAGTACGATGTCGGGAATGTGGTAGTATTCTCGGCATAGTATTGAACCAATTTCGGGAGTCAGTTCAAGAATAGACCAACCTGTGTACAAAAGCATTAGACAAAATACAGTGCAGCCATGGTAGGTAGGTTGGACGGACTCACATAGGCCCCATTGGGCCCATTGTGCTACCACAGTCATCCGTTATCCCCTAGTCTCTAAACCACTGGGAGCTTCTGATGAAGCGATACAGGCTGCCAATGTCAATCCTTGACAGTTCCTCCAGATCATCCATGTAGTAAGTACCCAAGTACTTCCTTCTCCTTTGGCAAAGAGCCGGGCATGTACCCAGCAGGTAAGGGACAGTCTCCTCTTCTTCATCATCTCTGCAGCTTCTGCAGAAGTCATTAGCAAGGTGTCCAAAACCCACGTACCCATAATGCAATGCCCCGTAATAACACCGACAATTAAACTGAGCGTGCCTCTTTGGAGTTTAAGTAGACTCATTGTGCACCCCTCATCCAGCCTTGGCCAGATTTTACGAGCCGTTCTACCCGTTTCCGACGCCTCCTACCTGTCGTTGACCTAATCGACGATCGCATTATCAATTATGAGCTTGCAGGACCTCATAGGTATGTCCGGATTCGAGAACTCATCGGAGAGCCCCGCCTGGCAAGTTCATCAGCTCTGCAGTTACCCGGAATGCCACTGTGCCCCGGTACCCATACGATATAGATATCAGCGACAGCCGTACACCGTCTTGGAGTTCATCACATTAGAACTTAGAGCCTTGATAGCCGCCTGGCTATCAGAAAGTATGGTGCCGTTCAGCTTGGAGGCCCTACCGTCCCCAATAACATTCGCCGCAGCCTGTATTGCTACCACCTGCGCCTGAAAGACACTGCAGTGGTCTGGCAGTCTTATAGACTGAGCTATTCCAACCGATTCCGAAAAAAATCCACTACCAACAGCTCCGATCAGCTTAAAACCGTCGGTGTAGATTTGTACGGAGTCTCTTAACAGGTAGGTCACACCACCCTTCCAGGCCCCTCGTCCGGAACCGATGTCCTGAATCTCCTCGTGAAGTCGTACCGCGGTGTCATGTAGTCACTGCTCCGACATGTGACAACTCCAACTTCCCTCAAGATCCTTGCGAGGCCGATAGCCGAGTCATGCCACTGTCCAGTCGCCCAGAAACGTTTACTTATTTTAGCAGCCACTCCCCTATAGAAAATGTCAAGCGGAAAGAGGCCCAAAATTATCTCCAGTGCCGACGTAGGTGTAGTGCGCAAGGCACCACTAATGATAATACAGGCAGATCTCCGCAGTCGCTGTATTAGTTTCGAATTAGTCTTCCTATCAAGGGATTCCCACCAAACTACACATCCATAGGCCAAGATAGGTCTGACCACCGCTGTGTAGATCCAGTGAGTCATCCTAGGTCCTAGGCTCCATTTTCTCCCCAAAACTCTGTTACACGCATACAGGGCAATGGAAGCCTTTTTAATTCTGTTAATGATGTTCCATTTCCAAGACAGCTTCCTATTCAGAATGAGTCCTAGAAAGTGTGCCTCCTGTTTGAGTTTCAGTTCCGTCCCGTTCAGTTTCAGTGGACGAAAAATCGGTGGCATGTACCTTCTCGTGAAGATTACTATTTCCGTTTTCACAGTGCAGCCATACACGGAAAAAAATTTAACACTAATGTGAACGTTCATGGACGTCAATAACTCTAAGCACACTCTAACACTTGTGAAAAGCTTCTTATACAAATAAAACATACATTGGACAGCAAAGGCCTACATACCGAACCTATTTTAGCAATTTCGGAAATTTTAAGCAATAATTTGTAATTTTTTTATATTTGTTTTGCTGGGCTCAACATTTATGAAGCAGCACACAAGTCATTTATAGTGGACAGCAAAAGTTTAGATGTCCTGATTTGTATACGAAATCATATGAATTTTAAGTAATATTTATAAAAGTAGCTAATATTTTTTATATTAATTTTATTAATATTGTTACGAAAATGGAAATGGTGTTTTGCATTTACATCATTTAACTTTAAAATTATAAACAAAACCTACTAAAGCAAAAACAATGAACTTGTTTATAGGATAAACAAGTAAACAAAAATATAGCAACAGACACCAGTATAAAAAAGGATAAACAAGTAAACAAAAATGCAACAACAAACATTACAAGAATAAATGTAAACAAAATACACAAGCAACAATGAAACAATGATGTGAACAAATTGACTAATAATTGTTATTGTTTACCCAAAAGAGTGCAAAGAGGAATAACAAACAAAGCAACTGTTGTTGTTTACATCAAGTTGTGAACAGTGGCACACAGAATTGTGCGAACAATAAAAAATTTTAATTTAAACTAAACACGAACTTATTTTTATTTTATTTGCTACGAGCTCATATTTTAAACGGAGGAGGTTAAAACGAACAATATATTTCGATTTTATAATAAAACAGGTTTTTCACAAACCAAAAGAAAATTGAGGAAAAGTTTCTGGTGCACCCATATTTTTGGGTCGGAAAAGTGTATATACCTCCAAGAAGAATTTAGAGTAAATTTTAAACTCAAGGACTCATTACATTGAAATTTTATGCCCAATAATTAGTAGGATACCGCTTAAAGTCAAGCACTCCATTTAACCCATTTAGCATTGTATGTACCAGTTCTTTTCTAACGTTTTCTTTTTGTATTTGCAGCCATTCCCTCATGAGCAAGTTTTTCATTTGAATTTTGTTTCAGATTAAACGACTCTCTTGAAGTTATATCGGGGCTGTGCAAGAGTATTAAGAATGTGGGGACTTTGGTAGGTAAATAACATCTTCACGTTATTAGCAGTATGGTTGGGCTCAATGACTTTTTTGAAGTAATAATCACTACGATTTCTGAATTCTTCTTCACTTTAGGCGAATTTGTTCTTTAGAATATTTAAAAACTCTCTTTTATTCATTATTTCCTTAATAAAAAGCAGACCGTCCACACCTGGTGCCGACCAACATCATACATACATAATTGGTCATTACAACCCTTCAGTCAGGACCTAGTTTCTCACTTATGATGTGTGTGTTAATTTTATGCATAAGTGGCGGGACCTACAGTTTAAAGTCGACTCCGAACGACCGATTTTTTGAAAAACTTTTCATGGCAATTTATATTTACTCTCAAATTTTTTGCCAGAAATCTGCTGAAAGGAAGTAACCGAAGAAATATTTTTTTTATTTTCGTTTTGATGTCTGACCTGTGGTTTGAAGCGTGGCCTTACGTCTAATAAGCCAACACCTACCTACTAGACCACGGCGACTTCAATCCGATCTCACGTGTTGTTATTCACCGGTTCCCATCAACTAATGACATTTTTGCGTATTTATCAGCTTCAGCCGACCTTCCCGAACGTAGTGCATCTTCGACATTAATAGACTATGCGATTTAGTTATAGGCAGGTAGATAAAATTAATATTTAAATAATTTTTTCACGGATTTTCACTTTCAAAAATACTTCCAGGACAGTGCTTATAAGCGGGGAACTCTTATATCTAAGTACCGCACCTGATAGCAAATAGCCCTGTGTCATTCCAGCTGATAGGTTTGTATTTGTCTTATTGCTGTTAATGGCTTTGTATTTGATGGAATGTCGGCTGGCAGGGAAGGACGTTGGTCATCTCCTACAGCTAGGTGTGCCGGACGAAGAAATTGCTGAAGGAGATGGATCCGCAGCAGACTTTATAGACATAGCCAGGAGTACTATTGTAGCATTAACGTGGCAGAGCATCAGGCAGATAGTACGCCCGAGACTTGCACCAGATCAGATTAGTAGCAGAAGACCTGTACTAATTGCGAAAGTCGAATGTTTGGGGATTTTTGGTTTTTTATCAGGAGTCAATTATCTTAGTTGGTTGTATCTTCTGAATGGGACAGAGTGCGTCAAGGAGAATGAAACTTTTCATGGCAATTAAATTTGAGAGTTTCTCAGAATTTTTGCTAGAAATCTGCTGAGAGGAAGTCGTCAATGAAATATTTTTCATTTCTCGTTTTGTTGGTGTTTGAACCATGGCCTCACGTCTAATAACGTCAACACAGCTAGACTACGGCGACAAACATTAATCCAGAATACCATTAATTTTGTAAGAAGTGAGTTGAATCACTGAAAGCTCGGTATACAAAATTTTCGATGTGTTATTTAGGAATTCATCTTTTGTTTTATCCAACAATGTATACAATAAATAGAAAAGTTTGCGACTGCCCTAAAGTAAGTTTAAAAATTAAACAACAAAACTTAGGAACGTGTTAGTGAAAAACGCTGCCTGTGTAAAAATGCTGGCAAGGGATAATAGATTTGAATGAAAAATTAATACGTTACCATAGTTGTTAATTAAAAGTTGCCAAATAGAAAGTATTGAAATGAAGTAGTTTACGAAATCCAGGAAGCCAGTGCAAAAAAAGTTTTGTTTTTCTTAGCAGAAATTTTAATTAAAATTTTAATGTTTTTTGTGTTGCATTAAGAAATAATTTATTTATGAGTAGTTTGATGTAAAAATGTTTTTCAATTTTTTACTTTTTATTCTTTATTCCATTTAAATTTATGCCTTAGAAGTATGAATACATTAGAATTAATGAAAAATACAATATAAAAGTAATTTGGATAATAAAAACTCATGAAGCAATTCTAATATTTTTTTTTTTTTTTTTTTTTTTTTCTCATTAAATTCTCATTTATTAATTATTACAACTAGTTATTATAACTAACAAGTAATTTACTTCCAACATTTAAATAAACATAAACTTTAATTTAATATATATTTATGATGATATTATGATGATCATCAAGCCAAAAGAGAGCTTCTAATTAGGTCGGATGGCTTCCTTCTTTTAAGTCTGCGTTCCAAACCAATGGGATCAGCAAGAGATGATGCTTCTGAATTTACGTGGTCTCTGAGTCGGATGTTATGTTTTGTTGCAATGTTTTCAATCTCTTTTTTAACAGTATTTACACCAAGGTCACGATGTAAATCACTTGTGCGTATATACCATGGTGCGTTTACGATGCATCTGAGTACTTTGTTCTGAAAACGTTGAATAATAGTTATATTTTGCTCGCTTGTGCATCCCCACAATTGTGCTCCATAAGTCCAAATAGGTTTTAATATTTGATTATATATTAACAATTTATTTTCAATAGACAGTTTGGATTTCCTCCCGATTAGCCAGTTTAGCTTCTTCCATTTTAGTTGTAGTTCCATAATTTTAATTTTAACATGCTCATTCCAACGTAACTTTGCATCCAGTGTCATACCAAGATATTTTGCCGTATTTGAATACGGTATTCGTATACCGTCCATGAATATAGGGGTACCTAAAGTTGATTTATTTGTAAAGTCAACATGTGTTGACTTAGAACTATTTAATTTTATGCACCACTTTCTAGTCCATTCTAAGACCGAGGTAAGTGCGTTTTGTAACTTGTGTTTCGCCTCATTTTCAGTTCTGGCAACTGACAAAATAGCCGTGTCATCGGCAAATGTAGCCATAGTCGTTCCAGCAACTTCTGGTATATCACTGGTGTATAAAACATACAAAAGTGGACCCAGAATGCTTCCTTGAGGTACTCCTGCTTGTATTTCCCTTAATTGGGAATATTCGTCCTCATATTTAACGCGAAACAACCTATCCTTCAGGTACGATTTAAATAAAGTACAGTACGCCCTTGGCAATTGCGTGTTTAGTTTCGTGAGTAAACCCTTATGACTGACTTTGTCGAATGCTTGTGAAACGTCCAAGAATACAGCGGTACAAACATTTTTTTCCTCTAAAGCTCTTTCTATTACATCAGTAATGCGGTGAACTTGGTCAATTGTTGAATGCGCATTTCTAAAACCAAATTGATGTTTAGGAACTAAGTTTCTTTGTTCAATTATCTGTTTAATGCGATCTTGTAAAATTTTCTCATATAATTTCGATAATATGGGCAGAAGCGAAATAGGCCTATATGATTTAACTTCAGTTGGAGGTTTTCCAGGTTTTGGTATCATTACCACTTCGGCGACTTTCCAAAACGATGGTACATGAAGTAGTCTAAATGAAGCATTGAAAATTTGTGTTAGTTTTAGAATTATGTTATTTGGCAGATGTCTAAGAACTTCCGTTGTTATTAAGTCGAATCCAGGACATTTCTTTAATTTCAAATTAAGATGGATTTGTTTAAAAACTTCAATTGGTGTTACCTCAGGTATTGTGTAATCATCTCGACCATCATCATCAAGACTACTGACTTCCTGCGTAATAGATGGTGGATCAGTATCAAGAGAGAACACACCAGCAAGATGGTTAGAAAACAATTCTGCCTTTTGGCTATTTGTTCTGGCCCAATTTCCGTCTGTCATGTGAATGGGAGGAATTTGTGCTGTGGGTCTATTTAAGTTTTTTGTTGATTTCCACAATGAGTAGTCTGATGTTTTTTCATTACTCAACCCTTGTAAATAGTTATTGAAACGTGAGTTCTTATACTTTTTGATTTCTAAGCTAAGTTCGTGTGTCATTCTATTAAGCCTTGCCTTGTCAGCTGGAAATCTAGATCGTTGCCATATCTTTCTCAACCTTCTTTTATTTTTTATCATCTCCCTTATATAAGCAGGGTATGAAACAACGTGTTGTTTATCAGGAGGGTTCGGAGTGCTTTCCCAAGCAGTACTTTGAATGAGGTTTGTAACAAACTCAACGTCTTCCTCAATTTCGTCAATTGTTTCTGGTTCATTAAGGGGTATGTTTGAATTTTGCAGCACAGTCTGAAAATATTGCCAATCGGTAAATTTATTCGCCAAAAAGGGAGATTTTGCCCTATGGACAGCTTTTTCATAAACAGTCATATATATCGGAGAATGGTCAGAATTAAGATCAAATCCATTTTCCAACTTGATACACGACTTTGATATCTTATTTATTATAAAGAAATCTATAAGATCAGGTATTTTACTACTGTCTGTTGGCCAATACGTTGGTTTACCTGTTGACACAACTTCACATCCGGTTTCCAAAATTGCCTTATATAGTTCATTTCCCTTGGGGGTGTTCAAACGGGATCCCCAGTAAGTATTCTTAGCATTAAAGTCTCCGCCCATGATGAACCTCGAATCATGTCTTGCTATAAGATTTTTATAATCAATTGACTTTATTGAGTGACGCGGAGGGCTGTATACTGACGTTATCAGCAGTTTCTGTGAGTTTGTTGTTAATCGAACTGTGGTTGCTTGAAATTCTTCAGTACTTAGTTTTTCTTCTTCGTAATGTTTTATGTTTTTCCTTATTATAACCGCACTTCCTCCTCTAGCTGTATTTTGGGGATGAATTGTGTGATATACTTCATAATTTCTGAATCTTATAAAAGATTCTCTAGTAAAATGGGTTTCGGAGATAAGGCACACATCAATTTTTTCATTATTCAGAACTAGTTCTAGCTCTCTTTGGTTCTTCATTAGGCCATTAGAATTCCATAACATAATTTTTAACTCCATTAAATTTTCAATCTTGTTGCGTTATCTGTTCCAGAACATTTAAACGATATTCTATAATTTTGAAATACTCTTCCTGTCTACTTAATTTACTTAAAATTTGTGACAATGCCCCGTTAATTCTAATATGAAAGACAGAATGTTTAAATAAAACATATTTAAAGTTGGAAACAACCACACGGCCTTATAAACGCTGTTTGTTGAACGAATTTGAAGACATATCATAATTGGTCATTACAATCCTTCAGTTAGAATAACGACCTAGCTTATCACACTACCTACGTTTAAGTCGACACCGAAAGACAGATAAATTTGAGAAACTTAGAAGGAAACATTATGGTGTGTGGTGCTTCTTCTTGGCATGGTATGGGATTGATTTTGAGAATGGATCCACATGTTTACGAACACAAAAAAGTTTAAAAAACAGACCTATTCAGGCGACGAATCCAAAATTTGTATGGTAAGTATGATAACCAACAACCAATATCTTAATTCAAGGTATACCATTATACATAGATTGGTTATTATAACTCTTCAGCTAGGATTTTAATTTAATTTTATCCATTACTGGCGGGATCTACAGTTTAAAGACGATTTCGAACGACAGATTTTAAAGAAACATTTTAATGGAGCATTTTATTTACTCTTAGAGTTTTTGCTAGAAATCTGCTGAGAGTAAGTTGCCGAAGAAATATTTTTTCATTTATTGTTACTTGCCGGTTAGGTGATGCGAACCTTCTATCCCTCTTTATCAGCTTCAACCGGACTTCCCGAAAGTGGTACATCTTCAACATTAAAATTGCCGAATCGAAATTTAGCGAACCAGTTCTGACACGGGCGTACTGTCAAACACACCTTCTCCATACACATTGGCCAATTTCTTTCTGGCTTTAACAGCATTTTTACCCTTTCTGTAGTAAAACAGTAAAATATGTCGAAAATGCTTCTTATCGCTCTCCATATTGAAAAGGGCACCAACCAAAAACTACTGCGTATAATCAATTGGACTTTTTCACATTGGACTTTAAACTGTAGGTCCCACCACTCATGTATAAAATTAACTCATACAACATGAGTAATGTGAGAAGCTAGGCCGTAATCCTAACTGAAGGATTGTAATGGCCAGTTATGTATGTATTATTCTTATCCCCACTATTATTTAAAGAATATTCTATGAAGCAGGTAATAGTTTCAAGTAAATAAAAGAATAAGTATCATTATATAAAAAAATACTACTTTATTGTCTGACAGCATAGCTGGCATTCAAAATATAATCGTCTAACTTGTAGTAAATCCTACGAACTGAAATTTAATAATGTTAAGGAACTAGCACGCGACTTTTACTTGATATTCTGCTGTGAAAGCTTTTGTATTTAATGACCTTCGTACTGTTCACGTGAAGTCACCGTAGTTTAGTAGGAAGTGTGTTGGCTTATTAGACGTGAGGCCACGGTTCAAACCCTAGGCCAGACATGTCCAACAAAACGAATTATGAGAAAATATTTCTTCGACGACTTTCTCTCAGCAGATTCCTAACAAAAACTCTATGAGTAAATAAAAGTGATATGAAAAGTTTCTGAAAAATTCAGGGTCGACTTTAAACTGCAGGTCCAGCCACTCATGCATAATGTTACGTTTTTACCTTTTAAAAACGTTTAAAATATTAGCACGTAGATTGCATATAAAATAAAAATAAATTTGTGTTTAGTTTTAATTAAAATTTTTTATTATTCGCACAATTCTGTGTGCCACTGTTCATAACTTTATGTATACGACAACAATTGCTTTGTTTGTTATTCCTCTGTTTACACCATTTGGATAAAAATAACAATCACTGGACAATTGTTCGACTGATATTTGTAACGGAGATCTTCAAACCACGATTACTCTCTTGAAACACACCGCGTCTTCACATAAGGCTTACTGAACTTTTACTAACTCCGATGCCTGCTTTTCTTGCCTTTTATATGACAAAGTAAATAGTCTGATGAATGTTCATGAAGGCGAATGTTCATGGCTATGCTTTCTCGAGATCTCTATATATGTAAACATCGTTGTTTCATTTTCGTTGTTTGTGTATTTTTGTTTACATTTATTCTTCTAGTGTTTACTTGTTAACCAATTTTTATGCTGGTGTTTGTTGTTATATTACGCAGTACGATAATTTGTAAACAAGTTCATTGTTCTGTTTTTGTAGCTTTTGTTTATAATTTTAATGTTAAACGATGTAAAAGCAAAACACTAAATTCCTTTAATTTTTGTAACTACAATATTAACACACACAACATAAGTGGTGTGAGAAACTAGGCTGTAATCCTGACAGAAGGGTTGAAATAACTTTTGCCCATGACTGTATGTATTTATATTTTATGAAACTGTAATTTTTGTTTGTTTTTAATTTGTTTTGTGAAACCATTTTAATTTAAAAATTTCTTCATCTAAATTCTTTTGTCAAAAAATAGCTACCAAGGAAATAGCAAGAAAACACAAAAACAAAAATATCAAAAAAAAAATCAAGATTTAGAAGAAGTGGCTCTTCTGAATAACAAAAGAACTCTGATCAACACTTGAGTTTAGCAATAATAAAAACAAAAACTTCAGTGTGCATGTGTTTGTTTTAGTAAAAATGTGTTTACAATGTAGATGTTCACGTACTGGTGGCGTGGCATAAGGTCCAGTGCATGAATTAAGGTCCGTGGACATTGTGACACACAAAAAAGTGACATAACGTCCATGGAAGTTATGGCACTCTATAAAGTGTCGTAATGTCCATCGTCAACGTGTCTTAATGACATTTTCAAAAAGTGACATACTGTCCATGGACTTTATGACTCAATTTAGAGCGACATAATGTCCATAAAATGTAAAAATAATAAATGTAATAAGTTTTGAATTTGATTTTGATTATTAAAAAAAAATGAGGACTGCAATAATTGGTATCGTAAAATGTTAAGTTTGGCTTTAATAAGTCAGATCATATAGAAGAAATGTTTCTTAACTTAAAAAAAGATTTGTTGAGTATGTCCAAAATTAAGCAGGATTGTCTAAATATTTTTTTTTTAATATTTTGAAAAGGAGTGGATGAAAAAGGTAAGTACCAACAATAAAACATAGTGTTGTGAAGAAAACTGTAATACTTTAACATTAAAATAGAGAAACCCGTATTACACCGAGTAAAAAACACATAAAAAATTGTTTTGGATAGTTATTCAATTTCTTTCAATTTCGGCGCCGATTTTTTCATACTTTTTCTGTTGAACTTTCTTCAAAATGTATTTTTCTCTTTGCGAAATGGATTAAGGATTACAAATTATATGAAATATAATTTTATTTTTTATTTTCTTAGTTGATATACCGAAAAAAAAAGAAATTGAATAACTATCCAAAAGTGAAGTCGGCGCCGATTTTTTCATACTTTTTCTGTTAATATTTTTAGATCACACCTTCAGTATTATCGGTTCACTTTGAATTTATTAGAACTACGAGTTTATTGGAAGGATTTAATCCAAAATTGTCGAAAAAACTGGAAAAACAATAAATAAAAACCAAAAATGCTATTTCTTTATGGATAAATTTTCATTTGTATTAATTTTATTTATTTTTATTTTTATATTATGTATTTTTTAATTATTTAAAATATTTAATGATTATTTCTGAAGTTGTTGAATTGTTTGATTAAAATCTAAAATCCTTGAATATATGTCATATACCAATAAATTAAACAAAGCTTGGTTTTTCCTTAATTTTAACTTATTTTTAATAAGGTCATTATGACACACTTATAAGTGTCAAAAAGTCCACGAAAGAAATGTCATAATGTCCATGGACATTATGAGATTTTTAAAAAGTGACATAATGTCCATGGACGTTATGTCACTTTTTTGTGTGTCACAATGTCCATGGACATTATGTCACTGGACCTTATGACACGCCACCCATGTACTTATTGGTACTTGTATTTAATTAAAAATGATTCAGTGTCTTCTTATCTGCTATTTTCCCAAAATTTTTCCTTTTTTTATTTGTTCAATAAAGAAAAAAGTAATTGCATGCATAGGAGTTTATGATTTCAAATACCGAAAAAAGCTGTTGCTAGGGTATTTCAATAAATTGATGAGATGAATGGATGTGACAAGATGGCAACAACATTTGATGCCTCATAAACAGCATTTTATGAAGTATCCAAGTTTTTTTGAAGTATCCAAGTTTTGATAGACATTGGAGTTAAACAAGTGAAACAAATATTGTAAAATATTTGTTATCTAGTTGTGCTTCTGGTCTGAATATAAAATTTCTATTGGCACTCCCCAACATCTACATTACTTAGACGGAGAAGCTAGTGATTTTATACACTACCTACTGTTTAAAATCAACTCCGAACGGGAAATTGTTGAGAGACTTTTTATGTCATTTACATTTATTCTCAGAGTTTTTGCCAGAAATCTGCTTAGAAGATGTCGTTTAAGAAGTATTTTTTCTCACAGTCTCACAGAAGACCTGCCGCAACACATTAATCCAGGCGCCTCTGCTTATTGCGCGCCTTCGCCAGTTGGTCACAAGATTTGGTCCTAGATTTAATCCTTCCTTCCAACACAGACAAGGTCGTCCTCTTTGCCGATTTCCGCAGATCTCTGCATCAAATACCCTTCTCGCCGGAGCATCCTCCTACATTCGAACGACATGGTCGTGTCAGCGCAGCCTTTGGATTTTAATACGTTGCACAACGTCTATGTCATTGAGGAGCTCATACAGCTCACTGTTGGATCGGATGCGGAAATAATTGCCAAATCGCACTGGACCGAAGATTTTACGTAGGACTTTTCTTGCGAATACCCCCAAGGCTGCTGCATCAGCGCTTAATAGCATCCATGCCTATGCGCCATAAAGAGGGTCATCTACTTAGTGTTAGCCTCAAAAGAAAGGTACTCTGCCCAGCTCCAGTGCTCCATGTAGCTTTGAATAGTTGACTTTTGCGGGATCATTTTTGCGCCCTTTCGCTCACTTTTGGCAGGCAATTTTATAATCGTTTTCAGGGTTCTAGTGCCTATATTGGGATTAACCAGGACTCTCATCTTTGAATCTATTGCCACACCCGGACGACTATTTTCAAGAGTTCCGTTCTGGGCCTAGCTAGAGAATTTCTCTCTTTGCATCTTTTTTATACTTACGTATTTATTTGTCTCATTGGGCATTACAACATTTTAGTTAAGATTACCATCTATGTTGAGCGTTATAATTTTATCCGTGAGAGGCGAGACGTGAGAAATTTTCCCTGACAATCTACTGTGAGAGTTCTTACCACAAGACTGGTTATAAAAAGAAACCGAAGTAATATTTTTCAATATTTCGTTTTGTTTAAGATGTCTGAGCTAGGGTTTGAACAACGGACTTGCATCTAAATCAGCACGCTATGTACATACTATCTAGACGTGTAGGTTAACATAAACATGCCCGTGCATGGCACTAAAATAAGCACATACATACATAGCTAGTTTGAGAAGTATGAATTAAGACTTCTCAAGGCCGTGGTACAAACATCGAAATAAACAAAATATAAAAAATATTTTTCCTTCAGGCGGCTGCCCTGGTAGTCTAGTGGGTACAGTGCTAGACTATTACCGTGAGGTTCGTGGGTTCGATTCCTCCCACTACACCATGACACTACCCCGAGCATATGGTTAAGTTACTCCGCTCGTATATAATTAGAATATAATTTGTAATTGTATTGTAATTAATAAATAAATATTTCTTTCAGAAGCTGTCTCTCAGCAGTCTTCCAGGTAAAAGCTCTCAAAGCAAAATAATATTGCCGTGAAAAGTTTCTCAAAAATCTGTGATGTGAAAAGCTAGGTTGTAATCCTGACTAAAGGATTGTAATGACCGATTATGGGAGTAAAAAAGTAATCCTCGTATCCTCCAGGAAGTTTCCATTTTTAAAAGTTAAAATGTAACAACAGATATTTTATATTTTTTTATTTTTCAAATATCCTACCTCCCCCACAAATATTTCGTCAATGTAGTAGAACTTGTGTCCTTATATGACAGCGAATTGAAACTCAACGATAAAATAATGGTGGCAATAACTTTGTACGTTTTTTATAACTCACTTTAAAATAATGACATAAACAAAAACTCATGGTTCTGTCTGAGAACAGTGAAATAAAAAATGCTTTTGGTATTTCGATATTAGTACAGAATATGTATGCCATTCTGAGTAAGAATTGACTAAGTTGCCTTAAGATAATGCACTTTCAGAATGTCATCACTTATTTCATATTTTTTAATTAAAGTCTGCCACTATGAACGGATAAACTTGAAAAAATGAGAAAAAATCATATTTTCCAAGTTTACTCAATCAAAACTCATAACATGTAAGTTTGAACCATATGTTTATGTACATTTGCCATTCTAAAGGCTCATCCTTCCCCTTTTCAAAAATTTTGGAATTTGAAAATAGTTTAAAAACTATTTAGGTAAAAAGGTCAAAAATACCGTTTTTGTCAAATAAAACAAGTTTTGAGGGTTCAAGAAATATAAAAAAAAAATATTTTTGAGTTCTACTCAACAAAACTCACAACCTGCACTGTGTCCTTAGCTGGGTGTATTTTCACTTTCGCACCGTGTTATTCTAAGCACAAATAGAGCTTTTAAAACAATTTTATTTTATTCAAATCCGGTAGGCAATTTTTGAAATATTGTGCAAATTTTCTTCGCCTTCTTAGTGTACGAAGACTTATTTGAGCCAATGTATATATTTTTATATATGTATCTATTCCCAGTGAATAAAAGAAAGCTATAATAATAAGAAATTAAGAAGAAGACTATTGTCCCAAAGGGCAATAGTCAATATGCAGTGGAAGCCCAAATGTAATAAATTTTAGATTAGAAAACATAATGAGTTCCATAATGAAATTATGGGGATCCTATTTACTATGGCACGCATTTCCTTTTTTATTATGGACACTTTTATTGTCCTTATATAAATAGATGTCGAAAAAGATGGTGAGTTTAAGGCACAGAATCTGTTGATTAAAAAATTTTTAAAGAAAAATATAAAAAATTCCCAACAAAAAATTAAATTCACGTACATCTTAATATCTACTCCAATTATGGGAATGGATAAATTAAAAATAAATTCATTAAGTGTTGTTAGTGTACAGCCTACTCTTTTATAATTTCGTTTAATTACTTTTCCTAGAACATTCATACAATTGATGTTTATTTGCCATGTTAAGCAATCAAATTAATGTCCAAGATTCTACAAATAACGTTTATACGTCTACGTTTATAACACGTATAGAAAACTGAAAAAATTATTACAATTTAATTAAATAAAACAAAATTCAACTTTAATTAGTAAAACAATTCATTAATGCTACAGGTACGTACAGTGTTGCTTAAAATATTTTGGAAAAAATTTGAGTTGTAATTAATCTACTACTCAAAAATAAAAAACCACTTAGTCAATTCAAATAATGCCTGAATTGAGGTCAAATTCCCAGTATAAAAAAACTAAGTTTTTATAATACTGTTAGGAAAGTAAAAAAAATCTGAATACTGGTGTTTTGCTTTTACAGCGTTTGACATTAAAATTATAAACAAAATAATGAACTTGTTTACAAATTATCGCACTGCTTAATGTAACAATAAACACCAGCATACAAAATGGTAAACAAGTAAACAAAAATATACCAATAACACTACAATAATAAACTAAACAACGATATTTACTTTTATAGAGATTGCGAGAAGGCGAAGCAGTGAACGTTCGCCTTCAAGAACATTCATCCGACTGTTTACTTTGTCATATAACAGGCCAAGCCCAGCAGGCGAGTTAGTTAGCAAAAGTTCAGTCTTGGGTGAAGACGCGGTGTTTGAAGATCTCCGTTATAAAGGTCAGTCGGACAATTGTCTAGTAATTGTTATTGTTTATGCGAAGGGTGTAAACAGAGGAATAACAAACAAAGCAATTGTTGTTGTACTCGTATATAAATATAAATTTGTGAACAGTGGCACACAGAATTGTGCGAATAATAAAGAATTTTAATTAAAACTAAACGCAAATTTATTTTTATTTTATTTGCAATCTACGAGCTCATATTTTTAACATTTTTTAAAAGGTAAAAACGTAGCAATATACAAATAGAAAACATCTCTAATAATTATTTAACAGCTTATATATATTTGAGATGCTATTTTTAGTTTATAAAGTTATCCTTTTTTTGGTAACATCAACACTTACAACGCGTCAAACTGATGCTTAAGCAACACATTTAAAAAAGCAATATAAATACTTACTATTGGAATGTAGAAATCTGAAGTAAAATTGCTGTCATTTCTGTTATTGCAATCAAACAGGCGCAACCTTTAAATAAAGGCATAAATTGAATATGTGTGTGAATACGAATATCACTGGTAATGTACGAGTATGCATGCGTGTAATACAATAATTTTGATTTCAACCGAAAACACGTGTCAAATAATAAAAAGTTTGTTAGGCAACAAAATTTTTTTATTATAAAGCAAAATAAACGGGAAATAATCAAACAAGAAAAAAAAAGAAATAATAATAAATAAATAAATTATGTTCGAAATAAGCATAACAAATTTTCCGAAACGTGCTTCCCAAATTCATGGAGATTCCTGGTATTTACAATTGATTGTATGTGTAGGTTGTTTTTTCCTTACAAAATTCAAAAATAATTTTTGTTCTTACCTGTTAAAATTTAATTCAAAGTTTATTGTACTCTGATAGCCTTAAGTTTAAAGTCATTTAAGTAACATTTATGAAAGCGGGAGGTGAGAAAGAAGTGTTTTTAGATATTAGATTTAAAACAGTGAAATCGCCGTAGTATTATAGGAGTGTTTTGGTTTATTAGACGGCAGTCGGCAATTTAATGCCTGGCACAGATATCTCCAGCAAAGTGAAATGTGAAAAATATTCCTTTCCGCAACTTCCTATCGTAGTAATCTTTTAGCCAAAACCAAAAAAATTACCATTAAAAATTTCTTAAATCCGTTGTTCATTGTAGACACTCATGAATGGCACTCTTAAAAAAATTGGCACACATAACATGAGTGGCATGAGAAGCTGGGCTGTAACCTTGAGTGAATGGTTTTAATGACCAATAAAGTAAGTAAGTAAAATTTGAATAAGTTTATATTGTTACGTTTTTACCCCTTTAAAAACGTTTAGAATATTAGATCCTTGATTGCAAATAAAATAAAAATTAATTTGTGTTTAGTTTCAGATAAATTTTTTATTATATTAGATGTAAACAACAACAAATTACTTTGTTTGTTATTTTTCTTACACTCTTCTGCATAAACACTAACAACTGTTCGTTAGATCTTTACAACAGAGATTTTCAAACCACGATATTTCTCTTCACACGCAACACGTCTTCACACAAGACTGAATTTTTACTGATGATGTTGCCTGATTTGTCTTGCCTTTTATATCGCAGGGTAAACCGTCTAATGAATTCTTTGTCTTCGCGAAATTTCTATAAATGTAAACATGTTGTTTACGTTATTGTTGATTGTGTATTTTGTCGTTGAATCGACGAACTCAACAACAAAACAACAACAATTTTTATATAAAATATAGAAATAAATCTTTGTCGCCTAGCGTAATAAAAAATAAAATTTTACTGTCTCCATTGAGGTTCATTCAGTATCGCGTTGTATTTTGTAAACAATGTATCATTATTAAAACGTGTCGTTTATTTTAATTTAAATTTTTATTGTTTTATCAAATGCGTTATCAATATTAATAATTTTTAATTTGTATATAATAAATTATATAAATATTGTGACGCTTAAAATATACAATACATACTTATGTATGTATGTTAATTATTGGGACTTATTTTTCAGTAAAACAAAATTTGAAATAAATTTCCATTATTTAATAGTATTTTACCACCATAAATGTTATTGAATGAAATTAAAAATAAGCAAATAAAAAAAGTAAGAGAAATTTTGTAAATTATAACTTAAAATAATAATCCTGACGGATTAAATAAGCTAGCTATAGGCCTTCTCTGTAGGTTAAGTTGAACAATAGTTTTACGAATCTCATAAAACTCAAATATTAGCAGCACTGTAGGTAAATCAACTGGAACGGGAAAGTCGGTCATTGGAATGCAGAACTTAACAAATCTCAAGATCTTTTCTAATTGAGAAAATTATGGATGGATGCGCAATCTTTGCTAAAAAAAAAGCGGGCGTATTTAGTCAAGTATATTTCCTATATTCAGTGATTTTGCTCATTAGCTAATTTTTTTTACAACAGCAAATCCACTTGGAATTTGTACCGAAATATGCTTTGTAGACGACGAGCTACTGGTAGAAGTTTATTTGGTTAGATGTGACCAAAATTAATTGTCTTGTCTTTAAACTCCTAGTAAGCAATGGTTTTCACGAAAGCCTAGAAAAACTTAACAAACAAGAGATGGCAAATCAACTTTAAAGTGGTTTGGGGATTGCTGATGGTATGGGGTAGCTTGAGGTCTAAGTGTGTTGTAGTAGTCCACCGAAAATTTGTTGCAATGACTTCTCAATCCTATGTAAACATTTTAAGCATTAACTTATTCGCCACTCAGTATAATTGTCCGTTTTATTATGGGACATTGCATTATGGCTACGTACATATGTGGGGCGCTTTGGTCTTGGACAACTCACGAATGATTTCTGTAGAAGCGGTAGAGATGCGGAGAAAGAACCACATGTGTGCCTAATTTATGATAGGGTGCCATGCATTGATATTGGCAATCTGAGTTGCTTCATTGAAAACTTCGAACGGTTTCGGAACAAGGGAAAAATGGAAAACTGTCGTAGCCTAGGAGTGTTAATTCATACTACTTTAGTAGACAGCTACTTCCATCAACCTTACTATCTACCCATCGCTGCAGAAAGATCCGAATTGTGGAAATTGTTTTGCAACATGACACTGCCGATAAAATTACAAAAAAAAAAAATTATAAAGTTCCATTGAATTCTTCTGAGGAGTTTTCAAAACTGATGTTCACTATTCCCATGGAAATTTTAAAGTATTGTGGGCACTTGCTCGAACATCTTGGAATGGAATAGAACCAGAAACTGTAGAAATTTATTGGATAGTATGCCGTGCTACTTAAAGGCTTAAATTACTCTTAAAGAAAGCTATACGAAAAAATTAAATACTGGGTTAGTGTCAATAGTCCTAGTTTTATAAAAGAACTAGCTGTATCCTGCGCGTGTTGCTGCGCCACCAACTGAAATAAATTTGAAGGAGAGACATTACACAAATGTCCAATTAATTTTGAATCATTTTATTGATTTTGTTTCCCGTTGTCCTGATGATTCAGATGAACGGGCCTGAATAGTACGCATTCGATCAGTTTCTAATTTCACTTCTCGTTGTCCAAGTGGTTCAAGAGAACGGGTTTCAGCGGCGAAGATTTTCCAGTCTCAATGCTCGTCTGATTCTGAGGCTCGTAATGCTCCTTTATTCCGGGCTTGAAGTGTAGGTCGACCAATTCCTTGTCATTCATTTTGAATAATTTTCAGTGACGCTATCCATCGGAAGTTAATCGCACCATCCTCCGTCGACTCATGCGCAACAACTTTGTTAAAGAATGCACAGTTTACGATTTAATTATTTTAAGTAATTTTCAGGAGCGCCACCTGCCGGAAATTAGTTATTCCAACTTAGAAACGTTCCCCGCCTCATGCGCAACGATTCTATAAGGTACATAAAAACAAACATTCATTTCTATATATTTAGACTATGGGAGGTGACACGCCCACTACAGCCAATCCGCCCATTTTGTTCATATGTACGTCAAAGTCGTCCATACAAAATTTTAGGACTCTAGCTGTTGCAGTTTATGAGATCTGCGACATTAAATACTTATTGGGTTTGTGGGCGTGGCACCTCGCCTACTTGAAATTTTTAAATAAAAAGTAGCCTATAGTTCCTTCAAGACATACAGGAAGATACTGTTAAAATTTCAAGAAAATCGGTCCAGCCGTATAGCCGTCTATAGACTTCAAACAAACAAACACACAAACAAATAAACACACAATCATTTTTATATGTATTTAATATATATATATATATATATATAGACGTATTTCAATTACTGTCGTGTATAAAATATTACATAGAGCTCACGGGTGACGTATACTTAATATTTTGTTAGACGATAACACTCATACTTTTTTTTATTTATTTTATTTTGTTTTATTTGCCTATTTCAACATAAAAAGTAGCCTATAACTCCTTCCAGACATACAGGAAGGTACTGTTAAAATTTCAAGAAAATCGGTCCAGCCGTATAGCCGTCTATAGACTTCAAACAAACCCACAAACACGTAAACACATTTTAATTTTATTTTCATTTTTATTATTTTCATTTTTATATATATAAGAAGATACTGCGTTAGAACCAATCAGAACACTTGAAGACGTTGACTACTCTACTCTTTTAATTTATTCTTTTACATTACTGTCATAAACCACGTCCAACACGTCTTATTACTATTTCTTTATTTTGTTTCAGTTTCATTAATAAAGTTTTTTCCAACTAAGCAGATGATTGATCAACTCCAGTAGGTGCTGAGGTATTTCGGATACAGTGATGAGAATTTTTCCTCATTAAATCCTACTTGGGACTGGTGCTGATTGACTTTCCCAAGAAGTTCATATTTTATTTTATATAGGGAGGGCTACCTATCGGTTTAAATTTGAATCATCAGTTATTTCGAATCTGGAAATACTTATGCCATTATATTCTGTCACAAAAGTAAGTATTATTATCTCTATTAAACATAAAGAATTGATTTACGCTTGAGCAACTTTTGAAATTGTTGGGCCAACGAGACACGGCACAATGATGTCGATTTTGCCAAAAAAAATCATGTTTTCCGATGAAGTTATTTTCATCTTATTGGGTACGTTCATGAGCACAAAACCCACATGTGGTCTTGAAGAAGCCATTACGAGTGACTGTTTGAAACGGAGGATTCATCGGCCCCTATTTCTATGAAAATGAGGACGGCGCACAGTGGTCCGAATGCTCAATCTAGCCGGACAAAAGTTATAACTCGCTTTTGCAAAGCCGAACCGACATGAAACTTGGTACGTTTATGATTTCATCAGTATAAACTATTAGAGAGAAAAAATTAAATGTATATGTGTGTGTATGAGTGTGTGTATGTATGTAAATTTGTTTTTTTTGAGGGTCTGTTTGAAGTCTAAAGACGACAAAACGACTGAACCGATTTTCGTAAAATTTTCACACCGTATTTCTGTATGTGTGGGTGGAATTATAGGCTAATTTTTATTCAAAAGTTTTAAATGGGTGAAGTGCCACACCTACCTTAAGAATTATGTATTAAAGTCTTATATCATGGAAACTGCAACAGCTAGAATCTTCGAATTGAGCACGGACAATTTTGATAGCCACATAAACATTTGTAGGAAAAATGGTTGAACTAGCTACAGTGGGCGTGTTACCTCCCATATAAATAAAATACTAAAATTCGTATATCTGGGAAAACTATAACAGTCAAAATCCCCAAATCATGTATGATGAAATTTAGTGTCGATATTAATATTTTGGTTAACAATAGGCGGACTTTATGGTATGAAAGGTAAATATCAGCGTTATGATTTTTGGCACCTGCACGTAATAGACTATAAGTGTGTCTTGTATATCCGCCATCGACATACAAAGCTAACGCCTCCTCATTTGTGTAAGGGATTGATTGTGGAGGAGAAAAGCTCATTTTTTTATTTCTAATGCTTTATAGGGAGAAGAATCTATACTTTTGACTATGATTGCAGAACTTCGTTTTCCGGACTTATAAAGACTTGTTCCAGCAGTACAAGTCAGTTCTTCTGCCGACTAAGCCTCTAATAAAGGAGCAACATTTCTACGCTTTGTTCTCTCAGTTTTACATAAAAATTCCTTAGAAGGCCTGCCATAATTGGAGGTCGAATCTAAGCATCCTTCAACACGAGATGATGAAGAAAATTTAGGTGGAATATTAAAATACCCTTCTAACCAATATTTATTTTTATATTCGAACGTGAGCCTTGTTCGACTGGCTTGCGCCCACTTTTTCGTTAAAATGCATACAAACATTCGAGTAGATTGCCTTATTTTTCTGTGAAAGCTATCCGTTTCACCATTCTTAATACCAATCTTAGCAACAACATTACGACAAATATTATACAGCTCTTTTCTTGTAATGGACATGTTAAACTCTAAATTAAATAAAAATCGTTTGGGCAAAATCCGGCAGCTAATTTTTTAAACATTAAAAAGCTACATATATATAGATGACGACAACATAAAAACTAAAGCTTAAGTATAATAAATAAATTACCATTTAAAATTCTAATTGAATTCGGACATTAAACAAGAATTTCACATTTAAAACACACATGTACATAATTGCATTTTATTTATAAACAAAACATATTTTATTAAAAATTTAAACAGTATTTTTTTACTCATACCATTGTTATAAAGGGTGTTTTTTATAGAGGTATAGAACTTTAAGTTGGCACTACTTTTCAACATGGCGACCGATTTAACAGCTGTCAAGTGATTTATTCTCAGTTTGGTTTGGCAATTCATGAGTCCATCCGCCATCGAGCACAGGAATTGGATCTGTGTCCATCCACTTTATGGAAGATTTTTCGGAAGGGTCTTGGTTTGCGTGCTTACAAAATCCAACTCGTGCAAGATTTGAAGCCAAACGATCATCAAGTAAGGCGTAGATTCGTCGAATGGGCCCAAAACGACATCACCGTTGTTCCCGATTTTCATAAGCGAATTTTGTTTAGCGATGAAGCGCACTTCTGGTTGAATGGCTACGTCAACAAACAAAACTGCCGCATTTGGAGTGAAGGTAATCCTCAAGTGTATGTGGAAACATACCGTTATTATTGTTTTATCAAATGCGTTATCAATATTAATAATTTTTAATTTGTATATAATAAATTATATAAATATTGTGACGCTTAAAATATACAATACATACTTATGTATGTATGTTAATTATTGGGACTTATTTTTCAGTAAAACAAAATTTGAAATAAATTTCCATTATTTAATAGTATTTTACCACCATAAATGTTATTGAATGAAATTAAAAATAAGCAAATAAAAAAAGTAAGAGAAATTTTGTAAATTATAACTTAAAATAATAATCCTGACGGATTAAATAAGCTAGCTATAGGCCTTCTCTGTAGGTTAAGTTGAACAATAGTTTTACGAATCTCATAAAACTCAAATATTAGCAGCACTGTAGGTAAATCAACTGGAACGGGAAAGTCGGTCATTGGAATGCAGAACTTAACAAATCTCAAGATCTTTTCTAATTGAGAAAATTATGGATGGATGCGCAATCTTTGCTAAAAAAAAAGCGGGCGTATTTAGTCAAGTATATTTCCTATATTCAGTGATTTTGCTCATTAGCTAATTTTTTTTACAACAGCAAATCCACTTGGAATTTGTACCGAAATATGCTTTGTAGACGACGAGCTACTGGTAGAAGTTTATTTGGTTAGATGTGACCAAAATTAATTGTCTTGTCTTTAAACTCCTAGTAAGCAATGGTTTTCACGAAAGCCTAGAAAAACTTAACAAACAAGAGATGGCAAATCAACTTTAAAGTGGTTTGGGGATTGCTGATGGTATGGGGTAGCTTGAGGTCTAAGTGTGTTGTAGTAGTCCACCGAAAATTTGTTGCAATGACTTCTCAATCCTATGTAAACATTTTAAGCATTAACTTATTCGCCACTCAGTATAATTGTCCGTTTTATTATGGGACATTGCATTATGGCTACGTACATATGTGGGGCGCTTTGGTCTTGGACAACTCACGAATGATTTCTGTAGAAGCGGTAGAGATGCGGAGAAAGAACCACATGTGTGCCTAATTTATGATAGGGTGCCATGCATTGATATTGGCAATCTGAGTTGCTTCATTGAAAACTTCGAACGGTTTCGGAACAAGGGAAAAATGGAAAACTGTCGTAGCCTAGGAGTGTTAATTCATACTACTTTAGTAGACAGCTACTTCCATCAACCTTACTATCTACCCATCGCTGCAGAAAGATCCGAATTGTGGAAATTGTTTTGCAACATGACACTGCCGATAAAATTACAAAAAAAAAAAATTATAAAGTTCCATTGAATTCTTCTGAGGAGTTTTCAAAACTGATGTTCACTATTCCCATGGAAATTTTAAAGTATTGTGGGCACTTGCTCGAACATCTTGGAATGGAATAGAACCAGAAACTGTAGAAATTTATTGGATAGTATGCCGTGCTACTTAAAGGCTTAAATTACTCTTAAAGAAAGCTATACGAAAAAATTAAATACTGGGTTAGTGTCAATAGTCCTAGTTTTATAAAAGAACTAGCTGTATCCTGCGCGTGTTGCTGCGCCACCAACTGAAATAAATTTGAAGGAGAGACATTACACAAATGTCCAATTAATTTTGAATCATTTTATTGATTTTGTTTCCCGTTGTCCTGATGATTCAGATGAACGGGCCTGAATAGTACGCATTCGATCAGTTTCTAATTTCACTTCTCGTTGTCCAAGTGGTTCAAGAGAACGGGTTTCAGCGGCGAAGATTTTCCAGTCTCAATGCTCGTCTGATTCTGAGGCTCGTAATGCTCCTTTATTCCGGGCTTGAAGTGTAGGTCGACCAATTCCTTGTCATTCATTTTGAATAATTTTCAGTGACGCTATCCATCGGAAGTTAATCGCACCATCCTCCGTCGACTCATGCGCAACAACTTTGTTAAAGAATGCACAGTTTACGATTTAATTATTTTAAGTAATTTTCAGGAGCGCCACCTGCCGGAAATTAGTTATTCCAACTTAGAAACGTTCCCCGCCTCATGCGCAACGATTCTATAAGGTACATAAAAACAAACATTCATTTCTATATATTTAGACTATGGGAGGTGACACGCCCACTACAGTCAATCCGCCCATTTTGTTCATATGTACGTCAAAGTCGTCCATACAAAATTTTAGGACTCTAGCTGTTGCAGTTTATGAGATCTGCGACATTAAATACTTATTGGGTTTGTGGGCGTGGCACCTCGCCTACTTGAAATTTTTAAATAAAAAGTAGCCTATAGTTCCTTCAAGACATACAGGAAGATACTGTTAAAATTTCAAGAAAATCGGTCCAGCCGTATAGCCGTCTATAGACTTCAAACAAACAAACACACAAACAAATAAACACACAATCATTTTTATATGTATTTAATATATATATATATATATATATAGACGTATTTCAATTACTGTCGTGTATAAAATATTACATAGAGCTGACGGGTGACGTATACTTAATATTTTGTTAGACGATAACACTCATACTTTTTTTATTTATTTTATTTTGTTTTATTTGCCTATTTCAACATAAAAAGTAGCCTATAACTCCTTCCAGACATACAGGAAGGTACTGTTAAAATTTCAAGAAAATCGGTCCAGCCGTATAGCCGTCTATAGACTTCAAACAAACCCACAAACACGTAAACACATTTTAATTTTATTTTCATTTTTATTATTTTCATTTTTATATATATAAGAAGATACTGCGTTAGAACCAATCAGAACACTTGAAGACGTTGACTACTCTACTCTTTTAATTTATTCTTTTACATTACTGTCATAAACCACGTCCAACACGTCTTATTACTATTTCTTTATTTTGTTTCAGTTTCATTAATAAAGTTTTTTCCAACTAAGCAGATGATTGATCAACTCCAGTAGGTGCTGAGGTATTTCGGATACAGTGATGAGAATTTTTCCTCATTAAATCCTACTTGGGACTGGTGCTGATTGACTTTCCCAAGAAGTTCATATTTTATTTTATATAGGGAGGGCTACCTATCGGTTTAAATTTGAATCATCAGTTATTTCGAATCTGGAAATACTTATGCCATTATATTCTGTCACAAAAGTAAGTATTATTATCTCTATTAAACATAAAGAATTGATTTACGCTTGAGCAACTTTTGAAATTGTTGGGCCAACGAGACACGGCACAATGATGTCGATTTTGCCAAAAAAAATCATGTTTTCCGATGAAGTTATTTTCATCTTATTGGGTACGTTCATGAGCACAAAACCCACATGTGGTCTTGAAGAAGCCATTACGAGTGACTGTTTGAAGCGGAGGATTCATCGGCCCCTATTTCTATGAAAATGAGGACGGCGCACAGTGGTCCGAATGCTCAATCTAGCCGGACAAAAGTTATAACTCGCTTTTGCAAAGCCGAACCGACATGAAACTTGGTACGTTTATGATTTCATCAGTATAAACTATTAGAGAGAAAAAATTAAATGTATATGTGTGTGTATGAGTGTGTGTATGTATGTAAATTTGTTTTTTTTGAGGGTCTGTTTGAAGTCTAAAGACGACAAAACGACTGAACCGATTTTCGTAAAATTTTCACACCGTATTTCTGTATGTGTGGGTGGAATTATAGGCTAATTTTTATTCAAAAGTTTTAAATGGGTGAAGTGCCACACCTACCTTAAGAATTATGTATTAAAGTCTTATATCATGGAAACTGCAACAGCTAGAATCTTCGAATTGAGCACGGACAATTTTGATAGCCACATAAACATTTGTAGGAAAAATGGTTGAACTAGCTACAGTGGGCGTGTTACCTCCCATATAAATAAAATACTAAAATTCGTATATCTGGGAAAACTATAACAGTCAAAATCCCCAAATCATGTATGATGAAATTTAGTGTCGATATTAATATTTTGGTTAACAATAGGCGGACTTTATGGTATGAAAGGTAAATATCAGCGTTATGATTTTTGGCACCTGCACGTAATAGACTATAAGTGTGTCTTGTATATCCGCCATCGACATACAAAGCTAACGCCTCCTCATTTGTGTAAGGGATTGATTGTGGAGGAGAAAAGCTCATTTTTTTATTTCTAATGCTTTATAGGGAGAAGAATCTATACTTTTGACTATGATTGCAGAACTTCGTTTTCCGGACTTATAAAGACTTGTTCCAGCAGTACAAGTCAGTTCTTCTGCCGACTAAGCCTCTAATAAAGGAGCAACATTTCTACGCTTTGTTCTCTCAGTTTTACATAAAAATTCCTTAGAAGGCCTGCCATAATTGGAGGTCGAATCTAAGCATCCTTCAACACGAGATGATGAAGAAAATTTAGGTGGAATATTAAAATACCCTTCTAACCAATATTTATTTTTATATTCGAACGTGAGCCTTGTTCGACTGGCTTGCGCCCACTTTTTCGTTAAAATGCATACAAACATTCGAGTAGATTGCCTTATTTTTCTGTGAAAGCTATCCGTTTCACCATTCTTAATACCAATCTTAGCAACAACATTACGACAAATATTATACAGCTCTTTTCTTGTAATGGACATGTTAAACTCTAAATTAAATAAAAATCGTTTGGGCAAAATCCGGCAGCTAATTTTTTAAACATTAAAAAGCTACATATATATAGATGACGACAACATAAAAACTAAAGCTTAAGTATAATAAATAAATTACCATTTAAAATTCTAATTGAATTCGGACATTAAACAAGAATTTCACATTTAAAACACACATGTACATAATTGCATTTTATTTATAAACAAAACATATTTTATTAAAAATTTAAACAGTATTTTTTTACTCATACCATTGTTATAAAGGGTGTTTTTTATAGAGGTATAGAACTTTAAGTTGGCACTACTTTTCAACATGGCGACCGATTTAACAGCTGTCAAGTGATTTATTCTCAGTTTGGTTTGGCAATTCATGAGTCCATCCGCCATCGAGCACAGGAATTGGATCTGTGTCCATCCACTTTATGGAAGATTTTTCGGAAGGATCTTGGTTTGCGTGCTTACAAAATCCAACTCGTGCAAGATTTGAAGCCAAACGATCATCAAGTAAGGCGTAGATTCGTCGAATGGGCCCAAAACGACATCACCGTTGTTCCCGATTTTCATAAGCGAATTTTGTTTAGCGATGAAGCGCACTTCTGGTTGAATGGCTACGTCAACAAACAAAACTGCCGCATTTGGAGTGAAGGTAATCCTCAAGTGTATGTGGAAACATACCGTTACATCCAGAAAAACTGACTGTTTGGTGCGCTTTATGGGCTGGTGGAATCATTGGTCCGTACTTTTTCAAAAACGATGGTGGCCAGAACGTTACAGTCAATGGTGGTCGGTATAGAGCCATGATTACTAACTTTTTCATTCCTGAATTGAATAACCATGATGTCAAGGAGATGTGGTTTCAACAAGACGGCGCAACATGCCACACAGCTCGTGCCACAATAGATTTATTGAAAGACACGTTTGGTGACCGCCTAATTTCACGTTTTGGACCTGTGAATTGGCCTCCAAGATCTTGTGATTTAACACCGCTAGACTACTTTCTGTGGGGCTAAGTAAAGTCATTGGTCTATGCGGTAAAGCCACAAACGTTTGACCATTTGGAAGACAACATTCACCGTATTATTGCCGATATACGGCCACAAACGTTGGAAAAAGTCATCGAAAATTGGACGTCCAGATTGGACTACATCCGCGCCAGCCGTGGCGGTCATATGCCAGAAATCATATTGAAAATGTAATGCCACAAGATTATCTTTGGGATAAATAAAATGCATGTCAATCGAATAATCCATCGTTGTTTTATTGCAACTTAAAGTTCTATACCTCTATAACAAACACCCTTTATAAATGACACAAACAAATTTTTTTTAATTGTTCTTATTATTTTTTCACGACAATTTCACTCTCACTGTTAAATGTCACTTGAGATATAATTTTTTAGCAACGAAGCAATTACTTGTAGTTGAAGCAATATATCAATTCTAGTGTAGCTGTTTAAAAAAAAAAATATGCCGTTATGTACTTTAGACTCTTGTCAACATATTACCATACAAAAATTTTACTTTTTAAATATTCTAAAAAATGACTTTTGTCCTGCTAGATTGGGGTTTTGGACCACAGTGCGGCGCAAGCATTACGGTTAATTGAGATACAACCTATAGCACAATGACAACCGATTTCTTTTCCACTCTTCATGGTGTTGATGTGAACGATATTTGGTTTCAACAAGATGGTGCAACTTGTCACACATCTCATGGCACAATCGATATATTGCAGCAAACGTTTGATGGCAGTTTAATTAGTCGAAGTGGTGATGTCAATTGGTCGAAAAGAAGGTAATATTTGATACCGTTGGACTATTTTGTGTAGAGTGCCGTTAAAGAAAAGTGTTATGCTGACAAGCCAGAGACAATTAAGCATTTGAAGACCAACATTCGTGATGCCATTGCCGAGATACAGTATAAAAAGTGCACGAAAATTGGTTTGATCGAGTGAGGTACTGTGAGGCCAACCGTGACAGCCATATGAATGAGATAGCATTCAGTTTCTAAATTGAACAATTGTACTTGTACTTTGACAAAATTTCAAACCGTTTTTGTTTTATTGCATTTTTAAATTTAAACTTTTAAATTTCCCATAAAAAAAATTATAAAAATATTTTAGTGTGCTTACGTACTCACAGAAAAGATTGCATTCTTGGACTACATATATGGAGTGGGTATGCCATAAGCATCAAGACCTTGAAATTTACTTTCTTTCTGTCGTCTATGTTCCACAATTTTATTTTTTTTGCTCTTTTTGCAGATAAATCGTTGTATTATTTATGACTCCTTCAAAAGATGACATTTAACCAACTCAACTGTAATATTTTTCATTCCTTCTTTCCTTTTTTTGGTTCGATTTCAAGATTTTTATACTAAAATAGAAAGAATATAAAATAGAACTTTTGAAAGCATTCAGAAATATTAATGGTTAGCAGTTTAATTTTTTTTGTTCTTTTGGTGGCTGATAATTCGATTTGTTTTTTTATACCTTAAAGTGGTAAAAATATTTTTGTGATAAAAATTGACATGAAAATATGGAAGGAGGGGGGTTAGATTAGGTCATTAAGAAATTTTTTATTTCTTAGGAAGTAAAAATTGTACATTTTATTCCATTCTCAGAAATTTCATTCTTGGAAATTGATTTCACCCTTCCTTAGAGGATTTTATGAAACAGTCAGACAACCCTCTTTTTTTTAATTTTTTTGTGTTGGTTTTTACAAATTTATTGTTGTTACAAACAATTTTTTGTTTTAAATAAAGAAGAGGAATCTGTTGTATGAATAAAAGACAATATAAACGAAAGAATAAAACAAAAAATATAAGTAACAAGAAAAACAGATTGCAATGCATTTGTATAATTGATTAGAAAAATTAACCGGAAAAAATGAGTGAAAGTAGAGAGATAGAAATTGGGACTGAAAATGTAAACCAACATACATACATAATTGGTCATTACAACCCTTCAGCCAAGATTAAGGCCTAGCTTCTCAACACCACTCATGTTGTGTGTGTTAATTTTTATAAATGAGTGGGGGGACCTACAGTTTAAAGTTGACACCGAACGACAGATTTTTGAGAAACTTTTCATGGAAATTCTATTTACTCTCAGAGATTTTGCTAGAAATCTGCTGAGAGGAAGTCGCCGAAGAAATATTTTTTCATATTTCGTTTTTGCAAAACAAGTACACATATGGTCAAAAGAATAAGTACACCCTATATATTTTTTTTAAAGGTTCGTAGTTGAAAATTTATTTAAATTAAAAGTTTTGTCTTTATTTAATACTAATTTCTTTTGTTACAACATTAGAAATAAAGTAAATACTAAAACAGTAACAAAAAAACAAAAATAAAATACAGTCTTTTTCAAAAAGTAAGAAATTAATCCAAAAACATTGGACAAAATAATAAGTACTTACTTACTTATAACACCCGTCTCGCCGGAGCATCCTCCTCCATTCGAACGACATCGCCGAGCCAGCCCAGCCGCTGGATGTTAATACGCTGCAAAACGTCTATGTCGTTGAGGAGCTCATACAGCTCACTGTTGGATCGGATGCAGTAATCATCGCCAACTCGCACTGGACCGAAGATCTTACTTAGGACTTTTCTCTCGAATACTCTCAAGGCTGCTGCATCAGTGCTTAATAGGTTCCATGCCTTTGCGCCATAGACACGGGTAGGATGAGTACATTTAATTAAAATAAGCAAAAAATTAAAAAAATCAAGTTTTTTCTGCGAAATTGGTTGAGTTTCGTTAAAAGCCCATATAACCACCTTTATTTTCAATTATTTTGTTGGCGCTTATTGGCCTGCTGGCAATAAGCTTCCTGCAGATTTCTACTGGTATTTCATACCAAGCTTTTTGAACAAAATTCCAATAACTGATCCTTATTTTTAAAAACCTCCTTTCCAGTTCTTTGTTTCAACTCTCTCCAAAGATATTCGATTGGATTTATGTCCGGAGATTGACGCGGCCAGTCAAGAAGAGCAACATTATTATTTTGGAACCAATCCTTTAACAACTTAGAAGTATGCTTCGGATCGTTATTCTGCTGGAATGTCCATCTGAAAAGCACACTTGCCTCAGCATATGTCAACATCATATTTTCCAAGATATCTTTGTAGTGAAATCTGGTCATAGTGTCGGTAATTCGATGAATCGGACCTACACCATACTATGAGAAACAACCTCAGTTCATAATATTGCCGCCCCCGCAATATGGCCGCAATGTGCTGCTAGTCTTACAATACGGATATCTGTTGTTTTTGATGCTCACTTATTTTAACGCTACAAATAAAACATATTTCGTATTATGAGTAATTTAATAATAGGGTAGGGTATAATATAATATCGTTTTCACTTCCTTTTGTAAAGCTGTAAGTAGTTGACCACATTTTAAAAAACATTTTTCTTTTTCTATTAAAAGGAAGGAAAAGAAGAGAAGTGTTGAATAGCTCTCTTGCAACCAGCCGACCATTTTTTTTAGAAAAAAAAAAGTAAAAAAGAAATGCATATTGCCTTTTCTTTCCCTGCTGTCAAAATTGAAATTGAATAGAAGTTGTTGTTCCCTCTAACCCTCCCTTTTTAGCCTCCCTTTTAGCCTCTGAATTTCGTTTTTTTTTTATATATGAATTAACCGTAGATGGAACTTTGTATCAAAAATGATACAAAAATGTTATTACCAATCAATCAAAGAAAATTTTAATCAAAACTTAAAAAATTCGAAAACTTCATAATTCTGGCTTATGTATCATTTTTGAGACATACGACTTTCCTAAGGATTCTTTGGCGTTGTGTATGGAATTTTTTTAAGTTTTCAAAGATTTTATGAAGTTTTTATCGTAAATAATACATTATTTATGGTATTTGAGAAGGAAGTGAAATTTAAGTGTTTGATGAAAGTGAATTGGTTGATATCATACCTGTTAAGTAATGACTAGTAATCGTAATTATTAGTAATTTGATTACTTTTTTTTGAATGGTGATATAATGACTACAATTACGATTATTTTTGGTTAAAATAGTTAATAATTGATTACGATTACAAAATAATCAAAAAATAATCAGGATTACTGGCGATTAGTCTAATAATTAAAACGAATCAAAAGTAATCCAAAAGTAATCAAATTGTTTTCAATAATTACTTTGAACTCTTTTTGAATATTTCAAAATAATGAAAAAGAATTATTGAAAAAAATTTGATTACTTTTGGATTACTTTTGTATATTTGAAAATAATCAAAAAGAATTATTTAAAACAATTTGATTCTTTTTTAAACTTCTTTTGATTCTTTTTGATTATTAGACTAATCGTCAGTAATCCTGATTATTTTTTGATTCTTTTGTAATCGTAATCAATTAGTAATTGGAAAAAATTGTTCATAGAATTATATAATCATTACGATTCCTTTTAAAAAGTAATGTAATTGATTACTAATCGTAATCGAAATTTAACAGGTATGGTTGATATTGATTGAAGTAGTTGTAGTCTAGTGTGTAGTGTGTTAGCATATTAGACGTCAGACCAAGGTTCAAACCTCAGGGGAGACATTTCCAATTTACAACAAAACCTTGTAATTACCGATTATGTATGTAATATTCCTGCTGGTGAAGGCTCTGAAGAAGAAAAAAACAGAAGCCCGTCTTATGGACTGAGGAAAGTATTGGCGGCAACAAATATGACAATAGGATCTTTATCGCCAAAGATGGTACTACTTTAGTAGCTTGGGAAGAGAAATATTACCAATTTTCACGCAGATTGCTAGTAGCTGTTTCTTGAAATGTTGTAGATGCTATCTTACTGCTGTTCTCATATTTATCTATGTTACAGGTAAACATTAGAAAAAAAAAGTGCCTCGTCCTATATTTTATTTCATAGATATTACAGAAGGATAATATTTCGGTCAATTAGGTACATATTAGATAACAGAATCATTCGCTTTAATAATGTGCCACTCGGAAATGATGATAAATTTACACCTATTACGCCTTTTCGAAAAATGAACTAGAAAGCCTTTTAGCTGTTAATAATCGACATTTTTGTTTTGTTGATATCGCCGTAGTATAGCAGGTAGTGTGTTGGCTTATTAGACGTAAAGCCAGGTTGGATCCTCAGGCCAGACATCAAAACAAAATACAAAAAGTATTTCTTCGGCCACTTCCTCTCAGCAGATTTCTGGCAAAAACTCTGAGAGTAAATAAAAATTGCCATGAAAACTTTCTGAAAAATCCTTCGTTCGGAGTCGACTTTAAACTGTAGGTCCCGCTACTCATATATAAAATTAACATACACAACATAAGTGGTCGTAATCCTGACTGAAGGGTTGTAATGACCTATTATGTATGTATGTATGTATGTAATAATTTTGTCATTGTAGGTAACTATTTGAATTTTATTTTCGTTATAAATTTAGTGGTCACCGAAATCGAATTGGCAGTTTTAGATTCAAGTACATTATACGTGCGTAGCAATTATTAACAGCCGTATTTGGGAAAACCTGTATCGGGAAAACCAGAGAGGCACCGGAGAGAGAGCATTGTTATTGACATAATCGATGTTCTATTGCAATGGGAAACTTTTTTACCTCACATGACGTTGATAAACAATTTTCATAACGAAATATAGCAATGGTTTGATGCATCAGGTTTCAGTCAGCCCTCAATTGAGAGCGTTACTGCTGGGAGTGACAATATGCTGCCCCATCTATACATTTGGAAACATATAAATCGTCACAAAGAAAGGGTGCTAGATGTCAAATTATTACCATTTAGAAAAAAGTAACACCAAGCTGACGTGAAGTGTTTAATTTTTACGTAAAAACCATGCAGCTGTACATTATGTCAAAAATTACAAAAAGTGATAATAAAGTGTTTGAATATAAAATAGTTTCTTTAAAATGAACTAAAATAAATAAAAACATTTAAATTTTTTAACAAAATCAATCAATAATTGCGAAAATTCTATGAAATACAAGTGTGTATCAAAAGTGATACATAAGCAGGAATTATGAAGTTTCTTTAAGGCTTGATCTACGGTTAATGCCATGTGTTTAAACCAAGGCACATAGCTTAGTCAGGTTAGTGGGAAGGTTGCATTTTGCAGGCAAATTATCTAGGTAGTCCATTGTAAGGTAAGCTCCCGTTACATGATATGTGAGTAGTGGATAATCACTCCGAAATCCGGATGAAACTGGTCAGTTCCCTTGTAGCCCGTTCGCCGCCATGCCCAAATCTTCAAACGTTCTGTCATCCAAAAAGATGTTGCACCGATTCCGTTTCCTACACATCTCCGCAGCTTCTGCAGTAATCCTGGTGTGGCAAACCGAGCTTGTCAGCAAACTGCCAATAGCAGTTCCTGTTGGCGTGTGTACCGTTCTATTGTTCAACTTAAGTAGTCCCCTGGTTTATCTGCTATCCGCTGCTGGACTCATCAGTTTTGTAATTCGGCAATCAGGTATGGTTTGTTGAATTCCATGTTGCTTTTGCCAAGAGTAACATAAGAGATCCAAAACAAACAAATACCAGAAAAATGGTTTTGTGGAATATAATAAGAACTTTCGCGGAATGCCTCTTAGCAGATTTCTGGCAAAAACTCTTGAGAATAAATAATATTACCATGAAAGAGTTTCTCAAAAATCTGTCGGTCGTGGTATCAGAAGCTAGGCACATGTGCAAGTTTGTTTAGAAAATTGTCAAACTTAATGCGTATTATACTATGTAGAGATATGCACTTTTATTGGGTCAATATTCGTTTAATTGAGTACAATTTTTATGTGTTCAGGCATAATATACGCGGTTCAGCTTATTCAATACTCATTTGACAGCTGGAAACAAAACAGTTGGTTGTTTCAACAACATTGTTTTTATTTTGGTCGCCATTTTTTATTTATCGTTGTTGACATTTGAGTTGTCAAAAATCAACAGGAAGTGTTCGGTTAATTGTAATATGCTCACTAAACTTACGTATGACAGTGCTGCTGTTTAAGTTTTACTCAATATTATAACAATTTGCTTATTTATTGCGCAATAATTAATTGAAACTTTATATAAAATATTGAGCTCAATAATGGTGTTTATTACGATTTACGCAATAAAGTTGCATATCTGAACACCGTATTATCATGTGCAGCTTATTAAACAATAAGTGGGCAACCTGGCATTTGTATATTCATAATTTATCAATTTGTATTGTATTTCTTGTTCCAAAGAAAGGACTGCAATTGTTCACAATGTTCACAAAGCAATTCATTTGTATGTACATATATATGATATTTGTACAGTGGAATCCCGCTATTCGTCCGCCTCTCTATTCGTACAACTCGTTATTCGTACAGTTTTTTCAATTAAAATTTAACTCGCCATTCGTACATTGTTTCGCTATTCGTACTGCTTGCAACCATGTGCAACAGAGTGCAACTTAGCACTGGCAACTCCTCCCTGTGGTGCCCACTTTAGAAAATTCGGGAGATCGCCGCACTTCTCATACTGGGTTTACTTTAACACGTGTTGCTTGTACTCATTTGTCTTTTTGCTATTTTTTTAAAAACAATAGTGTGCTATGTATAATAAAATAGTGATTCTTTTAAACGAAAAGCAGTGAGTTTTTAATATAGAAAGTGACGATGAATTGTAATATGTAAGCAAAGTTTAAATAATAAAATACGTATTAAAGAACTACATAATTGTATATGTTTTACTTCTACTGTTCAATTCATTAGTTTAAATAAAGATTTAGGAACGAATTAATTCAATTTACATTACATCTTATGTGAAAAAATTATTCGCCATTCGTACAAATCGCTATTCGAACAGCCTGCTGGAACGAATTGTGTGCGTATAGCGAGGGTCCACTGTATTAGCTTTGTCTCTGGCATTAAATTGTTGGACACGTGTGTATGCATATTTATTTAGTTATAATAATCGAAATTTTGTGTTAAAGCCTTTCGAAAAATTTGCATAATTTGTATTTTAATACTTAACAATCAGTAACACAAGGGGCTTAAGTATTTCGGATTTTACACGTGTCCTTTTAATTCCTCTCGTCCTTTCGCTTTTTTAACATTTTTTTTTTTTTTTTTTTTTTGTTTTTTTTTTTTGAACAAAGTTAAACAAGTTAACATTCCTTTTAAAGAAATTCTAACGTTATATGAATTTGTAACATGTCTTTCAACAAAGACTTCCGAACTTTGGTTAAAGTTACATCTCGTTAGTCTCATTCGCAAATGTGTTAATTCCCTTTTTTCAAATTTTACAGGAGACACAAAAAACATTGCGGCTTCTTCAGTTTTTAAAATTTGTAAACTTTTTAAACGCAATTATTTTTACAAAATAGATTTCTTTAAATGTCCTGGATCAAAAATTAAGAATAATTAATAATTAATATTTGTGGAGTTAGCACGTGCTGTTAATATTTTTCGTATTTTTGTGCAAACCACAAAATTACAACAACTTTAAACTACATACTGACATTTTTTTGTCGTAAAATATGTATTTGGTATAGTGTTGTCGTTTTGCATTAAAGTCTCAATTTTGGTAAAAAATGGACTTAGCGTCTTTGCGAATTATACCAACGATCTGAAAAATTGGTCGTCATGTATTCAGTCAGTTTCGTCAAATCACTATGGTCGTATACAGCATTCAACAAAATGCATGTCTAACCCTTTCATCGAAAAACCTTCAGCTACGAGGAGGAATGGTTATGCGTGCAATGACAATTTTCTAATTTGGACGACACTAATCCATATGCGTTTCAATATCCCAGACTTTTATTAAAATGGGTAGACTTTTAATAAAGCCACTGTTTGATTAGAAAACGAGCACTTTAAATTCATATTTTTTTTGGTGCCCTGGTAGTCTAGTGTGTTAGGCTATTAGCGTGAGGGTCGTGGGTTCGATTTCCACCAGAGACTCTGGTCTGTTACACTACACTGAGCATATGGTCAAGTTACTCCGCTCGTATATAATTGAATATAATTTGTAATTATATTGTAATTAATAATAAATAAATAAAAATTAAATCCATATTTACCACCTTTTTTTGGATGATCTGGACATAGACGTTATGTGATATCAATAGGAGAGCACTACGTGTCTCATACCTCACGTTGTATTGAATATTCTGGTCATAAAGAAAATTGTCTCACACTAACCTTTCTTTCCTATGAACTATTTTTCCTATATTCCAATACAATGCACTGCTTGAATAGGAATCATCTCCTGAGTCTTAAAAGAAACAAAAGAAAAAATAAACCACAGCATTCTTAATGCCAACATAACCCATGCCACCGGTCAAATTCAGTCTGATTTATGAACAATAGTCAAGGAAACGGTGCTGAGGTTGTGTAGGAACCACTTCTCTACTCTGCTACAAGGCGATGAAGATACCAATACCGCATTTAGAGATGATGTTCCGAACCCGATCGATGATGATGGCGTAGAGATTCCGCCGCCTAGCCATGAAGAGGTCAAAGTCGCCATTATGCGTCTTCAAAACAATAAAGCGGCAGGTCCTGATGGCCTCCCCGCTGAATTGTTTAAAATCGTATGTAATGAGTTGGTAGAGCGCATGCAATAACTTATTATATAAATATGGCTAGAGGAAGGTTTGCCCAACGATTGGAACTTCAGTGTACTCTGTCCCGTCCTGAAAAAGGAAGACCCAACGATATGCGCGAACCACAGGAGTATAAGCCTTCTCCCTATCGCATATAAGGTTCTTACAGGCGTATTGTGTGAACAACTGAATCCACTCGTCTAAACACTGATTGGACCTTAGCCACATCCTGGAAAATACCCACGAAAAACAAGTCGATACACACCATCTTTTTGTCGATAGACTGAAAAGGGATCGTGTTTTTGCCGCAATGTCTGAGCTCGGTATACCTGCGAAGCTCCATGAAGGTAGGAATGGACATCTCCGAAACTTTTAATGCCGGACGAGGTTTCAAACAAGGAGATCCCTTATCATGCGACCTTTTCAACTTCGTCATGAAGAGAGTTCTGCGGAAGGAGGGAATGCATCACAATGGCACTAACTTGCAAAAAATCGTCCAGTTGCTTGCTTATGCTGATGACATTGACATCATAGGGCGTTTGAACGGGAGTCTACTAAGATGGGTTCGGCAGTAAATCAGAGCAAAACAAAGTATATGTTATCGACAAGTAGAGACGTGCGGCGTATGACGTATGGGCGATAACTATACTTTTGATATAGTCAAGGAATTTATTTATCTTGGCTCCGCCGTTACCACCAAAAAGGATGTCAGTCTGGTGATCAAGCGCAGGATCACTCTTGCCAAAAGGTGCTACTATGGTCTCAATAGGCAATTGAGTAACAGAGAACTCTCTCGTACGACAAAACTAATACTCTACAAGACGCTCATCCTACCCGTACTTCTTTATGGCGCTGAGACATGGACCCTATTAAGCACTGGTGCAGCAGCCTTAAGAGTATTCGAGAGAAAAGTCCTACGTAAGATCTTCGGTCCAGTGTGGTCCAACAGTGAGCTGTATGAGCTCCTCAACGACGTAGACGTTGTGCAGCATATTAACATCCAGCGGGTTCGTTGGCTCGGCCATGACGTTCGAATGGAGGAGGATGCTCCTGCGAGACGGTTATTTGATGCGGGGATCTGTGGAAGTCGGCGAAGAGGACCACCTTGTATGCGTTGGAAGGACCAAATCCTGTCATCGATTGGTGAGTCGTGGTAGATATTTGGGCGATGTTATGTTAAGCACGCAATACCGTAAATACGTCCTTCAAATGAATACAAAATTTACATGACTACTTACACACGCATTATTTTATTCAAATTTAAAAACGGGAGCGCTTTGTAAAGTATAAATAAAATATGTAGAACGCAGAATATAGCATTTGCTTTTAAATGCATCGAAGTAGGTCTTATATTTGGCGATATGGTAATATAGATTTGGTTGAGTGTTTTCGTAAATATATTGTTACGAAAGTAGAAATGGTGTTTTGCTTTCACATCGTTTAAATTGTAAACAAAAGCTAGAAAAACATAAATAATGAACTTGTTTACATGATAAACATATATCAACAAACATATACCAACAAAAGCTAGTATAAACAAAACTAGGGATAAACAAGTAAACAAAAATGCAACAAAATTACTTCAAGAACAAACATAAACAAGATGCGCAATAATGTAAACAACATTTTTACATTTATAGAGATTTCGAGAATTCGAAGTCATTCGCCTTCAACAGCATTCATCAGACTGTTTACTCTGCGATATAAAAGGCAAGACAAAGCAGCCAACGGGGTCAGTAAAAATTCTTGTGTGAAGACGCGGTGTTTGAACTCTGAGTAAATAAAATTGCCATGAAGAGTTTCTCAAAAATCTGTCGTTCGGAGTCGATTTTAAACTGTAGGTCCCGCCACTCATGTATAAAATTAACACACACACACATCAAAAGTGGTGTGAGAAACTAGTTCGTAATCCTGACTGAAGGGTTGTAATGACCAATTACGTATGTTATGTAGGTATGTAAACGTCGTTTGAATTTCTCCGTTATAAAGATCTATCGAACAAATTGACTAGTAGTTGTTATTGTTTACGCAAAAGAGTGCAAAGAGGAATAATAAACAAAGCAATTGTTGTTGTTTACATCAAGTTGTGAACAGTGGCACAAAGAATTGTGCGAATAATAAATAATTTTAATTAAAACTGAACACAAATTTATTTTTATTTTTATTTGCAATCTACGAGCTCATATTTCAAACGTTTTTAAAATGCAAAAACTTAATAATATTAAATATAAAGCCACACTGATATGAAAAACACATTTGCACCGCTATAATTAGCGTACGTCTTGCAATTATCTCATCAAACCTATGAGACTGATATGTACTGCTTACCAATATAAAGCTCCAGCCTTAAATCGTCGGCACTAGTAAATTTTTTGAATTTCATCAGCAATATTGTTCAACTTAACTCTTTGGTGAATCTGGTTTCCTCATTTCCTGACGCTTAACGTTTTGTTATGATTTTTCAATTGCATTTTGACTTGAAAGCTTTTCGATTTCGATGTGATTTTAGACGCAATGTCTTCTGAATTTGTCTCTTTTTCTTGGTTTACGCGTTGAAATCAATCAAACTGTTGATTGGTATTCAAGAGAGATAAAAATATTTGAAGACGATATTAAATAATGACAAGAAAAATTTCAATTAATTATTAGTTTGACTCAACTGAAGTATATTCTTTACCTTCTTCCAAGAAAGTAGAACTAACTCTTTTAATGTATGTATGTATGTCAAAATGTTTTTTCTACAGTAAGATCATAAATTGCTCTCCAATGATTTTTAGAAATTTATTGTTTAGAAAAATCCTTAGATTTTTAAAAGCAAAAGTTTTATGAATTACTGTGTGTTATAAAAGAATTTTTTCTTTTGTCTCCTTTTTCCTCGCATTAAATTGTAGTCACGTACTTCAGTGGTAACAGCGTGACTTGCACACAACCTAAAAACAGAATTTTGGAATTAAAGAAAATAATAAATTCCCAGAAAACAAATGAATAGCTCCATACGTTACGATACGAAGAATATAAGAAGAAGTATCGCTAGATTGCCGCTTCCTTTTTTATTAAGTTCTAAATAAAGTCGTTAATGCATTTGCAACGCGATTGAAAGCGTAAATGAGACCAAGTCATTAACAGTTTCTGTGGCTGAGCTCTGAAATTATAAGAGAGAAAGAAAATAAAACGTGAATACAAATTTCATTATGGTGGTTTTTCGATTTACAATGAGTTTTTGAAACAAAATAGAAAAGAAGTTTCATTGCGAACGGACGTGTTTTTTGAATGCTCTTGAAAAAGTGTGTTTTTTTAAATTATATCATTCCAAAATTAAAAAAAATTCATAATCTAACTTAAAAAACAAAAAGCTACAAATTGATGCCAAAATCGTGCTAAACTACCTTTTGATTGTGAATTTACTAAATATTCATAATTAAACAAATCTCAAAAACAATCAAAATAAGCAATAGCAAAAAGAAAAAAAAATTATAAAAAAATGAGTACCACTCTCTGTTAGGTTAGGTTAGATGAGAGGACGTGTACCTGTCAGTCAAGACAGGTACAGTACCCGGAGGTCAGATTGACCCATTGTACAACGTCCTAAAGGAGAGAAGGATAGTATAGGGGATAGGATGAAATGAGGATATTTGGGAACCACTCTCTGTTACACATGTAAAAATGCAATTATAACAACTGCTTTGGTCAAATGTTATTGTTGTAATTCAAGTTACCACTTCTCCCCCTGTTGCCCTTTATCCGAGGCTACATACTCGATGGAGAAATACATATGGAGAGAGGAAAACAAATTGGAAGTGTCAAGTACGTAAACCACGATCCAAATCTACCAACACTTTGTATCAGACTGTATTTGAAGAAAAATACCAACAACACAAATTAAGAGATGATGATAATGAAGATTGTGAAGAAAACAGAGCAAAAATATTCAAAGATTCACTTTCTCTTAACACTGTAAACTCGACCTTATGCTCGGTTCAATCTGATGTCAATGACCTTAAAACAGATATAAAAGATACCAAAACAAACATAGAGCAATTAGCAATAAGTGTTAAAAACTCCCACATACAAATGAGAGGTGAATTAACAACTGCACTCTCCACAACTGCAGTGTAACAAACACCCTTTTGAAAAAGATAAACAAAGGGAGAAACAAATTGATACGTTGGAAACACGCATAAACAAAATTGAACAGCAAAATATTGTAAGAAATATTGAAATAAAAAATGACTCCAAACGAAATGACAAAAATTGCTCGCTCACTAGGTGTAGAAATGAGAGAAACCAATATAAGCAATGCATATATGCCGAAGAAGAAAAACGATAAGATTGTAGTCGAATTTACATACCTCGGCAAAAAAAGAGAGTTGATGAGTAAAATCTCACAACACCGACTAGATCAGGGTTCGTCAAAAAATTTTTGGTTATGTGTTAGTGAGTAAGAGAGAGAAAATAAGTTGAGAGAATTTATTTATTTACAGCCATAGAAGAGTGTTAGTAATATACGCTATTTTTATTTTCATTTCATCAGCATACATATGTAAAGCTATATAACTTTGGCTTAATAATTTCAGCTAAATAAAAATAAAATAAAAAATCCATTTTTTATTAAAAGATCCATCTATCCATCTTTGGCTTAAAAATTATGCCATGTTTTTTAGATAAATAAAAATAAAAAGAATAAAAACCCATTTTTTATTAAAAGACAAAAAAGCGAGCATTCCAAAGCATTTAAAAAAATTATACTATGCTACAAAATAAAAAAAAATATACGCCTAGCTAATACAATAGAACATTTTTAACATAAAATATTTTTTGAGTGTTATGCTGAAATAGAATGATAAAGCATCCGCCGCACATGTGTTCTTGTCGCAGTCTGATCGACAACTAAATGAAAAAACATAAGAATGCGTGTGAGTTCTCTTTGCACAACTGTGCTATGAAATGGTAAACTATGGACTAGATGCTAATATTGTAAACAATACCGAAGAACAAAACTCTAACAATAATAACAAATATATTTATATCAACGACCAACTCACTTTTAATAATCGTCGTTTGCTTTGGATAACAAAAACAAATGCAAGAGAAGCAAATTGGAAATATGTTTAGGTCAGAGATGGCAAAATATTTGCCCGCGGAAACGAAAATTCATCATTTATAATTTATAAACCTATTCAGATAAACTACGTTGTTGTCTATGGTAGTCCATGGTGATCTAGCAGAGCACACTGCATACATAAATGACAACTAATTTGGAAAATATAGTGTCAACTAGGGTCATTCAATTCCATGTTGGAAGGCCCAGAATAAGACATGGAAGACCCAATTAAAGTTCAATTATTTTCCGAAATTCTTCTTAACCACAGTTTTACTCTTCCAAAAAAGAAAAAATAAAATATTAACGAAAAGAGTACATATGTATGTATAACTGGGACCAATTGGTCATTACAACGTTTTAGTCAAGATTACGACATAGTTTCTCACACCACTTATGTTGTGTGTGTTAATTTTATACATGAATGGCGGGAGCTACAGTTTAAAGTCGATTCCGAACGACAAATTTTTGATAAACTTTTCATGGAAATTTTATTTGCGCTCAGAGTTTTTGCCAGAAATCTGCTGAGAGGAAGTCACCGAAGAAATATTTTTTTCATATTTTCGTTTCGTGTCGGACCTGAGGTCTGAACCGAGGCTTTACGTCTAATAAGCCAACACACTACCTACTTGACTACGACGACTTCTAACGAAAAGAGTACCGTTAAATAAATATGCCACGTCGATGATTGTTGCACTTGGATTATGGCCCCGAAGATAGTAATATTATAGTATTCCCCGGTTATAAGTGCCACGGATATAATAATGTCTCATACTCTAAATTTACATAAAAAATCGTTTATATGCACCCGCTTTGTGACAACATTCTTACCAAAAATGGTCATGCTCCCCTGTTCGTGTAATTAAACTGTTCCAGATTTCTTTTTATGAGAATATCTTAAGTCATTGGGTTATGCTTATATAATACCAACTCTAGAGAAATTGGAAGCCAATATTCACAATTAACGCAAAACAGCAGATTTATAAGAAAAAGTAGTAAATAAATTGGGCAGCAAAATGTAATACCATAAAATGAACATTATGGTTTCATTCTCCTTGAGGCAGAGACCCCACTGTGTTCTATATAGACGACATAATCAATTGACACAACGCAATCTCAGATAACTGATTCCTGATAGAAAACCTACATTCGACGAATGTTCGCCTTTCGCAATATGTAAAGTTCTTTTTCTACTAATATGGCCTGGTGCAAGTCTTTGGCAATTCAACGACCTTATTCTCTCTAGTTAATAATACAATAGAACTCTTGAGTGTGCATATAAAGTCCGCGGAGAATTCATCTCCTACAGCAATTTCTTCGCAGTGATCTTAAAGTGACACGGCAGCCCAACAAATTACAACATTGTTCACCACACCGAGTTGTAGAAGATAAACCCTCTTCGACCAGCCAACATTCGATCGAACATGAAGGCAGTGCTGCCAATGTGACAATAAGAATTCTCTGACAATCAGAATTGAACGACACGTAGCAATTTGCTTTCAGGTGCGGGATTTCGATACAAGAATTCCTCGCTTAGAACCACTATCTTGTATGAAAGTGTATGAGAGTTACCTTTGAATGAATCGAAATTTCCCTGAGAAATCCTCAGCATTGATGGACAAAAAAGCACTTTGAAACTACGTTCGTTAGAGACTTAATTGTAGTATGGATATCCCAGTACATCAGGAGCTTTTCAGAGAAAGTTCACGCCAGTATTGCGCTGCTTTTAAAATTACCATGACCTCTGATTTGAAAAGACTACAATAATCAGACAACCTGTAATAGACTGAATAAATGACAATTAATATGACAGATATAGCTCCAACTAGATTACCGTTAACAACTGTCAATTTAAGGACGTCCCTGCTGGACAAACCGATATAAGAGAGTTTATAATTATTTGCTATTTCTTTCAAATTACACGCTGCGACTTTGAAAATACACCCGGACAACATATATAAAAAATATAACACGACTGTTATACTATTTAAATAATAACTACGATAATTTTTGTCCAATTTAATCCAACGAAGTGTCAATCTCTTCATAATATAATGCACTTTCAGATTATAACCACTTAATTGATATTTTTTAATTAAATTTTGCAATTAAGAACGAACAAACTTGACAAAATGAGAAAAAGAATAATATTTTCCCCATCAAAACTCCTAACATATAAGTTTGAACAAAATGTTTATGTATACCCTTTTAAAGGCTAATCTCCCCCCTTTCTAAAAACTTTGGATTTTTTAAATAGGTTGAAACATATTTGGGTAATCAATAATTTTGTGTAAAAAGATCAAAAAAACCGTTTTTGTCAAATAAAACAAGTTTGGCGGGTTCGAGAAAAATAAAAAAAATTATTTTTGAGTTCTACTCACCTCACTGAACAACTTAGACTAGATAGTTACTCGGGTGTATTTAATTTTTTGTATTTTGTCGCATAGTGTTATTTTTGATCTGATGACAAGTTTTTAGCTGAACCTAAAAAACAGATAAATACACTAGTAACACAACCGACCTAAGATATAAAATTTTCCCATCTTCAAGACTGCAGATAAAATTTTAAAATTATTAGACTTCCATTCAAAATAAATCATTTGTGTTGCGTTTAAATTTTATACGTTACAAACTCTCAATCATTGTATGTAATACGAGGTTGAGAAAAAACTAATTTCTTTAAAAGTTTCTCATTCATGAGTGCCAAGTATCATCACTCTCCTTGAAACAGGTATTTTTAAAGTTTTTATGTACAGTGTTTATTATACATCAGAACTTTGGATGTACCTTTTAACAGTTGATGGTGTTAAGGTGCATTCAAAATATTAATCGCAAAAACAAACGATATGAACAATAACAAAAGCAATTTACAACATTTATTACAAATCACAAGTTAAAATTATTCATAAAAGTTACACAAATGCACATGGTATGCACACTGCGAATATACATTCTCACGCCCTCATACAACAAGATGTTGGAATGAACATTTATTCGATGAACGAAAGAAATCATATGCTGGATGAAAACTTTTAAATTGTTTTTCTTAAGCATTATTTTAAAGAAAAAAGAGTATTACACACTATATTCGATTTAAATTTGAAACATCGTGTATTTCGAATCTGGCAATACTTATGTCATTCTATTCTGGTACAAAATGCAGTATATTATGCCCACTGAACGTAGTGAATCAATTTACGCTTGAGCAACGTTGGGATTTATTAAAATTTAAATTTATTTTCAAAACAAAGACAATTTATGGGAAATTACACGAGAATGTCACACAAAATTAAGTCGCAGACAAGGACTAACAGTGCCCGGTATACACAAGCTTGTTGAAACTGATTTTATTGTTGATGAGCCAAGACGTACAGTTCGTACACCCGAAAATATCGAAGCTGTGACAATTAATCAACATCAACTTGTTCTCGTTCTCAAGAATTTAAAATTTGACGCACCAGTTTACTTCGAATTTTTGCGAATAGATTTCGATATGAAGCCTTACAAATTTCAACTGGTTTAAGAGTTGAATTGGTTTATGCCCATCCGCTTCGTTTCCGCTTCACTAGATGGGCCAACTAGACTCTGTACGATGATGTCGATTATGCAAAAAAAAACATCTTTTCGGATGATGTTTGGTTTCAACAAGATTGTGCAACTTTGCACACATCTCACGTTAGATGGCCGTTTAATTAGCGGAAATGAATGAGTGTCAATTGGCCGCCAAGTAGCTGCGATTTGACAACGTTGCTCTATTGTCTGTGGGGCGTCGTTAAAGAAAAGTTTTATGCCGACAAACCAGAGACAATTGAGCATTTGAAGACCAATATTATTGATGCCTTTGACGAGATACGAACCCCTACACCCGAAAAAGTGTACGAAAATTGGCCAGATCGAATGAACTACTATGAGCCTAGCTGCGGCAGTTATATGAATGAAATAATATTCTATTTCTATCTGCAACAATTGTACTTCATAACATTTATTGCATTTTTAAATTTAAACTTTAAAATTTAAGTTTCAATTATATGCGTACGGCACAATTGATTAAAAATTTACAAAAGAAAAATTCTAGTGGTGGACATATAATTTAAGGATAATTATGATATTTCATTTGGTCGGTATTTTATACAATTTCTTGATGTCTTTACTTTCAATTAAATTAAATTTTCTTATAAAATAATTCAATATTTAGTGAAAGTGTTATGTTGCAAGTGGACATATAATTCAAACATTTTTAGTGTTGCTGCACACATCTATTGCCTCTCACGGGTATTTCTTGGTGGGCACACTTCTGTACTCCAATATGTTAAAATGCAAAATAAATTCGGAAAAAGAGCGAAAAGTTCCGTCTCTACACGACAAACTGTTTCTAAAAAATTTTTGGCTTTTGTCAATAGGCAAATGAGGGTAGGAATATTACATACCCTAGAACTTATTGATCATGCCTAGAAATATGAATGACTATTTTGACTTTTGAGATAATTCGCATCAATTATGTAATTTTAAACAATTATGTTATACTGAAGTCGCCGTAGTCTAATAGGTAGTGTGTTGGCTCATTAGACGTAAGGCCACGGTTCAAACCACAGGTCAGACATCAAAACCAAATATGGAAAAATATTCTCAGCAGATTTCGGGCAAAAACTCTGAGAGTAAATAAAATTGCTATGAAAAGTTCCTAAAAATCTATCGTTCGAAGTCGACTTTAGATTGTAGGTCCTGCCACTCATATATAAAATTAACACCCACAACATGAGTAGCGTGAGAAGTTAGGCCGTAAGCCTGAGATTATTAAAAGCATTAAAAGCATTTTTTCGCAAAGCATTCCTATTAATATCGCCATAATGAAGAACAAACTTCAGTTGTCTATTTCCGTTTATTGATATTTTAAAGCCTTAAAAATTCACACAACAAACTTACACTTAACACATACCTATCTACCTATATATCTGCAATACACATTTTATTGGTATGAATAACATGAAAAATCGTCTGAATCGTTATTATCTGTTGCTCTTCGTTTAGATCTTTAACACCTGATTCCATTTTAAATTGCTTCAATTAATATTTATTTCTATTTATTTAACATGGCAGTGTAGAGAGGGATTGTGCAGTGAATGTTTGTGTGAAACAGAAACACAATGGCGCCAACAAATTGTTGTGCGTTTTAACAGAGAGTTTAAACAAAACTATTATGCCTTATACTCAGGCTGCTACTGCTAAGTAAGCATGTGTTAAATTCCCCCTTTGATAGTTTGTTGCAGACAACCTCCTTCAACCACACTTCGCACACTTTGTTTTTTTCTTCGTTTTTTTCTTGGTTTTTTTCTTGTAGGAATGGCTCCTACTCATGCAATACATTATGTTGGAACTAGGAAAACAGGTTGAGTGAAAGAGAAAAAAGGTGTAGTATTTATAGATGTTGCATTTGAATACATTTAAGTCGTAAATTTTTGCAGGAAGAGCGTTTCACATACAGATAGAGCAACTGAAAAACTAAATTTTTCTATAAGGTATTATTTGTTGAAGTCGCCGTAGACTAGTAGGTAGTGGGTTGGGTTATTAGACGTAAGGCCATGTTTCAAACCCCAAGTCAGACATAAAAACGAAAATATGAAAAATATTTCTTCAAAGACTTCCTCTCAGCAGATTTCTGGTAAAAACTCTGACAATAAATAAAACTGCAATTAAAAGTTTGTCAAAAAAATTTGTCGTTCGGAGTCAACTTGTGCCTTACAATCCTTTAATCAGTATTAAGACCTAGCTTCTCACACCACTTATGCTGTGTGTGTAAATTTAATACATTAGTGTCGAGACAGATTTTTAAAACACTTTTCTTGCCAATGTTATTTACTCTCAGAGTTTTTGCTAAAAATCTGATGACAGAAAGTCGGCGAAGAATTATTTTTTTATATTTTGTTCTGTTGGAGACCTGGGATTCGAACGATGTTCTCACGTCTAATAAGCCAACACATTGCCTACTATACCTAAGGTACATGTGCATTTAAATTCTTCTTTCGACAATTGATAGGTATGCTGATTTCATTAAATAACACATTCATGATACTTTATATGCTACTTACATAGTTACTGTCACGCTTATAAGTTAACACTAAACCTACCATGACGGGTCAAATGACCCATTTTGAACTTTTGGTCAGAATTTCTTCAAAATAACATTATCACATCGATATTTGCCTTTACGACTTTTATTACAAAATATATCGAATATGTTTTCCAAGATTTACTCCTCTCTTGTTCATATTTCAGTTAAAATGAGCCTTGTCAACCGGATTTGTGAATGACTAGAAATCTAAAGAGCATTGTTCCATATCCTTTTAATGAATGTCCATTTACATCCCTTTGTAGAAATTTGGCGTAGTTTTGAGAATACGATTGATGCGATTGATTGATGTCATTTTCCTTTAGACGTTTAGCATAAAATATTGTATTTTAGAAACCAATCGCACTACGGCTATAAAATTTGCGAATTTTGCAGTCCAACTTTGAAAAAAGCTAAGACAAACACATGTAGTTTTTATTGAAAAAATTCAAAATAAATTCCTTTTATATATTTTAGTCGGTAATGCTTTGTAATTGTTTTTTATCTTTTTTATTGTGAAAAGAATGGAATGAGAATAAACTTGAATGCAGTCAAGCTGAATGAAGAATCATCAAATTGATAAAAGCAATAAACATGCTTAGTTACTTCCACTATTTTCGTATTGTAGTCTAGTCTTCTGTTATCTGTTTTTCTTTTTCATTCTATTCGCTTATATGGCATAATATTGTGGCAGAACCTTTTTTAAAGTTTTTTCTAGTAAAGTCTGGAACTGTAGAAAAAAATTACATCTGGTCTTACAGAAGCGAATGCATCCATTACGAGTGACTGTTTGGTGCGCCATGTGGAGCGGAGGCGTCATTGGCCCATGTTTCTCTGAAAATGAGGACGGCGCAACCATTACGATCAATGGCGAACCTATCGCACCATGATAACCGATTTTTTGTACCCGCTCTTCATGGTATCGATGTTAACTATGTTTACTTTCAACAGGATGGTACAACTTGCCACACATCTCATGACACAATCGATTTATTGCGTTAAACATTTGATGGCCGTTTAATTAGCCGAAATGGTGATGTCAATTGGCCGACAAACAGATGTGATTTGGCACAGATTAACTATTTTCTGTGGGACGCCGCTAAAGGAAAGTGTTATACCGGCAAACTCGAGATAGTTGAACATTTGAAGGCCTACATTCGTGTTGCCTTTGTGGAGATACGACCCCATATACTCGAAAAAGTGCACGAAAGTTGGAGCGATCGAATGAGGTACTGTGAGGCCAGCTGCCCCAGCCATATGACTAAAATGATATTTCATTTCTAAACGGAATATTTTACCTCATAACAAAAAAAAAAAAAAATTTGGCAAAATATCAAACAGCGTTTGTTTTATTACATTTTTAAATTTAAACTTTTAAATGGCCCACCCTTTACAACAGCATAATTTATTTTTAATGAATGGAATTCAACCAATTTATTTTGTTTTTATTTTCGTCTTTCAATAAGAATTCAAAAGAAAAATATACAGTTAATCGTCGTTGAAAGCATCCATCCCAACTTTCTGTTTCTTGTCGTCATAAAAATGTTTAAAGGTGAACGAATAAAAAAATAAACCAATTGTAAATATTTAACCTTTCAAGCAACGTCAGAAAACTAAATTTTAAATTTTCTTATGATGTCAAGATGTAGAAAAGCTGTGTTTGCACCAGAAATAAAATAATTTCCATCAGCGCGTATGAGTAATTTAATTTAATAAAAAAAAATTAAAATAAAAAAACGGCCTTTAACGTATAAAATAAATAAAATAAAATTAAATAAACGTATCGCCACGATAAAATCAGAAAAATTTTCACATGGGCCATGGTAATTTTATTAGCTAATTTAGTTAAAAATGTATCAAAGGAACTTAAAGTATCACAGAAAAAAATTGTTTTTGCCAAAATTCCCGGAAAAACACTATTTTTTATGACAAGCATTTATGACTGACGTGGCCATATATTAAAATTATTTTTTCTCGACAAGCCGTGTCAGTCTTATATGTCTGACGCATCCTGTTGTTTTAAACAGTGGTACGTTTACTGTTTACCGAATAAGACCTTGTAACTGTGACTATTTCTTTATAAATAAAATGTCAGACATATATGTCTGACATGGCTCATGTAGAACTTCTTAGCGTCAGACACATGACTGACATGGCGATTAACGTGTTAATAAAGTGCGTCCGAATTTTAACCCTTTGCACTCGGTTGTCCTCTCTGAGGGCACATGATAGTTTGTTAGCGATTACAGACAATGAAAGTATTCCACCGCAATTTTTTAAGAAACACTTGTTCTCCAGTAGTTTTCTGTTACGATAATAAAGAAATCCAATCACCGAGAGAAGAAATGTACAAGATCTCAGTTCGTACTGGAGCGTCGAATAGAAAAGATATCTGGAGTAATAAGACAGTCTCGTATTTTCGTAATTTACCGTTAGTTATTTCCAAAGTATTTTTTACCCGTAACATAAAAATACCAAAATTTTACGTAAATAAAAATTTTCGTCAAAAAAGATAGTGCCATATAGAAAAAATAATATTACACTTCTTGCGTAGAAGGATAAAAGAACTGTCACAATGCTAAGTAATTATAACAACTTCTTTGTATTTTTTTGTAAATATGTCATCTTCAATGTACACAAATTCATATAAAACAAATTTCATTACAATTCCTTATTTGGTTCTAAAATTATACTGTATAATATCACGTTTCCAGGATGTACTTCTTCGTTAAAAAGAGACGTCGAGTTGCTGGCAGGTAACATCCGAAACGGTGCCGAGTGCAAAGGGTTAAATTTAAATAAAACGAAGGTTTTATGAGATATCAGCGTCATTTTTTATTTGTTTATTGATGTCATTATGTATGAAATGTAACATCGCTTAAATATCAGTCACAGCTTCTATGTCCAATTTTCCATAAATCTGGCACATAAGTCAAGCTGAATTTGGGCGATTGCATGGGTTATGATGCCTTTACCAAACTGCTGCGGTTTATAGCTTATTAGAATACATCTATGGATCAAGAAAGTCACACAAGATAATGTCTGATGGGGTCAAATCGCACAATCTCATTGGCCAGTTCATATCACCGTCACGTGAGATGTACTTTACTCAACCCGCTAGCGCAGTATTTCCAATGTAACATGAGCTGCATTGAAACTGCATATACATACCGTTGGTATCCACATTATTGAACTCAGGTCAAATGAAGTAGGTAGTCATATACTCAAAGTAATTGCCACACTGAGAAATATTGACTGAACACGTCGATCACTCAAAATCCACCAAACCAGTGACTTTTTCGGAATGCACTGGACACTCTTTTATTTCATGTGTATTTTTATAGTTCCATATTCTCCAGTTCGTTTTGTTCACATATCCATTCATCTTCAAATGGACCGAACTGATGAAGATGAATTTTTGATAAAAAATACTGTTCCAGAGCCCAATTAGCAAACACATGTGGTTATTCCCTAGAGGGCTGCATTACTACATTCACTTCATACACTCACAGTAAGTTCAACTTATTCAGTGAAGAAGTGTGCTATCAAACAATACTACACTAAATACACGCATTGAGTCACATAAATTCTGTAAAAATTAATTAAATTTGTTATTAGACTGTTTGCAGATTGACAATGTGTATTTTATGTGCAGTACGTATGTTCATAGCATCGTTTGGAGTTAAGCCCTTTATTCCATGCTGGTCCCATAAGATCCCAAAAGACCTAAAAGTTTTCTTGTCTCTTCATCTTCATGTTTTCTTAACATTTCTACAATTTATTATTACCATACGACACTATGCTCAAACTTTCTGACTCTTGTTAAGCAATGGAGGAAGAAAATGTTTTAAAAAAGTTGCAAATAGTCAAACCAAACACTATTAAGAATATCTTTAACAGTTTATGTTTGTAGCTATCATTACAAGCAAACGGAGTATAGCATAACATTGTATTTGAAATTGGCTGACCATGAACCGTATATGTATGGTATGTACTATTATTTCTCATAAGTGTTTAATTCATTCAAATTGGTTCAGATAACTATTTCACTACTAAAGCTTTCCATAAAAGAATGGAATGAATTTAATAGTCAATTAAGATGTGTAACCAATCCTAACGAAGTTAAGATGAAATTAGTTGATAAGGATTTTGATTTTCATATTGTGCTATGAAGAAGATGTGTGCCAGTTAAATATGAAACAAAATATCGCACAAGTCCGATAGTCGGCTATTAATCTTTCAGGACATATTCCATAACTTTTTCACAAAGACCTTGGATTTGAGCCCAGGAAATATTTCCAACAAAGTTATGTGTGTAAATTGTTATCGATTAAAGTCTACTCCGAACTACAGATTTTTGAGAAACTCTCAGCAGTCTTCTGGCAAAAATCTGAGAGTAGTAAAATTGCCATCAAAAGTTTGTTTGGTACCGAAAATAGCGATCAAGCACAGATATTCAAAGTTAACTGTGTAAATGAGAGATAGAAGTACTCTATGGTTTTCGATTACATTCATCGGACAGTTTTGAAGAGGCGGAAAACTGATCACTAGTTTTGGGCACTACCCACAAACTGTAGAGTATGGTACTGAAATTTTTGAGAAGAAATCGGTAAATAGGCAAGGTTAGGTTAAATTGGCGCCTCAATGCGCAATGTTGGATACTGTAAGGTCCTGTTGTAACATGGTTGTTATATTCCTAGTTGGTACCTCTTAAATAATCTCTTATGAAGCAGTTTTTAATCGCCTTAGCATTGTTACTGTATTCTGGATGTCCAAGAATTCTTCTTCTGCTTACTTTTCCAAGCGGCGCATAACTACAGAGAAGATGTTCAGTAGCCTTCTCTTCTTCTTCTTCGTCATTGCAACTTCTGCAAAAGTCGTTACGAAGTATTTTTAGTCTTCTGGTCTGAGCACCCAGAGGCCAGTGCCCTGTTATCTCTGCTATGAGGTTCTTCAAATCTACACTTTATAGTTTCAATCCAAATTCTACTGTACAAATATCAATGTAGGACCAGATCTGTCTCAATCCCATCTTACCTTTGCCAATAAATATAATTTTTGTGACACCATTTGTTTGCTTCTTTGCAGAGGAACACCATGAATTTCCGGGGTGCCAGCTTTAGCAAGTGCGCCGGACTTGTTGTTCCTTCGATGTTCTTGTGTCCAGTAATAACACTGACGGTAGCCATCGAATGCCCCGCTATCTCCTGCAGACTCCCCCGGTATTTTCGAACAATCTTAGATGTGGGATGAACATTCTCTAAGGATATAATGACAGCTTTATAGTGCAAAGTACCATCTAATGTTAATTTTTTCTGAAAAGATACCACATCCGACTTCGTTGCGTGATATAGTGTATTTGCGTTATTGAATCCGCCGCCGTATTGTAGTACGTAATATATTGGCATATTAGACGTTAGGCCTCGGTTCAAACCGCAGGTCAGACATCTCGAAAAAAAAAAACGTAATATTAAAATATTTCTTCGGCGAATTTTTCTCAGCAGACCTGACAAAAACTCTGAGAGGAAATAAAAGTGGCATGAAAAGTTTCTCAAAAATTTATCTTTCGAAATCGACTTTAAACTGTAGGTCATGCCACTCATGTATAAAATTAACACATACATACACACATAAGTGGTGTGGGATGCTAAGTCCTAATCCTTACTGAATGGTTGTATTGACCGGTCATGTATGCATGTAAACCAGGATCGAAACCAGAACAATCAAAGTTTGTAGCATGTTGGTAGCTTTCATGTGGATAGCTTTACCGTGTTCGCAGCCACTTATTTGGCCAACTTGTCTGGTGATAGCTAGTTGAGAATATTAAACAATCCCTTGGATGATATGAGGTGACCTTAGGGCACTTGTTATCGTGATCAAATTGGTAAATACTTTTGTTTTAAAATTGTTTTATAAACGTCTAAGTAAAGTAAAACTGAAGTCTACTAAGAAAAAAATTTATCATTTTTTAAAAACGAAACCACATCTCATTCTAAAAGACTGATAGTACAATTTATACTTGAGTGCGATATTTTTAAGGAAAATTTAAAATTTTTTAATTTAAAGAATTTAATGCGCCAGTTAAAGATGACATAACAATTTTAGAACCTTTATAGAAAAATGAATCCCTGATGCATTATAATTTCTTTGGCTCATGTTGTACTTCGTAATTTATTCCTTGTGTTACTACAAGAATAATGTCTTTCATGTATATGTTGCTGTGTACTCGTATACATCAAGGAACAAGTATTTGGAGTACCATTTAGAATCAGTTTTCATTTTGTTACAATCTCAATGGCGTTTTGTTAGAAGTTTAGCAAAAGCTAATGCATCATTCCTCTAGAGGTTTCAGGACTGCAGTAATACTTTTCATTACATTGTGCGTTCTTTTATTGCAACTAACTCCATAATGGTAACAAAACTAAGGTAAATAAAGGGTCAAGTAAAGCATTATCTTGGATAAGGTAGCGCGAAATGATGTCATACTGTGATTATTATTACGAAAATATTCTGTTCAATTTTTATCATCAAGTCATCGATTAAAACAGATATTGGAGAATATAAAGAGGGAGAATAAAAAGCTTCTATTCCACCGGTTTGTAACATACAGAAATGACCTGACCACATTTGCCAAAAAATAATTATCCTCACATTATCGTTTACATACAGTGGACAGCAAAAGTCTTAGTACGGCAATATATTTTAGCAATTTCATAAATTTTAGCCAAAAGTTTGTATAAAAATTTATAGTTTATATATTTATTTTATTAATTTATTTCTGTTTTATTATAAAACACGCAATTTTAAATGTTTTTCATAAAACAAGAGAAAAATAAGGAAAAGTTTCAGATGACTCCATAGGTATCCCCAGGGAGAATCCTGAGTACATCTAAAATTCAGAGGCCTAAGATATGAAAATGTTATCCCTTGTATTTAGTAGAATATCCATTAAGGTCAAGCACTCTATTTAACCCATTTGGAATTGAATGCACAAGTTTTGTTTAGTGTTTGCTGGTGGCACCATGAGCAAGTTTTTCGGTTGACTTTTGTTTGATGTTTAGCGATTACGTAACCGTTCTTTTAAATGATCTCCTAAATACTCTCTTGAAGTCATATCGGGACTTTGTGCAAGAGTATTAAGACTGTGAGGACTTTTTTGTCAAAACATATTGACGTACTAAAACTTTTGCTGTCCACTGTATATGGATAGGTTTTTTAACTGCGTACGAATTATTGTTATCGATACCTACAGTTTGACAGCTAAAAATGGGTATTGAGTATTTAGTATATTCTTTTATTTGACGAGAAGCCATGCTGCTAACCCCAGGTCATATATCTCTAACAAATCGAAATGTGAAAAAATATTTCTTTTGCAACAGATCGCTTGCAAAAATTCTAAGAGTAAATAAAATTGCCATGAAAAGTTTCTCAAAAATCTGTCGCTCGATATCGACTGTAAACTGTAGGTCCCGCCATTTTTTTGAAAACAAGAAATTTCGTTTAAGAATGTTAATTGATAAAATGTTAAATGTAAAGAAAAAGCCACAACGTTTAGGAACTTAAAATGATGATTTAAGATAGAAATATTGTCCATATAGAATTGTTTAATTATATTTGCTTACTTATAATTTCATGACATTTATTTATTGAATATTGCAAGGTTTTTATCTTGTAAAATATGAGCTCGTAGATTGCAAAAAAAATAAAAATTAATTTGTGTATAGTTTTAAATAAATTCTTTATTGTTCGGACAATTCTGTGTGTCACTGTTCACAACTTGATGTAAACAACAATAATTCCTTTGTTTGTTATTCCTATTTGAACTCTTTTGCATAAACAGTAACAATTTCTAGACAATTGTTCGACTGGTCTTTGTAACGGAGATCTTCAAACCACGATTGCACTCTTCAAACACACCGTGTCTTCACACAAGGCTGTCTGAACTTTTACTAACTCAGTTGCCTGGTTTGCCTTGCCTTTTATATGACAAAGTAAACAGTCTGATGAATGTTCTTGAAGGCGAATGTTCGTGGCTTCGCCTTCTCGAGGTCTATATAAAATGCAAACATCGGTGTTTCATTGTAGTTGTATGTGTATTTTTGTTTACATTTATTCTTGTAGTGTTAGTGGTTGATATATTTTGGTTTACTTGTTTATCATTTTTTATGTTGATGTATTGTTGGTATATTTTTGTTTATAATTTTAATATTAAACGATGTAAAAGCAAAACACCAATGTCCATATTTTTGCATTTTCGTAATAATATGATTTCCGGCACATAGCCGCAGTGACACCAAGTTTAATGCTCCATTCAATTGCATGAATTTTTTACTACATTTTTTAATAAATCTGGTAGGTGGCGTAGATTTTCCGACTTAACCCAATAACAAGCAATTGAAAAGCGCTGAATTGTAAGAATAAGGCTGTCAGTTAATCGTATCACTTATGAGTGCTGAGGATACCGGTTGGATGTAAAACTTATCGAACAATAATATTTAATGGATTGTCGCTTTTAATGATTTGTCACTTCCATAATTAAATATAATAACTACTACTAATTTTTTTACAATTTCAAATTAATTTCAAATTCACAAAAATCTGACGGTCATTTAGCTTGGATTCTTTATTTTATAGGAATTAAGCCAAGCTCCTGCTACAGCAGAATAATCACCTGCTTAACTGGAACCACAAATGATTAACGAAACAGAAACAATGCAGAGAACAAACCACCGAAACTTATGACAATAACAGTAGCCAACTGGATAAGATGGAAATGAATAAAAGCCAAGCTCCTTTAGATAAATTTTCCCGGTACTCGAAGAACAAAGACCAGCAAGTTAAGTACAACGACGAATCGACATTATGGCGTGTTGCTCAAGACTGCTCGCGACATTAGCAATTTCTTTGTCAATCAATGCGAAAACGCTCACTTGCTGCTCTGCCTGCTCGCTAGAATTTTGCTAAGAGATTTATTTTCTGCATAGCAGGTTTCCACAGTTTGGAAGCTTTGTTCTGGTAGAAAACGATGCGTGACTGATTGGTCACTACTTCCCTCCAGTCAGTATTACGACCCAGCTTATTATACCACTTATGTTGTGTGTGTTTCAGCAGAGGAAAAAAAACAAGAGCGTAAGTGGTCCCATATCGTAAAGATTATTATACCATGACCATGATTATTATAGATCATGACTTTTTGGGTAATAATGAAACTTATGAGTCGCCGTAGTCTAGTAGGTAGTGTATTGGTTTATTAGATGTAGGGCCACGGTTCAAACCCATGATCAGACATCAAAACGAAATATGAAAAATATTTCTTCGGCGACTTCCTCTCACCAAATTTCTGGAAAAAACTCTGAGAGTGAAAAAAAATTGCCATGAAAATTTTCTCAATAATCTGTCGTTTTAAGTCGACTTAAAACTGTAGGTCCCGCCACTCATGCATACAAACTAACACGCACAACATGAGTGGTGTGAGAAGCAAGGCCGTAATCTAGACTGAGGGGTTGTAATGGTCAATTATGTAGGTATGTATGAAACTATCTCAAGATTTACGTTGCCTTGAAACAACTGATCAACAGTTGATGGAATACCCTGCAACAAAAAGTTTTCCTTCTTCTTGTACATATTGCTTCCATGCCCATTTCTAGCTAATTCCACTATTACTAATACATAACAAATTTGTATCAATTGTAAAAATAAAGTTTTATTCACATTATAACTTCACTTTTACTCCACCTGGTAATTTATTATTTTCTTATAAACCATTTATTAATGACTTTACTTTAGTTGCAATGAACGCAAAAAAAAAGAATACAACACACAAAACTAAGAAGCATTTTTATTTTCAAAAGAAAAATTATACTTTTCTTTAGCGTCTTTCAAAAGCAAAATTAAAAATTATATAAAACTTTGAAATGTTATTACACAATAAATATACCATAAATAATGAACTGTAATATATTTCAAGTGTTTAATGCCAGGACTTTAAAAATTATTGCAACAAAATATTTGAAAAGAAATGAAAGAATATTAAAATCGAGAATTACACTATACGACAGAAAAAAAATGAAATACACCCAGCTAATGATATAATGCAGGTTGTGAGTTTTGTTTAGTAGAACTCAAAAATATTTTTTTATATATCTCGCACCCTCCAAATTAGTTTTATTTGACAAAAACGTTATTTTTGGAATTAACGCACACATTTATTGATTACACAAACATTTCTGACCCTATGTCCAAGATTTAAACTTTCATAGAAAATGGATTGATGGGACTTTAGAACGGTTTACATATGTGTATTATTCAACCTAATATTCTATGAAGTTTGATGAGGTAATCTGGGCAAATGCGAATTATTCTTATATTTTTTAAAATTTTGCTATTCTTAATTGCAAACTTTAATTAAAAATATAAAATGAAGAGTTTGACACTTCGTTTGATAGAATCGAACAAAAATTATCGTAGTATAACAGTTATGTTATATTTTTCATATATATATTTTCTCAAATGAACTTTCATATCAAAAATTTTCAGAATTTTTAATAATTGTTTATTGGAATATGTGTCAATTTCAAGTTTGAGTGACCACCAAAAATTGGGCAATGTTTGCGCAAAGCAAAATAATAATATTTACAAAAATACACAAATAGTAGCCGTAGTAGCTGGTAGTCGCCCAAACATAAAATGAACATATTTTGCGGTAAACAATCAAGATCCATAAAAAATTTTTAAAATCTTTCATTTGATAAGATGACGTATATAAAAAAATAACACGACTTTTATGCGAAATATGAAAGATACGTATTTCTTCGGCGATTTCCTCTCAGCAGATTTCCGGCAAAAACTCTGAGAGCAAATAAAATTGCCATGAAAAGTTCCCAAACATCTGTCGTTCGACTTTAAATTGTAGGTCCAGTCACTCATGTATAAAATTAACACACACAAAATGAGTGATGTGAGGACCTAGGCCGTAATCCTTACGGAAGTGTTGTAGTGGGCAATTATGTATGTATGTATGTTACATATGTTATGCTATTTAACCCTTTCATGCCCGAATTTTTTGAGCCAGAGCTACATTTTTTTTAAGGACATGTGTTTGTTAGTCATTGACCTAAATATGAAGTGATATTAAATTCAGAGTCGTACGTATTCTGGTTTCACACGTTTTTAATCAAGCTTGTATGCAAAAAAAATCTTTTAAAAAAATTAAAAATTACGGAATTTATGAACAAAAATGTACAATGTTGCCTATAGGCAACATCGGGCATGAAAGGGTTAAATAATAACTATGATAATTTTTGTCCGATTTTATTAAACGAAGTGTCAATCTCTTCACAAGATAATGCATTTTCAGAACGTCACCATTTACTTCATATTGTTTAATTACATTTTACAATTAAGAATTGCTAAGCTTGAAAATGTAAGAAAAATATAATATTTTCCAAGTTTACCCGATCAAAACTCATAACATGTAAGTTTGAACCATATACTTATGTATACAGTTTTAAAGGCTCATCTGTTTCCTTTTTAAAAAATTTTGGATTTTGAAAATACATAGGTTGAAAAATATTTGTATAATCAATAATTTTGTGTGAAAAGATCGAAAATACCGTTTTTGTCAAATAAAACAAGCTTGGAGGGTTCAGGAAATATAAAATAAAATATTTTTGAGTTCTACTCAACAAAGCTCACAACCTTCACTATGTTATTAGCTGGGTGTATTTTGACTGTCACACCGTATTATTTTATTTTTTAATATAAAAATAAAATTATAATTCTAGTCAAACTGATTAAAAGACTACTACTCCACTGTTAAATTGATGACTCAGTTAACACTTAAAAATTATCTGAATTTATTAATTTTACCCAATGTATCATGACCTATAAACGTTACCTTTTACCTTGCAGTAAAGGGAGGTCCAACTATACACTACGATTTTAGTTTTTGGTCGAATTTTTTACGCAACTTAAATGGATATTTCTTTGTTTCAGTGTTTGACAAATTTAAACATGAAGAGGTACACAATTGAGCATCACGTTAAAATTGTAGAAGCCTTTTACGAAAATGGGCATTTAAATCAAAATGCATTTCGTGCACTTTGTAACTTTTTTGATCAGAGCCAACGGTCAAATTCAGCCTGATTTATAAGCCAGAGTCATGGAAAATTTGAACAATTTGAACGGATATACATACATAATTGGTCATTAACCTTCAGTCAGAATTACGACCTATCTTAAAGTCGACTCCGGACGACATATTTTTGTCCCTCAGAGTTTTTTTTTGCTAGAAATCTGCTGGTATCAAATCACCAAAGAAATATCTTTCCTTATTTTGTTTTGATGGCGATGTCTGACCTGGACTTTATACCGTGGCCTCCCTTCAAATATGCCAACACATTACTAGACTAGTCACCGTAGTCTATGAAATACGATCTATAGCATGAAGATGTACATCATTAGATAATCAATTATTTTTATGGATACTTACATGCCTATGCATACTCGTACTGAAGGTTATTTACACTTAAACACAGAGAAAAATATTTTCAATGCAAATGTGGCGCAGAAATCAACTAATATTGCTTTAAAATTGAAAAATTTTCCAATAATAAATAAGTTGGCTATTTTGTATATTTTTTTTTATATTTTTATTAATGAAAAACGCAAATAACCAATCAAGCGTACACGTTCCAGATAACACGGAATAAAAAATGTATAACATATGTATGTTCAATGTTTTCATTCGCTAAAGTTAAACAACATTCGAACAATTGAACACTTGTAAAGTGAAGGTAAACCAATACGAATTTTTTATTCAGTTTTTTCCATCATAAGGTCGTCGTTCTTTCGACTGGAACAGGTAAAATAGTTTTGCCGAAACAATTTTAATGAAAAAAAGAAATTGAAACAGCATACTACAAAACCGCATTCTGGCTTAGTATTTAATTAAATAAAGTCATCTCACAGTGAGCGGTTAAAAATATGTTCGTTTTGAATTATTTTTAATTTTTTTAAGCTTAACTAATGTTAAACACAAGTGGAGTTGGGTATTACTTATAGAGCTTAAGTTATCATTACGCCTAACTTAAGTAGTCTAGTAGGTAGTGTGTTGACCTCTGCTCAAACACCAGGTCAGACATATCCAAAAAATTAAATATGAAGTAAAGTAATTCTTCGGCGGCTTCCTCTCAGCTGATTTGTGGCAGAAACTATTGGAATAAATAAAATTGTCAAGAAGAGTTTCTCAAAAATCTGTCGTTTGGAATCGACTTTAACATGGATAAAATTAACACACATAACATAAGAGGTGTGAAAAGCTAGGTCGTAATTTTGTCCGAAGGGTTGAAATGACCAATTATGCATGTAGGTATGTACATATATCTGTTTTCACTTTAGTTTGAAAATTGTGATCGCACAAGCAGTAGCTCCGTAATAATCCCACTAAAATCCGCATAATCAAACTTAAAATTAAATTCTATATATATATATACATATATATACTACAGTAAGACCTCGCTTAACACTGCTCCGCTTAACGCTGTTTCAGTTGATACTTGTTGTATATGTGCGCAAATGAAACGGCCATGCACCAATCAAAAGCGGTGCACTATATAACGACGGTGTATGCTATGTACCTTTTTCAACGCCCTTCTGTCCAGAATAACGATTCCAACTGTATTTTCCGAAGTCGCAATCAAAGTACTAACGCTGTTTCGTTTAGCGCTGTAGCTCATTGGAACGCATCACCCGCGTTAAGCGGGGTCTTACTGTAAATTTTTTGAAAAATCGATTTTTTTTTTATATTTCGTTTAATTCAATTAAAAATGTATATAAAATCTAATAATGCCTCAGCGCCAATAGGCATTGTAGAGGCTAGTTGGCAACATTTAATTCAGATTAATAAATACATAGTAATCAAAAAATAGCGTAATAAAGTTAACAATAAAAGAGAAAAAAATATATAAATATAAATAAATAAATTATATTGAAAATAAAATGAAAACAAAGTACTATAACTATTTACTTTAAAATAAAATATTTATAACATAAGCTGTAGTTTATATCAAATTTTCGATATTAGATTTTAAAAATTCTTTTAATAATCTTTTAAAATTCAAAAGTGAAGAACAAGACTTTATATATTGCGGTAAATTGTTAAACTCTTTACTGCCAGAGTACTCAATACGTTGTTTTGTTGTCTCTGTACGGCAAAAAGCTACTCTTCCTTGTCGACTATTTCGAGTATTAAAGAGAGTTTGACCTTGAGCGAAACGTATGGTATGGTGGCCTATATTGTGGATGCATTTGTATACATACAAAAGTATTTGTAACTTGTTAGTACCACATATTGGTAGAATTGATGGAAAATGTTCAGTATACAAAGATCTTGTTGTATCTTTGTATCATTTGCAAGTTTGCAACAGCCTTTAATGCTCTATTCTGTAGACGTTGTAGAGAACTGACTTCGACGCTTTTTTTGTATGCATAAGTTGAAGCTAAGTAGTTAATGTGACTTTGGATTAAACTTTGATAGAGCAATAACTTTGTGGGTTGATCAAATTTGTATTTAAATTTATATACTAATCCAATAGCCGGTGAAATTTTTGACTTAATTTGTTTTATGTGTTGATTCCACACAAGATTAGACTGAAAATGTAGTCCCAAATATTTGATTGAGGATACTTCTTCGATTTCTTTGCCATCAATATGTACATTGAAGTTTGAGTTAAAACGCACATGTGGTCTAAATCGAATCAATTTAGTTTTACCTGGATTAAGAAAAAGTTTATTTATTCGCATATATTCGACTATAAGAGCTGCATCACGCTCTACATATGGTTTAACTGCATTCTAATATTTATATGGATAGAAAATAGATATGTCATCTCCATATATATACATTTTTCCTGTACGCTCCAAATTTTTTATATCGTTCATATATATAACAAAAAGCAAGGGACCCAAAACACTTCCCTGTGGTACACCAAACTTAACTGGTTCCAAACTGCTTTTCTGATTATGGACTTGAACGAACTGCCTTCTACTTTTCAAATATGACTGAAATAATAAAATTTCATTATCACGAACGTAATAAAGTTTAAGTTTTTGAATCAAGATCTCATGATCAATCATATCAAAAGCTTTCGACAAGTCGAAGAAAATTCCGACAACCGCACTGTTACCCTCATCAATCATTTTGCAGATGCAATTCTGGACATTAATAACTGCTTCCTCAGTACCACATCCTTTTCGAAAGCCATATTGACAATCATTAAGCAAGTTATTCTTTTCAAAATATGTTGATAATTGGTTATGTATAATTTTTTCAAGAAGGGCAAAACCGATATTGGATGAAACTGATCAATTACGGTAGAATTTTTTCCTTTGGGTATCGGTATCACTTTATGTTATTGAAAATTTTAACCAAATGAGATACAAGAAAACTACCGCTATTTTAAAAAACTTTAGGTGATATGTTGTCATGTCCACAGCTTTTGTTGGGCGAAAGACTTAATATTGATTTTTCTACTTCTCCGGGGGTTGTGATATTCAAGACAAACAAGCTAGTACGAAGACGTAAGGTTCTCAGAGAATTAAAGTCATCCGCAGGATTTTCATTAATAAATTGCTTCAAATTTCGTACCGATGTTAAAAAATGTGTATTCAAGGTTTCAGCCTTAATGGCATCATCTAAAATAGCATTACCATGACAATCTCTAATATGTAGTTCCTTTACTGAATTCCTACCCAGGGTATCACTAATAAACTTCCAAGTTTTCTTAGGATCATTTTTTAGATTTATCAAATTACTGGCATAGTAGTTGTTTCACGAATTTTTATATGCTTTTTTAACTGTTTTGCTTATTCTTTTTAGTTGATTTTTAATACATACGTTCTCAGCATATAATTTTCTTAGTTTCAACAATTTTTTCTTATAAGCAATTAATTTACATAAGTTACCATTAACCCAAGGCGTCATTTTGCGTTTTAGTACGACATTGTCATTCTTTGAAACTGTTGAACTTTCTATTGCATTACTTATACATGCCAAAAACTTGTTTGTGTCAACTGAAACATCCTGTGAATATATAAATGATTCAAGCTGCTCTCCTTCAACTTTTCAACTTTTCATAATCACAGATAGATTAGCATTTTTGTACAACGTCAGAAATATGAAAACCAAAATCAACGGAACAGTGTATTAAATTGTGATCAGACATATTACATTCAATTGAATTAACATTGATTGATTTTAATATGTTAGTGTACACGTGGTCAAGACATGTATTGCTTACGCGACGTGTAACTAATTCATGGCAGTTGTGAAAATCACAATTTAATAAAAGATTTTGTACATCGCTAAATAAATGTTCTTCTAAAGCGTTAATATTCGCATCTCCAATAAGGATGCTAGGTCTCCTCCCATAACACAACAGCAAATTTTCTAAAAAAATCCATAAAGTGCGATGAATTCCATTTTTGGGATTTATAGAACGAAATAATCGTCATTGGTTTTCGATCTATCTTAACATCGTCCAATTTTAAAGCGATAGAATCCATAAAAGCTTCACTTAAGCATACAACATCTCCATAGTTCAAAATATCCCGTATATATAAAGACGTTCCTCCGTACCCGTCAGATCGACAACAATGTACAGATTTATACCCTGGTATCTCATAAATTTGAACAATGTCTCTCTTAAACCATGTTTCCTGCACTGATATAACTGCAGGAAGTTTAAAAAGTTTTATGTAGTGTGTTTGACTAGTCTAAGTTGCCATATCCTTTATATGCACCTTAATATCAACACATTCTTGTTGATATTATCCACATTGCATTATTTCTCTAGACATAAATAAATCGTGGAATATGCTGTCACAGCATATTCTCACGTATACATTGTATTAGAGCTTAAGAATTTAACATACAATTAGTTTTAAGTAATTAAGTTTGATCATAACCGAAGAAGCCGCTTGTGCGACTGTTCCCAATAAATAAATAAAAGTTAATAAACTAAATAATGTGTAATTTATTTAAATATTATATGGCGATCCTGCCATATAGATAAAAAAAACAGAAAAATCAAAAAGCAATAGAAGAATAGTGTGTGCTAGTATATTAAATTTTGTGTATAAAAAAAATTTAAAAAGCTAAACAACAAAATTACGAAAATAATAATCTTGATAAAAGAGAAGAAAATTTACCATAAGTTTAAAAAAAAACCAAAGCAAAAATTACACCTTTAAAAAAAAAAAAAAAACAATTCTATTAAACTTTAAAATAAAACAATTAAATATGGAAACTTAACAGTGAGAATTAAATGCCTACAAGAAAACTAAAATAAAAATAAATAAACACTCAAAAAATAAAGCGATTTAAAATTTATGAAAAAAAATGAAAATTAAAATCAATGTGGAGTATATAAATTAAAACCCCCGCATTGCTTAAAATTCTTGTAACATAAGCAAAATTCAAACCTTTGTAGAATTATGTGATAAAGTGCTAAATAAATCGTAAAAAAAGCAATCAACAAAAAAAAATAACTCAGAGAAAATAAATAAATAAAAAAAAACGCAATTAATAAATAAATTTCTATTATTAAACGATACTTAAATGTAAAAAAAACAACAAAGCAAAACAAAAATTAATTCAAACGAAACTTATTTAAAACAAAATTTTATTAAATGTTGTGTAATTTATAAATGAATTATAATGATGATGAGTGATGGATGGATGATCTTTATCTATATAAAAGAGAGGCATGATGAAGAAATAAAAAAATTTAATTACATTTGAAAAGCTTAAGGATTCACATTTTCAAAATTAATTTCAAATTTATTTAAACAACTCAATTTAGTAGAAAATTATATGAAATCCTTAACAGGAGTAGTGTTTTTTCTCTAAATGAAAAAAAATTCTGTCCCTCCCTTGAAACAAAAATTTACGAAAAAATAAAGCGCCACTTGAAAAAAATAAGAACGAGAACAACAGCAACCCCTCATAAAATTTAAAACGAATTGTAGTCAAAATTTAAGAGAAAAAAGAATAAAACAAACAAAATAATCAGAAAAACTATTTGTTGAAATGCACATTTATATTTTAAATGAAAGTGAGAAATAATAAATAATTAATAAAATAAAAATTAATAAATAAATGAAAATTATTTATTTAAAAAACAATAGAAACAAAAAAAACAATAACGAAAGTAGAAAGCAAAAATAGACAATAACCACGAAATAAACAACAAAACTAAAATACAGAATCAACAAAAATTACACCAACCTAACCTACTACAACATCAACAGCAACATCTTCAACAGCATCAATCAGGTCACAAGTATGACCATCATCATGATAACAGTTCCATGGACAGTAATACACCATGTATGTTTTTCTTTTAAAATAAATATTACTTTAAAATAAATATATAATTATATTATATTAGTAATTTTACATAATTGTATAATATACAGTTTAAGTTTCCTTATGTTGAATTTTTTTTCCTTTTCAAATAATAATAATAAATTAATTTTATACATTAAAAACAAAAAAAAATATTAATTAAAAATAAAATAAATAAATTAGATATATATTGCGTATAAAAAAAATACTTTAAAAAAAATATATATAAATTACCGTAAATAGTATATGTTTGCACGGTCTTTTATTTTATTTTAATTTAAATTTATTTAATTTTTTATTTCAAAATAAATAATAAATAAATAAAATAAAAAAAACAATAATAAATTTAATGCGGATTTATTTGAAATTTTACAAATTATTATAAAAAAGAACAATGGCTTTAAATATTAAAATAAAATAATTTTAAGCCTTTATAATTATATAAACCTTTAATGTTGATTGGTTGTTTAATTCTGCTGCGATACCTACGAGTCCCTCCAGTAGTGTAAACAAAAAAAAACAACATCAACATCTATTGTAAACTGCTGCGATATTTACGAGTCCCTCCAGTGGTATAAAAAAAATATATTTTGTGATTGGCCTATTCAGATATCAATTGGCGATATCTGCTATATACCATCGCCTTAAGGGACTATATCTGTTGGTATGGTACCCAACGCCATGATATATAGTAAATTTTTTTAACTCACCCCGACGTAAGATAGACAACTAACAAATACTGACAAGACAGTTCTAGTTGCTTTACAAAATAATTGAATGATTGAATAATTATGTAATTGTAAATATGAAAATTTTTTTCCAAACTCTTTTTTTTACCTTACATTCAAACATTCGTCTTGGTGTACCACCTTGACGAAGCTGAATTACAAACATTTTATCCTTGTGCACAACTCGGACAACGTTCATTTTTTCGCCCGTTCTCTTTATTAATTTTGATCGTTCCTCAAAGCAAACGAGCCTTGAGTTGAAAAAAAAAATTTTTTTTTAACTATTTCGGCGATCCTTCAAAGGATCAATTTTTTTATACACTCACTCACACAGAGAGTATTTTAATAATTCTTTATTTCAATTTTCCAATTAATAAACCATGCCTCAATCAGTAACCGAATTCCTTGGTTTAGCCTCAAAGCTGCTCCCAGACTTTGATGGCACACCCGAAAATTTGCAAAGTTTTCTTGACGCCCTAAGTCTAGTGGATTCAATCAAGGACACTCATAATGAAGTGGCCATTAAATTGGTAAAAACAAAATTAAAAGGTTCAGCACGCAACCTTATTTCTCAGGAGAATACACTCCAGGAAATTATTACCAAGCTTAGAACCACAGTAAAGGGAGAATCTGTAGACGTATAACGTTCAAATAAAAACTGAAAATCTTAATGACTATAAAATGGTCCAAACCAGCTGCAATCAAAAATCTGACAGAGAGAAGATGCGAAAGTTATCTGCAAACTTCTTCGCTCTAGAGTCAGAAAAAAGGCGTGCGGAACAGTATTAAGCCAAGAAAAACAGGGTATTCAATTACCTATTGCTCATGCGTCCAGATCTTTCACAAAAGGTGAAAGCAATAAATCCACAATTGAACAAGAGCTCACCGCCATTCATTGGGCAGTACAATATTTCAGACCATATATATACGGGAAAAAGTTCTTAATTAGAAGTGACCATAGGCCACTCACTTATTTATTTTCACTTAAAAACCCGTCATCTAAATTAATGCGCATGAGATTAGATCTGGAGGAATACGACTTCGTGGTCGAATACATTAGGGGTAGGGATAATAACGCGGTGGATGCGCTGTCGCGTATAAATTTCAATGATATAAAAAATACGGAATTACAAACAATACTGAAGGTAACAACTAAACTTCAGGCTAAAAAGTTAACAAACTGTGCAAATAAAATAGCACAGCCCAGTCCATCGGTTGAACTAAAAGTATATGAAGGGATTAATGCCCTAGAGCACCGAAAAATGTCATGGTTGCATTTATCAAAGGATAAATTAATTATCCTAAAAGGAAAGAAAAAACTTTCCCAAATTATGTTGCATGACTTTGTTATTAATGGAATAGTTGATCTAGATCTACTTTTTCCAAAGCTTGAAAAAATAGCTGATAACATAGGTCTGACAACCTTGCGACTTTCTGTAAATGATTGTCTGCTCAATACCTCGGGGATAAGTATTGAAACCTTTAAGAATAAAGGTAATGGTCTATTAAAAAGATGGACCATAGTGCTCTTACCAAACGCAGAAAACGTAACAACCGATGCTAGAAAAATTGAAATCATCCAAATATATCATGATGATCCCATTAATGGAGGTCACACAGGAATCACTCGGATGATTAGAAAAATAAGACTCCGTTATCATTGGAAAGGCACTACTAGAGACATTACTAAATATGTGAAGAAATGCAAAGTATGCCAAATGAATAAACCAGCAATTAAGGGCAAAGAACCCTTTATTATAACTCCTACTCCAATGAAGCCTTTTGAGATAGTCATTATAGACACTATTGGACCTTTACCACGGTCCGATTCTCAAAACGAATACGCGGTAACAATAATGTGCGACTTAACAAAATACTTAATTGCCATACCCATTAACAACAAGTCCGCCAGAAGTGTGGCGAAAGCAATCATGGAAGGATTCATTTTAATATATGGTCCAATGACTAAAATAGTCACGGACATGGTTACGGAATACATAAATCAAGTATTGCAAGAGCTATGCGCACTCATGAAAGTGGAGAAGGTAAATTCTACTCCGTATCATCATGAAACACACGGTACTGTTGAAAGATCACATAGAACATTCAACGAGTATCTAAGATCATATATCTCAAATGACAGGTCTGATTGGGACAACTGGTTAAAATTTTTTGTGTATTGTTATAATACAACGCCTTCCACAGCTCATGACTATTGTCCTTTCCAACTTGTTTTTGGAAAAATTCCACCTGCATTGGATTTCACAAAAGACGTCAGCATAGCTCGCTTGTATAATATTGACTCCTATGAAAACGAAGTCAAATTTTGACTTCAAGTTGCACACCGCAGAGCCGCTAGTTTAGTGGAAAATGCTAAATTGAGCAGACAGAAAATTTCCAACGATCACGCTAATACAGTAAATTTTTCGTTAAATGCCTCCAATATTTTGACCGAAAAAGGCATTGAACAAGCGCCTACTCTTTCATAGAGTCAAACTGCTCAGTTTCATATCCTCTATATCCTTTTATATTCCAGGCTTTGGCAGGAATATTGTTACACAAATCAATTTTAAGATGTATATATTCAATATGTCAAAAGTCTACTGTATGGTTTCTTTAAATTTTTTTCTCCATACGCTAAAACTATAATTTTTGTTTTGTTTTTGATTAAGTGGTTTTAACTTGTTACTATATAAATCTTATATAAATAGAGTATTTTGGTTTTTTTATAGAGTCTACATTTTCCTAAAATTCTGAAGAAAAAGAAAATTAATTCCTTTTTTTTCTGAGGAGAATTTAGATATTTTATTATGACGGAATTTATGTATATTTTATCTCGTAAAAAAAGTATATTGGTAATGAACTATTATTACATTTATTTTTCTATATTTTATTTTTACCTTTGTAAAAGAACAATCAACTCATGTTGATCGTTCTTCGTTAAGAGGGAAGGTGTAGTGTGTTTGTTTAAGTTGACATACCCTTTGTATGCAACTTAATATCAACACATTCTTGTTGATATTGTCCACATTGCATTACTTCTCTAGACATAAATAAATCGTGGAATATGCTGTCACAGCATATTCTCACGTATACATTGTATTAGAGCTTAAGAATTTAACACATAATTAGTTTTAAGTAATTAAGTTTGATCATAACCGAAGAAGGGAACAGTCGCACAAGCGGCTGTTCCCAATAAATAAATGAAAGCATACCTGTTAAATTTCGATTACGATTAGTAATCAATTACATTACTTTTTAAAAAGAATCGTAATGATTATATAATTCTATGAACAATTTTTTCCAATTACTAATTGATTACGATTACCAAAGAATCAAAAAATAATCAGGATTACTGATGATTAGTCTAATAATCGAAAAGAATCAAAAGAAGTTTAAAAAAGAATCAAATTGTTTTAAATAATTCTTTTTGATTATTTTCAAATATTCAAAAGTAATCCAAAAGTAATCAAATTTTTTTCAATAATTCTTTTTCATTATTTTCAAATATTCAAAAAGAGTTCAAAGTAATTATTGAAAATAAATTGATTACTTTTGGATTACTTTTGATTCCTTTTGATTATTAGACTAATTGCCAGTAATCCTGATTATTTTTTGATTATTTTGTAATCGTAATCAATTATTAACTATTTTAACCAAAAATAATCGTAATTGTAATCATTATTTCACCATTCAAAACAAAGTAATCAAATTACTAATCATTACGATTACTAATCATTACTTAACAGGTATGAATGAAAGTCAATAAAGTAAATAATGTGTAATTTATTTAAATATTATAATTACACTTTTGAATTTATTAAATTTAGTAAGTGACGATATGCTTCTTATATTAATAGAAATAACATTAAAACCTGAGTTATTATTTTTAACATAGTTGTTAAATGCATTAATGCTTTGAAAATACAAATTATTCATCATAATAGAAAAAGAAAAAATAAGATAAGAAAATAATGCAAACTAGTATACAAATTTTAGTTTAAGAAGGTGATTCATAATCATTGTCAGAATTATCATCTGCCCGATTTGCTTGACGTGCTGGACGATGTGGGTGTTGATATGTTGTAGCATCAGCTAATAGTTTGTCAACATCATCATCATTTTTTAGAAACCTTGGCTTAGAAAGCTCACTCCTTTTTGCATAAACTGTACCCCCCACAGAATAATCAGCGCGATATCCCACACTCTTCAAGGATCTTGCATATTTTAAAAAAGTCATAGTTTCTCCACTCAAATAATCATTGACATATACGTTTTTAGTTTCATCATTTTCTTTTAATTTCGGCTTTATCGACATCAATTTAGATTTTGATTGTTTAGAACAAAATTTAACGACAACAGATTGAGTTTTATCATTTTTAGCTTTTAAAAAGTAGGCCTCACTAATACTTTCAGGTCGCACAACAACACCAACATCAGCTGACAACATTACAACAGCATCAACAGCTGATATATTCTCTTTCGACTTCACTCCAGTTATCACATAGTCGTTTTGCACTATTTTATCATTAAGAAACTTTACCGAATATTTCAAAATATTAATTTCTGCCTTTAATGCCTTAAAACTCTGGTATTTTGCTTTTACAGCGCTTAACATTAAAATTATAAACAAAAGCTACAAAAACAAAAGATTGCAGTAAACAAACCTCTTTACAAATTATTATACTGCTTAATATAACAACAAACACCAGCATAAAAATGGTAAACAAATATTTACAAACAACAACAATGAATGTAAACAAGACAGAGAATGTTAAAGAGAGTAATCGCGGTTTGAAGATCTCCCTTAAAAAGATCTGTGGAATAATTGTCTAGTTATTGTTACTGTTTATGCAAATGGTGTAAACAGAGGAATAACAAAGAAAAGCAATTCAAGTTGTGAACAGTGGCACACAGAATTGTGCGAATAATAAATAATTTTAATTAAAACTAAACATGAAGTTATATATATTTTATATGCAATCTACGATAATTTGCAATCTAAAATAATTTACATAATGGAAAGCATTGAACAAATTAAAAATTTTACAGTACTTCAACCTCATGGCGTACGATGATGAGCATTAAAGAAAACAACGATATTTTTTTTAATGCAAAACATCGCAAGAATAAATCGATGTTTTCTTTGCAGCGAATGATTTTTATAATAAATTTTTATAACGGAGTTTATATATTGGCTTGAATCGATCACAACTTTAAAACAAGTGTTCATAGACTCCACGATGCCTCGTTACAATCCTCAGGCTATTTTACAATAGTTTGATGCAAACCTTAATTCTTTTGACGTGATAAGGGAGTCCTCCCTCCTCTTACTCCACAGAAAATTCTTGCTTACATTAGCGGCTTGGATTCCTATATTGCTTTGGAAACTATACTTTATCTCTTTAGTTAGGCCTCTCACGCCTCTAATGTTGTGTGCCAATATTTATACGATGCACTTTGTGCTTCAGCAAACAAATCTCGAAGCTTCAACCAACGATATCAACTATACACTCCGGGTTTGATGATGCAGAACTTAAATTTCAACGCCTCATTTTTAATGGCAATAAAGTTGATCTCAACATCAATATGGCTACTATCACATGTTGGACAGATAACTGAGCCTGTAGATTCCTTTTCATTCTTCGATAGCAGAATCTACAAAGTCAAGGACTCTAGCCCTAATATCCTAATATCCTCTAGTATAATATCCTAATAATATCCTAATATTTAGTAATACTCAGAATTTTCCTGAATTCGCCATAATGTATTGGCTTATTAGACGAGAGCCCGTGGTTCAATTCCCTGACTCAGACATCTCAAATAGAACGAGAAAATATTTCTTCGGCTGTTTACTCTCAGCAGTCTACTGTCAAAAACTCTGTGAATAAAACAAAATAGCCATGAAAAGTTTCTCAATAAATCTGTCGTTCGGAATCAACATTAAACTGTAGGTCGTGCCACGCATGTATAAAAATTATCGCACACAACATAAGTGGTGTGGGAAGCAGAGATAAGCAATGAATCATTTTTTCGCTACTCATAATCACTCATGAAATTTTGAATATGAGTCAACAATATTAAAATTTACTACTACTACTCTGATTCATTCGTACTTATTACAACGTTTATTTGTAAGTATGAGTGCAAAGAGTGTGAGTACTGCGTTGATATCAAACTCATACCATTCGTAATATGTTTGATTCATTAGCCTACTCATTCAGATTCATACCCTTAGAAAAATACTTATAATACTTATAAATGACACGAGTGACTCGAATATGAATAGTATGAGTAGTATGAGTGTAATATTAAAATAAGTATGAATGCATATAAGTATCGGAAATTATGAATGTGATTCGATTTTTTTGAATACTCATTGCTGATCTCTGGTGAGAAACTTTGTCGTACTCCTGGCTGAACGGTTGTAATAACCAATTATGTATGTATGTATTTTGATGCTTTTTCCTTGTATTCATGTTTATAATTTTTAGGATATCATTTTCTATGAAACTCTTTTGCTAAACTGAGCTTATTTATAGAAAAGACCATCTTAAATTGAATTGTTTTATTTTTTTCCTCCTTAATTATTTAAATATTTTATCTCTTGTTAAACAAAAGTTTAACTTGTCAACGCTTTTGGCCATTGTTGATTCTTGTCAACATCAGGGCAAAATTGACATTATAAATTCTGTGCCAATAATAATCGATTGCCGTTAACTTTCGCAAATGAAGTTGAAGGAATATTTATTTAATTTAAAAAATGGAGAAAATTTGGTTTTGAAAATTTGAAATATTTCTCATAATTACAGTGGACAGCAAAAGTCTGTCAATACCAAAGCCAATACGTGAAAACAATTTTATGAGTTTTAAGCCATAATTTGTAAAAATAATTTTTGTTTTTTATATTTGTTGTATTCATTTATTTCAATTTTATTATAAAACAAAAAAATTTTTAAGGTTTTTCACAAACCATAAAAATATAATGGAAATTTTCCAGTGCCTCCATATTTTGCACCGCAAAAGTGTAGGCACCCCAACTAAATTTAAAAACCCAAACATATTACAATGTTATGCTTAGTAGGACATCCCTTAAGATCGAATACTTTATTTCATCCATTTGTCATTGAATGTACCAATATTGTTTAACGTTTTCGATCATGCGAATATTTATTTGAAAAAATATGTATGTGTATGAAAAATATAACTCGACTGTTAGGCTATTTAAATAATAACTACGGTAATTTTTGTCCGCTTTGATCAAACGAAGTGTCAATCTCTTCACAAGATAATGTACTTTCAGAATGTCATCACATATTTTATATTTTTTAATTAAATTTTGTAATTAAGAATACCTAAACTTGAAAAAATGAGAATGCGAATCATATTTTCCAAGTTTACCCGATCAAAACCATGTTATGAGTTTTGAGCCATATGTTTATGTATACCATTTTTAAAGGCTCATCTGTCCCACTTTCAAAAAAAATGAATTCTTAAAATGGGTTAAAAAATATTGGGGCAATCAATAATTTTGTGTGAAAAGATCAAAAACGTCGTTTTTGTCAAATAAAATAAGTTTGGAGGGTTCGAGAAATATAGAAAAAATATTTTTGAGTTCTATTCAACAAAACTCACAAGTTACACTATGTCATTAGCTGGGTGTATTTTGACTGTCGCACCGTGTTATTGGCTTTCGAGACCTAGAAGAAATGTTGAGTTTTGTCCATGGCTGTACATGTTTTTTTCTGCTTTTAAATTTAAAGTTAGAATTGAAGATTTAATTATAAACAATGAGAAATTTTTTTTACTACTTTTAAATGCATTCAATTTTTGTGTTGCCTCATTTTAAGAAATAAGAGATAAGGAATACAAAAAATATTAAATGGGGAAAACTGCAGTAAATGCCAAAAATTGTTGCTTATTTGTTTTGGTTTCTGTGAAGATTAATGTTTATTTAAAAAACAATTTGAATTCAAATGTCTGGAACTGACTACCTTGGTAACATGAAATAACTACAGCAATTCTTTAGAAGACTTAATTTCCATATACATAGTAGTGGTATGAAATAGGAAACTGTATTAACAGCAACACAATTTAATATGTACATAGGTTTGTACAAAAAACACATGTGTAGTATATGTATTTCAAAAGTGGAGTTCACACGTTGTTGTTTACATTGAAACCAAAGCAATTTACATCTGTTTCAGAAACTATGTAACAATGTTATATCTCTCGGCACGCATTCATCGTTTCATTTGAATTAAAAAACAAATTTATGTTCCTTGACTTTTGCAATACTACAGGTTTTTGTTTCACTTGCAAGTGTAAAATTGCTTTTGGATATGTATGTGATGTGTGAGAATTTTCATTTGGTTTCAGTTAACTTCCAGCTCTACGTGTATTCATATTTTATATGTATGATGCATATGTATTCCTGAACTTAGGTTTAGTTTGTCAGATTCATGAATACTCTCATGCAGTAGCATTAGCTACGTTTGCTTCAATATTTCCTTTTTTCATTACCAACACTTACGTAATGATATCTAGTCATGACGTGTACTGTGCTATTTTTAGGACAATTGGTTGTGTGTAATAAAGAGTTCTCTGAACGAACTAGTCACCAAAGGTAAGAAGTTCCAATAGGACTGTGCTACTTACCATGCGGCTCATGTAGCATCGAATATTTTGCACACGGGATTTAAGGCCATGGTTATCTCAGCGGACATGAAGTTAAATGGTCACCATTGATCCGTTGCACTTTTTCCTGTGAGCTACATAACTCATGCCATCGATCGAATTCAGCCTGATGTACTCGACAGAGTTAATGGAAAATTTAACAATTCGCTCCACACATAATGGCATCAATAGTTGCCGTAGTCTAGTAGGTAGTGTGTTGGTTTATTAGACGTCAGACCACTGATTAAACCCCAGGTCAGATATCTCCAATGAAACAAGATATGAAAAAAAAATATCTCGTCGGTGACTTTTTCTCTGCAGATTTCTGACAAAAACTCTGAGCGTAAATAAGTTGCCATGAAAAGAATACTCAAAAATCTGTCTTTCGAAGTCAACTTTAAATTGTAGGTCTGAATCCTGACAGAAGAGTTGTAATGACCAAATATATATGTATGAATCCTTTCCATTTATCTTCATGGTGTAAGAAAATTTATAGACATGCTTTATTATTTATTTCCTTTGCTATCGTTTTTTTCCCTGGTGGGTCCCTAAACGAAGGCGGTAGTCAATAATGGTGAATAAGATTAGCTGGTGGTTACTGCAAATATATTGTCGACTAAACCACCATTTTAGTACACGTCTAAGGGCTATTATTACAACTTGCCGCTAAAGTAGGGTTTAGTTAAAGGTAACTTTAGCTAAAGTGAACTTTAAAGTCACCTTTAACTTCTTTACGTTATTACAACCTAATGATAAAATAAAGTTAACTTTTTCAAAAATATGACAGTGCCGGAGCAATGTCGATAACACTGCTCAATTAAAAAAGCTTTTTTTAACGCAGTGGCAATGACGAGCTGCTTTTTTTTGTTATATTTGCTCACTTGGTTTATATTTGAAGTTGCCATATTGAAAATAATATATAATATGGCAAGTTCAAGCATAAACTTAACTTTAAGAGATACCAGTACGATGATCTTCCCTTTAGCTTAACGCTCACTTCTACCATATTATCCACTAATAATAATGAAAAACAATTTATCTGCCCGTTAAAATCCTACCTTTAGTTAACGGCAAGTTGTAATAATGATCCTATAGCTGCTAATTAATCGTTCGCTTTCCAGCACAAAAAGCGGACCACCTTTATTTTGGTTGGCACAAGTCTATTGCCAGAAAGCGATTTCAGTTAGCAGTGTTCAGGCGTGTTTGAGCTCTTTGATCAATAACTGGTTGTTCACATGTTAGCATTCCGGATTAATTTTCAATCAGAAGATCGAAAACGTGTCAGCCTGAACGCTGGATAAAGATTTCATGTAGGCCAGGGGTCGGTTTTTGAATCGTATATAATCATAATATAATAATATTATTATTATTAAATCCGAATAAGGCCAACGAAATTTCAGTGTGAATGGTATAAAGCAATAAAGGTTTGTCGGTGGTGTGCATTTAACCAAATTTTGGGAATGAAAGGCCACCTCTTGAAAGCATTAAATAGCAGAAATCAGGTCAGATCAATGTGAACATTTTCTCAGGTTAGCGTGTTTGAAGTGTGTCCAGAGACTTGTTTGGTGAATCGATTAGTAGAGCATTTCCCCATAGATTGTATAGATAACGGCAAGTGAACAACAGTAGGATATTAGATTTTTATTGTAACATTAACGTCCTGGACGCCACGAATTACCGACTCTCCGATTACCATATTGTGAATACAAAGGACATTATTGGCCGAATAACACCGTTATAAATAAGATTTTTATTTTTTATGCTTAGAGTGGATCTGTTTCAGAAAGTCTACCCTCATGTTGGTAGGATGAAATTATAAATTGATTTGTAAAATTCACTTTTGATTTTTAATTCATTGACAATACCGATATCATAGCTTACTCCAAATTAATGGGGTATACTTTCTTTTTAATTGAATTTGAAATATATTACCTATACGCATCATATTATATGTACTTGAACCTGAAAAGTATGCAATAAAATATCTTCGATTATGTTCTCTGCATTATGATTTTACATATTAAATATGAGCATAATGTGAGAAGTCGTCGTAGTCTAGTAGGTAGTGTGTTGGCTTATGAGACGTAAGTTCACGAATCAAACCCCAGGTCAGACATCAAAACCAAAATATAAAAAAATATTTCTTCGGTGGCAAAAACTCTGAGCGTAAATAAATTTCCATGAAAAGTGTCTCAAAAAATCTGTCGTTCAGAGTCGACTTTAAACTGGTCCCGCCACTTATGTATAAAATTAACACACACAACATAAGTGGTGTGGGAAACTGGGGCCATAATCCTGACTGAAGGGTTGTAATACCAATTATGTACGTAGGTCCTGCAGCGTCTTCCGAAATTCTAGAATAAATTAATTTCTCATACAGTTTACCCTGATCACTGAAAAGACTGACTGATTTGTAGCTGGTAGGTTCTTTAGCTGTCAATGAAAGTAATTAGCATTTCAGTGAATTTTTGGGCATTTTTCTAAATACTAATACAAGTGTGCTCATATTTTATATTCTACCATCGGTACAGATTTTAATTTAGAAACCGCAGATTACATTTTACCGTACTGTATCACATTGTCTAGCCAAGGTTACATGTTTTCAAACCATATCTGATAGTAATCAAAATTGTTCACCTTTTGATTTGGGAGAGCATATAAGTCAAAACATTACTTTGACTTGAATCTTCCCATTTAATAAACAATTGCGTTGAGACAGTCGATTATAATATTGAGATTGATCTGGCTGTTAATTGCGTAGGTGTAAACATATTGTTCCGAAAATGGAAACGGTGTTATATCGTTTAACATTAAAATGATAAACAAAAGCTACAAAAACAATAACTATGTACTTGTTTATATTATCAACAAATAAACAAAAATATAGCAACAACATCAGTATAAAAAGGATAAACAAGTAAGCAAACAAGCAACAACAACAGCACTTCAAGGCCAAACGTAAACAAAATACACGTACAACAATAACGTAAACAACATGTTTACATTTATAGAGATTTCACAAAGGCAAACTCTTTCTCCTTCAAGAGCATTCATCAGACTGTTTACGTTGCCATATAAAAGGCAACACAAGCAGGCAAATGAGTTAGTAAAATTTCAGTCAGTCTTGTGTGAAGACACGATGCATGTGGAGAGAATAATCGTGGTTTGAAGATCTCCGTTATAAATATCTAACGAACAATTCTAAGTGTTTACGCAGAAGAGTGTAAAGAAGAATAACAAACAAAGCAAATTGTTGTTGTTTACATCAAGTTGTGAACAGTGGCACACGAAATTGTGCGAACATTTTAATTAATTAAAACTGAACGTAAATTTATTTTTATTTTATTTGCAATCAATCATATTTTAAACGTTTTTAAAAGGGTAAAAATGTAACAATATGGTTAACTAGCTTGTAAATGTGTAAATACAATGGATTTGTTAACCAAATAAAAAGCTTTTGCGGCTAATGATACTTTACATTTATTATTTGTTGATTATGTTCTTAGGAATGTTATGAATATTTCCTAACAAAAAAATTTAATTGTTAAAGTTAAATTAAATTTCAGCTTTATTTTCACGAACTTTAGATAACAATATGTATATTTTGGAATGCATTCAGGTTTTACTTATAAACTGAAGTAAGCAATAAAGAAAAGAATTTTGCTATTAATTTATAAAATTTTCTTCATTTCCTCAAAATAGTTTTTCAAAATCTATGTTTGCAAACTAAGTTAAATGAAATAGAAAAGAAAGTTCGAAAACAAAAACTTTTTTGACCTATTAAAAGTATTTTTGTGGATCTTTTCTTTTCTAAAGAAACACTTACAAACATATTTGTGTCTTTGGATTCAGGCAAACACATTGGAATAACATGAAAATAAATGAATCTTTAAGTTATTAAAGAAACTTTGAATTGTTTAAATATTTTCCAACAACTGCCAACATACAATGTTTCTCATTTAATTTCCTTGCCAAGTAAACAACTTAAAGCATCTCACCAAGATATAAACGATTGTATTAGAATAAGGAAGTCCATGTAAATATTTGAACAATGATTCTGATGTGATTAAATTTTACTATAAAAACAAACAAATTTACATCAAATATTTGCTGCTTTCTTTCGTATATTTAGTTTATTTAAGGGATTCTCCTCATTCAAACTTGAAATTGAACTGAATGTTGTATAGAAAAAGTTGTACTATAGTAAATTGTGCAATTAAGAATGATCAAACTTGAAAAAAATTTTAAAAAAGTACACTTTCACAAGTTTACTCGATCAAATCCACGACATATAAATTTCAATAATATTGTTACGCAAATCGAAACAACCTAATATCGTTTAACAACAAAAACGATAAACAAAAGCCACACGATACAAATATACACTAACACCAAGAATACAATGAACGTGTTGGTTATCTAAAGCTACACACACACATATGTGCAACGAACCTGGTTGAGCCTGGTACCAGCAACAACATGCATGTGACAAAAAGGGATGGACAACGTAAGCATGGTACACAAGCAACAATGTATTCGTTCGTTAGACTGGTTGTGTCGGACTATAAAAGGGCTGGGCAAAGCAGGCAGCAGTTAGTATGAATTCAGTCAGCCTTGTGTGAAGTTGCGTGTGAACAAAACAAGTCGTGGTTGTAAAGATCCAGTGAATACTTGTGTGAACTAGTGAATAAAACAGATTATTGTTGTTGTAACGTTAAGGCGTATACGATGGCACACAAAAGTAGTGTAAGGAATAAAGAGAGTTTAAGGGAAAATAAACACATATTTGTTTTTACTTTGTTTGCAATTACCGAACTCATATTTAAACGTTATTAAAAAGGTAAAAACGTAACAATAGGTTTATGTATACCGTTTTGGGGCCATTGCTACAACTTACCGTTAACTAAAGGGAGGATTTTAAAGAGCAGATAAATTGGTTTTCATTATTATAAGCAAAAGCTACAAAACAAAACAACGCAGTAAAGAAACCTGTTTACAAATTATCGTACTGCTTAATATAACAACAAACTCCAGCATAAAAAATGGTAAACAAAAATATGCCAACAATACTACAATAATAAACTAAACAACGATATTTACATTCATACAGATTGCGAGAAGGAGAAGCCATGAACGTTCGCCTTCAAGAAGATTCATCCGACTGTTTATCATGCCTTATGAAAGGCAAGGCAAAGCAGGTGACTGAGTTAGTAAAAATTCAGTCAGTCTTGGGTGAAGACGTAGTCTAGTAGGTAATGTGTTGGCATATTAGACGTAAAGCCATGGTTCGAGCCCCAGGCCAGCCATCAAAACAAAATACAAAAAGTATTTCTTCGGCGACTTCCTCTCAGAAGATTTCTGGCAAAATTCTGACAGTAAATAAAATTGCCATGAAAAGTTTCTCAAAAATCTGTCGTTCGGAGTTGACTTTAAACTGTAGGTCCCACCACTCATGTATAAAATTAAAACACACAATATAAGTGGTGTGAGAAACTAAGTCGTAATCCTGACTGAAGGGTTGTAATGATCAATTATGTATGTATGTAAATATAACAACAATCACCAGCACAAAAAAGTGGTAAACAAGTAAACAAACATTCACAAACAACACTACAAAAACAAACGACAATAATGAATGTAAACAACGATGTTTACATATATAGAGATTTCGATAAGGCGAAGTCACGAACAGTCGCCTTCAAGAACATTCATCAGACTGTTTACTTTCCCATATAAAAGGCAAGGCAAAGCAGGCGAGTAAGTTAGTAAAGTTCAGACAGTCTTGTGTGAATACGCGGTGACTTTGAAGAGGGTAATCGTGGTTTGAAAATCTCCTTTACAAAGATCTGTCTATTAATTGTCTATTGTCTATTGTCTGTCCATTAATTGTGCAAAGGGTATAAACAGAGGAAAAACAGAGAAAAGCAACTGTTGTTGCTTACATCAAGTTGTAAATTAATTACTTTTAAAGTTTTTGCCAGAAATCAGAATTAGAAATTCATATTTCGTTTTGTTCAAGATGTCTGACCTGGGGCTTGAGCCTTAGCCTCACGTCTAATAAGCCAACACATTACTTACGAGACTACGGCGACTTCTCAGTTCACCTAAATCTCTTAAGAGGATGGTTAGGTTGCCGATGATAGGGTCAATAAACGGTACTGAGAGTAATTAAAATTTGAGTGACCTTTCGGGCATTCTTCTAAATACTAAAACAAGTGTGCCCATATTTTATATCGAAAACAAATTAGATTATTACCATCGATGCAAATTTGTTATTTGTCTCTGTTAAATTTGCTAAGGGTATATATGGTACACGTAGCAAAATAAAGAAATATTAGACCTTGTTCCTGTATGTTCTCCCAAAATATTAAAACCAAATAAAACATTATTATCAACAATTCCTTGTTTATGGTGCAAAGTAACGATACTTTCTAGTTTTGTTTTGGGAGATGGAACATAGACAGTCAATAGTTGCTGTTGTTAAAATAAGGGATGGTATACTAATTTATAGGTATTACTTGAGTGAATTTTTGACACAAAAAAGCTTTTTAGTTAAAAGACATTATGAAGCTATAAAATTTTATTGAGCACGTTTTTGCGCTAAATAAAACTTCTTTTTTACGAATACATATATAAAAAATATTTTTTTGGATTAATGGTTAATGAATAGACATATAATGTATCTTAAATAAGTGTGTTCTATACATGCATCATATAGTTTAATATATTACAAATACATATGGTCAAAAACATAAGTACACCTGCTTATTTTGCTTTATATTTAGTTTTAGTTACTTTAACGGAAAGTAAACATGGCAATTCTTTTTTATTTATATAACTTTAATATGCTAATGCCTTCAGAAGTAAAAACCAAACTGGGGATCTCCGTTGTTTTCACTGTGATTCAGTATTGTTCGGGTGTGGTTTTAGCACTTGGTCCAAATAATAAATAAATTGCTCAATTATTTAATATTTTCGCAGTCTGCTCTAGTTTTTTTGGAATGGCTAGTAATTTTACTAGTATTTATCTTTATTCATAGCAAAATACAAAGTAAAAAAATCTGTCATGAGTCGAAACAGTCATTGCCATTTATTTCAAGACAAAGAGAAAGTACCCAAAGTTTTCATTCTATAGCAGAAACTATTTTCGTATAAAATGATTTAAAGCCTAAAAAGCCCGTCGAAACTCGCGGAAGACCCAATAAAACTTCAAAGACAGCAGATATCCGTTTGTGTCCTTAAGAGTGATTTCAGCTGAAATTGGGAATTTCATCGCGAACGGTTCGTCGTAGACTACAAGAGCACACTTACGAGAACGGATAGCCAGAAGAGTTCCTTTGCTTAGACAAAAAAATTTAAAGGCAAGATTGGCATTTGCAAGAAGTCATTCCAGTTTGTCCGGAGCAGACGATGAAAAAATGGAGAATCATTTTGTGGAGTGATGAAACAAAAAGTAATTTATTTGGAAACGACTGTGCCCGGAATGTTCGACGCCCTAAGGGTAAGGAATTCCATGTTCGCGTTACAAAGAAGACGGTCAAACACTGGGGCAGCAATATTATGGTCTGGGGTTATTTTTCGGGGTATGGTGTTGATCCGATATATCGAATGACCAGATTGCACTACAAAGGTATCTTGGAAGATACGATGTTGACCTATGCTGAAGAAAGTATGCCTCTTAGATGGACATTCCAGAAGGATAAAGATCCTAAGCATAATTCTAAGTTGGTAAAGGATTGCTTCCAAGATAATAATGTTGCCCTTCTTGACTGGCCAAGTCAATCTCAGGGCTTAAATCCAATAAAAAATCTTTTTTTAAAAATAAGGATCACTTATGGAATTTTGTTCAAAACTCTTGATATGAAATACCAGTAGAAACTTGCAGGAAGCTTATTGCCACCATGCCAATAAGAGCCAACAAAATAATTGAAAATAACAGTGGTTTTTAACGAAACTCAGCCAATTTAGGAGAAAAAACTTGATTGTTTTACATTTTTGCTTATTTTAACTAAATGTACTTATTATTTTGTCCAATGTTTTTTTGATTAATTTCTTACTTTTTGCAAAAGACTGAATTTAATTTTTGTTTTTTTTATTGTTTTAGTATTTATTTTATTTCTAATGTTATAACAAAACAAATTAGTATTTGTTTTTTCTTTTAATAGAAATAAATTTTAGTCTACGAGCGATAAAAAAATATATAGGGTGTACTTATTATTTTGACCATATGTGTACGTGTATATAATACAAGCCTGTATACGTAGAAATTTCGAAGCATTTGAATTTTTGACTTCACAACAAATATTTCACTAAGGTGAAAATTTTTTTGAAGTGTTGAAAGAAGCAATGACTTCCAGGGTTTAGATTTAGAGTGCTACTCTCATGAAAGGGCCGGTGCCTCAAAATGTTTTTGAGAAGGAGGAGCTCATTAATGACGGTAGGGTATCCAAATATATGGATTAATTGCAGCATCGTCGCAATATGGATTGTGTTTCACTACTATCACGGATTTTCTCAAGCAGGATAAACGGACTTGATTCCGAAAATCAGGTTTTTTTACGTAGCACAGGGCAAATGCATTTGTGGTCACACATTGCATTCCAAACAGAATCCGTTCTTTAGCCGGACAATCCGTATGGTGAACTCTCTACCTGCAGAGGTTTTTCCTGACACTTGTAATATTACAATATTCACATCTAATATCCCATAAACTATTTTTGCAACATAATGCACTGCTTGAGTAAGGGCCATCCCTTGAGTGTTGTTCTAATTGGGGTTGTGCTAATTACGTTACTAAGGCATTTTTTTTTTTTATAATCTTTTGATAAATTGTTAAATTCTTTTGTTGAAGTTCCCTTTACTTTCTACACATTGGTCGCCTAGCGGATAGTGTGCTAGACTGTTAGTGAGACAGACAGATTCTGGAGAAACTCTTTCAAGGCAATTTTATTTACACTCAGATTTTTGCCAGAAATCTGCTTAGGCAGTCCCCATAGAAATATTTTGCATGTTTCTTTTTGTTGGAGAAGTCTAACTTGGGGTCGGAATCATGGCTGCACGTTTAATAAACCAAACCACTACTTACTAAAGTTTTCAATATAACTTCATTTCCAAAGGCTTTCATTTCAATTAGCATGAATATTCTAGGCAATGGAAAAATATTTCAATATTTTTTTCATTAAATGATGCATCAAAACTACTATATACCATATACTCATACGAGGGATGGTCAATTAAATTCGACCTGCATTCGCTGGAAACAATGATGATCTATTATCTAGATACTGGTGTTTTGATTTTACATCGCTTAACATTAAAATTATAAACAATAGCTACAAAAAAAGCAAAACAATTCAGTAAACAAACCTGTTTACAGATTATCGTACTGCTTAATATAACAACAAACACTAAAATGGTAAACAAGTAAACGAAAATACACAAACAACACTAAAAGAATTAATGTAAACAAAATACACAAACAATACCACAATAATAAATGTAAGCATAGAGATTTCCAGAAGGCTAACTCATGAACATTCCTTTCCAAGAACATTCATCAGACTGTTTACTCTGCCATATAAAAGGCAAGGCAAAGCAGGCGACTGAGTTAGTGAGGTTCAGTCAGTATTGTGTGATGACGCGGTGTGTCTGAAGAGAGCAATCGTTGTTTGAAGATCTCCGTTACAAAGTTCAGTCGAATAATTGTCTAGTAATTGTTATTATTTATGTAAATACAACACTGGAATAACAAAAACAGCAATTGTTGTTGTTTACATCAAGTTGTGAACAGTGACTCATAGAATTGTGCAAACAATAAAGAATTTTTATTTGCAATCTAAGAACTGATATTTTAAACGTTTTTAAAAGCTAAAAACGTAACAATATCTACCAAAAAAGTTTTTTTATTTTTGAGTAATAATCAGACTGAGAATTTAATTCAAATAGTCACTGACTTATTGCCTCATCCTCATTAAATAGTAAATATTGAGGTTCTGGTTTAGACTTGATTCTTTATTCAACGAACGGATAACAGAACTAAAAAACTTTAAAAAATTTTGAAACTAATATTGGTCAGAAGCAGATAACAAATATTCCGCAATTTACAATTAGTGCAACTGGGGTTTGTGGATTTAATTTTTTTTTATTTTTTAAAAAATATTTCAAATACTATAATAAAAACGGAAATACAGCTACGAATATAAATCAAAAAAATGCACACTCATCCATTTATTTAGTTTTTTTTTCTGCAATGCTCGTTATTTATTGTGAAGTTATTTCCATGTTTTTTTTATTTATTTTATTACAACAACACGTTTGCTTTGTGTTAAGGGTTTGATTTAGATAGAACACGTATGATATTCAAAATATTAGAAAAAGGTTTTAAACGTAAAAAACGTAAAAAGTGCTTTAAAATTTTATATTTTTTTGTCCTAGTTATAGTTTTATTTTACTTACTTAATTGGTCATTACAACCCTTTAGGCAGGATAACGACCTAGCTTTTCACACCACTTATGTTGTGTGAGTTAAATTTATACATGAGTGGTGGAACCTACAGTTGAAAGTCGACTCCACACGACGGGTTTTTGAGAAACATTTTCACTGCAATTTTATTTTCCAGAAAACTTCTGAGACAGAAATTCGCTGAAGAAATATTTCCTCATATTAAGCAGGGCCTTGCTAGTTATTCGTACATATTGTTACGTTTTTACCCTTTTAAAAACGTTAAAAATATGAGTTTCTAGATTGCAAATAAAATAAATTTGTGTTCAGTTTTAGATAAACATTTTATTGTTCGCACAATTCCGTGTGCCACTATTCACAACTTGATGTTAACAACAACAATTTGCTTTAATTGTTATTCTTCTTTACACTCTTCCGCGTACATAACAACAATTGTTCAATAGATCTTTAGAACAGAGATCTTCAAACCACAATTATTTTCTTCACACGCAACGTGACTTCACACAAGTCTGATCTTTCTTACTGATCCCGTTGCCTGCTTTGTCTTGTCGCTGGGTAAACAGTCTGATGAATGCTCTTGAAGGAAAATGACTTTTACCTTCGCGAAATCTCTATAAATGTGAACATGTTGTTTACGTTATTGTTGTTTGTGTATTTTGTTTACGTTTGTCCTTGCAGTGTTGTTGTTGCCTGTTTGTTTACTTTGTTTATACCCCTTTTGTTATACTGATGTTGTTTTATTATTATATTATATTATATTATATTATATTTCTGTTTATTCGTTGATCATGAAAACAAGTCCATTGTTTTATTTTTGGAGCTGTTGTTTATCATTTTAATAACACCATTTCTATTTTCATAACAATATAATTGATTAAAATTCATGAAATTGCTCAAATATATGGGTACCTAGACTTTTGCTGTCCACTGTATATATTTTTAAAGTTTTGTTCATCCTCTCTAATTTCTAAAATATTGCAAAGAATCTTTGTTTCTTTTTAATTTTATATATTCAGTTATTTAACATCATGAATTTAATATTAAATTCATACAAATTATTTTTCTCATATGACTGAGTGGATAACTAGAGATACAAATGGAGAAAAAACTCTCGAAAATAAATTGATCATTAGACAGGAACAAAAAGGAAGATGACTGCCATATATTTAAGATACAAAAGCGATGGTGACAGAGTTGATGCTGACATGGGGTTAATCTAATTTTTTTAATATCTCGTTAAGCTCAAACTGCTGATATAGAATAATATCTTCTTCATTCCTTTGTTAGAAATGTATAGTCACAGTCATACGTGTTTAAAAAAGATTCAAACATTGTTAATATCTTTTTTTTAAATGCTTGTATTTTTCATTAATTTTTTTTTAATGGTTTTTCTTATCTTTGAGAGAAGATATACATATTTCACGGTGTTGACAATTTAAAACCATTGCACAGCAGTTTCATGTCTCGCATAAGGGATAAGTATTTCATGACAATCAACAGCACCGTTAAAACCAACATAGAAACTCTACAGCAGTAAGTGTAATAGAAAATAATAATAATATGAAATAAAGTAAAGTGCCATCTGCTCTGTTGTCTCTTAATTTTGTTGTAATAAGAAATAAGGTTTGGCCTAAACAAATTTAATATTTCGAATAATTAAAAAATATTCGTAATAAAAAGAAGAATGCCTTTTACATTTTCTGAGTTGGCCGCCTTGTCAGAGAAGAACGCAAATCTATATCCATTCGACAGTCAACGTAATTTTGAATTTAACCGTAGATCGAGACTTAAAGAAACTTCATAATTCTTGCTTATGTATCACTTTTGAAACATACTTGTAGTACATAGAATTGTCACGATTATTGATAGATTCTGTTAAAAAGTTTAAATATTTTTATATATTTTAATTCATTTTAATGAAACTATTTTATATTCGTACATTTTATTATCACTTTTATAAAATTTAGCCATAATGCCCTTGTAGTTTTGAGAGATTTTTTACAGATTTCCTCAATTTGTTTTGAGAAGTTTAGTTTTCTATCTAAATATACGCCTAGATACTTAACATTGATTTGAACATGTTTTGGAGACTTGTTATATGGAAATATAATTGCTTGCGTTTTGTTGGGGTTAATTTTAATCTTCCATTTATAGAAATATTTAATGCAGACTGCAAAGGCTTTTTCCATTTTCTTTAAAAGTGTATTTGTAAGTTTACTATACATTATAAGGGCGGTATCTTCAGTCAAAATATATAAATAACTTTATATGAGCCTCTGAGGCTCATGTTAGTAGTTAACGTCACATTTAATATTTCGTTTTTTACTAATTTTCAATTTTTTTCACTGAATTTTTCCAAAACATATGTAAAATAAAAGTTATGTAATTTGATTGAGCCTCACAGCCTCATGTTAGCAGGATGAGGGTAAAATAGTTATTTCTCACTTTCCCTTGCCAGAAAGCAGTTACATGGCAACAAAAACGGTACAGCTTTCACTGAATTTGAAATCAAATTTATATATTCATTTACATGCACTGGTACGTATGAGCAACATATTGTCTATTTTCACAATATCGCATCACGTATACGTAGCACTGATCCAGATTTTTCTCTCATGTTCATTTTATTTAAGCTGAATGTAAATATTAATAGAGATTGGCAATGTGAAATTAATTCTTTTAATTTTTTCTTATAATAACTAATTGGTACAAAAACCAAGTATGAGTATGACTTACTAAATACAGAAAATCAAAAAGATTTAAGTGCTACAATATTCGTCAAATAAAAATTGAAATCAAATATTATATTCGACACATTTGACAATGTCACATTGACAATGCTACAGACATATATAGACATGTATTTTATAAAGCCGATTATATAATCAATATTTAATAATGTTTTAAATTTAATTAATATTTAAAAAAAAATTATAAAAATACCTATGCATTTTTTGTGAATTTCTCCTGTGCTTTTGATTCGATCTCCAGTAATTAGTTATTTAATAAACTGACATTGGATTATCTGCGAAAATAATACTTTTACTACAACAGTCGTATGATGGCACTACCAGTCGAATATTTTATGGTAATTCTTTCTCCAATTTTTTTATGTTAAGCTGGGAGTCAAACTGGTTTGTATTTTAAGTCGGATTGTGTTTGCTTTTACTTAAATGATTTAGTCGACGCTCTTTCTATGGGAATAACTATTGGTGATATCACAGTAAAAGTTCTCCTCATAACTACATCGAAAATGGCAGTATCTTCGTTTTGGTCTAAATATATAAACCACCCTAAAATATCGAATAAAAATGAACTCAAAACCTTTACTGCCGTATCTCGTTTTGTTATGTTGTACGGTGCACAAAAATGGATATATAAAAAGTATGATGTAGTGGACAAATTATTTAGATTTTTGACTAAAAACACTCCAAAATATATGCTTTTTTTAGAAACGGATTTATAAAAATTGCACTTTAATTATAACAATAAGATTCTCAATATGCCTTACAACAGATTGTCCGATAGCTCGCAGAAATCATAATTGCTAAGCAGACTTTATGGGCTGATGACTGGTTGGGCTTATGTAATAAAATTAACTTTGTTCCTGCCTCTTAGCGAACATTTCAAATCAATTTTACAACACGTTAGAACGTATGAATATGTTAAATTAATTTTAATTAATGCCAGAAACTCTCAATTCCACGACTTATACTCTCAACTAAATTATTATTTGTAGCGAATAATTTCTTCTGGACTCTCACCTCGTGAGTTAAGTCTACTGATAAGAGCAAGGGATGGACTTTTGGATATAAACGGAATCTGTACTCTATGTAACTTATGGCGATTTCTTTTCTGGTAAAAAATGTTTTACAAATTTAATATAATGAGCAAATTTCATAACTTAAATATAACATATATTGAGTTCCTATTATTAACTCAAAATAAAAGAGTAAACACAAAGAGATTTTACTTTTTTAATTTTAATGGAATATGATATATGGTATTATAAAATCGAATAATCTTAGAAATTAAATAATTTTTTTTATTTTCTGAAGGGTAGATCAAGTACATATTGCCTTTTGAGTCTTTTGATTCCATTACTATCATCTAACAGATTTATTGCTAACACATTTGAATGATTACTTGGTCTATTCAGGTACCTTTCGTTAAAGTTATGAATCTCATCTTTGACCATTAAAATTCTAAGATCTCTGTGTATATTTTTGTTGGTGATAAACCGTGGGGCATTTGTTAGTAGTCTGAGAGTTTTAGACTGATATCTCTGTAATATCTCCAAATTTTAATTACTTGTAGTTCCCTGGAGTTGAATACCATAAGTCCACACAAGTTTTAGTATAGCTTTATATAGCAGAATCTTGTTTTCTAAACTTAAGCTTGACCTTGGGCCCAATAACCAATACATTTTTCTTGTTTTAATTTTAAGATGTTCAAGCTTCCTTTTAATATGATGTTTCCAGGTATGTTTCCGATTTAGATTGAGGCCTAAGTATTTAACAGTATTGCTGCTTGGAATAATCGTGCCATCTAGGTATACTTGCACGCAATAATTTTTCCTTAGAGTAAATGTTACGTGTACAGATTTTGTGTTATTTACTTTTATGTTCCAAATAATGAAAAAAATTAAAATATTTTTTAATTATCCAAATAATTTCCAATAAAATTATTTTTTTATTTTCGGAAAGCTAACTTTACAAAAAATGTTTTAAATAAAAGAAATAATAATATTTTTAACGAGGGCTCCGAGATCATACAAGTTAAAACTATTTTTATGTAAAATTCAACTTTAGGGCCAATGTTTTCAAATTGCTTTAGGTGGCACAATATGTTATTAATTGTTTAGTCAATTTTTTCTAATTTTTCTATACTATATAGCTAAAAATCAAATCAAAAATATTATTTTTTGAATTTTTTGGGAAATATTTTATTACAAAAGATAATAACCAAATTCCATTTAAAAGTATTTATAAACAATCTTCTTATTACAATTTTAAAAAATGTAAATTTTCAAGTTAACTCATCTCAAACCTTTTTTGTTGAGATAATAATACATATGTATGTATATGTTTCTTTGTAGTCCTCGACTAGTAAATTTCATATCGCTAAAATAAAATGAAAATTTTTTTGCGATTTTAAAGCTCATTCTGCTTTTACAAAAATAAAATTATCAACACCTATAGTCAGCTGTTCTTTGTTTATAAATTTGTTACTAGAACCTGGCCCAATTCAAATCAAATATTAAAAATAAAAAAAAATAAACATAAATAATATTTTCAACAAAATTTTTAACACGCGGCAAGTAGTTTCGTTCTAATAATAATGGATACATGTCTGACGATGAAGAGGATTCCAACAAATATTCAAAATAATATTTTTTGCTTCCATTTTAACACTTTTAAAACAAATGTTTTGTGTTTTTATTTTTTCAAAACAATAACAAGAACAGCTGTTTTAAGAGTGTTGCCCTTCAAACCCTTTGATTACATTGAGGGTCAAAAATACAGCATATTTTTTGGGTTTTATGGCAAAATTTTTAGAAAAGAACATGTTACTAATATACAAAATTGCATTTTTTTCAGAAAAGAACAAAAAAAAAATGGCAAACGGCAGAATAAAGGCAAAATTTATGTCAGAAAAAAAAATCACCATTAGATTCTTTTGAAAATACGCTTCACTTCATTGGTATCTGCCCTGCTTTTACTGAATTTAGATTTAAATTTTTTAACAAAATCGAATTAAACCAAACCATACCTGTTAAATTTCGATTACGATTAGTAATCAATTACATTACTTTTTAAAAAGAATCGTAATGATTATATAATTCTATGAACAATTTTTTCCAATTACTAATTGATTACGATTACCAAAGAATCAAAAAATAATCAGGATTACTGATGATTAGTCTAATAATCAAAAAGAATCAAAAGAAGCTTAAAAAAGAATCAAATTGTTTTAAATAATTCTTTTTGATTATTTTCAAATATACAAAAGTAATCCAAAAGTAATCAAATTTTTTTAAATAATTCTTTTTCATTATTTTCAAATATTCAAAAAGAGTTCAAAGAAATTATTGAAAATAATTTGATTAATTTTGGATTACTTTTGATTCCTTTTGATTATTAGACTAATCGCCAGTAATCCTGATTATTTTTTGATTATTTTGTAATCGTAATCAATTATTAACTATTTTAACCAAAAATAATCGTAATTGTAATCATTATTTCACCATTCAAAAAAAAAAGTAATCAAATTACTAATCATTACGATTACTAATCATTACTTGACAGGTATGAACCAAACTGATGTCATAAATAATCTCAACGATGATACTCATACTTCTAATTTACTTATTAATTATTTTCAAGTTCGCTTAAAATACAGACAACTAATCTAATATGAATTTGCTTAGATTTGTATTTAAATTGATATATTAAATAAAAATGGAAAATATTAATATTTACGTATGTATATAAGTTTTCATGTCAATAATATTTATACTATACCAAATTGTATGAATTTTTCTGCTACGTTAATGTTGCCTTTCTGGCTCACAACTATAAATTAAGCCAATTATAGATCAATGTTATTTTGTAAAAACCAAATTTTCTTCAGATAATTGTTATTGAATCTATTAAACAGATAAAAAAATGTAATCAATATTTGAAGAACGATGAAGCGGTCATAGCTGCCAGATAAACGAAGCAACAAATCGTCAAATATCAGAGAAAAATCGTCAAAATCGTCAAAGACGTTCATGGAATTCGTAAAAAATCGTTACTATAAATAAATACATAAATTAAAAGTTAAAAAAAAAAAAAAAAAAAAATTGTTCACTTAAAGTCTTGCTATCAGCTGTGAATGACGTGTCTCTTTCTTCGCTTCAGTGAATAATTTGTTAATAAAAAAAAAAAATCAAAATTAATAAACGAAAAGCTCAAGTTAAATCTGAGGACTTATGGTCCTCAGAAAATTCCTCTGGTAGTAAAATGAGGAAGTTTAATTTTTGGACTCCTTTGCAGGCATTGGATGAAGATGAAGATGCTGAAAATGCAAATAACACAGACACTCAAGTGCAAAACACCAAAAAAGAATTTATTTCACCAATAAAAGTGCTTTCACATAATTGTGAATCTTTTCATAAAATGTTTAAAAACGCTGGTATGACTAAATACTGTATAAAAAAGATTTCAATTGGAATCAAAATAATTTGTGAATCAACAGACACTTTCAACGTTATTGTTACTATTCTAAAAGAACATAACTGTCAATTTTTTACCCATGAATCAAAACATGATAAACCATTTAAATTTGTCTTATTTGGCCTTGAAGGTAAATCTGAGGAAGATTTAAAAAAAGAATTAAATTCTCTTAAATACAATTGCATTGATGTCAAAAAAATTGAAAAGAAATATAATGAGTATATTGATACTCTTTATATTGTTTACTTTCCAAATGGAACAGTTAAACTCCGTGATTTAAAACAAAACGTCAAATCTCTTTTTCATATGATAATTCGATGGGATTATCAAAGAAAGATTAAAAACAAACCAATTCAATGTCATAACTGTCAAATGTTTGGACATGGAGAAAAAGGTTGCTCCATTAAAACAAAATGTGCTTACTGCTCTGGTAGACACAAAACCAAAGATTGTAAAAATAAAGATAAAGTAAAATGTGCAAATTGCAACAACACGCATACATCAACTGACATTTCATGTCCAGTAAGAGCATCATTTCTTGATATAAGAGAAAATATTCAACGCAAAAACAACCGTTATCCAAGTCATGGTAATAGAATTTATCAAAGCAGAAAAAATATAACAACAAATCTAAATACTTTGGATAATAATAATTTCCCTCAACTTCCAAACTCAAATGCTAGATTTGAAAATAATACAATGGCCTGGCCACGATCTCAAATCAATAATAAGAGAAACACTACTCAAACATCAAATGAACTCTTTACGGTAGAAGAGATAAGTCAGCTGACTTTAGATATAGTGAGCAAATTAAAATCTTGTAAAACAAAAGATGAACAATTTTATGTTATCACACAATTAGCAACAAAATATTTGTATAATATATAAGTTATAATGGCAGCTACACAATTAAATATAATCTTTTGGAATTGTAGAGGCATTAGAAATAAATATTTAGAGCTTTATGATTTTTTAAATACTAATAATGTAGATTTATGTTTTCTTACAGAAACTTGGCTAACAAACAGTGTAAATATACCTCAAATAGGATATTATTGTGTTCGTTGTGATCGACCCGATCGGACTGGTGGAGGAGTAGCAATACTTATTAGAAAATGTATTACGAATTTTAAACCTATATTTGTTAAAACTGAAAAAATTGAAAATGTAGGAATCTGTTTAAAAACTTCTGATGCGATGGAAATAAATTTATTCTCAGTTTATTTTCCTGGGGGTGAGTCAAATTCTCAATCACAGGGTATTTTTAGAAAAGACATTAGGAAACTTCTTAAAACTGATAGAAATGTAATAATCTGTGGGGATTTGAACAGCAGGCACAGAAATTGGATGTGTAATCGAGCAAACACTTGGGGAAATATTTTATGCAATACAGTTGCTATACTTCCTTATACTATTTTACACCCTAGTTCACCAACATATATTCCTACTTCAAGAAACAAAACCCCTTCCATTTTAGATATTGTTGTTTCAAATGTTCCGCAATACATTACAAATCCTATAACCATAAATTCTTTAAGTTCTGATCACTTACCTGTTTCATTCAACCTTAACCTGAGTGCCTCACAAACTGAACATTTGTTTTTCAATTACAAAAAAGCAAACTGGGGATTTTTTAAATCTTCCATTGATAAATCAGTCTCGCATTTGCCCCGTGATATAAATAATACAACAAATTGTAACTCAATTGATCTCAGTGTAGATATTTTAACTAACAGCATTATAGAAGCAGCAGATATTGCAATTCCAAAAATAAAATCCGACTTAAAGTCAAATTCTATAACGCCTCATATTAAACATTTAATAATAACTCGGAATTATTACAGACGACAATGGATGAGATATCGAAACACATCAGACCTTGTTTCTATGAACATATACAGTACAGAAATTCGTTATGAAATATCTAAACTCAGAAATATATCATGGAATAATAAAATAAAAGATCTTGATAAGGCATCTAAACCATTTTGGAATATAGCAAAATGTCTTAGAAAGAAAAAAATATTTGTACCACCTTTATTGGATAAAACGACTACGCATTATAGCGATGAAGAAAAGGTGAACCAACTTGCTTTTAATTTTTTAAAAAATCATAGAGTTTCGGAAGATTTAGGGGATGAAACACACGTTTCAATGGTTGATAGTGTCAATCAACAATTATCTTCTTTTACTATTGCAACAGATCCAGGGGATTTTGTAAATACCAATGAAATAAGATCAATTATTAAAGAATTAAAACCCCGAAAAGCAGCTGGTATTGATGGGGTTAAAAATTTAATGTTAAAACAATTACCTAATTCTGCTATTCTATATTTTTGCTTTATAATAAATTGCTGCTTAAAACTGCAATATTTTCCAAAAATTTGGAAAACTGCTAAAGTAATCCCGATTATAAAGCCGAATAAACCCCCCAATTCAGTTAGTAGCTACCGCCCAATAAGTCTTCTAAGCAGCCTCAGTAAAATCTTAGAAAAAGTTTTAAAAAGTAGAATTTCAAAATTTATGGATCAACGTAGTATCCTTCCACTAAACCAGTTTGGCTTTAGACCATTTCACAGCACAACCCACCAAATTAAGCAGTTATATAATCACATAAATACCGGTTTCAAAAGTGGAAGTTCTACAATTATGGTTACCCTGGACATTGAGAAGGCTTTCGATTCCGTATGGTACAATGGCTTATTATACAAAATGGTTCAATTTAATTTCCCACTTTATCTTATAAGAATTGTTGAATCATTTTTAAAAAACAGACTATTTTGTGTTTGTCTAAATGATAAGTATTCTGATCTCTTAGAAATCCCTGCCGGTGTGCCACAAGGCTCAGTTTTGGGGCCAATTTTATATATTTTATATTGTTCAGATATGCCGGATCCCAACGGTTGTAATTGCGCTACATATGCTGACGATACTTGCCTATTCTTTTCGCATGAATTTGGTCAAAATATAGTGATTAAATTACAATGCGCGCTAGAAAACTTGGTATCTTATTTTGAAAAATGGAAAATTAAAATTAATGAGGAAAAAACTCAAGCTGTATTTTTTACTCGAAAACGCAAAGCTTGCTTTTACCCCACAACCCAATTGAAAATTAATGGCACAAGCATACCATGGAATGATAGTGTTAAGTACTTGGGAGTACATATGGACAGAAAACTCATATTTGAACTACATGTTAAGAGACAAATTGAAAAATTCAATATGGCTAGGAACATGTTATATCCACTCATTAGGCGTGGATCTCCTTTAAGCAGTGAAAACAAAATCATTTTAGCTAAGGTAGTTTTTCAATCAATAATTCTTTACGCATGCCCAGTATGGGGTGTTTGCGCTGCTTCGCATGTTAAAAAATTACAAATTTGTCAAAACAAATTGCTCAAAATGATGCTAAGCCTGCCATGGCACTTCTCTACCAGAGTCCTACACAACAACAACAATATTAGGTTAATACGTGACAGAATAAATACTGTCACCGAACGTTTTAAAATTTTTTGTGGTTTATCTGAAAATCCACTTATATCTAGCTTATATGACTGAATGTCCCTCCCTATACACACATGCATACACATAACCTTTTGGATGTATGTATGCATGTGTATAAATCTCGTTTACCCCCTTTTCTTAATTATAAAATAAAACATGTTTCTAAAAATATCTTTATATAAATAGACAAATACTTTTGTCTCCAAATAATAAATCAGGGGTTTTTACATTTAAATTTTCCTCTGAAATAACTCTTCTTTTTTTTTCAAACTTAATATACTGTAATAAAATGTTAAATTTCTAAGGTGAAAAGTTAAATAAATAACTAAAACTCTGTAATTTGTGTGATAACATTAGGTTAAGCTATTATTTTAAATAAAATACTAAACAAAAAAAAAAAAAAAAAAAAATTGTTGTGAAACATATAAAGTTAAGACAATCTACAGAAACATTTAACAAAAAAAAATTAACAAATCCTTTTAACGCTTTAATTATAAAAATACACTTCAAAAGCGAGTGTTTTATAAAATATATTTGTATGACAAAAACATATAGGTACATAGTTATATGTACATATATATTAGAATTAAACATTTTAATCAGATCAAATACAATATTTAAGTCGAATCAGTTACAACTGATATGTTTTAAATAATCTTTTTATATAATATTGAAGTCGCCGTGGTCTAGTATGTAGTGTGTTGGCTTATTAGACGAAAACCAGGGTTCGACATCAAGCCAGACATCAAAATAAAATACAAAAAGTATTTATACTGCGACTTCCTCTCAGCAGATTTCTGGCAAAAACTCTCAAAAAATCTGTCGTTCGGAGTCGACTTTAAACTGTAGGTCCCACCACTCATGTATAAAATTAACACACACAACATAAGTGGTGTGAGAAACTAGGTTGTAATCCTGACTGAAGGGTTGTAATGACCAATTATGTAATTCTGCATGTTATTCATATTCAAAAAATGAGATTTTTTTGCGTTTATACAATTATTTTAGGTTAGGTGGTTAGCGGGTACCTAACCGTTCACATGCAAAATCACTCGGTGGCCCCTATGGGTCATTGTAATACCCAGTGCGAGGTAATCCTCCTTCTCATGAGCCATTAGTGTTCAGTTCAAACCAAACTGAGCCCCTGATGAAACGATCAGTTGCCTTAGTGGCACGTTCGCCACCATGGCCAGAATTTCTGACGTTCTGTCGCTAATATACCGAAAACGTCTGTTGTGAAGTGCAGGGAATTCGCATAAGGAATATTGTATCAATTCCGTTTCCTCTACTTCATGGCAAATTCTGCAGTAATCCCAAAGGGAGTGGGTCAGACCGAACTTCTCAGCAAAACTGCCAATACCGCAGTGTTCCGCGAGACTACAATGACTTCCAATTCCTTTTTGTCTAAATTAGATGACCTAACCAAAAAAATACGTTCGTGCGATTTAACGACTCTGGATTACTTTGCATGTGGCTATGTTAAGTAACTGGTTTATGTCACCATTCAAGGCAATCGGCTAGTTTTGTTATCAAAATACGATTTACGACCGTTCGACTTACGACTATTCGCACTTACGACCATTTTTTCCAATCTTTTTCATAGAAAATACTTAAAGAAGACAAATATGTAGTGGCGGGGAATCCCTAAAATATATGAGAAAAATTATAAAAAAAGAAAAACTAAATAAAAAAATTCGATTTACATACATTGAGCGCCATAAGTAAGACAACACTTTTGTTCTAAAGTATAAAAAAAGTTCCTTTATCATGAATTGCTGTTTTTGTTTTAACATTTTATAAGTAATAAATAAACGTTTTTATTTTTGGAAATTTATTCGACTATTCTCATTTACTTTTCTCGCTATCCTAAGAAAATGAATTATTTCAGCGGTGTTTACTCACTTTAGGCGCTCAGTGTATATATTTCAGTACAAATAATACATTACATTGGCTAAGTTGGAATTTTTTTAAGTGAATAATTTCATATCATCCCAAAAAAGGCTGGAACCGACCCTCAAAGTTAGTAGTACAGTATGTAATTTTTTTTACATATATGAAATTCGACTTACGACTTAATCGACTTACGACTGATGACCAGGAACCTATCTCGGTCGTAAGTCAGGGATACCTGTAATCACTGAACTTATCGAATGGACCTTAACATAAGCGAAAAGAAAAGGCACGGAATTATCTACCAAAATTACTAGAAAAAAATACTCTCGCGATAATAATTGCGTCCTGTATTGTCAATTTGAATTGTAAATATTTTAAAATAATCCTCTGTATATTCTCTTTAATTTATATTTCAAATATAAACTTACATATAATAATAATAGAAATACACAGTATTTAAAAAATATATCTTTAAATGTGTGCTTCAAATTTCCTATCCCTCTTGTATTTTTGAAAGAACTTTCTCCGCAAAAAAACTCGTCTTGATAATAATTTTAATCAAAAAAAACATATTTTAATGGAAAATTTGTTAAATTATGAAAATTTTCGAAGCAATTATGATAATGATTATCATCATCAATCACATCATTATCATCGTAACCTTTTAATTTAGGAGCAGTTTTTTTCAATGTTGAACATATATTCCTTATGTGCTCCTTTTTGATGTGGTTATTTTACTCAAGAATATTAAAACAAGTAGCTTTTATCACAACTTTTGGTTACCCTTTAAACAATAAATATAAAAACTAATGTACCAGAACAAAGAAAACTGATTGTATTTTTCTCGTGAAGCTGGGTTTTTCGAATATACTTGAAATGTAAGCCATACTCATGTAACACTCATACACCATAACGCCATTAAGTTGTGCGACATTTAAAGTTTTTGTACGATGTTTTTGACCGTTAAAATCAAATCACTGACTTACTCGTTCACAAATTTACTTGGGGTATCAACATTACTCAAACACCATTAGCAATTTCCTAGTTGTGTTGCTTAGAAGTGTTAACCCTTTAACAACTACAGGGACACATATGTATATTTAAAAAAGAAAATTTTATAAATCTGAATAACTTAGAACCGGCTTGGTGTTATATTACTTTTATTTATCTTTAAATATGCGTATTTATGTTTCCTATCTATAGTCGGGTGCATTCGAATAGTCATTCTTTATATATGTTCACTTAAAGTTGACAGTTTTTTGCGCGTAAGATTATGATATTTTACAAAAGTGTTATGATATTGCTGCGCAAATGGAAAAATCTAGATACTGAAGCTTTGCTTTTACATCGTTCTGCATTCCCATCACTTAGGTCAGTTTACACTAGTGACACACTTCAGAAACTGAAAGTATTACTACACAAATAACACACACAAATATAAACAAATATGCGGTTGATTCAAATTAACACTTTGTATTAATTTTGATGTAACCCAATACTGAACTAAATCAGAGTTTGCATTTATACTCTACAATATGTATACACTACAGTATGCCGTATTCTTCTTCATAATTTTTGGTATTCAAACAATTTGATAGCACGAAACCAACACAACTTATTAAAAACATATGAAAACATATGCATACACATTTTATCATTCATATAATTTGATAGAACGAAACCAAAACAACTTTTAAAAGCATATGAAAAAAATGTGTATAAGTGTATCGCATTTTTCCATGAAAATTATCAAAAACTAACATACACTGCTCTATAGTCGTCCAACAATACAATGAATACAACGATACAACGGCTTGTGTGAATTGACCATATATGTATTTTATTAGTTTCGGGCAAAAGTAGCAAAGAAATATTAAAAGAGTGAACCGGTCGCCGGTGTTTCCTTTAAAAATGTTGATACTTTTGTAGGAAACAAGCTTTTTGTAAAAAAAAAGATTTTTTCCCAGAAAAAAAAGTTTTGTAAAAAATTACAGGCAACGCTGGTTGACATATAAAAGGCAAGGCAAAGCAGGCAACTGAGTCAGTAAAAGTTCAATCAATCTTCACACAAGATGCCTTTGGAGAGAGTAATAATTACTGATAATACTAAATTGAGCGACCACCAGAAGTTGGCTAATGTTTGCGGAAAGAAAAATAATAATATTTGCAAAAAACACAAATATTAGCCGACTTCTGGTAGTCGTGCAAACGCGAAATTGGCACATTTTGCGATAAACAATCAAGATTCATCAAAAATTTTGTAAATTTTTGAACTGAAAGTTCATTTGATAAAATGACATACATATATAAAAAATATAACATGACTGTCATACTATTCGCATAATAACAGCGGTAATTTCTGTCCTATTTGATAAAATGAAGTGTCAATCTCTTTACAAGATAATGCACTATCAGAATTTAATCACTTGTTTTCTATTGTTTAATTAAATTTTGCAATTAAGAATAGCTAAACTTGAAAAAGTGAGAAAAATTCACATTTTCCAAGTTTACTTCTTCAAAACTCATAACATGAAAGTTTGAATCACATATTTATGTGTACAATTTTAAACGCTCGTCTGTGCGCTTTTAAAAAAACTTTGGATTTTGAAAATAGTTTAAAAAATATTTGGGTAATCAATAATTTTGTGTGAAAAGATCAAAAATACCGTTTTTGTCAAATAAAACTAGTTTGGAGGGTTCAAGGAATATAAAAAAATATTTTTGAGTTCTACTCAACAAACTCACATCATACACTATGTCATTAGCTGCGTGTATTTTGACTGTCGAACCGTGTTATTATTAAAGAAAATTTATTACTTTACAGCACTCTTCCCAAACCAAAGTTGTAAGTGTTTCTCTTACTTATTCGTTTCCAATTTGGTGTGTCTTTATGTTAACGCGAGTTATCATGAAGGGAAGTCAAAGTGTCACTTAATAAGTAAAAAAATTAAAGGAAAGAAGAAGCTTTTTTAATGTTTATTTGAAAGAAAGTGATTTTAGGCTTTTGAACATCAAATAGAATTATGGAAATGTCGAAGGATATGTTAATATGTTTTAAAGAAATTGTTGCAAAAATGAGATTAAATCAATATCTAAATTTATAATAAAACAACAGTGATGCTATAAACACAGTAAACGCAAAGCAGCAATCTCTCAGAAATAGAATACATGGGTATAAATCAGATATTACCATTTCATAGCACAATTGTGCAGAGAGAACTCACGCGCATTCTTGTGCTTTTTGATTTAGTTGTCGGTCAGACTGCGACAAGAACATATGTGTGGTGGATGCTTTATCATTTTATTTCAGAATAACACTCAAAAATATTTTATGTTAAAAGATTCTTTTTATAATATTCAATATCTTATATGTTATAAAACATTTAAGGAATGTAGGGAATATGTTCTTAAAAGACATTTTGTATGTTATCATTCTCACATTAATAATTTAAATGATAAGGAAAGGGCAGAGTTTTTAATAGACAAAAAACAAGAATGAAAAGATGGTTGGAAAGAGAGGAAATTTCCGAACAAAAATTAGTTCCTAAATTAAAAATGGAAATTTTCTAGCTTAATAAGCTTGGAAATTGTTAGAAAGGGCAGACCATTTAGTGATGGCATTTTTATTGTACAATTATTAAAAAAAATATTGCAAAGGCTTAATTACAAAAATTTATAGAGTCTCTTCCACTGTCCGACAAAACTGTAGCCCGTCTAAAGTTAGGAACATCAATCGAATCTCAGATTAGGGAAAAATTAATTAATTGTGAACATTTTTCATTTTGCACTGACATCAACGATATCTGATGAAATGAAAATCAAAATACTTAGCATGTATTACTAACACTTTCCTATGGCTGTAAATAAATAAATTCTCTCAACGTATTTTCTCTCTTGTAGTGTGTTGGTCACACTTATCCACTGCTGTCTACTGGTTACGTTTGTGCTACCTAAAAAACATTCCTCAATAATATAAACAAAACTGTCAATGACCAATGGCACGAGGTATCAAATTGCATTATAAAAATTTTCAGTACGTAATAATTGTAAAGTAGCAAAATGCTGACCGTGCACACTCTATGTTAAGTAAAACTTAAATTAGGTCATAAGTGTTAATATGTAAGAAATTAGACTTAAGGAATTTATATAAATAGCTGTAAGTTGATTGATAGAATTAGAATAAAATTGATGATCATAACGGCTCTTTAGCTGATAAAGAATCTTTTTTATTTTCACCAAACTGTGGCTTATTAGCCATACCCAAACGTGGTGCTCGCCTTTATAATAAGCAAAACCGACACAAACATTACATACATTACACTCTCTTACTCTCTAATTCACAACCAACAAATTTTTGGTAACCCCTGGTATAAATGGAAGTGATAATTTTAAACGTTCTGCTGCTCTGATTTTCTATTTTCTTTTGCAGCAATGAGCAAAATATTGCTAACAGTGAGAGGATGTGTTTGCTATGGGAAACAAGCAAAAGTCTGGAAAATCGGTTGCACATGTACCAAATGTTACTGGCGATGAAAAATTGTCTAATTTTCAGAATCCTCAGGGGATGAAATCATGTAGTTATCCTGGACAACCATCAACTTCGCTGCAAAACTAGACCGATTTGTTAGGAAGACAATGCTGTGTAGTACAACGAGGTACTAATAAGTGGTAAAACCGTTAATACAGATCTCTACCTATAACAAATGATCAATTTGAACCATACATTGATCGAAAGTAGAAGTTATCATAGTCTAGTAGGTATTGTGTTCGCTTATTAGACGTAAGGCCACGGTTCAAACCCCATGTCAGACATCAAGCCGAAAATATGAAAATATATTTCTTCTGCAACTTCCTCTTAGTAGGTTTCTGGCAAAAACTCTGAAAGCAAATAAAATTGCCATGAAAAGTTTCTTGAAAATCTGTCGTTCGTAGTCGACTTTAATCTGTAGGACCCGTCACTCATGTATAAAATTAACGCACACAATATATGTAAGTGGTGTGAGAAGCTAGGTCGTAATCCTGACTGAAGGGTTGTAATGACCAATTATGTATGTATGTATGCATTGATTGAAAAACGACCAAAGTGACCACAAGACAAGGCAACGTTATTTTGAAACATGACAATGCACAATCATTCAGGATACAATCAAAGCAGTTAAGAGCTGCTACCCCAACCGCCGTATTCAGCAGACTTGGCACCTTCCAAATGCTTTTTGTTTCAAAATTGCCTGAAATCGCAAATAAAATTATCATCACCCTATCATTTTCAGTAAGCTTTGTGTACTTAATATTCGTTTAAAAAATTGTAAACAAGGCAAAGCAAAGAAGATAATTGTTGTGAAAACATTAAATAAAATAAATAAGTAAACAACGAAGTAAAATTAAACAGTAAAGAAGAAGAGAAATAATGAAATCATGGTAGGTAAATTTAAGTTAAAATTGGTTGTAACTGGGGGTGTTGTTGTTGTTTTATTATACAGGCAATCACTTGTTACGCAAAATAACAATTCGCAACGGACATAGTCGTACATACATATATAAAAGTTAACACACACATGCAGACTTTGTGAATATGTACACATCAGTAAGGACTTATATATGCAACAATGTGCCTTTGGTTATCGTACTCATATCATACATTTGCTGAGCTCTGACTTCAAACCCAAAATGTTGTGCTGGTAAATTAATTTTTATAACATTAATATTGTTGCTGTTAATTTATATACAAATTTACGTTAAGTGTATGTATTAATTGCATTAAACTGAAAGATTAATTTAATTGGAGTGAGCCCATTCCATTATGTGCTTCTCTCATAAAGAACGATTTACTTATTTTGAATCGAGTTTTACAAACTGCTATTGAAACAAAGGTTCTACGATAATATTTCGGTCAACTATGTACGTATGAGATAACTGAATCATTCGCTTTGATAATGTGCTACTTGGAAATGATGATAAATTTACACCTATTACGCCGTTTCGAAAACTGAGCTGGAAGTCATTCAGCTTTTAATAATCCCAATGATTTTGTCGCTGTACACGAGTAACTAAATGAATTTTATGGTCGTTATAAATTTCGTGGTCCACCGAAATCGATTTAGCAGTTTTAAATTCAAGTACATGTTCCACGTGTGTAGCAACTACTTACAGCCGTATTTGGGGAAACCTGTATCCAGGAAACCAGAGAAGAGTCAAAGAGAGACCATTGTTATTGACATAATCGATGTACTTTTGCAACGGGGAACGTTTTACCTCACATGACGTTGACAACAAATTTTTCTAACGAAATATAAAAATGGTTTGAACCATCAGGTTTCAGCCAGCCCTCAATTGAGAGCGTTACTGATACGAGTGACAATAAGCTGCTCCATCTAAACAATTGGAAACTTATAAATCGCCACAAAGCAAGGGTGCTAGATGTCAAATTGTTACCATTTAGAAAAAGTAAAACCAAGCTGACATGAAGTGTTTGATTTTTACGTAAAAAGCCATGCTGCAATGCACATCATGGCAGTAATTTTTAAAATTTTTAAAACAAAATTTATAAACAATAGTGGCAACTCTATGTTACTACAAGTATGTATCAAAAGTGATACATAAGCTAGAATTATGAAGTTTTTTTAAAGCTCGATATACGGTTAAGGTTATTTGTGGACAAAAATATCTTTAAATATTGGAGCTTATGAAGCCAATTCACACATTGGCAAACCTGCCTCAAACATTAGATTGCATAAAAAAGTTTATCGCAAAAACAACAGTAAATTATAGTCTTAAATAAGAGCGATATATGTACGAAGAGAAAAAAAATGTTCTTATTACAGGAGCGAATTGATACCTCTTTTAAGCCTACTTCATTACGAATGAATGTACAAATGGTGATGATATAGAATATCTTTTTTTATATAAGTTTTGTAATCCCTAGAACTCGCTGTAGTCTAGTAGGTAGTGTGTTGGCTTATTAGATGTAAGGCCGCAGTTCAAACCCCAGGTCAGATACCGCCAATAAAACAAAGTATGAAAATATATTACTTCGTGGACTTTCTCTCAGTAGATTTCTGGCAAGCACTTTGAGAGTTAATAAAAGCGCCACAAAAACCATAGGTCGCACCATTCATGTATAAAATTAACAAGCACAACACATAAGCGGTGTGAGAAGCTAGGCTGGCTGAACGGTTGTAATGACCAATTATGTATGTAATCCCTTTAGGTGGAAATTTATATTGAAAATTAATTTTTAATGAATTGTTTTTTTTTTCTTTAACCTGTTGCTTATTAATAAATGAGATTTTTAAAGTTTTAAAGATCTTTTTAAAAAGATGAATAAGTAATATGAAATACAATTTACGTCACCATTTTTTGGAATCTATTACGATGTAAATCGAGGGATTACTTTATATATGTATGAATATATGTATGTATATACGTACGTACGTTCATATGTGTTTATGTACACCATCTTTATGAGCATTTAAATAAAATACACAAAAATGCTATTATCATGTAGATGGGCGTATGAACCATTACGCTTTTTAACAGCAGCAAAGACTGCGTTTGTATTTTTGAGGGCAATGTATTCTATGTATGTACATACAGAGATGTGGTGTTAATTTTGTAATAAAATTATTTGCTCACCAAATAAAATGCATGGCTTTGTAGTAAACATATAAACGAATTTTATACAACATTAGAATATCTTTTGCGTGAGACTTTATTTTTCGATTTTAGAAGGTCAACAATTTATATACTTCTTTATGTACATAATTATTTATGAATTTTTTACAACGATCTGTCGAATTGTTATTGTTTACGCAAAAGAGTAAACACAAATTTATATTTATTTTGTTTGCAATCTACGAACTCATATTTAAACGTTTTTAAAAGGTAAAAACGTAACAATATGTACGTAATCTTCAAGCAAGTGGGAGAAATACTGGAGAAGTTCATCTAATGGATGAGCGAGAATATGTTCTCACTTTGTAACTGTCAGTGTGTGTTAGAAAAAATTTGTATTTATACGTGATTGGGACAATTGACCAATTCCCTAGAAATGCCAGTGATTGGAAATATCCGAAAAATTTTCTTAGATTCATCAACAATTTTGGAAAAAGTTTATTCAACTTCTCACTTTGCCAAAATATTGTAATAATGGCTAATGTAACCTAACTCGTTAATTACAACAAAGTATGTCAATTGTATTGTCTGCTAAATACCAAAATTTACCAAAAATGGGGTAAAGAAAAGAGGAAATAGTGCTTAGAAACTATAACATAATGGAAGCAATTAAATGTATACAATAGCGATATCAGCATCAGCTAATTATACAAATATAACAAGAGGAGGGCATATTTCCTTAAGCGTTGGCATATATTCAACAAAAGTAAACTTTTGCAGACATAAAGGCACTGAGCGTCAAATAATCGTAGACAGAATTACAAGTGGAAAGTAAGCATTTTTATACTCAGACCTTAACCTAAAAATAAAAGAGCTAAAATATGTAACTTTTTACTTGCGCAAATATTCACTGAGCACTTAAGTTTGTTTTAAGTAGTTGAAGGTACAATAAAGGACAAAGAAAATACCAGGAAATGTCTATAGTGTGCCTATTTGTGTCAGTTTGTTTATAAGCTTTAAAATAAAAAATTAATTAAATGGAAATTATTATGAGTTATAAGATCCTTAAAGTTTTAGAAAGTTTTAGAATACTGTAGCAATAGAATTGAAAAAGTTAAGTAAATCGTTTGAGAACTTGTTACTCTTGATAACACTATGCGACAAAATACAAAAAATTAAATACACCCGTGTAACTACCTAGTCTAAGTTATTCAGTTCGCTGATTAGAGCTCAAAAATACGTTTTTATTTTTCTCGAACCCTCCAAACCTGTTTATTTGACAAAAATGGTTTTTTTTAACAAAATTATTGATTACCCAAATATGTTTGAACCTATTTAAAAAATCCAAAGTTTTTTTAGAAAGGGGAGAGGTTAGCCTTTAAAACGGTGTCGCGTGATAAAATCAATGATATATTAATTTTATTTATATAAAACGCGAGGGTGATTTTGTTTTAAATGATCGATGTTTATTTTCTTCTAGTTCAATAGCGACTGACTTAAAAAATTATAACAACATTAATTTGAAGCGCAGAAGAATTTAAAATAAATAGGTATTTAACTAAAATGTGTTGTTATAAAATAACAACAAAAAACTAATTACTAAAAATGCAATTGTTATGTACTTAGGGTTTTACATTACTTTCCAATAATAAAAAATGATCAAGTGAGAATGCGACACAAAAGAAAATATTAAAAAATTTACAAAAACAATATCATTGTTGAAATTATTAAAAATAAATTTAGGATGCTCACAGTTTAATTAAATAAAACTTAATTAGAACAAATCAAAAATTAAATTAAAGGTGTTGGCTGCGATCTTATCCGACAAACGGTATACATAAACATTTTGTTCAATCGTATATGTTATGAGTTTTGATGGGGAAACTTGGAAAATATTGCAAAATTTAATTGAAACAAAATTGAAGTCGTCGTAGTCTAGTAGGTAGTGTGTTTTGTTATTAGACGTAAAGACATCAAAATAAAATATGAAAGATATATCTTCGGCGACTTCCCCTCAACAGATTTCCGGCAAAAACTCTGAGAGTAAATAAAATTGCCATGAAAAGTTTTTCAAAAATCTGTCGTTCGGAGTCAACTTTAAACTGTAGGTTCCATCACTCATGTACAAAATTAACACACACAACATGAGTGGTGTGAGAAGCTAGGCCGTAATCCTGACTGAAAGGTTGTTATGGCCAATTATGTTATGTATGTAATTGAAAAATATGAAATAAATGATGATATTCTGAAAATGCAGAGTTGTGAAGAGGTTGACACTTTGTTTGATGAAAGCGGACAAAAATTAACGTTGTTATTATTTAAATAGTATAACAGCCGTCTTAAATTTTTTATGTATATAATCTTATCAAATGAACTTTTATTTAAAAAATAAAAAATTTTATTGGATCTTGATTGTTTACCTGCGAATTTGCTCTTTGCACGTTTGAACGACTACCAAAAGTAGTCTAATATTTGTGTTTTTCGCAAATATTATTATTTCGCTTAGCCCAAACATTAGCCAACTACCGGTGGTTGGTCCAACGGAAAAAGGACACATTTTGCAATAAACTTAAAATCCACCATAATTTTTTAAAATTTTTAACTTAAAGTTCATTAGATGCGACAGCATATCTAAAAAATATGATTCAACTGTTATACTGTTCAAAGAATAACTACGATAACTTTTGTACAATTTGATCAAACGATGTCAATCTTTTCATAATATAATGCACTTTCAGACTATCGCCACTTATTTTACATTTTTCAATTAAATTTTGCAATTAAGAATGACCAAACTTGAAAAAATGAGAAAAAATAATATTTTCCAAGTTTACCCCATCAAAACTCCTAACATATAAGTTGGAACAAGATGTTTATGTATATCGTTTTAAAGGCCAATCTCTCCCCTTTTTGAAAAACGTTGTATTTTTAAAATGGGTTCAAACATATTTGGGTGATCAATAATTTTGTGTCAAGAAATTAATCAAACCGTTTTTGTTTTGTTTTTTATTTTTTGAGAAAAATAAAAAAAGTATTTATGAGTTCTACTCAACCTAGTGAATAACTTAGATTATGTAGTGATGGGCATTCAAAAATGCATCACAATGAAGCACATCGATTTATCACGAAATACACAAATGTTTGAATAGAATTCACATCATACTTTTGATTGTGTAGAGGACGTAGTATACCACGACCAGATGAATTTTGGGGATATACTTATAATGACTTCCTTAATGCTGTTACCTTGACAAACTGCAGGAATAAGAATAACTATTTGCCAATTACTTCCTTCCAAGATGTCTTAACAACCCACATACTTTAAATATATGTTCCAGTGATTACTCCAGGCCAGACATCAAAGCGAAAATATGAAAAAATTTCTTCGGCGACTTCCCCTCAGCAGATTTCTTGCAAAAACTTTGAGAGCAACTAAAATTGCTATGAAAAGTTTCTCAAAAATCTATCATTCGGAGTCGGCTTTAAACTGTAGGTCTCGCCACTCATCCTAATCCTAACTGAAGGATTGTAGTCAGAGGTCAGCAATGAGTATTCAAAACGATGAGTAGATTCGAATCAAACTTATAATTTCTGATATCTATACGCATTCATACTTATTTTAATGTCATACTCATACTACTCATATTCAAAATTTTAAATACTCATACCTAACAATACGCATGATGTTATTGATTTCGACTCTTCATGACTCATTGTATACACGAATCACAAAATAAGTATGATTCGCGTACGAACATTTCAATACTTACTAGAAGGTTGTGTGTTCGCTTTGTGTGATGTCTTTGTCTTTTTCTTTCTTCTTTCTTTGTAAATGCAACAACAACTAAGACTGTAAATTTTGACGAATGATTCGAATCACTCGAATCATTTATAAGTATTATAAGTATTTTTTTAAATTTATGAATCTGAATGAGTAAACGTATGAATCAAATTTATTTTGAATGTTATGAGTTTGATGTCAACGTTATACTCACATTCATAAGTACTTATGAGTAGCGAAAAAGAAATTTATTGCAGATCTCTGCTTGTAATTACCAATTAATTACTCCTCTTTATCACTGTGCCTAAATATTGAGCTTAGTTTATGGTAGGTAAGATGACGCACTCTTAACCAGCATTTAGGTCGATTGTGACAACACCATCAATTTGAGCTGGAGAGCAAACATTAATTAAGGAAAATAATAATTCAAAATAAATCTTCTTCTTGCAGTAATACTAAATAATTACCGTTGTCTAATAGGTAATGGTGTATTAATGGTAAGGCCACGGTTTAAACCTCAGGTCAGACATCTCCAATAAAACGAAATACGAGAAAATATTTTTTCGGCAACTTCCCCGTAGTAAATTTCTGGTGAAAATTCTGAGTGAAAAAATGGCCATAAAAAATTTATCATTATTCTGTCATTTGGCCACTTATGTCTGTAGGTTCTGCCACTCATGTATAAAATTAACACACAGAACATAAATGGTATGAAAAGTTCGGTCGTAATCCTGACTGAAAAGTTGTAATGACCAATTATGTGTGCATGTGCCCAATTTAAGTGAGCACTCGCACGAAGATTTCAGATCCCATAAAATAATATTGTTACGAAAATTAAAAAAATCTAGTTACTGGTGTTTTGATTTTACATCGTTTAACATTACAATTATAAACAAAAGCTACAAAAACAAAGCAATGACCTTGTTTACAAATTATCGCACTGCGTAATATATTAACAAACAACAGCATACAAAAAATGATAAAGGAGTAAACAAAAATACAACAACAAAAACTACAAGAATAAATGTAAACAAAATACACAAACAACAACAATGAGACAACGATGTTTACATTTATAGAGATCTCGAGAAGGCGAGGTTACCAACATTCGCGTTCAAGAACATTCATCAAACTGTTTACGTTGCCATATAAAAGGCAAGGCAAAGCAGGCGACAAAGTTAGAAAAAGTTCAGTCAGTCTTGTGTGAAGACGCGATGCGTTTGAAGATACAAATGCGGTTGAAATTACAAAGATCTGTCGAATAATTGTCTAGTAATTGCTATATTTTATGCAAAGGGTGTAAACAGAGGAATAACAAACAAAGCATTTTTTGTTGTTTACATCAAGTCGTGAATAGTGGCACACAGAATTGTGCGAATAATAAAGAATTTTAATTAAAACTAAAATAGATTTATTTTTATTTTATTTGCAATCTACGAGCTTATATGTATATTAAACATTTTATAAAGGTAAGAACGTAACAATAGTATTATTTATCATTTCTGTCATTACGCCACCAGCCCTAACTGTAGGAGAACACTTCAGTAATTATATCGTAAAATTGTTGGAAGTGTTAAAAATAATGTCTGTTTTAGCATTTTGTGTTTTTTTTTTGCTTTACAAGTCTTACATTTGAACACAAGGAAGTTCAACTTTTATCAAAGTATTCTCTTCGGGTTAAAGTCCGATAACAAAAATAACAATATAAATCACGATACGACCATATACAACATAGCTGGTATACTATAATACACTCATATTTTCTTCAACTGTTCTACCAAATCAAGCATGCAATTAGACACTTATTAATTAAGTTGAATGTGAGACCATCACGCAAGCAACATAGGTTATCATTCAAATCAATGGATATATTGGTAAGTGTTGAAATCAACACATTACTTATGGTTAAGTTCAAAAAAGAGAAAATCAACAACTCCAATAATAACAAAAACAATTTTTATTATCTTTCATTTCATTTGTTTAAGGACAACTCCAACCTGTCTTACACTTGTTCCTAAAAAGAAGTGGTGAAATTAAAAAAAACACTTTCAAAATATATATAACATTTCTATATGTAAAGTCGCCATAATCTAGTATGCAGTGTGCTGGTTTGTTAGACTTAAGGCCATGTTGCGAACCCCAGGTCAGAGATCTCCAAGAAAGCGAAATATGAAAAAATATTTCTTCGGTGACTTCCGCTCAGTAGATTTCTAGCAAAGCTCTGGGAGTAAATAAAATTGTCATGAAAAGTTTCTCAAAGAATATTTGATTCGGAGTCGATGTTAAACTGTAGGTATAAAAATAATAATATATGTAGTGTAAGAAGCTAGGTCACAATCCTGACTGAAGGATTATGTGGTAGGAAACACTATTACTTTTAATTACTATTAAATTTAATTACTATTAAAACTGTGAAGTACGTCAAATCGGTTGGATTTAATTATATTCATATGAAATGCGCACTAGCCAATTTGGGTGTACATATTTATATTTTTGATTGAAAAGATAATAACCGTCAAAGTGCTTCTGTTAATCATGTGCTTTGAGAAACGCATGTACACTTCAACCTTTACGTATTTTTTTTAATTTTAAAACACCCTGTATCTCCAAAAGTGGATTTCATATTCTCTGAAATTGCATGAAATCCTCACTAGAAGTGTTGTCTAACATATTCTGATGTTTGAATAAAATTGGCCAAATCAAATAACGGTTGTGGTCATTTTCTCATATGTACCAGAGATCAGCAATGAGTATTCAAAAAGATGAGTAAAATCGAATCATACTCATAATTACATTCATACTTATTTTAATATCATGGAACCTCTACTCATATTCAGAGTTTAAAGTACTCATCATATTCATACTTAACAACACGTATGACTCAACATTTACAAGAATCACAAAATAAGTATGATTCGCGTACGAACACTACAATACTCACTAGAAGATTGTGTGTTTGCTCTGTTTGCTGTTCTGTCTTTTTTGCTTATGTGTCTTTTTTTTGTTTTTGTAAATGCAACAATAACTAAGACTGTAAAATTTGATGAATGATTCGAATCACTCGAATCATTTATGAGTATTATAAGTATTTTTCTAAAGTTATGAATCTGAATGAGTAGGCTTCTGAATCAAAGATATTTCGAATGGTATGAGTTTGATGTCAACGTTGTAGGAATACTCATTGCAATCTGAACTTATAAATCAACATTGTATTGAGTTCGAATGAACCAGAATAGTTAAATTTCAATATTGTTGACTCACTTATATTCAAAATTTCATGAGTGCTTATGAGTAGCGAAAAAACGATTGATCTCTGATAAGTAACCCTTACAACAGCTGCACAACTGTGTATGTTTTAAATTTTGAGTTTTCAAAATCCATCTCTAAAAGTGGTTTTCATATAGTCCTCACTAGAAATAAAAGTTGCCAAATCAAATCATAGGTGGGGTCATATTCTCATATCTACCCCTTTAGTCATTAGCTGCATAACTGGGAAAGTATATGAAAGCAAATAACAATAAAATAATTTTGAATGTTTTTTCCACAATTATTTTCGGTAATTTAATATATTATGAGCATGAAAATCTGCAGTATGTGGCGGTAAGACAGATTATTTATTGTTCCCTCTTTGTTTGCATGTTCCATTTTCATATAATATTGTAGCGAGTTTTTCCCCATCTTCAGTTTTTTCTTCAGGTTATATTCTGGTAACTGGATTTCTTCGACGTCGGAGAAATCTGGAGTTACGTAACCTTCGATTTCCACTGCAATTCCTTGAAATTTAATTGCTTCATCATAACTATTATTTTCTTGTAACTCTTGAAACCTTTGCTCTTCTCATAATCCAGAGCTATTATTTGTCACGCAGTAAGACATTCACCATTCTGCTATTATTATTTTCTCTACTAAGGGCCATTTTTACAACTTCCCGTTAATGTTAGGTTTACTTAAAGGTAACTTTAGCTAAAGTGAACTTTAAAGTCACCTTTAACTTCTTTTTGTTATTACAACCTAATGATAAAGTAAAGTAAACTTTTTCAAAAATATGGCAGTGCCGGAGTCGATAACACTGCTCAATTAAACAAGTTTTTTTAACACAGTAGCAACGATGGGCTTCGTTTTTTTGTTGTATATGCTCATTTTGTTTATATTTTGATAATAATATATAGTATGGCAAGTTCATACATAAACAGAACTTAGCTTAACGCTCACTTCTACCTTATTGTCCATTTATAATAATGAAAAACAATTTATCTACCCGTTAAAATCCTCCCTTTAGTTAACGGCAAGTTGTACTAATGGCCCTAAATCATATTAATTAATGGCCCTAAAAATATTAATAATAATTCTCCTGGTGATGTAAACACGATGCAACACTCATTTTTTGTTATGTCTTTAAAGCCAATTTTCACAAGTTGTTTTTCGTTTTTTCATTTGTCTTAATATCTTTGACAGATGTCATCGCCAACTCAAAGAAAATAAAAATACAGGGTCATTCACAATATATGTTCCCTATGGATACATTTGCACCTTGACCTTGTGCATTTAATTTAAGTTATCTTGGAGAATTTTAAGAGAAGGAGTGTGGGAAGTTATGTCGTAATCCTGACTGAAAAGTTGTAATGACCAATTATGTATGTATGTATGAGTGTATTTAATTGCAATACGGAATACATACGCAAAAATACAGTCTGTGACAAAAGTTTGTCGTAGTTGCTGTTCATGAAATAATAGCAATTATTTTCAAAAAGAATGGAAATCAAATAGTCTTGCAAAACATAAATAATGTAAATTGAGATAAGTACGGAAAAACGTAAACAAAACCAATTTCAAGTTTTCATTTCATTATGAGTAAAAAAGAAGCGAAATAAAAAATTTAACAGCATCATTAACAAGTGTACTGAATAAATTTGTATACACAGATATTTGTTCATAACTTTTGTCATATTTCTCATGGAAATGGTCAAAATAAAACAAAACGGAATTGAAAGAGTTATAATAACATAACAAATGATAAAATTTTGTAGCTGAAGCAGAAATGTAAAAGCTATTGTAAGAGGTATAATCTGTTAAAAATTGTCTAAAAAATTTACTATTTGGATTGATTTGATTTTCAATATATGTAATGTTTACATTGTTTTAAAACAATATCATTGTTACGAAAATGAAAAATCTAGATATTGAATCGTTTAACATTAAAATTGTAAACAAAAGCTACAAAAACAAAACTGTGCAATAAACAAACCTGTTTACAAATTATCGTACTGCTTAATTTAACAAGAAACACCAGCATAAAAAATGGTAAACAAGTGAACAAAAATATACCAAAACACTACAATAATTCATACCTGTTAAATTTCGATTACGATTAGTAATCAATTACATTACTTTTTAAAAAGAATCGTAATGATTATATAATTCTATGAACAATTTTTTCCAATTACTAGTTGATTACGATTACCAAAGAATCAAAAAATAATCAGAATTACTGACGATTAGGCTAATAATCAAAAAGAATCAAAAGAAGTTTAAAAAAGAATCAAATTGTTTTAAATAATTCTTTTTGATTATTTTCAAATATACAAAAGTAATCCAAAAGTAATCAAATTTTTTTCAATAATTCTTTTTCATTATTTTCAAATATTCAAAAAGAGTTCAAAGTAATTATTGAAAATAAATAGATTACTTTTAGATTACTTTTGATTCCTTTTGATTATTAGACGAATCGCCAGGAATCCTGATTATTTTTTGATTATTTTGTAATCGTAATCAATTATTAATTATTTTAACCAAAAATAATCGTAATTGTAATCATTATTTCACCATTCAAAAAAAATCAAATTACTAATCATTACGATTACTAATCTTTACTTAACAGGTATGCAATAATTAACGTAAACAACGCATTTTACATATAAAAAGATCTCGAGAAGGCGAAGTTACGAACATTCGCCTTCAAGAACATTCATCAGACTGTTTACTTTGCCATATAAAAGGCAAACCAAAGCAGGCGACTGAGTTAGTGAAGTTCAGTCAGTTTTGTGAGAAAACGCGGTCCGTTTGAAGAGCGTAATCGTGGTTTGAAGATCTCCGTTACAAAGATCTGTCGAATAATTATCTAGTCATTGTTATTGTTTATGCAAACGGTATAAACAAAGGAACAAAGGACAAAGAAAAGCAATTTCATCAAGTTGTGAACAGTGCGAATAATATAGAATTTTAATTAAAACTAAACACAAATTTATTTTTATTTTATTTGCAATCTACGAGCTTATATTATAAACGTTTTTAAAAGGGAAAAAACGTAACGATATTTTTATATTGTATTTACAGGTTGTAGTCTAGTAGGTAGTGTGTTGGCTCATTATACGTAAAGCCAGGGTTCAAACCCCAGGCCAAACAAAATACAAAAAGTATTTTTTCGGCGACTTCCTTTCAGCAGATTTCTGGCAAAAACTCTGAGAGTAAATAAAATTGCCATGAAAAGTTTCTCAAAATCTGTCGTTCTGAGTCGACTTTAAACTGTGGGCCCCGCCACTCATTTATAAAATTAACACACACAACATAAGTGGTGTGAGAAAGTAGGTCGTAATCCTGAATGGTTGCAAAGACCAATTATGTATGTGTGTATGTATTTACAGAGTAGGAAATTTAAAAGTTTAACTTTAAAAATGTAATAAAACAAAAACGGTTTGAAATCTTGCCAAATTTATTTTATTGTTGTGAAGAGCAAATTTTCTGGTTAGAAATAGAATATTATTTCATCGATAAAGCTGCTGCGGCTTGCCTTACGGAACTTCATGCGATCGGACCAATTTTCGTGCAGTTATTCGAGTGCAGTTATTCTTTGCATCACAAAAGCTGGCCGTCAAATGCTCAACTGTGTCCGGCTTGTCGGCATAACACTTTTCCTTAAAAAAATCACAGATTCTTTGTCGCCAATTGGCATCATCATTTCGGCTAATTAAATCTCGATGAAACGTTTGATGAAATATATCGATTGTGCCATGAGTTATGTGGAAAGTTGCACCCTCCTGTTGATGATGCCTCCATTGACCGTAATGGTTACGCCATACTAATTTTCAAAGAAATATGAGCCAATGATGCCTCCATTCCACAAGCCGCACCAAACAGAAACTCGTAATGGGTGTAATGGCTTTTGTAAGACCATCGTTACTATTATACATGCGATCAATGACGCTACCACCACCCTGTATTACCGTCTTTACATTATATTTTGGATTGAAGAAGACCTATCAAGAATTCAATCCAAAATATAATTTAAAGACGGTAAATCAGGGTGGTGGTAGCATCATGGTATGAGTGTCATTATCTTATTATGGTGCGGGTATATCGTATCCAGAATGTAATGAAAGCCGCTGATTACACCGAAATTTTGAAAAATATAATACTGCCGTATACCTAAGAAAATATGCCATTCAAATGGGTCTTCCAGCAGGACAATGACCCAAAGAATACGGCAAAGAACACAACACAAGTGGTTCCAGGACAAGAAAATTAATGATTTTGAATGGCCAGCACAGTCCCCTGATTTGAATCCGATAGAAAATTTGTGGAACGAAGTTAAAAGGGCAATCAGGGGAAAGTGTCCAACAAATTGCGACGAGCTTTGGAATGTTATACAGGATGCATGGAACACAATACCACTGCATATTTGTCAAAACTTGGTCGAATCAATGCCTAGAAGCTGTGCCGCTGTTCTGGATACCAAAGAATCCGCAACAAAGTTCTAATGTGGCACTAAGCCTTCATGCAACAATTATTTAGTTTTACTTAGGTTAGTTATAGCTTTACGATTTCATGAAGTGTCCTTATTTTTTCACACCTTAAACTACATGCATTCATACAAAATCACAAAAAAAATCAAAATATATTATTATAGGTATAGGAAAAATTTTGTTTTTAATCTTTTTTCCACCGTTTAAGAAAAAATAAGTCGTTTAAATAATAAAGAATTTTCGAGTTTTTATTCGGTTTTAAATATAATGTAAGTTTGGGTGGGTACTGTCCTTATTATTTTTCACATCACTGTATTATATTAATAATTATTAATAGTTACTTAACAGGTATGCTTTATATTAATTGAAATTGAAATATATTATTCATACGTCTCAGACTACATGTACTGGAGTAATTACTCTGAAAAGTATGCAATAAAAATTCCTTTGATTTTGGCGTGTATGAAACTAATGGAATTAAATATCACTCATACGTCACATGCTTGTAATTATAAATTTTACATATTGTTACGTTTTTACCTTTTTAAAAACGTTTAGGATATGAGTTCGTTGATTGCAAACAAAGTAAAAACAAATTTGTGTTCAGTTTCAATTAAACTCTTTATTTTTCACACTACTTTTATGTGCCACCGTATACAACTTGTCGTATTTAACAATAATCTGCTTGTTTAGTTCGTTATCTTATCTGCTTACAACCTTTTTGTAAGCAATACCCCTTGCACGTTAGATCTGTATAGCGGAGATCTTCAAACCGCAACTCGTCTTCACACAAGACTGACTGAATTATTACTCACTGGTTGTCTGCTTTGTCTTGCCTTTTTATATGCTCGCGTATTCAGTCTGATGATGGTGCTGGAAATAGAATGTTCTCGTCTTCGACCTCTTGACAGTTCTATCGCGACTACATTGTTGTTTGTGTATTTTGCTTACGTTGTTTGTTGTTGCTTTCTTTCATGCTGTTGCTTTACTTGGAAAAAATTCGTTGTATTGTGTGTGTGTGTGTAGCTTTCGTTACGTTGTTTGTTGTTGCGTTCGCTTAAGTTTCGTTATTTCTCCCCTTCTCTTTCTTACTCATGGTCTTTGTTTTTCTAGCTTTTGCTTATTGTTTTAATGTTAAATGATATTACACGGTTTCCATTTCCATTACAATATTAAACATGAGGATAATGTTAGTGAATAATAATAAATTGTAATTTTAAGAAAAATCGATCAGTTCCATTTATAAATATATGACTTGGTACTTTTATTTTACGCTAATTTTGTAGTCGCTTTTGAATATAGCCGCCATAGTAGGTAGTGTGTTGGCTTCTGAGGCGACAGCTCGTGGTTCATATCGTACATAATTAAATATAAAAAAACATTTCTTTCGGCAACTTTCTCTCATCAGACGTCTGACAGATGACTTAATTGCTCTCTATTTTTAAGATCAGCTGATATTGTAGTGGCTGTGAACATGATAACTCAGTAATTGTGGCCACAATTGTACGACATGGATTTGAACGATATGTAGTTATAGCAAAACGGTGTCACTAGCTGCACCGTAAATGCAACAAACTATATGTATATGGTACCAACGGTTTCAAGAATGAAATGTCTTAAAAAATTCTAATTTGAACTTACCACGAAGATCACATGATTTAGCACCGTGAGATTTTTTTTGGGTTTTGTAAAATCTTGGTTTTAGACAAATAAATTGTAATTAATACTTAATACTTGACTTAAAATCCTTTGATAAAATCAGGAAAAATTCATGAAAAGAGTAAAGGCATGTTATCACAGTTCTGGCTAACATTTCAAAGTTGTTTTCGTTAAAATCCTATAAAACCAAGTCACAACTAGGAACCTAAATTCAATATATTGAAACCTCTTAATAAAGACGTGACTTAAAATTAATGTTTTAAAAAATTGAATTATTTTTCGTAAAGATACTTACATATACTCGTAATACCCAACAAAACCATACAATAAATCGATAAAGCTTTTACAATTTTTTGTTGGGGTAGTTTATGCAGAATAATAAATTACAAAACGGAAGACCACAAACTTCTCATATAATGACAAAAAATTTAATATTTTGCTCAGAAAAGAAAAATTTTTAGTCTAAATTCAGTTTTTCTACTCTAAGCATAGAGATAAAAAAAATTATTTGAAAAATGCTGATGTTTTGCTTTCAAGGAGTCATGAAGATAAAATAAAAAACTAAAAAATGTAAAAAAAAACTTCATTGGTAAACACAGCACAGCAACCCTTCTATTCGTTCTCATCGATATACCGTACCGATGAACATATGTATGTTATTGACATGTAATGCACAACATCTTGTTTATATCTTAGGCATTCATTTACATCAAAAAAAAAAGAAAAATATTATGAATTTAAATTAAGAGAAACACTTAAAATAAAGCTGAAATGGTATGACAAAGTTTGCACAAGTCTTTTGAACATGAACACATCCCCCTCAAAAAAATTTAGTACTTTAATAAATTTAATACTTACTTCTATCACATATATACATACGCTCAATAATAGCCTAGTTCTAAAATATTAAAGTAACGTTGACTATGAGAATCCCTTCGAAAATGCAGGCAACACTTTTTTATTAGCGTTCCATCTGACCACATCGTTAAAGTGAAGAATTTAAACACAAAAAAGAAAATTCCGGTAAACCCATACAAAATTGTTGATCATAATAATGAATACACTTGAATTACACTATGCGACAAAATAAAAAAAAAATGAAATGGTGTAGGTTGTGAGTTTTGTTGCGTAGAACTCAAAAATATTTTTTTATATTTGTTGAACCCTCCAAACTCGCTTTATTTGACAACAACTGTTTTTTGGACTTTACACACAAATCTATTGATTACACACACATTTCTGAACCAATGTCACAAATTTTATCTTTCTTAGAAAGGGAAGGGATGGGACTTAAAAGCTTTATACATATATACATATATTATTCGACTTAATATGCTATGAGGTTTGAGATTCATTTGAAAAAATATTTATGAAAAATAAAACACGACTGTTATCCCATTTAAATAATAACTATGGTAATTTTTGTCCGATTTTATCAAACGAAGTGTCAATCTCTTCACAAGATAATGCACTTTCGCAATATCACCACTTATTTTATATTTTTTAATTGAATTTTGTAATTAAGAATCGCTAAACTTGAAAAAATAAGAAAAATTTTGTACTTTTCAAGTTTACCCGATCAAAACTCATAACATGTAAATTTGTATACCGTTTTAAATATGTTGACTTTCAAAATGTATCAATACAAAGTTTGTACACAGTTCTAATACGGTATATAAATTATGTAGATATGCAAAGTTACCATACAATGCATCAACTATAAATCCGATGACTGATTGCTTTTTGACTGCGTTAAAAATATATATTGACGACGTTTTGAAATAGTATACATTGTAAACATTTTGTACAGCGGTTTTATGAATTACTATAATTTGTTCAAACACAGAGCAACTAACATTTTGGAAGTCAGCCTTACTCATCTCTCCCCTTTTCGAATTTTGAATTTTGAAAAGAGGTTAAGAAATATTCGGGCAATCAATAATTTTGTGTGAAAAGATCAAAAACATCGTTTTTGTCAAATAAAATAAGTTTGGAGGGTTCGAGAAATAAAAAAAATAATTTCGAGTTCTACTAAACAAAACTCACAAACTACACTACGCCATTAGCTGGGTGTATTTTGACCGTGTTATTTATAATTTTTTATATGGTAAAATAAAACTTTTGTGTGATTTTTTTTTTGTATATGTAAAATGGAAAAATATTTCTTTGGTAAAAAATTGTTTAAAAATCCGAAAATATTTCAAACAAAATGGGAGGAAATTATCATTGTGCTGAAAGGAGAAAAAAGTTGTTCAAACCATGAGAAATCACGATAATCCTTGGTAAAAATTACCCTTCCAAATCCCCAAAGGCTATTTCCTCTGAGATCATCTTATGTACTCGAATCTTGGTTCGGAAAAGATTGCTGAGAATGTGACGAAATATAATCCGGAGCGAAGAAACAAAAATAAATTCCTTTGGAAGCGAGACGAATTCGTATAAAAATAAATTTATTTTTGTTTTATAGCTCAATTTATATTGAATGATCCGAAATTTCTCTTAAAAATTTGAGGCGTTAAAGAACAATGACGGACGTTGACAACTTAATTGGCTGTCAGAGTAGATCAAAAGATTATCACGAAAATGTCCGCCACCCTACAAGAATTGCAGTGCTTTCTAAATGTCCATAACCTCACTTACTTACTTACTTACTTACTTAATTGGCCATAACAACCCGTTTATCGGATTTCGGCCTGCCGCAACACATCCTTCCAGGCGCCTCTGATTCGTGCGCGCCTACGCCAGTTGGTCACACCAATCGATGACAGGGCTTCCTCGATTTGGTCCTTCTAACGGATGCAAAGGCGTCCTCTTCGCCGACTTCCGCAGATTCCCGCATCAAATACCCGTTTTGCCGGAGCATCCTCCTCCATTCGAACGACATGGCCGAGCCAGCGCAGCCGCTGGATATTAATACGCTGTACAACGTCTATGTCGTTGAGGAGCTCATACAGCTCACTGTTGGATCGGCTACGGAAATCATCGCCAATTCGCACTGGACCGAAGATCTTGGGCAGTACTTTTCTCTCGAACACTCTCAAGGCCGCTGCATCTGTACTTAATAGGGTCCATGCCTCTGCGCCATAAAGAAGCACGGGTAGGATGAGTGTCTTGTAAAGTGTTAATTTTGTCGCACGAGAGAGGTCTCTGCTACTCAATTGCCTATTGAGACCATAGTAGCACCTGTTGGCAAAAGTGATAGACTGACATCATTTCTGGTGGCAACAGCGGAGCCAAGATAGATGAATTCCTTGACCGTATTAAAAGTTATCTGCCGTAATCTGAGAATCAATACGCCGCGCATCTCTACTTGTCGATAACATATACTTTGTTTTGCCCTCATTTACTGCCAGACCCATCTTACGAGACTCCCGTTCAATAGCACTAAAGGCAGCAGTAACATCTCGCTTGGTACGCCCTATGATGTCAATGTCGTCAGCGTACGCAAGCAACTGGACACTTTTTTGAAAAATAGTGCCATTGCGATGCACTCCCGCCTTTCGCAGAACACTCTCCATGACGAAGTTGAAGAGGTCGCATGATAAGGGGTCGCCTTGTCTGAAACTTCGCACGGTACTAAAAGGTTCGGAGAGGTCCTTTCCTACCTTGACGGAGCTGCAGGAATTGCTCAACGTCATTCTGCATAGCTTTATCAGCTTCGCAGGTATACCGAGCTCAGACATTGCGGCAAAAACACGATCCCTTATGGGGCTATCAAAGGCTGCCTTATAGTCGACAAAAAGATGGTGTGTGTCGACTTGTTTTTCGTGGGTCATTTCCAGGATTTGGCGTAGTGTGAAGATCTGGTCGATGGTGGACTTGCCAGTTCTGAAGCCGCACTGATAAGGTCCAATCAGTGTTTTGACGAGTGGCTTCAGTCGTTCAGACAATACGCCTGTAAGAACCTTATATGCGATAGGGAGAAGGCTTATACCCCTGTAGTTGGCGCATATAGTAGGGTCTCCCTTTTTCAGGACAGGACAGAGGACACTGAGGTTCCAATGGTTGGGCATACTTTCCTCTAGCCATATTTTGTAAATAAGCTGGTGCATGCGCCCTACCAACTCATTACATCCGATCTTAAACAACTCCGCGGGGAGGCCATCAGGACCCGCCGCTTTATTGTTTTTAAGACGCATAATCGCATAATTTGACCCCTTCATGGCTAGACGGCGGAATCTCCACGCCGTCATCGTCGATCGGGTTCGGAACATCATCTCTAAAGGCGGCATTGTTGTTGTCATCACCTTGTAGCAGAGTAGAGAAGTGTTTCCTCCACAACCTCAGCACCCCTTGGGAACCTGTTATCAGGTTTCCGTTCTCATCTTTGCAGGAGGACGCTCCGGGCTTAAAAACCTTCGGTTAAACGCTTAACCTTTTGATAAAATTTTCGAGCATCATTCCTGCATCTATACATTTCGACTTCCTCGCGCTCACGCCTTTCCTGCTCCCTCTTCTTGCGTCTGAAAAGGCGTCTCTCATCCCTTCTCTTCTCTCTATAGTTCTCGACAATGGCTCGCGTTGCGGCTGACTGCAGCGTTTTCTTGTATGGTCCATAACCTTACTTAACTTAATTGGTCATTAGAAACCTTCAGTCAATATTACAAAAGCCTAATTAGGCCTAGAATAACTTATGTTTCAGTAGTATTGTTGACATCGATGGAAAGAAAATGCAAAATGTTAAACGTGGGGACTAGTTGCTACTCGGATGGCTTTAAACATGGAGATTGGACGGGACTGGGACTCTAGATGAAAAACCTGAAACCAAACTTTGCCTCCGTTAATCGGACCATAATACGGTGTTCTAAGCGATCAGGCAAAGCATGATCTAGACAATTATCAGGATATCATTTGGTAAACTTGACGTGTAAAGATTTAAATATCTTCATTGGTGGTCAAATGGCAATTAGGGCAATATCATTCATAAAATATATATAAAATAAAAAAAATAATAAAATTCAGAAATTTTTGAACTAAAAATTCATTTAAAAAAATATTGTATATATGAAAAATATAACTCGAGTTATATTTTTACTTCAAAAATTTCAGAATTTTTGATAGATATTGATTGTTTATCGCAAAATATGTCAATTTCAAGTTTGAGTTCAAGAGAAATAATAATATTTGCAAAAAACACTCTCTTATATAATAACTCTTTATATAATAGCTACGGTAATTATTGTCCAATTTGATCCAACAAACTGTCAATCTCTTCACAAGATAATGCACTTTCGAATGTCATCACTTATTTCATATTTTTTAATTAAGGTTGCTACTATGAACGGACAAACTTGAAAAAATATGAAAACAATCACATTTGTCAAGTTTACTTCATCAAACCTCATACAATATTAAGTCGGATAATATATATATGTATATCGTTTTAACCCATTAGATCCCAACCATCTTTAAAACCAAAAAAAAATATTTTATTCTGTTAAAATCTATTTTATTAGGATCTACCTTAAAATAAAATAAAAAAAAATTTAATTTTTTTTGGTAAATATGTTTTTGGGGCTGTACCCAAGCGAGTACACCGATATTTATGCTTACCAAACATTAAACTTAAGTTCGACTGCATTTATTTTAAAATACAAAGGATACCTACACTGGCGAGCAAAAATGATACATAATATTAACAAAATATTTTAAATCCAAAATTTTTTGTATTTATTGTAGTAAGTAAGAAATTGTAAATAACAAATTTCAGACTTTGAAATGGCCAGCACAAAGTCCAGATTTAAATCCGATCGAGAATTTGTGGGCAATTGTAAACCGAAAATTGGCACAGTATGAAAACCCTCCAAATAACCTTAACGAATTGTTGCTAAGAATTGAGGCAGAGTGGCAAAGTATAAACAGGGAAACCATCAAAAAACTGGTATAAAGCTTACCAAAACGCATTAAATCAGTAATAAAGAATAAAGGATTATGGACAAAATACTGAATTTTTCATTTGAAACGAAACGAGGAAAATTGGATAAATGCTACTAAATAATATTTAAGCTGCATTTTATATTTAAAAGAAAATAATATTACAGAAAAGTTTTTGTTTTAGTTAGTTTTTTTTAGTTTTTTTTAGTCTAAATAAATGTTTAACATATGAATTGTTTCTTTTTTATTTTAATAAACAAAGTACAAATATAAAGCTTATATTTCTTTTAATATTATGTAACCATTTTTGCTCGCCAGTGTACGCCAGCATGTGACGAGAAGTGCAAAAAATGACAAAATATAAAAACACTGTACAGATAAAAGAGAATGATAACTTACCGTTATATTTTTTTACTTTATTTTACTATTTATTAATTGTTTACACTCTCTATTAATGTTATGAAAAACAATTTTTTAAAAAAAGTCAGTAGCGCTATAAAGTTGGTCGATTTTCTGAACTCAAGCGAGTACAGTGGAAACGAATGGGTTAAAGGCCCATCCCTCTGCTTTCTAATGAGGTTAAATTTTGGACATTAGTTCAGAAATGTTTGTGTAATCAATAAATTTGTGCATAAAGTCTAAAGAAACAGTTTTTGTTAAATAAAATAAGTTTTGAGGGTTCAAGAAATAAAAAAAAATATTTTTGAGTTCTACTAAACAACAATCACAACTTACACTATGTCTTTAGCTGGGTGTATTTCATATTTTTTATTTTGTCGCATAGTGTAATTAATCTGAGCATAGAATAGGTGTGCCCTATATGGTATCCTAGTCATATGGAGTGATTGAAAATAAGTAAATATTCTGGTCCGAGTATTGCATACAATATGCTTGGATAATCTAATGCAGTACTCACTGATTTAAAGAGTGCTCTGGTTAACGTGATATCATGTCGAAAGTTATGAACACTCCTTTTCAGTACTTTAACTATCAGGCTTAATCGCTTTATAAAATTAATTGAGCAAATACACCATGGAAACCGTCTACCGCGTTGTATGGAAACCGCGCTATAAGAAATCGGAATTAGTACAAATCACATCATTCGTACCGCGTTACGTGGAGACCAAGACAAGATAAAGTATAAATAATTTTTATTGAATTAAAGAGTTCATATAAGGATTGATAAAAAAAATTAAACAAAAACTAAACCAAATGACTGCTTTCCACCAAATATAAGAAAAACTTTGTAAAATTTTGTAATTTTTCAACATTCATCCTCATTGTCAGATATAAGTTGCAGAAATTTTTTTAGAAAGACTTGGTCAGCAACAAAACATATGTACTGTGAAAGAGCTATGAGATGACTGAAACCTATTTTGTAGGCGGCTGCGAGATAAGTTGGCATGTTTATATAAACATGTTGTTTATATAACTCGGCTGTGATTTTGCGTCGAAAATAAAACTGATATTAAACACTCTTAAAACAATCTATTAAACAATCTTACAGGTTGTGCGGAAGGAACTTATGGGATGTTGTTGAACGAAAACCGCGCAGTAAGAGTACTGCGTTCTAGGAGAGCTGTCGCAGACTCAGTTCTGCGTTATATGTGAAACCGCGTTCTCAGAGTAGCGCGTTATAGGAGGGTTGTCGCAATTTCAGCCTTGCGTTATATGAAAACCGCGTTCTGAGAGTACCGCGTTATAGGAGGGTTGACTGTAATTTAATAATATAAATAATAATACTTAATTCAATATGTTTACATGAAGTTTAAACTAAAATGTTAATTTTAAAACGTTTCTTTCTTTTCTTATTTCTTGTCGGTTAAATGTATCCGAAATGTTTACCCTGCTTAAACATAATTTTACAACCATAAGTAAACAGTCTGTACAGGCCGCAATTTATTCTTTTTTTTTTCTTTATTTAAATATTATTTAATCTCGGCTAAAAACTGCTTACCAAACTTCAAACTTTAATTTCAACTGGGGTGCGGTAAAAATTTTTAACCGCTAAAAGTAAATATTACAACTACCAACGACAGAAATCTCTTAATATGTTGAAAACATTTCTGTTGAAACTTAAATTATTTTTATTTTTTTTCTATTATTAATTAATCTTGAAATATAATAACATTAAGGCAAACTTCTTTTCTGTATTGAAATTGTGCTTTTATAAATGCGGAAAATAAAATTACAAGACTTCATAACCATTCCTACCAAAACCAAAGTACTTTTATTTTTTTGTCAAAATAACTTAAAGTGGGAATTTTTGTTAAGACGGCTGTTGTCAAAGAAAAAATAAGCTACTGCTTACCACTGTTCACAGTTTGTCTTTTTTCATTTATTTAAAGGCCATTATTACAACTTGTCGTTAAAGCTGGGTTTAATTAAAGGTAACTTTAGCCAAAGTGAACTTTAAAGTCGCCTTTAACTTCTTTTCGTTATTACAACTTAAAGATAAAGTAAAATTACCTTTTTGCCGATAGCACTGTCAATTAAACAAGTGCTTTAAAAACACAGTGGCAACGTTGTTTATAAAATTTGTGTGTTGAGGTTTTAGCTTTTTTATTTTTGTATTTTTTGTTTTAAAATAAATGTATTGAAATTGAATGAATGAATTGAAAATGTATTAATATATTACCGTTTATTTTCCTTATATTTGAAGTTGCCATATTGAAAATAATATAAATAATATGGCAAGTTCAACAATAAAGTGAACTTTAAAAGTTAAGGTAGAATGATCTTCCCTTTGGCTTAGCGCTCAATTTTATCTCATATGTATATAAGTTGTAATAATTGCCCTAAGAATTACAGTAGAGTAGAGGAGTTCTATATCAACTCACTTTCTCGCCATTTCTTTTTTTTTTTGTTTTTGTTTTTTATATAATACCCAAATATTATAGGGGAATAACAGGTTTGGTTTCAATTACAAATCATATTCGGAACTATTCTTTACCAATATATTCGCTGTACTTAATTATAAAACGATTATACACATACATACATACATAATTGGCCATTACAACCCTTCAGTCAGGATTACGGCCTAGCTTCTCACACCACTCATGTTGTGTGCGTTAATTTTATACGTGAGTGGCGGGACCTACAGTTTAACGTCGACTCCGAACGACAGATTTTTGAGAAACTTTTCATGGCAATTTTATTTACTCTCAGAGTTTTTGCCAGAAATCTGCTGAGAGGAAGTCGCCGAAGAAATATTTTTTTTTTCATATTTCATTTTTGATGTCTGACCTGGGATACGAACCCGGGCTTTACGAATAGTAAGCCAACACACTACCTACTACACCACGGCGACTTTTCTTTACACTTATACACGGTTTTCCAAAAAGGATAACGGCAAATTAGTTGTCTTTCGTTCAGCCTGTTTTTCCAAATCACCATGGACCAATAAAGCATTCAACAGAACCGTTTTCTGTTCTGGCAACTTACCACCGGTTTTGGCAATGTTGTTTGTCTACTGGTTCAGTAAACAAGCGACCAACACCTGTACGGTGACGGAAATACTGTTGCCATTGGCAGCGTGCAGTAGAATCCGTGACAGTCTATTTCGAGTCACTCACAAGAATTCGGTCCTTCGCAGATCACAATTTGGCGACAATTTAATCGTGTCATGAGCCTGTACTCGTAGAAAATTTAACTTTTGTAGAAAATAAAATTATCGAATTTGGGTTGTTGGGCAGGTCATCAGACTCAATGTAAAGTACAATAGATTTCAACATTTGCTCACGTTTTAGAATAGTAAAAAAAGTCTTCAAGTATCTGAAAATACATTAAAGTAAAACGTTTTTAGTACTTTAATTCGATACAAAATATCGAAATCGATAAAAATAGAATCTGACTGCAAAATCAAATGTTTGCAGAAGCATCATGCATCATATAGTTAGATGCCATTTCCAACAAATTTTGTTATGCTGTTAATTCAAAAGGCTTATTAAAACACAATTGGGAAACGGCGTTCCTACAAACGGAGAAGATTTTTAAATTCATTTTCATTCGATACTCTTGATACAATGTTGTCTAGTTTTTGTTTAGTAGATATGTGGAATTACAAATCTTCGTCTGACTTTTCCTTCTAGGGTTTTATTACTTCGCGAGTATGTGCGAATAAGTCAAGATGTATTTACACATAATGGCATCCATAGAGGTTTGAAAAGAATATAAAATGTCCATGAAATCTCATACTTACTTCGGTTTATTTAAATTTTAATATGGAAAACGCTAAAAAAACTTTATACATATTAGGATTAAATTTACCAGGTGCTCCTTTTACTTCTATCTAAGTCTTTTCTGATAGCCAATCAGCTATTAGATTCCTCTCGAGCGTTACGATCAACCCTAAAGTCATTACTCGTCGTTTTCTCAACATTCTCTCTGGGCTCATCAGTATCTCACTTGTCTGGGTCCCCAGGAACAGAGACATTCCAGCCAACTGTAAGGCCGATGAGATAGACAGTGCAGATAAACTTCTTCCTGAACGCTTGTCAATCGAATTGAGCATGCCACTTGCCAAGGTTACATTGACCAGCAAGCAAAAATTATTCCGGAACGTCAATCAATCCTGGGTCTTGCTCCAATGCCCGACTCACCGCATAATGGCCAGGAGGCAAACGGTTGTCCACTTTCTTTATTAATGCCCATTTCTTGCGAGGAGCAGATTTGGTTATTTGGCTCACCCTACCTAGTCAGCTTAGAAGTCGCCGTAGTCTAGTAGGTAGTGTGTTGGCTTATTAGACGTAAAGCCAGGGTTCGAGCCCCAGGTCAGACATCAAAACGAAATATGGAAAAAATATTTCTTCGGCGACTTCTTCTCAGCAGATTACTGGCAAAAAGTCTGAGAGTAAATAAAAATTGCCATGAAAAGGTTTCTCAAAAATCTGTTTTTCGAAGTCGACTTTAAACTGTAGGTCCCACCACTTATGCATAAAAATTAACACACACAACAAAGTGGTGTGAGAAACAAGGATGTTGTACAATGGATCAATTCAACCTCCGCGTACTGTACTTGCCTTAATTGACAAGTACACCCCCTCTAACCTAACCTAACCTAACCTATCTAGTCAGCTTAACGGAGCATTGATATCAAGGATAAAGCTTCCTTTAATTAACTTTCAGGCTGGCTTCCAGCATAGGAAAGGCCAACTTCTTCGACGAGTTTGGTGGAGTTCGTTCAGTATAAGGACTGGACTTACCTGTTTCATCACAGCCGGTATATATGTGTGCTCAAGTGGACTTTGGTATCAAAGCTACAACTCCAACCTTCCTGCCTAGATAGAGACACATATCTATTAATTTTAAAATAAATTATTTGACTACTACTAAATTACTTTGTTTTTGTTTTCTTTATTTTACTTTACTTTTCTTAATTATGACGCTGAATTTTCTCTTCTTTTATAATTGAAAAAAGTACCAGAAAATTTAACTTCAGAGCAAATTTAAATACTGTTTGTGTTTGTAGAATATTTGCCCAACAAACTCCTTCTCATAAATTTAAAGATATAAAGATATACATACACGTGAATGTATGTATTTATGTATACCCGTACATGTTTATCGTAAACGATGGTATGATTGTTGAACTCATTTCAAAATCGATTGACCCAAATCAATTTCATTTTGTTCTCCTTCAACATGGGTTCATTGGGTTATAAAATTATTTTTTTAATTTTTATTCGATTAATAAAAGCTTCAATTATTTCACAGAATAATAAGTTTTAGAAAAGCGAAATAGAGATGAAGAATGCAATAAATTTCGGGTTTTAATCTCTATTCTATTGTTTAAATTTTATGCCTGAAAACTCACAAGGATGTATAATGAAACCCAATGAAAAAAAAAACAAATTAATGACTTTGGGTACATATTCCCTCTGTCACCTTAATGAAATAGAATAATTTATTTATTTTTTATTAGCTCTTCTTATCGCAATTCTATTTTTTTAATTTATATTTTCCTTTACGCTGAAGGATTTTTCTAACTTTTTACAAATTATTTACGTCAGTCCATTCCATTTTTAATTTCTCTGCAAAAAGGTATTTAAAAAGGAGTTGATAATGAAAACTTTCATTATTCTTTAAATAAAAAATATTCTAATCTTTTTCACACTTTCTCACTCAACTAGATAAGGATTAAAATTTATATGAATTTAATTTTTTGTTAATTTTATTGGTATTTTTTTATATAAAATGAGCGACATCTGTTATTTATGTTGGTTGTAGGTTGAGTTTGTTTTTAATGTTCACCTGAAGATACCAGATATACCGGATTGCAATAAGGGCTTTTTTGTGAAAATAAAATAGCAATTTTTAATGGGAATGTAAAAGAAACATTTTATTCAAAATATGGGCCATTGCTTCCTACATATTTTCCCCATCTTTCAAGCAATTTGTGGATTCCACGCCTATAAGACCGTTCATCTTTTAAAGCAAACCAATTACTTATGTACTTACTTAATTAGCCATTAACAACCCGATTAACGGATTTCGGCCTGTCTTAGCACATCCTTCCAAGTGTCTTTTCTTCTAGCGCACCTTTGCCAGTTGGTCACACCAATCGCAATCAAAGTCGTCCTCTTCATCGACCTCAGCAAATCCCAGCATCAAATACCCGCCTCGCCGGAGCATTCTCCGCCATTCGAACGACATAGCCGAGCCAGCTGTGCCGCTAGATTTAATACGCTGAACAATGTCCATGTCTTTGAGAAGCTCATACAGCTCATTGTTGGCTCGAATTCTAAATTAACGCCAACTTGAACTTTACCGAAGATCATACGTAGGCGTCTTCTCCCAAAAACTACAAGGCTACGATATTAGTTTTTAATAGTTCCATGCTTTTGCGCCATAAAGAACCATGGGAGGGATGGGCGTCTTGTAGGCTATTAGTTTTGTTGTACGAGAGGGATCTCTGTTACCCAATTTGCCTATTGCGACCATAGTAGCACGTCTTGGCAAGTGAGACATCATTTTTGGTGATTGCGGCAGAGCCAAGATAAACAAATTCCCTGATTATTGGGATCCAATACGCTCTACTTGTCGACAACATATACTTCGTTTTGCCCTCAGTTACTGCCAGACCTAGCATAATAGGTCCGTTAAATAACACTAAACGTAGCAGTGGCATCTCGCTTGGTACGCCCAATGATGTCAATGTCGTCAGCATACGCAAGCAACTGCACGCTTTTTTAAAAATAGTGTCATTGCGATGCACTCCCGCCTATCGCAGAGCACTCTCCATGACGAAGTTGAAGAAGCCTCATAATAAGGCTTTAGTTTCCATTGCATAATTTTTTACGTCGTGGGCTTCAAGCGCTATGCACACAACAAATTTGACGTCCAGGGGATTGGACTTCGCTGGATGCATTAGTTAGCATCTAGGGGTTGCTAGTATGACATCCAGGAGGGGCCATGTGGAAGCTGCGTGTCAACTTGAATACAGCAAGACAAGGATCGTTCTGGAGCTCGCCATGTTGACCATGCATCCCATTTCATCCCAAACCATTTAGTCATTCAATTGTCGACTTTCTCCAGCTCATATCCTAAGGCTTTGGTTGTATCCTAAACCATTGTGCATTGTCATATTGCAAAATAACCTTGCCGTGTCTTATGACCCGTTCTGATTGCTTTTCTATCAATACTTGGTTAAGTTTTTCCCTCTAAGATTCAGAAATAAATACATTTTTATCGTTAGTAATATTTGAATGCGACACTGTTTTTTACCGTGTCTTTGAAGCAAAATTTTGTGGTTTTTTGATTTTCCATCTGCCTGTCATTTAATTCTTTCCCATAACTTTTAAACGATCAGAAATTGTTTATTGTGCAGCACTTTCTACCATTTGATTCTGATTCAAAGTGTCACCTTCATCCGTATTGTTACGGAAATGGAAATGGTGCTATCGTTCTACATTAAAATAATAAACAAAAATTAAAAATTAATTAAATTAAAAATAAACACAAATTTATTTTTATTTTATTTGCAATGTACGAATTCATATTTTAAACGTTTTTAAAAGGGTAAAAACGTAACAATATTGTTTGCAATTCGTTGTCTTTATATTTTTTTGATGGTCCTTCATTTCATAGAATTTATTATTTGTAATGACATTATTACATTGTAATGGCCAATTATGTAAATTATGTATGTTACCATTTATTTACCAGGTTTTGTTAATTACAATCGGTAAGCATGTGACAAAAAACGTAATCCTACAACACAGACTATTTGGTGAATGGATGTGCTAAATATAAGCCCATCACTGTATATAGCTCTTAATTAATAGATTAAATTAATATACATGTACAATAAGCTAACATACAAATTTAATTAAAATATGTAACCAAATTGTCACACATAACGGCAATTACATTTTCTTAATATTAGAATTTCAATTCATTAATGTTTACAGAGGACTATCCTTTTATGGGTATTTTAAATTACAATATTTGATAGCACACAACTTCATTGCAGTTCAATGGAAATAAATTTTCGAATGTTTAGATTCAAAATAGTCAGGCGAATGAAGTTATCATCCTTTATCAGTTTGTGTTATATTATAATCAAGAAATAATTAATTTTGAAAGACAAATTAAATAAAGTTGGTTGTACTATACACACAGCCAATCACAAGAACGTATACCTAAATTACAACACATGGTAGTCATGTATTGTAAAGCACATACAGTGGACAGTAAAAGTCTAAGTTCCCCAATATCAGTAAGCAATGTCATAAATTTTAAGTTATAATTTATATAAATAATTCATGGTCTTTATATTTATTTTATGCATTGTTGTGGTTTAAGGGCGGAACCAGAAGTTGTAGGTGGTACTAGTGGTTGGTGTTTTTCGCAATGCTTAATATCCTTTTCAATGTCGATACGTACCTGCGGTTAAAGGGTGAAACTGAAATTGGTAGGTGGTTGCTTTCCGTGGTTATCTTGTTTTGTCGATCGAAGACTTTTGCTGTCGACTGTATGTATTTACGGTCTTATGTATATAAATCATAATGTTTTGTAATATGTCCACATAATTCCATTGTAACCATACATGCACTCGAGTAAAAATAATGGTTAAACTCTTATGTAAGATGTTAATAGGAAGGCCGAAAAAATAACTGTTCATCAGGGCTTCTCATATAATATCTGTCTGAAGCTATAGTATTCGACCATATAAAAAAGCCTAATTAAACACTAACAATATAGTTTGCTTTTTTTAGGACCAGATCACTTTAATTATTAAAAAGATAAAATTGTAAATGGGTTGCTAACCCTAACAGAAACCAAACTTATAAAACGATAAACATGGTTTAGTCGCCGTGGTATAGTAGGTAGTGTGTTGGCTTATTAGACTTGAGGTTCAGATCACTTAATTTGGGCCAAAAAAAGTTGGTAATCGTCGGCCTGTAGTGCTCACCGTTGACAGTGATGACCAACATCGGTGGCAAAAAATATGGACCAATGATCATTCCAGCAGAAAATGTACATTAAACGTTAGCTTTTTCAGATTGCGGTGGATTGGTATCGTCCCGAATTTGAATATTTTATTTGTTCTCGTATCCATTCATTCTAAAGTGGGCTCCAATGCTGAAGATAACTTTCAATGAAAATTATTATCAGTTGCCAACTTCTCAAAGTTCAGGAGTTAATGTTGGAGGACCATATACAATATATTTAACAGAAAGATAAAGCGCATAGAGGTAAACGAAATAAAAAGTTATTACACTTATAAAAGGCATTAGTAAAGTAAGAGAAGTATTATTTCAGAAGAGGTAGGTCTATGTAGTGTATTATTTCAGAAGAGGTAGGTGGGTATTATGAATTGGAAAAAGACGATAACATATCCATAAATTTTGGAGATATTAAAGGCAATCATAAAAATCGATATGTAATTGAAAGTGATTACGGAAGAAGGGATAAAACTGACAAAATAACTTACTTCGAAGTAGTTTGTAAGCGCTGCACAACTAGTTTTCCTACAAATGATGATATTACCTTCGATCGAAGGTGATATACATTATTCTTTTAACCGCAGATCGAGCATTAAAAAAACTTCATAATTCTTATGTTATAACGTTTCCTTTATCAAATTTATAACGTTTCCTTTATTCGCCAGAATACTTACTGCAACTGCAACATTAGAAAAGAAAAGTGCAGAGAGTCACAAAAATTCCAAGTATTTGCGGCCACCATCGCGACCAACATATACTTAGGATTTGTCAACCAATTGCATCTACAAAATAAGCAACGGCAACCATCGCTGCTACGAAGCTTATAATGCACTTGCAATTGGTTGTGCTACCACTCTCACTAACCTGCAACAGTAGAAAAGACTGATTATACCCTTTTCAATGTGGGTTTTTTTCCACGAAATTTATAACGACCATAAAATTCAATTAGTTACTCATCTATAGCAAAAAATTATTGGGCTTATTAAAAGCTGAAAGACTTTCAACTCATTTTTCAAAAAGGCTTAATAGATGTAAATTTCTCATCTTTTCCAAGTAGCACATTATCAAAGCGAATGATTCTGTTATCGCATACTTACCTAGTTGACCGAAATATTATCATTCTGTAATCGCAATGAAATAAAACATAGGACGAAATACTTTTTTCTAATGTTTGTCTGTCACATGAGATGAGAAGAGCAGTAAGAAAGGCGCTACAACATTTCAAGAAACAGCAGCTAGCAATCTACGTGAAATTTGGTAATATTTTCTGTTTCTAAACTACTAAAGGCATACGGTTCTCTGTTCCAAGTAGTACCATCTTTGGCGATAAACACCCTTTCATTATATTTGTTGCTGCCAATACGTTCGTCAGTTCATAAGACGAGCTTCTGTTTTCTTCTTTTTAGAGTCTTTAGCAGCAGAAATATTACATACATACATACGTAATCTGTCATTACAACCTTTTGTTGTAAATTTGAAAAAAAAACTGACCTAAGGTTTGAACCTTGCTCTGACATCTCATAAGCTAACACGCTACTAATACTAGACTACGACTACTGAAATCAATATCAAGAACAGAAAATTCATAAAAGTCGTATGTATCAAAAATGATTCATAATTATGAAGTACTTGAATTTTTTAAGTCCTGTTTAAAATTTTCTTTTTTTATTTGGTTTAAAGTAATGGAATTAAAAAATATCAGGCGTAGAACTTTTTCTGAATTAAAGTTATGTATAAATTTTGATACAAAGCTCGATCTACGTTAAAAAATAATACAGAAATGGCACTACAACTGACGTTTTTTGGAGCAGATTAAAATTTTTTGGTATACAAATTAAAAAAATAAATTAAATTTCATTGTATTGTTACGAAAAGGGAAAAATCTAGATACTGGTATTTTGCGTTTACATCGTTTAACATTAAAATTGTAAACAAAAGCTACAAAAAAATTTAACTTGCTTACAAATTATTGCACTGCGTAATATAACAGCAAACACCAGCATAAAAAAACTGATAAACAAGTAAACAAAAATATGCTAGCAACACCAGCATTAAGAAATTGATAAACAAGTAAACAAAAATATACCAACAAACACCGCAAGAATGATTGTAAACCAAATACAATGATGTTTACATTTATAGAGATCTCGAGGAGCCGAAGCCACGAACATTCGCCTTCAAGAACATTCATCTGACTGTTTACGTTGCCATATAAAAGGCAAGACAAAGGAGGCAACTGAGTTAGTAAAAGTTCAGTCAGTCTTGTGTTAAGACGCGTTGTGTTTGAAGAGAATAATCGTGATTTGAAAATCTCCTTTATAAAGACCTGTCGAACAATTGTCTAGTATTGTTATTGTTTATGCAAAGGATGTGAATAAAGAAATAGCAAACAAAGCAATTGTTGTTGTTACATCAAGTTGTAAACAGTGACACACAGAATATTGCGAATAATAAAGGATTTTAATTAAAACTAAACACAAATTTGAGCTATGAGCTCATATTTTAAACGTTTTTTTAAACGTAAAAACGTAACAGACGTAAAACGTAAATAAAAAAACACATACACATACACACGGGAACTCGAACTCCCCATTTTTTTCTTTTGGGAAATGATTATTCTATTTGTAGGCGTTGGGTTGTGTATTCTAGTTTACATGAAACAAATCTCAAGAATCTATTATTTGTCTCACATTCCTTAAGAAAATAAATAATAATGGAAAGCGATTATGTGCGTTTTGTCAATGGCATTTCTTGCTAAATAAAAGGATATTCTAAGGAATTGTCTTAATTCGTTTTCAAAATTTTATTTCATTCCATCAAATAATGTTCCAATATTATATGCTTTAAGCAGACATCTTATTGTTACAATACGAAGATTAAAGAGCATTAGTAAGAAATATTGAAAGATTAAAGTAAATAAATGTTTATTTGATCCTTTATCAAAACATTATCTACCATTGTAGAAAAGTTTTCTTTTATATGTGTGGGCTTAGAGCAAATAAAATTGTTTCATAACAATGTCCATTTGAAAAATTACACTTTTAAATTAGAAATACTTTTGTCTGCTTCGTCCTATTCCAATGTATTTCATTAAATTTGTGTTTGGGCCAGTGTATTATGAATTTGAAAGAAAGTTTTAAACAAATGAATAGACACTCAGAAAATAATTTTTGTATTCTACTTGAAATCAAAGGATGGGTTTAGTTTAAAGTTAAATCGCATAAAAACATGATATTGAATGATACCATATTACTCATGTTATTGTACAATATTGTTACGTTTTTATCTTAGCTTTAATTGAAATTCTTTATTAATCAATTGAAATAAAGTACAGTACGCACTACAGCGGTATAAACATTGTTTTTTCCTCTAAATCTCTTTCTATTACATCAGTAATGCGATGAACTTGGTCAATTGTTGAATGCGCATTTCTAAAACCAAATTGATGTTTAGGAACTAAGTTTCTTTGTTCAATTATCTGTTTAATGCGAACTTGTAAAATTTTCTCATATAATTTCGATAATATGGGCAGAAGCGAAATAGGTCTATATGATTTAACTGCAGTTGGAGGTTTTCCAGGTTTTGGTATCATTACCACTTCGACGACCTTCCAAAACGAAGCATGAACATGAAGCATTCTAAATGAAGCATTGACAATTTGTGTTAGCTTGAGAATTATGTTATTTGGAAGACGTTTAAGAACTTCAGTTGTTATTAAGTCGAATCCAGGACATTTCTTTAATTTCAGATTAAGAAGGATTTTCTTAAAAACTTCAATTTGTGTTACCTCGAGTATTATGTAATCATCTCGACCATCATCATCGAGACTACTGACTTCCAGAGTAATAGATGGTGCATCAGTATCAAGAGAGAACACACCAGCAAGATAGTTAGAAAACTACTCTGCCTTTTGGCTATTTGTTCTGGTCCAATTTCCATCTGCCATGTGAATGGTAGGAATTTGTGCTGTGGGTCTATTTAAGTTCTTTGTTGATTTCCACAATGAGTAGTCTGATGTTTTTTCATTACTTAACCTTTGTACATAGTTATTGAAATGTGAGTTCTTATACTTTTTGATTTCTAAGCTAAGTTCGTGTGCCATTGTATTAAGTTTTGCCTTGTCAGCTGGAAATCTAGATCATTGCCATATCTTTCTCAACCTTCTTTTATTTTTTATCATTTCCCTTATATAAGCAGGCTATGAAGCAACATGTTGTTTATCAGGAGGGTTCGGAGTGCTTTCCCACGCAGTACTTTGAATTAGGTTTGTAAGAAACTCAACGTCCTTCTCAATTTCGTCAGTTGTTTCAGGTTCACCCTATATATACCCCTATATTTAAATTTTGCAACACACTCTGAAAATATTGCCAATCGTAAATTTATTCGCCGAAAAGGAGAATTTGTCCTATAGATAGCCTTTTCATAAACAGTCATATATCAAGTGGTCTGCAATCGAAGTGAAAAATGAGCTGAAGGATAGACGAGAAGGAAGAAAAAATTTAACTGAAAAGTTTCTTAAATTTTCTATCGTTTGGCGTTGCCTTTAAAGTGTAGGTTTCACCGGTCAGGGATAAAATTAACACACACAACACGGGCGGTATGAAGGCTAGGTTGTAATCCTGACAAAAGGGTTGCGGGTTCGATTCCCATCGGAGACCATGGGTTTCTGTGTTTGTTTGATTGTTGACATTATATTGGGTTGTTCGGAAAATAATTTTGTTTTTTCCCGACAGAGGATTTAATTGTATTTTTTTGCACTCAACTTCACACTTAAGCCGTACAATTTTTATATATCATGGGCTTGTATGTGAAAAATTCCAATTAATTCTACGCAGTAGTTTTTGGTTGGGACCCTTTTAAATATGGAGAGCGATAAGCAGCATTTTAGGCATATCTTACTGTTTTACTACAGAAATGCTGTTCAAGCCAGAAAGAAATTGGCCGATGTGTATGGAGAACAGGTTCGCTAAATTTCGATCCGGCAATTTTGATGGCGAAGGTGCACCCCGTTCGGGAAGGCCGGTTGAAGCTGATAAAGACACATAAAAGGCATTAGTTGATGCGAACCGGCGAATAACTACACGTGAGATCGGATTGAGATTAAATTTATCAAATTCAACAGTTTATAACCACTTGATTGATATTAAACGAAAACTGTCTTTCATTTCTACAAAAAAAAAACGAAATTTCTTTCCGAACACAACAATATATGATTAACCGCAATAGAAAGAGAAATTGAGAATTATTACAAAGCAATTCTCGAGAAAGGAAAAGTGACAAAATTTTTCACGGGTCGTAAAAATATTTTTTAAAATAAAATTTCGTTTCTCCTATAACTACTATCTTTCTACTATTCTAACAAAATGCACTGCATGAGTAGGAGACGTCTCCCGAGCGCTGGTCTTAAAAAAGAGATTAAGAATAAGACAGCATTATTATTTTTAAATAACTTAATATCCAGCAAATGTTATAATTTATAAAATACAACTCGCCTCCTATATTCTTTTATTCTCTTTACACGGTCATAACTTAGGGATTAAAAGAAGATTTTGCTTAATTAATTGTTTGTTGTTAGTTTTGTCTCTTCATAAGGGGGCTTTATTTTAGGGTTCATTTGTAATTAAGTCGTAAACTTTTCAGGTGAAAGTCATATTATAGTTTATGGTCATTTCGTACGTGTTATGAATATGAAAAACAAACACAAAAATAACAAATGCACACACAAAAATGCTTATATATGTAGGTAGGAATACTTTTATAATACAATAAACATTAGTTAAACTTTATAAATTCTAATTTGTATAAAATTTGGTTTAAAGCTATCAAACCTTAAACCTTTAACTGATTAATTGTCGTGGTTGAAATGTCAAATTTAGTTTAACAAATACTAAAACAAATCCTGCAAGAAGAGTATCATTGCCAATTGTAATGGCCATCATATTTGTACACATTTTGTTGAAATATATTCCATTTTTACTCTTTTTTTTGGACTGTCATTTAGGTTGGTGGCCCAAATTAATGTTAAATATTGACCGAAAGAGAAAGAAAGAAGAGGAAAAACATATAGTACGTTTTTAACTTTTAAAAACGTTTGAAATATGAGCTCGTAGATAATAAATAAAAATAAATTTGTGTTCAGTTTTAATTAATTTCTTTATTATTTGCATAAATCTGTTTGCCATTGTTCACAACTTGATGTAAACAACAACAATTGATTTGTTTGTTATTCCTCTGTTTACACCCTTTGAATAAACAAAACAATTAATAGAAAATTATTCGTCAGGTCTTTATAACGGAGATCTTCAAACCACGATTATTACCTTCCCACGCATTGTGTCGACACAAGACTAGCTGAATTTTTCTGACCTCGTTGACTGCTTCACCTTGCCTTTTATATGGCGACGTAAACAGTCTGATGAATGCTCTTGAAGGAGCTCACATTCGCGAAACCTCTATAAATGTAAACATGTTGTTTACGCTATTGTTGTTTGTGCATTTTGTTTACATTTATTCTGGCAATGTTTGTTGTTGATTTTTGTTTACTTGGTTATCACCTTTTTTATTCTGATGTTGTTGATATGTTTTTGTTTATTTGTTAATCATGTAAACAAGTCCATTGTTTTGGTTTTTGTACCTTTTGTTTATAGTTTTGATGTTAAACGATGTAACACCATTTAAATTTTCGTTAACAATATATTTAAGGTAGCAGATTATCGATTACTTCGTTATTAAGTTTTCAATTATTTGCGTCTTTAAGAAATCGATGCGATAATAACGTATTTGCCAGAGTCTAGTAGGTAGTGTGCTGGCTCCTTGAACGTGAGGCCAAGGTAAAAATTGCAGGTCAGGCATATCGATTAAAAGGAAATATATATACTCTCTCTCTCCGGGTGCCCTGGTAGTCTAGTTGGTAGTGTGCTAGACTATTAGCGTGAGGGTCGTGGGTTAGATTCCCACCAGAGACTCTGGTCTGTGACACTACACCGAGCACATAGTCAAGTTACTTCGCTCGTATATAATTAGGATATAATTTGTAATTGTATTGTAATTAATAAATAAATAAATAAATAAATATGTATATATTCTCTCAGCAGATTGCTGACAAAAATTCTTAGATTCGACTTTAAACTGTCGACTTTAAGCTGTAGGTCCCGCCACTTGTGTATAAAATTAAACACACAACATCAGTGCTGTGAGAAGCTGACTGGAAGGGTTGTAATGACCAATTATGTATGTACATATGTATGATGCGTTAATAATACACAGTAACACATGTTACCACGCCTTTCGGAAGTCTTATAACATCCCTATTGTTGAAGCTATGTACATACATCGGTCAAATTAGTTGTAATTAATGCAGTCTATTTTAACAATTTAGCATGAACAGATATATTAGTCCGCAACAAGCGTGAATAACAATGGGCATTCTATTGGACATTGTATCGCTCATTTCATGATCACCATAATCGTCCTACATACATAATTGATCATTACAACCCTTTAGTCAGGATTACGACCTAGTTCTTCACACCACTTATGTTGCGTGCGTTAATTTTTATAGAGTTTAAAGTCGACTCCGAACGACTGATTTTTGAGAAACTATTCACGGCAATTTTATTTTTACTTTTAGAGTTTTTGCCAGATATCTGCTGAGAGGAAGTCACCGATGAAATATTTTTTTCAAACCCCCTGACCTGGGGTTTGAACCGTGACCTTACGTCTAATAAGCCAACACACTACCTACTAGACCACCGCTAATCGTCCTAGCGCGAGGATTATTCGCAATGACTTGGTTTTTGGCAAACCACAAATCAGTGAATTTTGCTCCGTGAGTTGGAGCGATATTATTATAAAAAAAAGTAACTGATTGAAAGATGAACGACCGTAGACAAAGACGTGTTTTTGCTGAATGGCCTCTGAACCAAAATTTCATAGAAAAAGTCTTCTTTAGCGGTGAGACCCATTTCTGGAGGAAGAAGTACACGAATAAACAAAATTATGGAAATTGCGGCCAGACCCCAGTCTGTTGTGAATTTTATGCTTGCGACGTCATCGATCCATGTTTATTCGAGAAAGTTGTCGGACAAGCATTCACTGTTAACAGCTTTATAGATCGATGATTACTAATTTCTTTTTAATTACCGTGCAAAATAATAGCAGTTAATTTAATTTAAAAAATATGTTATACTGTTCCAATGAATCCTTTTTTAAATTTTATTTTTACTTCAATTAATTGCTTACTAAGTGGTAACCCTAAAGTACTAAAATATTTTACCAAAAAAAATACCGTTATATTTCTTCTGTTCTACTTCGTTTTTTGTTTGTAAAATAATAGAAGTGGAAGTAAAAATATTAAAAAATAATTGTATAGTTTTATAAATTGAACTTTTTTTTGGTAAAAAGTATTTTTGTGTTAAAGTAATTCTGCAACAAAAAAAATATTACAAAAATATGGGCAGAAGCAAACACTGTACTGTAGTAATTTTATGTAAAAATATTAAAAATTCGGTTTTTGTCAAATAAAAGAAGATTGGAGGATTCGAGAAACATAAAAACTAGCTGTACCCTGAGCCTGTTATGGTCCCACCAACTAAAATAAATTTGAAGGAAAGACATTACACAAATATTCAATTCATTTTGAATCATTTTATTGATTTTGTTTCCCGCTGTCCTAATGATTCAGATGAACGGGCCTGAGCAATACGATCAGTTTCTAATCTCACTTCTCGTTGTTCAACTAGTTCAAGTGAACTAGTCTCAGCGGTATATACTCGAAGTTTTTCCAGTCTCAATGCTCGTCTGATTCTGAGGCTCGTAATGCTCATTTCTTCCGTGCTTGAGGTGTAGGTCGACCAATTCCTTGTCATTTATTTTGAATAATTTTCAGTGACGCCATCCATCGGAAATTAATCGCACAAACATCCGTCGATTCATGAGCAACAACTTTGTTAAAGAATGAACACTTTACGATCATTTTGAGTAATTTTCAGTGGCGCCACCTGTCGGAAATTTATCATACTAATTTAGAAACCTCCGTCGGCTCATGCGCAACAACTTTGATAAAGATCATAACATGATCAAATGCATAGTTCACGATTCTATAAGGTACATACAAGCAAACATTCATTTTTATATGGTGTTGGATCATTTCAATTTTTATTCTATTTTTTATATATTCCTTGAATAATAACAATAATTAATAATAATAATTATGAAATAATAATAATAATGAATTTGCTATAAATTAGTACCGCTCTAATATTAAATAGATGTAAGGTCAATCACATAGCAATAAGTAATTAGAATAAGCAACGGAGTTGCTGAATTGGAGTAAACGGTTAGAATTAAGTGAATACATATTAGAATAAGAAAATATTATTAATATATATATTATTATTATATTATTATTAATATATATATTATTATTAATATATATATTAGTTGAATTCTATCATCATATTCGATTGGTCTCTTTCTCGTGGTCTTTCGGTCTTTCTCGCGGTCAGTATTTAAAGTTCCCAATATAAATTTTAAATTATAATTTATTTAATTTAATGTTTCTTAAAAACTATTAAGAAAAAACATATGGGTACGTGGGCTTGGCACATCGCCTACTTGAAATTTTAAAATAAAAAGTAGCCTATAGTGTCTTCCAGACATACAGGAAGATACTGTGAAAATTACAAGAAAATCGGTCCAGCCGTTTAGCCGTCTATAGACTTCAAACAAACCCACAAACTAATAAACACACATTCATTTTTATATACAAGATTCATATGGGAGGTGCCACGCGTCCTATTGTTAGTCAGTCCATTTTTGTCTAAAATATTCATATTGATATTAAGGTGGCTTCGACAAAATTGTAGGAGCCTAACTGTTATATATTCTTAGATATATTAATTTAATATTTTTTATATGGGAGGTGACACGCCCACTATAGCCAATCCTCCCATTTTGTTCATATATACGTTAAAGTCGTCCATACAAAATTTGAGGACTCTAGCTGTTGCAGTTTATGAGATATGCGACATTAAATACTTATTGGGTATACGGGCGTGGCACCTCGCCTGTTAAAATTGCAAGAAAATCGGTCCAGCCGTTTAGCCGTCTATATACTTCAAACAAACATACCCACAAACAAATAAAAGGACATTCATTTTTATATATAAGAAGAATATTGCATCTTCGATTCGAATTTTTGTAGAAGACGCTGATATGTCAACTCGCCGTTGGTCTTTATCCTATTTACTAAGGTACCAACAATATACAGCTCGTACAAGAATTGAAGCCAAACGGTCATCATTTGCAACAAATTTATTCAGATTGGACTCATTTGAAACTGGCCGAATATGAGGATTTACACCGAAAATGTGTTTTATGTGTATGTTCGCCAAATGACACAAATTTTTATTGAAAAATCATTTTCATTTCTGAATTATCGCTAAAGTCACTGTTTGGTAGGGGTTTTCTTTGGCATCATCGTTCCATGTTTCTTTAAGAACATCTTTGGCCAGGCCATTACTTACATCAGCGAGCACTATAGGTCGATGATTATCAATTTCTTTTGTTTTGAGTTAGATGATCTGGAATCCAACGACATGTGCCACATAGCTCAAGCCTCATGCCATATGTTGCTTAACTTGCTGGTGTATGAGGAAAAGCTCCAAACTACAATGGTCCTAAAGACCGACATACGCTATGCTATCAGTCAAATTCATTCTAATACATATGGCAGAGTCATGAAAATTAAATATTTTGGATACGTTCCAATAAGAGAAGTTGTGGCGGACAATTGAGTGATTTCACGCATCAATCAGTCTTTCAAGGGAATGAAAAATGTCGATTATACCTCTCACACGTAGTCACTGTAGTCTAGTTGGTAGTGTGTTGGCTTATTAGACGTGAGGCTACGGTTCAAAGCCCAGGTATAAAATCTCCAACAAAAGCAAAATATGAAAAAATATTTCATCGACGACTGGTGTTCAGCAGATTTCTGACAAAAATTCTGAGAGTAAATAAAAGTGCCATGAAAAGTTTCTCTAAAAAAATCTGTCGTTCGGAGTCGACTTTAAACTGTAGGTCTGGTCACTTAGGAATAAAATCAATACACACAACTTAAATGGTGTGAGAAACTAGGACCTAATCTTGACTGAATGATCAATTAAATAAGTAAGATATCTGACATATATTTTCATTTATTTAAATCAAAATCGCTTTAATTAATGCTGATGTTAGTTAATGTTCAGACATGCACTTTTATTGAGTCAATATTCGGTTTATTGAGTACAATATTTTAAGTGTTCAAATATAATAATATATACAGTTCAGCTGCTTATTCAATATCCATTTGACAGCTGGTAAACAAAACAGTTGTTTGTTTCAACAACATTGTTTTTTGCTTTGTTTTGTTTTATTTGTTTATCGTTGTTGACATTTAAGTAGTCAAATATCAACAAAAAGTTTTCGGTTAATTGTAATATACTCACTAAGCACACTTATAACAGTGCCGCATTTTAAGTTTTACTCAATATTATAACAATTTGCGTATTTATTGTGCAATAAATAATTGAAACTTTATATGAAATATTGAGCTCAATAATGGCATTTATTGCGATTTACGCAATAAAGGTGCATATCTGAACACCGTATAAAGCGTTAAAAATACTTGTTTTTGCTAGAAGGTGAAGGGAGACTGTAGAGCAATATATTTGTACACACACTGTAGCCTGTTGAAACTATGACAATGTTCGATGAAAGAAGCATCGTATTTCAATCGCCCCATTTATCGAGATGAAAGTATGTAACAATATATTTAAAGTATACGTCTGCTCCATTTACTACAATTGAGGCTAAGAGGCAAACCTTTAATACTGACATTAGTTTATAATACAAATCCTATAAAATTGTTACTTCTTTCTTACCAACATTCAAAGCTCATTAAATTCAATTAAATTAACTACCGTTCATTTAAAGCAAAAATAATAGAAATTTGAATATTTAAATTTATAAAATGCACTGACTTTTTAAATTCAGTAGATTTCTTTTATTTCATGATTATTCAAGTGTGAGATTTCTTTATAGGGATTCTTTTCTGTCCTTTTGTGTGCTTCATAAGACACACTTCTACGTGTCCATGTTGTAAATGACGTTTTCAATAACCTTTTATTTTCTATTTATATTTCCATTTGCAAAGTCTGTACCAATGATGATCATCATTGATACCCTTCGGACTGGTTGACCTTTAATGAACATTTTTTTTTTTTGGGCATGTTGTTTTGTTTTTGACTTTTCTAAAGAAAATAAACTGAAACAGCAAAAAAATGTTGTCGAAGGTATTCATTTGAAAGATACAAATAAATTCTTTAAAATATTTTGAGAACATTTAATTAATTTCCTGGTACATACTCTAGACCATCTTCAGGCTATAACGCAACGCAGAAATTTCGCAGCAGATACGCAATAGGTGCAGGAGTTATGGAGGTGACACTTCTCTACTCTTCTACGAGGCGATGACGATGGTCTTTAGAGATGATGTACTAAATGTGCTAAAGGGTGTTTCTTAAAAAGCAATCCGTAGTTTTTATATATGAGCCTTAGAGGCTCATGTCAGTAAGATTTGTTACAGTTTTTATGTCAGAAAGATTAGAGTTAAGGCAAACACATCAAATGAGGAAGGTAGTAGTTTCGATTCAAGAAATATCAAATATCTTCTCTTTTTTCTACAGTGAAAGCGTTCCAACCAAAATTTAAATACAAACAAATCGTTTAGATTTTTTTCTTCTTAACCAATACTCAGGCGTGCATCATGTTGGAATACAGGAAAGATAATTTATAGGAGAAAGAAAAGAGGGGGTAGTGTGTGACAATTTTTAATGGCCAGTGATATACCTTCGCCACTTTATTTTCGAAAATTACCAGTTGGTGACACCAATCGATGACAGGGTTTCCTCGATTTGGTCCTTCCAATGCAAACAAGGTCGTCCTCTTCACCGACTTCGGCAGTACCCGCATCAAATAACCGGCTCGCTGGAGCATCCACCTTCATTCGAACGACATGGCCGAGCCAGCGCAGCGTATTCATACGCTGCACAACGTCTACATCGTTTAGGAGCTCATACAGCGGATGCGGAAATCATCGCCAACTCGCACTAGTCCAAAGGTCATAAGTAGGATTTTTTCTCGAATACTCTCAAGGCTGCATCAGTGCTTAATAAGGTCCATACTTCTGCGCCATAAAGAAGCACGATGAGGATGAGCGTCTTGTAAGTATTACTTTTGTCGTACGAGAGAGGTATCTGCTAGTCAATTGCCTATTGGGACCATAGTAGCACCAGTTGGCAAGAGTGATCCTGCGCTTGATCTCCAGACTGAAATCATTTTTGGTTGTAACGGCGGAGCCAAGATAAATAAATTCCTTGACTGTATCAAAAGTATAGTTATCGGCCGTAATCTGAGAATCAATACGCCGTACGTCTCTACTTATCGATAACATATACTTTGTTTTGCCCTCATTTACTGCCAAGCCCATCTTAGTAGACTCGCGTTCAATAGCACTAAAGACAGCAGTAACATCTCGCTTCGTACGCCCTATGATGTCAATGTCGTCAGCGTACGCAAGCAACTGCACGCTTTTTTGAAAAATAGTGCCATTGCGATACACTCCCGTCTTCCGCAGAACACTCTAAATGACGAAGTGAGTAATCACAAGTATAGATAAACAATGATAATATTATAAACACCCAAGGTCTCTGGGTTGAATATAATAAACGGCCTCGACATTTGAAGTTTAGCAGACTACCAACTAAGCCATCAGGGCACCTAGAAAACTTTTAAAATTAATGTTTTCCACTTTAAAGTGGATGTATGTATGAATGTAGTTTTTGTAAATTTATATTTTGAAAATCATTTTGAATTTTGCGAATATCATATAATTTTAACTAAATGGTGTCGAATGTGTTAAATAAACAAAAAAAAGCTATTTCCATTAAATTGTATTTAATGTATGTATTAAATACAAATTTTATTGTGCATAGTATTTAAACATACTGTTACGTTTTTACCTTTTAAAAACGTTTAAAATTCCTTTGTTTACACCCTTTGGATAAACAGTAACAATTACTAGATGATTGTTCGGCTGATCTTTGTACCGGAGATCTTCAAACCACGATTCCTCTCTTCAAGCACACCGCGTCTTCACATAAGACTGACTGAACATAACTATCTCAGTCGCTTGCTTTGCCTTGCCTTTTATATGGCAAAGTTTATAGTCTGATGAACTTTCTTGAAGGCGAACGTTCATGACTTCGCCTTCTCGGAATCTCTAAACATGCATTTATTATTGTAGTGTTTTTGGGTATAGTTTTGTTTACTTGTTTACCATTTTTTATGCAGGTGTTACATTAAGAAGTGCGATAATTTGTAAACAAGTTCAGTGTTTTATTTTTGCAGCTTTTGTTTATAATTTTAATATTAAACGATGTAACAGCAAAACACCAGCATCTAGATTTTTTTTATTTTCGTAACAATACTATAGATAGTTAATGTTATGTTATGTTATATTATATTTAACATACGTATGAGAGACACTCATTATTAATAATATAAACGAGTGATAAATGCCTTAAATATAAATTACCGTTATATAAAATTCATTATGTTTTACTCTCATATTTCGTCACCATTATTATTCATTATCATAACCAATTTTATTTCTTCTTTATTTTTTGTTTTCCAATTGTTTTTAATAATTTTAAATAAAGCAATTCATTCGTAAATTTAAATAACTTTGAATTATAATTGCTTTCGATTGTAATAAAAATATCAATTTTAACGAATGTCACGCATTCACTCGTGAAGTCAAGAGATTATCACAAACTAGGTGTGTGTGTGAAAATTGCTCATTTGCATTTTTATTGCATATAATGAATGACAAACAAACATATTGCATTTACTATTAATTAATTACGATAAATTTTGAGTGGTTATTGTGTCTGAAAGTGCCCTGAAAATTATTTTAGTCTTTAAATTAAAGAAAAAAATATTTTGATTGGATTTCGAGTATGCTACAATTATTCTCGGATATTTTTTTTCAATTCAGCTGTCCTATGTTGATTTGACATACCGTAGTAGAGCATTAAGTGTTTATTTTTATTGCATTTAGTTTCACCAAGCCCAATAACGATTAGATTTTCAGTATACATGAAATCAAATCGAGTCTTTTAATCATTTTTGAGTTTTTCTTTTCTGCATAACTCTAGTAGATACTCGAAACGTTCTTAAATAAACGGTGACAGGGTTAAAATCTTTGAAGTTCTAAAAATTCCTGCCGATTACAGTGCGTTTACAAGCGTGTTTTACTGGTTTTTAATATATAATTGATCAATACAACCCTTCAATCAGGACTACGACCAAGCTGTTATTTGTGTGTGTGTGTGTTAATTTTATTCCTAAGTGACAGTTTAACGTCGATTGCGAATGCCAGATTTTTGAGAAACTTTTCATTGGTAATTTTATTTACTCTCAGATTTTTTATCAAAAATCTGCTGAGAGAGGAAATCGCCGAAGAAATATTTTTTCATATTTCGTTTTGTTGGAAATGTCTAAACTGCGTTTTGAACCATACCGCAAGCCAACGCACTACCTATTAGCCTACGGCGTCATGTCTCTCATCAGGAAAGTTGTAATACACTTATCCTTTGATAAAATATTTAGTCCCTCTAACTTCGATTTACATCGTCATTCGATTTACGCCTTCGTCTTAGACGTTTAGCAGGGTTTTGTTTAAAAGTGAAAAAGGGATGATTAAAAAAAGAAAAGCACAACGTCCGTACTAAAGTGGGATCGGCAAGAATAAAAATTATATATTCTTACGAAAAATAAAAATCAGGATACTGGTGTTTTGCTTTTACATCGTTTAGCATTAAAATTATAAACAAAAGCTACAAAAACAACACAATGAGCCTGTTTACAAATTATCGCACTGCGTAATATAACAACAAACAATGATAAACAAGTAAACATAAATGCAACAACAAACGCCACAAGAACAAATGTAAACAACATCTTTACATTTATAGAAATTTCGAGAAGGCGAAGTCATTCGTTTAAACGTTTTTAAAAGGCAAAAACTTAACAATATTTTAACTCATCAGAAGACAAAATGAAGAAATGCTTCAGACAGTAGAAAGAAAAATAAAAAGCTCAATTGAAAAGGCTTGCGTGAAATAGTTAAGCAAGGCCTCAGTAGTACGATACTGTTGTCACATATGTTGGTACCAGATAGAAAAGTTTACGATTTAAAAAAAAATTAAATCTTTATATGAACCTCGAGATGGGAGATGGGAGATGGTACCCAGAAACTGTCATTATAAGACGAAATAGGTGATATCAATGTTATAACGGGACCATATAGTACCTAAGTAAGCTGTACCTATTGAGGCTGCTGTCAGTTGAACTTAGCTTAAACTATACCGGATTATACCAGACGTTAATTGACAAAACTTTCTCAGCGAGGAGTATATTCATTAAAATAATACATTGTGTTATTGCATGAACAAATCTTATTATCTTAAGTGTTCAATTGAAAGAAAGAAAGTATTTTCGAAAGTAATGATAACGTAATTACTTTAATTTTGGAAGATAACATGGTGTGACAGTGGAAATACACTCAACTGATATAATAGTCCTACACTATTATGTAGGACTCGTTGGGTAGAACTCAAAAATATCTTTTTTATATTTCTCGGACCCTCCAAACTTGTTTCATTTGACAAAAACGGTATCTTTGATCTTTTCACACAAAATTATTGAGTACTCATTTATTTTTTTACCTATTTCTAGAATCCAAATATTTTGAAAAGGAGAGTGATGGGTCTTAAAACGGTATACATATGGTTCAAACTTACATGTTATGAATTTTGATCGGGTAAACTTGGCAAATATAAAACTTTTATAATTTTCCAAGTTTAGCCATTCTTAATTGCAAAATTTAATTAAATAATATAAAATAAGTGATGGCATTGTGAAAGTGTCATTATCTTGTGAAGAGATTGATACATCGCTTGATCAAATCAGTCAAAAATTACCGTTATTACTATTTAAATAGGTCGTGTTCTATTTTTAATATATACTTACCAAACGAACTTTCAACTCAAAAATTTTCTAATTTTTTGATAGATCTTGACTGTTTACCGCAAAATGTGTCAGTTCCACCAGAAGTAGGCCAAAATTTGTGTTTTTTGCAAAAATTATTATTTCACTTTGGGCAAACTTCTGATGGTCGCTCAAACCTGAAATTGACACATTTTCAAATAAACAATCAAGGTCCATCAAAAATTCTGAAAATGTTTTAACTAAAAGTTTCTTTAAAATATATATATGAAAAATATAACACGGCTCTTATGCCCTTTCAATAATAACTACGGTAATATGTGTTCGATTTTATCAAAAGAACTGCCAATCTCTTCACGAAAGATTGCAGTTTAAGAATGTCACCACTTATTTTATATTTTTTAATTAAAGATTTCTACTATGAACGGAAAATACGAAAAAAATCCGCATTTGCCAAGTTTACCTCTTCAAACCTCAAATAATATTAAGTCGAATTATATATATGTGTATGCCGTTTTTAAGGCCCATCCCATCCTTTTCTAAGAAAGTTAAAATTTGTGACATTGGTTCAGAAATGTTTTTGAACACAATAAATTTGTGCCTAAAGTCCAAAAAACAAGTCTTGTTAAATGAAACAAGTTTGGAGGGTTGAAGAAATGTAAAAAAAAATATTTTTGAGTTCTACTCAACAAACCTGATAACATGCACTATGCCATTAGCTGGGTGTATTTTATTTTGTCGCATAGTGTAATTATTCAAATTTTCTAATAAAATTTTGAATGTCAGATGAAAGTATACTTAAAATACAAACTGAACTTCAATTAACCTTAAATTGAAATTCCGCTTTACCCCATATCCTACTTGCTATTTCATACAGTTTAGTATATTTTTTTTTATTATTTGATATTAAATCTAAATCTATTACCAGGTCATTATTTCCGTATGATTAATTATTCATTAAGAATAATTGTTGAAAGACGATTTTGTTAACAGATAACATTGATTGATGATTTTTTCATACGTCAACTAACAGTGCATTATTACATAAGAATTCAAATAAAAAAGAATACAATGTAAAAATAAAGAAAAAAGCAAATATTGAACTTTGCACTGTAATTGTGTCATAAAGTTCTTAGGAACGCAAAAAAGAAACTAAAACAGAGGACTAAAGTTTCAAGAATTCAAAGAAATATTAAATTGTGTTTTAAATTGTAAACTCCTGTCATGAAATTAAAAAAAAAATTGTTGCAACTCGGAATTTTTCGTTTGTGATGCTAGGTAAAGAACTTTGAAGAAGTACCCTCTTTTCAACTGTGATTTTTTCTTATGTTCTATACACAAGACAAAATTTGTCGCACATTAGCCCTCATTCTATTCTATAATAACTTTATGTTGTTTCAATGCAATCATTGTATGAGTAGGAGCTTATCTCCTGAGTGTTGGTCTTAAAAAAAAGATGAGTGCGAATAAACTACAACCAACACTGGTTCTCAAAGCCAATATAATCAATCAAATACATATCGATTTATGCGCCAGAATCATAAAAAAATTGTATATTTCGTATGCGCTCCATCCATAATTACATAAAATTGAACATTACTGATGCGCTCCACCGAAAAAAGCATTGGCAGATGTTATGTACCACACACTATGACATCAATAGGTCTTAAAAAATATTGATAACATCTCACACAGACTTTATTTTATTTAAAATTAAAGATAAAAATCTGCTAAAGCAAACGCTAAAATACTGTTACGAAAATGGAAATGGTGTTTTGTTTAAATTGTAAACAAAAGCTACAAAAAACATTGAACTTGTTTACATGATAAACAACTAAACAAAAATATACCAACAAAAACCAGTATAGAAAAAGGGATAAACAAGTAAACAAAAATACAACAACAAACACTGCAAGAATAAATGTAAACAAAAATACACAAACAACAATAATGAAACAACGAGGTTTACATTTATGGTATTCTCGAGAAGGCACACAGAATTGTGCGAACTATAAAGAAATTAATTAAAACTAAACACAAATTTATTTTTATTTTATTTGCAACCTACGAACTCATATTTTAAACGTCTTTAAAAGGTAAAAACGTAACAATATATTAAAAATTTTGCCATTTTGTTTTTTAAAAACGTGACGACATTATATATATATATATAACTTATATTATATATACATACATATACATACCATATACCTAATGTGGCCTTAATACTGATTTGAAGCACATGTATGATTCTTTAAATTGTGAAACTATATTGTTATATTGAAAATATTGTAAATAAGTTATTAAATCATATTTTTCCCAGAAAGGATTATTTGAATTGCACAACAGATTTTTCTCATTATTATTCCTCATTATGATTATGTTAATTACAGCATTGTCGCTAGAAACTACTAACAATTTTCATAATCTCATTATCGTTTAAGCCTTTTTGATTAATAAAACATGAAAATGCATTTTTTAATGGATAAGCACACAGAGGTACTTAAAATGAAATATTATTGTAAATTCTATTAATTTAATAATGACAAATAAAAGAAAAATAAAATACAAAATAAAATCGACGACATTCATTTGAGATAAAACAACAATTCATTTCTTTTTCAGAAGTGGCACTGTTTAATGATCCCCTCATTCCTGCTATTCAACCCCTTGGGTTCCTTTTTATAAGCCAATCAATAAAATTGTAAAGAAACCCTTTTCAAAAATCAAAAATGTTTCTATTTAATCCATTTTCAAATTCTTATTTGAAAATATTGTAATCAAAAGGCAATATTGCTTAACACACCTACAGTCGAATTAAAAAACTTGTTTTTCCTAATTTCAAATTAAAAAATATTTTTTTTCAATAATTTGATCCATGAACAAAAAAACACAAATTTAATTATGCATCGCCTTATATTTATGTACGTATGCATATCTTTTTCTCTTAAAAAATATGTGATATGAATACATGAACATGATTCAAGTATTAGTTTGTATTGTGTTTCTAATTAAGAATTTAAAATCCTTTCACACACAGAAATTAAAGAATAACAAACAGAAAGTTTTTTTATAATTAAAATTTCTTTACCTGGAATCTTCTATTTACTTACATACATATGTACATATATGTTTATATACATACATATATTATATTTTATAGTCTCTTTTAGGTTTTTCAATTTAGTTAAATTAAATATTTATACACACATTTTTGATGAAATGTGACATAAATTTTTAATGAACTTTTATTTCCAATTGATTTTTTACAGCCAACACTATTGTATCAGATTGGCTCATTTTGTTGTTTAATGATTTAAAAAAATTTATGATTGCTATTATATCGTCTGTACCGACAAGGACTTTTGAACTTTGACCGTTGATATCGCTTATTCTGTTGAAGATAATTTTATAAATGAGTGGTGGGACATACAATTTAAAGTCGACTCCGAACGACAGATTTTTGAGAATCTTTTTCATGGCAATTTTATTTACTCTCTGAGTTTTTGCCAGAAATCTACTGAGAGAAAGTCGCCGAAAAATACGTTTTGTATTTTGTCTTTGATGTCTGGCCAGGGGCTCGAACCCTGGCTTTGCGTCTAATAAGCCAACACACCTACTAGATTACGGCGACTTAAAAAAAAAATGCTTCGAATTAGTCTCCATTTATTCATTCGATTTTGCCAAATCAGCATGGAGGAATATAGCATTCAACAATACTTACAAATAACACTATGCGACAAAATAAAAAAAAATTAATTACACCCAGCTAATGAATGAATGAATGAATTCTTGAACCCTCCAAACTTGTTTTATTTAACAAAAACGGTTTATTGTCTTTACGCACAAATTTATTGATTACACAAACATTTCCGAACCGATGTCTAAACTTTAAACCTTATTAGAAAGGAGAGAGATGGGTCTTTAGAACGATATAAATATATATATATTATTTGACTTAATATGCTATGAGGTTTGATGAGGTAAACTTGGAAAATGCGAATTTTTTTCATATTTTTTCAAGTTTGTCCGTTCATAGTAGCAAACTTCATTTAAAAAAAATATTAAATAAGTGATGATATTTTGTGTGAAGAGATTGACACTTCGTTTGATCAAATCGGAATCGGAAATTACGGTAGTTATTATTTAAAGAGTCTAACAGTCGAATTATATTTTTCATATATATATTTTTTGAAATGACCTTCTGTTCAAAAATTTTCAGAATTTTTGATGGATCTTGATTGTTTATCGGAAAATATGTCGATTTTAAGTTTTAGCGACCACCCAAAGTTGGCCACTGTTTGCGCAAAGAGAAATAATAATATTTGCAAAAAACACAAATACTGCCCGACTTCTGGTAATCGTGCAAACGTGAAATTGACACATTTTGCGGTAAACAATCCAAGATCCATCAAAAATCCTGAAAATTTTTGAACCAAAAGTTAATTTGATGAGATGACATATGTATATAAAAAATATAACACAAGATAATGAACTTTCAGAATGTCTCCAGTAAGTAAATTTTGCAATTAAGAATAGCTAGACTTAAAAAATGGAAGTCGCCGTGGTGTAGTAGGTAGTGTGTTGGCTTACTATTCGTAAAGCCCGGGTTCGTATCCCAGGTCAGACATCAAAAATGAAATATGAAAAAAAAATATTTCTTCGGCGACTTCCTCTCAGCAGATTTCTGGCAAAAACTCTGAGAGTAAAATAAACTGACATGAAAAAGTTTCTCAAAATTCTGTCGTTCGGAGTCGACGTTAAACTGTAGGTCCCGCCACTCACGTAAAAAATTAACGCACACAACATGAGTGGTGTGAGAAGCTAGGCCGTAATCCTGACTGAAGGGTTGTAATGGCCAATTATGTATGTATGTAACTTAAAAAATGAGAACAAGAATCATATTTTCCAAGTTTACCTGATCAAAACGCATAACATTTAAGTTTGAACCATATGTTTATGTATATTTTATTTTGATATTTTAGAGGTTAATCTGTCCCCCTTTCAAAAAACTTCGGATTTTTAAAATAGGTCAAAAATATTTGGGTAATAAATAATTTTGTGTGAAAAGATCAAAAGTACCGTTTTTGTCAAATAAAACAAGTTTGAAGGGTTCGAGAAATATAAAAGAAAAATTTTTGAGTTCTACTGAGGAAAACTCACAACCTACACTTTGTCATTAGCTGGGTGTATTTTGATTGTCGCACCGTGTTATCATAGTATAACCGTAATGTGCTGGATAAATTCGAGTCCACTGGTTCAGTAAACGATCAACCAATAGAACATGTTGTTTCTGTTATGAAATCCTATACAATAAGTACTGTTTTAATTGTTTTTGTTTTGCTGCTGTTGATTTATTTGTGGTATTGTGTGCTTTGGATCTGCTACACTTCATAACGAAATAATATTTCATGGCTGCTTTATAATATGTTCAGGTATGCACTTTTATTGAGTCAATATTCGGTTAGTTGAGTACAATATTTTAAGTGTTCAGACATAATAATATACGCAGTTAATTTGACAGCTGGTAAACAAAACAGCTGGTTGTTTCACCAGCATTGTTTTTCTTTATTTTTTGTTTTGTTATTTTATTTTTTTTTTTTTTTGTTTGTCTTTATTGACATTTGAGTTGTCAAATATCAACAAAAAGTGTTCGGTTAATTGTAATATACTCACTAATCACACTTATGACAGTGCTGCATTTTAAGTTTTCTCTATATTATAACAATTTGCGTATTTATTGCGCAATTATTAATTGAAACTTTATATGGAATATTGAGCTCAACAGTGGCGATTATAAAGGTGCATATCTGAACACCGTAGTAAACTCTCGTTGTTTTGCTATAAACACAATAAACGCAACGCAGCAAGCACAATAATTTTGCAATTGCTAATCTGCATGCAGCGGCAGCAAAGTATAAGCAAAACAAAAAAATAAACATGTCATTAATTCTTTATCAATGGTGCCACTTAAACTCTATTTCATGCATGTTATTAAATTGACAGCATTAACACTTTCACGTCGGCGCTTTAATTCATGCTTGCCGCTTACTGGCGGCTGTTATGTTTATAATATAAATATAATGCATGGGTTTTGCAAATAAGATGGCTCCAGGTATTTCCGAAGGCTTTTTGCGCGCTGAACACGAATCTAAAAATTGCGTTTTTGGCGATTTTTGAAAAATTGTAGAGCTAAACACTGACATTCTACAACCACCGCTATTGTCAGAAATTGACAATTGATCTTTAGTCTTTAAAATGAGCCCAAAGCCAAATTGTTTGCATGCACCTTTAAAGTAAGGAGTGGGCTTATGTCAAAGGGTTGCGAGAGAAAAAGAAACACATCACGGAGGTCCTTAAAAATTAATCAGAGTTATTTGAAAATTGTTATTGAGGGGTTTTTGGGGTCGGTGATTACAGATATTCCTTCAGAATTGAAAATGGCGGATCCAATACGGCGGTCAAGTAAATCTGATTAATTTTTATAAACCTCAACCCTTTTTCTCGAAAACCTGACGTAATGGAAAATTTTTGAATCCAGATTCGTTTTCAGAGCGCAAAATGCTTTCGGAAATACCTGGAGCCATCTTATTTGCACCAAAAAAAGCCCAAATTTGCAGTGCTGTGTTATAATTGTTATTAAAAATAAATGCTTTTAAGACAACGTGACTCAGGTATTTTTTTTTTTGGTAGTCGCAGTGTTAATGGTCTAAATATTTGCTGCGTTTGCTGTCTATTGTGTTTTTAACATCAGTTTTAAATATTCTATGCGGCCATGTTTAAATATTGTTTGTATTTTTTGTATACGGATAACACTGTGAACACAATTACTTGAAACCAACATCTTACTCTTATTGAATTAAGAGGAATTCGACAAATCAAAACCAAAAAGGCCTTCCCTATAATCCACGTGTTTAACAAGTAGCCATGCTTGGAAGATATACATGTGAATCGTTATTCTTTTAAGAAAATCCGTTTATTTTTTCCTTTTTACCTTCCCATACAGCGAAAACCAGCAGAAATAAATAAAAGTTTTTGGTTAAAATCTTTATATTAAAAAAGATGAGTACTTGAAATTATGCCAACCGGAACTGTGTACACCATGTTCCTGAACCAAAGCCTTTGCTTTTTGTCAAATACGAATAAAAGAGTTTCTGGTACATGAAATTCTACCATCCGTAACAGTGTAAACGACCTGTTGTTGCAAAAGCCTTTGTTTGACAAAGTCAACAATTAAAATTTGCAGTCGTTGCAAAAAAATGCAGACACAAACACATGCGAACACATTAACAAACAATTCATAAGCCGTTCTCCACTGTACCTTGTAATTCCATTTTATGCATGCTGATGTGCATAAAACTTTATTTCACGTACAGGAAATTTTTGAAATAATAAAAATCCAAACCAAAACTGTAGTAGTATTATCTATAAGAAGGAAGAAACTTCGCAAATGGAGGTATATTTGACTTCTGGGTAGTTTTTTATCACAGAAGATGAAAAAAGATCTGGAGATAATATCGGACAATAAATTGACATGAATGATGGTCAGACCGATTATTACAAATGGGGCCATTGTTTGTACAGTCAGAAGGAATTCTAAAAGAGGTCACACGGAGCTGAACACTAACATATACAATATTGTCTAGGGTACTCCACGGCCAGCCGAGGCAGCCATTTGAATGCAATTATTTTCCATTATTAACCGGAAGGATTGTACTTTCAAATAAAAAAAGAAAATTGAGAAAATATCCAGTAGTTTTTTTTAAAGCATTTTCAAAAAAAAAGTTATTTGGCGGACCCTTTATTTATGTTGACTCCGTACAACAGATTTTTGAGAAACCTTTCGTGGCAATTTTATTTACTCTCTGAGTTTTTCTCCAGATTTCTGCTGAGTGGAGATGTTTTATCTAAAGTTCGAACCTTGGCCTCACGTCTAATTACCTAACACATTACCTACCTTTATACTGCAACTTTTGAAGAAAACGATGAAAATAATACCGAATCTATTGAATTTTGACAAGCAGTATGTGCAAAAAGATGAAAGAAACACTTAAATTGTTATCATGATCGAATCCAGTAATTGCTCGATTTTCGTCGCACTTAGTTCCAAAAAATGGCGACGTAAATCGAAACAATGTAAATCGAATTGTAGCTATTCTTACGTGCTTCAAAATATCTTTTTAATAAAAAGCTTAAATGCTAAAAAATTATTATTAAATTTTCATTTATTATTAAAAAAAAAAGTTAAAAAATAGCAATTCATTAAAAAATCAATTTAGACATAAATATGTTCATCAAGGAATTACAAAACTTTTATACAGACTAAAAGAAACATCAAAACCAGACACTAAAATTATAAGTAAAATTATATAAACTTCTCAACCCACTTTTTCTAGACATATCAAGTAAGGTAGGTTTAAAAAATGTAATCTAAAAACTGTTCTCTTTGCTGACTCAACCCTATATTAATTTCTTAAAAAATTTCTAATTTATTCAGCTTAAAGCTTCGAGATGATATTGTATGACTTAACACGAGCATTAAGAAAATATTATTTTTAGTTCATACGACGATTAGATTTAAATATAATAGTTACCAGAATTTATATTATAAAGGAAGAGCTTTTTTTAATACTTTGGCAAAACCGAAATTTAAAATAATCCGAATAACTAAAAACAGTTTATTTCTTTCTACAAACACGTATTTACGTTTCCTATAGATAGGGGGATGTAATTGAATAATCATTCTTTATTTTTTTTTTTTTGTTTTTGGCAGTTTGATTTTAAAATATATCTTTTGGACATCTAACGAATCGCAATAAATAAACAAAAGGATAAATTTGCCTCCAATAATCTTGCGGAGAAACGGTTAAAAAATATTTTGGTTTACAAATGGGAACGAATTAGGGAATTAATTTGAGTATATACATTCTATATAAAGGTAGCGTTGTAATTTGAATGATGATAATTTTTTTTGTCAATATTGTGTGATAAAAATAACTTCCTTTTCTTTATTTTAAAATATTCTTTTTTCTTTAGTATTTATTGCTATTTGTTTCGATAAGTTGCAAACTTTATGCACAATAAAATACATATATAAAATATTTTAATTTTAACTATAACATCTTGTAATTGTTTTCTATAGAATTGGTAAGAATTTATTCAAAGAAGATTTTTGCTTTATCCGTATCTCCTCTTTCTGACAGACTGAGTATTGTATTATAATTCCATTCAGTATACCGTCCATCTTACGTACAACAGCAAAAGTTCGTGTTGAAAAAAGGAAAGAGAAAATAAATCAAGGACAACGTTTCCATAAAATAATTTTTTTTCTTACAAATATCTTGACTTTCACTAATGCTAGTAGTAAAAGTATTCACTATAGAAATGCAGATTTTGAAATTTAAATTCTGTGTAAAATTCTGTGAATTTTTTATCTGTTTGAAGGATCTATTGATTACATCATGTGTATAATATAATATCTGGTGCATATATCAGGCTGAATTTAAATGATAGCATGGATAAGGACCACTACTGTTTGTATCTAATTCGTGTACACCTGCGATCTCCAAGATAGGCTCTAACAGGGTCAAATCATATGATATCGTGGTACTCATCACTTCCACGTGGGATGATCATACTCTCAAGAGTATTCAAAGTGGCATAAGCCCTGTGGCACGTAGTACAGTCATTTATTTAGTCTATTTTGCCAAATCACCATTGTCGGTATAGCATCCTACAATAGATGCATGTAAGAAAATTGTTTTGTCAAAATTGGTATTCGGTTCAGGCAACGTATTGCGCGGTTTTCTTCATAAAATCAAATGCAGCGATGACCTACATGGATGATCCATGGAATACTGGATTTCGCCCCAGCTAGAGAAGCCGTGGACATTTGAACGATGTTATATTCCACGCCTTTAGTGCTATTGAACGGGAGTCTACTAAGATACAAAACAAAGTATGTGTTATCGACAAGTAGAGACGTGCGGCGTACTGAATCTCAGATTGCGGCCGATAACTATACTTTTGATATAGTCAAGGAATTTATTTATCTTGGCTTCGCCGTTACCACAAAAAATGATGTCAGTCTATAGATCAAGCGCAGGATCACTCTTGCCAACAGGTGCTACTATGTTCTCAATAGGCAATTGATTAGCAGAGTTCTCTCTCGTACGACAAAACTAATACTCTACAAGACGCTCATCCTACCCGTGCTTCTTTATGGCGCAGAGGCATTGACACTATTAAGCACTGATGCAGCAGCAGAGTATTTGAAAGAAAAGTCCTACCTAAGATCTTCGGTTCAGTTCGAGTTGGCAATGATTTCCGCATCCGATCTAACAGTGAGCTGTATGAGCTCCTCAACGACATAGACGTTGTGCAGCGTATTAATATCCAGCGTTTGCGTTCGAATGGAGGAGGATTGGTATGACCAACAGGCGTAGGCACGCAAAAAGCAGAGGCGCCTGGAAGGATGTGTTTCGGCAGGCCGAAATCCGTTAATCGGGTTGTTAATGGCCAGTTAAGTAAGTAAGTAAGCCTTTAACATATGGATTGTTTTTTATTTTAATAAATAATCTACAAATATAAAGTTCATATTTCTTTAATTATGTGTAGCCAGTTTTGCTCACCCATGTATAAGGTAGGATAATAGTAGGCCACTCTAAAAATTGCTTAATATAACAAGCAAATAAATGGGTAACTTTTTGATTTTATATAAGAGAATTAGCTCCAATTTTACTAAATTGTAGTTACATTTTGTTTTTCATAACTTTTTACCTTTATTTTAAATCTTTTAATTACGTTCTGTTTGCATTAAAATAACACCAAAATTTAATTTATTTAGTTTACGTACGTATAAATTACATTGTATCCGCAAGTGTTTGAATCAAATGTTTTATATCCCTTATTTTAATAAAAAATTAAAATTCCCACCATTACAGGTCTTTGTTCAAAACCACACATTTTAAAACAAATTAAAGAATTGATTTCATTTTAAATTGAGCGTAAAAATTGATTTTTGTGTTTTGAAAAACAGCCAAAATAGTATTCGATACAACAACATCATATGAAGATTATTAAATATCGGTTTTCATAAATAATACCGCGGATATAATATAAAATGAAATTTTTTTTAATATTTTTTGCACATATATTGTATTTATATTCACATTTGTTTTTAATAACCAATATTTTTTAATATGCACTGTTACTACTTATTTACTTTTTAAAACCAAATTAAATTAACATTAGTTTCGTGTCGTGATGAGAGCGCTTAAGTGTAAGGATGCTTAGAATTCTTAGAATCTAAGAACTACCCCTCCTGTCTCCTGTCTACCGTCTGTTTGCTTTTTTGTGACGTCTAGTAGAAACAAATCAATATGGCTATGTGTGTTAGTCCATTGACAAGATAAATTTCATCAGCGTCTCTGCTCATTGTGAGAGACTGTTGGCCTGCTTGTGTCTCTTAAAGAGTGGCAGTTTTTAAAAGCCTGGCATATCCATAACATAATTGTTTATTACAACCCTTCAGTCAGGATTACGATCTAGCCAAGATCTGTCGAAAGTTTGTGATATGTCGATAAAAGTTTTTCCCTGGAAAGATTCTTTTCCATTTACACTCGTCTGTGTTTTTGTTTGTTACATGCAGAAACAGAAGATTTTTGAAGGTTTTTAACATTGTTGACAATGAGCTTATGATTCTGAATAATTCCGCTTTCGTGTGATTCTCGCCAGGCTTAAGGTTTTCTTAACTTGGGCGACCTGCCACTCTTGAGTGCGATTTTCAAATTCCACAACAGCATCAAGAATTAAAGAAATCTTCATTGCTATACACAAAGGTATATGAGATTGCTTCGGATTGAGTTCCGCAATAGTTTCTTTTGTCTCCCGAAACTTCAAACACGTAAGAATGACATGGAATGATCACTTCAAAATCATTATTGTTTAACAGCAAATTTGTGAAAATTTAAGTTATATCACATTAATCAGGTTATAAATATAATACCATCTTAATCCACTTGAGTTAGTACGTTAAAAAATGCAATGTTTGTTTCATCAGATTATGTCTGAAACCAATTAATAAATATTTATAATCACACAACTTTCTATATTCTCAAATTCTAGCAATAACTTTTATCCTTTATTTCCGTGTAGTTAGAGAGACTTTCATTTTGTTGTGTCAGATATTTTTAATTTTGTTATTGCTACAACACGTACTAGTTATGGTATAAATAAATTACCACTGCATAGACTATGATACCAGACACCTGATTTACTGAGTTTACGGGTTTATTACTTGGCATACAAATTGATCTTAAAATTAAGCACCGCCAAATACCTTTTTTTTTTTAAAATGCTTTAAAAAAACCTACTGAATTTCTTTTTTTATTTGAAAGTACAATCCTTCCGGTTAATGATGGAAAATAATATCATTCAAATGGCTGCCTCGGCTGGCCATGCAGTAGCCTACACGATCGGTCCAATTTATAAGCACATTATCGATTGTGTGCAGCTGTATTTCACCAATGGCTTCACGAATGTTTTCCTTTAAAGTGTCAATTGTCTCTGGCTTGTCGGCGTAGCACTTATCTTTGACAGCACCCTACAAATAATAGTCCAACGGAGTCAAATCGCAGCTCCGAGGTGGCCAAACGACATCAGCTCTGCGGCTGATAATGCGATCTTCAAAAACAGGGCGCAAAACATCGAGTGTAGCTTCGGCTGTGTGGCACGTAGCGCCGTCCTGTTGAAACCAAATGTTGCCAATATCCTCCTCTTCAATTTTTGTGAACAAAAATTCGTTCAACATGGCCCGATAACGACCGCCTTTGACTGTAACGGCCACTCCTTGCTCATTTTCGAAGAAAAATGGCCCAATTATGCCTCTGGACCAAAATCCGCACCAACCAGTGACTCGTTTTGGGTGCGTCGGCTTTTCAATGTATGCGTGCGGGTTTTCTGTGCCCCAAATGCGACAATTTTGCTTGTTTACATACCCGCCAAGATCAAAATTAGCTTCATCCGAAAAGATGATTTTTTTGCCAAAATCGGCATCTTCTGTAAATCGATAGCGGGCCCACTTAGCGAAGCGAAAATGCATTGGATGGTCCATATTCGTTCAGCGGAAGGAATAAACTAATTATCTGTCAAATCAGACATGAGCTAAGTGTTATAATTCACGAAATAAGCACTAGTTGAAAAAAATGGCGGACCCGATATAATATAATTTATCAGAAACACTTAACTCAACATAGCTCTTTTAGTGGGCGACTTTTTGGATTTTTCGTTTACAAAACCTATAGCATTGTAACTTCTTCACTTCAAATTTTATTTTCATTAACTTATCTATTGTAAATAATTAATTTATTATTTATGTCCTAACAAAGTAATACAATCTTAAATTTATTAGAAATTTTTACTAGTCCACAGTAGGAAAATAATAATTATTTGAAACGCGCTATCACACAGACCAATAGTTTAAACGCTGTATCTTTGGAAAATGAGGATCCACTGCAAAATATGGATTTAAAACTTAAATACCGAAATTTTTTGTTCGCTTTGAAAGAAATGTGTCATAAAATTTAAACTACCCCAATATATTTTAGAGACTTAATGAATTTCAAGCAATAATATATTAAAATAATAAATGTTTCTTATATTTATTTTATTAATTTATTTCTATTTCATAATAAAACAAAAGATTTTTGAGGGTTTTCACAAATCATAAGGCAAATAAGGGAATATTTTTGGTGATTGCATATTTTTGCACAGAAAAACTGTTGGTTTCTACTCAGAGTAAGTTTAAAATTCAAAGATTATATATGTATATAGAAATGTTATATTTAGTAGGATATTCCTTAAGAAAAGCACTCTGTTTAGCACTCGCATTCCGCTATGAATATGTATATAGTTGTCGTAAATCAATGGTTTATGTCAAGAAACTAGCGACTCTTGACGAATTAAAAACCAATATTCAAACCATATTGATGCCATATGACCTCATTTATCAAAAATATGTCTGCTGCAGCAGACATATGCCGGAAGTAGTATTTAAAAAGTAAATGCTTTGATTGTAATATCTACCAGATATTATTAAAAAATTATTTACAATAAAACTTCTGCCTCAAGTCCTCAAGCTCCCAAAAACACATTTTTTTGTTATTTTATATCCAACAGATTGAAATGCTAGTCACCGACCTGATTTTTGTAGATTCTAGAAAGATAACTCTGAACATATAATTGAATTTAGAAGAAAAGGGTTTTGTTAATGAGATTAATGGAATTAATTTCAGCGATACTGTAAAGCAAACAATACCAAGACAATGTCTATTTGAACAAAATGGGATCATAATGTAATCAATTTTTACCATTAACTTTGCCAAAACATAGTACATATTCAACTCACGTCTTATTTTTGCTAAAAAATAAATATTTTTTATATAAATTTTTTTTATATTCTCTAGTTTTCTCAACAACTACACCTTCTCTTGCTTGGTCTTAAAACTGTTGCGTAAAGTGAAACCCATGTTTAAAGCAGCTTTGAAATGAAAAACCATTGTAATGGTTTTAAGTGTTACCACACGTTTACACCCTTTTGGCAAAGTTGTGACCAAAACACAGCATAAGTTGGATTAAAATTTAAGAGCACTTTGTGTCTACGTTGCTATTATGTTATCTTTTAAAGCAAAAAGTAACTAAAACGAAGGTTAAAGTGGTTTTGTTGTTGTGTAAAATTGAAAAAGGTGTCGGTCTAAAGTGGCCGCAAGTTACGACAATAATTAAAGGACCACTGGAAACATAATTTAGAACTCATTGAAATGTCAGATTGAATGTATTTCAGTCTCTATTTAATTTGAATTTTATGTTTGCGTTTTTTTATTTCCAAACGACTAGAAATATTTTCACACTTCATAATATTATTCGATCAGAAAGAACATCTATTTCCACAATCTTATCCACATCTGTGGGGTTCAGACACGGAAGGGTTGATAAACATACACGTAGACATATAATTGGTAATTACAACTCTTCAGCCAGTACTACGACCTAGCTTCTCATATCACTAATGCTGTGTTTGTTATTGTTTAGTCAATTCTACCCGGGGATCAAACATTGCCTAAAGGAAACCATCAGAAGTCAAAATAGAAAAAAAAAATTATGCTATATATCTTTATATAAGAGAGCTCGTTCAAGGATGTCGGGAAATGAGAGGTAGGAAACATACGCCAGTTTATGGCAAGAGCATGAATGAGGTGAAAGACAGAGTCTTGCTTCTCCTCAGACCCACAGTTCCTGCAGAAGTCATTCGTGGAATTGCCAAGTCATTCAGCATGCCTACCAAATGTGCAGTGGCCCAAAAGAATCGCCAATGCGATTGATGACCATGTGATTGAAGGGCAGAAGTGAGTTTAAGATTATGAGCTCCTTAGCGCCCATGGCCATCTCGTCAACAATGTAATTTCCAACAATATCCCCATGTCCCGGAACCCATATAATAGATACCTTTGAATGGTCGGCAATTTCTCTGAGAAATCCTCAGCATTCATGGACAAGCCAGGAAGTTAAACTACGTTCGTTATGGACTTAATCGCTTGGCTGTTCGCATCAATAAGGAGATTTTCAGAGAAAATTCCTCCTCTCAGCAAGCATTGCAGCATGTTTATAGTTCAGATTGGGTCAGTATCTGTCTGCATTGAGTCTGACTGCGACCAGCGCAGCCCTCTTCCTTAGTAGAAGGTCAAAGGAAAGTCACTTTAGTATAGCAAATGATTTGGGGTGGAACACTGGTGATCAGAACAGCTGATTGCCTACTTGCTTCTTCTACCAGCCGAAAATGGTATTTGTGCACTATAGAGCAAATTTGCCAAGGCCCGATAGAGCCAGTATGTGATGGTTGGTCTGAAACCCCAGATCTTGCCTACGGTTTCTTTCAAGTGTAACGCGATAATGGCGCTTTCGTACCTCTTCCATGAGAGCTTGGGATACTTAACTCTCTTGGATAAGGAGAGGTGAACCCCGTTAAGGCTCGTTAAGTAAAAATAGGGTACCTTATATCACCTGGTAAAAAAGCATCAACACCGTTTTGCGTGGATTGACACTAAAACCACATGTCGAACACTATTTTGGTGTAAGTTTTAAAACATGTTTACATTTCGCAGAGAGAGTGTGCGGATCGAAACCTGACACCATGGCCAGATCATCTGCATAACCATAGAACTTAAAACCACGTCTCTGCAGATTTTCTAACAGGTCCTCTACTACGGTATTCCATAATGAGGGTGAGAGAACACACCTTGTTGTGTGGCTCTGTTTACCACCCTTGTCACATGAACCAGAGATCAGCAATGACTATTCAAAAGGATGAGTATCGAATCAGACTTATAAAATCATATACTTATACTCGTATTCATTCATACTTATTTTAATATCACACTCATACTACTCATATTCAAAGTTTGAAGTACTCATCGCATTCATACGTGAAGGCAGCCTCCTTGTCAATGAAAACAGCCAAAGAGTAAAGTTTGTAAGCCAGAGGTTTTTCAGTGTTACCCACTAGAGTTTAGTACAGTGTCTAGCGAAGGCATGCTGACCTCTACTGCCAAATAACCACCTGTTTTGATAGAAAAAAAAATGCAATTGAAATAATGAAAAAAAAAAATATAAAAAGCTTATAGCTTGTGACAGTCCTATGTTCGTTAAAAACGCTGAATAAAGCCTATTCAGTGCTCCTTGTGTTATGTTAGGATTCTAAGGGCCAATTTTACAACTTCCCGTTAATGTTGGTTTTAGTTAAAGGTAACTTTAGCTAAAGTGAACTTTAAAGTCACCTTTAACTTCTTTTCGTTATTAGACCCTACAGATAAAATAAAGTTAACATTTTCAAAAATATGGCAGTGCGGGAGCAATGTCGATAACACTGCTTAATTAAAAAAGTTTTTTTTTTAAATGCAGTGACAACGACGGGCTCTTTTTTGTTCTATTTGCTCATTTTGTTTATATTAGAAGTTGCCATATTGAAAATAAAATATAATATAAGTTAAGGGTAGGATGATCCTCCCTTTAGCTTAACGCTCACTTCTTTCTTAGTGGGTACTCATAATAATGAAAAACAATTTATCTGCCTGTTAAAATCCTCCCTTTAGTTAACGGCAAGTTGTAATAATGGCCCTTAGAGTTTTTATTTACGCTGTAGTTTAAAAGTTTTAAATTTACAAAATAAATGCTCGAAGACTAGACCTTAAAAGAAATATATTTGTACAATTATTTAATTGATTAATTAATTTAAGTTTATAATTTTAATTAACGAAACAGACTCATTTCATGAGTGAACAAAAATAGCATAATCAAGTAAATTTAATTCAACAAATGTTTTTAGGCAATAACATAGATTAAAAGGTGAACAAGAGCAGAATCTCAACAATTTTAAATAACAACCACACAATTAGTAAAGAATTAAAAGCAAATAAACAACGAGTTAAAAAAAATTGAATTAATTTTCTGGAACAGTGTAAATAACATTTATTAACTAATTAGGCTGGTTCTACTCTATGTCTCTGTATATAATGTCAGTAAAATCGCTCTACCATTCCGTCTGACTGAAGGAAGAGGCGTCGTTCGAGTCTTCTTAATGCCATATACTTCGCACATTTCCTTGAATACAGCTGACTCAAAATTTCTGCCTTGATCGGAATGTAGTTTTATTGGAACCCCGTAGCGGCATACCCAGTTGTTCACAAAAACGTTAACTATTGTGTTCGCCTCTTGATTGGGTATGGCATATACTTCCCGCCATTTGCTGAAGTAGTCCATCACAACGAGAACATATCGGTTTCCGGCATTGCTAACTGGAAAAGGGCCTGCAACGTCCATCGCTATCCGCTCGAAAGGTGCGCCTGAGATATACTGCTGCATATGACCTCGACTTCTTCTTGTTGGACCTTTAGCTTCAATACACTGGGTGCAGTTTGCTATCCAATTCGCCACTGATTGTTGACATCCAACCCAATAAAAACGTTGTTTTAGCCTTTCCAGTGTCTTTGTTACTGCAAGATGTCCTCCGCTAGCTCCATTATGGAATTCATTTAATACTTCTTTCATTTTGGAGGAAGGCACTACCAATAGGTTGGATGAGGTCTTGCCATCAGCGCTTTCCCAAAGTCGATATAGGCACCCATTTATAATCTTTAAGCTGTCCCATAGTGCCCAATATGCTTTTGTAAGAGGACCTTCTGCGGATATCTCATTTCTTGTAGGTCGTTTGTCCTCCTTCTTCGGTGCTATTACCTTCGCCAATATTGGGTCACTCCTTTGTGCTTGGGACCAGTCTTCGTTAGCTTCAATCCGCGTTAGCCGGATATCGACGATGGATTCCTTGTTCTCAGCTTTCACGCAATGTTTACACTCCAAATTACAAGGTCGGCGTGAAAGAGCGTCAGCATTTCCATGCTTTATGCCCCTTCGGTGTTCAATGCTGAAGTCGTAAGTCTGGAGGCGTTCAATCCAACGTGCTAACTGCCCTTCAGGGTTCTTGAATTGTAGCAGCCATCTCAGTGCGGAGTGATCAGTCCTTAACAGAAAATTTTGGCCATACAGGTACTTATGGTAATGTTTGATGCACTCCAGCACTGCCAGTAGCTCTCGTCGGGTTACACAATAATTCCGTTCAGGCTTTGACAATGTGCGACTATAGTAGCCTACGACTTTCTCTGTTCCATTGATCACTTGGGAAAGTACACCACCAATACCATACCCGCTAGCATCACTGTCTAAGATGAATTTTTCTCCTGGGACTGGATACGCCAAAACTGGTGCAGCACACAATAGGTCTTTTAGTGTCTGGAACGCCTTCTCCTGTGGCTCACCCCATTGATAGATTTTTGACTTCTTGGTGAGCTCATGTAAACTTGCAGCCACGCTGGCAAAGTTAGGCACAAAGCGTCTGTAGTATGTGCATAGTCCCAAAAAGCTGCGTAGTTCATGAAAATTCTGGGGACGAGGCCAGTCCTTTACTGCTCGTATTTTATCTCCATCGGTGGATATGCCATCTGCTGTGACAAGATGCCCTAAATATTTCACCTGCTTTTGGAAAAATGCACATTTCTTTACGCTTAGTTTTAGTCCAGCCGTTGTTAGTCGTTGCAGAACTTCTTCCAGGTTCTTGAGGTGTTCGTCGAAAGTTCTGCCCATCACTATTATGTCGTCGAGATACACCAGGCAAGTCTTCCAATGCAGTCCCTTTAGCATACGTTCCATAAGCCGCTCGAATGTGGCCGGAGCATTACAGAGTCCAAATGGCATAACCTTAAACTGCCATAAGCCGCCGTTCGCACTGAATGCGGTTTTCTCTTTGTCCTTGTCTGCAATCTCCACCTGCCAATACCCGCTTTGTAGATCCAATGTGGAGAACCATTTTGTTCGGGAAAGATGGTGGTTAACCATCAAAGATATATGAACCGATGACGCAATAGCCGAAAATTTACATCAAACTGTTACTATTTCGGTATGCATTGCATGATCTCAAATTCGTCAATTTTATTTGTTTGAAAATGGGCCTCATTGCTGAACATGATTTTTCGATTAAAATTGGGTTCCGTTGCTAACTACTGCAGAACCTTTTCAGCGAACATTGTTTGTCGTCTACGGTCGTTCACCATTATTTCCTAAATCCGTTGAATTTTCTACCGGTGCAAGCCAAAGTCACGTCGCAAAATTCGATTCGGCTATCTAGAATTCTACTGGATACTGTCACGGTCAGCGATGTTTTTGCCAATTCTGGGAGTGTTCTTCGAACGTTTGCTGAACGAATGACTTCAATTTATCCACCACCTTGTGATCAGTCCTCTCGGAAGGACGATTATGGTGATCTTAAACAAACATTTTGATAAAACAGATTTTTTAATCGTTAATGGCGATTTGACAAACCGTACTGATAGTATTTAGGTATCTATACTAACAGAATACATTCTTTGGCTTTCGATCCGTATGAAGCCTGTGATTATGCTGTTTAATTATGTTGCCTAATTTTCATCTCTAGACCTGGTTTTCTTTTAAAACCGACTAACTGGTTAGCCTGTCACTAATAACTACTTGGGGAAATCAAGAATATTGCTCGCGAATAACCATCAGCCAGTCATCCAGATCTAAAATACTCATTTACATACTTAATTGTAAATTAATCTAGCTTCTCACACCATCCATGTCGTGTTTGTTAATGTTATCCATAAGCAAAGGTGCATAAAGTCTAACAGAAAACTGCTGTCATAAATCTGTCGATTTTAAACCGTAGGTCCCGCAACTTATGTACAAAATTAACACATACAACATAAGTGGTGTGAGAAACTAGGTCGTAATGCTGACTGAAGGGTTGTAAAGGCTAATTATGTATGTATATGCATATGTACTTATCTTTTATTTTTATCATATGAATCCCAGAAACTGTTAACACAAAACCAATTGTAATAAGTACTATGCCACGGTAGGCTAGTGAGTAGTGTTCTAGTGGGTGGTAGTAAATGCGATTATTGTTTTAACTACCCTTTCACATTATAATTGTTTTAATATAATTATTAATTAATTATTATTATTAATTAATTGTTGTTCATATCAAAAATAAATAAACCTTTATTGTCTAGCACAAGTTCAATTACTAGTTACGTGTCACCATTGCGGTCCATTGGCGAACACGTTCTATTATGTAAATAAAATAATTGTATTAAATCGTATCGTTTACTTTAATTAAATTTATTATTGTTTTATGAAATGCGTCATCAAATTGGCGAAATTAATAGCATTTTATTTTGCATAGTAAATTAAACGAAAGTTGTTCTTGCATTTGAAAATTTTTAAAAAAAAAATTTTTAGTTTCCCTTACTAAAACAATATAAAGGCAATTTATTGCAAACGAATGAATCTTGAAATTTTTTGTTAAACGAAAAAAAAAAAAAAAAAAATTGTGATCTAGGCTGTGGATGAACAATTGATCAAACTATCTGAGACGGGCATTGGTTTTTCTATGTTGAGCATGACTGTAAGAACTACCCTCGATTTCTGTTATCGTCTAATGCCCTTGTTGTGTAGAGTTATAGATACGAACCTCTGTCTCAATTCATAATTGTGCCTATTTACGCAGCCCAAAAAATAAGCAAAAAATATACGTAGTACGCTCTGCTATAGAGCGATGAAGGTTAATCGGAGTTCCCTACTTTAAAATTCATCGTTGTTAATAGCACTACCTTTGACATCCTCTAGCTTTGCAAGAAGCCACCATGAAATCTAGAAACCGATTGATTGTCTTCGCTATCGCTTGCCAGTGTAAACTCCTCATAACAACACAATGAGACCCTTAGGAAAATCTTTCTGAGTTTTCCAAGCCGTGATACACTCAATGATCCACTTAATGAGATGGTACGATAGGAACCTATTTCTACATTTATTTCTTACGTTTCATTATTGTAATGGTACTGGTCATTTTAAAGTCGACTCCGAAGGACAGATTTTTGGGAAAGTTTTGATGGCCATTGTATTTATTCCCAGAGTTTTTGCCAAAAAACTGCTGAGTGGAAAACACCGAAGAAATATTTTTCTCATATTTTCGTTTTGATGTCTGACGTGGGGTTTGAACCGTGGCCTTACCTCTAATAAGCCAACACACTACCTACTAGACTATTCTGCTTTTTCCAATTTGGAAATGTATTCTTTTAGGGGCGCATATATCCCTTCTATCTTCTCCTCCTCTTCGTTTCTTTCTATGGTACAGATGCCCGGAACACAGTAGAGGTGGGTGTTGTGTTGATGTACACTTTGTGCAACTCCTGACGACCTTTGATTAGACGATATGGGCGCAGCAGTGCTTCGATTGCTGATTGACTGTCCAGACATGTAATCTATTTCGATGGAGGTAGGTTCTTGCTTTCAATTATACGTGCAGCTGGTTCAATAGCTTGAACTTGATCATATGTGTGGATAGTCAAGCATCAATCAAAGCTCTGGGATTCCACATCGTCAAATAAAAGGGCGTCAGAATTTGAATGGAATTTCTACACAATATACGTTGACACAGCTCCCGCCTTTACTGAGTTAGGGACCATTATGACATAGAGGGAAACGAAAAGGACTGTCACGATAGGGATCGCAAATATCTGAGGAAGAGACGATAGAGTGGATATTTGTAGACCCACTGAAAAACACAAAATACTTTAACATAGTATTGCAGAATACTTTAAAATATTGGAAAAAGCAGCATGGAGATCATCAATGACCCAAGGAACTACTTGAGTTCAACAAGAAAAAAGGTTTGCACTCTAACCTGAATTCTAACGGCAGACTTCGCTATGAGCAGTTTCGCTGACAAACTTAATCTGTCCCACAAGGATTGGAGGAAACTGAATTGGTACCACACCTTTTATGGGAGTGCCCTACACTTCACCACGGACATCATCGCTTTTTGGGTGACAGAACTTTTGAAGATCTGAGCATGGTGCAAGATTTCATGATATGCTGTCCTAAAATAAACTTAAACTGTCAATTAACAAATATTAATTTCAAGTTCTTAGTGTATACAGAATTATATTTCTATTAATGTGTCAGCCCATATTTCTCTCCACATTCGTTAATCCATTTTTTTACGACCAAGTCCAAATAACTGGTTGGTGCGCCTTCTTTCCATTGAGGGCCAAGTGAGTCTAGCGGTGGAGCAGGACTCTTCATTGATTCAGGATAGGTTGGCGTCTCGGAAGAATTTCCGTGCGATTGCAAGTGACATTCCTATGTTGATTGAAGAGGATTCTGAAAGTAGTTTCTTTTATTTTCCGTTATTAACTGGAAGGATTGTACTTTCAAATAAAAAAAGAAATTTGAGAAAATATTCAGTAGTTTTTTAAGCATTTTCAAAAAAAGTTATTTGGCGGACCCTTTATATCCTAGTGAAAAGAATTCTATCTGTCTTGGAGGGATTAAAGGATAATTTAAAAACTCCGCACCAATCCAGTACAATTGACAGCGCCAATTTTAGCTTATCAGACAGCGTCAATTTATTTTGTCAAATAAAACAAGTTTGGAGAGTTTAAGAAATATTTATAAATATAACTCACAACCTACACTACACCCAGCGGGGTGTATTTAATTTTTTTATTTTGTCGCATAGTGTTATTTACACCATCAGAATTCTATCAGATTGAATGTGGTATACAGGTACAGGATTTCGATATAAGAATTTCCAGTTTATAAGCATTGTTGTGCTAGCATTTTTGAAGAACCGGGGAATGCTGCATTAATTTTATACAATATTAGGGTACCCCAGTCGGCGTCATTGGACAATATATTAATATGAGTTTCCATAATTGTATCTAAATTGAATTCTTCTAAATAGAATTGATATCTGAAAAGGAATTGCAAACACCTAAATTTATTTAAAGCGAGTTCACAAATTTTTGAAGATTTCTAAAAATAAAAAATAGAGCATAATTTGGATTTAAAAGAGCACTTTCAACAGTACCCACCTTTAATAACCCACTTCTTTAGGAGCTAATTTTATAATATATGCTAGGTCTAGGAGTACAATACCACATTCAAATAAAAGTTCGAACATCTATAAATATAACATTAGCAAAAAGGTTATATACACAGTGCTATAGAAATGCAAAAATCATATTGAAAATATCCATTTTTTCTCAAATGCCTTCAGAGGATCGGGGTCATTTCTAAAAAATATGGTAAGCCTCAAATGGTAGCTTAAGGAGTCCACTACCAAACCCCATTAGTCGTTTGGCTTAAATAATCTTGAGATTCAAGAAAATTGACTTTGAAATAAACAAATTTTTTAAATTTCTTTAGAGGATTAGGCGCCAAAAAGTATATTTTCGAAGTCAATTTTCTGTAATCCCAAGCGGATTTGTACCATTTGTTTCTATATGGTATATGGGAGCATTAGCATATTTTTTAATTTAATATTTTCAAAGCCAATTTACTCATTTTCTATATCACTTTATATGTAACTATGTTGCTAGTGTTGTATTAATAATACTTTTCTTTAAATGTGATATGGTACATCTAGACCTAGTATGTAGGTGGGTACTGAGAAGCAGCTAACAGTGCTCTGTTAAAGACAAATTTTGTTCTGCTAAAATGCTTGGTTTGTGTCTTGGATTTTCAAATTAGAATTTATCTAAACAGACATATGCCGTTTTCGCTTAACCAGTCATGATGCTGCAAACACAATAAACGGAACACAGTAAGAACAACTATTTTGTAAATGAAGCACGTGTATTAATTATAACCCTTCCGCACTCCTTGTGTCCATTGGACCCAATTTAGATTTTCAAACGAAAAATTTTTCCCTTTAATTATAAGACATGATCGTGAAACTATAATTTATCCATCACAGGCACAAAAACTTTGCTTGTAAAAGAAAACAATAAAATTTAAATTTTTCCTCCCCCGTCCACATTTTCAATACACATTTAACATTCTTTGGTTCAATATGCCCCAACATGCAAGTTTACCTTTCAGAATCATCGATCAATAATTTTTTCAGTCAAATAATCAATAAAATCGTTTTCAACTAATATTTTTTCATTCAAAATTTTATTATACTCAAAGTGAGGATTTGGAGAATCTCGCAAAGATATCTCCTGAAATTTGTTTTATGATTATATGCCAATGCATTGACACTTGAACAATTGGTTACATTTCGAGGACGGTGTAGTTTTAGGCAATATATTCAATCAAAGCAAGCCAGATATGGCATAAAAATTTGGGCACTTTGCGATTCCACAACTAAATCTGCCTGGAGTATGGAAGTGTACACAGGCAGAGCAAGAAATACACAGCCAGAAAAAAAACAAGATAAGACTTCTGTACTTTTGTAATTTAGGTGAGAGAGTGGTTCTAACATTATCAGACCCTCTCCCAAAGGGATGCACAATTACATGTGATAATTTTTTTACTACATAAAATCTTGCCATTGAACTTCTTTCTCGGAATATTACATTAATTGGCACTGTCCGTAAAAATAAAACTTTTTTGCCATCAAAAATATTGGATATGAAAAAATGCCCTGTATAGAACTACGATTTTTTGTTTTCAAATGATATAACTATATTCCAAAAAAAAAAAATCGTTCTCATCTTAAGTTCTCTTCATCATTCAGCCGATGTAAGAAATGATGAAAAAAATGACTAAGCGATGGTCTGTTGCGATATTTTCAAATATGAAAGATGTATCAGAATATAATTCCTACGTCATATGGACTGATATGAATCCTGCCTGGAATTTCAATAAAAACTTCAGACGCAGGCTTTATTTAGTAGAACTTGCAGATCTGCTAATAAACGAGCATATTTTGCGGAGAAAAGTTTTGCCACATGGACAACAGCAAGAAATCTTGTCAAAAATATTCAAGGACAAAATGATCTCACAAGTGCCCCGCAATGTTGTAAGCAAAATAATATAAATACACTATTGTCCAGAAATTTACCAAATAAACGACAGAGGTGTTTTTTTTTTGTCAACATGGAGAAGGAATTCAAATAAGCATTCCAATAAATGTGATTTTTGTAAAATATTTATTTGCAAAGCGCACATATTCACATTGTGTATAAATTGTCACAAAAATTCCTAAATTGTTATACATTAGTATTAAAAACATAATTATTATTTTATTGTTAACCCTGCTGTTAGGTTTGGGCCATTTTCGTCAATTTTTTTTTAATTTTTATTTAAGTTTGCAATGGCTTATCGTATCAACTTAAGACGTCAGCTCAGGTATTTTTTTTTATATTTTAATGGTTTTAGTTAGTTTTTAGCTATATAGGATAAAATCGAACAGAACAAAACTAAAAGTTACAAATCTTATGTTATGGACCATTTTGGTCCATGCAATTTATTTTATTCTGTATATCAGTAAAAGTAAGAAAAAATAATTAAGGCTTATTGCTATTTTCGCAGCAAGATGAACAAATTGTTTTTGGCTTAAATTACAAATTTATTGCATATAATCCATTTGGCATCAAATTTGGATTTACAGCAATTCCAAATTCCCGGTTTTCTAGGATCTGACTTTTGTATATTACCGCTTGTAGATGGTACACTATTTTATCTCGATGCTTGTTGTTGAATCAATAGATCTGCCACAAATGGATTTTTTGGTTAGACTGTCCTTTTCAACATGTGTTTTTCTGATAGGCACATAGCTGGCTGACGTAAAAACGACGTCTTCTACGATTTGAATAATTGGCAGCCCACGAAGAATCAATTTCTGAATATAAAATAAGTGCCTTCAATGCGGATATATCAACTATATTTGAAAACAGAACATTTTGCCATCTATTTGTTTTTCTTTTAGTGCTGTAGTAGCTAATCATTTGATCAGCAGAACGATAAATAATGATAGAATATAGCAAACCTTTAGTAGAGTTATAATAAGAAACGATTGCAGGTTTATTCTTATGATTACTGAAATCGGATTCATCTGTTCCGTGCATGGTGCTCATCAATATAGTAGCTTTATTTTTATGGCCGGTATACGAAACAAGTGTTGCGATTTCACTAAAAGCAAATTTGGATGTGTATAAAGGAACTTATTTGAACATTTCGGTGGGATGAAAGTTTTGTTTTTCCCAACTGCTTCCACATATGTCAGTTTCCTTTGTAAAAGTTTTTCACCAACTCAAAAGATGAAAAAAAGTTATCAGCTGTAATATTTTGCCATTTCAATCCTTCTGTCAACTCCAACACAACACGCTCTCCTTGATTTTTATCAAGCTTATCATTTTTTTGGTTTCCAAGGTACGGTTGTATTTTCCGTCGCGGCGTCTGGACACTGCGAAACGTGATGGACCTGGTGATGATATAATATTCTCAGCTGAAGCTGCAATGTGACGCGGTAAAGGATTTGCACTCCATTGCATTTTGTCCTTCGCAATGTATAATGCATCTACACCACAAGCTCCTTATTTGACATATCAAATTGACACATATCAATATCACCTTCACTTTCAATATTTTCATCTTATATGGAACAAATTAAAGTATCTGAATCAGCTTCATTTAGAATTTCAGCAATAGCACTGCCGTCCAAATTTCGTCGATTTTCCATTTGTTTCTTTGAGAATGTAAACACATAAAAAGGTCAACATGAACTGAAGTAAAACCAAAGAAAATAAAGTATAAAGAATGCGCATTTTAACATTTTTTGGAATATTTTTCAAAAATATTTCATGACGCGGGGAGAAAGATAGAAGGGAAGGTTACAGAAACCAAGAGCGTAACAATGCGTTGTTCTCATCGTGCGTTTTTGTTGTTTGACCACTTTTTATTTATTTTTCTGGTGTTAAAAACAGACGTCGGCACCAATGTCCCTCAGGGGAAGAACATCTTCGGCTTTTTACACACATAGGACACGAACATCAAGAATGTTCGTTAAAAAGAGCGTAAAAATCTTGTCAGCTTTTAAAGAAGAAGGTTCATGTCGCTTTTTTCAGACTTCAATTATACGCCCAAAGAAATATCACAGTAGTATTCACTAATATCAATGAGAAATGATTTCGATTTTTGGAAGAATACTTGCCAAGTTAAATACGGTGTCTTTAGGGATTTAGCGCAGTACATTTTTTCTATATTTTCCGGTCACATATACATATCATTGGGTTAATAAGTAGACTTGAAATTATTACTAACAATTTTCCTCTAGGTTAACACATGCCTTTGGTTATGGATTTGTGAGTAAGAGAGAGAAAATAAGTTGAGAGAATTTATTTATTTACAGCCATATAAAAGTGTTAATAATATACGCTATTTTTATTTTCATTTCATCAACATACATATGTAAAGCTGTCTATCTTTCGCTTAATAATTTTAGATAAATAAAAAATCCATTTTATTATTAAAAGAACATAAAGCTATCCATCTTTGGCTTAAAAATTGGGCCATGTTTTTTAGAAAAATAAAAAGAATAAAAAAACCATTTTTTATTAAAAGAAAAAAAAAACGAGCATTCCAACGCATTTAAAAAAAATTATACTATGAGACAAAATAAAAAATGAAATACGCCCAGCTAATGACAGAACATTTTTAACACAAAATATTCTTCGAGTGTTATTCTGAAATAAAATGATAAAGCATCCGCGAAACATGTGTTCTTGTTGCAGTCTGATCGACAACTAAATCAAAAAACACAAGAATACATACACATGTACATACGTACAATGAGAGCAACACTTTACGCTCTTTGTTTGTGTTTATTTTCCTTCTGTCTTCCTCCCTCTCATCTAGAAATGAATTTGATGAGATCGGGTCGTAATGTTACGACCCGCCTTAAGAAATTTTACTTCTACATGATGCGTATTCTTTATATCCATATTCTTTGGTAAAACCTATACTCGTGGTACACATATCTGTATAGAAATTTGGAATCCCAGAACTTTTGTAACAATTTAAATTATTTAAAATAGGTGGTCAAAAGAGTTGTATATCGAATTAGTTGTGAAAAATACAAAGTGGACTGAAATGGTCTTTGACCTAAGATTCCAAAGTTTTTTTTTAACCTAACAGCAGGGTTAAAGAAAAACACTGAATTTAAAATATAATTTTAAAATATATGTATATATTTTCTTTATTAATAATTACTCAAGAAGGGCTTATTTATTTTAGTTATCATTATTTTTTATTATACTAAATAAAAAAACAACAAAACAAATACATACATACATAATTGGTCATTACAACAAATGAATTTCTTATATTAAATATGAAAGTTTGTTTACATTTTAATGTTGGGTCATATTGACCCAAAGGATCATAGGAAGGGCACATATCCAAAGGATGCAGAAGGGATAATAAAGTCAGCAAGCATAACCAAAACAAATAAAAAATAAAAAGTTCATTAATTCTTTATCAATGGTGTGTTATATACAAAACATCGTGTTTTTAAACTCTATGTTTCATGTATGTTCACTAATCCTTTCAATATATAAATTGTTTGTTGTTCGCTTTAAAATATTCCCTTTACAATAATGTGTTTGCTGCGTTGCGTTTATTGTGTCTATGTTTGCGAAACTAATAAATTATGAGTACAATTTTCATTAAAAAATACTTTTTTGGGTATAATTTTACAAAAAAAATTTATTCTCTTTCTTTTCATACTGAGGCCCTGAAAAGGGCCGATATTGGTAACATCCGCTGATTGCTTTCAAAGTAGTATTTGCATAATCAGCAGTCTTTGATGACAAAGAACCTAAAATAATAATAAAATTATTATTAGTAATAACACTATGCGACAAAATAAAAAAATTAAATACACCCAGCTAATAACATAATGTAGGTTGTGAGATTTGTAGAGTAGAACTCAAAAATATATTTTTTACATTTCTTGGACACTCCAAACTTGTTTTATTTGACAAATATTGTTATTTTGGATTTTACCCACAAATTTATTGATTACACAAACATTTCTCAACCAATCTCACAAATGTAACCTTTGTTAGAAAGAGGAGAGACCGGCCTTTAAAACAGTATACATATATATGTATATTATTTGACTTAATATTCTATGAGGTTTGATGAGGTTAACTTGGCAAATGCGAATTTTTTAATATTTTTTCAAGTTTGTCCATTCATAGTAGTAAACTTTAATTAAAAAATATGAAATAAGTGATGATATTCTTAAATTGCATTCTCTTGTGAAGAGATTGACACTTCGTTTGATCAAATGGAACTTAAATTACCTTAGTTATTATTTAAAGAATATAAAATTAACACACACAACATAAGTGAGAATCTATGTCATAATCCCGACTGTAGGGTTGTAATGACCTATTATATATGTACTTTTTCTATACGCCTAAAATAACTAAGTGCTTCTAAATTGTCACTGCGGCCGTAAATGAATTAACTGCGAATTCAAACGACAGATTTGGAAGATTTTTCATGGCAATTAGTTTACTCTCATAATTCTTTTTTCAAGATGTCTGTGCCGAGATTTGAACTCTCAAAGTGTTTGCGATTATGCCAAAAGCTTTACAATATTTTATTTGCGGGAAGAAATTAAGTACATATTGTTATCAGCGTCCTGTTGGAGTTTCTAGAAATTTTTCCCACTTGATTAAATATGCTCACAAATGTTTAAAAATGCTTTCGCTACCATTATTCTCTTCATCAGTAAATACCGATGCATTGAATGTTTATACATAAAATTTGACTTCGGTTATATAAGCATAAGGGTTTGCACCTTTTTTTGTCGCATCAACGTTAAAGTTAACAAAAAAAAAATATATTAATCAATCAAATTGAGTTGCTAGTATATACTACATGTAAGTGTGGATACATAATAATAAGAAAATATGAACTTTATATTTGTATATAATTTATTAAAATTAAAAACAATCCATATGCTAAATATTAACTTAAACTATACCCTAATAAAAGAAAAACTTTTAAGTAGAATTATTTGCTTTAAAATAGAAAAGACAGCTTAAATGTTATTTAACACCCAGTTTTGCTCGCCCTTGATCTCTGTTTAACGGCTGAAACTACGTTGATTCCTCACAATACACATCGTCACTCTCTGTTGATAGCATTTGTTGCTGCTTTCGGAGCTCTTATATTTTCGTAACAATCGCTTGAGTAGCCATGTGTCCTCATCATTTAGAGACCCTGGGTGATCTCTAGGATATTTCGATTGCTTTGCATTTCTTTCTTTATGATTGAAAGCACTGTGCGATGAGAAACGCTCACTTTTCCAGAATTTTTTTTGAAGAATAACCTTTTTCAGCTAGTGCGCCTTTAGTTACATGTTTACGAACTACCCTAATACTTTCTTTATCTCTTTATATTTACATTCCTTAATTTATCTTTAATTCTTCTTATTACTTAATTTATTATTACTTTATATTGCTATAATTCTTATTTTGCTTTAATTCTAATAGTTAATATTTTCTATCATCCAAATTTATCAACTATTTTCTTTTTAAATTATATTATCGTTATTTTTCTTACTGTAATTTTTTAAACTATACAAAAAGAGTCGAATTTTGTAACAAGAAGGCTAGAATATAAATGTTGTTTAAATTGAAAAAATATTAAAAAATATATATAAAAAATATTCATAATTTTGAGAACAATAAAACAAATCGTATAATTTTTAAAAAAATACATTTTGTTTAAACCAATTAAGTGGCGCAGTCGTTATACGAACCAAGTTTAATTATTAAGAAAAATTAAAATTTCATAAGTGAATTTCTTTTTAAAAGTTTTTCTGCATAAAAATTAAACTATAAACTGTTTTAAAAAATATTCTTTGGCAAATTTTAAATAATTTGTCCAAATAAAAGAATATTATCAAAAAAAAAAGAGAACTTCATATAGTGATCTTTATGAAAACTATTGACAATTTTAAAAAACAAATTGTCATCAAGAAAAAATTACGACAAAAAAACAAAAAAAAATTGCAAGAACATTTTATTTCAATTGAAACAAAAGAAGGAATTCCTCTAAAAGAAAATAAACAAACAAACAAGCAGAAATAAGCATCATTTGCTCCAGAATTAACAACAATCATCTCATTGATGAAAAACAACAACACCTAGCTAGAGCAATAGCAATCGTCATATTGTTAAAGAACATCAAAAGAAACTAATTCATCACGACAACAACACAATATTGTAATCATGGCCTTCAATGCGTTTAATCTCTTGGAAGGTGTACCCGAATTCGATGGGAGAACAGAGGATTTGGAAATGTTTACGAAACATGTTGAGGAGATTCGTAAATTTGTTGACGCTTCTCTACTTGGTTTATTTGATTTAAGAGTAAGAAACAAGATCGTATCAAGGGCAAATATTGCTCTTATTGATAACAATAATCCAACTAAATGGGACGAGATTAAGGTATTATTAAGAATTAATTTTAACATATCAGAAAGTATAGAAAGTATTATTAATAATATAAAAGTTGCAGAGTTTAGAAATGATGTCGGTGATTTTTACGAATACATGTTAAAATTATTAACAAAATTAAATTTGAAAACAAGTGTAGATAGAGAAAACGAGCAATGGTATAGTTGTAAAAATAATGAGAATATGGTATTGAAAATTTTTATATCAAAATTGCCTAATGAACCAAAATTAGTATTGAATTCTAGAAATCCTCATTCATTATTAAAAGCTAAAGAGATATTAATAGAAACTGAATATTTTTATACAAAAAAATCAAATTTTCAAAATTTAAACAATTCAGACAATAACAAAAATAAAAATTTTTATTATAATCGTAATAGAAAATTTACTAATTCTCAATCATATTCACAATCTTATAATCCTAATTCCAATCAATCTTCGCAGAACAATAATAGATTTATTTCTAATATTGATAATAATTTTCGCCAAAGCAACAATAACCCAAATAATTTTTCAAATCAATATCGGACATTTAACTGCAATGATAATTTTCAAAGTTCACGACAAGCACAAAATAACGCAAGAAATTTTCAAAGTCGTGGAATATCGCAGAATTTTAATAATAATAATAATATCAATAGTGGCAATAACCCTGTAAACTTTGATACAGTTAGGTCTCAACAGTCTAGTGTTAATAGCTCAAATAGAATGGACGTTAGCAATATTCAGGTTTCAAATTTTCAATTACGAAGAGCTTTACCCTGTATAGCTGTGCAAACAAGAACCATTCCAATTAAATTATTATTAGATACAGGATCTGGTACTACACTGATAAGGAGAGGCTTATTTCATAGTTCTTTTAGAACAGAACTCGAAAATCCTATTATACTCGACACTATTTGCTCTAAAACTGCGACATCTTCAAAGATAACAATTCCTCTTTTTAAAGAATTTAATTCACCTGGTGCAAAAATTGAAATGTTAGAAACGGAAATATTTAGTGATTTCGATGGTATTTTGGGATGTAATATTTTAAAGCCATTAGGAGCCAAAATTGATTTAAAGGATAATTTATTGATAACTTCAAATGCTAAAATTCCACTAGTGTATGAAAATTCTTCTATAGAATACAATGAAAATGATAAATCGTATTTAGAGAACACAGTAATAGATGTTAATTTTAATGAACCTAAAATAGAATATTTATCAGAAAAATTAAAAACAGACAATTTGAATAATGAAGAGATTGAGGAACTAACAAAATTAATTAGGAATTTTAAAAATGTTTTTTATATAGAAGGTGATAATTTATCTGCCGTAATTAAGTACAGACATAGGATACCGACAATTAATGATATTCCTGTCTATCATATCGTTTTCCACAAATACACAGGGATGAGGTTGAAAAACAGATAGATGAAATGTTAAAATCGGGAATAATAACCAAATCTTGTAGCCCATACAATGCTCCAATATGGGTTGTACCCAAGAAAATTGATAATTCAGGAAAACAAAAATGGAGAGTAGTAGTAGACTATAGAAAATTAAATGACGTAACCATAGAGGACAAATTTCCCATTCCTAATATGGAAGACTTATTTTCAAAATTAGGGAACTCTCAATACTTTAGCACTATAGATTTGGCTAAAGGATTTCATCAGATCCCTATATTACCAGAGGACAGACATAAGACTGCATTTTCTACTTCAACTGGCCACTATGAATTTACAAGAATGCCTTTTGGCTTGAAAAATGCCCCAGCATCATTCCAGAGAATGATGAACGAAGTTTTGCAGGATTATATTAATAATATATGTGTAGTCTATTTAGACGATATTTTAGTATTCTCGACTTCTCTTCAAGAGCATATTTTGTCATTGAAGAAAATTTTTCAGAGAATCTCTGATTATAACCTAAAAGTACAGGTAGACAAATGCAATTTCTTTAAACACGAGTCAGAATATCTTGGCCATATTATAACGCCTGACGGGATTAAACCAAATCCTGGTAAGATTTCCGTAATACAGAAAATATCACTTCCAAGAACAATTAAGGAAATTAGATCCTTCCTGGGCTTAACTGGTTTCTACAGGAAATTTATAAAAGATTACAGCCAAATTGCATTACCAATGATTTCATATTTAAAGAAAGGCTCACGTATAGATGTGAATGATCAGAATTACATTGATTCCTTTAACAAATTAAAGAAAATTTTATGTACTACTCCAGTTTTGTCTTTTCCAAACTTTGACAAAATGTTTGTTTTGACAACAGATGCCAGTAATGAGGCCTTAGGTGCGGTTTTATCGCAGGATGGACACCCAATCGCTTTTTCGTCAAGGACATTAAACCAACATGAGCTTAATTATAGCGCAATAGAAAAGGAATTGTTAGCGATTGTATGGTCAATTAAATATTTCAGACCCTATTTATTTGGACGGAAATTTAAAGTACAAACTGATCATCGACCACTTATGTGGCTTAGTTCTTTAAAGGAGCCTAATATGAAATTACAAAGATGGAAAATTCTATTAAATGAATATGACTTTGAAATTGAGTACATTAAGGGAAAAACAAATCAGGTTGCAGACTTTCTTAGTCGTGTAGATGTTAATGTCTTAATGGAAAATGAGGAAAATATAAATACTGACAGAGCTACAATTCACAGTGGAAAGGATAACTTGAACGACCATATTCTTATTTCGGAATCTCCAATTAATATATTTAAAAATCAGATTGTAGTGATATTGGGAAAAAAGTATAATTATGAAAAACTCACTTTATACGATAACAAAACTAGACATATAATAACATTAAAGGAATATTTTGAGGAAAAAGTACTAGAGTTTTTGAGACAGATTTTTCCTATAAAGGGAACAGTGGCAATTTTTTGTGGAAATTTTGAACTTTACAAAAATCTCCAACAGACAATAGTTCATTATTTTTCAAATTTATCGGGAATGAAATTTTTACGTTGCTCCAAATTTATTAAGGATATATTTGATACAGAGAATCTTTTGGAAAAATTGCAAAATATCACAATGATAAGAATCATAGAGGGATAGAGGAAACATTTCTAGAGTTGAAGGATAAAATATACTATCCTAATCTGAAAAGGGAAATTCATAAATTTATTAATAAAGCCTATAAAGACAAAGCTTTGTGTTACGGAAACACCTGTTCAATCAAACGAAATAATTCATGTCGATATATGGTTTTTGAACAAGCAGACAACTTTTTTAACTAGTATTGATAAACTTTCGAAACATGTTTCAGTACATTATATAAGCTACAAAAATTCCTTAACTATTGTTGAAAAACTAAGGGAAAGATTCTCCGTTTTAGGAAAACCAGGAAAGATAATTGCTGACAATGAATTCAACACAGAATTTATCAGAAATTTTTTGAATGCAGAAGATGTCGAATTTCACTTCACATCTCCGAATGCACATACTGGGAACTCTGATATAGAACGGTTCCATTTAACATTGAATGAACATATAAGACTGTTTAAATTGGATCGAAAGGATAATGACTTAGATGATAAGGCTCTTGTGTATAAATCTGTACAAATATATAACGATTCCATACATAGCACAACGGGATATAAACCAAATGACTTACTTCACAACAAAGTGGATAAATCAGTATGGGATACGTTGCATAAGAAAATTCATGGACAAAAGATTGACAGAATTAGGAAAATTAATGAAAATAGAGAAGATTGTCATGAATATACAGAGAGAGAATTAGTAAAGAATCTTGGGTTTCAGAATTTGAAACAAAAACCAAAATATATAATAAAACAAGTTAAAGAAAAAAAGAACACGCATTTTATTGATGAAAAGAATTGTAAAAGAGATAGGCAGATTGTTAAAAGAATTTTTAAATACCAAAATGAAATACCAGATATAAAGTTTGACAGAAAAATCACTGGCAGAAATTATTCGAAAACTAAATAAAAAATCTAATGAAAGGAAAAACAAAATCATTGAATATATAACAAGTAATGAATTTAATTAATCAGACACAATATAATATTTTGTAATATACAATATGTACAATTAGTTTACAAGAATTTATATGTATATTTTTAATTAAAAATCACTGCTAATATTTAAAATACATGAGAAGTAAATCTAAATTTCCACATTCCAGGAGTAATGTGTACTCAAAGTGTGGGGGAGTTACATGTTTACGAACTACCCTAATACTTTCTTTATCTCTTTATATTTACATTCCTTAATTTATCTTTAATTCTTCTTATTACTTAATTTATTATTACTTTATATTGCTATAATTCTTATTTTGCTTTAATTCTAATAGTTAATATTTTCTATCATCCAAATTTATCAACTATTTTCTTTTTAAATTATATTATCGTTATTTTTCTTACTGTAATTTTTTAAACTATACAAAAAGAGTCGAATTTTGTAACAAGAAGGCTAGAATATAAATGTTGTTTAAATTGAAAAAATATTAAAAAATATATATAAAAAATATTCATAATTTTGAGAACAATAAAACAAATCGTATAATTTTTAAAAAAATACATTTTGTTTAAACCAATTAAGTCTTTGTTGTTTTCAACTTTAATGAAATTTTCTTCATTTTCATTTTTTTGTTTATAAATTGCAAAAAAAGTATCTGGAATAATTTAATTTTGAAATTTACGTCGCGACTAGAGCTTAAATACAAAATAATTTTTGCAAATAAAAATTGGCGAAAAAATTCTAAATTCTACATTAAAAATATTAAAGTATATGCAAACGTGAATAATTGAACAAATTTGATGATTTATTTGTCTATTTATTATTAGTCCTAGCAAAACAAGATAATAATCTTATAAATGGTAATGCTATGGGAGTACATCAACGAAAGAAAATAAGAACAAATCATTGATTATATAAGTAATGAAATAATGTAGAAATAAAAATTAGTAAGAACATGTTAAAATCTCGGGAAATGGAAATCGATACAAAAAATAAGGAAAAAAGGAAATATATATATGTAAAAAGTAAATTAGGAAAACTACAAAGAACAGTATATACAAATATAAAGAAATATACCAACAAAGAAAAAATATATAAATATACTGAGATACAATGAAATTTAAAGATTACAAAAAAAAAAATCAAAATATGCCAAAAACTACTTAAACAGATTGTATAACTCCTTTTGGAACTTAATTGCCTTGCCTATATTTTGAATATAATTAGGTAAAGTATTCCAAATACTGATGGTGTATATAAAAAACTGGCGTTGTGACAAAAGAGTCCTATGTCTGTGTTGGATAATTTTCGTACCGCGGTTGGATCTAGCAAATCTAATCCTACTAAATAAGTATATCAGCTGTTTTAAAGTAATAATCTTATGGAGGAGAATTAGGCATTTAATATTTAATAGATTATCAAATTAACCCTAAATATCTGGTAAGAAAATTGTGATATATGTTCTCGATGTCCCTTAATATATACATATCTGGTTATGTTATTATAAGCCAAGTTGAGTTTCCGCCTATCATCAGTATCACAGTTTGTGAAAATTTCAGATCCGTATAAAATAATAGGAATCAAATACGTTTTTGCCAGTTGCATACGTATGGCAAAGGGAGTCGAATCTATAACAGCCCATAAGTTTATAAGCATACCGGAAACTTAACCAATGATGACATTAATGTATTTAAACCACGTTAGCCGACCTTTAAAGATAATACCCAGATTGGATGCTGATTCCACAAAATTCATTTTATTCCCCCTGATAATAATATCTGCAACAACAAATGCTCTCTTAGTCCTGGTCTTAGTCCACATCGTCAAATAAAAGGGCGTCAGAAGTTAATGTAATTTCTATACGATATACCTCGACAACCTGCGTTAGGGGCCGTTGTGGCCTAGAGGGAAACGAAAAGGACTGTCACGTTAGGGATCGGAAATGCCTGAGGAAGAGCCGATAGAGAGAGGCTATTTCCAGCCCTGCTGCATAATACAGAATACTTCAACATACTTTAAGATATTGTAGAATACTTTAACACATTGGAAAAAGCAGCCTGCAATTCATCAAATCGAATGTTGACGAATGTTAAAACGTCTGTGTTCAGTAGTGGACAGCAGGAAAAACAAGGAACTACTTGAGTTAAACAAAGAAAGGTTTACACTCTAACTTAAATTCTAACGGGAAACTTCGCTATGAGCAGTTTCGCTGACTAGCTCGATCTGACCCACCAAGATTGGAAGAAACTGAATTGGTACCACACATTTTATGGGAGTGCCCTGCACTTCACCACGGACATCATCAGTTTTTGGGTGACAAAACTTTAAAAGATCGGGGCATGGTGCGAGATTTTATGGTATGATGTCCTAAAATAAACTTAAACTTAACACATATATATTTAATGAACTTGGACAGATTTTCACAAAATTTTTTTCCTACGAAAAATATTTTTCCAAACGATGACTTATCGGAGAAATGCTTAAAGTTTTGTATATAAATAAGTAATTCAATATTTACACACATACCAAAAGCTATTTGTATTTTAGCCAAGCCACTATTGCGGTTTCTTAGTGGATGTCTTTATCTACCATTTGAATAAAGTAGTGTATGGAAGCATTTCCATATATTTAATAAATGCACCTAATCCTCTAGAGCAATTTGAGAAAAAATTAATATTTTCAAAGAAAACTTGCCATATATAACATCACCTTATATGTAGCTATGTTGCTAATGTTATATTAACCGGCCGTGGAGACTTTCTTCAAATATAGTATGGTACTTTAAGATGGGTACTGAGAGGCAGCTAACAGTGCTCTGTTAAATTCAAAATTTGTTCTGATAATTGCAAATTTTTCTCTGTTAACGCCAAATGTGTCATAGCTAAAATCTTTGGATTGCATCTTGAATTTTTAAATTCGAATTTATTCTCACACGCACAAAGCAGCAGAATCGTTGTTTGTTGCCTCGCTTTAAAATATTCACTTCACATTAATGCTGCGTTACGTTTATTGTGTCTATATTTGGATACTAATAAAGTATGAGTACAATTTTCTTTTAAAAATATTTTTTTTGGTATAATTTTACAAAAAAATGTAATCTCTTTGGCGAAGCATGTTGAGGCCTTGAAAAGGGCCGATAGTGTTTACATCCGCTGACTACTTTCAAAGTAGTATTTGCATAATCGGAAACCTTTTATCGAATAACCTAAAAGAGTATTGAAATTATTATTACTAATTATTCTTTGTTATTAATAATTAATTAAATGCTGGTTCATATAGCATATTTCAAAATATTAAGTTTTCTTAACATTTTTTATAATGATAGAAGGTTCCATGACAATTATGTTGGAAACAAAATACCCGGTTATTGCTCGCCACGTCTCCGGTGGCGTACCCTTATCCGATGGCCCATATTTTCAATGTCTCTGAGGCATAATTTATGTTTAATGCCGTTAATATGTCAAATCAAAGCTACAGAGAAAACTTTAAATACAGGAACACAAAAACAAAAGTTAAAAAATATTTATTTTGGGCACATAGAGTAAAATTTTAAAAGTCTTTCTTGTATTTTTTCGCAATTCCAATTACTTCCAATGTGGTACACTTTACAACATATAAGATCGGGAAGCGCGATCAGGAACGTGATCGTCGTTGTTGAGCTATAAGCCTACATACATACCAGAGATCAGCAATGAGTCGTTTTTTCGCTACTCAGATGCACTCATGAAATTTTGAATATAAGTGAGTGAAGTCGCCGTGGTCTAGAACTAACGACAGATTTTTGAAAAACTTTTAATGGCAATTTTATTTTATTTACTCTCAGTGTTTTTGCCAGAAATCTGCTGAGAGAAAGTCATTGAAGAAATACTTTTTGTATTTTGTTTTGAAGTCTGGCCTGGGGCTCGAACCCTGGCTTTACGTCTGAAAAGCCAACACACTACCTACTAGACTACGGCGGCTTAAATAATATTTATAAATGATTGTCACATATGATTGTCAAATGATTAGCGCTTGCATTTATCTAAAAAGGTATACCTAGTAGGTAGTGTGATGGCTTATTAGATGTGAGGCAATGACTTAAACCCCTGGTCAGACATTTCCCACAAAACGAAATATGAAACAATATTTCTTCGATGAGCTCCACTCAGCAAATTTCTGGAAAAAACCCTGCCATGAAAAATTTCTTAAAAATCTGTCATTTCGAGTTGAGTCTGTACTGTAGGTGTAGAATCTAGATCATAATCCTGACTGTAGGGTTGTAATGACCTCTAATATATGTATCAGAGAGCAGCAATGAGTATTCAAAAGGATGAGTAGGTTCGAATCATACTCATAATTTCTGATACTTATACGCATTCATACTTATTTTAATGTCATACTCATACTACTCATATTCAAATTTAGAAGTACTCATCGTACTGATACTTAAAAATATGTGTGATAAAGACCACAATATTCACTACTTGTGTGCTTGCTTTGCTTGCTGTCTTTGTCTTTTTTTTATTTTTTTAAATGCAACAAATGAGTCACTCGAATCTAAGTATTTTCCTCTATAAGTATTTTCCTGAAGTTATGAATCTGAATGAGTAGGCTTATGAATGAAACATATTTCGAACAGTATGAGTTTGATGTTAACGTTGTACTCCTATGTACTCATTGCAACTTGTACTTATAAATCAATGTTGTACCGAGTGCGAATGAATCAGAGTAGTTGGATTTCAATACTGTTGACTCACTCATACTCAAAATTTCATGAGTACTTATGAGTAGCGAAAAAAACATTCATTGCTGATCTCTGATAGGTACATATGTACTTTTTCTATACACCCCAAATAACTAAGTGCTTTCAAATTGGCACTGTGATCGTAAAAATTCAAACGTTATATTTGGAAAATTTTTCATGGCAATTAGTTTACTCTCATAGTTCTTTTTTTACGATGTCTGCACCGAGATTTGAAATCTCGGAGAGTTTTCGATTAAGCCAAAAGCTTTATAATATTTTATTTCTGGGAAGAAATTACGTACCTATTGTTATCAGCATTCTGTTAGAGTTCATAGAAATTTTTCCCTTTTGAATAATTATGCTCACAAATGTTTAAATATCCTTTCGCTTCCATTATTCTATTCATCAGTATATACCGATGCATTGTATGTTTATACATAAAATTTGACTTTGGTTATATATGCATATGGGTTTGCACCTTTTTTGTCACAGCAACTTCAAAGTTAACAAAAAAATATAACACTCAATCAATTTGAGTTGACAGTATATACATACACTGGCGAGAAAAAGTGGATACATAACATTAAGAAAATATGAACTTTATATTTGAATATTATTTATTAAAATTAAAAACAATCCGTATGTTAAATATTAACTTAAACTATTCTGTAATAAAAGAAAAACTTCTAAGTAGAATTATTTTTTAAATGTTATTTTAAACAGTTTTGCTCGCCCTTCATCTTTTTTTAACGGCTGAAACTAGGTCGATTCCTCACAATACGCGTCGTGCAGTCCATTCACTCACACTCTTGTTTATAGCATTTGCTGCTGCTTTCGGAATAATGTCCTTATATTTTCGTAAGAATCGCGCCAGCAGCCGTGTGCCTTCACCGTTTAGAAATCTTGGACGACCTCCAGGATATCTGTATTGCTTTGCACATCATATTTGTGCTTAAAAGTACTGTCCAATGAGAAACGCTCACTTTTCCAGATTTTTTTGTTGTCGTGATGAATAACCTTTTTCAGTTAGGTGCGACTATGTTGTTTTCAACTTCAATTGAAATTTTCTTTATTTTCTTTTTTTGTTTTGGTTTATAAATTGCAAGAAAAGTATTAGGAATTATTTGAAAATATTATAAAGAGTGGAACAAATTCTAAGTAAATGTAACTTAAAAACCGGAAAGCGAAACGTGCAGACCTAGATAATTGAACAAATTGGATGATTTATTTATTTATTTATTATTAGTCATAGCGCAACAAGATAATAATCTTATAAATGGATATGCTGTGGAAGTACATCAAAGAGGAAAAAGTAATAACAAATCATTGATAAAATAAGTAATGAAATAATGTAGAAATAAAAATGATGAAAAAAATCGATGCAAAAAATTAAGACAAAAAAGATATGAATATATGTATAAGTATATACACAGAACAGTATATACAAATATAAAGAAATATACAAACAAAGAAAATATATATATATATACTGTACCTCAGTAAATTGAAATTTCCAGACTAATTTAGAAAATTAAAAATTAATAATCATTAATAGAAATAGAGAGTAAAAATGTACAGAGAAAAAATCAAGTTATCCAAAAAAATACTTGAACAGATTGTATAAGTCCTTTTTGAATTTAATTGCATTGCCTATATTCTGAATATAATTAGGAAAAGTATTCCAAAGACTGATGGTGTATATAAAAAACTGGCGTTGTGTTTATGTCTATGTTGGATAATTTTCGTACCGCGTTTGGATCTTGCAATTTTAATCTCACTAAATAAGTATATCTGTATAGCTGTTTTAAAGCAATAATCTTATGGAGGAGAATTAGGCATTTAATATTTAATAGATTATCAAAATTAAATCCAAATATCTGGTAAGAAAATTGTGATATATTTATGGTCCCGACGTTCCTTAATAAATACATATCTGGCTATATTATTATAAGCCAGGTTGGCTTATCATCAGTATCAAAGTTTGTGAAAATTTCAGATCCGTATAAAAGAACAGGAATCAAACAGGTTTTAGCCAGTTGCATACGAATGGCAAAGGGAGTCGAATAGCCCATAAGTATCTAAGCATACCGTAAACTTTACCAACGATGACATTAATATGGTTAGACCATGTTAGCCGACCATTAAAGATAATACCCAAATTAGATGCTGATTCAACAAAATCAATTTTATTCCCCCTGATAATAATATCTGGCACAACAAATGCTCTCTTAGTTCTGGAGAACAATAAACATTTAGATTTAGAGGGATTTATACAAAGTCCATTGGCCCTATCCCAGTTGTTAATTTTTCGTAAATCATAGTTGATGGTATCTATACATAGTTTCTCAACACGTGTGCTCCTATAAACCTGGACGTCATTAGCGTACATATGTACGCTACAATTATCCAAAACATCAGTTAGGTCGTTAATTTACATACAGAACAAAAGAGGCCCTAATATTGATCACTTAAGAATACCTCTACCAACGATTAGCGAATTCGAGATCTTACCGCTTAGATAGAGGGTTTTTTAACTATTTGCGATTAATATTTTTCTCTGTTCTTTTTTAGTTAGTCGTTAGTGTGAGAAGTTATTTTATGTACAATTTCTAGATTATTGGATTTAAAATATTTTGTAATTATTATACATCTCCTTATGCTCTCCACTGTACACATTTGCATACATCATTTGTGTAAAAAATATTATGTTTACATATGTAAAGTTCTGTACAATCTGTCATTAAATATGTGCATTTTATTGTGCGACTATTGATGCTGGTGAAGCTGTTGTTGATGAATACATCTCAACAAAGGAATCAAGGGTATTTGTTAAATACATTCACATTTCACATCCGAACTTTATTAAAATAAAAATTTGTTTAAGGTTAGTTTTTAATATTAATATTCATATTCCTACGACTAAAGTATTTCATTTAATTGTTGGATGAGTACGCTAGACTCACCTGGCCCAAGATGGATAGAAGGCGTACCAGCCGATTACTTGGTCTTGGTCGTGATGTCATCTCGACTACAGTGGACATGTTTACAGGTCATTGCGTCATGGGTAGACACGCGGAAAGAATGAGGCTCCCTTTCAACGACTTCTGCCGTGGATGCAGGTCCACTGAGGAAGGGGAGACTGTTGTTCACTTTCTTTGCCAGTGCCCGTCTCTTGCTAAGTGTAGATATAGGTTATTTGGCTCCCCATTCCTTGTTAGCTTGACGGAGCTATCATCTATTGACATCAAGGATATAGCTTCGTTCATCAAACTTTCTGGCTGGTTTTCCAGTGCGGGGTCGTGCTTTTGTTGTGCAGCCCTTGCGCTGACCAACTTCTTCTTTTTCCCTGATTTTGGTGGAACTTGGTTAGTACGGTTACTGCATTCACCCATGGCATCACAACAGGCCGCTATGCGTGCTCAAGTGAGCTTTGTGATAACAGAGCTACCACTCCGACCTGACCTGACCTGGATGAGTACAGAACCTAAATTCGACCATAACCTGCGTGAGCACCTTGATTCATTCCGCAATATTTCTGTTTATTATTCCAAAATATAAATGAGAATTATTGTGGTATAGAGAGCTGCGGCACGAACAGGTAAAGGAAAAGGCGTACCAAATTTTACCAAATACACTTGCCAGCCCATATATTTAGGCAAATTTTGTCCATTTTCCCTTCATATCATTTATCATATGTAGTATTTTATCAAGATTATGTTGATGAATGACTTTCGATATGACAATCAAACAATGGCAAAAACTTTCTCCAACAGCTTAGCATAAATCCTGCAAAAAATTCTGTTTTACTTGCCAATATGGTACATATACTCGTATTATGCAGGATATGTACAAACACGCATTCATATAAAGGTTACTTTTTAAGCGCTCCGTATATTTAAATTTAAATAAAATAAAGTGTCTGTGAAATATTCTCTGAAAGATCTATTGATGACATTATGTGATGAGTTTATGCGCATACTAAGATTTTCCAAGATTTTGACGCATAAATCAGACGCCGAAGCGATTTTCGGCTTATTTGTATACATCTGCAACTTGATAAATACTTTCGAAATTTTTGTTCGTTTAAAATGCATCATTTAAATTTCTACCAAGACTTCTCTGAGTGGAGTGCATCAGAATTGTTCAAATTCCTATGACTTTAGCACATAAATCAGGCTGAAGGCATGGTGTATACAGTCTTTGAGGACGGCTCATGCGACTTCATAAGAAGAAGTCTAACAGTTCACTCCACCTCCCTGTGAGATGAAAATGCCACTAAATCGCTCGTGCAGAATTTGCAATATGCTCAGAACTATGTGGCACGTAACGCTGTCCTGTTGCAACCAAAGGTCGTTGGTGTACAGTCCCTCCAATTCAGGCTAAAAAATTTTATATCATCGACGACGATAATTGAGGATCATCAACGTGCAGTGCTCAACGTTGGAAATGATGGCAGGGCCTATATTATTCTCAAAGAAAAAAGGAAAGATGACGCCGTCAGCCTAAAATCCATGCTAACCAATGAGTTTATTGGTATTGTACGCTCTTGTATTTCATATAAATTAATATCGTTGTTGAGGTATCTATTCTTCCGGAAATTTACTTCATCGCTGAGGATGTATTTTCGATGAGTATTAGGGTCTGTTGACAACAGCGTCGGAGCTCATTCAGTAAACACACATCGTTGTTTATGGACGACCATGGTTACTTGGAAAAGTAGGCTGAATAAATGACAACTAATTTAACAGATGTTGCCTTAATGTGATTGCCGTTAGCAACAGTCAAAGTTCGGAGGACTCTGTTAGAAGACCCATACATATACATATCTCCTGGCTTTTTATTCAAATTGCAAAATTTACATATCTTTTGATATTCTTGAATTCAAATGAGTTTGACAAAATATAATCTTTCTATTCTTTAAAATCTATTTTAAATTAGTGGTTAGGGGAATCTAATTTTGCAAAGAAATAAAATATTTTTTTAAACTTAAATTTCATTATTCAATACGAAGTTGTATTGAAATTTGATTTTGTGTGTGCGTTCGAAACACAGTTTGTATTTTTTTTTTATAAAAATTCTTTTAAAACTTATGTATTTGTTGCAAGGTTATGTTAGGTTAGGTTAGAGGACGTGTACTTGTCAATTAAGACAAGTACAGTACCCGGAGGTCAAATTGACCCATTGTACAACGTCCTAGTTTCTCACACCACTTATGTTGTGTGTGTTAATTTTTTATACATGAGTGGTGGTACCTACAGTTTAAAGTCGACTCCGAACGACAGATTTTTGAGAAACTTTTTCATGGTAATTTTATTTACTCTCAGAGTTTTTGCCAGATATCTGCTGAGAGGAAGTCGCCGAAAAAAATACTTTTTTTATTTTGTCTTGATATCTGGCCTGGGGCTCGAAGCCTGGCTTTTACGTCTAATAAGCCAACACACTACCTACTAGACTACGGCGACTTCCACTTCATGCTATCTTTAAAGTAAAACAAGAATGATCTCTATTATCTCAAGTGTTCACTATCGTGATGAAAAGTCTGTTCAGCTGGAAGAGTAAGCATATACAATTTCTTAGGCCGACTTAAGAATTTGGATTATGCGGATGATTTTTCCTATCGTTCAATATCTTTAACATACAAACGGAAGTAAGCTGGAATCTCTTGATATATCTTTTGAAAGTCTTTCTGCAGTGAAAACAAAGTCAATATACAACACCACTCTGTTAGTTTAGAAACTACCACATGTAACGGTATGCAATGAACGTCAAGATTCTAATACAGGGATTACCATTTCATAACACAATTGCGGATGCTATAATACTTTTTTTTGTTTTTGTTTTGTTTTTGTGTAAACCTACACTCAAATAATATTTTATGTTAAAAAATCCTTTTTTTTTAAATTCAAAGTCTTACATGTTCTTAAAACACATTTTGATTTTTTTAATAGTCAAATAAATATTTTGGATGATAAGGAAAGAGAACAAATTTTTTATAGAAATTGTTGGTTGGTTATTAGTAGGAGAGGAAATTTGTGAACCAATATTAGTACCCAGCAAATATCTAAAAACCATTGCATAATTATTAAATCAAAGATGTACATATAACTTAGTGTATGTTGATGAAATGAATATCAAAATAATGTATATTGATAACATTTTTCTACGACTGTAAGCTCTCAACTTATTTTCTCTCTCTTACTCACTAATACACAACCAACAATTTTTTGGTGACCCCTGTTCTAATGTCTCCATAAGGAAAAGTTATTGTGATCGAATCTTAATTCTTTTAAGTTTTTGTGTGACATTCGCCAAACATATTGTTACGAAAATAAAAAATCTAGATACTGGTGTTTTGCTTTTACATCATTTAGCATTAAAATTATAAACAAATGTTACAAAAACAAAGCAATGCAGCAAACAAACCTGTTTACAAATTATCGTACTGCTTAATGTAACAACAAACACCAGCATAAAAAAATCGTAAACAAGTAAACAAATATTCACAAAAAACACTACAAGAATAAACGTAAACAACGATGTTTCGATTTCGAGAAGGCGAAGTCATGAACGTTCGCCTTCAAGAACATTCATCAGACTATTTACTTTGTCATATAAAAGGCAAGGCAAAGTAGGCGACTGAGTGAGTGAAGTTCAGTTAGTCTTGTGTGAACACGCGGTGCGTTTAAAGAGAGTAATCCTGATTTGAAGATCTCCGCTACACAGATCTGTCGAATAATAGTCCAGTAATTGTTATTCTTTGTGCAAAGGGTTAAAACAGAGGAATAACAAGGAAAAGCAGTTGTTGTTGTTTACATAAAGTTGTGAACAGTGGCACACAGAATTGTGTGAATAATAAAGAATTTTAATTAAAACTAAAGACTAATTTATTTTTATTTTATATGCAATCTACGAGCTCATATTTTAAATGTTTTTAAAAGGTAAAAACGTAATAAAGCACGCTTTCAAAAAAGCGTCCAGTTGCTTGCGTACGCTGGCGACATTGACATCATAGAACGTACCAAGCGTACTGGTGCCCTTAGTACTATTGAACGGGAGTCTACTAAGATGGGTCTGGCAGTAAATGAGAGCAAAACAAAATATATGTTATTGACAAACAGAGACGTGCGGCATATTGATTCTCAGATTACAGCCGATAACTATACCTGTGATACAGTCAAGGAATTTATTTATCTTGGCTCCGCCGTTACCACCAGATATGATGTCAGTTTGGAGATCAAACGCAGGATCACTCTTGCCGACAAGTGATATTATGGCCCCAAAAGGCAATTGAGTAGCAGAGACCTCTCTCGTATGACAAAACTAATACTCTACAAGACGCTCATCCTACCCGTGCTTCTTTATGGCGCAGAGGCATGGACCCTATTAAGAACTGATGCAGCGGCCTTGAGAGTGTCCGAGAGAAAAGTCCTACGTAAGATCTTCGGTCCAGTGCGAGTTGGCCTTGATTTCCGTATTCGATCCAACAGTGAGCTGTATGAGCTCCTCAACGACATAGACGTTGTGCAGCGTATTAATATCCAGCGGCTGCGCTGGCTCGGTAATGCCGTTCGAATAAGATAGTTTCGATAATTCAGAGTTAACGGTATTGAGGAACCACCACCAAAAAATTTTGAGGACGCCGAATTGCAAACAATTTTGGATGAAGATGTCAGTTAAGGTCGAAAAGAAAACACAAAAATATTAATTGTTGAACAACAAATAATTTTTGACCGTTTAAAAGCTATGAGAGAGATCAAAAAGACTGAAATGGATGCCACATGAATTGAATGAGAGATGGAAAACCGAAAAACCACTTGTGAAGTTTTGATTCAAAGATATGATAGAAAATCAGTGTTGCATATATTTTTCGTGGCGGTGAAAAATTAATTTATTTCCAGAATTATAATCTGAAAAAAATGATCCGGAATAACAATTAATTTCTGATGCAAAACCAGATCGATTCAGCAGGAAGACAAGGCTATGTGTTTGGTGGGATCAGAAGATTTTAGTTTACCACGAGCACCTAAAACCATTAATGCAGATGGCTCCCGACAACAAATGATCAATTTGAGTCATGCATTAATCGAAAAACGATCAGAGGGAACACAAGCCACTACCTACTAGACTATGGCGAATCTACAGCGCGATACACTCAAGTCATCAATTGAGGGTAACAAATTGCAAACTCTTTTTATTGCAAACATAACTTGTATGAAAAGCTAGGTTGTAATTGTGACTGAAGGGTTGTAGAGAACAATTATGTATGCGTGTAAATACAATCAGAAGTGACAGGATCTGTACATAAATGTCATTGAACTTCTTATTCACTGCTTTCCAAATAGCTGTAGTAGTAGAAAAATTACAGCCTCCTGTCTGGTTGTATATTCAGAGCACTTTTCGGCCAATGGTAGCTTCAATTATTGCCTCTGGCTTGGTTTTAGCAGCTCGTGATGGATTACACTCTTCAAATACTGAACGTTACCTTGGCGCATTGGAAGTAAAAAAAAAAAAAATTATGATGTCTGCAACCAAACCAAAAAACGTTGATTTTGACAGCTCAAAAACAGCTCTTTTAAAAAACAACGCATTATGTGGACAATATTTTGTCATTGTGTTTTTCTGAAATCTGCGTCTAAATGAAAATGTTATTCTTAAATTTATTTTAAACAGAATCCGGCCTTTGACGTTATAAGCAATTTCTCTTCCTTTTACACGTTAATAACAAAAAATGGTCAAGACCGGTTTTAATAATCTTAAATTATTTCAGTTCATTTCCTATTTTTTTATTTTTTTTTTTTTTTGAAACTGTTATAATTATGATATCTTTTGAAAAAGTTTTTTTGTTTTTCCTGCAGTTTCAAGGATAATTACGAAAGCTTTAGAAAACAGAGATTGTGATTAGTTATCGATTTTTCTACTTCTTTTCATTAATATGAAGGCTTTTGAATGTTATGCTACGTAAGGAATGAATATCTTAAATAATGGAAATCTTATCTTACTATGGAAATTGTAGAAAATTGCACAATAACCTGAGAAAAATTCAAAGTTGAAACAATGTTTAATTTAAGTTTCTGTTTAAATATTTCTATTAAACGAACAAACAAACGTTTTTGTTAGAATTTATTTCAAGAACATGTTGTTAAGATGGATAAGCACTGTATTGAATAAAGCAAGAGGCTAGCTTTGGACAATAGGAATATAATTATGTTCAATGAGAACAATGTCAGGTTACAAGTGGGAGTCGGAACGACAGATATTTAAGAAACTTTTCATGGCAACCTTTTATTTTACACTCAGAGTTTTTGCCACTATTTCTTCGTCGAAGAGATATTTTTTCATATTTTGTTTTGTTGGAGATGTCTGACCTAGGAATTTGTTCGTGACCTTACGTCCAATAAGCCAACACTATCTACTCGACTACGGCGACTTCACAGCAAATTGATGAACCCAATTATGCACTTGTATTTTAGTCCAGACGTTGCATTAAGTGACAACTTACAATTCCTGTCAATTGAAGCTTCAGAAAACTATAATTTGTCCATAACTATGTCAACAAGTTATAAAAAATAATGTTCATATTGTGCCAGAATTACAAATTTATTGAAAAACAAGACTATGCTCATACTTTTAAAATAAATATTTTTATTTATTTGTTTTTTTGTTTATTTAATTACAACCTTTTTATCCTATCTCCTATGCTATTTATTGTAAATCAGAAAGGATGTTTTTTATGACACTGACATACAGTGGACAGCAAAAGTCTTAGTACTGAAATATTTATTTATTTATTTTATTTATTAATTACAATGCAATTAAAAATTATATTCTCATTATATACGAGCGGAGTACCTTCACCATATGCTCGGTGTAGTGTCACAGATCAGAGTCTCTGCTGGGAATCGAACCCACGACCCTCAAGCTAATAGTCTAGCACACTACCCGCTAGACTACCAGGGCACTCTAGTACGGCAATATATTTTAGCAATTATCATGAATTTCAACCAACAGTTTGTATAAAAAATTAAGGGTTTTTATATTTATTTATTTCTGTTTTATTATAAAACAAACAATTTTTTAATGTTTTTCATAAAACAAGAGAAAAATAAGGAAAAGTTTTTGATGACTCCATAGGTGCCTGCAAGCAGAACTCTGTGTAAATTTAAAATTCAAAGGCCTAATATGTGAAAATGTTATCCCTTGTATTTAGTAGAAATTCGCTTGAGGTCAAGCACTCTATTTAACCCATTTGGAATTGAATATACAAGTTTTGTTTAGTGTTTTCTGGTGGCACTATGAGCAAGTTTTTCGGTTGACTTTTTTCGAGGTTTAGCGATTACGTAACCGTTCTTTCAAATGATCTCCTAAATACTCTCTTGGAGCCATATCGGGACTTTGTGCACGAGTATTAAACCTGTGGTGAATTTTTTTGTCAAAATATGTATATTGCCGTAATTTTGCTGTTCACTGTATATGTTTATGTTCGTTTCCATAAGAAGCGTTTTTTTTTTTTTTTTGTTAGCAAGTAATTATAGAGCAAGTAATTTCTGCTGTAAGGAGAGGTTTAAAATAACGTGTGGAGTGTTCCAGCCTTTAGATACAGAACATACATATTATGCTAACATCCAGCTGTCCAGCTACATCAATAAAATTAATGAAATGGTTTTTCTTTTTAATAAACTACAGAAGAAGGTTAACTTACTTATCAGGTGTTGTTAGCTCATCAAGTGATTATGTTGTTGTATAGATGTCGAAACTGTTGAAATTATTGTTTGTTTATTTGTGACAGTTTAAATTTTTTAAAAAAAATGCATTTCTGTGAACAAACGCAAAAAACAATGATTATAAACGTTCAAAGGAAGAATTCGGCATTAGTGATGAACAAGATAGCATTTTCCGATTTTGGGTACAAATTTATCTTTAAGGCTTTTAGGGCACGCGTAGTTATAGTAGTTAAATATGACGGGTGACGCGGCCCGATCAAACACTTTGCTGTCACCCCAATATGGGTGAGGTGTTAAAAGAAATGTGTTGCCGCACCATCACTTGGTCGCCTCCTAATATTTGACTGGGGGAAAGATGAGGAAAGATTTTGCAGATTTCTATCTTTTATTTTCTTGTGGTTGTAAGTTTTTTCAATTCTTTATCAAAAAATTTTATATCCTTTAGATTGATTAGAGAAACTTGGCCTTGTCTTAATGAACTCAAACAGTGATTTAACGGGTTATAGCCTGAGGGTTTTGTATATGTGTAAATGATAAGTGTTTGTTAATGTTGTATATGTTGATGTGTGTTGTGAATGTTGATATGTGTTGGTGATATTATTGTTATTATTTTTAGAGATGTTTGTGTTGTTATATTGGAAGTCAGGATAGGGAATGTGTGAGTGAACATCCACCCGGGCGGGCAACCTGTGAATAAAAACAAATAATTTTTAATTGTCCCAAAGATGGGTAAGAGTATTAATTTTTTCCCTCGGAGTTTCAGGGTTTTCCCTTAGGTACAGACTTTCAATTTCGACCTGGAGATCAACCATTACTTCTTGTCGGGTGGAACTTCAAATTAATCTTTGATTGAGTATTAATAGTTGTGTGCACTAAAAGAGTGTTCGGGTGAGTAATGGGTGTGTAACGAGGGTGAAATATGAAAGATTATTTGAAAATATATCAAGAATATATCAAGCTTGACAGAACTATAATAAGAAACTATTTTTCGGGTAGGGTATGAATTTTGTAGTGGTCCGGTTAGAATCCAACCAAACTCAGTTTCTTGAGCTATTAATGTGCCAAGAATATCTTTCTTAACACCAGCTCTGATTATCTGTGTGTAAAAATCGCCACCAATTATAATATCAACTGGGCGGCTTTCATAAAATTTACGATCCGCTAGTCGGATCCTGGCCAACTCTTTTATGGAAGTAGGGTTTAAGTTTTGGGTGGTGTTTTGACAACAATTGCCTGAATATTAAGTGAAAATTTCTTATTCGTATTTGAACCAAGATGTATATCACACATCTTGTTCGAACGTGCTGAAACAACCTCATTTAAAACTGAGTTCTCAGCAACTATGTGTAGGGTGGATAAGTGTAATTTTCGCCTTAGCTCATCAGAAATAAATGAAAAATCTGTTGCTGGGTCAATAAGCGCTCTAGCAGGAAATTCTTCACCGTGTATTTTAATTTTCAAAGCAGCTGTGCCTATTGGCTTCCATGTTGGCGAAGAAGATAAAGCGACTTTGAGCCATTAGAGCATGGAAGAGGAGAAGCTCTGTTCATGCCAAAATCTTGGGTGTGGTTAGTCTGAACGTATCCATCGACTACACGATACTTGAACCTGCTTTCGATCTTGGTTTTACGATGGTTTAAACAATGGCTTACACCACCCGTCATTCAAATTCTCATTGGTGGATACTGATCAAGCACCAATGTTGGATGTGATTTTTTTTTATGAACAACTGAACATCATATCGTTTCTTGCACTTTACCAGATTATTGTACTATCTTTTTGGACTGAAATAATGGCCGCCAGGCGAATTCACTATTTGAGTATAACGTATGGGGATATACGAATGTTTACCGACAGTAAATAGACCATTATATCCCTAGAGAGAGATCCCTAAGTTTGTCTAAGAATGCCGGATGTCTCTTAAGGATATACCTAGACATTCGACAGCACCTTGACGCAGGGAAATTGAAAGTAACTACAAGGCCCACGCCCTGACTAAATCTAGCACTACGGAAAATTCAAATAAATTTCAAAATTAAATAGGAGTTACTCTGAAGAGAGGCAAACATGTGATCTCACAAAAACTCCACTCATTGGCAAAGGTAAAGTGGGATAATGAATCTACTTGTAGAGACACCAGGCAGATCTGGCCCAACATGTATATATGTAGAACGGAAGTTGCATTAAACATACCAAGATTCCATTTTAAAAATCTTATTGCAGCAATTGTCCGGCGCTTGGGAACATTAAAAGGAGAATTCTGTGATACCAAATATTTAATTACAAAACTTATGTAGCCAAAGACGATTTGAGAAAAATTCATGCCTTCATGGCTGTGAGATGCCAACCAAGAGCCATAATTGAATGAAGGATTTAGTAATATTGATGTTACAATGGGATATAGTAGGATCCAAGTAAGTTGTGCTCGTAGAGGCGACTGCCAGTTTAACCTAACCTAACATAAGGCATGCATGAAATGGAAGAAAAAAACCCCAAAAGAAAAACAAAATCAATTTCTTAATTTTTTGCATTTTTACATTTAACATTTTTGTTATTTTTTTTTATTTTTCGATTTTTTATGTCATAAATTATGTTGAGTAGAAGCAGTGTTGAAAAATTCAGTACTTTTGTACTTTTTCATTTCAAAAATACGGCAGTACCCCCACGACGCTTTCTGTACTTTTTTTATTATTACATATTTTATGTCTTGCGCTTTTCAACTATTAATGCATTAGCAACACGTTCAACGTAATGCTAAAGGTAGAATTAGGCTTTAGCCCCGGTTATACAAACGTACACGGAACGTACATTCTTTTTTAGAACACTAAAAGCAATGAAAACGCTTGGCGAAGCGTAATGTAATTTCGGTAACTAACGTATGTTACAGTACCTTCCATCGATGTTTGACTCAACGAGGCTTTTACGTTTTGTTATGTACCGAATCAGGAACACGAATACGCCGTTAGTACCGTGGCGTATGTATATTAAATATAAATAAATAAATAGTATAGTAGGTAGTGTGCGGGCTTACTAGACGTGAGCCCACGGTTCAAACCCCATGTATGTATGTATGAGGAAATATTTCATCGGCGACTTCCTTTTGGCAAAAACTCTGATGGCCATTATTACAATTTGCCGTTAAACTTGGGTGTAGTTAAAGGTGCCTTTAGCTAAAGGGAACTGTAAAGTTACTTTTAACTTATTTTCGTTAAACAAATTACAGATAAAATTTTTCAAAAATATGGCAGTGCCGGAGCAATGTCGATAAAACTGCTCAATTATACAAGTTTTTTTTTAACGCAGTGGCAACCGCGGGCTTCGTTTTTTTGTTGTATATGCTTATTTTGTTTAAATTGGAAGTTGCCATAATGAAAATAATATATAATATGTTGTACAAACATAAACTTAAGTTTAAAAGTTAAAGGTAGGATGATCCTCCCTTTAGCTTAACGATCACTTCTATCTTATTGGGTACTCATAATAACGAAAAACAATTTATCTGCCCGTTAAAATCCTCCCTTTAGTTAACGGCAAGTTGTAATAATGGCCCCGAGAGTAAATAAAATTGCCCTAATAAAGTTTCTCAAACATCTGTCGTTCGGAGTTTACTTTAAACAGTAGGTTTCGCAACTCTTGCATAAGATTAACACACACAAAAAAGTGGTGTGAGACGTTAGGTCATAATCCTGATTGAAGGGTTATAATGACCAATATGTATGTATTTTTCTTTTTTTTTAAAGTACCATTTGATGGAAAAAAGTATTCTTTCAGTTATCTTTAGTTCAGTAACATTTCAAAATTTCAGTTTTGCAACACTGAGTAGAAATGAAAATCAATTACACCTTCCTACTTATGTAATCAAATAACGTTTTATCTTTAGAATAGAAAAGCTGCGAGGACAAAAAAATTGCTGACGTTGTTCTGTCTGCAAAGGCAAAGGAAACTAAAATAAAAACAAAATACGACTTTTGAGAGCGAATGTCTTAATGCCAAAAACAAAAAACTGAAATTCATAAATCATAGCTAAACGTACCGCAGAAACACATGTTACCAATATCATCGATACAAAGTATAGTATGTACTGTAGAAAATTATATAAAAAGCACAATCAATAAACAAAAAAAGGAAGTAATTGCTGCGGAAAAAAAATAAATACAAATTCAGTATGAAATAAAATAAAATGGAAAAAAAGGAAACCATGTAAACGAAAGAAATCACGACTGGTAAATACAATTTCAAATTGCCTGTAAGTACTGTAGACGTTTTGTTTACTGTTACACATCCAATCACTTGTTACGCTAAATAACAATTCGTGACTGTTGTGTATATACGATACCCAAACACACACGTTCTTTTCGGAAAAGAGGAAATGTAAACAAATAGCAAACATATATGTATCTGTAAGGACCCATAGCCAACAATGTCCTTTGAGTTATGTGATATAATACATTCACTCTCATCGTTTCAGTCTCCATTCTAAATTGTTATTACGGAAAATTAATTTTTATATCATTGCAGTTTTTATTGTCATTTGAAATACACTTTTATGATATGTGTGTAAGGTATAGTAAAATGATACGGTATTGTAAATTGTATTTCGCATAGTTAGCATTATGGTCACTTATAGGATTGAAAAATCAAGAGCAATGTTGTAGGACATATTGTCAAAAAAAAAAACAATTTATTGCAAAATAATATTCATGAGAAAACCTTTTTGCGACATTCTGCAACATTTTGATTAAATTCTTTCATATTGGGTTTAAATAAATAAAATAGGAAAAATAATTCTGAGTGAGATTGCCAAAAAAGAGTGATGCTGTAATACCTTCGAAATTGCCACTAAAATAAACGATAGCAGCAGATAGCAGTTTCTATTATTACATATGTGTGGGATCGCACCCGAAAGGATTAAATCGATTCTGTAGTGTTAAAGAAAAACTGAACTAAAATAAATATATGTAGTAAGCGGACTGAAAAACATAAACATGATAAAAAAATTTATGCCAGAGTCATTTTGTAAACAAAAGAAATAAACTCATTTGCTCTTTGTGTGTTGGCCAAAAAGCTTTCCAATTTTCCTTTTGAAGAAGCGAAATTAAGCTTACTATATTCAAAAAACTTACTAAGCCTGTACAATTGCACCCAGGAGGCTATCCAAAATAAACATTGAACTAAAACATTTTCATTTGTCTTACGATTTAACTTGCAATAGCTTAAGTGGACCATTTTCATTGTGAGTCTCTGTGTATTAAAAACCTAATAAATTTCCATTCAAAATATATGTTAAATTCGCATTTTAATTTTATTTCATGAGAAAATAATTTAATTTCACAATTAGCTCGATTAACTATAAATTGTTGCCAATTAACCTTCAGACCACACCCGCAACATAAATCACTGTCAGAATGTCTAATGTGCCGCCGCAAGCTTAGCTGTCTTCAAGACGTAGAGTGGATGGTATGAGCAACATCAGTATTTAATATTACTCATACGCCCAGTTACATTCAGCATCTTTTTGTATATTATGTAAATATTTATTTAGCTGCACAAGCGCACATATGTACATGCATAACAATATGCTATTAAACTTGTTGAGGAGGAAGAAATGCATACTTCATGAACATAGGAGTACAATATGCAAATATTTATCAGATTGCAAGTGTTTTCATAAGACTCCATAATATTTTGCTACATATTTGGTTTTGAGAGCAAATTTTCGGCCAAAAAAGGATTAGTGCCAGGTGGTAACACTCAAAATGCAAACAGGCGACTTAGACTGTCACATATTTTATACGAGTTTTGAGAGAAAATAAGAATGAAGATATGGAAGCCGTACGACTCTCTTCATTTAATTAAAAATTCTCATAAAACCAACACACTTCATTAGATTACCAAGCATGTAAGAACTAAAAAATCGGCCATGACAAAAATTGTGCCTTGAGTGGCGGGACATACAGTTTAAAGTCGTCTCCGAACGACAGAATTTTGAATGTTCGAGATAATCGAGCTCGGTTATCGTACTGTATGTGGCAATAAAAATTTCTGCGGGAGAGCGTTCCATATACGAATAAATACATAATTGGTCATTACAACCCTTCAGTCAAGACGAATCGTGTCTGTAAAGCATTGTGCATTCCACTGGTCAATCGATCACAAACGGATGTGCTCGGCGACAAGGACTAGTACAACGTAGAGTTGTATCAATAGATATAGACATCTAAATTAGAACCTTTACCCTTTCCTGTACATGAACGAGAAGCCTCTAAACAGACTTTGAGACACCGGCCCATACATTAGAGTTGTATTTCATTTTCATGCCTAGAACATCAAGAGCTTTTGACTCCCTAATACTTACACCAACTATAGTAACAGAGGAGGCAATATTATTGCCGCATTTATGTGTCAATAAATAACATTGGGTCTTCCACGCATTAAAGTCCACACTATTTACTAGTAATTCACATTACACCTTTTCGCCTCAATCTCGAAAGGGTGCGGCCTATGATCGAATGAATATGAATGACAAATATTGTTGTCATCTACAGTCTGCTGTAAGTCTGACTAAAAGTTTGTAATGACCAATTATGTAATGAAGTTAAAATATTATGAAGATAACAAATAAAATGCCAATATTGACACCAAAGTATCAGCAGCAGGTAAAAGTGTGCATAACACAAAATGCACATACAGGAATGCATGCTGTTAAATCTGCTATACAAAACAGTGTTATTTTAATTAGAATATGACTCTATCATTTTCTCTAAGTTACTTAAAAAATTAACATTACGTAACAAAGATTTTTATTCGCCTAATAATACCTAAATGAAGTAGCAGTAGTCTAGTAGGTAATGTGTTAGCTTATTAGACGTAAGGCCACGGTTCAAACCGCAGTTTGAAGTTTCTCAAAAATATGTCGTTCGGAGTTTACTTTAAACTATAGATCCCACCACTTATGGATAAAATTAACACACACAACGTAAGTGGTGTAAGAAGCTTGGTCATAATCCTGACTGAAGGGTTCTAATAACCAACTACGTATGTTATCGTCCACAAAGCATACATCTGCGCAAACTCCAAATGTATTTATTGATGACTTTAGGTAGGTTAGAGGACGTGTACTTGCTAATTAAGACTAGTACAGTACCCGGAGGTCAAATTGACCCATTGTACATGACTTTAGCTAACTTTTGGCTTTTTCACATTGATAATTCCTCATAATGTATTACTTATTATTTCAAGAGAATAATGAATACTTGCATTTCCTGCAAGGTGTTTCTGAATTTGAACTGCGTTTCTTCAAGACTTCTTAAGATGCGAAACTCTGTGGTCATAGATAATTTTTATTTTGCCAAATCAATGATCGAACCATATTTTAATTAATAAGGCGTTACATATTAAATAAAAAAATAAAGAAATAAAAAATAAAGTAAAAATAAAGTTTCGAAAAGATCTGTAAATTTTTTATGAAATACACGGGTACTATATTCCACATGCGACTGAATTTAAGAGATCCTTTCCATTGCACCGGCTAGTTACACATGTTTGCCTATTTTTCAATAACGGTACATATTAATACAAATGTGTTGAGTTGTTGATGTAAATGAAATTTCATTAAGCAAATGTGCCAGATTTGAAAATATTTCGCAATATAGTTTTATTGTTGTACTTATTTTTGGTAACACTAACCGAACACTAAGACAGTTGTTTGAAAGACTGTATATTCAGATGAAGTTTTCGTTTGCCTTTAAATACAGTCTTGTATTTGAACGACCATTTAGACATGGTAAAGTTTTAAATGTTACAGAAACAATTTTGTTTTAATTAAAATTAATTGAAATTTATTAAAAAATTTTTATTTCGCCTTTTAGTTTTTTTTCTCAATTTATAGTACACAAATTTGCAATTACTAATATGAAAATTTCTCTAATTTTTCAGAAAATTCAGTGCAAAATTTAATTTTATACGAACTTATTTTGTGTACGTAATTCAGTTTTTTTTTTCTTGAAAAACGTCCGCACTCTTTAAAATTGTACACCAAACTAAGATAGCGCAGGTATATTGTGCAATAGCTTACCTTTTCCTGTATATGAATTACGTTAAGCTCTTATACTAACAAGCATACACATCGATTTATACATACTAATTACAACCGTTAGCAGACACATTGTCGCCTTATAGTTTTTCGAATTTCATGAACTTGAAAGCTCTCCATTAATTTTAATGTACACGTACATAACATAGAACGTATGTATTGAAACAAAACTTTACTCTTATACCATAAACTGTTGATAACATTCTCTTATACAAAATACATATACCTCTACCACTTCTTTTGTTTTTGTTGAGGTCTCTTTATTTTTTATTTCTTTTATTTTAATTTAATTGGCCAAATATCCTTTCACTTTAAATATTCAAAAGTTAATTCGAAATAAAACAATAAAATTTAGCTTTTTAATTTAATTGTCAACTGAATAAGAAATATATTTTAAATTATTTAATTTTAAAGATTTTTATTAACTTGAAATATAAACAAAATGAACATAAACAACAAAATAAAGAAGCCCGTCGTTGCCACTGCGTTTAAATAAAACTTGTTATTTTAAGCAGTGTTATCGACATTGCTCCGGCACTGCCATATATGTATATGAAGAATTAACTTCATTTTATCATTATGTTATAACAAAAAGAAGTTAGAGGTGACTTTAAAGTTCACTTTAGCTAAAGTTACCTTTAACTAAATTCAATCTTAACGGGAAATTGTAGTAATGGCCCTAATAAGACTTTGACAAAGCAGCTAAACACTCCCAAAAAGTATACCAACAGTGTGTACAGTTCTGTTCCTGGTCGGGCGGTTTGGGTATCTGAAATATTTTCTCGTTTTCCTTTCATGAAAATATTTATTTTTCTAAAAATCTTCCCATTTCTGGAGGAATGCGCACGTTAACAGTCAAAATTGTATGAACTGTATGAGCATCAAATGCAACCGGAAAATGTAAATAACATGAAACCGAATTTGGTTTAATAACCGTTAATACGCCACGAAACAACTGAATTTTTCTAAGGTAGTATCGAATTTTCTTTGGATGTCTCAAGTGGTTCTAAAATAGTGGTTCAAGAGGCACCTCAAGGATTTTAATTTTCACTTTTGCTATGTATCCCTAACCTAACCCTTAATACTCTAATAAAAGCCATGGAAAGAACCGGCAAAGATTTAAAAATTATTTTATGAAATTCTAGAATAACTGCTGAGATTACTATCGAAATGGTACAACGACGGGGGCAGGGAGTTAAGCCAACCAAGCCAGGTAGTACTATTCGCAGGAGACACTGAGCATCCAAATTTGAACATTACACGATGAAGATCAATACGGAATATTTTCTGAACACTTGAATTTTAAATTCGGTCTTTCACTGTGTGATTACTGTAGTATTATTCAATTTGTTTGCCGCTTTACACATATACTCCAAGGGAGAATATTTATTTTTGTTTGGACTATTCTTGTTGGGCCTCGGCCAATGGACTATGTATCAATCCTTCTAAGTCTAAATGTATTACATTTTCGCGAACAAACGGATCATTTGTCAGACCTGAATTGAGTATCAGGGGAAATGAAATTGAATTTGTCAGGTCGGCTACTAATCTGGGTACTGTCTTTAATGACAAATTATCTTGGTCTACCCATATAAGTGTCATTGTTGGCAGAATTTATGGCATGCTTCGAAATTTGTGGGCTGTCATAGATTCAACTCCTTTTGTCATTCGCATGCAACTTGCTAAAACGTACTTGATTCCGGTACTTTTATATGGATGTGAGATATACGCAAATTGCAGTTATGATGACAACCAGAAACTTAACCTGGCGTACAATAACATAGCCAGGTATGTTTTCCTTAAGGGGCGTCGGGATCACATTTCTCATTTAGCTTACCTGATTCTTGGTATCAAATTTGATAATCTCCTGAAAATTAGATGCCTCCTTCTACTTCATAAAATAATTTACACGAAACAGCCGAAGTATTTATATTGTAAAATTAAGTTTGCCAGATCCCACCGGGGTGTGGGGATTATACAGCAACGATTCAGGACTCTTCTGTCTCAGCGACAGTTTTTTATACACACCATTAGTCTTTGGAATTCCCTACCAAATAACATCCAAAATCTGGGTAATGCAAACGCGTTCAAAAAGGAGTTATTTAAATTATTTTCATAATTAAAATTTTAACCTCATATATGTAAATTTTGTGATTTTATTATTTTAGGTCATCATTATTATTGTTATTATTATTATTATAATTATTATTATTATTCTTATTATTGTTATTATTATTATTATTATTATTATTATTATTATTATTATTATTATTATTATTATTATTATTATTATTATTATTATACTTTACCTTATTAATTTAATTTAATATTTATATACATAAATTAACTTTGTTTTTATCTAATTTTTTATATTTAATTAATGTTAATTTTTTATACCTTATTGATTGTAAACATAGCACTGTCACTTATAAGATTTAGTATCTTGTTGTGCTATGTAGATCATAATAAATCAAATCAAATAAATAAATAAATAAATAAATAATGACTTTAAAATCTGCTGGTTAACGAATACTGTATCAGGTATTAAATGCAGATAATGGACGATAATGAGATTTGAGAACCTGAAAAACCTTGTAGCAATAATGATACCTGGAGGCCTCAAAATGGAAATGGTAATATAGTAAGATTCTATTTGCCATCAGCGGCTTAAACCTGGAATATTTCATATTTGAGCCCCATATGATAGATATGGCCTCTATGCAAATTTTGAACCCGCCTTTTATGTACTCATAAAAATTTTATGTTTAATTTATCAAAGCTTTCCTCGACAGTTACATTTGTTTCAGAAAACACAGCTGAAATAATTTTCAATATTTCACTAAAATTTTTTTCCAAAAACCTCCAAATAAATTTGTTAAAAACATTTCTTCAATTTTCTTTGAATATTTAAAATAGAACACAGCATAAATCATATGGAAGTCGCAAACAATTTGCAATTCCGTATGGAGATACAATGGTATGGTATACAAGGTGGAATTTATAATTTATTTATGAATTACCCCAATGCAGATGATCTATATATTTTATCATATTGCATATTCTATCCCTTTTGGTATCCAAAGTATATATATATTAGCTTGAAATACTATTTAAAAAATAAATATTACTTCAGCTGCCTCAGTCAGGATTACAACCTAGCTTCTCACACCACTTATATTGCGTATGTTAATTTTATGCATGAGTGGCTGTACCTACAGTGGAGTACGAACGACATATTCTTGAGAAACTTTTTTATGTCAGTTTTATTTACTTTCCTGACAGGAGGTATGGACTTTCGGAAAAAGCCAACGATTATATTGTGGCTGTGGCTATGTTCCTGCCTGGTTTAAAGATGCTTATACCGGAAAGGGCACAAAGCAATGGTGGTGTACACCAGGGGCAGAGAGGTATACCCATCTTCACAGATGGGTCTAAGATAGGTAGATGTACAGGTGCTGGAGTTTTCTGTAGGGAACTCGGTCTTGAACTCCACTTCAGGTTGAATGATGACTGCAGCGTTTTTCACGCGGAGATTTTCGCAATCTTGAAGGCTTTTGGAACCATAGCTGGTGGCCAAGCTTCGGATTCGGAATTATACACAATCTTCGTTCTGGTGAAAATCACGGCTCGTTCGCGAGTGCAAGGATTGGTGAGGTCTTTTGGACTGGACCGTAGCTGTCTATGTTGGGTTCCGGGTCATAGCGGAACACTGGGCAATGAGACGGCAGATGAACTCGCTAGGCTAGGTTCGCTCTCTGGGGGCGAGTTTATAGTTGGTCCTGACCCCCCAATCTTTCACCAATGGATGGGTCTGGGAGGAAGAGCAGAGGCGTTGGGGAAACGGATCGGGTTGTTTTGTTTCTAGATGTCTATGGCCTGCTTTGGACAGTAAGGGAACAGGTTGGCTGCTGTAGGCCAGCTTAAGGTTAGTTTTATCACGGGGCACTACGAGATTAGGTCGCCGACGGGGATCTGGAACAGATCCCAGCCGGACTATTGCAGGGCATTTTGCGATGAGGAGGAGTTGGAGACTATCGAACACCTCCTCTGTAACTGCCCAGTCCTGGGTAGTTTGAGGACCCTTGGCAGGGCCTTCTTTGAGAGTTTGAATTCCGTATCGAGAGCTGACATCAAGGCTCTCCACAGATTCATTAGTGGCATAGGCTGGTTGAGAGGTGCTAGGGCTTCGTTAATATAGTCGCGCTCTCCCCATTTTGTTGTGGCTAGTTTGTGTAATTCCTTCGCTTCCCATTATCCCCCTTTCCTACATTCTCTCCTTTTTGTCATATTCCCTCTATTATCCTTCCCTCTTTAAGGACGTTATACAATGGGTAAATTACACGTCCTCTAACCTAACCTAACCTTTATTTACTCTCAGAGCTTTTGCTAGAAATCTGCTGCGAGAAATATTTTTTTCATATTTCATTTCGTTGAACGTGTTTGACTTAGAGTTTGAACTTTGGCCTCACGCTTAATAAGCCAACACACTACCCATTAGACTACGGCGACTACAATACTGATATAAAGTTCTTCTTTTACTTTACTATTCTTGAAATTTTTATACTTATTTGGCAATGTTCAAACCCCAGGCCAGACATCTCGAACAAAAAGAAATATGATGACAAAATATTTCTTCGGTGACTTCTTCTCAGCAGATTTCTGGCAAAAACTCTGAGTGTTAATAAAATTGCGAAAAAAAAGTTTCTTAGAAATCAGTCGTTCGAAGATCGTAATCCTGACTGAAGGGTTGTAGTGACCAATTATGTATGTATGTGTATGTATAAATTATAGATTCAAATTCAACTTTGGTACATATAGTAACTGGGGTGATTTTGCTTAATAAACATCTGAGATTTGGTCTCAGAATTCGATCTTCTGATAAGTAAAGTTTTGCATTGACGATTGCGGTAATTAAAGCATAGCTACAGGATATTACCACCTCTGTATGAGGTTCGTTAAAAGTTTATCTGCGAATTATCGAAGTACGTGACTCCACTACTTTATTTTGAAATTATTACCCAATTTTTGTAGTTTAAGTACTACGTATTTTATGCATCCAAAACTATGAAATTTACTTAAAATACTTTATAGAAAATACATTCTCATTATTCTCGAAGTAGATGCCAATAACTTTTGCATGCAGTTGACTATCGCATATAAAAAAATGCTTTTGAATGAATTCTGCCGTGATTTAGCAATTTAAACGTTATCAGCATCCAATAAAATCCTTAAAATATTGATATTTAATTTTAATATCTGCCTTATAGCAGTATTATGTTTTGAAATAAATATCGTATAATTGAAATGAAATCGAAATAATTTTATTTTCTTTTTTTCAGCACCATGACCATGTGAAATTTCATATATTTTATAAAATTGGCAAAGCTACCCAAGAAGCATACGCGACCTAATAACGCAGATTTTCAAAGTACTTTTAAATGACCCACCGCCTATATTGACTTTATATTGACATTATGCATATACACCCAAACCTTTTTTACACGGTATATACGTTCCAGTGGATACCGTGTAAAAAAAACGCGTAAAAAAGACAAATATTATGTATGTATGTATGTAAGTGTATAAACAAATTGAAAAGATATACATAGGATTGATGCTGCAGCCTACATATGCCTATAAAATTTAATAACTTTATAAAAACGCACAGATTTAGTTCAATAGTATACACAGAGTTTTTATTTTATTTCATTTTATGATTATAAAAAATAAAGAAAAACTTAAAAATTCTCTTCCATTTATAAAAATAAAATTAGTTATCAAACTCTTAAGACAATTAGGAACGGAATTATTTTCAATAAAAATTTTTTTTATTTTATTCGGAGTCAGTTTCTGATAGCAAGCGCATTCTATTTTGCTGAGGTGGCTCAATATCAGTCTCGTCAGTAGAAATACTTATTACTTCTACATCTTCAGAAGCTGCTTCTGGCGCTGGTTTATTTCTTTTAACAGCAAATTCTGTTATAGTGGTTTGTGATCCAACTTTGGAAAGCCCTTTATCGAGCTCTCTGTATCTAGCCATACATGTTTGTACGTCTGATTGAAATTTCACAGCTCTTTCAATTATGTTATCACATGTCAAAAAAAACTGGGAGTTAAACGGGATTAAACGATTTTATCCGTATAAAAAGGAGCGAACAAAAAAAATACTAAATTTGTCAAAAAAACCGCGTTATTTCAAATTCGCGTAAAAAAAAACCGTGTAAAAACAGGTTTGGGTGTATATACTAGTATGTACACCCAATTCTGTTTTTACACGGTCTTTTTTTACACGGTTTTGATATAACACGGTTTGAAAATAAAATATTTTTAATTTTTTTTAAACGATTCTTTTCCATTTAGCACGATTTAAAATTTTTTGTGCTTAATTTTTTTTGTCAAATTTAATTTTTGCAAAGTATGTTCATATCACAAATTTAGGGGAATTCCCTTTTTGTGCATACAAGCACAAAGGTCAGAGCAATTGAAATGTGTTAATATTTTATATTTATTAAGTTATTTATGTTTATAATTTTGTTAAATATTTTATGAATCCCTAAAAGAAAATGTCAAATACAAAACTTCTTAAAAAATCCTTGTTTTTCACTAATTTTAATAGGTTTTAGAGATTAGGAACCAATCACCTATTTTTGCATACGACTAGTGTCTTTTTTTACACGGTTTTTTTACACGGTTTTTTCTGGAACCAATCTACCGTGTAAAAACAGAATTAGGTGTATACGTATTTAATATGTAAAATTCATTCATGACAAGAACATATGTGACGTATGAGTGATATTTAATTCCATTAGTTTCATACATAACAAAATCGAAGTTTTTTTTATTGCATACCTTTCAGAGTAACTGTTGTTGCACATGTAATATGGTGTGTATGAGTAATATATTTCAAATACAATTAAAAAAAAGAAAGTATACATCTTACTTCTAGGGGATTTTTAAAATTTTCCTACATGGTCAATTATTTTTTAGAAAATCCGGCAATCTTACCGTTTAGAACCTTTTTTGAATCATTGTGTTACATTTTTTTGTCTCAAATGTTATTTTCTAAGGTTGTTCGACTTCTTAAGTTGATTCTGAAATTTAGAAGCTGCTTCAATTTACATTAGGAAATTAATTTTTTAGGGCTTCAAGAGTTACTAGCAGTGGAGTTACTAGCAGTACTAGAGTAAATGATTTTCTACAGTGTCTTCCAACAGGGACTTCCTTTGACAGTGGAAAACCCATAGCAACCATCTTCTTAAAGCTTCATCTCTTAAATTAGTTGTCATTTATCCAATATGTTTTGCCACATCTCCGAGGGCGATCATAGACAACGAATTGGATTCGCTGAATTGTCTCTGGGGCAATTGGCAAGTGACGCTAAAAACAGCTGAATTGATGATGGCCATTTTTAGATGAATGAGTACAGGAACCAACGAAATTGTCAATACCAATCCACATAAAATCTAAGACCGTCCAGTGTATTCCCAAAAGAATCACTATTATATATATATATATATATATATTTTGAGCTGACGGCGACATTGGTTCGTATTTCTTTGACAAAAGTGTTAGCCAACCCGACACAGCCGACGGCGAGTACTTTATGTCGATCATTTTTTGACGTGAATTGTTTGATGTGGGTATATTTTAACAGGACAGCCCGCAATTGATATTCTGCACCAGTAATGGTCATGGTTATCTCGTATGCAGGGGATGTGGTTGCGATTTAGCACCGTTAGACTTTTTCTTGTGAGGTTTTCTTAAGTCACAGATGTGTAATAATAAATCACAAACCACAGCGGTCCTTAAATCCAACAGCCTGGTTTATGCGCCAAAATTATGAAAATTATAATATTTTGGATGCGTTCTACCCAGTGAAGTTAATTAGCTTATATAGCCTGCGTAATCTATGTACATGTGTAATTATTAACTTGGTAACTCACTTTTATGTTCCAATTAAATTATTTTGAAAATGTGTACACTCTGCTTTATTTGGTCTAGATTTGATATTATTAGCTGGAGTCTTTAGACGAACACTATCATACATACCTCAATCAGGATTACAACCTAGCTTCTTACACCACTTAAGTTGTGTGTATTAATTTTATCTATAAGTGGCATGACCTACAGTTTAAATTCGATTTCGAACAACAGATTTTTTTGAGAAACTTTTAATGGAAATTTTAATTTACTCTCAGAAGAAATATTTTTTTATATTTCGTTTTCCTTGAGATGAGTGGGTTAGGGATTGAACCTTGGGCTCGTGTCTAATAACCCGACACACTACTTATTAGACTACCGCGACTTAATTTTTGACGAAAATATCTAGGTTCATCACGATGAATTATTTGAGGATTTACTTTTGGAGCGCAAACGGTATTTGTCAACATAATATTGACAACATATTGGAATAATTTCAATATCTGAAAAACTTTTAACGTCAACGCGTTTATTTAAGACATAAGCATACAATCTATATGATTCCAAGAAAACTAGAAAGTACATCATGCGAATATTCAGGTATTCTACTAAAGTCAAAGCTAAAACACATTTTGTTGGGTGGCTTGTTTTAGGAATGCTTAACACATCTTCGCAGAATCTTGACTTGTTTCTCCGCTTTTTAATGCAATGTCCACTATGGGTTTAGACGCGTAAATAATCAACTTTTCAGCTACAGAAGTAATGCTGTAGTTACCCACACTCTTTTTAGCATATGGAGAACAATGTAAACGATTACCGAAACGTTCTCTCTCGTTAGCAAAACGGAACGATCTGTATAAAACAGAATTCTCCCACGTTTTTACGGACATTTGAACGTGAGAGATGATGAGCAGTGTTGCCACGAAAAAAAATATTGTTTGTGAAAAAAACACCAAATAAGGAAAAATATAACCAAAATTAAATTCGCAGTTCTTTTATTTTATTTTTTTCAAATTTAAATTATTATTGAGAAAATAAGAAACAAAAAATAACAAAATAAAATTATAGTCTTACTAATTAATTAATTTTAACAAACAAAACAAAAGCTATTTTTATAAGAAAAATAATAACTAAATCTGGAAAAATCTACATACTGACCAAAAAACGGCAACACTGATGATGCGTCTGTATACCAATTTCTTTGCATTGTGTTGTGTTCGTTTGTATGTTGCTTTGCGTTTTGCTTCGATTTTATTTAAATTCTTCGTTGACATATGTATGTCCCGTTTTGAACGTTTCTATAACTACACAAACGTTTTTAAGGCTACGTACGTTACGATTTTACGTTTCTTACGCTTGGGTAACCAAGGCATAAATGTAATAAATGTAAATATGCTAACGTAGTATTTACGTTGTGAACATATCACTCACTTACGAAACAACCAAATATTAACACTTGCAGTGATGCATAAACTGATGTAAGCCCATTATAGTTTTCCTTTAAATTTTATCTAAGTTCAAAGCCAAATTATCGCTTTGTTTTCATAAAAAGCAAAACATAAAAACAACTAATGGTATGCACATAGATAATTATGCGAAACATTATTTGCAAAATTTTTTTTCTCCATAGTCGGCATGTTTAAATGATTTGCTTCCAGCTAAATTTTGTCATTGTTTGTGTCCGTGCTCTTATCCAATGACAACGACAAAATTTTCAGTTAACATGACCCTTAAAATGTGACAACTAACTAGAACACTAAAATATTAGAATAAAAATAAAACTTTCATAACATACCGCTTGCAGACACCAGCAACATAGAAACAATATTATTACCATCGTACGCTCATTTACTAAACAAAAACAAAATGGAATGAATAATTAACGAGTGCAATAACTATTATCACCAACAAAACGGGCAACTAACACCAGAGCGGCAGACACAAGTAATAACTTCAGTAGCTGAATGAGTGATATGCAATTATATGTATACGTCTGTGAACCCCAAATAGTTTTTGTACGAGTATACTGTAGATATGAGTAGATAAATTGATGTCCCAGACTTACAAAATAATGCAGCTTTTTGTTAGATTTTTGTTAGATTAGTCACCAATGAACATATTAAACACAATTTCTGTATCCATACGAGTATACTTGTGGAAAATATTGTTACGAAAATGGAAATGGTGTTACATCGTTTAACATTAAAATGATAAACAAAAGCTTCGAAAACAAAAACAGTGGACTTGTTTACATGATCAACAAATAAACAAAAATGTAGCAACGTCATTAGTATAAAAAGGGAATAAACAAGTAAACAAAAATCAACAACAAACTTTACCAGAATAAATGTAAACAAAATATATAAACAATAATGAAACAACGATGTTTACATTTACGAAGATTTCGAGAAGGCGAAGCCATGAGGATACGGCTTCAAGATCATTTATCTGACCATTTATGCCGCCTTATAAAAGGCAAGACAAAGCAGGCAACGGAGTCATTAAAAATTCAGTCAGTCTTGTGTGAAGACACGTTGCGTGTTAAGAGAATAATCGTGGTTTGAAGATCGCCGTTATAAAGATCGATCGAACAATTGTTAGAGTTTACGCAGAAAAGTGTAAAGTAGAATAGCAACAAAGCAAATTGTTGTTGTTTACATCAAGTTGTGAACAGTGGCATACAGAATTGGGCGAACAATCAAAAACCTAGTTAAAAGTGAGCGTTAAGGTATTTTTATTTGCAATCTATGAGCTCATATTTTAAACGTTTTTAAAAGGTAAAAACGTAACAATATTAAACGATGCTAATCGGTTTTATCAGTTGTGCCGTTTTTATTTCTTTAATTGAAATAAAACAATGTGTGCGTGTGAGGTATCATCGAAATTTTTTATTCGTTTGAAAGACCTATTGATGCCATTATGTGTGGAATATAGCATAGAGAGTTTATATACCCACTACCGGCTTTACTGAGTGGAGAACATTCTACATGTCTAATTTTTCATTACTCTGGCGCATAAATCACACTAAATTTGACCTATGACAAGGGTTATCTTGACTTGTTCGTATACACCTACAGCTTGAGAAAAACGTACAAGGAAAAGTCGATCAGTTTAAATCGATAATCTCGGCTAGTTCACATCGCCTAAACGTGAGATGACCATGCTCTTTAATCCGCAGTCATTAGAGCCTCGGACAAGTCTGTGGTAATGAAAAAGAAATAAAGGAAGATTTTTATATGCAAATGACAGTTATTATGGGGCACAGTTTAAGAGGATATTTCATTTTATCCCTAATAAAACTGCTTCAGTGGAGAATAAATATAGAGAGCTAAAGTTCTACGTGGTTGTCTGGTCATAACTGCATCAGCAGATATCTGCATAGATTTTAACATGATGCCCAAAGTACTCAAACTGCGTGGGTGAAGATGCTGAACATATTCTATTCGCATGCCGGGGATTTAGATGACCCTGAAGTCGTCATAGTCTTATAAGACGTGAGGCCACGGCTTAAACCCATGATCAAACATCTCAAACAAAACGAAATATGAACAAATATTTCTTCGGCGTTTTAAGCTTTAGACTTCTGGCAAAACTCTGAGAATTAACAGAATCACAAAGAAAAGTTTCTCTAAAATCTATCGGTCAGAATCAACCTTAAATTATAGGTCCCGCCACTCATGTATAATATTAACACACATAAGTGTTGTGAGAAGCTATATCGTAATCCTGACTGAAGGGTTGAAATGACCAATTATGCATGTGTATGCAATGTCTGGATGGTACTATGGTGCACAGTTATGGGTACTGTCTCAGCTTCTAATTTTCAGAAAATTCAATGCTATCTCTTTCTTATTATTCAGCAACAATCATTTTTGGCCGCCTACGTTTTATACTGGCTTGAAAATCATTTCTAAGATTTATTCTTTTTAGTTAGAAGGTGTTTTCCGAGGGTAATAATCTACCCGTTTCCTTTTTATTCGCCTTTCAATAAATAATTGTATGTAGAAAACGATAATGCTTTACCAGTACATTATGGTTCATGGCATTGCTTTCAGTAAAGACACATATATACATAGACACATATATATGAAAAAAATATTTCTTCGGCGTTTTACACTCAGTAGACTTCTGGCTTACATACCTCTGCGAGTAAATAAAATTGCCATGAAAAGTTTGTCAGAAATCTGTCGTTCGGAGTCGACTTTAAACTGTAGGTCCCTCCACTAGGCTAGGTCGTAATCCTGACTGAAGGGTTGTAATGACCAATTATATATGTACATATATATTAAATACAGTCGTCATAGACTAGTACGCAGACATCAAAACGAAATTTGAATATTTCATCATTAGATTTCTGGCAAATACTCTGTGAATAAATAAAATGGTCCTGAAGAGCTTCTAAAAAAACTATCTTTCGGAATCGACTTTAAACCGTAAGTCTCGCCGCTTATGTATTAAATTAAAACACATAGCTTAAGTGGTGCAAGAAGCTAGGTCGTATTTCTGACTGAAGGGTTGTAATGACCAATTATATGTGTGTATGCTCGGAAGAGAATGCCTTGTAATAACTCCCAACACTATGCTACATGTGCTACTTTAGAGTTTGAATAGATTATCCGTGCGCTCTCTTTGGCCAGATTTACTGTGTTGTTTTGCATGTATTATAATACTCATGTTAATTACAAGCTCCCAAATCCTTCGATTTAGACTTCCAAACTTAGAGAGCCAAATATCACAAGTCCATTATGGCATGCTACATATAAATGTTGTACCGCTTTCCCATATCACTAAGAGATTCGCGACAGAGTAGGAACAGTCGCCTGATTATCAAAAAGTATGCTAATGACCTTTGCAGTTATAAGTTCATTTTAATAATTTTTATCGCTGTCCATATGACCGACACTTTCGTCTGGAAGATGCTGCCTTGATCAGGTGGCCTTATAGAGTGGGCCAAATATCATCAAACACGCTTCCAATCATTTTCATCAGCAAAAATCTCAACATATGCATTAACGAGATGCTTGGGAGGATATTTATTATGAATACTCCCGATAGTTCCAAATTTCCTTAGGAGTCTCGAGTAATCACTATTCCTGTCATTGTGTAGTTGCCCAGAGATGGTGACTAGTTGTAGGTTTTACACAGAACATCACTAATAATTAAATACACGAAACTAATGAAGTTGAGTAAGACTCAAAAATATTTTTTTATATTTCTTGAACCCTCTAAACTTTTTTTAATTAAAAAAAATCTTATTTTTTGGACTTTACGCACAAATTTATTGATTGCACAAAACCATTTCCAAAATGATGTCTAAAATTTAAACCTGATTAGGAAGGAGAGGGATGGGCCTTTAAAACGATATGGGTATTATTTGACTGAATATGCTATTGGGTCTGTTGAGGTAAACTTGACAAAGGCAAATTTTTTTCATATTTTTTCAAGTTTGTCCGTTCATATTAGCAAATTTTATTTAAAAATATGAAATGTGTGATGACATTCTGAAAGTATATTAACTTGTGAGCAGAGTGACACTACGTTTGATCAAATCTGACAAAAATTACCGTAGTTATTATTTAAAGAGTCTAAGTTATAGTTTTCGTATATATATTTTTTCAGAAGTTGGCCAATGTTTGCGCAAAGAGAAATAATAATATTTTCAAAAAAAAAAAAAACACAAATATTAGCCGACTTCTGGTAGTCGTGTAAACGTGAAATTGGCACATTTTGCGATAAACAATCAAGATCCATCAAAACTTTTGACAATTTTCGAACTGAAAGGTCATTTGATAAGATGCCATATATACAAAATATAACACCATGTTATGCGATTTAAATAATAACTACGGTAATTTTTGTGCGAATTGATCAAACGAGGTGTCAATCTCTTTATAAGATGATGCACTTTAAGAATGTCACCACTTATTTTATATTTTTTAATTAAATTTTGCAATTAAGAAAAGCTAAACATGAAAAAATGAGAAAAAATTCATATTTTCCAAGCTAACACTATCAAAACTCATAACTTGTAAGTTTGAACCATATATTTTTTTGTACCGTTTTAAAGGTTCATCTGTCCCCGTTTCAAAAATATAATATAATATATCTGGGTAATCAATAATTTTGTGTGAAAAGGTCAAAAAACAGTTTTTGTCAAATAAAACAAGTTTGGAGGGTGTGAGAAATATAAAAAACAAAATTTGAGTTCTATTCAACAAAACTCACAACTTACACTATGTCATTAGCTGGGTGTATTTAGACTGTCGCACCGTGTAATGATTCAGGCAGATTTTTATTACAACTATATCAGATTGGAGTCTGATCACCACCATTTAGTAAAATGGATTTTTTTCACTGTTTTCATTACATTCGGTCTCCAGGACAGTTTTCGATCTACATATGCTCCAAGAAGTGCATCTTATATTTGAGTTCACTGTCCGCCTAATACAATCTTAATAAACAAAACCGGCTGCTTGTACCTTTTTATGAAAAATACCACTATGGTACTGCCGCATGTGGCGTTGACATGCCTTGAGAATTGGTCGTAAATTAAAAATTTGAAAGTAATTTATGGTTTAAAACAAATTTTATTAAACGTCAATATTACAGTGTGGGAATATGAATACGCATATATCATTTGTTCTGTACATTTGTTTTGCAATTTTTTTTTTGTTCTAGCGTAAAATATAATATAATTTAATTTATTTTATTAATTGCAAATTTTCATGCTTTGTTACTTTCAATCATCATTATTTTTATTATTCCCAATTAGTATTATTTATTTATCCTTTTTATTTAAACATTTATTTTTTCTAGTTCATGTACATCATTTTTTAACAACATCGAAAAAAATATAAATAAAATCCGAACGGAATTAATTTTTAAAATACGTGCAATGCACAGCAAAAGTCTAGTTAGCCAGATTAAAAATTATTGAGGATATAATGAAGAAGAGGGAATATTTATACATTCTAAAGAACAAATTCACCTACAGTTGGAAAGAATTAGGGATTCGTAATGGTTATTATTTCCAACAGGTGAATGAACCCAATCATACTGCTGCAAGTGTGAAGATATGGTATACCTACCAAAGTCCCCATAGGTCTAATACTTTTGTTCAAAGTCCCGACGTGTTTCCAACAGACTATTTAGGAAATTGTTGAAAGAATGGTTACTTAGCCGCTAAAACAAAAATCAATCGAAAAACTTGCACATACGTGCTAGACGGTAAATATCAATAGAACACGCTAAATAGATCTGGTACATTCAATGCCCAATGAGTTAAATGGAGTGCTTGACTTTAAGGAATATCCTACTAAATATTAGAAATAAAATATTGTTACGTTTTTACCTTTCAAAAACGTTTAAAGTATGAGCTCGTTGATTGCACATAAAATAAAAATTAATCTGTGTTTAGTTTTAATTAAATTTCTTTAATATTAGCACAATTCTGTGTTCCACTTATCACAACTTTCTGTAAACAACAACAATTGCTTTGTTTCTTATTCCTCTGTTTATACCCTTTGTATAAACAATAACAATTACTAGACAATTGTTCGACTTATGTTTGTAACAAAGATCTTCAAACCACGATTACTCTCTTCAAATACATCGCGTCTTCACACAAGGCTGACTGAACTTTTACTCACTCTGTCGCCTGCTTTCCCTTTCCTTTTATATGACAACGTAAACAATCTGATAAATGTTCTTGAAGGCTAATTTTCGTGGCTTCGTCATCTCAAGATCCCTATAAATGTAAACATCATTGTGACATTATTGTTGTTTGTGTATTTTGTTTACATTTATCCTTGTAGTGGTTGTTGTATTTTTGTTTACTTGTTTTCCATTTTTTATGCTGGTGTTTGTTGGTATATTTTTGTTTACCATTTTTTATGCTGGTGTTTGTTGTTATATTACGCAGTGCGATAATTTGTAAACAAGTTCGTCGTTTTGTTTTCGTAGCTTTTGTTTATAATTTTGATGTTAAATGTAAAAGCAAAACACCAGTATTTATATTTTTTTATTTTCGTAACAGTATATATATTTTGTCTTTGAATTTTAAATTCACTCTGAGTTATTCTTGGGGGTATCTACACTTTTGCGGTTCAAAAACATGGAGTCACCACAATGCTTCTGTTATTTTTCTTATGGTTTGGGAAGACGTTAAAAATTATTTTGTTTTATAATAAAATAGAAATAAATAAAATTAATATAAAAAACACCAAGTATTTGTACATATTATTGCTTAAAATCCATTAAATTGCGTACACATATTGGGGTACTTACACTCATGCCGTCCACTGTATGTGTTCCATTAAGCTGATGTTCTCCTTCACTTTTAAGTGCAATCAATTTGTAAGTAAATTTTTATACAATGCTGGACATTGAATTAAAACATAAGTATATATCATTTAATCCGTTTTCTTTTGATTTGATTCCTTTGATTCCTTCTTTATGTTTCTATTCTATTCAATTTTCTCACATAATAAGTCATTATATTGTATAATGAAAGTGTAGATTTTCAAGTGGACACAAGGGAAAATATAACATTATTCAAAGAAGAAAGGAAGGTAATACTCAACCTCAAACAGAGGACAAAACTTCCAATTTACTTGGTTGCTCTGAAGCGAATACTTTATAATGTTAGGAAAATTTTTTATACATTTTGATCATTAAATAAAATAAGCAATGATCGTCTCGAGAGGCGGAATTGATATCGTCATTGCATCTTAATAGAGTATAAAATTGTCGTCTCCATAACCTCAGCAGGCCTTGAGAATCTGTAGCCAAGTTTCCGTTTTCATTACTGCAGGAAAATGCTTTGGCCTTTAAATATTCTAGCAAAAATCGCTATAAAATTTTTGGATAATCTTAATAAACAAAACCGGCTGCTTGTACCTTTTTATGAAAAATACCACTATGGTACTGCCGCATGTGGCGTTGACATGCCTTGAGAATTGGTCGTAAATTAAAAATTTGAAAGTAATTTATGGTTTAAAACAAATTTTATTAAACGTCAATATTACAGTGTGGGAATATGAATACGCATATATCATTTGTTCTGTACATTTGTTTTGCAATTTTTTTTGTTCTAGCGTAAAATATAATATAATTTAATTTATTTTATTAATTGCAAATTTTCATGCTTTGTTACTTTCAATCATCATTATTTTTATTATTCCCAATTAGTATTATTTATTTATCCTTTTTATTTAAACATTTATTTTTTCTAGTTCATGTACATCATTTTTTAACAACATCGAAAAAAATATAAATAAAATCCGAACGGAATTAATTTTTAAAATACGTGCAATGCACAGCAAAAGTCTAGTTAGCCAGATTAAAAATTATTGAGGATATAATGAAGAAGAGGGAATATTTATACATTCTAAAGAACAAATTCACCTACAGTTGGAAAGAATTAGGGATTCTTAATGGTTATTATTTCCAACAGGTGAATGAACCCAATCATACTGCTGCAAGTGTGAAGATATGGTATACCTACCAAAGTCCCCATAGGTCTAATACTTTTGTTCAAAGTCCCGACGTGTTTCCAACAGACTATTTAGGAAATTGTTGAAAGAATGGTTACTTAGCCGCTAAAACAAAAATCAATCGAAAAACTTGCACATACGTGCTAGACGGTAAATATCAATAGAACACGCTAAATAGATCTGGTACATTCAATGCCCAATGAGTTAAATGGAGTGCTTGACTTTAAGGAATATCCTACTAAATATTAGAAATAAAATATTGTTACGTTTTTACCTTTCAAAAACGTTTAAAGTATGAGCTCGTTGATTGCACATAAAATAAAAATTAATCTGTGTTTAGTTTTAATTAAATTTCTTTAATATTAGCACAATTCTGTGTTCCACTTATCACAACTTTCTGTAAACAACAACAATTGCTTTGTTTCTTATTCCTCTGTTTATACCCTTTGTATAAACAATAACAATTACTAGACAATTGTTCGACTTATGTTTGTAACAAAGATCTTCAAACCACGATTACTCTCTTCAAATACATCGCGTCTTCACACAAGGCTGACTGAACTTTTACTCACTCTGTCGCCTGCTTTCCCTTTCCTTTTATATGACAACGTAAACAATCTGATAAATGTTCTTGAAGGCTAATTTTCGTGGCTTCGTCATCTCAAGATCCCTATAAATGTAAACATCATTGTGACATTATTGTTGTTTGTGTATTTTGTTTACATTTATCCTTGTAGTGGTTGTTGTATTTTTGTTTACTTGTTTTCCATTTTTTATGCTGGTGTTTGTTGGTATATTTTTGTTTACCATTTTTTATGCTGGTGTTTGTTGTTATATTACGCAGTGCGATAATTTGTAAACAAGTTCGTCGTTTTGTTTTCGTAGCTTTTGTTTATAATTTTGATGTTAAATGTAAAAGCAAAACACCAGTATTTATATTTTTTTATTTTCGTAACAGTATATATATTTTGTCTTTGAATTTTAAATTCACTCTGAGTTATTCTTGGGGGTATCTACACTTTTGCGGTTCAAAAACATGGAGTCACCACAATGCTTCTGTTATTTTTCTTATGGTTTGGGAAGACGTTAAAAATTATTTTGTTTTATAATAAAATAGAAATAAATAAAATTAATATAAAAAACACCAAGTATTTGTATATATTATTGCTTAAAATCCATTAGATTGCGTACACATATTGGGGTACTTACACTCATGCCGTCCACTGTATGTGTTCCATTAAGCTGATGTTCTCCTTCACTTTTAAGTGCAATCAATTTGTAAGTAAATTTTTATACAATGCTGGACATTGAATTAAAACATAAGTATATATCATTTAATCCGTTTTCTTTTGATTTGATTCCTTTGATTCCTTCTTTATGTTTCTATTCTATTCAATTTTCTCACATAATAAGTCATTATATTGTATAATGAAAGTGTAGATTTTCAAGTGGACACAAGGGAAAATATAACATTATTCAAAGAAGAAAGGAAGGTAATACTCAACCTCAAACAGAGGACAAAACTTCCAATTTACTTGGTTGCTCTGAAGCGAATACTTTATAATGTTAGGAAAATTTTTTATACATTTTGATCATTAAATAAAATAAGCAATGATCGTCTCGAGAGGCGGAATTGATATCGTCATTGCATCTTAATAGAGTATAAAATTGTCGTCTCCATAACCTCAGCAGGCCTTGAGAATCTGTAGCCAAGTTTCCGTTTTCATTACTGCAGGAAAATGCTTTGGCCTTTAAATATTCTAGCAAAAATCGCTATAAAATTTTTGGATACAATAAAAACTTTTAATTTTACTTTGACTGACAAGTCGTTTCTATAGTTTGCACGCGCAGTCTAATTAAATTAAATATAAGGACCGTAGTCCAGCTTCTATCAGTTTTGTTATCTCTAAATAATATTTCTTAGGCAGGAAATTATTTCTGAAGCTAATACATTCGATACCTCTAAAGAGAAGGGATGTAAAGAGGAGCAGGTTCGTCATAGTCTTATAAGACGTGAGGCCACGGCTTAAACCCATGATCAAACATCTCAAACAAAACGAAATATGAACAAATATTTCTTCGGCGTTTTAAGCTTTAGACTTCTGGCAAAACTCTGAGAATTAACAGAATCACAAAGAAAAGTTTCTCTAAAATCTATCGGTCAGAATCAACCTTAAATTATAGGTCCCGCCACTCATGTATAATATTAACACACATAAGTGTTGTGAGAAGCTATATCGTAATCCTGACTGAAGGGTTGAAATGACCAATTATGCATGTGTATGCAATGTCTGGATGGTACTATGGTGCACAGTTATGGGTACTGTCTCAGCTTCTAATTTTCAGAAAATTCAATGCTATCTCTTTCTTATTATTCAGCAACAATCATTTTTGGCCGCCTACGTTTTATACTGGCTTGAAAATCATTTCTAAGATTTATTCTTTTTAGTTAGAAGGTGTTTTCCGAGGGTAATAATCTACCCGTTTCCTTTTTATTCGCCTTTCAATAAATAATTGTATGTAGAAAACGATAATGCTTTACCAGTACATTATGGTTCATGGCATTGCTTTCAGTAAAGACACATATATACATAGACACATATATATGAAAAAAATATTTCTTCGGCGTTTTACACTCAGTAGACTTCTGGCTTACATACCTCTGCGAGTAAATAAAATTGCCATGAAAAGTTTGTCAGAAATCTGTCGTTCGGAGTCGACTTTAAACTGTAGGTCCCTCCACTAGGCTAGGTCGTAATCCTGACTGAAGGGTTGTAATGACCAATTATATATGTACATATATATTAAATACAGTCGTCATAGACTAGTACGCAGACATCAAAACGAAATTTGAATATTTCATCATTAGATTTCTGGCAAATACTCTGTGAATAAATAAAATGGTCCTGAAGAGCTTCTAAAAAAACTATCTTTCGGAATCGACTTTAAACCGTAAGTCTCGCCGCTTATGTATTAAATTAAAACACATAGCTTAAGTGGTGCAAGAAGCTAGGTCGTATTTCTGACTGAAGGGTTGTAATGACCAATTATATGTGTGTATGCTCGGAAGAGAATGCCTTGTAATAACTCCCAACACTATGCTACATGTGCTACTTTAGAGTTTGAATAGATTATCCGTGCGCTCTCTTTGGCCAGATTTACTGTGTTGTTTTGCATGTATTATAATACTCATGTTAATTACAAGCTCCCAAATCCTTCGATTTAGACTTCCAAACTTAGAGAGCCAAATATCACAAGTCCATTATGGCATGCTACATATAAATGTTGTACCGCTTTCCCATATCACTAAGAGATTCGCGACAGAGTAGGAACAGTCGCCTGATTATCAAAAAGTATGCTAATGACCTTTGCAGTTATAAGTTCATTTTAATAATTTTTATCGCTGTCCATATGACCGACACTTTCGTCTGGAAGATGCTGCCTTGATCAGGTGGCCTTATAGAGTGGGCCAAATATCATCAAACACGCTTCCAATCATTTTCATCAGCAAAAATCTCAACATATGCATTAACGAGATGCTTGGGAGGATATTTATTATGAATACTCCCGATAGTTCCAAATTTCCTTAGGAGTCTCGAGTAATCACTATTCCTGTCATTGTGTAGTTGCCCAGAGATGGTGACTAGTTGTAGGTTTTACACAGAACATCACTAATAATTAAATACACGAAACTAATGAAGTTGAGTAAGACTCAAAAATATTTTTTTATATTTCTTGAACCCTCTAAACTTTTTTTAATTAAAAAAAATCTTATTTTTTGGACTTTACGCACAAATTTATTGATTGCACAAAACCATTTCCAAAATGATGTCTAAAATTTAAACCTGATTAGGAAGGAGAGGGATGGGCCTTTAAAACGATATGGGTATTATTTGACTGAATATGCTATTGGGTCTGTTGAGGTAAACTTGACAAAGGCAAATTTTTTTCATATTTTTTCAAGTTTGTCCGTTCATATTAGCAAATTTTATTTAAAAATATGAAATGTGTGATGACATTCTGAAAGTATATTAACTTGTGAGCAGAGTGACACTACGTTTGATCAAATCTGACAAAAATTACCGTAGTTATTATTTAAAGAGTCTAAGTTATAGTTTTCGTATATATATTTTTTCAGAAGTTGGCCAATGTTTGCGCAAAGAGAAATAATAATATTTTCAAAAAAAAAAAAAACACAAATATTAGCCGACTTCTGGTAGTCGTGTAAACGTGAAATTGGCACATTTTGCGATAAACAATCAAGATCCATCAAAACTTTTGACAATTTTCGAACTGAAAGGTCATTTGATAAGATGCCATATATACAAAATATAACACCATGTTATGCGATTTAAATAATAACTACGGTAATTTTTGTGCGAATTGATCAAACGAGGTGTCAATCTCTTTATAAGATGATGCACTTTAAGAATGTCACCACTTATTTTATATTTTTTAATTAAATTTTGCAATTAAGAAAAGCTAAACATGAAAAAATGAGAAAAAATTCATATTTTCCAAGCTAACACTATCAAAACTCATAACTTGTAAGTTTGAACCATATATTTTTTTGTACCGTTTTAAAGGTTCATCTGTCCCCGTTTCAAAAATATAATATAATATATCTGGGTAATCAATAATTTTGTGTGAAAAGGTCAAAAAACAGTTTTTGTCAAATAAAACAAGTTTGGAGGGTGTGAGAAATATAAAAAACAAAATTTGAGTTCTATTCAACAAAACTCACAACTTACACTATGTCATTAGCTGGGTGTATTTAGACTGTCGCACCGTGTAATGATTCAGGCAGATTTTTATTACAACTATATCAGATTGGAGTCTGATCACCACCATTTAGTAAAATGGATTTTTTTCACTGTTTTCATTACATTCGGTCTCCAGGACAGTTTTCGATCTACATATGCTCCAAGAAGTGCATCTTATATTTGAGTTCACTGTCCGCCTAATACAATCTTAATAAACAAAACCGGCTGCTTGTACCTTTTTATGAAAAATACCACTATGGTACTGCCGCATGTGGCGTTGACATGCCTTGAGAATTGGTCGTAAATTAAAAATTTGAAAGTAATTTATGGTTTAAAACAAATTTTATTAAACGTCAATATTACAGTGTGGGAATATGAATACGCATATATCATTTGTTCTGTACATTTGTTTTGCAATTTTTTTTTGTTCTAGCGTAAAATATAATATAATTTAATTTATTTTATTAATTGCAAATTTTCATGCTTTGTTACTTTCAATCATCATTATTTTTATTATTCCCAATTAGTATTATTTATTTATCCTTTTTATTTAAACATTTATTTTTTCTAGTTCATGTACATCATTTTTTAACAACATCGAAAAAAATATAAATAAAATCCGAACGGAATTAATTTTTAAAATACGTGCAATGCACAGCAAAAGTCTAGTTAGCCAGATTAAAAATTATTGAGGATATAATGAAGAAGAGGGAATATTTATACATTCTAAAGAACAAATTCACCTACAGTTGGAAAGAATTAGGGATTCGTAATGGTTATTATTTCCAACAGGTGAATGAACCCAATCATACTGCTGCAAGTGTGAAGATATGGTATACCTACCAAAGTCCCCATAGGTCTAATACTTTTGTTCAAAGTCCCGACGTGTTTCCAACAGACTATTTAGGAAATTGTTGAAAGAATGGTTACTTAGCCGCTAAAACAAAAATCAATCGAAAAACTTGCACATACGTGCTAGACGGTAAATATCAATAGAACACGCTAAATAGATCTGGTACATTCAATGCCCAATGAGTTAAATGGAGTGCTTGACTTTAAGGAATATCCTACTAAATATTAGAAATAAAATATTGTTACGTTTTTACCTTTCAAAAACGTTTAAAGTATGAGCTCGTTGATTGCACATAAAATAAAAATTAATCTGTGTTTAGTTTTAATTAAATTTCTTTAATATTAGCACAATTCTGTGTTCCACTTATCACAACTTTCTGTAAACAACAACAATTGCTTTGTTTCTTATTCCTCTGTTTATACCCTTTGTATAAACAATAACAATTACTAGACAATTGTTCGACTTATGTTTGTAACAAAGATCTTCAAACCACGATTACTCTCTTCAAATACATCGCGTCTTCACACAAGGCTGACTGAACTTTTACTCACTCTGTCGCCTGCTTTCCCTTTCCTTTTATATGACAACGTAAACAATCTGATAAATGTTCTTGAAGGCTAATTTTCGTGGCTTCGTCATCTCAAGATCCCTATAAATGTAAACATCATTGTGACATTATTGTTGTTTGTGTATTTTGTTTACATTTATCCTTGTAGTGGTTGTTGTATTTTTGTTTACTTGTTTTCCATTTTTTATGCTGGTGTTTGTTGGTATATTTTTGTTTACCATTTTTTATGCTGGTGTTTGTTGTTATATTACGCAGTGCGATAATTTGTAAACAAGTTCGTCGTTTTGTTTTCGTAGCTTTTGTTTATAATTTTGATGTTAAATGTAAAAGCAAAACACCAGTATTTATATTTTTTTATTTTCGTAACAGTATATATATTTTGTCTTTGAATTTTAAATTCACTCTGAGTTATTCTTGGGGGTATCTACACTTTTGCGGTTCAAAAACATGGAGTCACCACAATGCTTCTGTTATTTTTCTTATGGTTTGGGAAGACGTTAAAAATTATTTTGTTTTATAATAAAATAGAAATAAATAAAATTAATATAAAAAACACCAAGTATTTGTACATATTATTGCTTAAAATCCATTAAATTGCGTACACATATTGGGGTACTTACACTCATGCCGTCCACTGTATGTGTTCCATTAAGCTGATGTTCTCCTTCACTTTTAAGTGCAATCAATTTGTAAGTAAATTTTTATACAATGCTGGACATTGAATTAAAACATAAGTATATATCATTTAATCCGTTTTCTTTTGATTTGATTCCTTTGATTCCTTCTTTATGTTTCTATTCTATTCAATTTTCTCACATAATAAGTCATTATATTGTATAATGAAAGTGTAGATTTTCAAGTGGACACAAGGGAAAATATAACATTATTCAAAGAAGAAAGGAAGGTAATACTCAACCTCAAACAGAGGACAAAACTTCCAATTTACTTGGTTGCTCTGAAGCGAATACTTTATAATGTTAGGAAAATTTTTTATACATTTTGATCATTAAATAAAATAAGCAATGATCGTCTCGAGAGGCGGAATTGATATCGTCATTGCATCTTAATAGAGTATAAAATTGTCGTCTCCATAACCTCAGCAGGCCTTGAGAATCTGTAGCCAAGTTTCCGTTTTCATTACTGCAGGAAAATGCTTTGGCCTTTAAATATTCTAGCAAAAATCGCTATAAAATTTTTGGATAATCTTAATAAACAAAACCGGCTGCTTGTACCTTTTTATGAAAAATACCACTATGGTACTGCCGCATGTGGCGTTGACATGCCTTGAGAATTGGTCGTAAATTAAAAATTTGAAAGTAATTTATGGTTTAAAACAAATTTTATTAAACGTCAATATTACAGTGTGGGAATATGAATACGCATATATCATTTGTTCTGTACATTTGTTTTGCAATTTTTTTTGTTCTAGCGTAAAATATAATATAATTTAATTTATTTTATTAATTGCAAATTTTCATGCTTTGTTACTTTCAATCATCATTATTTTTATTATTCCCAATTAGTATTATTTATTTATCCTTTTTATTTAAACATTTATTTTTTCTAGTTCATGTACATCATTTTTTAACAACATCGAAAAAAATATAAATAAAATCCGAACGGAATTAATTTTTAAAATACGTGCAATGCACAGCAAAAGTCTAGTTAGCCAGATTAAAAATTATTGAGGATATAATGAAGAAGAGGGAATATTTATACATTCTAAAGAACAAATTCACCTACAGTTGGAAAGAATTAGGGATTCTTAATGGTTATTATTTCCAACAGGTGAATGAACCCAATCATACTGCTGCAAGTGTGAAGATATGGTATACCTACCAAAGTCCCCATAGGTCTAATACTTTTGTTCAAAGTCCCGACGTGTTTCCAACAGACTATTTAGGAAATTGTTGAAAGAATGGTTACTTAGCCGCTAAAACAAAAATCAATCGAAAAACTTGCACATACGTGCTAGACGGTAAATATCAATAGAACACGCTAAATAGATCTGGTACATTCAATGCCCAATGAGTTAAATGGAGTGCTTGACTTTAAGGAATATCCTACTAAATATTAGAAATAAAATATTGTTACGTTTTTACCTTTCAAAAACGTTTAAAGTATGAGCTCGTTGATTGCACATAAAATAAAAATTAATCTGTGTTTAGTTTTAATTAAATTTCTTTAATATTAGCACAATTCTGTGTTCCACTTATCACAACTTTCTGTAAACAACAACAATTGCTTTGTTTCTTATTCCTCTGTTTATACCCTTTGTATAAACAATAACAATTACTAGACAATTGTTCGACTTATGTTTGTAACAAAGATCTTCAAACCACGATTACTCTCTTCAAATACATCGCGTCTTCACACAAGGCTGACTGAACTTTTACTCACTCTGTCGCCTGCTTTCCCTTTCCTTTTATATGACAACGTAAACAATCTGATAAATGTTCTTGAAGGCTAATTTTCGTGGCTTCGTCATCTCAAGATCCCTATAAATGTAAACATCATTGTGACATTATTGTTGTTTGTGTATTTTGTTTACATTTATCCTTGTAGTGGTTGTTGTATTTTTGTTTACTTGTTTTCCATTTTTTATGCTGGTGTTTGTTGGTATATTTTTGTTTACCATTTTTTATGCTGGTGTTTGTTGTTATATTACGCAGTGCGATAATTTGTAAACAAGTTCGTCGTTTTGTTTTCGTAGCTTTTGTTTATAATTTTGATGTTAAATGTAAAAGCAAAACACCAGTATTTATATTTTTTTATTTTCGTAACAGTATATATATTTTGTCTTTGAATTTTAAATTCACTCTGAGTTATTCTTGGGGGTATCTACACTTTTGCGGTTCAAAAACATGGAGTCACCACAATGCTTCTGTTATTTTTCTTATGGTTTGGGAAGACGTTAAAAATTATTTTGTTTTATAATAAAATAGAAATAAATAAAATTAATATAAAAAACACCAAGTATTTGTATATATTATTGCTTAAAATCCATTAGATTGCGTACACATATTGGGGTACTTACACTCATGCCGTCCACTGTATGTGTTCCATTAAGCTGATGTTCTCCTTCACTTTTAAGTGCAATCAATTTGTAAGTAAATTTTTATACAATGCTGGACATTGAATTAAAACATAAGTATATATCATTTAATCCGTTTTCTTTTGATTTGATTCCTTTGATTCCTTCTTTATGTTTCTATTCTATTCAATTTTCTCACATAATAAGTCATTATATTGTATAATGAAAGTGTAGATTTTCAAGTGGACACAAGGGAAAATATAACATTATTCAAAGAAGAAAGGAAGGTAATACTCAACCTCAAACAGAGGACAAAACTTCCAATTTACTTGGTTGCTCTGAAGCGAATACTTTATAATGTTAGGAAAATTTTTTATACATTTTGATCATTAAATAAAATAAGCAATGATCGTCTCGAGAGGCGGAATTGATATCGTCATTGCATCTTAATAGAGTATAAAATTGTCGTCTCCATAACCTCAGCAGGCCTTGAGAATCTGTAGCCAAGTTTCCGTTTTCATTACTGCAGGAAAATGCTTTGGCCTTTAAATATTCTAGCAAAAATCGCTATAAAATTTTTGGATACAATAAAAACTTTTAATTTTACTTTGACTGACAAGTCGTTTCTATAGTTTGCACGCGCAGTCTAATTAAATTAAATATAAGGACCGTAGTCCAGCTTCTATCAGTTTTGTTATCTCTAAATAATATTTCTTAGGCAGGAAATTATTTCTGAAGCTAATACATTCGATACCTCTAAAGAGAAGGGATGTAAAGAGGAGCAGGTTCATTGAATCAGCATCAAATAGGTGTTTAAAATTATTTGTCGTTTTAGTTTTCATCACATAAACTGTTTAGTTTTAACTATACAGACTTTATTAAAGTAACTTACAACCGTTGAATCAGGATTACAACCTAGCTTCTCACGCCACTTATGTTGTGTGTGTTAATTTTATTTTTGAGTGGTGGGACCTACAGTTTAAAGCGGACTCCGAATTTCAGATTTTTGAGAACCTTTTCATGGCAATTTTATTTAACGTCTGAGTTTGTGCCAGAAATCTGCTGAGAGAAAGTCGTCGATTTTTTCATATTTGATTTCGTTCGATATGATAGAAGGTTAAGTAGCCGCTAAGCCACATTTAAAAGTCAACTGAAAAACCAGTTCTTGAGGGAATGGCGGCAAATATTAACAGAAACTACAAGAAAAACTGGTATATTCAATGTGCAATGACCACTTTTGACATTGTCACGTGTGACGAATCATTTTCTACACTGAAAAAATTTATAATAAAAACCCAAATAGTAAATAAATTATAGGTTATATATCTTGTTAGTACTGTAATTAATTAAATTAAGATGGTTAACGGCCATTATTACAACTTGCCGTTAACTAAAGGGAAGATTTTAACTGGGAGATAAATTGCCAGCCAGTCGTTGCCACTGCGTTTAAAAAAACTTGTTAAGTGAGCAGTTTTATCGCCATTGCTCCGACACTGCCGTACTTTTGGAAAAGTTAACTTTATTTTATCTGTAGGTTGTAATAACGAAAAGAAGTTAAAGGTGATTTTAAAGTTCACTTTAGCAAAATTTACCTTTAACTAAACCCAACTTTAACTGCGAGTTGCATAATGGCCTAAATTTTGATTACAGTATACTTTGTTCCTGTACAACCGTATTTCAGAGTAGTAACTTAACTTACTTACTTCAGAGTAGTAACTTAATGGTGCTGATAAAGGGGTAGCTTTAATGTGAAATTTTTATGTGGTAGTAACTCAGTTATTTTTTTTTTTTTTAATTGAGTGCAAACTGTTCCTTTTTGACAAAAGATATACATTTCTCTACACATGGATATGAATCATATGTGTGCCAATGTGCCAGGAATGCGTGTATGTTTGAAATTTTAGTGTTGACTTTATGGAAGATAAACCAATTAAAAACAGAATCAGCATACATCGTCTTCACTGTAGAGAGTATTGAAAATTCATGTGCCACAAATTCACTTACATATAAAAAATGAACGTATTTTTACGAAAATGGAAATGGCGTTACATCGTTTAACATTAAAATGATAAAAAACGCTACGAAAACAAAAACATGATAAACAAGTAAACAAAAATATACTACCAACATTTGTAAAAAAGAGATAAACAGGTAAACAGAAATACAGCAACGGACAATGTAAACAAAATACACAAACAACAATGAAACAACGATGTTTATATTTACGAAGATCTCGAGAAGGCGTTAACATAAAGGCAAAAAGCAGGCAACAGGGTTAGTAAAAATTTAGTCAGTCTTGTGTGAAGAGAATAATTTTCGTTATAAAGATCTGGCGAACAAGTGTGAGTGTTTACGCAAAAGTGTGTAAAGAAGAATAACAAACAAAATTAAACACAAATTAATTTTTAATTTATTTGCAACCTAGGAACTCATATTTTAAACGTTTTTAAAAGGGTAAAAACGTAAAAGAATGAAGAATGAAATGTAACAAATGAATACGAAATATAATGGAATGGCAAGAAAATGAAAAAACTCTGAAGTTTTCTTCGTATCCTACAATATGTAGTCGTGCTAATGTATATGAATAAAGATAACAGAAATACAAGTCTAATGACAACCAATCCCCAGTTTATGGTTGTAGAGTTAAAGTTTATAGAGTGTGGTTTTGCTAGCACAGCTTTCGTTAATTGCTGTGTTTGTTAACAATAATAATTTCCAGTCTAGCACCCGGTACCTACCAGAGATTAGCAATGAATCGTTTTTTCACTATTCATAAGCACTCATGAAATTTTGAATATGAAGTGAGCCAACAATATTGAAATTTAACTACTCTGATTCATTCATACTCACTACAACGTTGATTTATAAGTACAGGTTGCAATGAGTATGAGTACAACGTTGACATCAAACTCATACCATTCGAAATATGTTTGATTCACAAGCCTACTCATTTAGATTCATAACGTAAGAAAAATACTTATAATACTCATAAATGATTCGAGTGTCTTGTAAATGTGATTCTTGTAAATGTTGAGTCATATATAGTCGAAATCAACAACATCATACGTATTTTTAAGTATGAGTACGATGAGTACATCAGACTTTGCATATTAGTAGTATGAGTATAATATTAAAATAAGTATGAATGCGTATAAGTATCTGAAATTATGAGCATGATTCGATTCTAATCATCTTTTTGAATACTCATTGCTGATCTCTGGTACGTACCCAGATCTTTCCTTGAGAGATGACCAATTCAACACATGTTGGAACATATGTTCCGATTATTCTTCCTCATCTTTACAGAATTTATATGTTATGCCTGTTATAATCTCTCCATTCTGAAGAGATTTATTCTGAGCCCGCATAGCCTTGTCAAAAGACTGGTTACAAGTAGTCTGATGAGTGACTCAGTTCTCCTCTTATTGTAATTTCAAGCAAAAAGTTTTGATTGCCTCAAACCTACTTGGGGTGAGAATAGTCATTGTATCTATTTATCTTCCCTTTTATTACGCTTACTTTTTGGAAGATCTGCTTCCACTCCAGGGTTTTGCTCCCATCAACGTAGTTGAGGCTCCTCTTCTCGTAAGCTTGCCTGCTTTCTAATTGCAGAGATTTTCCACATGACTAGTGACCCAGCATTCAGTTCATTCAGCTTCCCTACACAGTTCCATGCTGTGATTTAACCTCAAAAAGCCGAGTTCCCAAATAGCGGCCGGACTCTCGAATACTATTGTAATTCTATAAAAATAAACGCAGCAATCACAACAATTTTGGTAATGCAACCTAAGGTAAGTTGGGAATACTTAATATGAGAAGAAAAATTTTTTGATAAAAAACATGTCTAACCAAAGGCCATTTGAGAAAAATTCACGTCTTCATAAAACTATTGGGATGGTTGGGAGATGACAACTAGGATATAATTATACATACATAATTGGCCATTACAACCCTTCAGTCAGGATTACGGCCTAGCTTCTCACACCACTCATGTTGTGTGCGTTAATTTTATACGTGAGTGGCGGGACCTACAGTTTAACGTCGACTCCGAACGACAGATTTTTCAGAAACTTTTCATGGCAATTTTAATTACTCTCAGAGTTTTTGCCAGAAATCTGCTGAGAGGAAGTCGCCGAAGAAATATTTTTTTTTCATATTTCATTTTTGATGTCTGACCTGGGATACGAACCCGGGCTTTACGAATAGTAAGCCAACACACTACCTACTACACCACGGCGACTTCAATATATAATTATATATGACGGAATATCGGTATTACAATGGGACCTTACAGGACCTAAGTAAGCTGTGCCCATTGAGGCAGCTTTCAGTCTACATACATATACAGTCAGGTTTATGACTAAGGTTCTCTGTTGTGTGTGTTAATTTTATACATTATCGACGGGACCTGCAGTTTAAGTTGACTCTGAATGACAGATCTTTGAGAAACATTTCATAGCAATTTCATTTACTATCTGAGCTTTTGCCTGAAATCTGCTGAAGGGCAGTAAAAATAAAATCCATTAAATATCTGCCACGGCTTATGTGGTTGGAAAGCGTTCGAAATGTCTAATTCTACATGACTCTGGCTCGTAAAACTGCCTGAATTTAACGGCCTCAAGCAACGGCCTCATGTCTAATAACCTACTTATTACGACTTTCAATAAAAGTAACCAAGATATTGAGTACTTTAGCGAAGTCACTTGTATCACATCTCGATCAGTGCAGTTTTTGTTTCATTTCTATTGCTAATCCAGGTTCTTCAAGTTGACTAGGTTTAAATTGCTTATGAATTTGGAGATTGTTGAGGCGAATTTGTGAGTTACGTTAACCTGCGTATGAAACTTGATTAAACAATTTTCGATTTCTTTGACAGATTATTGACCAGATAAAATGAGAACTTATACAGACTGCAGTTTATCATATTGTTACGATAATGGAAACTGTGTATATCATTTGACATTGAAATGAGCAAGAGCTACACAAACAAATACAACGAACTTGTCACAAGTAAACCAACAACATTTGTATGAAAGAAAAGGGGATAGACAAGTAAGCGTGAACACAACAACAAGCAATGTGAACAAAATATATAAACAAAATATATAAACGCCAAATGTTCGACTTCAAGAACCTTCATCAGACTGATTACGTGGGCAACGAGTAGTAAGAATTCAGTCAGTCTTGTGTAAAGACGCGTTGCGTGTAAAGGGAACAGTCGTGGTTTGAAGACCGCCATTGAAAAGATCTGCGTTGTAAGCAAAGAAGAATAGCGAACAAGCAATTATTGTTGTATTCGTCAAGTTGTAAACGTTGGCACACAAAAGTAGTACGAACAATAAAGAGTTTAATTGAAACTAAACCCCAATTTATTTTTATTTCGTTTGCAATCAACGAACTCATATTTTAAACGTAACAATATTTATGTTTTATCGGTACTTTTGAGAACAACTCTCGATGCAGCCATACAAGCTTAAGCATTGCAAACGAAATAAACTATTAAGAGATTATAAAACTTTTCTAACCACCTACGCCATAAAGTCCATTTATTAATATTAAATTTTTGATATTTTTTATGGTGTTTATAAATACAAAAACAAAAATATTTTTTTCTATTCTAAGGTTTTGCGTTTAATTTTTTTTATAAAAAAAAATACTCTGTATTTGCGACATTGATCTGATAAGGAAACCAAATTAAACAAAACTTGTCGCTTAGTTTGGTTTGTTTTTTTTTTTCAAATAATCAGCATTCGACTTAAATTTTAGTGCACAACATCCCTTTTTTAGTTTTGAAATAAATACTGAATCGTAAACAACGCTTTAATCTTGAGAATTAATTGTCAAACGTTTAAAAAACTAAATTGAAAAATAATGAAAGTTTTCAAAATTAATTTAATACTTGTGGCAGTCTATGCTGTGTTTACCACAGCTTCTATGGTACGCCGCGATGTTGAAGACTTTGATGATGATGATGACTTGGACGAGGTTGGAAATGGTACTGGCGATAATGATGATGATCCTGAGAACTTGCCAATTGCCTCAATAAAATCACGTGCTATTGCAATGGATCGGGAATTGTGTCGTGAATTATCACGTTATCATCCGCATCATCCGCGTTGTCAATTGTATTGTGAAAAATTAAACCATTGGATGGGAATGTGTCGACGTGATAGTTGTCATTGCTATTCTTAAGTGGAATAAAGAGTTTATGATATCGAAATAAACATACAAATAAATTTTTAACATACCAATGCAATAAATAACAGTGTTGTATACATGAATGTATTAAAACCAAAAAACAGAAAAAACATGATTAAATAAAATTTTTACTCATCAAATAAATTTTTTAAATTTAGTTGCCAGTTAAATTGTGTCTTTAAATTTAAACAGAACATAGCGCGTGTGTGAGATATCAGCGAAAATTTGTTTTCGTTTGAGAGACCTATTGACGCCATTATGTGTGGAATATAGTATCCTTCAAATGTCCGCCATGGTTTCTATGGGTGGAGCACATCACAAATGCTCAATGTTTATGATGACATGGGTTGCAGCTCATGTGGATTGATATCGTCCTAAATTTAACAATTCACTCATTTAGAGGTAGGAGTCATCGTTGAAACCAATTTTTCGATAAAAGTTACGATCAGTTTCCAACTGCTCTAGAACCCATTCAGCGAACACATATCGTTGTATGTGGGCTCCCAAGATAATTCAGCAAAAGAAATTGAATTTTTTTAAGACCAACACTCAGTTGATGGCCATAATCATGCACTACATTGTGTTAAAATAGGAAAAATTGGTTATGGGAAGGGGGACAGAGGGAGTAGCATTTGTGGACATTAGATTTGAAATTATTTATATTATAAGTGACAGGAAAGATCTTTGCCGGTAGGGAGATTAACATATGGATAGTTCGGCTGAAGGTTGAATTTTTTTTATAATACAGTGTGGTATCTGCTATCCAATGTCTAATTGACTACAAAAGGCTGTGCCCTGCGAGAAAGACGGGTGCAATGTAAGAATATACGATTTCCACTTGATCAAAATTCGTTGTAGTGGCAAAAGAACAGTGAAATCCAAGTCACATTGCCATGATCCTGTAAACGTTCGAGATGCCTTAAAAATATTGGGTTGTTCGGAAAGTAATTTCGTTTTTCCCAATAGAGGATTTAATTGTATTTTTTGCACTCAACTTCACACTTAAACCGTATAGTTTTTATATGCTTTGAGAGCTCATATAGCAAGGCTTGTGTGTGATAAATTTCAATTAATTCTACGCAGTAGATTTTGGTTGGTGCCCTTTTAAATATGGAGAGCGATAAACAGCATTTTCGACATACATATCCTACTGCTTTACTACAGAAAGGGTAAAAATACTGTTCTGGCTTGATGTGTATGGAGAACGTGTGTTGACAGTACACCAGTGCCAGAACTGGTTCGCTAAATTTCGATCCTGCAATTTTGAAGATGAAGATGTACTACGTTCGGGAATGCCGGTTGAAGCTGATAAAGAGGGAAAAAAGGCATTAGTTGATGCGAACCGGCGAATAACAATACGTGAGATCGGATTGAGGTTAAGTTTATCAAATCCAACAGTTTATGACCACTTGCTTGATATTATACGAAAACTGTCTTTCACAAAAAAAAGTAATTACTTTCCGAACAACCCAAAGTACCTCATACGTAAGAGTTGTGTTCCATTGTCGGTCGAATATAAATGGTGTAAATAGTAAGGAGATCAGATGAAGTGCAGTATTTCTTGCACAGTCTTAAGAAACCGAGTCATTTGAATACTTCTTTCGACACTTGAAAGATGTGCAGATTCCTGTGAACATCACACTGAATTTGTATGCCCAGAACATCAAAAGCGTTTGACTGATTAATATTTACCTCACCCATAACAATAGATGAGGCAATATTATTGCCGTACTTGTGTGTTAATAAATAGCGTTTTCCGAGCGTTAATACCAACCCTATTTATACGACCTCATTCGGAGATTGACTAAAGGACGGAGGTAAGTGAGTCTTTTTCGTCTCAATCTCCAAAGGGCTTGGCCTGTCATTGAAATAATATGAATGGTAAATATTGCTGTCATCTGCAAAGTAGTAGATAGGATTATAATTTAAGGAAAAAAGCTTGTTAATGAAAATAAGAAATAGAGTTAGTGATAAACAGAACTTTGCGGAGCCCGCGATCCTCTCCCTGGCTCAGCTAACTCGAACATAACGGAATATGAAAAATATATTTCTTTCGGTGACTTCCTTTCAGCAGTCTTCTGGTAAAAACTTTGTGAGTTAAATAAAATTGCCATGAAAAGTTTTTCAAAAATATGTTATTGAAGTCGACTTTTAACTGTAGGTCCCACCACTCATGTATAAAATTAACGACATAAGGTGTGTGAGATGTTAGATCCGTAATTCTGGCTGAAGGTCAAGTAATACAACAAATATGCCTTCTGGACGAATTTCATGAGCAATTTAGTATTTACTGATATTTTTCATCACAAATTTAAATTTTTAGTTCCAAACTTTCCAACAACATGTTACACAGCCACACATAAATATTTATTGTAGTAGGAAAAAATGCAAAAAATGTTTATGTTCCTAATAACTGACAATTCAAATTAAATTGAAATAAAAAATAAGAAAACGAAACATATTCTCTATTAAAGCAAATAGATAGAAGAGAGGTACAAAAGACCAGAATACAGGAGTAATATAGGAAGTATTGAACCATATTAATTGCTTCATTCAGCATTGTGATGCTCCTTCTCTCTTGAATTCACTATTCAAAATTAAAAAAGACGAGGACAAGAAGAATAGCGTATATACAGAGGCCAGCAAAGGTCTAAGTACCCCAATATATTTCCGCAATTTCATGAATTTTAAGCAATAATATGTAAATATAATTGGTTTTTATTATTCATTTACTTATTTCTATTTCATAATGAAACAAAATATTTTTTAACGTTTTTCACAAACCGTAAGAAAAATAAGTTGAAGTCGGTGCAGTCTAGTAGGTAGTGTGTTGGCTTATTAGACGTAAGGCCTCGGTTCAAACCGCAGGTCAGACATCAAAACGAAAATATAAAAAAAAATATTTCTTCGGTGACTTACTCTCAGCAGATTTCTGGGAAAAACTCTGAGAGTAAATAAAATCGCCATGAAAAGTTCTAAAAAATATGTCATTCGGCTTTAAACTGTAGGTCCCGCCACTCATGTATAAAATTAACGCACACAACATAAGTGGTGTGAGAATCTAGGTCGCAATCCTGACTGAAGGGTTGTAACGACCAATTATGTATGTACTCGTATGTATGTATAAGAAAAATAAGGAAACGTTTCTGGGGACGCAATATTTTTGCACCGCAGAATTATAGGTACCTCCAAGAAGAACTCATAGTAAATTTAAAATGCAAATTCATTAAAAATTCTGAATTTTTCCAAACTTGGGGTACCTAGGCTTTTACTGTCCACGGTACGTACATATGTAACTATATACATACAGTGTCGGTTAAAACACTATAAGTGATATTTATGTGAAGTATTTCAAAAAGCATTTCAAAAACAAACTCTTATTTCATTATTTCAAAGTAAATTCAATTAAATATTCAAACGACAGAACACATTGGATTACAAAACATACTAAAGTCATGGGAAAATTTAATATTTCGGATAAACTCCACTTAGAGATGCGGACATTTAAACGATGTTATATTCCATACATAATGGCATCAATAGGTCTTTCAAATGAATAAAAAATTTCTGTGATGTTTCATGCTGGAAGCTGTTAATGAAAGACCCAACATTATCAGTGAGGCATTTTTCTGGATTAATTTAATTTGTATCTTTCTTGCAATTTTTTTTCTTTCCATGATTTTTTGCATTTAATTTATTTTTTTTTATTTTTATTAAGTTGCTGTTTCTTTTCCATTCATTTGCAAATTTTTTTCTGTCCATTAAAGCATAGCTGCGTGATTTTTATCTCATTAGCGGTTAGACAGAAAAAATCAAAAAGTTTGTTAAATAACTCCGTGCTATCTTTAGATAAATTCTTCTGATTTTTATTTTTATAAAAGAGCTGAAAGCAATATTATTGCAACGGAGTCCAGAGACCATAAATTGGAAAAGCATATAAAATAAATTTTTTATTTTTCATTTTCTATTCGTAGAAATGAAGAGTTTTTTCCTACTTTTTCCGTTAAATTCTTTGATTATTACATGCTAATAAATGTCGAAAATCCTTTCATCAGTTCATTCATTCGACTCAAAAAAAAATTTATGTTTTTTTAGATCCCCCTTATACGGTATACATATGAATGTTTGTTTATACCCTTAAGTGTTTAAACCTTTTCAAAATAATGTTTTTTCTGTAGAAATATTTAAAAATTTGTTGCTGCTACAGATAGCAACTAGCAATAGCAACATATGTGTATGACATGCACTAAAAAGGAATCCATTTATTACAAACACTCTCATTACTCTTTTCAAATAATAGGGGAATTGATTATAATAGCTTTCAGTTATTGTGGTGAATTTTTTTTCATAAATCTTATTCACCACGTACGAATAGTCCGGCTAAAGAACGAATTCTGTCTGTATGCTGTGGCTAATCGACCACAAACGAATGTGTCCTGTTAGAAAGACGGATGCCAAGTAAAAACTCATGATTTTCTGAAACAATTCCCCCTATCTCGCCTGAGCGAAACCTGTTGTTGTAGCAATAGAACAGTGAAACACAAATCACATTACGACGATGCTTTGTTACTTTGTTCCAAGAACTTCAAAAAGTAAAGAAAGAAAGATTGAAATGTTAAAAATAAAATGCCTGACTGGTAATAAGAACTGCCGGCTGATAAGAAGAGAATGCACGGAGACCGCTGTTCTGATCACCAGTTCAGTCTGTTCTACTCCAACTAAGGTATTATTTGCTATACGCAATTCGACCCCGACCAATGCAGTCAAATCATGGCCTAATTTGAACTGTGCACATGCTGCTATTCTGAGATGACGTAGAAACATTAGGTTCGATTATATAAATTGATGCAACTTTCTGAATAAAACTTTTGATTTTAGAATTCCAACCAAGGACCTCTGCACTGAAGATCTGTAGGTTCCCAATGAAATTCTTAATGTTTACAATAATGGCTCTAAAATAAGTGACAGATTGAGCAGTGGTATATTTATTAACGGTTCTGATATTAAACTGGATGGAGATGGGTCTGGCAGTAAATGAGGGCAAAACAAAGTATATGTTATCGACAAGTAGAAACGTGCGGCGTATTAATTCTCAGATTACGGCCGATAACTGTACTTTTGATATAGCCAAGGAATTTATCCTGGCTCCGTTGTTACCACCAAAAACGATGTCAGCCTGGAGATCAAGCGCAGGACCACTCTTGCCAACAGGTGCTACTATAGTCTCAATAAACAATTGCGTAGCAGAGACCTCTCTCCTACGACTAAACTAATACTCTACAAGACGCTCATCCTACCCATGCTTCTTTATGGTGCAGATGCATGGGGCCTATTAAGTACTGATGCAGCAGCCTTGAGAGTGTTCGTGAGAAAAGTCCTACGTACGATCTTCGGTCCAGTGCGAGTTGGCGATGATTTCCGCATCCGATCCAACAGTGAGCTGTATGAGCTCCTCAATGACATAGGCATTGTGCAGCGTATTAATATCCAACGGCTGCGCTGGTTCGGCCTTGTCGTTCGAATTGAGGTGGATGCTTCTGCGAGACGGGTATTTGATGCGGTGATCTGCGGAAGTAGGCAAAGAGGACGGCCTGGTATTCATTGGAAAGACCAAATCGAGGAAGCCCTGTCGTCGATTGGTGTGAACAACTGGCGTAGGCGCGCAAGAAGCAGAGGCGTGTTGCGGCATGCCGAAATCCGTTAATCGGGTTGTTATGGCCAATTAAGTAAGTAAGTAAGATATTAAACTGAACTGCAACGTGTTTCAGGCACTGGTCATGGCAAATTTTGAAAGCAACGCAATGCTTGTTGCGTAATTCTCTGAATTATCTTGGAGAGCTAGGGTGCCATTAAGACTGTAGCGAACCGAGTTTTTACGTTCGTCCCCTTCCTTTAATTGCCTCAGTGAACTTTGATATTATCTACACTTATTACTGGGAAGCTCAATTTATTAGCTAGATTCTACTGGAAACGTATGGATATAAAGAAGACGGACTAACTTCTGCCTTTAAATAGCATTGTCATCCAACGAACAATGGCGGTTCTTACAGGCCACTGTGCTTTTGGTAGGCATGCCGATAGAAGCGGCATTTCGGCAAATGGCGTTTGCAGGAGCTGTGAGTCTCAACTGTCTTTCACCTTATGTGTCAGTGCCCTGATTTTTTCATAAAGAAACAGTGGCTTCTAACGTCTCATTATCTGACATCGTTGACCGAGCTCCCGTATATAAAAACTGCTGCAATAGCAAGATAGATTTTGGACCCGGGATAGTTTTCTCTAGGGAATGTTTAATAACCGGGTAGATTTGATTGTGTTATCACAATGGGTCTAAATGCTGGCCTAAGTGGGACTTCTTGTTTAAGAGGGTCAGCCATTTCACCTAATCTAAATACTAGAGGAAGTTGACATGTCACTTGTAGTTCATATATTAAAAAATAGTAAGAAATAGTAAGAAGCCTTTTACGAAAAAGGGCATTCAAATCAAAATGCATTTCGTGATTATTTGTGGTTAATATAATCGATCAAATGTGTCCATAATCGGGAGAACTGTGCTCAAATTTCAGTAAACTGGACCCGTGAAATGTAAAAACGACCGTACATGCTCGCCTAGTTCGTTCCGCGGAAAACATTGCATTGTTCATGATAGTGCGACAGAAAAGTCATCAACCTCGACCAATAATGATTATCTCACGAACATCAATGATACGAATTTTGAATACAAATTTGAGGTTCAATTGACTAAAGAGCTGACGTTAATACGACGAATGGTGGGTTGATCAGACAAGTTTGCAAAGAAAATTATCTTCAGCGACGAGGTATACTTTCACCTCAGTGGATTCGTTGGGAAACATTGGGAATTGAAGCATTTGATCAATTGAGAATTTATGAGTTATTTTTGAAACGCCGATACATCCACAAAGAGTAACTGTATGGTGCGGTTTATGGGCTGGCGGTTTAATCGGGCCATACATATTTGAAAATGATGTAGGCCAAGCAGATACCAAGAATGGTGTTCTCAATTATTGTGGCCAAAAATGAAAGATATAAGACCTGAATAACATGTGGTTCTAACAGGATAGTGCCACTTGCCACACAGCCAACGAAGTAGTGGCACGAGAAATTCAGTGGCTGTGTTATTTCACGTGCTTGATACCGTGGAGTGTTTTCTGTGGGACTATTTAAAAGCAAAAGTGTACGCCAATAAGACAAGAATAATTCACGAGCTAAATTATGTTTCAGAGTCATTGAAAATACGGGCCATCGGATAAAGATATGCCACCGAAACTGAGGCGAGCATTTAGCCTATTTTTTGTTTCACACATAATTGTCACAGATTCTTCTGTCATAACAAGGAATATTAAGGCAAAGTAAACTTTAAAAGTATTTTCATTTTCCTTTTTAAAGTTTTTAATTTTTATAACAAACGAATATCACATTAAACCAGTGCAGCAATAACAGCCGAGTGAGCAACAGCAGAATGGGACGACAATTGCAGTCGAAAATAAGTCAACTTTCTGTATTATTAATGGTATGGTCACACCTATTGTATCTCGGTCATTTGTTTACATTGCATTCCTTCACTCCATTGGGTATAGCAAACAAAATATTACCTTTTTACCATCTTTTTTACATCCGTTTTATGCACCGAAAATTCTGCACTTGGTGACAAAGCTGAATTAATATTTCCATACGTTGTGGTACTCATTGCTCTGAAGCCACTCTTCTAACAGATAGCACTTCAGTTGTAACACACCCATCTTCCAGATAAACAACAAACATTTATTTCTTCTCCTCTATTAATGCTGTTTGCCTTGCTGACGGTAGCACGCCAGTGGCAGTAAAATAGCCTTGAGGGAAATCTATCCTGTGAATTGTGCTGCTTGTTTGTAGTCTGGTGATGAAACTTTTTGCTTTCCAAATTTAACTTCTTTTTTTACTTTTCTACCACCATTGCTGTTACATAGACATTTGCAACTTTAGATTGTGTTGTTGCACTAGTAATTTGTAACTTCAGTCATGAAGAGGCTACTATTACACTATTTTCAGTGCAAAAATTTTTTCAATATAAAGAAAGGATTGTGAATGCGAAAAATGTTCGGTGAGGTTTTTCATGTAATTTAAAAGCGAACAAAGCTTGCAGATCATTGTATTTGCTGTGTAAGAAATGTATTTCTATCGAGAAATTACTCTTTCGTGAAAGTCGTCGTGGTGTAGTAGGTAGTGTGCTTATTAGACTTGAGGCCACGGTTCAAACCGCAGAAATAATATTTTTCCGACGACTTTCTTTCAGCAGAGATCTGGCAAAAATTGCCATGAAAAGTTTTTCAAAAATCTGTCGTTCGGAGTCGACTTTAAATTGTAAATACCGCCACTCAACACATATAATATAAGTGGTTTGAGAAGCTATGTCGTAATCCTGACTGAAGGGTTGTAATGACCAATTATGTATGTATGTAATAACTCTCGTTTTGGTGTGAGGATAAGTGAGAGCTAGTTCAAGAGCAGTCTATGGTACTGCGCTATGTTTATTGTTTTTATTTTTGACTTTATTCAGCCCATAATTGATAAATTAAATTCGGTTGACGTGTGGTTACATCAAGAAGAGGTTGCAAGGACACTGAATGTCATACCATGAACCAGTTGGTAGTCGAGATTGAAGAGACAGTGTATTCATATTTTTGAGCAACGTCTAGCTCATTGGATTGTACTCAATTTTGATATTTTTTTGAGGATAGTCTCTTCAGGACAAACTAGCCTTTAGGTCCTTGGAGGGAACAACAGCAACCATTGGTGAAAATAAATAGTACTCAAAAGGAAGAAAGTATGGTGGATATGGCGGACGGGGTAGCATTTCCCAACGTAATGATTTGATTGTATTTTGAACCGGTTTTCCTTTTTGCAAAGGTGCATTGTCATGTTGTAAAGTAATCTTGTAGTGGCTTGTGGTCTATTCTGGTCATTTTTCTATCAATTTATGAATGAAATTGATTATTTGTTGCCTGAATAAATTGTTTCATCAGGTTTTAGGAGCTTGTGGTACACCACACCATTCTGGTCCCATCAGATACAGAGCATTGTCTTCCTGTACACCACACCATTCTGGTCCCATCAGATACAGAGCATTGTCTTCCTGTCAAATCGATCTGCTTTTGTAGTCGAAGTTGTTGGTTGTCCCAGATGAAGCCATGACTTGTTCCGTTTAGCATTCTGTAAAAGATCCATTTTTATAGCCAGAAACTATACAATGTTTTCGGGTCCCCATGTCAATCAACTCATGTCGGACCCATGTCGCACGTCTTTTGGATCTTGCTTATATTTTTTAAACGGTCAGAAATTGTTTACTGTGCAACATTTAAGATTTCTGCCACCAATTCTTGTCATATTCATCAAATATTGTTCGAAATGCGAAGTCTTCAAAGTTTTTTTGTGGTCAATGTTCTTAATTTCTCACATCAAAATTGTTATCTCTGAACTGTCGAATCCATTTTCTGACTTTTGCTTCTGATAGAGCATGATCACCATATGCCTCGACAAGTATTCGAGGCGACCGTATAGCACTATTTTTTAAAGGAAATCAAAAATTTACTGCTTTCCGCAAATCATAATTTTCTTAATTTTTCTATTCTATCATTGTATTGTGATCCTCAAAATTGGTCCAATACAAGATGAAGCATTCACACCATAATTTTGCCGCTAACATACTTATTTGTTTTGATTCTATATATGGAATTAAGATGTTGGTTAACTGGACGCCATATTGTTTCCACTATTTTCCATCCGATCCAGAGGTGAGCAATGAGTATTCAAAAAGATGAGTAGAATCATACCCATAATTTCTGATACTAATACGCATTCATACTTAGTTTAATATTATACTCATGCTACTCATATTCAAAGTTTGAAGTACTCATCGTACTCATACTTAACAATACGTATGATGTTGTTGATTTCGGCTCTCCATGACTCAACATTTACACGAATCACAAAATGAGTATGATTCGCTCACGAACACTGCAATACTCTCTAGAAGGTTGTGTATGCTTACTGCTATGTCTTTTTTTCTTGTGTTTTTTTTTTCTTTTTTTATAAATACAACAATAACAAAGACTGTAAATTTTGATGAATGATTCGAGTCACTCGAGTTATTTATAAGTATTATAAGTACTTTTATAAAGTTATAAATCTGAATAAGTAGGCTTATGAATCAAACACATTTCGAATGGTATGGGTTTGATGTCAACGTTGTACTCATACTCATTGCAACCTGTACTTATAAATCAATGTTGTGTTGAGTACGTGAGTTGTGAATCAGAGTAGTTAAATTTGAATATTGTTCACTCACTTATATTCAAAATTTCATGAGTGCTTATGAGTAGCGAAAAAACAATTCATTGCTGGTCTCTGATCCGATCCCAATTTTTTAAACCCATTTGTTTTTTCATATTTTATTGCCAAAATTCAATTTGGTTTGTAATTTATTTTTGTTTTTTATATTTTATTTTTCATTTTTTGATACGAAAGGTTTCTGCTGTGCCATGCATCCACATAAGGTAGTTTTATTAAGCAGTTTTTTAATAGTTTTAGAAGGTATATTAATGATGACATATCAATATTATGATGACATTAATTCAAGTTCTAGCTGCTTACTTGGGGTTTCTGGGTACATTATTGCCAAATGTATTAAAATGTTTCATTACATTATAAATTTTTTTCAGCTGAGCAATTACATACACTGTCGGACAAAATAAAGTGTAGTTGTGTAGTTTTTATCAACGTGTATTATTTACTGTTTGTTTATTGTCCCGTTATTTGTTGGAGTTTCTCAATTATTTCCATAAACATTTTAATTTTTAAAGTCGTTCGTTCAGGTTTCTGATGTAAAAATATTGTAGTGTAAAATAAACTTCGCGACATAATAAAGTGTTTTTTTTTCATAAATCGTGAAATTGTTTTTACAAAAATTTGTGGTAAGTTATTAAAAAAGAATAAATTGTAGTAAAGTACCTAATTTTTCGTTCAATATTATTATAAAAAAAAAAATATATAAAAAATAAGCCTGGACCTAAAGTTTTTCGAAATCAAGCCCTTAACCGAAACTCAAAAAGATATGTTGGTACAAGATCGCGAATATGGGATGAAATTGAAAGCCTTGAGTTCCAAGTATAAAGTATCAGAATCTGGGGTTAGAAAAGTAGTTGCTTTGTATAAATTAAGGAAGTCAAATAAATGTTTGAAAAAAATTATGTGGCAGAAAGCGTGAAACGACGAAGCTTGAGGATGATCATATTGCAATTCTAGCAAAGAGAAATTCTTTTACGACAGCCAGAGATATAAAAGAGAAGCTAAAATTAAATATTTTGACTTGAACTGTACAAAAAAGACTTAATGAAAAAGGTTTAAAAAGACCTTCGCTAAGAAAAAACCTCTCCAAGGACAGCCAATATAAAAAACGATTATCTTTTGCAAAAAAGTATATAAATATGCCTGAATCATTTCCAAATATGAACTAAAAAATTGGAAAAAAATTTGGTGTGAACCAACACAAAGGCTTAAATCGAATAACCTTAACCATACTGTAAAACATGGTGAAGGCAGCCTCATGGTGTGGGGATGCTTTTCCTCTTGAGGAGTTGGTAGACTCGTTATAATTGATTCCAAAATGACTGGAGAGATCTATGAAAATATTTTGGAAGAAAATCTTTACAGTAGTGCGGAGGAAATGGGCTTGGGGGAGTTTATCTTTCAACAAGACAACGACCCCAAGCACACGAGTAAAGTCGTTTTAAAGAAAATAATGTTTAAAAATTAGAATGGTCTGATCAAAGCCCAGATTTAAACCCCATAGAGCATCTTTGGGCTATCTTAGATGACAAAATCCCGATGGAATCCAGAACAAATATTCAAACATTTTGGGAATGCAAAGTGAATGGAGGGCAATTCCTACAAGTACTTTGAAGAACCATGCGCTAAGTATGCCGAAAAGATTAGTAGTCATAAATAACAAAGGAGGAGCAATTTCGTCATAAATTTTGAAGTTATTTAATTATTTATAATATTTTCTAGTGTAGTGTTACTTTATTTTGTCACTTAAAATTCCTTATGCGCCATATAGTTTCTATTATAAATAGAAAATATAAACAAAGAATTCAATTTTAAGTTCCCTATTAGATACTAACTGAATTAAAAATGAAACTATAATTTATAAACATTTGAAAGCAATAAACATATGTTTTAATCAAAAAACATAAAATATTTCAAACCGCACTTAGTTTGTCTGACAGTGTAACTGAAATATTTCATTTACTGGCTTTCCGGCTTATCTGAGGTTAAGTATTACCAAAGAATATGGATATAAAGAATACGCATCATGTAGAAGTAAAATTTCTTATGGCAGGTCGTAACATTACGACCCGCTCTCACCAAAATATTTTTAAAAATCCTTTCTTGATGAGAGGGAGGAAGACAGAAGGAAAATGAACACAAACAAAGACCGTAACAATGTGTAGCTCTCATCGTACGTATGTACATGTGTATGTATTCTTGTGTTTTTTGATTTAGTTGTCGATCAGACTGCGATACATGTGCTGCGGATGCTTTATCATTTTATTTCAGAATAACACTCGAAGAATATTTTGTGTTAAAAATGTTCTTCGTCATTAGCTGGGCGTATTTTATTTTTTATTTTGTCTCATAGTATATTTTTTTAAATGCTTTGGAATGCTCGTTTTTTTCTTTTAATAAAAAATGGTTTTTTATTTTTATTTATCTAAAAAACATGGCCTAATTTTTAAGCCAAAGATGGATAGCTTTATGTTCTTTTAATAAAAACAATGGATTTTTTATTTTATTTTTATTTATCTAAAATTATTAAGCTAAAGAGAGACAGCTTTACATATGTACTTGATCAACATATAACATATGAAAATAAAAATAGAGTATATTACTAACACTTTTATATGGCTGTAAATAAATAAATTCTCTCAACTTATTTTCTCTCTCTCACTCACTAATCCATAACCATAGGCATGTGTTAACCTAGTGGAAAATTTTTAGTAATAATGTCAAGTCTACTTATTAACCCAATGATATGTATATGTGATCGGAAAATATAGAAAAATTGTACTGCACTAAGACACTAAGACACCGTATTTAACTTGGCAAGTATTCTTCCAAAAATCGAAATCATTTCTCATTGATATTAGTGAATACTACTGTGATATTTCTTTGGGTGTATCATTGAAGTCTGAAAAAAGCGACATGAACCTTCTTCTTTAAAAGCTGACAAGATTTTTACGCTCTTTTTAACGAACATTCTTGATGTTCGTGTCCTATGTGTGTAAAAAGCCGAAGATGTTCTTCCACTGAGGGACATTGGTGCCGACGTCTGTTTTTAACACTAGAAAAATAAATAATAAGTGGTCAAACAACAAAAACGCACGATGAGAACAACGCATTGTTACGCTCTTGGTTTCTGTATCATTCCCTTCTATCTTTCCCCCCGCGTCATAAAATATTTTTGAAAAATATTCCAAAATATGTTAAAATGCACAATCTTTATACTTTATTTTCTTTGGTATTACCTTCCTTTCTAACCGTATAATTGATTTTTCTAAAGCAACATTTCTAGTAAATTTCGACTTTTGTAAAAAAAATTGAAGAGAATAGAAAAATAAAAGAGAAAGTCCCGTTAAAACATCAAGAAATCATATAAAAATTCATACAAATGGGATAATCATACTAATGTTTTCATTATATGTCTACCACTGTACATACATAAGTATGTTTAAATATCTAAAGTCATGCCATAAAAAGCCAACAAAAATCAAAACAAACGTATAATAACGGCTTAATGTTTCAATTTGAATAATGTATGAGTTTTAAATGCGGCCACCTTCTATTTAGCATAACTTTGCAGCATCTCTGTTGTCTCTCTCCATCTGTAAAACTCGAAAGTTCTCAATTATTCATTTGCAGCTATAAACGTATGTATGTATCAGTGTTGAAAAATTCAGTACTTTGGTACTTTTTTCAGTACTTTTTCATTTCAAAAATACCGCAGTACCCCCTCGGCGTTTTCAGTACTTTTTTTTATTATTACAAATTGTATGTCTTGGGCTTTTCAAGAATTAATGCATTAGCAACATGTTAATGCTAAAGGTAGGATCAGGCTTTAACACCGGTTAGTCAAACGTTCACGCAACATACCTTCGTTTTTAGAATACGAAACGCAATTAAAACGGTTGCAGCACCGTATTGTTATATCGGTAAGCACTAGCATTGCTCTTCATATGCTAAAAACGAACGTTCTATCGATATTTGACTAAACGGGGCTTTTACGTTTTGTTACCTTCCGAATCAGATGTATTTGTCTTCTATGTGAGGAACACAAATAAGTCGTTAGTTTTTCTGTTCCGTGTCGTATGTGTATTAAATGTAAATAAATAAACAGTCTAGTAGGTAGTGTGCTGGCTTACTAGACGTGAACCCACGGTGAATCATCTATTAGAGACTTAATGCGTTACATTCAGGAGTCTTTGTATTTGCCTTTCTTGATCTTCTGGCAACAACTCTGAGAGTAAATAAAATCTGTCGTTCATAATCGTCGTTAAACTGTTAAGCTTGCATAAGCTTTATAGTCCTGATTAAAAGTTTGTAATGATTAGACATATCGGCGACTTCCTCTCAAAAGTCTTCGTGAAAAAACTATGAGAGTAAATAAGATTGTCAAGGAAAGTTTCTCAAAAAAAGTCAACTTTAAACTGTAGTTCCCACCACTTATGGATAAAAATTAACACACACAATGTGGGTGGTGTGAGAAGCTTGGTCGTAATACAGGCTAAAGAAGCACGTTCAACGTCTTTGTTGAAGGCATTATTATACACTGCGTTCTGTATAAGCAAGGGGGCGCGCAAAGGCCAATCCTCATCGGTTCAAATACAGCAGAACACAAACAACTAACACACACAACATAAGTGGTGGTAGAAAGTAGGGCGTAATCCTAACTGAAAGGTGTAATGACCTATTATGTATGTATGTATGTAGAAACAATCTATTTATCTAACTCATGACTCATGTCAAACTCACTTTTCTATTTTAAGATTTAAAAAAGTTAAGTAGCTTATTCCACATATAATCCATTCAGAAAACTTTTGATCTTCCATATAGGATAACATCAACAAGGAACATCATCAGAAGATTTAGCAATATAAATAAGTAAATTCACCGCAGTCTAGTAAATATTTCTTCGGTAAAAACTCTGAGTGTAAATAAAATTGCCTTGAAAAATTTCTCAAAAATCCTTCCCTCGGAGTCGACATTAAACAGTAGAAGAGAAATTAGGTCATAATCCTGATTGAAGAGTTATAAAAGTACCATTTGATGCAAAAAAGTACCCTTTCAGTTATAGTTCAGTACCATTTCAAAATTCCAATTTTGCAACACTGGTATGTATATTGCTGAGTGTAATAGTGGCAATGTAGTAAATAAAATCCACTGTTTTTTTACGAAATTCAATTCTTTGTTTGGGAAGTTAAAATAACCTCATGTAGATCTGTTATGAACCGTTTGTTAACATTTCTAGCTTAATTTTGTAAACCATGTCGGCGTCTCATAATCAATTAATTAAGAGAATTGATTTTTGCAAGATTCTGTTATGGCGAATTTATCATCAATAAAAATATTCGCTCTTGACAGGAATATATGGTAATAAGTCACTTGGTGTCGTGTGTTGGTTACAAAGTGAAGGAATAGGACCGTGATAAAGCCTCAAGAACAAAAGGATGTTCCAAGCGGATCACTATCTATTTGTTCCATGCCATTTGTTCAACTGGAAGCTCATTTCTCATACTTTGTTCAAAGTCTTCAGCTTATAAGCAGACCATATGAATTATATGGTGACCATGTAGGTAGAAAAAATATACTGGCCGTAGAAGAAATATCTTCGCAATTACTCAAAATCAGTCTTGTCTTAGTTAGCGTTCACGTCGACTCACTGCTATTCGTTGAACTTGTTTTAGTATTCAGCTTTATTCAAACGGTTGTGAAGAGATTCAGCGTTTAACTCATTAGCAACAGATGAATTGCTGACATAGATTGCTGCCATATTCGTCAATATTTCTTAATAGATTTGTTCTTCTTTATCATGCTAGTCAACTACAAACGACAGATTTGTGAGAAACTTTTCAGAGCAATTTTATTTACCCTCTGCCGAGAGTAAGTCGCCAAACAATTATTTTTCTATATTTCGTTTTGCTGGAGATGTCTGACGTGGAATTTTTTATGTATATTTATATTTAATAAGCTAAGACACTACCTACTAGATTACGGCGACTTCTAATTTTTTGATTACAATACGCATACTTTTTTTCTATGAAACGGTATTACTCTGCAGTAACTTAATGGCGCTGATAAAAGAGTATGTAATTTTTATGCGGCAGTAATTCAGTTATTTCGTTTTTTTTTAATTGGGATTAAATTATTCACTTTACTTTTGGCAAAGGATATACATTTCTCTACATATGGAAACAAATCATATGTGTACCAATGTGTCGCGAATACGTGTATGTTTCCAATTCTTATTGTTGACTTTACTCAACGTAAACCAATTAAAAACTACATCAGAAGTCATCGTCTTCACTGTAGCGACTATTAAAATTTCATGTGTCACAAACTCACATTCATATAAAATATGCAGAAGAATGAAAAGTAATAAGTCGCCGAAAAAAATATTTTTTCACATTTCGTTTTGCTACCGATGTCTGACCCGGGGTTTGAACCATGGCTTAATACCTAATAAGTCAACACACTACCTACTAGACTACAGCGACTACGATTAGCAACAACTGACACTAATTTTCGTCGAAAAATCAGCTCCAGCTATGACATCCATTTCAAAATGAATGGGTACGTGAACAAATAAAATTTTTCAATTTCATACGATATAAATTCACCTGATATCCACTAGCGTCCTATGTATCTTAAAAAAGTCAGTGTTTAGTATGGATGTTAGGCTGGCGGCATCATGGATTCATATTTCTTTGAAAACAACGTTGGCCAGGCCATCACTATTAACGACGAGCACACGAGGCCGATGGTTAACAATTTATTTTGGCCTCAATTGGATGATCTGGTTACTGACAACATGTGGTTTCAACAGAACAGTGCTAAGTGCAACATAGCTCATGTGACATTGCAAATTCTGTAATTTGAGGGCATGGTCAACTCATGTGGAGATAATGTGAACATGCTATCGAAATAGTACAATTTGCCCGCAGTAGCCTTTTTATTGTGGCATTTTCTTAAGTCACAGGTGTATGAGAATAATCCACAAACAATAGCAAAAAACAAAGCCAACATATCCATGCAATCGGTGGAATACAGCCTGATTTATGCGCCGGAGTTATGGCAAATTGAACATTCCGAATGCGATTCAGCTTTAGAAGCTGTGGCTGGTATTAGACCGATGATGGGTTCAATTGGTCTTTCAAATGAATAAAAAATTACCTCACTTACATTTTTTTAATTTAAATATAGATAGGAAGCTCTTAATAAAGGACCCGATATATGCTATTATCCACATCAGGTTAAACAATTAGAAAATTAAAAGAAATTATGTTCCTAAAAATCTAAAATTATTACTAAAGCTCTGTGTAGCAATAATAATGGATTTCAATTTACTACACCACAAATATTCATTTTATGGTAATGCAAAATGCTTAAACATACATGCACACGTGCATTTTTTTGAATGTGTATCCTGCAATATGCTTAATAGTCCACCATTTTATGTTAAAAAGGCACAGAAAAATTTCCATAATTTTGTTTTTACTGCCCTTAAATCTCAATTACAGAGGCAGCTTGATATTTTTATATTTAAATTTTTTTTATTACTTTTGTTGCATGCGTGTGTCATATTCAAAGTACAAAAACAAATAATTACTCAAAAAAAGAAAAAATTAGTCAAGGGCAAGGTCTATGCTGTATGGCGGGTAAGGTCCCATCCAATGTCTTCGAAATAGCTTTTGACCGGTGTCACAATATGCGGCCGAAGATTGACATGATGGAAAATTACGGTCTCGTATCTTTTTGCCTGTTCAGGAAGTTTTTGAGATAATGCACCCTTCAAACACGTTTCCTATAATAGTCTTGCCTGGCTTTATTGATCACATCCCACCAAATACAGAGCAATACATTGACGCAATGCATATTCTACCTGACTGTATATTCAGCTTGTTGCCAGCACATCACATGTAATTTCTTGAGTTAGGGATGATCGTAGTAAATACGTTATTGCCCAAATAACTTCTACTTTCCAACCTCTGGTTCTAAATACAAGTGCACTCTGGTACATTAAAAACTCAACTCTCAATGTGCCAGTAATCAGGCTTCAATTCCGTTCAATTAGCTTAACTTGGAATATATTGCAGAATCGTGGTCACATTCGTCTAAAAATAAGGACACTAAGCTCTCATCTCCGTACAAGATATATACAGAATTATGAACATTATCGTTGTTAAGTCGCCGCGGTCTAGTAGGTACTGTGTTGGCCTATTAGACGTGAGGCCTCGGTTCAAACCCCAGATCAGACATCGAAACGAAAATATAAAAAATATTTCTTCGGCAATTTCCTCTCAGCAGATTTCTGGCAAAAACTCTGAAAGTAAATACAATTGCCATGAAAACTTTCTCAAAAATCTGTCGTTCGGAGTCGACTTTTAGACTGTAGGTCCCGCCACTCATGTATAAAAATTAAAGCACACAACATAAGTGGTGTGAGGAACTAGGTCGTAATCCTGACTAAAGGGTTGTAATGACCAATTATGTATGTATATATGTATTGAGCGCTTTCGTGTGAATTGTTTTTACACGTAAGCATTCATACAGAAATGGGCCTGATCGCTGAAGATTATTTTTGGATTAAAATATGGCAACTGTTGCAGAGCCCATTTAGGTCTGAAAAAATCACAACTAATTCAGCTTACGTAGCTTCAACGAGATGTCCTTTATGAATTAAAAAAGTTCAGAAGTCCCTGTTGGTAACCCGTTACAAGAAATAAACGATGAGAAAGGCATTTGACAACAAGAAAAAAAAACAGTTTTTAGTGATGGGTCTTTAAGCTAAATATTGACTTTATTTTACAGAAAACATAAATACATGAAGCAATTCATTTTCACAATGCTCTGTCATCCCCATGGGACATGTGAAAGTAACTAAAGAAGATTTCTTTTAAAGTTAATACGTATCATGTGTATATGTACTTGATTGTTACTTTCCAACCGGAAGAAAAGTGTTTTGAAAAATACTACGTCTGTGGGCTTAGATATGTAAACTTTAGTTCCAAATGCCTGTCTTTTACGCATGCTATAGAATATGCATGAGATTCATAAATCATATTCAAAAAACAATGTGTTATGGAAACATATTGAAACCATTGTGTAATAGAAGATAAAACTCTTCAGGTGTAAATAAAGACTATACCGGAATGCTACCTTAAATCCTTTTTTTTGTTGGTTTACTTAGCTTTAGCTTGCTTTACTTATTGCTTATTGTTGTTTGGAATATACTATGTTTGTTTGTGTAATTCTACTTTAAAAATCCTATGTATTATGGTGAAATATAAGGGGAATTAAAAGAATGAATTCATTTTAGAATATTTTAAACAAAATTTCTATGTGGTATATATTAGGATTTAAGTAAATTTAAATTGAATAAATCACGCGATATTCTAGATATGTAAATCGTTTACGAAACTATAATTACTTTAACCCTTTAATGACTACAGGGATACATATGTATGTGTCTGAATAACTAATAACCTGGTATACATTACTTTCATTTATTTTTAAAAACGGATATTTATGTTTCCTATCTATAGTCGGGTGTATTCGAACAATATTTCTTATATTTCATTTGACAGTTTTTTTTCGTTTGATTATAAAACTTTTGAAAAGTGTTTCGGTATGTATCAGAGATCAGCAATGAGTCATTTTTTCGCTACTCATAAGTACTCATGAAATTTAGAATATACATAAGTGAGTCAACAACATTAAAATTCAACTGCTCTGATTCATTCACACTCCGTACAACATTGATTTATAAGTACAGTTTGCAATGGGTATGAGTACACCGTTGACATCAAACTCATACCATTCGAAATATGTTTGATTCATATGCCTACGCATTCAGATTCATAATTTTAGAAAAATACTTACAATACTTATAAATGGCTCGAGTGATTCGAATCATTCATCAAAATTTACAGTCATAGTTGTTGTTGCATTTACAAATAAAGAATAAAGAAAAAGACAAGAACAACAAGCAAAGCATACACACGACCTTCTAGTGAGTATTGTAGTGTTCGTACGCGAATCATACCTATTTTGTGATTCTTGTAAATGTTGAGTTATGGAGAGTCGTAATCAACAACATCATACGTATTGCTAAGTATGAGTACGATGAGTACTTCAAACTTTGAATATGAGTAGTATGAGTATGATATTAAAATAGGTATGAATGCGTATAAGTATCAGAAATTATGAGTATGATTCGATTTTACTCATCTTTTTGAATAATCATTGCTGATGTCTGTTACATATAGAGGTTACGATTCCTTACTATGATCATCAATTAAATACGTTTGGTGTTGTGGATTTTGCTTTGCAGAGGACGTGAAGTTATTAAACTCAACGAAAATGAAATTTAACGTATGCTAATGGGAGACAATAATGACGACGAAGACAGATAAATCAAGGGCTTTTGAAACAAGACGATGACCGAGGCGTATCTGATGTTGAAATTGGAGATACGATATTCTGACAGCATAAATTGCTCGAGACTTCATTAAATTAATTTTTTAATTTAATTATTCAATTAAACACATCCAGTTCAATTAAACATGGCAGTTAGAAATGATTTACCTGTTTTTACATTCCGAACATTTTTTCTGTTCCAGATGTATTCCTTTCAAGTATTCCATTTAGCTATAAAATTTGATAACTTGGCACAAGAGATATTATTAATTCGATAATCTCTTAAAAATGATCGAAAATCGCTATGGGTTATCATATTTTGCCATAATTTATATATTACATATACTCGTATATGGTTCCACGTATATCAAACGATCGCTAAATCTTCGGTTCATTTTTGCAATAATAAAGAGGTTCAAGATGCTCTCAAAACGAACCCAACCTAATATATATTGCTTTCTGGCGGACTACTCTGGACAAACTACATAATATCAGACAATATCTTGACAAGGTCAGAAGGTCTGCAGCTATTTATATTCCGACTGTGCTTCTTGCTAAGTAAGCACCAAACTCGCCGCGACTAGACTTAGTACCTTTTCTCGATGGCGCATCATCCCTTCTGAGCATTCCTCCATTTTGGAGGTTAATCCTCTAGCCCCATCGAAAATGAGGGGTGGAGCATGGAGGAGTGGATCTCGAACATGATCATATCTCCGGAATTCTTGGGTATATACACCGATGGCTCCAGACTAGATAAAAGGCTTGATAGCGGAATAGGTCTTTCTGGGAAACTTGACTTGTACATCTCCGTCCTACTATTGGATCACTGTAGCGTGTTTCAGGTTAAATTGGTTGCCATTTACCAAGCCGCTCAGTGGATCCTCATCACCCGTATCTCAATCTTTTTTGATAGCCAATCTGTCATTAACAAATGTAGGGCTGATAAGCTCGCCAGAACAGTTGCACTCCTTCCGAACCTTACCCAATCGAATTAGGTATCCTACTTACATCATTTATATCCTGGGAATGAGGAATCCTACTCAGCTACCGGACTCACTTGGCCCACGATGGATAGAAGGCTTAGCAACCAAATACTCAAACTTGATCGCAATGTTATCTCGATCACAATTGCCAAGCTTACAGGTCATTGCGTTATGGGAAGACATGCGGTAAGACTACAGCTCCTATCCATCGACTTTTGTTGAGGTTATGGATCTGCTGAAGAGAAGGAAATTATTATCAACTTTCTTTGCTAATGCCCATCTCTTGTGAGGCGCGGGCTTAGCTTATTTGTCTCTATAATCCTTGTCGGCTTAATGGAGTTATCATCCATTGATATCAAGGATAAGGCTTCGTTTATTAAACGTTCAGGCTGGTTTTCAGCAAAGGTTAGTCGTGCTTTTGCTGAGTAGCTCCTCTGCTGACCAACTTCTTCGATTAGTTTTGGAATTCGTTCACTACAGGTGATTACGATTACATGTGGCAGCGCTTAAGGATCTTAGATCTTTTCTGGGTCTTTCAAACTTTTGTAGACGTTTGGCTATACTTTTAAGAAAGGAGAGAGAACGAGTATCCAAGCATTTCAAGACAAAAATTTTGTTTGGGGCAACATGGGTGAATCTTGTGTACTGTTTTCATATCTAAATTCAACGAGAATTTGTGGAATACAATAAAAACAGCCAGCTGAGGGAAGCGTATTGTAAATTTTGATAAGCTTTGGGCATTAATTCACGCTGTGTGGGTATCCTTTGCGTAAGCATCTAGTAATTTTAAACAACAACTCCCTCACGAAAATATTAACCACTCAGGCAATCAGTCATGTTTCGATAGTCTGAAGATTACTGTTTTACACAGAATGCTTCACTAAAATTAGTTGTCTTAGAAGATGATTCTGATTGTGGCTGCGATGGAATATTCTTAAGTTTTAAGAGATATCTGGTTGGCGTGTTTCATTGGAAATGGAATATTACATCCCTTTATTCCTCTGTTTCATATGATCTCACCTAAAAATGCTGAAGATTGATTTATGCATTTGCAGTACCACAATGCTGTACTCATAGCAAGTCGGATGTATGTTAATGCTATTAAATTGGAATATTTTCAATCGGACTTTTGTCTAAAATACACAAGAGATTTTGTAACGTTTTTGAGAATTAGAAGTTTGTCCATAACGTAACCAACTATTTGTATTTTAAAAAGATTGCAGAACGTCAATTATAGTTTCTTTCAGTTGGTCGTTTTATTTACTTTCGTATCAAGTAAGCTTCTAGTTTCCGGTAAGCAAATTATAATAAAAAACATACAAATTTTTGCTTATATTGTATGTTGAATCGTGTGTATATGAGATTTTAAAATGTTTTATCTCGTTCCAAAGCAGAGAGTGAGTTTCTGTTTATTACACAATATATGCATGAGCAATGTTATATTATGAGCGTTAAAGGTTTATAAACGCTAGCTGTGGTAAGTGTAATGAATAAAGTATTTTATTTTTGTAAAGAATTTCCATACACTATACATACACTGGTGGACATATAAGTAAAACATTAATATTGTTACGAAAATGGGAACGGTTTAATATCGTTTAACATTAAAATTAGCAAAAGCTATACAAACTAATACAACGAACTTGTTACAAGTAAACCAACAACATCGGTATGAAAGAAAAGGGGATAGATAAGTAAGCGAAAACGTAACAACAATCAACGTGAACAACATACACAAACAACAATGAAGTCGCAATAGAGTTCTCAAGAAGGCGAAGACACGAACATACGACTTCAAGAACCCTCATCAGACTGTTTATGTGAGCATATAAAAGGCAACACAAATCAGGCAACGTAGTAAGAATTCAGTCAGTCCTTGTGCGAAGACGCGTTGCTTGTGAAAAGAACAGTCGTGGTTTGAAGATCGCCGCTGAAAGATCTTTGCGTTGTAAGCAAAGAAGAATAGCGAACAAGCAATTATTGTTGTATTCGTCAAGTTGTTAACGGAGGCACACGGAAGTAGTGCGAACAATAAAGAGTTTAATTGAAACTAAACACAAATCAATTTTTATTTTGTTTGCAATCAACGAACTCATATTTTAAACGTTTTTAAAAAGGTAATACGTAACAATATTATTTCGTATTTGTTAGGTTTTTTATACGATTTCCTGATATTTGAAAGGGGAATTTTCCATTGGAGAGATAAGTTTGATCTCTTTTACACTATAGTACATTCCTCCTTTATTTTTCTATTCTGATCAATTTTCTTAAGAAGTAAGTCATTATTTAGTGAAAGTATTGTTACTCAAGAAGTTATCGAAAGTTAGTGTGTCGGCTCAAACCCCAGTTCAAACCACAGGTCAAATGTCTCCAGCAAAATGAAATACGAAAAAAAAATATTTTTTATGCGATTTCTTCAACAGATTTCTTGCAAAAAATTGCACATTACAACCTAGCTTCTCACAAACTTGTGTTCTATACATTAATTTTGGGACCTGTAGTTTAAAGCCATTGATTTGCTAAATCGCTGACAATACGTGCAAATAATGGTCTTTTTTAGGGCAACGTACCGCACGCCTTTCGTCGAAAAATATTCCGTAGTAAGGCGACCCAATTCTATATGAATCGATACGTGAACAAACAAAATTGTCAAAATACCACAGGAAAGGATTTGTTGTGGATTTAAGACAGGATCGATGACGCCGATCCATATTTATTTCTTTTCTACACAGACCATCACTATCAACAGTTATCACTATACCTAGGTTGATGACTGCCAACTTTTTTTTTTGGTCAGTATTAGATGATCAGGAGACCAAGGATATATGGTTTCAATAGAACGGCGCTAGATGTCCCATAGCTCATATCAAATTGAATATTTTGTACGTCGCCGTAGTCTAGTAGGTAGTGTGTTGGCTTATTAGACGTAAAGCAAGGGTTCGAGTACCAGGCCAGACATTAAAACAAAATACAAAAAGTATTTCTTCGGCGACTTTCTCTCAGAAGAAAATTGCCATAAAAAGTTTTTAAAAAATCTGTCGTTGGGAGTCGACTTTAAACTGTAGGTCCCGCCATGCATCTATAAAATTAATGCACACAATATTAGTGGTGTAGGAAGCTAGGACGTAATCCTGACTGAAGGGTTGTAATGACCAAACATATATGTATGTATGAAGATGGAAATTCAGTCAATGTAGTTTTCTTTGCATTAACTGATATGGTAAGGAAGCGTTTTCCGTATACTCTAATCGATTGTTTAACTGTTCGTTACAAACGACCTCAACGATTCTCATGTATTTTTTCGATCGTTTCGATAACTGTGTGAATACGGATGTCAAGAGTATAGGGAAAAATTATATATATAGTTCACGTAAACCAAATAAATTATGAACATTATTATCAATAAGCACAGTAACCTTCAAGCATACAGCAGCGTTTAAATAAAATATCGGTCCTTTCCTATCTTTAAATTTAAATAAAACAAAGCGTATATAAAATATCATAGCAACTTTTTACTATTATGGAGTATAACATTCGTAATGGCTTCTCTAGGTACAGTGCATCTGCAATGTCCAAATTTTCTTTATATTGTTACGAAATTAGAAAAGGTGTACCATCGTTTAAAATTAAAACGATAAACAAAAGCTACACAAACAAATATAACGAACATGCTTGCTTATACCAACAACAACAGTATGAAAAAAGGAGACGGACAAGTAAGAAAGAAAGCAACAACAAACAACATAAGCAAAGTACACAAACAACAATGATGTCGCGATAGAGCTCTCGAGAAAGCGAAAACCCGAACATTCTACTTCAAGAACATTCATCAGACTGTTTGCGTGGGCATATAAAAAGGCAAGACAAAGTAGACAACCAGTAGTAAGAATTCAGTCAGTCTTGTATGAAGAAGCGTTGCGTGTGAAGAAAACAATCGTGGTTTGAAGATCTCCGCTAAACAGATCTAACGAACAAGTGTTGTCGCTTACGCAAAGGGTGTGAGCAGAGAAGAATAGCGAACTGAATTAATTATTGTTACATACGTCGAGTTGCAAATTGTGTAGCTTTTGCTCATTTTAATGTTAAACGATGATACACCGTTTCCGTTTTCGTAATAATTATCAGAACGAATGCGACTGTACATATGTTTGTAGTTAGAAACTTATATTTGTTAGTACCAGCTAAACGCTGGCTCAGTTGTTTCATTTTTTAGTATTCGCTTTAGTTATTATCCAAAAAAATTTATTTCTATAAAACTTAAGTACTTCATCAATGGTACTTGGAAAAAAAAGGAAAAATCTAAACTAAAATAAAAAAACGCAATTATTTTAATCCTCTTAAAAAATTGTTGCAGCATGAATTTCAGAAAATTTCCATTCATAGTATTATGTAATGAATTTTGAATGTAAATTCATACATCATATGTAGAGACTCTTGAATACAAAACAAAGTCAATTATCATTGAATTTAATTAATTTTATTGAAAAGGCATTTATTTCTATCCGTAACCTGTCATAGTTACTTTATGAATAACAAACATAATGAACTTATAAAAGTGTACAAAGTTAAAATGTATTGGATTGGATTTAATATTTTCAAAATCTCTAATGATTTATGCAATATTACATGTGATTTTTGTTAATTTTTTTTTTAAGTTCAAATGAATTTTAATTGGCCTTTAATCAAAATAAATCATGCGTGCTAATATTGTATATGAATAGAGACATCGTTATATGACATGTTTTTTAAACTGAAAATGTCAACATAAGTAAACGTGTGTGGCCATGAAAGTAGTGCTTGCGTTAAGAACACAAGAAAAGCCTTTTGACAAAATTGCAATTAGAACGTTGTCTAATTTCTTATGTATAAAGTATTGTTACGTTTTTATCTTTTATAAACGTTTGAAATATAGCTCGTATATTGCAAATAAAGATAAAAATTAATTTGTGTTCAGTTTTAATTAGTTTCTTTATTGTTCGCACAATTCTGTGTGCCACTGTTCACAACTTGATGTAAACAACAACAATGGCTTTGTTTTGTTATTCTCATGTGCACTATTTTGCGTAAACAATAACAATTGCCAGCCAATTTGTTCGGTAGATCTTTAAATCACGATTACTTTCTTCAAACACCACGTTTTCACACAAGACTGACTGAAATGTTACTGACTCCGTTGCCTGCTTTGTCTTGCCTATTATATCGCAGGGTAAACAGTCTGAAGGATGCTCTTGAAGGAGAATGGCTTGTTTTTTAATATAAAGTTAACAATTTATGGCTTAACTTGTAATTTTGAGAGGGAAAAAACTTTCAAAAAAGATTGCCTTTCAGTACTGTACTGATGAAATAATCAAATTTCAGCGAAACATGTAATTGAACATATATGTGCGTTTGATAATAAATGTCGTAGAAGGGTGCCTTAATTGCGTACGCTTAAACATGTTAACTTTTTAACAACATTTCCAATGACATTGCGCCATCAGTGTACGTGCGAACAATCCCAATATTATGTATGTTCAGGCATGAATTTTAATTGAGTCAATATTCGTTTAATTGATTATTTTAAGTGTATGCCTGACGCAAATCAGCTTAATCAATAATCATTTGACAGCTGGAAAACAATATTTTTTCATTTTTTTTTATAACAATTCATACACTGACGGGAAAAATTACTCATTTAAGATTTTTTTATCAGAATTTGAATATACATTACAACACCGCTATTTGCCTTTACGAATTCTATAATTCTATATAATACATCGAATATATTTTTGATGATTTACTCCTATCTTGTATTTTTTTTACTGAGGAATGCATGTAATTTGCCCTACCTACTCATATCATAGGAAATATTAAAAATATTTTAAATCATTAGAAATTTTAAATAATATATACTAGAAAGAGAATGGAATACGAATAGAAATACAAGAAGTATCGGTAGATTTAGTGTTAATATAAATAAACTTACATTCCACTTCAATCGCCATTTTTATTTTACGTTGTTGATATTTGTATTTTTAAATATTAACAAAATTTGTTCGCGAAATTGTAACGTTCTCACTGAACATACTTATGACAGTGCATTTTAAGTTTTACTAAATAATTGAAACTTTATATGAAATATTGAGCTCAATAAAGGCGTTTATTTTAATTTACGCAATAAAGCTGTATATCTGAACACCGTAAAACAATATCACATCGATTATTACCTTTAATTTTTTTTTTTTTTGATACAAACACTTAATAGATAAGCGTTACACGTTACATTCTTTTTTTGATTCTGTTATTGCAAATTTAAACAAAAAAGCTATTTACTCTCATTTGTAGTTGTTGTCTCGTTTAAATAAACTCTTAATCTATCTTAAACTAACAACACACTTTTAATGATAACCCAGCTCCGTCAGTTTTATTACATGTTCCAATACAACAGCGTTTAATTGTAGGCATTTTTATTACAACTCTTTGACTACAAATTGCCAATCAATGTACAGAAAATAGATAAAATATAAATGTCGCTTCTTCCAACAGCAAGTTCCGAACGGTCGTCTTGTTGAAGATACATCTCTCAAATTAGTTGCCATTTATTCTTGTAGTTTTGCCAAATAAGGACAACCACTAAATAGAATTTGTAGTATTTGACAACTGTCCCTAATTTTCAAAGAAATATCGTCTTCTGCAATAAAACACATCTCTGGATAAATGAGTACGTGAACAAAAGAAATTGTGGAATTATACGGATGATACTGATCCACATAAGATTCGAAAAAGACCAATGCATCCCAAAAAAGACATTATTTGGTGAAGATTTTTGTCTTAAGTTCGTATTTCTTTGAAGACAATGTTGACCAGGTCATTACTGTCAACAGCGAGCACTATGGGTCGATGACTACTAACTATTATGACCTGAATTGGATGATCCATACACAAAGAACATTTGGTTTCTACCCAACCGCTCATGCCAAATTGGATATTCTGCTTGAGCGATTTAAGGGCATAGTCATCTCACATGAAGGTGATGTATACTAACTACCGAGATCGTGCGTACTATTAAACTTTTTCTTGTGAAGTCTTTAGAAGGTGTATGCGAATATGCCACATGTCAGACCAGAGTCAAGGACAATTTAATATTTCGAATGAGCGTTGCGGGCTGCGGACAATAGGCCTTTTAAACGAACAAAAAAATTGCGATGATATCTGAAACACATTTTGTTTCATTAAAAAACAAATAGAAGAAGAAGTTCCGAAATTAATTTTTGTTTGAAGATAATAAATTTTTGACATTTTGGGTACAACAAAACAACATGAAATTTAATAAATTTATTGTACTTGAGTTGAGTTTTTTGGGAAAAAGACAAACTCCGGTTTTTATTTTTCTAAAATTTCTTAAGTTTTATTTGTCTTTCGTCTTAAGAAATAAAATATAAATGTGTGTGTTTTTTTATTGCTTTCGTTGTTGTTGTTGTAATGAACTTAATTACAGAACAAGCAACATTAAATGTTTCTAACTTTTGTAATTATTTGAACAGCTTTTATATAAAATTAATTTTAAATTTTCAGAGATACAGTCGAAGCCATAACTATTGCCACAGTTGTATATGGGAAATTTAAAATCTTAAATTTAGAACTGCAATGAAACAAAAACTGTTCGAAATTTTACCAAATTAAGTTCTTTGTTACAATTGTTCAGGTTAGAAATGGAATCTTATTTCATTCATATGGCAGCCGCGGCTGGCCTCATTGTACCTCATTCAATCGGATCAATTTTTGTGAACTTTTTCGAGTGTATGGGTTCGTATCTCGGCATGGCAAATGCTCAATTATCTCTGACTTGTCGGAATAACACTTTTCTTTAAACGCACCATAGAGAAAATAGTCCAACGGTGTCAAATTGCAGCTTCTTGGCGGCCAATTGGCTTCACCATTTCGGCTAATTAAACTGCCATCAAACTTTTGACGTAATAAATCGATTGTGGCATGAGATGTGTGGTAAGTTGCACCATCCTATTGAAATCAAACATGGTTCACATCAATACCATAAAGAGCGAGTACAATACCATAAATGGCGAGGTTATCATGGTGCGACCGTAATGGTTGCGTCTCCTCTTCACAAGCCGCACCAAAGAGTCACTCGTAATGGGTGCACTGGCTTCTGTAAGACCGTATGTGGCCCCAAATACGCCAATTTTGATTATTAACGTACCCACCATGATGAAAATGAGCTTCATCCGAAAAGTTGTTTTTTTTTGGCATAATCGTCATCATTGTACAGTTTCTCGTTGGCCCAATAAAGCCCAACGTTGCACAAGCGTAAATCGATCCATTACTTTTAAAGGAGATAATACATTGAATTTTGTGACAGAATAGAATGACATAAGTATTGCCAGATTCAAAATAATCGAAGGTTCAAATTTCACAATGTCTTCATCCAACCTTTTCAATAAATTCCTTGGTCCAGAGGTTTACACATGTTCACAGTTTTTCACAGATTCACCAGTTTGATAATACGCACAAAAATTTTAATTTATTCAGTTCTCTAAATTTGTTGACAACCTATCCATGCCAAATGACTCTATACAAACTCCACTTAAAAAGAAACTTAATATCGGATGACGCCGTGTAATTATTTTAACGACCAAGTAGTATACCGATTTCCATAATAATGAGAAATTATGAATTTCTCATAAATATGAATATGAATACGAGACTTTATCAATTTCGAGTAATGGATTTTCAGTTTTATTTACTCGTTATAAAATAATAAATACATCACACGCTAAATTGTTAATATAGTGAAAACCAATATGTGGCAACACAAGCATGCAATGCAATGCGTATAAGGAAATAACAAAGATTACAACCGAAAATTTTAATTTGCATACATAATTATATGCAGTATTTGAATGTCAAACAATATAATGCATACTCTAGTACACTGGCGTGCAAAATAATTGCATTTTTATTTAATTGTCTTTCCGTAGACATTTTTAATGTGTGTTTTTAGTGTTAGGATAATCGATACTTCCACTGCAAATAACTGACCACGACGCTTTACGGCAGCGTTTACCATTTCATAGCACAGTTGTGCAAAGATAATGCTGGAGTTACCCATACGTAACGTAACGTACCGTAGAAAACGTTCTCTTTTTAGCATATGGAGAACAATGTAAACGATTACCGAAACGTTCTCTCTCGTTAGCAAAACGGAACGATCTGTATAAAACAGAATTCTCCCACGTTTTTACGTGACATTTGAACATAAGAGAGAGAACATGAGAGAGAGAGCAGTGTTGCCACGAAAAAAAAAATATTGTAACCAACATTTATGAAAAAATCACCAAATAAGGAAAAATAAATTCGCGGTTTTTTATTTAATTTTTTCAAATTTAAATTATAATTGAGAAAAAAGAAACAGAAAATAAGAAAACAAAATTATAGTCTCATAATTAATTAATTTTAACAAACAAAACAAAAGCTATTTTTATAATAAAAATAATAACCAAATCCGGAATAATCTACACATTGAACAAAAAACGGCAACACTGATGATGAGTCTTTATACCAATTTCTTTGCATTGTGTTGTGTTTGTTTGTGTGTTGCTTTGTGTTCTGTTTCATTTTTATTTACATTCTTCGTTGACATATGTCCCGTTTTGAACGTTTCTATAACTACACAAACGTTTTTAAGGCTACGTACTTTACGATTTTACGATTCTTACGCTTGGGTAACCAAGGCATAATGCATAACCAAATTTTTTTTGGTAAGTCCTGCTTTACAGCAATCACTCAATTACGTCTATTGGATGTCGTCAATAGTGACTGCAGAAAATTTTCTTAATATCATTACGTATTTAAAAACGATACAAACAGCGCAACACTTTCATGAAAGAATATATGGCCACAAGGATCTCTTAAGCTGTTCCCATTTATTTTTAAGTGATGCTACTGTGGCACCACCATTAAAATCACTCTACGATAATCCTTTTGAAGTTAAAGCCCGAGACACAAAAAATTTTCACAATAGTTGTTGGCAACAAGGGCTATTTGGCAGCCTCAGCATAGCGTGCTCTCATCAGTGGTGTCATAACTGCCTAATCCAGTCACTTAACATACATACATACGTAATAGGTCATTACAACCCTTCAGTCAGGATAACGATCTAGCTTCTCACATCACTTATGTTGTGTGCGTTAATTTTATACATGAGTGGCAAGTCCTACAATTTAAAGCCGACTCCGAACAACAGATTTTTGAAAAACTTTTCATGGCAATTTTATTTACTCAGATTTTTTGACAGAAATCTGCTGAGCGGCAGTCGTCGAAGAAATATTTTTTTAATATTTTCGTTTTGATGTTCGACCTGAGATGTAGTCGCCGTAGTCTAGTAGGTAGTGTGTCGGCTTATTAGACGGTCATGGTTCATATCCCGGCGGCTTAATAACTCTCAGTTATTAGGAGACTCTGCTGGAGAGCAAATTGCTCTCCATTGTAAGTCCAGTTGGGTTCTTACAATGTAAACCTTCACACAATGCCAAAGTGATTATCCATTTTCGTTGGTGGCTTTAACTTGATGTCACTCCATCTATAGTAAATAAATATTTAAATAAGCTTTGCAAAAACGAAAGTTAATTAATTTTTTATTCACCTCAAATTGGTTTTTTTTCATTTTTTATTTCCGATTTTATTTAATTTCTTTCAGTATTTTTATTGTATTATGTATTCTCTTTACTTTTTTGTTTATTTTTGAAAAATACTTTAAAACGATTTTCTATTCTATTAAAATTTTTGATATTTTAAGTCTCTATACACGAGCACATACATGTACTACACATAGGAATTTACATATTTGTAGTGTTGTTCTCTTAATCCAGGCATTTGTATTGGTTTTAAATTTAATATAATTCTGTGCAGAATTTTATTTTACTGGCAATAAAATTTATTACTTTGGAATCAAAATAAAGCTCGATGTACACATAACCATGTGTACCGATATGAAATGAGCGTTTTCTGTTTTTGTGAAAATAAAACACTAAAAATACAAACAATTTTATTCAATGTATTGGCCTTTCCATTTTGCAGGCAATTTGCGGATTTCACGAGATTAACCGTAGATCGAGCCTTAAAAGGACTTCATAATTCTAGCTTATGTATCGCTTTTGATACATACTTGTAATAACATAGGATTTTATCAAAAAATTTAAATAAGTTTATTTATTTTAATTCATTTTAATAAAATTATTTTATATTATTACATTTTATTATCACTTTTATGAAATTTACGCCAAAACTTCTGATGTGATGTACATTTTTACGCAGAAATCAAACACTTCATGTCAACATGGTTTTATTTTTTCTAAATGGTAATGATTTGACATCTAGCACCCTTGCTTTGTTGCGACTTATAAGTTTCCAAATGTTTAGATGGGGCAGCTTATTGTCTCTCGCATCAGTGACACTCTCAATTGAGTAATGGCTGAAGCCTGATTGTACACACCGTTGTTATATTTCGTTAGAAAAATTTGTTGTCAATGTCATGTGAGGTAAAATAGGTTCCCGTTGCAATAGAACATTGATTATGTCAATAACAATGCTCTCTCCTTGATTTCTCTCCGGTTTTCCGGATACGGGTTTCACCAAATACGGCTGTCAGTAGTCGCTACGCACGACTTCGGTGAACCACGAAATTTATAACGACAATAAAATGCAATTAGCTTCTAATCTACAGCGAAAAAATTATTGGGAATTTCAATAATTTCAGCCATTTTTTCAAGAAGGCGTAATAAGTATAATTTATCATCATTTCCGAGTAGCACATTATCAAAGTGAATGATTCTGTTCATCTTATAGCGGTAAGAGAGACTCTACTACATTTCAAGAAACATTTGCTAGCAATCTGCGTGAAAAATGGTAATATTTTCTCTTAACAAGCTACTAAAGGAATACGGTTGGTTCCCTGTGCCAAGTAGTACCATCTTTGGCGGTAAACATCCTATTGTCATGTTTGTCGCTGCCAATACTTTCGTCAGTTCATAGAACGAGTTCCTATTTTTTTCTTTTTCAGAGTCTTCAGCAGCAGGAATATTACATACATTCAGTTATAATCGGTTATTACAACCTTCGTTATAAATTCGAAATGTCGGCCTGAGGTTTGAATCTTGGTCTGGCGTCTAAAAACACGGTACGACAGTGAAAATACACCTGAGTAACTACATAGTCTAAGTTATTCACTAGGTTGAGTAGAACTCAAAAATAATTTTTTTATTTCTCTCGAACCCTCCAAACTTTTTTGTTTATTTGACAAAAACGGTTTTTTTGACCGTTTCACACAAAATTATTGATTACGCAAATATGTTTGAAAGGGGAGAGATTAGTCTTAAAAACGTTTATACGACTACCAGAAGTCGACTAATATTTGTGTTTTTGCAAATATTATTATTTCGCTTGGTGCAAACATTGGCCAACTTCTGATGGTCGTTCAAATGTGTAATTGACACATTTTGCGATAAACAATCAAGAGAGAGAATGTCATCACTTATTTAAATTTGTTTAATTAAAGTTTGCTGCTATGAACGGACAAACTTGAAAAAATATGAAAAAATTCGCATTTGTCAAGTTCACCTCATCAAACCTCATAGCATATTAAGTCAAATAATATATGTATGTACATCGTTTTAAAGGCCCATCTCTCTCATTTCTAATAAGGATATCGGTTTTGAACATCTGTTCAGAAATGATTGTGTAATCAATAAATTTGTGCGTAAAGTCCAAAAAAACAGTTTTTGTCAAATAAAACAAGTTTGGAGGGTTCAAGAAATATAAAAAATATATTTTTGAGTCCTACTCAACAAAACTCACAACTTACGCTATGTCTATGGGTCTATTTAATTTTTTTATTTTGTCGCATAGTGTAATGTGTTATTTACGACAAAACTTCACAAAATTTTTGAAAACTTAAAAAAATTACATGCACAACACCAAACAATTTCTAGGAAAGTCGCGTGTATCAGAAATTTTACATAAGCCAGAGTTATAAAGTTTTTGAATTTTTTGATTCCTGTATAAAATTTCCTATTTTTATTTGGTTTAAAATAATGGCGATAACAATACCAACGAATTGAAAAAATATCCGGCGTCTAACTTTTTCTGATTTAAAGTTATATTGTCTCAAAAATTGAAAAGGTATCAGTTTTGATATAAAACGAGTAAAATTATTCGTCTATTGAAGAAAACCAAGTCAACCAATTTTCAACTTTCTCGTAGAAAACCAATAGTAGCCGAAAGAAGCCAAGTCTGTTCAGTACTGGATAGCAAATCCCAGCCTAATGATTTGACTGTACTGACCACTGTTTTGTATTCGGGCGCATAATCATGTTGCAAAATTAACTTGACGTGTCTTGTAATGGACTACAGTTTTTCGATAGTTTAAATTGATTATTACCTGTCGGTAGGGATTTGTATTAACAGTTTCACAGCATTTTAGGGGCTCGTGATGTACTACACCGTTCTGGTCCCACCAGAAACACAGCATTGTCTTCCTATCAAATCGATCTGATTATGCTGCTGAAGTTGATGGTTGTCCTGGATTTTTTCAGCTGCCATCCATTGCCATTGTTATACTTGTATTCCAACAGCTTCAGTCTTCACTGTCATGTTCTTGCGGATTTAAATATAACAAAGCATTCAGCTCCTGTTATGTCAAAACATGCTAGCATCTGTATTATTTTCCAACCAATCTAGCAAGATTATTGCCCCATAGGTCACTATAGATCTGGCCATCATTGTAGACATCCAGTGCAGTATTCCTGGGTTACAATCTCGGGATTTTCCTGCAATCTGTCTTTCCTGATATACTCTCTATATGTGCCCTCCATGCCAAATCATTACCAGTAAAATTCCTGAATATTTTATCTCCATTATCTGTGATATTATATCATGCTGCCGAATATGCTTCCTTTTTTGGACGTTTCCTTCTTCCTGTAAATACTATTTTTCCGTTGCTATTGTTTGTCGTCAGGCCCACTGTTATCCACTAACGTCTTAGTATCTCAAGACCTCTTTGAATGATGTCGCAAAAGGTGTCTTCAAATTTTCATTTAACCATCAAGATTCTAACATCAGCATATTCTTGGCGGTTGATGTTCGCTTCAGATAGCTTTTTCCAGAGTTCGTTCACAACCAGGCTTCAAATTAATGGTGAAAACACATCATTCCCGGGTTATCCTAGTTGGGACGACCTTTATTATCTCGTTGAGGAGCAATATAAGATTAGTCTGTCCCGAAAACACTCCAAATCACAATGACATGATCGATGATGTTCTCCGAAATGTGTAAACATTACCATAATATCAGGTATTTCCGTTGAAAAACCAGGCTAAAAAGAAGGTTCAAGTATTAGTAGTTAATGGTTATATCCAGATCAACTATTGTTTATCCAAAATTTTGACATGACCACACTTTCATGCTCTTGTGGCTCTTAGTCTTATTGCCGCGTTCACTGTCAGTCATGTCATGTCAGAATAGTAAACTATGCCTTAGGTGGTGTAATGCAAGAAATACCTCTTATCATTAATGCCACCCAACAATCCTGTCAAACAGTGTCCAAATTCCCGTGGAATATATTTGATGTAATTACAACGTTTTCGTAGGTGAAAGCACTGCAAACGCAATTAATATTGATTTGCAAAGTTATCTCTTTATCCCTGTTTAACTGTTCAAACTTTTATTTGAAAATTTTTTTTGTCTGTTTAATTATTTTCCAGCGAAGACGAGAATACTCGTCATAAACAGAATATAATTTTTCTGAGCATAAATGAAGGTATTTGCGTCTAAAAGTCAATGGTTCACTGCCTGTTATCTGCATGTTTAGTTATTTTCCAGCGAAGACGAGTATACTCGACATACACAGAGTAAAATGTTCCTGCGTATAAAAGTAAGCAAGTCAAGGATTCTCTGCCTGTTTAATTATTTTTCACAGAGGACTCGGCATGAACAGAGTAAAATGTTCCTGCGTATAAAAGTAAGCAATTATGACTAAAAATCACAAGTTGCTTCAGAGTTCTTTTTTTTGGAAAATTTATATTTTTATTCGTTGTTAAAAACAAAATTTATTTATTTACTCATTAACGGTACTGAAATAAATACATACATACATATATAATTGGTCATTACAACCCTGCAGTTAGGATTATGGACCTAGTTTCTAACACCACTTATGTTGTGTGTGTTCATTTTATACATGAGTGGTGGGACCTACAGTTTAAAGTCGACTTCGAACGACAGATTTTTGATAAATTCTTCATGGCAATTTTATTTGCTCTCAGAGTTTTTGCCAGAAATCTGCTGAGGACCGAAGAAATAATTTTTTCATATTTTCGTTTTGATGTCTGACCTACGTCTAATAAGCCAACACACTACCTACTAGATGACGGCAATCTCTAATAAGGTTGTAAATAAGGTTGCCAAACTAAAGAATGTTCTAAAGTGCAAATATTTAAAATGTCCTTTATTTCAACTCTGTCTGCCACACTGTAGCCAACTTGTAATGTAAAAGATGAAGATTAAAAATATTATACTTACTTATGTACATTCCTTCTCACATACGACAGATTTTTTATTTTTTTGTAAATTTTTTAAGTTTTTCTTACGTAGCTTTGAGTTGAATTCACTTTTTTTTTTTATTTTTTTTTTCTTTTGTGTCAACAAAATATTTCATGTTTTTCTTTTTTACTATTAGGAATTTTAAAACCACAATCAAATGCTCACACAAGTATCACAAGTACGAGTACAATCAAACACAGCGATACAATGAAACACTTCACATACCCTCTACTTTCTCGCACTTGGATACAAAATGTATACATACGTATATATTTACAGAGATGAAAGACTTTATTTTTAATAAATAAATTCCAAAATACACCACACCCGAGCTTATGTTAGTAATTTGATGGCATTTTATTTCGAATTTTTATACACTTTATATATAGGTACATATATAGGAGTACGTATAACAATGTTTGACCATTAAGTGATTGTGAACAAAACAAAAATTACTTACGAAATACGGGTAGATCTCTGGCTACTTACCTACGGATATATAAATATCGTAGGAAACCAAAAAATTTTGTAAAAATATTCACATCAAATACATAAATACAAACGAGTACATAAAGTTGAAAGTGTTTGGAGCTTTTCCTTAAAATTTTTGTTTTGATCGAAAACTGTATCTAATGAATGCTCTGTTGGAGTAGTCGGAGAAACCAAATATTTTATACTAACTAGAAATGGTTGTGTGACAGAAATATTTGTTGGATTTATTTTTTAATTATATAGGGTGGGTCTTTAAAAAATTTAAATTTAAAAATTCAATTAAACAAAAACTGTTCGAAATTTTCTCAAATTTATTTTTTAGTTGTGAAGTACAATTGTTCCGATTAGAAATGGAAATATTATTTCAATCATATGGCTGCCGTGGCTGGCCTCATAGTACCTCATTCGACCAGACCGATTTTCATTCACTTTTTCGTCAGTTGCACTTCAAATGCTCAAATGCCGCTGGTTTCTCTCCATAAAACTTTTATTTAGCGACCCACAGAAAATAGTCAACGACGTCATATCGCTGCTTCTGGGCGGCCAATTGGTATCACCATTTCAGCTGATCAAACGTTTGACATGGCAAGTTACATCTTCCCGTTGAAACCAAACATTTCACTTTTTCGTGAGTATGAGAATGGCCTTCAAATGATCAATTGTCTCTGGTTTGTCGGATTCACTCTTTTCTTTAGGGGCGTTCCATAGAAAATAGTCCAACGGTGTTAAATTGCAGCTCCTTGGCGATCGAATGACATCCCCATTTCGGCTAATTAAACGACCATCAAACGTCTGACGTAATAAATCGATTGTGGCATTAGATGTGTGGCAAGTTGCACCATTCTATTGAAATCAATCATTGTTCACATCAATACCATGAAGAGCAAGTACACAAAAATCGGTTATCATAGTGCGGTAGGCGTCTCCATTGACCGTTATGGATAAGCCGTCCTCATTTTCAAAGAAATATGCCTCCGCTCTACAAGCCGCACCAAACCGTTACTAGTAAAATGGTTATTGGCTTCTGTAGGACCACGTGTGGGTTTTCTGAGCCCCAAATACAACAATTTGGATTACTAACGTATCCACCAAGAGAAAAATGAGCTTCATCCGAAGAGATGTTTCGTGCAGTTTTCTGTTGGCCCCCAATAAATCCCAACGTTGCACAATCGTAAATGGATTCAGTACGTTCAGTGGAGTTAAAATACAAATTTTTGTGGCAGAATAGAATGACATAAGTATTGCCAGATTCGAAATAAACGATGGTTCAAATTGAAACGGATAGATTGTCTATCCTATACATACAGACATATATAATTGGTCGTTACAAACCTTCAGTCACTATTACGACCTAGCTTCTTACTCCACTCATGTTGTGTGTGTTAAGTTTGTATATGAGTGACGAGATCTACAGTTTAAAGTCTACTTCGAACTACAGATTTTTTTTCACAAACTCTCAGTATTTTTGCCAGAAATCTGTTGAGTCGCTAAAGAAATTTTTTTCATATTTCGTTCTATTGTAGAACTCTGAGCAGAAGTTTGAACCGTGTCCTCTTGTCTGATAAGGAAAACATCCTACTTACTAGACTACAGCGACGAATATGCCACTCAGCATGATTTTATTTGTCGAAAAGACTCGATTATATTGTCAACGAGGAGCCAAAATTATATTTATATCAGAAGAGGAGAAATTAAAGATATCAAGGAGAGATATTGCTTGGCGGAAATGTTGCAGCAGATTTTAAGATTAAGCCTTTGTAGTAAGCTATGAAAAGAACGCTTCGAAAGATAAACGGCCTAATATTTAGACGTTTAATTAAACGTTGAACTACTTTCCTATTATTTAACGATTGTTTGAAGAATAACTTCTGCCAGGAAATTGAGAAATATTTATAAAAAAAAAATATTTTGTGATGAAAAGAACTGCATATAATCGATATTGCTCTGGTATACTACATAAGCTTGAACAACATGAGCGATTGTAAATCATTTTGAAGGCGATAATCTTAATCCAACTAGTCCTACAGGTCAATAATGGAAGCAATGAACAAAATAAAAAAAAATTGGGAGGAGCAATCTGAGTTGAATGCATGGGAAAACTTAATCCATAAAGTGGGATTTTCTGGTAAAGAAGATGAAATTAAATTTGATGATGAACCACTTACGAATCTATATTACTTTCTGGTAAAAACTAAGAAACTTCGGATATCGAAACTCATAGAGACAATTCTCAATGCTAACTGGCCCATTAGAATTACTTAAAAGTTTATTTATCAACATGCAGAAAAAGATTTACACACTTCGAAGAATGTATATAAACATTTACTATCGTCAGCAACAAAAATGCTTATCAACAAATACCATTTTTTTTACAAATAATTGTTCGAAACATTTTGTTTCTTGTGAATGGCTTAGATGTTTGATAAGTACCTACTAGTGTTGTGAATAAGTTGGAATCGTTCGATAAGAAGGTTTAATTGGATTTGTTTGATAATCAATCATACCATGCAAGCGAATGTTTGATAAGTAGCAATACCAAGTTGAAATAAGTTCGATGCATTACACAAAAATGTTTAATTCGTATGTACCCATACATTTATATATGACTACAATCCCTGTCGTACACTCAGTTGACTTTAAATTAACTTAAAACCAACTATTTCTCAAGCAGTGGTGGTTGACAATTGGATTACTTTTATATGGAAATGACTAACTATTTTAACATTGCGATGTCTTAAGAAGTAGTCAATTGTCCGACTCTGCATTACTTTTAAATTAATTTAAAGTTAGTTACTTACCAGTTAACTTAAAGTAAACCTATTTGTAGCTAGCTATAAACTTATTACTTTTAATTAGCTTTAAGATAGTTTTTTTAAACTGACTATAAGTTAGCTAAATTTCAGTGAATGAAAAGTCAGTTCTTTACACGTTGGCTTTAAACTCACAATAATAAGCTATCATGTTAATTATTCGAAATGAAGCAGTTTTTTAAAATTTATATTTTAATAGAAAACAAAAATTTATTCATGTAAAAACAAAATAAATAAATAAAGAAATTAATTAAATTAAAATTAATTCAGTTCAGTTTAAATAAAATAAATTCAGTTCAATACATCACAAGCAATACTTTATACATTTGTTGATTGTGTAAATAAAGATTTTTTCTAAACTAATTTATACCTATGAAAAAAAATTAATAAATTCAGGATTTACAAAAATATTTTGCATATTTGTTGATAAAAAAAGATAAAAAGAGTTTCTAAATATAACATTTGCAAATATCTTAAATTTTTGGATTTGTGTTTTTATTTTTAATGCACTTAGCATGAATACAAAGTTTTTATTTTTTTATTATTTTTAATGCGTAACGCCAGTTTCTACATCCTGAGAGCACAAGTGAAAATATGTATATAAATTTTTACATGTTTTAAGATTTGGTTAAAACTTATATTTTCAAATTAGCACTTACCTGTTAAGGCGTCATAAAAAGCACCAAAGTCTTTTAAACGCTTTTTGCCATGAACACCATCCAAGTTTATGTCCATGCACAAATTTGGTGACAATTTCCGTAAGCTTTTTTGGCAAGCGGCCCTTTAATATTGTTTCACTTCACTTCAAATAAAAACACTTCAAACCTTTCGAATTTATGTATTTTTTAATTTAGTGTATTATTTTTTTTTTATTATTTTACGCAAACAATAAATTTTTAACCAAAAATATAAAGCGAAAAGATGACACGCGGTTTTGTTTATTAATCAATAGTCTAAGACGTTAGTTATCTATATCCAACGGCGTTAAGAATTGGAGTGTTTGTATGAACTTTGGTTAATGTAAATTTTGCATTGCGTAGTAGTTAGCTTTAAGTTAGTCTATACAAGAAAACTTAAAGTTAGTTTTTTTGTAGTTAGCTACTCATTTGACGGCAGGGAGATTACTGTACTCAACTGGCAACAATGTATTGAAAATCAATGTTATCAAGGAAGCAAACACTGTGGTGAGTATAATGCAAATTCCTAATTCCATAATATTGTCTGCAACATGTATACATTGCCTTGATAAATTTTTCTACTACTTACACAAATAGATCCTGGTGAAGTTTTTCAAATAATTGTCATTACAACCTTTTCTTCAGGGTGTCTCATGCTAATTGCCACATCGGGTAGGCCTATTGTGCGCTCACTACATACTTACTTACTTTCTATAACTTCTTCCAGTCCATTTCTCTGATATGAGTAATGTTTGTTGTCATCCTCAAAATATTTTAATCTCGATCTTACGAAACCTACGAAATGACACAAAAAGTGGTCCATTATGTAAAGCAGAGTATCCCTCACTTTGTTTTAAATACTCATCGTTTCCTCCTCATTGGGTTCGCCCCAAAGTATTTTTTAATTCTTCCGCAATAGTCCATGTGATGTCTTCACCCACATTACCATCTTTGTCTTTAATGTACTGAAAGGCATTGTAGTATTTCAGCTTATGATATGTAATAATCTGGCTCAAATAGACAAAATGTACATTTCCAATCACTCCATTATGACAAGGATCCCGTAAGATAAGGATCTGTGAAGATAATTTAAATCCCTATAAGTAAGGTTTACAAAACGATTATAAGCCCAGCGCTAACCTCCGCTTGAAAAATTGAATTAATATTCGGTAGCCGGAGGCAAAGCTTGGTTTCTGTTTGTTATATATGGATGACCAGTCTCAGCCAATCTCCGTGTAGCAACTAGTCGCCATGGGTATATGTGACATGGATCCGTTTAACCAAGAACGTCGATTCTATATCAGAGTGATGTAATTGATTGATATTGTTACGGAAATGGAAAATGTAGATTCTGGTGTTTTACTTTTACATCGTTTAACATTAAAATTACAAAACTACAAAAACCACGAACAATGAACTTGTTTACAAATTAACGCACTGCGCAATATAACAATAAACGTCAGCTTAAAAAATGATAAACAAGTAAACAAAAATTTACCAATAAACACCAGCATAAAAAATTATAAGCAAAAATATACCAACAAACATTAGAATAAACACTGGAATAAATGTAAACAAAATACACATACATGAAATGAAATAACGATGTTTCCATTTATAGAGTTCTCGAGAAGGCGAAGTCTTGTGTGAAGACGCAGTGCGTTTGAAAATATCCGCTACAAGAATTTGTCGAACAATTGTCTAGTAATTGTTATTGTTTATGCAATGGGTGTAAACAAAGGAATAACAAACAAATCAGTTGTAAACAGTGGCACACATGATAGTGCGAATAATAAATAATTTTAATTAAAATTAAACACAGATTTATTTTTATTTTATTTGCAATCTACAAGCTTATATTTTAAACGTTTTTAAAAGGTAATAACATAACAATATGTTAGGCAACCTGTTGCATAACTGTGCGTCAAGCAAAATACCTTCCAGTGTCCCAACTATACTATGAGGATACAATTTGTGGCTTTAGTTGATCTATCTCCCCAAAGCCTAAAGACAATACACCGTAAAGGCAGGCTCATATCGAACACGTATCTCTCTATTCGTTGGATGAAGAATCCAGACAAAAAGTAGTCAAAGCTACGTATTTGAAAGATACATAGTATCTTTTTGGTTCAAGAGCTCTTTTAAATACTGAAATTTAGTCCTAAATTTTTTTTTTTTTTGGATACATATGCAACTAACTTTCCATTAATAATACAACACATGAAATACTTCTTTTCCTTTATGTCCTCCTTTATTAGGGCAATTTTGAAAAGAAAATTTGCTGTTAAGTAAACGACAGTATCTTCAATCAGTTTAAAAGTGTTTTTGATCATCAAACGCTTTTTAATGTCTTTACGGAATACCGTAGTAAGTTATAAAATTGTTTGTAATAAAACACTCATCTTATATGCACATAAGGAAGGCATTTTTATAAGGAAATTTTTATTATTATAATAACAAATACAAATATAAATACAAATACATATATACGTATGATAAAATAAATTACGGTATTTTAGCATTCAGCACTTCATTATTATTATCATCAACATTAGAGTAAAATTGATACTTATCAGCCTCATATCGACAACATAACTTTATTAAGTTATGAATTAAAATTACACACTTGAGTGTCATCTTTTATGATGTTCAACACATCACACATCACATGGTATCTTCACGTAAAAGTAAATGCTCTGTGTGCACCTTCATTCATCTTCTTTCCTTTCTTTTTGTGTGTCAAATATCAAATGTCGAAATATAAAAACTTTCAGACGAAATACAATGGATACGAGGGTTGATCGTTAAGTCCATTCATTACGTTTTGATTGTTATACTATGTTCAGGCATGAATTTTTATTGAGTCAATGTTCGTTTAATTGACAAAATTATTTTAAGTGTTCTGGCATACGCAAACTAGCTTATTCAATAATCATTTGACAGCTGGAAAACAACAACATTTTTTGTTTTTTGTATAACAATTCATAAATTCCACACTAAACCCATCGTGACGGAAAAAAATTACTCATTTAAGATTTTCTTTTATCAGAATTTCTTGAATATAACAACATTATTATAACAGCGCTATTTGCCTTTACGACTTCTATTAAAATATACATCGAATATATTTTTGAAGATTTACTCCTATCTTGTATTTTTACTGAGGAATGCAGGAAAGTTATTTGCCCTGAGCACAGGTTCTGTATCTTGATTTGCATATTTTGTGATATAAAACCACTGTTTTGCACATTTTTGGCATTGCCTGGTATGATTCGGTATATTGATGTATATTCTTTGTTTTCTGGCAGATGTATATTCACTCTACACCAAGCGAATATTACAGTAAAAATTTCTTGTGCAATTTTGTTAAATAAATATTCTTATTTCATTGCTTTGTTATAGTTCTTATCCCCAAAATTTCGAAACATTTTAAATCATTAGAAATTTTAAATAATATTTAATAGAAAGAGAATGGAATAGGAACAGACATACAAACATCGGTAGATTTAGTGTTAATATAAATGGAATAAACTGAAAGTCGCCGTAGTCTAGTAGGTAGTGTATTGGCTTATTAGGCACAAAGCCAGGGTTCGTGCCTCAGGCCAGAAATAAAACAAAATACAAAAAGTATTTCTTCTGTCGTTCGGAGACTGACTGACTGGACTGTATGTCCCGCCACTCATGTATAAAATTAACACATACAACATAAGTGGTGTTGTTGTTCAATGGGTCAATTCGACCTCCGGGTACTGTACTTGTCTTAATTGACAAGTACACGTCCTCTAACCTAACATAAGTGGTGTGAGAAACTAGGTCGTAATCCTGACTGAAGGGTTGTAATGACCAATTATGTATATATATTTAAATGTATTGTTACATAAATCGGAACGACCTAATATCGTTTAACAATAAAAACGATAAACAAAAGCTACCAGCTACATCAACACAATACACCGGACACAAATACACACTAACACTAAGGCTACAATGAACGTGTTGATTATCTAAAGCTGCACACACACATATGTACGACGAACCTGGTTGCGCCTGGTACCAACAACAACATGTATGTGACTAAAAGGGATAGACAACTTGAGCAAAGTACACAAACAACAATGTATTAGCAATAGAGCTCTCGCGAAGGCGAGATCACGAACCTTCCATTTCAAGAATGTTCGTTAGACTGGTTGTGTCGGACTATAAAAGGGCTGGAAAAGCAGGCAGCAGTCAGTTATAATTCAGTCAGCCTTGTGTGAAGAACGTACAAGTGGTATTGCTTGCAAAAAGGTTGTAAGCAGAGAAGATCTAACGAACAGTCGTTAGTGTTAACGCGGACAGAAGTGTGAAATAGAATAGTGTACAAGCAAAATGTTGTTGTATCGTTAAGTTGTCTACGATGGCACACAAAAATAGTGTAAAGAATAAAGAGAGTTTAAGAGAAAATAAACACATTTGTTTTTACTTGGTTTGCAATTAACGAACTCATATTTAAACGTTTTTACCTTCCACCTCATTCACCACTTTTTTTGACGTTGTTGGTATTTGAAAATAAAAATATCAACAAAATTTGTTCGCATAAGTTGTAACGTTCTCACTGAACATACTTATGACAGTGCTGCATTTTAAGTTTTACTTCATATTATAACAATTTGCGTATTTATTGAGGAATTATTAATTGAAACTTTATATGAAATATTGAGCTCAATAATGGCGTTCATTGGGATTTACAGGTTTTTGGAGAAATACACATTGTTATAGTCAACTAGGGTTTTGCTGAGCCAAAACAATTGTGATCCAATTGAAATGACGCAGCTTATTCAAGTCTGTTGCCTGGAATACGATTGCTTTTTAGTTAAGTGGCGAAAAATTTAAAAAGCCACCGACTTATTGGCCCGCCATCGCATGATCAACTACAAAAAGAATGATATCGGTCAGAAAAAAAAACAAAATTTTCCATAAGGGTAACTTATTGTCATCTGAACAAAAAATTATTAAAACAGAAAAATTTAATATATGTGAAGAGACTTAGTAATTTAATTCAAAAAAAATTTTCTTTTCGCTTTTTCAATATTTTTTTAAAACTAAAACTCTAATAAGTCTTACAGCACGATAGGAATGTGTTCACTTTGCAGTAATGTATTGTAGATTATTTTATGCAATAATTCACAAACTTAGTGTGTAGAAATAATATTAGCCTCGTCTTTATTTATAGCATTTAAGTTTTTTAATATATTTTTAAAAACTTTTAAAAAACTTTCTCCATTTTCAATTCAGAATTTATACAGAAATATATGCGGTGTGTGTGTGTGTAAGAGTGGCTGAATAGTTTGCTATTCTATGGAAGGATGTGTGATGCCTTATCTCTTTACACCTTAAAATATAAATGTATTAGTTAAAATAGGTTTATATTTGATTTATTTTCTCGAAAAGTAATTCAATCCTTGCGAATGAAATACTGCCAAATAGTTAAGTTCAGTTGGTTCAGTGGGTAGGAGTGTGAAAAAGTCAACGAGCCAAGGTATTTCTGTGGGTAACTAAAAAGAAAATTTAAATCTGAAAGTGTAAACGAGTAAAATACACATGCAAACATGAAAGACTATTTCATTTATTTACATTTTGTTGTAGTGGAAAGAGAATTGTCAACACCCTTTTGAATTTGACCAAGAAATCTGTTTCTCTTTTTTATAAATTTTATCCTTCTGTCCTTCTGCATGAAACAAATGAATGTTTCTCTTGTGACAAAACTTTATTTAATAATGTTGAAAGGTCCATACTTTGTTAGTATTTATGTCGTTTGCTATTAAGTATGAAAGTGGTGAAATGTGTTCCAGTTGACGTTTGCCGCATTTTGAGAAAGCCTGTCTTCCTTTGAACCGGTCTACAAATACTAGTACCTACCATACCGAGATATTTATACTTATCAGCAAAAGTCAAAAGAGTTTTTAATATTGTTACGTTTTTAATATGAGTTCATACATAAATAATTGGTCATTACAGCCATTCAGTCAGAATTACGACCTAACTTCTCACACCACTTATGTTGTGTGCGTTAATTTTATACGGGACCTACAATTTACAGTCGACTCCCAACGACAGATTTTTCAGAAACTTTTCATTGCAATTTTATTTACTTTCAGAGTTTTTGGCAGAAAATTTTTCACATTTCCGTTTTGATGTCTGACCTGGGATTTGAACAGTGGTCTTACGTCTAATAACCCAACACACCACCTACTAGACTGCGGCGGCTCCCGTTCGTAGATTGCAAATCACATAAAAATAAATTTGTATTTAGTTTTAAATAAATCCTTTATTGTTCGCAAAATTCTGAGTGCCACTGTTCACAACTTTATGTAAACAACAACAATTGCTTTGTTTGTTATTATTCTTACACTCTTTTGCGTAAACACTAACAATTGTTTGGCAGATCTTTATAACAAAGATCTTCAAACCACGATTATTCTCTTCATACGTAAAGCGTCTTCACACAAGACTGGCTGAATTTTTACTGACTCCGTTGCCTCATTTGTCTTGCAATTTCTATGCCAACGTAAACAGTCTGATGAATGAACTTGAAGTCGAATATTCGTAGCTTTGACTACTCGAGATCTCCATATATATGCAAACATCGTTGTTTCATTGTTGTTTGGGTATTTTGTTTACATTGTTTGTTGCATTGTTTGCATTTTTGTTTACTCACTTACTTTACCGTGTTTTTACTGGTGTTTTGTTGGTATATTTTTATTTACTTGTTTATCATGTAAACAAGTCAACTGTTTTTGTTTTTGTAGCTTTTGTTTATCATTTTAATTTTAATGTTATAATTTTAATGCAACGATGTAACACCATTTCCATTTTCGTAACAATATTATAAAATTAATCAATTTAAAAGAAGTTGTGAACGACATCATATCCATATCATATGGGTAACAGGGCATGTTCTTATTCTAGGTAACTGTAGAACGTATGAACTGGCCAGGAGTGGCACAACCATCAAACACTCCGATATATTCGCGATTACATAGGTAATAGTGCATTACAAACCTTCAGTCAGGATTACCACACCACTTATGTTGTATGGGTTAGTTTTATACATGAGTGACGTAACCTACAGTTTAATGTCGACTCCGAATGAGAGGTTTTTGATGACAACTTTATTTACTTTAAGATTTTTTACCAGAAATCTGCCTACGAAATATTTTTTATATTTCGGTTTGTTGGATATTTCAAACCTGTAGTTTGAACCGTGAGCTACTATACTACCGCGACTTTCTCTGAATCCCTCTGAAAAATTGCAAGCTTATAATTGGCAAAGTTTACCAACACTGCCTAATCTGCTGCCTAATCGCTCGGAGTATTCACAATTTTGATTTAAATTTGCTTTCCTTTAAAATACTTTCTAATGATGCTTGTCTGCGATTGCAGATTAGTTAGGAGTTTACGCTTTAATTGCTTTAAATACATAATTTTGTATAAATGTGGCATATAAAGGGTCCGACAAATAACTTTTTTTTTTGTAATTGCTTTAAAAATAAAACTACTGAATATTTTCTCAAATTTCTTTTTTTATTTGCAAGTACAATCCTTCCGGTTAATAATGGAAAATAATTTCATTCAAATGGCTGCCTCGGCTGGCCATGCAGTAGTCTACACGATCGGTCCAATTTTTAAGCGTGTGCGGCTGTATTTCATCAATGGCTTCACGAATATTGGCCTTTATTGTCTATATACAGTTACGAAAATGGAAAGGGTGTTACATCGTTTAACATTAAAATGATAAACAAAAGCAACAAAAACAATGTACTGGTTTACATGATAAACAAGTAAATAAAACATACCAACAACATCAGTATAAAAAGGTGATAAACAAGTAAACTAAAAGACTACAACAACACTGCAAAGACAAACGTAAACAAAATACACAAACAACAGTAACGTACACAATACGCTTACATTTATAGAGATTTCGGGAAGGCGAAGTCATTCATTCTCCTACAAGACTGTTTAACCTGCGATATAAAACGCAAGACAAAACAGGCAACACAGTCAGTAAAAATTCAGTCAGTCTTGTGTGAAGACGCGTGTGAATAGAATAATCGTGGTTTGTCGATCTCCGTTATAAAGATCTGTCGAACAATTGTTAGTGTTTACGCAAAATAGTATAAAAAAGAATAACAAACAAAGTAGATTGCTGTTGTTTTCATAAAGTTATGAACAGTGGCACATATAATTGTGCGAACAATAAAGAATGTATCTAAAACTAAACATAAATTTATTTTTTTATTTGCAATCTACGAACTTATATTTTAAACGTTTTTAAAAGGGTAAAAACGTAATAATACATACATACATAATTTGTTATGACAACTCTTCAGTCAAGTATTACCACCAAGCTTCTCGCGCCAGCTGTGTGTGCTGATTTCATACATGACCGGCAGGACCTATATTAAAATGTCCACTCTGAATGGAATGGAATGCAAAGGAATGGGTAAATGGAAATGGATTTTGCTGAAATTTGGAGTTACTAAATGGATCCATTTTTTTTTTGGGAAGTAGAGTAATTAAAAAAAATTTTTGACCCACACTGTACAAGTAGCTTCTACAGCTAAATGCTTTATGTATTTAATTCGTACTTTCTACACATAAGTACACATAATAAACAATGAAATCAACATCTCCTTTCGTACATATTTAAGCAAGAAATTCATGCGATAGAGGCTGTAACAGATTATTTTTTTGGGTATTTGATATCTTTTCCATTTATCTGAATGTCAGTTTGTAAAACACCCAAGTTGAAAAATGTTACAAGGGTCAATTGATGTAGTTAAAGCCGTCAACAATTGACTGTCAATTGATTCATTTGTTCTATAAAGATAATATCAAATTAACTGTAATTGGAAATACAATATTCTGTATTATTTGTGTGCCTAGCTATACGTGCATTCATTTTTTAATCGTTTAGACAATATATATGAACAAAAGATTCTAAAGTATTTGACTGCTTTTTAGGTTTGAGGAGTTTGCTTTTACGTGTTCATTTAAAGTTTGTTGTTATTGAATTGAATACAAATGCAATAATCAAAAATTTAAAAGCAAATTTTTAATATGTGACACTTTTTACCCATTTTTTTCTGTTTTGACCAAATAGCAAGAGGACGCACCCAAATTGGCCATTGGCACCTGTAAGTGAGATTTTGAAAAGCGCTCTTTGCCAATGCAGATTGTTTTTTTAAAACTCCAATGGCTTTCATTAAGGCATATTTTACAAAGCATATGATATGGAACAGAGATCAGCAAGAGCAAAGAAATGAGTAAAATCGAATCATACTCATAATTTCTGATACTTATACGCATTCATACTTATTTTAATATTATACTCATACCGCTCATATTCAAAGTTTGAAGTACTCATCATACTAATACTTAACAACACGTATGTTGTTGTTGATTTCGACACTCCATAACTCAACATTTACAAGAATCCCAAACTAAGTATGAACACTACAATACTCACTAGAAGGCCCGGTGTTCGCTTTGCTTGCTGCCTTTGTCTTTGTCATTTTTTTAATAAGACTGTAAATTTCGATGAATGATTCGAGAAACTCGAACCATTTATAAGTATTGTTACGAAAATGGAAACGGTGTACATCGTTTAACATTAAAATGAGGAAAAGCTACACAAACAAATACAACCAAATTGTTACAAGTAAACCAACAACATCAGTATGAAAGAAAAGGGGATTGACAAGTAAGCGAGAACGCAACAACAAGCAATGTGAACAAAATACACAAACAACAATGAAGTCGCGGTAAAGGTCTCGAAAAGGCGAAACACTGAACGTTCGACTTCAAGAACCTTCATCAGACTAAATACGTGGGTATGTAAGACAAAGCAAGCAACGAGTAATAAGAATTCAGTTAGTCTTATGTGAAGACGCATTGCGTGTGAAAAAAACAGTCATGGTTTGAAGATCGTCGTTGTAAAGATCTATCTATCTATCTATCTATGTTAGTCTGTACGCGAACAAAAGTGTAAAGAAGAAAAACGAATAAAGCAAATTATTGTTGGATTCATCAAGTTGTAAACGGTAGCACACAAAAGTAGTGCGAACAACAAAGAGGTTAATTGAAACTAAAAACATATTTTTTAATTTTTTATTTTTTGCATTCAACGAACTCATATTTTAAACATTTTTAGGGCCATTAAACTTGCCGTTAAACTTGGGTTTAGTAAAAGGTACCTTTAGCTAGAGAGAACTGTAAAGTTACCTTTAACTTATTTACGTTATTACAACTTACAGATAAAATTTTTCAAAAATATGGCAGTGCCGGAACAATGTCGATAAAACTGCTCAATTATACAAGTCTTTTTTTTAACGCAGTTGCAACCGCAGTCTTCGTTTTTTTGTTTCAAACATAAATTGACCTTTAAATGTTAAAGGTAGGATGATACCCCTTTAGCTTAACGATCACTTCTATCTTATTGGGTACTCATAATAATGAAAAACAATTTATCTGCCAGTTAAAATGCTCCCTTTAGTTAACGGCAAGTGGTAATAATGGCCCTTAAAAAGGTAAAAACGTAACGGTATTATAAGTATTTTTCTAAAATTATGAATCTGTATGAGAAGGCTTATGAATCAAACATATTTCGAATGGTATGAGTTTGATGTCAACGTTGTACTCATACTCATTGTCCTCATCCTTATGAAGCAACATTGTAGTGAGTACGAATGAATCAGAGTAGTTAAATTTTAGTATTGTTGACACACTCCAAAATTTGATGAGTGCTTATGAGTAGCGATTCATTGCTGATTTCTGATATGGAAGCTTTTAGTGAACATGGATCGTCACAGTCTAGTTGTAAACCTACAATGTTTAATGACGTAGGACGAACAGCAGCACGTCATGTATAAAACTAATACACTACATAAGTGGTGTGAGTAACTATGTCGTAATCCTAACTGAAGGGTTGTAATAATGACCAATTAATTATGTTAAGATGAAGGCTCTACCGCCTTCTGTAGACTAGGGACGGATTTTTATAAAGATATATTCAGCGAAAGGAAACAGACAGAGTGACAAAGGCTCTTCTTGTAGCAAATAGGTTTGAGGCAATCAAAACTTTTGTTAAGAAATTGTATAAATGAGAGTTGAATCATGCTTTAAACTATCTTGAACTAACAAGAGGTAAGTAACTACTGTTTAAAAAGGTCACTGTTGATTACACTTCTTTAGAATGGTGATTGTTTTAAACTCTGCATGTAGATTCTTAGAAACTATGAAGTATTTATACGTTTCAGAAAGGAATTCTTGCTGAGATCGTGAAGCAATCTGAAGTCTGTTGCCTGCTCTACTATAATGCTTTATTTTCTATTGTATTATAAATGAGCACCAACAATATTGTTAGGTTTTTAACTTTTAAAAACTCTTGAGGATATAGTCGCCGAAACAATAATTTTTATATTGTTTAAGATAGCTGAATAAGGGGTGGAACATGGTTTCGCGTTTAATAACTGAACAAAAAATGGATTTAACACGACTACCCAAGTACAAAAAATTATATGTAAAGCGCGGTTAACCCGAATAACTATTGCTCCAATCTAATGTTCTGTACTTGGTGCGTACGTGCAAACATAATAGGCCATTACAATCCTTCAGTCAAGATAACCACTTAGCTAATTTTGTGTGTGTTAATTGTATACGGGATCTACAGTTTAAATTCAACTCCGAGCGATAGATTTTTTCAGAGTTTTTGCCTGAAATCTGCTGAGAGGCAGTCGCCGAAGAAATATGTTTTCATATTTCGTTTTGCTGAAACGTCTGGACTGGGATTTGAAACATGGCCTCACATCTAATAAGCCAAACGCACTATCTACTACACCACGACGAAAACATGGTGAAAAGACTCGGTCATATTTTGCGGTGCGGATCAAATGTTATTTGAAAAACAATGGATGGAAAGTTTAGCCTCACCCGCCTTGTAGCCTAGACTTTCAATTCAGAGCAGGGTAATCGCATTTACTCTGAAGGCGAAAAACGTTGTCTCCGATGAAAAATATTGTTACGAAAATGGAAATGGTGTTACATCGTTTAACATTAAAATGATAAATAAAAGCTACAAAAACAAAAACAATGGACTTGTTTACATTATCAACAAATAAACAAAAATATAGCAACAACATCAGTATAAAGAAAAGCGATAAACAGGTGAACAAACAGGCAACAAGAGCGCTGCAAGGACTTACGTAAACAAAATACACAAAGAACAATAACGTAAACAACGTGTTTACATTTATAGAGAATTCGCGAAGGCGAAGTCATTCTTCTTAGCATTCATCAGACTCTTTAGCCCGCCAAAAAGAAGGCCAGGCGGAGTCAGAAAAAATTCAGTCAGTCTTATGTGAAGACATGTTGCATGTGAAGAGGATAAAAGTGGTTTGAAGATTTCCGTTATAAAGATCTGTGGAACAATTGTTAGTGTTTACGCAGAAGAGTGCAAAGAAGAATAGCAAGCAAAGCAAATTGTTGTTGTTTACAACAAGCTGTGAACAGTGGCACACAGAATTGTGCGAAGAATGAAGAATTTAATTAAAACTAAACATAAATTTATTTTTATTTGCAATCTACGAGCTCATATTTTATCCGTTTTTAAAAGGGTAAAAACGTAACAATAATTTGAATGAGTTATAGTTATAAGTTATTTGAAAATCTTTCCTAACGAACTCTTTCCTATCGAGATCTTTTATATCTATATGACATGTCTATAAACGTTCATTGGTGCTGCTTTTCTTCCACGAATTCTCTGAGTGTTGGCCGTACAAAACAAACAATATGCAGTTAAAGATAAAGCATGAATGCAACACAACAAATTAAATTATTTTCTAACGATGGCATCTTTGGATGGATCGCAGAAAGCGTATGCATTTGGGTTTTTTATTTGCTATGTGGCCATTGTTTTTTGCTGCAATTGTGATCTTTATCAAATTTCAAGTAAACAAACACCCAAAAGATTTGACTAACAAATCGAAAACAAGAACAATTAAATTTAAACCAACAAAGGACTGCATACACAAAAGTATGTGAACAACATAAACAATGAAAAAATTTGTGCAAATTTTTTTTAACGATTTTAACCGAAAGACTACGCGATTATCTTATACACTAAAATTGTTATCATATGTGTACCAATAACACTAAATTTACATTTCAGCCGTGTATTCCAATTTTTGTTTTCGCTACAATCTAGTGTACACGTACTGACGCTAGGTTACAGTACCTGTCAAAACATTTAGGCAAAAACATTTAATGAGTCAGATGAGCTGCTAATAGAACACTAAGAGCCATTTTTGCAACTTCTTTAGCTAAAGTGAACTTTAAAGTCACCTTTAACTAAACCCAACTTTAACGAAAGTTTAGCGAAAGCTGTAAAGTTTAACGAAAGTTGTAAAGTTGGGTTTAGTTAAAGTTAACTTTAGCTAAAGTGAACTTTAAAGTCACCTTTACAACTTTCGGGAAGTTATAATACAACTTTCGTTAAAGTTGGGTTTAGTTAAAGTTTACTTTAAAGTTCACTTTAGTTGCAGTAACTTTTAAAGTCACCTTTAACTTCTTTTCGTTATTACAAACTAATGATAGAATAAAGTTGACTTTTTCAAAAATATGGCAGTGCCGGAGCAATGTCGATAACATATGCCAAATTAAACAAGTTTTTTTTAAAGTAGTGGAAATGACGAGCTTCGTTTTTTTGTTGTATTTGCTTTGAAAATAACATGATATATGGCATGGTCATATATAAACTTAACTTTAAAAGTTACCGGTATGATGATCCTCCATTTAGCTTAAAGCTTACTTCTACCATATTGTCGACTTATAATAATGAAAAACAATTTATCTGCCCGTTAAAATCCTCCCTTTAGTTAAAGGCAAGTTATAATAATGGCCCTAAGAATGATAACTTGTAGTTCATGTATGTACCTTCCGCAAGCACCCCAGGTACTTTTTCTTTATTTAACACGAATTTGTTATCAGTTATTTGCAAAGAAAGTACCGATTATTCTAACTTTAGCTTAAATATTATAAACACATATTAAAAATGTCTACGGTAAGACAATTAAATAAAAACGCAATTATTTTGCTCGCCAGTGTACTAGAGTATGCATTATATTGTTTGACATTCAAATACTGCATATAATTATGCATACAAATTACAATTTTCGGTTGAAATTTTTGTTATTTCGTTATACACATTGCATGTATGCTTGTGTTGCCACATATTGGCTTTCACTATATTAACAATTTAGCGTGTGATGTATTTATTATTTTATAACGAGTAAATAAAACTGAAAATCCATTACTCGAAATTGATAAAGTCTCATATTCATTTTCATAGTTACGAGAAATTCATAATTTCTCATTATTATGGAAATTGGTATACATTGCCGTTAAAATAATTACACGGCGTCATTCGACTTCAAGTTTCTTTTTAAGTTGAGAGTCATTTGGCATGGACAGGTTGTCAACAAAATAATTTAGAGAACTGAATAAATACAAATTTTAGTGCGTTTTAATCAACTGGTGAATCTGTGAAAAACTGTGAACATGTTTAATCGTCTGGACTAAGGAATTTAATGATAAGGTTGGACAAAGACACTGTGAAATTTGACCATCGGTTAATTTGAATCTAACAATACTTATGTCATTTTCTTCTGTCACAAAATTCAATATATTATCTTCCTTGAACGTAATGGATCGATTTACGCTTGTGCAACGTTGGGATTTATTGGGTCAACGAGAAACTGCACATCGATGTCGATTTTGCAAAAAAAAAAAAAAAACTTTTCGGGTGAAGCTCATTTTCATCTTGGTGGGTCGTTAATAAGCAAAATTGGCTTATTTGGGGCTCAGAAAACCCACATACGGTCTTACAGAAGCCAGTGCACCCATTACGAGTGACTCTTTGGTGCGGCTTGTGAAGAAAAGAGATATTATTGCCCCATATTTCTTTGAAAATGAGGAGGGCGCACTATGATAATCTCGGTCTTTATTGTATTATACTCGCTCTTTATGGTATTGATGTGAACGATGGTTTTTGCAACACATCTCACGCCACAATCGATTTATTACGTCAAACGTTTGATGGCTGTTTAATTAGCCGAAATGGTGATGTTAATTGACCGCCATGAAGCTGCAATTTGACACCGTTGGACTATTTTCTGTAGGGTGCCGTTAAATAAAAGTGTTATGCCGACAAATCAGAGACAATTGAGTATTTGGAGGCCAACATTCGTGACGCTATTGGGGAGATACGACCCCATACGCTCCAAAAAGTGCACGAAAATTTGGAAAAATTTCGAAGCGTTTGTTGTTTGTTACCCTACATTAACTCTGTAACGACTTTGCAGGGCATGTAAGGTAAGATATTGATAAGCTACGTTGTAATCCTTACTACAGAATTATAATGGACAATAAAGTGAATTGTCCATTGTGAATTGAATTGTGAATTGCTTTTGAATTTTTGGATTAATGGGCACATGAACAAACAAAATTGTGGAATTTGGGACGATGCCAATCCACATAAGTTTATGCCCCAGGTATCCTGAAACAGTCACTCTTGTAGGTGTAGATTTTGGACTGGAGACTTCATCGGTTCATATTTCTTTGAAAACGCTGTAGCTTAGTCACTATAGATTTGATGATTACTAACTTTGGGCTTAATTTGATGATTTAGATACCACCGATATATCGCTTCAATCGGACGGCTTTACGTGCCACCGAACTGATATCACGTTGGATATTCTGAACGAGATATTTCAAGGCATGATCATGTGATTAGGTGACATGAACTGGTCACCGAAATCGTGAGATTTAATCATGTCTCATATATTGAGAAAAAGCTATTCTTTGGTGTAGATTTTGAACTGAAGGCTACATTGGTCTATACTCCATTGAAAACGGTATCAGTATCAACGACTAGTACTAGTGCTAGTACTTGTACGAGACACACAACTAACTGATTCGAGTTCATGGTCATCTCATGTAGAGATAATGTGAACCAGTCACCGAAACCGTGCGATTCAGCTTCGTTAGAATTTTTCTTTTCGGATTTTCTTAAATCTTTGGTATTTAAGAATTACGAAATCTGAGATGTACTCAAAACCAACATATAATCGGTAAAATGAAGTCCGGCTTATGTAACAGAGTTAGGGAAAATTGGTACGAATTCGAGCGATTTTATATTCCAAACATAATGACAACAGTAGATCCCTCAAGTGAATATTGATCATATCTCATCTCATAGTTACGGAAAGTAACTGAAAATTTCGCCTGTTAAAGCGTACCCGATTACACGGTGCGGCAGTCAAAATACACCCAGCTAATGACGTGTAGGTTGTGAGAACTCAAAATAATTTTCTTTTATATTTCTCGATCCCTCAAACTTCATTTATTTGACAAAAACGATATTCTTAATTTTCATCACACAAAATTATTGATTAACCAAATATTTTTGTACCTATTTTCAAAATCTAAAGTTTTTGAAAAGGAGACAGATTAGCTTTTAAAATGGCATACATAATCGTATGGCTCAAACTTACATGTTATGAGTTTTGATCGGGTAAATTTGGAAAATATGAATTTTTTCTAATTTTTTCAAATATAGCTATTCTTTATTGTAAACTTTAACTAAAAAATATAAAATAATTGATGACATTCTGAAAGCGCATTATCCTCTGAAGAGATTGACACTTTGTTTGATCAAATCGGACAAAAATTACCGTAGTTCTTATATAAATAGTATAACAGTCGTGTTAAATATATGTCATCTTATCAAATGAACTTACAGTTCAAAAATTTTCAAAGGTTTTGATGGATCTTGATTGTTTAGCGCAAAATGTGTCAATTTCACGTTTGAGCGATCACCCAGAAGTTGGCCAGGGAAAAATAATAATATTTGCAAAAAACTCAAATATTAGCCGATTTCTGGTAGTCGTGCAAATGTGAAATTGTCAAGTTTAACTCATCAAACCTCATAGCATATTAGGACAAATAACATATATATGTATATCGTTTTAAAAATCCATTCCTCTCCTTTCTATTAAGGTTTAAGTTTTGGACATCGGTTCGGAAATGTTTGTGCAATCAATAATATTGTGGATAAAGTCCAAAAAACAGTTTCTGTCAAATTTGATTTTTTTGATTTCTACTCAACAAAGCTCACAACTTACATTATGTCATTAGCTGGGTGTATTTAATTTTTTTATTTTGTCGCATAGTGTTATTATTGAATTTTATGTTCATAAATTTTAAAAACTCTAGCTCGCGATCTTATTTACTCTGTATAAATTTATATAAATTAATGTTTGTATGTATGTATATAAATCATAAATTTTACTTATTATTACTCTTTTGCCTAATAAAGCGATTATAATAAAATACGGGTGTGAAAATCGCTGGTAGCAATATCATAGTGAATAATGACAGAACATATGTATGTATGATGTGGTCTTTAATTGGTTATTAAGAGTCTTATTGTGGCAATTAAAATCAGGAGCTTATTTTAAACGAATTGTACAATGAATTATATAAAAAACTCACATTTAAATGGGCAAATGCTTGAATTATTGTCAATCATTAAAGGCAAAAAACTGAGATTGGTGTTTAATTTGTTTCCTTTATATTATTGTTGTTACATTTAAATTACAGTTAATGTTAACTGTTAAAAACCTGTTTGATAAGACGTTCTAGAAGAGTGATAAGAAATTACCCTAAAATTTGACAAAAGCTGTGGAAGACAAACTCCAAGGAACAGAAATTCTAAAAAGAAATCAATAGAGAATGCAAGGTGACATTAATCGTTTATCATATCAAGAAATAAAGAAAAGCCTTGATCGTCCAGTTAATATAATTAAATGGAAACAAATAAAACCATGATTAACTACCATCCAAATTGAAAGATGTCTTGAATTTACCAAGTCCCACATGTAATGAACCGTTGAATCGAAAAAGTCATTCACTTAGGCAGTCCAGACTATGTCAGGTGTTACGAGCAGTGTTGCAAAACTGAAATTTTGAAATGGTACGGAATTATAACTGAAAAAGTACTTTTTTGCATCAAATAGTACTTTTGTAAAAGATACATACATACATAATTGGTCATTATAACCCTTCAATCAGGCTTACGACCTAAATTCTCATACCACTTATTTTGTGTGTGTTAATTTTATACATGAGTGGCGGGACCTACAGTTTTAAATCGATTCCGAACGACAGATTTTTTAGAAACTTTTCATGGCGATTTTATTTACTTTCAGAGTTTTTGTCAGAAATCTGCTGAGAGGAAGTCGCCGTAGAAATATTTTTTCATATTTTCGTTTTGATGGCGATGCCTGGCATTGGGGTTTGAATCGTTGGCACACGTCTAGTAAGCCAGCACTAGACTATTTATTTATATTTAATACACATACAGGGCAAAAACAACTGATTCGGAATGTAACAAAACGTAAAAGCCCCGTTTAGTCACGTCAATGGAACGTAATGTAACTAACATACGTTCGTGTGAAGAGCAATAAAAATGCTTAACGAAATTACATTACGGTTCGGCAAGCGTTTTCATTGCTTTTCGTATTCTAAAAACTGACGGTATTTTTGAAATGAAAAAGTACTGAAAAAAGTACAAAACTACTGCATTTTTCAACACTGGTTATGATTATTATCTGCACCAAGCAAGTTATGTGCGATTCACATGAAATTTTGATAGAGGAAGCTTTGTGGTATTAGGGCGCATTACCTTAAAACTTAAAACATCCTGAATTAATGCGGCCTAGCTCCTCTCACCACTTATGTTTTGTGTGTTAATTTTACACATGAGTAGCGTAGTAGTTTTTTTGCCACAAATCTGCAGAGAGAAAGTCGCCGCAGAAATATTTTACACACTTCGTTTTGTTGAAGATGACTGGCCTCACGTCTAATAAACCAACACACTACCTACTAGACTACGACGATGGCTCTCACACACAAAAAAAGAACATCTCCATACATACATATAACATATGTTATATACAATTAGCCATTACAACTATAGCTGCCAGATTTTATGATTTATCGCCATTTTGACGATTTTGAGCTTCAAAAATATCATATTGACGATTTGACGATTTATATCCTTATTTTGATTATTTTTGGAAATTAAAAATTTACATCATATTCTTTACTTTCAGTATATTAAAAGCTATTGGAAATTTATGTTAGTAATAACCAAGGAGTAAAGTATTATATTTTTAGGTTACTTTCGAATACATGTGATGATTTTTCTGTATTTTATTCCTTTTTAGCCCATTAAAAGCCAACAAATTATAACTTCTAAATAACCTCGTAGTTGAGAATAATATATCACTTGTCGTTGCAGACAATTTTAAAAATTCGCGTTCAGCTTCTAATATTACCATCGGAAGAACAAAGGAAAGCGCCGTTATTTTGTTTCTTACGAACAACATTGACATTGTCTTTGGAACTATGAAAATATGTTATGTGAAGAAGGAAAGAGGGAACAGTGTTTATGGACGCTAGGCCTGTATATTTTTATACCATAAGTAAAAGGAAAGACCTCTACAGGAAATGAGTTCCACATACGAATAGTCCGACTAAAAAACGCATTTTTTCTACAATGCAGTAAGCGATCCACTGGCCAATCGACCACATGCGGATGTGCTGGCCGAGAAAGGCGAGCGTTACGTAGGAATATATGACTATCGGGAAAAGTGTCCTTACTTCATTCGAGTAAAATCTTTTTGTCGAAGCGATAGAACAATGAAACATGGCCTCACGTCTAATAAGCCAACACACTACCTACTAGACTACGGCGAACATCTCCATAGGGTGTTGTAAATTAAAAAACAAAAATTTAAATTTGATAAAATCCCTTTTTGATTTTTAAATTCAAATCAAATTTCGATTTCAAATATAAAAATATTTCCTTTTGTAAATTTTTTTCGAAATTTTTTACTTCCATGTTCAAGAAGAACCATCATGAACCATTATAACTTTTTTTATTTATAACTCGATCAAAAATGATGGATGTCAAAAATATTTTTTTGCTTTATGGTCCTTCGCATTTGAGTTTAGCAGAATAACCACCACAATCAGATATGAAAAGTACAACAAAAGATTTTTAACTCAAAAGTTTCTAAAACTTTTCCTTTCATTTTTATTTGTTTAAAACCTTAACAATATTTTTGTAATCACAATGCAATGAAAAGTTTTTTTTCGTTAATTTGTTGGAGTAGAACTGAGAAAATTGTTTTCCTGTTCTTTGGGTTAAATTGCTTGATTGTTACACGGTTACAAATTACAGCAATTCATTTATTACTTCATCTATCGTGTTCTTTTCTTTCACTTGAGTCCTGCTATACATTCATTTGTACACATATTCCTTTAGATGGTATGGGTTATTTAAGCTTCTGAAAATCATTTTCTTTATTATGCTTCCTGTTAGAGCGCCATTATTTCTAAAACAATTGGTAGCAAACAAAAGGCCACAAAATTTATAAAGAAAAAAATTTGAAAAATGGTAGAAAGGTAAGTAATAAACGAACAGTGAAAACAAGAAGAACACATGGCCATTAAATTTTAGAATTGATTGGAAAAAATAATCCGAAACCCATAAAATTTTAAAATAATAAATGAAGATGATGATGAAGCCGAAAAAATTACATCATGGTTATCAGATTTTAAACTGAATAAATCACTCATTAAATTATGCATTGAAAATGTTAACTCACATGTAAAGCCTCTTGTAAACAAAAATACCATTCAATAACAAAAAAAAAATTCATCATAACTACACCCAATTTAGACAACGTTGATTGAGCACTTTTTGTGTCATTGCCCAGTTTTCGTTAGAACGAGATTCTGTTATTTTGAGGATGACACTGTACGAGGCATAATTCATCACAGAGAAATGGACTACGAGAAGTTAATGGCTGTATCCCATACAAACTTCCTCTAGAAGGTAAAGTGGCAGGCGTAATGGTGAGTACGGAACAAGCCTATATCATGGTTGATGTGTATGTCAATTGGCATGAGATCCTTAGTTGGTCTTCTCACCTTCAACCTACTTACCTACGTGCATATTGTTATGTTTTTACTCTTTTAAAAACATTTAAACATTTATCTTCAAACCACGATTATTCTTTCCACACGCAACGCATCTTCACACAAGACTGACTGAATTTATACTAATCCCGTTGCCTGTTTTGTCTACTTGTTTATCCCTTTTTTATACTGATGTTGTTGTTATATTTTTGTTTATTCGTTGATCATGTAAACAAGTCCATTGTTTTTGTTTTTGTAGCCATTGTTTATAATTTTAATGTAAAACAACCAATAACAGCATTTCCATTTTCGTAACAATATTGTTTACGGTGAGCATTTTTTCTATGCTTTTGCAAGACAGACGCATGTCGTTAGATTTATGAACGTGCTCCAGTATGAATTACACATTCAACAGCTGTCTTGAATACATTTTACGGAGGACACAGGAGGTATTTTCTTTCCCTTCTACTTTATGGCAAAAATGGAGAACTCAATAGGGGTTGCAAAATCTGCAAAAATATGCAACTAAACAATTATAATAACACTACACTCAATCTATATAGGGTACCCTTATAAAGTCTCCTATAAGACCTCTCGTCTGACTCTACGTATTTTATTCGAAACGATCATCATTCTGAACAATTCCTCTTTGAGTCTACGTTGTCCTGCCCACTGACAGCCATTAACCTCAAGTTGTTCATGGATAGTCTGATGCATGACTCAAATCCCTTTGCTACTGTAATAACCGAAAGAAAGTTTAGACTGCCTCAAACTTATTTAGTTTAAACAGAGTAACTGGCGCTCTGCATACATAACATAATTGGTTACTACAACACGGATTACGACAGAGCTTCTCACACCATTTATGTTGAGTGTATTAAATTTATCCATAAGTGGCAGGACCTAGAGTTTGAAGTCGACTCCGAACAGCAGATCATTGATAAACTTTTTATGGCAATTTTATTTACTCTCAGAATTTTTGCCAGAAATCTGTTAAGAGGAGGTCGCCGGAGAAATAATTTTTTTTTTTTGGTTTTGCTGGAGATGTCTGACCTGGTGTTTGAAAAGTGGCCTCAAGTCTAAAAAACCAACTAAATTACGGCGACTTCGCTGAGTATACCCTTCCTTGCTTACGCAAAAGAGTGAAATGAAGTATAACCAATAAAGCAATTGTTGTTGCTTACATCAAGTTGTGAACAGTGGCACACAGAACTGTGGGAACACCAAAAGAATTCTTTAAAACTAAACACAAATGTATTTTTATTTGCAATCTACGAATTCATATTTTAAACTTTTCTAAAATGGTAAAAACGTAACAATATGAAATACCCATGGATATGTAGGCTATAAGAATCACTGTCATACATCTGCGACTTAAAAAACCCCTACAAGAAAAAATCTAACGGAATCAAATCGGATAACCCCTGTGGCTAGATCATATCACCTCTACGTGATATGACCATTGCTCGGCTCCAAAGATGTTTGAAATCATCGCTCTATAGTGCTCGCCGTTGGTCAGTCACATTTGAATCACAGTCAACGAGGCAGCAGACCAATTTGCAAAGGCAGTAGTATACCGGCAACCCACGTATTTATTTATTTAAAAATCGCAATAATTTTTAACCCGATGTGCTACAACCGAACTTAACGAAAGCGAATGGTTCAAATACAATCAACCTAATAAAATCGTCAATCCAATGTTTTACGCTCAATGGACATTACCGTTAGCTTTTAAATGTGAATCCATAAACACATTTAATCAGAGACTGCAATGGGTGTTGTCACTGTGGTAGGGTTCAAGATTGTAACACAGTCTATGCCAATATTTTTTGAGTCACCTCAAAATCAATTAAGGCTGGCATTATATGTCTGTCGGTTCATAACTTTTCTGACCACTGAACTGGCGTTCAACCTCATTGCAGTTACTGCGTTAAATAAAATTCAAGTGCAACGAGTAAGTGTCCCCATAGGGTAACTCTGGCGTTGTAATAAAAGGTTAGCAGAAGTAGGTTTGGGTATGTTTATTACTGATGCCTTTAGTGCTATTGAAAGGGAGTCTACTAAGATAGGTTTGGCAGTAAATGAGGCCAAAACTAAGTATATGTTATCGACAAGTAGAGACATGCGGAGTATTGATTTTCAGATTACAGCCGATAACTATACTTTTGAAACAGTTAAGGAATTTATTTACCTTGGTTCCGCCGTTACCACTAAAAATTATTTCAGTCTCGAGATCAAGCGCAGGACACTCTTGCCAACAGGTGCTACTAAGGTCTCAATAGGCATTTGAGTAGCAAAGACCTCTCTCGTAGGACAAAACTAATACTCTACAAGACGCTCATCTTACCCGTGCTTCTTTATGGCGCAGAGGCATGGACGCTATTAAGCACAGATGCAGCAGCCTTGAGAGTATTCGAGAGAAAAGTCGTACGTAAGATCTTCGGTCCAGTACAGGTTGGTGATGATTTCCGCACCCGATCCAACAGTGAGCTGTATGAGCTCCTCAACGACATAGAAGTTGTGCAGCTTATTAATATCCATCGGCTCGGCCATGTCGTTCGAATGGAGGAGGATGCTCCGGCGAGACGGGTATTTGATGAGGGGATCTACGGAAGTCAGCGAAGAGGACGACCTTGTTTGCGTTGGAAGGACCAAATCGAGGAAGACCTGTTATCGATTGGTGTGACGAAACTGGCGTAGGCAAGCAAGATGCAGAGGCGCCAGGAAGGATGTTTTACGGCAGGCCGAAATCCCTTAGTCGGGTTGTTAATGGCCAATTAAGTAAGTAGGTAAGAAGTAAGTTTGATTCTCTGAGAGTAAATAAAAATTGCCATGAAAAGTTTCTCAAAAATCTGTCGTTCATAGTCGCCTTTAAACTGTAGGTCCCACCACTCATGTATAGAATTAAAACATACAAGATAAGTGGTGTCAGAAACTAGGACGTTGTAAAATGGGTCAGTTCGACCTCCGGGTACTGTACTTGTCTTAATTGACAATTATACGCCCTCTAACCTAACCTAACCTAACCTAAGTTTGATTAGATTTGAAGGTGTGTAAGTCTCATTGGGACAAGTAAAATTCCCATAGGTCGAAAAGACCTATTGTAAATACGTCCTAGGAGAGAGAGTGGATAGTAAAGGAATTAGGGAAAATGGAAAGGAAGAAGAGGTAGAAAAAAGAGGGCATATGAGAGGGAGGAAAAAAGATTGACAATAAACACAAAAGCGAGTGCGACAACAGCCTTAATTCCCTGGCACTTCTCAAACAACTATGGAGAGCCCTAATATCGACCCTCGACAGAGACTCCAACCATTTGTAGAAGCCCCTGCCCAGTTTCCTACATCTCAAAACTTACTAAGGGTTGAACAGTTGCAAAGGAGTTATTTGATATTTTTCAACTCCTCCTCATTGCAACGTACCCTTTAATAGTCCGTCTGCTCCAGATCCTTGTCAGCGATCTAATCTCGCAGTGCTTTGTAATGAAAACAATAGCTAGTCTCAGTCTCTGCTTATCTTATAGCAGAAGTAAGGCCCTAGACAGTTATAAAAACTTTTTATGTTGGTCTTCAGTAATTGAAAACCTAAAAGGTGAGTACACTCGTGCTTTAACAAAATATGACGTAATATGACGATGTGTTGTGAAAGCTCCTTATGGAAGCACTTTACTTTTCTTTATAGGAGCCCAATTACTGTGCTTTTCATTATTTTATTCAATATTAAATTGCTGGTTTGCTGAGTAAAAAAATCAAACAATATTATCTGTCAACATCGTGATACCCAGCCAATTTATCTTGATTTATAGTTAATCGTACAATGATGAGCTAACGATTGATTTTAAATTGCACTAAAAAGCAAAAAAAAAATTTTTTAAGGGAATTAAATCTGAAATTTCTTTTTAAGCGAAAGAGAAATTTTTGTTTTTTCAAATGACAGTTAAAATTTTTTTCCTGTATAACCGTAAGCGAAATTTTTATTCTGCTCTTTGCAAAATTTCATTGTAATTGTGACAATATTGTAGTTGCTAATTGAAATTTAACAGTTTTAACAACCTCCGTTAATACAATTAATTCCATTTAGGGCCATTATTACCGTTAACTAAAGGGAGGATTTTAACGGGCAGATAAATTATTTTTCATTATAATAAGTGGACGAAAAGGTAGCAGTGTGCGTTAATCTAATGGGAGGATCATACTACTGGTAACTTTAAAGTTAAGTTTATGTCTGAACTTGCCATATTATATATTATTTTCAATATGGCAACTTCAAATATAAACAAAATGAGTAAATGCAATAAACAAAACAAGCCAGTCTTAGCCACTGCGTTCACAAAAAACTAAGCAATATTATCCACATTACTCCGGGACTGCCATATTTTTGAAAAAGTTAACTTTATTTTATCTGTAGGTTGTAATAACGAAAATAAATTAAAGATGGCTTTAAAGTTCACTTTAGCTAATGTTACATTTAACTAAATCTAACTTTAACGGGAAGTTGTAATAATGGCCCTTGATTGAATAACATGACAGAACAAAGAAACAAATTAATCATATGACATGTGGAAATTGTAAAAAATAATTTGTTAAATACAATACTTAGAGAAAAAATTTTCAATTTTTCAGGTGATGGCCTCATGCAGTGTATGGTGTTGGAATTAGGAAACTAGGTTATGGGAAGGAGGACAGATGGAGAAGTGTTTATGGAGACTAGATTTTAATCTTTTTATATTATAAGTGGCAATGGAAAGACTTTTGCGGATATGTAGTTCCACAAACGGATAGATCGGCTAAAGAAAAATTTATTTCTGTAATGCAGAATGCAATCCAACCGGCCACAAATGGATGTGCCCTGCGAGAAAAACAGGAGCTACATAAGAATACACGATTTTTAGAAACAAGTCCCCCTAAATCGCCAGGGCTAAATCTGTAGCAGTAGCGGTAGAACAGTGAAACATAAGCCACATTGCGATAGTGAAACTTAAAGCCCATTGAGGCCGTGCTCCATTGAATCAATAGAGTTGTACACCCTACCGTCATTAATGAGCACATTCGCCATTTCCTGTACGCGGTTGGTAAGCCTCAAAATAAACTTTGGGACACTGGCACATACATGAAAGTTGTATTTTTTTCTCGGTCGGCTACAAGTGGTGTAAGTAATAAAGAGATCTGACGGAGTAAAGTATTTTTTGCACCGTCTTAAGAAATCGAGGCACTTGAATGTTTCTTTCCACACATTAAAAATGAGGTGGTTGCAGCGAACATCGTACTGAATTTTCATGTCCAGAACATCATTAGCATCTGACTCATAAATACTTACATCATCCATAACTACATACATACGTACATAATTGGTCATTACAACCCTTCAGCCAGGATTACGACCTAGCTTCTTACACCACTTGTTGTTGTGTGCGTTAATTTTATACATGAGTGGTGGGACCTACAGTTTAAAGTCGACTCGGAACGACAGATTTTTGAGATACTGTGATAGCCCAGATCTGACATCTCTACCAAACTGCAATATGAAAAACTTCTGGTAAAAACTCTGAAAGCAAACAAAACTGCCAGGAAAAGTTTCTCAAAAATCTGTAGGTCCCGCTCATATATAAAATTTACGCAAACAATATAAGTGGTGTGAGAAACTATGCTGTAATGCTGGCTGAATGATTGTAATGTCCAATTATACACGTACTTGTGGCAAAATTGCATAAATTCCACTAAACTTTTAAGAAAACTTATCTGATTTTCAGTTCTGGCTTGGGCAGATTAAGATCCTACATTTTGCGCTTGTGGCCCCGGTTCAAGAATACCATTGCCCATCCTTTTATTTATATCTACATTTCGTTCTTTTTTAGTGGAGTAATGTTTAGCTTCAGAGCAATTGGAGTAGTGTTTACATTATGATCGAACTCAAAAATATTCCAATATTATGTTGCCATTTGGATTCCCAATCAAATGGCAAAATAAGGTTTAGTTATAGAAACATTATTGACTCAATTACATCATCAGGACCATAAATAATTTTCATGTTAATTGCTGTGTGCGTTTGTTTTCATTTAAATTTTTTTATTGAAAACTATTGTGATATCACATACCTTTCCTTTCTTTTTTGCTGGAAAACATAGTTAATGTAGCGATTGTCACATTTTAATTGAATAATTTTCGTTAATTGGTAGTATTTCAGAGAAAGTAAAATCATTTGACATGTACAAATTAAAAATTAAATCATCTGTAAACTGTTAATTGAACAGAATTTAAAACATGTTTTAACTATTAAATCCAATTAACGCATGTGAATGAAATTTAAAATATACCCAGAAGGTATTTTAATACATAAGTATCACAGTATTACTATAAAATTTTATAGAACTGATGCTAGTAGCATATTTCATTGGTAGTGCATTAAAATCTACGGTGTTGATCAAATATTGATGCTGTTACAGTTGTCGCGCTTTCAAGTAACCAGTAGACAATGCCTTTTGTCCATGTGAGATGCAGGCAAAAACGGGCAATTGATCATGCAGAATGGGGTTCATTTTATAAACATAAACATATCCTGCCTGGATACAAGAAACGAGCAGAAATCAGCAATGAGTATTCAAAAAGATGTGTAGAATCGAATCATAATCATAATTTCTGATACCTGTTCGTATTCATACTTATTTTAATATCATTCTCATACTACTCATATTCAAAGTTTGAAGTCTTAATCATACTCATACTTAACGATTTGTATGATGTTGTTGATTTCGACTCTCCATAGCATTTACAAGAATCACAAAATAAGTCTGATTCCCGTACGAACACTACAATACTCACTAGAAGGTTGTGTGTACGCTTTGCTTGCAGTCTTTGCCTTTGTCTTTCTTCTTCTTTTGTAAATGCAACAACAACTAAAACTGTATATTTTGATGAATGATTCGATTGACTCCAATCATTTGAGTTAGTTCTTGCTTTAGAACTTTAGTCTTATTTGTGAGAGCAACGATTTTCGCAGAGTTATTGTTTTTGATTTCATCAACAGAAAATTCTAATATGGCTACCCGTTCAGTTAAATTATCGAAATCGGATTTTGCATTATTCAATCTCTTTTCTATCTCACTTCAATGTTGGAACATATTCTTAGGAGTGGATTGCAGTTGATCTGCTAATTTATCAAACCTTTTATCAAGCACGTGCATAAATTTAAAAGATGATTCAAAGGTTGGATAACAGCGCAGATTCGATGTTAGTTAAACGCTAAATTTTTGGTGTATTTACTATAGGCGCCAGTTGTGTTAAATCTGCAGAAGTATTATCAATGTCCATATTTTCCGACAACGAAATGTTTTTTCTCTCTGTTTTTAGAACTAAGTTTGGATTGGCTTCTTAATTTGAACTGATACATTTGTCCAAATAAATTCTGTACTATATTTCTTTGAGTGTAAATTGGTTTTAAGTTTTCTTATTTTTCTTAAATTTTAGTTCATTTTAATGAAATCTTCAAAATAAATAAATTAATTAATTTCGTATTTCTTAAAAAAAAAAATAAATAAAAAGCAAAATAAACTAAAATTGAATAGACTAATAAACCAACATCGAAGCAAACATTTATTTAGAACTTATTTTATTTAACTTTTGCCAATTGAAAATGCAATGTTCACTTCATGGTAAAATGAATTGCAATGGAACATGACAATTTCCAACGCAGATGGTTGAACATTTAACACAATACTATCCACAATACGTTAACAACGGCCTATTTATCGCATAATATCGTTTGTGTCTGAAGATTATTCAGTAAAATATTTTGAAATTATAACAAAAACTATTTCCTTTTCAACTAATGCAATATGAATTAAGCTTTTTAATTGTAAAGGGTCCGCCAAATAACTTTTTTTTTTTAAATGCTTTAAAAAAAAACTACTGAATATTTTCTCAAATTTCTTTTTTTTTATTTGAAAGTACAATCCATCCGGTTAATAATGGATTCTACATGATCGGTCCAATTTTTAAGTACATTATCGATTGTGTGCAGCTGTATTTCACCAATGGCTTCACGAATATTGTCGTTTAAAGCGTCAATTGTCTCTGGCTTGTCGGGGTAACACTTACCTTTGACGGCACCCTACAAACGGCCAAACGACATCAGCGCTGCGGCTGATAATGCGATCTTCAAAAACATTGCGCAAAACATCGAGTGTAGCTTCGGCTGTGTGGCACGTAGCGCCGTCCTGTTGAAACCAAATGTTGCCAATATCCTCCTCTTCAATTTTTGTGCACAAAAATTTGTACAACATGGTCCGATAACGATCGCCATTGACTGTAACGGCCACTCCTTGCTCATTTTCGAAGAAAAATAACCCAATTATGCCTCTGGACCAAAAGCCGCACCAAACAGTGACTCGTTTTGGGTGCGTCGGCTTTTCACTGTATGCGTGCGGGTTTTCTGTGCCCCAAATGCGACAATTTTGCTTGTTTGCATACCCGCCAAGATCAAAATGAGCTTCATCTGAAAAGATGATTTTTTTTTTTTGCCAAAATCGGCATCTTCTGGTGTAGGCTACTGCATGGCCAGCCAAGGCAGCCATTTGAATGAAATTATTTTCCATTATTAACCGGAGGGATTGTACTTTCATATAAAAAAAAGAAATTTGAGAAAATATTCAGTAGTTTTTTTAAAGCATTTTCAAAAAAAAAAGTTATTTGGCAGACCCTTTAGTTGCTTAGAATTTAATTTAGAACTTGGACAGACTAGGTGACTAGATGTCTACTGATGAGATTACAAACACGACCCAAAGTTATTTAAAAAAAATAAATTTCATGATGAGCAGAGCTCCATATTCCAACAAACGCTTACCTAGGGAATCAGTTTCCATTAACTCGAATGAACTTTTTGAAAAATATTACAATCCTTAGATGTAGTTTACAGCCATTTTAAAGGAAAAATAATTTAAAAGCAAATGTGTACTAACAGGATAATGCCTTAAAAAATGTCATCAGAAAGAGTTTTTAATGGTTTCGAGACAAATCTGTTGATATTTTCTCGTAGCCATCTTGTTCTATCAATGCGAATACAGTGTCTTATGGCATTCGATTTATGACACACGACGTGCCAACTGCTGTGCAGTGAATTATCAAAAATGGAATACAGAAGAGGAAAAGATTAGATTAGATTATTTTAAAAGCCTAGCGTAAAGAAGCATTGATGCTGTGTTATCCTGGAGCGAGATGGAAACAACATTGGGAAAAAACGACCTATGAATGCGCCCATGTGTGGACGGGCCAAACCTTCATAATCTGTAAAGTAAAGCTGTACTACAGTGTAGTTAGACTCCTGCAAACTATAAAGGGTTCAAGGGATGTGAAGTCTTGAAATAGGTAGCGCAATAAGAATGACAATAATTTAAATATTTTACACAATACTATCTGTCCAGTGAATTTAGATACAGATGCGATATGTGTTTGGATTTTTGTAAAGTATTGTCGAGTAAATTGTGCCATAATGGCTTGATATCAGGACAAAATACCAATCATATCAGATCCATTATCAGATCGAAGCGACGATCTTGGCACAGAAAATAGTTAAACGGTGTCAACTATCAGCTTCTTGGCGGTCAATCGGACATCACCTTTTCCGCTAAATAAACGATCATCAAACGTTTGAAACAATATATCGACTGTGGCATGTCATAGCGTCCTGTTGAAAGCAAACATCGTTCACATTAATACCGTGAAGACCGGAAAATTTTCGAAGAAATATGAGCGAATGATACTTCCGCTCTACAAGCCGCACCAAACATTCACTCGTAATGGGTGTATTTATGAAGTCGCCGTGGTAGGTGGTGTGTTGGCTTATTAGACGTAAAGCCAGGGTTCGAGCCCCAGGCCAGACATCAAAACAAAATACAAAAAGTATTTTTTCGGCGACTTCCTCTCAGCAGATTTCTGTCGAAAACTCTAAGAGATTTTTAAAAATCTCGCCATTCAAGTGCAAAATTAACATAAACAACATAAGTGGTGTGAGAAACTAGGACGTTGTACAATGGGTCAATTCGACATCCGGGTACCGTACTTGTCTTAATTGACAAGTACACGTCCTCTAACCTAACCTAATGGGTGTATTGGTTTCTGTGAGATCACGTGTGGATTTTCTGAGCCTCAAATACCGCAATTTTACTTATTAACGTACCCACCATGGTGAATATGAGCTTCATCCGAAAAGATTTTAGCAAAAAAAAATCTGTCGAATAATTGTCTAGTAATTGTTATTGTTTATGTTTATAGGGTGTAAACAAAGGAGTAACAAACAAAGCAATTGTGTTTGTTTACATAAAGTTGTGACTTGGCGCACAGATTTGTGCGAATAATAGAGAATTTTTATTAAAATTAAATACAAATTTATTTTGATTTTATTTGCAATCTACGAGGTCATATTTTAAACATTTTTAAAAGGTAAAAACGTAACAATTTTGCGACAGAATAGAATGACGTGAGTATTGCCAGATTCGAAATAACCGATGGTTCAAATTTAAAGCGATACATGGCCCACTCGATATGGTATTCCATTCCTCTGTATCTTTCCTTTCATTCGTTATGTATATCTTTATGTATCTCCCTCTCTATAGCTTTCCGGTTTTCTCCTTAATAATAGTTCTCTTTTTATTGCTTTTACAATTTTATTAGTTCGGCGTCAATTTTTGAAATCAATTGTGTATTGTTCAAAGCAATCTGTAATTTCTCTCGTCTTTTTCTCCTTTTTATTCACTTTAATAAATTTTAAATTTTTCTTCTTTACAAGTTTTGTAAAGAAAAAACAGTTACCTCAGCAATGGCAAAAAATTCCAAAAAAGAACCAAAAACGAAAAATATTATTAAAAAAAAAGAAATTTATTTCACCTTTCACCATCAAAAGAAGTGAATGTGTGGGAAGCTCTCTTACAAAAGTTGGTTGATTGTATGAATGAACGAATGTATGAATGAAGAATGAATGAATTGCAGCAATTATTTACTGTGTAACTATCAAGTGGCTTGACCAAAACAGTAGCAAAAAAAAATTATTTTTTTTGGTTTTCATTTTAACGAACAAAAAGGAGAGAGAAAAAGGTCTTGTTTGTTTGGTTACATTTTTATTTTCATGTTCATCTTTAGTTAACCAAAAAAAAAAAAATATTTCTACCACTTTAATGCTGGGAAAAAAAATTTTGTTTCTTTCTTTTCTTTTTTTTTTAAACATCTCTCAACCTTTTTAACAAAGTTTTAAACAGTTTTACTTATAAATCTTGTTTCTTTATTTTTCGCTTGTTTCCAGTTTTATTTCTTCTCTTTTTAACCGCTAATAAATAAAAATCAAGAGTCTACATCGTGGAAAGCACAAAAGATAAAAGGTAGGAGAAACCGTAACATTTAAATGCCACTTTTGTCACGAGTCACAAGGGAATAAAAATAAAAAAAAAAAATTAAGAAGGAAGCCACAAAAGGAAACAATTAACTCTCAGAATTATAGAACTTTAACTCTTATGTCAAACACAGTCGAAAGTAAAAAAGTTCACAATTTTTATAAAATGATTCCATCTGAGATTAGCAGAAAGTGATTTTTGTTTTACAATTTATTACATGAAAAACTATATACATAGATACACTGACTCAAACAATTGTTCGTACACCAAGCAGACATTATTGATAACGACTAAGAACGCGTAAATATTGCTTTACAGCTGCAAAGGGACTGTAGGCAAGATCTGGGGTTTCAAACCAAGCATCACAAACTGGCTGTGTACATGTCTGGTGGACGGCGTGCAAACCAAAGCATTATTTACACATACATATCATAATTACTACTTACTTAATTAGTTGGCCATAACATCGCGTTTAACGGATTTCGGCCTGCCGCAACACACCCTTCCAGGCGTCTTTGCTCCTTGCGCGCCTACGCCAATTGATCACACCAATCGATGATAGGGCTTCCTCGATTTGGTCCTTCCAACGGATACAAGGTCGTCCTCTTCGCCGACTTCCCCAGATTCTTACATCAAATATCAGTATCGCCGAAGCATCCTCCTCCATTCGAACGACATGGTCGCAGCCGCTGAATATTACAATATTACTGTACAACGTATATGTCGTTGAGGAGCGCATACAGCTAATTGTTGGATCGGATATGGAAATCATCGCCAACTCGCACAGGACCGAATATCTTATGTAGGACTTTTCTCTCGAACACTCTCAAGGCCGCTGCATCAATACTTAATAGGGTCCATGCCTCTGCACCATAAAAAAGCACGGGTAGGATGAGTGTCTTGTAGAGGGTTAGTTTTGTCGCACGAGAGAGGTCTCTGCTATTCAATTGCCTATTGAGACCATAGTAGCACCTGTTGGCAAGAGTGATCCTGCACTTGATCTCCAGACTGACATCATTTTTTGTGGTAACGGCGGAGCCAAGATAAATAAATTCCTTGACTGTTTCAAAAGTATAGTTATCGGCCGTAATCTGAGAATCAATACGCCGCACGTCTCTACTTGTCGATAACATATACTTTGTTTTGCCCTCATTTACTGCCATACCCATCTTAATAGGCTCCCGTTCAATAGCACTAAAGGCAGCAGTAACATCTCGCTTGGTACGTCCCATGATGTTAATGTCGTAAGCGTATGCAAGCAACTGGACACTTTTTTGAAAAATAGTGGCATTGCGATGCACTCCCGCCTTTCACTCTCCATGACGAAGTTGAAGAGGTCGCATGATAAGGGGTCGCCTTGTCTGAAACCTCGCACGGTATCAAAAGGTTCGGGGAGGTCCATTCCTACCTTGACGGAGCTGCATAGCCTTACCAGCTTCACAGGTATACCGAGCTCAGACATTGCGGCAAAACACGATCCCTTATGGGGCTATCGAAGGCTGCCTTATAGTCGACATAAAGATGGTGTGTCGACTTGTTGTTCGTGGGTCTTTTCCAGCATTTGGCGTAGTATGAAGATTTGGTCGAAGGTATACTTGCCGCGTCTGAAGCAATCAGGATTACGAACTTGTTTTTCACACCATTTATGTTGTGTGTGATAATTTTATACATGAGTGGCGGGACTTATAATTTAAAGTCGACTCCGAACGACAGATTTTGTGAGAAAATTTTCATGGCAATTTTATTTCCTCTCAGAGTTCTCTGCTGAGAGGATATCGCCGAAGAAATATTTTTTTCATATTTCGTTTTGAAACGTGAGGCGTCTACGCGTTATAATTCTGGCTCAATCTGGACAATGGACTCGCTACTATTCCGAGAAGTAGGAAACTTTACGGTCGAAGTGAATACAACGTTGGATTTTCGACTTCCAACTTGAGACTTCTGAACTAGGTTAGGTTACCATTAGGTTAGGTCTTAGGTTACCATTGGTACGCTTGATACTTACAGTGATGGCTCTAAGATGAGTGGCAGGGTGTGCTTTGGTATATTTATGAAGGGTGCTAATATTCAACTTCCTTATAATGCCTAACCAAGCAGAAGTGATGGCTGTTTTAAAAGCAGTGCAGTGCTTCCCTGTATCTCTTGATTTACCCGATTAGCCAGGGTGCGATTAGGTAGGTATGTAGGTGGCTATCTATCCATGGCGCTTGCATGGACACATTTAGGCCAGATAGGGACCATTCTGACTCCAAGCTGCATTTAAGTCCCTAACGAACATAGTTTCTACGTTCATTCATGTCCAAGAATGCCAAGGATTTCTTAGGGAATTTCGGATCATTCAAACATAACTCTTGTATGTATTCAAAGACATGTGGATATCATTGGAAATTGCATTACTGATGACCTGGCCAGAGCCGATACGAGGCTCTCAGTTTCCGACATAATACAGGGCATAGGCATTCCAATTACCTGAGTTAATTTGAATATTTTCCACATCTGTTATGGGGAAGCTCATTCTCGTTTACGACAAAAGGGTACGTGCAATATTGCTCAATTTCCCTGGACCCGTATGGAGAAGAAAAGGACCGATTCACTTCGGTCTTTAAATCCCATCCAGCGATGCTTACAGGCTACTGTCATTTTGGTAGGCATACTGAAAGACTCGGCATTGCAGGCAATGACTTCTGTAGGGGCTGTGAGTTTGCGGAGGAGAAAGAGACTACTTTTCATTTCATGCGACAGTGAACTGCTCTTGACATAAAGATCTCCCATTTTCTAACACCTCTAACCGAGATGATTTCTGATAATAACATTTGTAAGATTTATTTTGGACTCTGGTTAGTTTTCTCTGGGCAATGTTACATTGCTGGGTGTAATTGGCTATGGTACACAATTAGCCTAAATGATGGGCTAAGTGGGACCTTGCGAGATTCTATCTATGTAGCCCAGTTATTTGCCTGTCTTGTAATAAACGGTTAGCGAGACTAGTCTAGTTATGATCACCAGCTCCTCACTTGCATAAAAAGAGGCCTAAATGATGGTCTAAGTGGGACCTTGCTAGTCTCTATCTATGTAGCCCGGTTATTGGCTGTCTTGTAAAAAGCGGTTAACGAGACTAGTCTAGTTATGATCACTAGCACCTTACTTGCATAAAAAATTCATCATCTGCGTAAAAAGAATCATGAACTAACTTAGCAGAAAAAACAAATGTTGGTCCAATGAAACTTTTTACAACAATAAGTCGTTATCCATTATAGAAGTCGCCGTAGTCTAGTAGATAGTCTGTTGGCTTATTAGACGTAAGGCCACGATTCAAACAACAGGTCAGAAATCAGAAGCGAAATACGAAAAATATTTCATCCACGGATTCCTCTCTCTCAGCAAATTTCTGGCAAAAACTCTGAGAATAAATAAAACTGCTATGAGAAGTTTCTCAAAAATCTGTCGTTCGAAGTCGACTTTAAACTGTAGGTCTCGCCACTCATGTATAAAATTAACACACACAACATGAGTGGCGTGAGAAGCTAGGCTGTAATCCTGACTGAAAGGTTGTAATCATAGCTGCCAGGTAAATGAGGCACCAAATCGTTAAATATTTGAGAAAAAATCGTCAAAATCGTCAAAGACGTTTATTAAAATCGTAAAAAAATCTTCAGAAAATATAAATAAATAAATTAAAATTATTTAAAAACATAAATTATTTCTATATATGAAGTCAATGTATCTATATGAGTTCAAAAATAAAACATTTAACAAAGAATTTATTGGAAATTAAAAGCTAGCGACCCTCATCTTCATTTTTTTTTTCAAAAATGGAGAAATTGGAATAATTTTCAGGAAAAAATTGTTTAAGGTTTAAACAATCTATCCCAAAGTTGGTTATTGACACATAAGCGCAGCAATAATATTACATTATCTATATCAATGGGCAGTGTAGATATTAGGGAGTCAGAAGCTTTGATGTTCTGAGCATGAAAATTCAGTGTAATGCTGACCCATTTTTCAGTTCCTTCTTAAGTTCTTATCATCCGGTCTTACTATTTACACCGTTTATAACAGACAGAGAATGGAATACAGCTGTCATGTATGGGTTGGTGCCTCACCGTCTATTTTGTGTATCCAACTCCATTGAATCATTGGAGCATCGTTGCAATGTGGTTTGTGTTTCACTGTTCTGGCGCTACTATAAAATGGTTTTGCTTTAACGAAATAAGGGAACTTTTTCCCGGAAATCATATATTCCAACATAACGCTCGTCTTTTTCGGCACATCCGTATTTGGTCGATTGGCCAGTGGATCGCACACTGAATTACAGTAAAAATACGGTTTTTAGTCGGTATGTGGAACTCAATACCTGCAGAGGTCTATCCTGTTACTTATGTTATAAAAATATACAAGCCTAGTGTCCATAAACACTGTTCTCTCTTTCCTTCTTCTCATAACATAGTTCCAAACTCAATGTCATCCATCCCCTGAGTGTTGGTCGTACGAAAAAAATGATAATGGCGCTTGTCTTTGTTCTTCCGATGGCAATATTAGAAGCTATACTAGAATTTTTAAAATAGTCTGCAACGACAAGTGATATATTATTCCCAACTACGAGGTTATTTAGGAGCTGTAATTTGTTGGCTTTTAAGGGGTTAAAAAGGAATAAATACAGAAAAATCATCACATGTATTCGAAAGTAACTTAAATTATAATACTTTACACCTTGGTTTTACTAACATAAATTTCCAATAATAACAATTGCAAAGTAAATACAAATCCAAAAGTGGCTTTTAATGTACTGAAAGTAAAGAATATGATCAAAATAAGGGCATAAATCCGCGGCAGCCATATAAATGAAATAAAAATCCATTTCCATCCGGAGCAGTTGTAGTTCACAGCAAAGCAATAAATTTATCACAATTTCAAACTAAAGGGTCCGCCAAATAACTTCTTTTTTGAAAATGCTTTAAAAAAAACTACTGAATATTTTCTCAAATTTCTTTTTTTATTTGAAAGTACAATCCTTTCGGTTAATAATGGAAAATAATTTCATTCAAATGGCTGCCTCGGCCGGCCATTCAGTAGCCTACACGATCGGTCCAATTTTTAAGCACATTATCGATTGTGTGCAGCTGTATTTCACCAATGGCTTCACGAATATTGTCCTTTAAAGCGTCAATTGACTCTGGCTTGTCGGCGTAACACTTATCTTTGACGGCACTTCACAAATAATAGTCCAACGGTGTGAAATCACAGCCCCGATGTGGCCAAACGACATCAGCTCTGCGGCTGATAATGCGATCTTCAAAAACAGGGCGCAAAACATCGAGTGTAGATTCGGCTGTGTGGCACTTAGCGCCGCTCTGTTGAGACCAAATGTTGCCAATATTGTCCTCTTCAATTTTCGTGAACAAAAATTCGTTTAACATGGCCCGATAACGATCGCCATTGAGTGTAACGGCCACTCCTTGCTCATTTTCGAAGAAAAATGTCCCAATTAAGCCTCAGGACCAAAATCCGGACCAAACAGTGACTCGTTTTGGGTGCGTCGGCTTTTCAGTGTATGCGTGCTGATATTCTGTGCCCCAAATGCGACAATTTTCCTTGTTTACATACCAGCCAAGATCAAAATGAGCTTCATCTGAAAAGATGATTTTTTTTGCCAAAATCGGCATCTTCTGGTGTAGGCTACTGCATGGCGAGCCGAGGCAGCCATTTTCCGTTATTAACCGGAAGGATTGTACTTTCAAATAAAAAAAGAAATTTGAGAAAATATTCAGTAGTTTTTTTTAAGCATTTTCAAAAAGAAAGTTATTTGGCGGACCCTTTATTTTTGTTTTATTACATTTTTAAATTTAAACTTCTAGATCGCCAACCCATTATACATATTTACTCACATTATGCTCATATCTAATATGCAAAATTCATAATGCAGAGAACATATGTGACGTATGAGCGATATTTAATTGCATTAGTTTCATACATGACAAAATCGAAGTTTTTTGTTGCATACTTTTCAGAGTAACTATTCCAGTACATGTAATATGATGCTTATGAGTAATATAGTTCAAATACAATTAAAAAGAAAGTAAAGAAAAAGAAATTTGGAATTAGTACATTAGTACTAGTACATGATATGACAATTCTGATGGATTTTTAAAAATGTTTAATTTTTCGATTCTATGCAATTCTAGGCTATATTCTAGTAGGTAATACATCATGACCTTTCTCTTCATAGTCTGTATCTTGAACATCTTCACAACAAAAAAATTAATTTGGCAAAATTTCAAACCGTTTTTGTTTTATTGCATTTTTAAATATAAACTTTCAAATCGCCCAGCGGGTCGAATGGTCTCATGTCAGAAGTGAATATTGCTGCCGGTGACTATCCATCTTCCAATCTATAAAGCTATAAAGTTTCATTTCCTAACGCTTCCTATTTAGTTTAAATAAAGGAAAGTGTGTGTTGGATATCACTGATATTTTTTATTCATTTGAAATAGCAATTATGTGTGGAATATAACATCGTTTAAAAGTCCATGACAAAATTTTGTCTGAGTGGATCGCATTCAAAACGTCTAATTTTCCATGAAATCAGGAAAAGTTTTATTGATGGCATGGGTTATGCCCCAGGAAAGACATCAAAATAAAATACAAAAAGTATTTCTTCGGCGCCTTCCTCCCAGCAGATTTCTGGCAAAAACTCTGAGAGTAAATAAAATTGCCATGAAAAGTTTCTCAAAAATCTGTCATTCGGAGTCGACTTTAAACCGTAGTTCCCGCCACTCATGTATAAAAATTAACACACACAACATAAGTGGTGTGAGAAACTAGGTAGTAATCTTGACTGAAGGGTTGTAATGCCCAATTATGTATGTATGTATGGGTTATGTTAGGTTTGAGGACAGCTTTAGTTTGCGGCTTATTCGCATACAACTGCAACTCAAGAAAACTCCTCAAGCTAGCTAAGGTCACCTCCACATGAGATTACCATGCCTTTAAATCGCTTGTGCATGATGTCCAACGTGGCACGAGCTGTATGAAACCATTTGCCGCTGGTGGCCAGATCATCTAATTCAGGCCAAAAGAATTTTGTAATCATTGGCTTATAGTGCACACCGCTTTCTCATAGAAATATGGACCGATGTTGTCGCCAGCCCAAAATACAAACCAAACTGTAATTTATGTAATTTTAATTTTTATTTAATTTTTGAAATTTATTGGATATATTTACGGTCATAAAAGCATTTTTCAATGAATACGTGAACTATTTTTGAATGTTCCAGAATTACACACATATGGCAATAATTTGATAAGAATGTTTTTGCGAAGTGTTTGATTTTCATTACAATATATTTTGTTGCTATTTTTTAAATAGAACGTTTTGGTGTTTGTTTTTGCTGTCAGAACAACTTTATATGTGACAGTATTACAGTCACTATGAACTGAACAAATTTAAATACGTGTTATAGCTACTCAATATTTATCCCTTTTAAGTCACACTTTAAATTAGTGCAATGATTATATTAAATCGTTGATAATATCGTAACATTAAGTTGAACTTAATCACCCCTATCGTGAATATTATGGGAATAAGTTATTTGGGAGTAAACTTTTTTTCCCATAACAAAAAATCGAAAAACGAATATATTGGGAGTAAAAGTTTTTATTGTGAATTAGCTATAAATGCTGTATAAACAAAAATTTTTTATTGTGAATTACCTCTCAACAATTTTTCGAAGAAAAATACAAATATTAAAAAACGAGTAGCGTATATCTTCGTTTTTTGGTGCTAGAAGAGGAGAAACTATACATAAATAAATAGACTAGCAAGGTCAATATAGAGTGCAGTATGAAATAGAGTCGCCGTAGTCTATAAGGTAGTGTGTTGGCTTATTAGACATGAAGCCATGGTTCAAAACCCCAGGTCGGATATCTCCAACAAAATGACCCATGAAAAAAAATTCTTTTGGCAACTGTCTTTCAGCAGATTTTCTGCAAAAACTCCGAGAGTAAATAAATTTGCCATGAAAAGTTTCTCAAAAAATATATCTTTCGGTGTCAACTTGAAATTGTAGGTTCCGCCACTTATGGATTAAATTAACACACACAACATAAGTGGTGTTGAAAGCTTGGTCGTAATCCATGCAATAATAAATGCATGTATGTAAGGATTAAGTCCCCGTAGTATAGTAGGTAGTGTGTTGGCTTATTAGACGTAAAGCCAGGGCTCGAGCCCCAGGCCAGACATCAAAACAAAATACAAAAAGTATTTCTTCGGCGAGTTCCTCTCAGCAGATTTCTGGCAAAAACTCTGAGAGTAAATAAAATTGCCATGAAATGTTTCTCAAAAATCTGTCGTTCGGAGTCGACTTTAAACTGTAGGTGCCGTCACTCATGTATAAAATTAAAACACACAACAAAGGTGGTGTGAGAAACTAGGTCGTAATCCGAACTGAAGTGTTGTAATGACCAATTATGTACGTATGTATGTAAGGATTAAAGAGATAATGCCATTCTAATTCATGGATTTACAGAATACAACTCTATGTAACACATTGACCTTGTCTTAGCTGTACAGATACATACAAGTTTATTTTAAATAACTGTTTAATAACCTTATTTGTATTTGTTTAATTCATTTATTAGACATTTTTTCTATTGAAACGTATTCTTTTTTAATTATTTTAAAATTTATTTATTCTTTTATATTTTTGAATGGCACTTGAAAAAATATGTTTTGCGTGACGAATAAAATAAAAAAACAATTCAATTTCAATAATCCTCTTAAAAACATTTATGTCAGGTGCAAGGAAAAAAAAAAATATTCTTAAAAGCTCTCTAAATCACTCTTACTGATATGGCATGTCGTTATCTATTACGCATGGTATGCAACTTAATTTATTTAAAATTTTTTTCAATAACTCAGTAGCGTGAGTTCAAGGTAATATTATGATCGCCAAATAAACATAACAAAAAATAAACAATGTTTGGAACCAGTATATGCACTTAGTTTTAAAGATTCTAAAGAACATATTCACCTAACGTTGAGAAGAATTAACCCCTTAGTGCCCTAGACCGCCGGTAGACGGCTTAAATACAATGCTCATTTCTTCGCTTTCCGAATTCTGTTTTGCTTTCCTTTTGTATTTTGATTAATTCATGGAAGTCCAAAAATTATTTTTATTGTATCTCCAACATATGCTGATGCTCTGAGCAGCTATCATTGACATTTAAAATTTAAAAATTGTGCAATGCGGAGTAAATAATTATTTTGCGAAAAGTGTGAATTTCAAAAAATCAAATAAAATATTAAAAGCGGTCAAAGTTAAAAAAAAAACTATTAATGTGTTGCTGATAGTGTTAAGAAAGCACAAAGAAAAAAAGGAAAAAAAACTTTTGGAATCTTTTTATTGATCTTGCAAGGTAGCTCGTGTGTAGGTGAATATGGAAGTGGAACATTTCAGAAGATAAGAAATTGTGTTTAATAGACATGGACCGTCGACAAATGCAAAAATTGTCATCGCTTGCTTATGAAGAAATTGGGAAAATTGTGGATTTGATGAATTTCAAGAGCGATACTGACATAGAAGAAGATATGAAAGACGACTTGGAAGATGATGCTTGTGGGACCAAGGACCATACGAATGTTGGATTTGACGAGGCTATAACTAGAGCATTAAATATGTCGGAATCAATGCTGATATCAGAGATTTGCGTTACACCAAACGGAAGTCCCTTGTCATTGGCAAAATTAGTATCCCCTTCTACTTTGATTGCTTCAATTACTCCACGGTCACAGAAACGCAAACGCAATGTGCCTGTAGAGCAGAATATCATTCAGCCTTAAGATAGTATTAAATGTAAAACATACATACATAATTGGTCATTACAACCCTTCAGTCAGGATTACGACCTAGTTTCTCACACCACTTATATTGTGTGTGTTAAAATTTATACATGAGTTTAAAGTCGACTCCGAACGACATATTTTTGAGAAACTTTTCGTGACAATTTTTATTTATTCTTAGAGTTTTTGCCAGAAATCTGCTGAGAGGAAGTCGCCGAAGAAATACTTTTTGTATTTTATTTTGATGTCTGGCCATCGGTCCTTGAACCTTGGCTTTACGTCAAATAAGTCAAACACTATCTACTAGACTACGGCGACTTTTATTATATTATTAAATGTAAAACAAGGGAGTTTATTGGATCAGTTTCGGATACAATTCCCAAATCCCACAATTTCAATAAAGTCTTGTGGCGCCAAAGGTACTTCGTACTAGATAACCCTGCGATTGCATTTTCTGAGCACGAACTAGGAGAAGATCTCACAAAGCTTGATACGCCTTTCAAAGGCTTCGAGTACTTTCTGGGCGACACATGTAAATTTACTGGTTGTAATTCCGCAACTCAAATTGTATTTCAAAAGTGTAATATAAACTTGTGTCTTTCTAATCACAAGGACTGTTTCTACGATTTTCACCATAAATAACTTGAACAAACCGGTTTTTTTCCCATAAATGTTGATTTTTTTTCAAAACGGTTTTGTATTACCTTATAAAGAAATGAAATCTGAAATTTATCTTTATTTTTATACATTTCTTTTATAATCTGTCCTTCAAAATATTTCACTCTACCTATATGAAGAAAAAAATTGCTGTAAAATTTTTTTGATTATTTTCCCAAAGCCACCGGTCTAAGATTTTGGCGCTATAAAACCGATTTCACAAAAAAAATGTTTTTTTTTAGTATCCTTTACTTTTAAAACGAATCAAACCCAGAAATAATTTTTTAATCCAGAAAAAATTTTGGGCAGTAGAGAGTTAAGAGTTCGTGATGGTTATTGCTTACAACAAGTCAATGAAACCAATCATAATATGGCTGCTAATCTGAATATGTGATTTGTTTTCGAAAGCCCCCACATGCTTAATACTCTTGGATAAAGTCCCGATATGACTCCAAGAGAGTATTTAGGAGATCAGTTGGAAGAACGGTTACGTAGTCGCTAGACCTGAAACAAAAGTCATCTGAAAAACTTGCTCATTAGATTATGGCTGTAAATATTAACAGAAAATGCTAAACGAAACAAGTACATTGAATGCCAAATGGAATAAATGGAATGCTTGACCTTAAGGGATATCCTACTAAATATAACGAATATCATTTTTAGTATTTTGGGTCTTTGAATTTTAAATTTATTCTAATTTGTTCTTGGGGGTACCTACACTTAGGCGGTGCAACAATATGAAGACATCAGAAAGTTTTCTCAGAATATTAAAAAGCAGTATTTATGGTTTTGAAAATGAATCCATTTAATAATAGAAAGACATTTTAATTGTTCGTTTGTATTTACAAAAAAGCTTTACCAGAAACCATTATTTGTTTATCAAAAAGCAGGCAATTGTACCAAACCTTCAGCTACTGCAGAGTACAATTGCTGTTGAAAGAAATACTCATGCAAATAGGAATACAAAGAAATACGAGCTTCATTATAATCATAAATTTGTTGTTTTTATCAGGCATAATGAAAGTACGAAATCTTTACAACAATTTGCCATGTTTCAGTCGCAGAAAGCATAAAATAAAAGACATTTTTAAAATCTCAAACATTATTTCCTTTGTAAAAAAATTCATTGAAAAATCCATTTATTGTACATCACTTTATGTGTACAAAGTGTGCTGTATTTCAAAGCTTTTAAGTGTATGAGAACAATGTGAAATATTGAAATCTTTGCTTATTTCGAAGTTTAGAAATTTCAAATTCCAAATCAAATTAACAAGAAATAAAAAGGTTCTGAATGTTTAGTTTGTTAATAAACACAGGGTATCATCGACTATAAAACCAGGATATCAACATATTAAGACCTAGTTTCTTTCCGTGAGTGGCGGCACCTACAGTTTAAAGTCGACTACGAGGACGAGGTTCACATCAATTCCGCGTGAGATTTCCACACTATCAAATTAGTCGCTCTGAATACAGAACCTGTGTGGCAGATAGCACCTACCTGTTGATACCACATGCCGTTGGTATCCAGATCATTCAAATTAGGTCAAGAGTAGTTGGTGATCATCGACATATAGTACTCCTCGTTGACAATGATGGCCTAGAAATCAAAAAATATAGACCGACGACGCCGCCAGCCCATTTTTTTTAGAGATATGTTGTGTTGGAGGACAATAAAGAGGGGGCGGTGAATGTGATAATTTTTTTTATTTTTAATGACACCTCTTTTTCGAGAATTGCTTTTAAGTAATAATTCTCACATTCTTTTTCCTGTGGTGAGTATTATTTATTTAATTATAATACAATTACAAATTATATTCTAATTATATACGAGCGGAGTAACTTTGACCATATGCTCGGTTTAGTGTCACAGACCAGAGTCTCTGGTAAGAATCGAACCCACGACCCTCACGCTAATAGTCTAGCACACTACAAACTAAACTACCAGGTTACCCCTATGGTGAGTAATCACATATAATGTCAGACAAACAATCAGACGGGAATAGAAGCGGCCTACAGGAGCTCAGCTCTCGGGGTAATTTCTGCATTCCGCACAGTGTCTACTGACGCAGTATTGCTGATCGCGGGAATGATGTCACTGAACCTGGTAGTGGACGTAGAGAGGAGGAAGCACGACACAAGGAGGGGAACCCTGTTCAATTACTAGTAGATGCTATGGCAAGACGGCAGAAAGACTGGTCGAATTCCATCAAGGGAGGATGGACCTAGAGACTCATACCGAGTATAGTCGAATGGACCACAAGGAAACACGGCCAGGTGAACTTCCACCTGACACAGTTGCTAACAGGCCATGGATGTTATAGAGCATATCTCTATAAGTATGGCCACGATGTGGATGAAGCATGCCCTGAATGCCGAAATGAAGGGAAACGGCGGAGCATGTTTTCTTTACTTGCCCGCGATACGATGATCAACGAAATTGCCTGGAGACGACAATAGGATACCAAGTAGCACCCGATAATGTAGTTAACCTGATGCTAAACTCATATGATAATTGGAACGCAGTATGTGTTTTCGCAAGGAAGGTATTGATGCAGCAAAGAAAGCACTCGCTGAATCCCCGCCCCGCCGAAGAAATACTTGATTGTGGTCACGGCTACTGATTGGTGTGTGTGACGAAAGCGGTTGGGTTTAGTACGTAGTCACTCAGCAAGCCGAGAGCAAGACTTGCGGCGAATCGTGCACTTTGGGTAGGCCAGGCTACCAATGTCTTTTGAAGATTCCTTTAGCCGTTAGCTCGTAAAGCTATAAAAAAATATTCAGACGACCACAAAAACAGTGACCTTTTCGGGATTCATTAAACTTTAAGTATTGGTTTTAAGAGTTGCTAGTTAGTCGCCATAAATGACTTAAAAAAACCAGAAATGTTTTACCCCACGAACGAATGAGTTAGTGAACAATACCACTTCCTGAAGAAATGGTGGTTTCAATTCTTGTAGGGGCGGTATTTATAGGTATGAAGCCAATATTCTTACGAAAAAGGTTGTACGTAGTCGAAGTACAAAGGCGAAGAAACGACCTCAATAGCACTATTCTCTTTTGTATAAATATGTTTTCATCTTATTAATGCTTTTGATGCGAGTGGAGTAAAATTAGAATGAAAACGATCAATAGCTTCACGAATTGGTTGCTCACTAAACCATTTACAATGACATTGAACGATATACGATGATTTGCCGCACTTTGCTTAACAGAGAGGTCAACATTGTTTGCCAAGCAATAGCTATGGAGTCAGAAACAAATGGCGGGAATGTTAACTGTTGCACAAGAACAATTTCTGAGCATTTGAAAGCTATGAGAAAAATCAAAAACTCTGGACAATGGGTGCCACATTAATTTAATGACAAACAGAAGGAAAATCGAAAATTTGAGAAATTTTGCTTCAAAGATGCGATATGCGATAAGTCTGTATTGCATCGAATTGTTACTGGCGATGCAAAATTGATTTATTTTCGGATTATCAACATTAAAAATTTGGGTTATTCCATAGCAAACATCAACTCCGACTGCAAAATCAGATCGATTCGGCAGGAAAATAAAGGCGTGTGTATGATTTGACCAGAAAGTGAAACCCTTAGTACAAATCGATAGCGACAACAGGTTATCAATTTGAGCCATGCATTATACGAAAAACTACCAGAATGGACCACAAGACACAGCAAGGTACTTGCACACAAAGCGCATCCTGTCAGCGTAACCGGTTCAGAATACAATAAAATCTTTAGGCTAAGTGCTGCTACCCCACTAGCCGTAATCGCCAGACTCGACTCATTCCTCATGGCTGAGCAGCACGACGATTCCTACGAGGCAATCGAAAATTGGTATGCTTCAAAAGACGAATGGTTTTATTGGCATGGACTTCACAAATTGTTTGAAATATCGAAAAAAAATGTGTAGCCACCAACGGTTAAAGCCCCGGTTAGTATGTTAATTTTTGAATATGAAAAGCAAAAAGGGCAATTACCGAACTTCTCTTCTTGCTCTTCATATTGTTATGAAACTGGAAACAGTGTTATTAAAATGATAAACAACAGCTACAAAAATAAAACAATGGACTTGTTTACCTAATCAACAAATAAATAAAAATATAGCAACAACATCAGTATAAAAAAGGGATAAACAAAGTAAGCAAACAGGCGACAACAACACTGCAAGGACAAAGGTAAGCAAAATACACTAACAACAATAATGTAAACAACATGTTTACATGTTTTACGGAGATTTCGCGAAGGCAAAGCCATTATCCTTCAAGACCATTTATCAGACTGTTTACTCTGCGATATAAAAGGCAAGACGAAGCAGTCAACGGGATGAGAAAGAATTCAGTCAGTCTTGTGTGAAGATGCGTTGCGTGTGAAGAGAATAATTGTGGTCTGAAGATCTCCATTGTAAATATCTAATGAACGAGTGTAAAGAAGAATAACAAATAAAGCAAATTGTTGTTGTTTAAATCAAGTTGCTAAAGGAGGCACACGGAATTATCCGAGCAATAAAGAATTGATTTAAAACTGCTCTACTCTACGAACTCAAATAAAAATGAACGTGCGTTCCGTAGGCATTTGGAAACCGCGGCTTAATATTATGAGAAAATTATTCTTAGCTTTCCCATTAAAAATTAGACGCTCAGTTATATTTGGTCTTTAAAAAGTAATGAAGTTTTTACTGCTTTAAACTTTCAAAAATTACTACAATTAACATAATTGGATTTCACTGATTTGAAGACAAGAGCAAAAATTATTCTCATTTACTTGTAATGCGCATCATTTCTCATTCTGCAGATTTCATTTTTATGCTGGTTTTTGTACTTAAAACCGTATTTTGGTTTTGTGGTTGTTAGAACCACATGTTAACCACACAAGTACGTGACTACAATTTAAAGCGAAAAGAAATTAAAGAAAATAAATGAAAACCGTATATCACTCTCTCTCTCTCTCTCTCTATCTGCTGTTGTTTCGCGTCAAATGTATGCGAATACAAATATTGTTGAGGTCCTAGAGTAAGGACATGAAATATGGGAAATGGTTGAAACAATTCTGTTATAATTGTTAGTATAAAATGTTGTTTAATATTGTATTTTAAAATTATTGGTTAAATGTTTCAATTTTATGGATAAATTACGTTGTATACAACATAACACTAAGGGACACGAAGAAAAGCAGACCACCACTGGAGGGTATGAAATCACCTCTCATGTTGATTAACAATATTCGTAGTCTTCTGAGGTTATTGGTGACAAATTATGTGAGCCAGTGTGCTACAGTAAGAAAAAATAAATTAAAAGTTTTTAAAAACCAAAATTATTTCTATTGTAGTAAAACATATAAAGTCAATATATGTACATCAAAGATCAGAAAATGAATCGCTTTTTCGCTACTCATAAGTACTCATGAAATTTTGAGTATGAGTGAGTCAACAGTATTGAAATCCACCTAACGAAAATCATTGCATCATTGGAGCATCGTTGCAATGTGGTTTGTGTTTCACTGTTCTATCGCTTCGACAAAAGGATTTTGCTCGAACGAATTAAGGGGACTTTTCTCGAAAATCATGTATTCCTACGTAACGCTCATCTTTGTCGGCCACCACTTCCGTATGTGGTCGATTGGCCAGTGGATCGTATACTGCACTACAGTAAAAATACGTTTTTTACTCGGGCTATTCGTATGTGGAACTCAATTCCTGCAGAGGCCTTTCCTGTTACTTATGGGATCAATATATACAAGCCTAGTGTCCATAAACACTGTTCCTTCTTTCCTTCTTCACATAACATATTTTCATAGTTCTAAACACAATGCCATCGATCCCCTGAGTGTTGGTCGTACGAAACGAAATAACGGCGCTTGCCTTTGTTCTTCCGATTGTAATATTAGAAGCTATACTCGAATTTTTTAAAGTGTCTGCAACGACAAGTGATAAATTATTCTCAACTACGAAGTTATTTAGGAGTTTTATTTTTTTGGATTTTAAGGGGTTAAAAAGGAATAAATACAGAAAAATGATCACATGTATTCGAAATTAACTTAAAAATATAATACTTTACTCCTTGGTATTTACTAACTTAAATTTCCAATATTAACAATTGCAAAGTAAATACAAAGCTTAAAGTGGCTTTTAATGTACTGAAAGTAAAGAATATGATGTAAATTTTTTATTTCCAAAAATCGTCAAAATAAGGGCATAAATCGTCAAATCGTCAATATGGTACTTTTAGAGCTCAAAATCGTCAAAATGACGATAAATCGTCAAATCTGGCAGCTATGCGCACACTGTATTGATATTTGTTGTATATGTGTACAAATGAAACGGCCATGCACCAACCAAAAACGGTGTACTATATAGCTACGATGTATACTATGTATCTTTTTCAACACTCTTTTTTTAGCCTGTCCAGAATAAAGATGCCAACTGTATTTGCCGAAGTGGCAATCACAATATGTAAACCCCTTTGCACGAAATTATCGTATATGACAATTTTTTTTGAAATTGAGTTTTTAATGCAATCTTGTTCTACATTCAAAGAGACGTCACCTGACAAAATATTGAAATCGAATTCCACTTCGTTGCTCCCAAAATTGATTGAATACTTTATCGTATGTTACACTCCAATTTTTCTTGTGAGCGATTTCATGTTATAATATTTACTACATATTTCTTTCTAAGTTAGAATTTGAAGGTAAAGAGAATTGCTCGCTTTATTTTGTTTTTTACCTCTATTCTTTTTACCGTTAATTTACAGGAAATGCTATATTAAAGTTGAAGATAAGCATTTAGAATGCATTCTTTTTCGGATCATGTGTTTGAGGTTATCAGTTATTGTAAACCACTCCAAGTAAAACATTGTCTACGGAGAAATTAATAAATAGTGCCTTAATAATGCTATCAGTTTATTTGCCACAAGAATTTCAAAACAAGCAAACCTTTTATTGGTGCTACACTCAATACCTCAGGAGTTGCATTGTGTTGAATTGAGTTTTCAGACAGGTTTTTCAAAAAGATTTTAAAATAGGTTTTCATTTGCCAAAAAAAAAGATAAGTGCACTAATTGCGAAAATATTAAACATCTTGATGAAGAGGAAAAAAATCCTTTGCAGAATTCCAATGAGTATAGGATGCATATAAGAGACAAAGATGAGGCCAAGGCTAATTTTTTAAGAGATCAAAATAAAAACAAAAATGTTTCTAGTTTTGTTTGCGCCAGCTTCGATTTGAAAAAAGTTTTGAATACTCCGCTTGGAAATTTCTAAATTTCACGCGTTTATGAAAACGGCACTAGAAGTGGCTATTGTTATTAGTGGAGTGAGTGTGATGGTAAGCGAGGCTACCAATGAAATTTGCGCAACTCTGTATAAGTGTTTAATAATCGTAGACCAAAGAAAGGCAAGTAAAGACATAGCCCTATATTAAGACAGTTGCTCTTGTCAAAACCGCAACAAGGTTGTATTAGCTATGTTGACACATTTTTTAAATTTGTCAAACCTTGTTGAAAAAATTAAAATAACATATTGTTACATTTTTACCTTTTTAAAAGTGTTTAAATATGAGTTCGTTAATTACAAAAAATGTAAAAACAATTTATAATTTATATTTAATTTCAGTTAAACTCTTTATTCTTTACACTACTGCCACCATATACAACTTAACGATACAACAATAATAATCTGTTAATTCACTTTACTAGTTCACACAAGTGTTCACTGGCTCCTTATAACCACGACTTATTTTGTTCACACCCAACTTCACACAAGGCTGACTGAATTCTTACTGACTGCTGCCTGCTTTGTCCAGCCCTTTTATAGTCCGACACAAACAGTCTAACGAACATTCTTGAAGTGGAATGTTCGTGATCTCGCCTTCTCGAGAGCTCTATTGCTAATACATTGTTGTTTTGTGTACTTTGCTTATGTTGTCTATCCCTTTTTATCACATACATATTGTTGTTGGTACCAGGCGCAACCAGGTTCGTCGTACATATGTGTGTGTACAGCTTTAGATAATCATACCAGCATGCGTGCAAGCACGCACCCAATGGATGTGGACGATCGGAGCCTAGTCCTATAGGCATCAGAATTGATTCCAGTAAGATTCTGATTATGGTATACTGGACTACACTACTATTTGGATTTGATGACATGGGCTGGCGGATGGGGTATTCTGTTACCCATATGTGCTGGAGTGAAATCTGGTACAGACGGCTTTCAGGCTAATACACCATCTGTCTCCGTCCCGTTAAAACCTGGCAAGCCTTGGAGAACGATCTTGGACTCGTCCCGTTGAGTTGGAGTGTAGGGGCAGTTAAGAATTTCTTCTGTTTAGCTCCCGGTCTGGCTCTGAACACAAGCTCTCATGAGGACTTGTGTCAACCCTCGCATGGCCTCCCTGCATTGCAAAAATAACCATGGGACCACAATAAGGGTAACTACACAACGAGTTAAAGATAACGGCTCCAAGTTGGGACCCAATAGAATGGAATTCAACACAAACAACAATTTATATAACTTTACCAGCCGGCACCGAGGGTGCAAAGGAGACCCAGCAGGACAGCCCTTTCCTGAATCCTTTCCGGAGGGCATCGAGGTTACTCCACTCACCACCGCTGAAGCAGAACGGCGAGAGATCTCGCTCGTCATCACCGGAGTTACAGAGGAGCAAAGCTCCTGAAAAGGAGGAGGATGATTTCACCAAGCTAGGCGACAGAATCTCGGAACTCGTGGAGATGATGGGCGGAGGAAGGAGGTCCACCCACCAAGCGATGCGCGATTTAGTAGCTTCTATATCGTCACTATACCAGCAAGCCGCTAAGGATAAAGTTGCGGAACAGGAGGTAAAGGTCAGAACCAATGACAGAAGCACACAGACGATCATGCAACAAGGGACACCTTGTGCTTCCAAAAGGCAGAGGGATGAATTGGAAAAACCAAGGAGAACACCTCCAAAGAAGACCAGGACAATCCGTCCTAGTGGACTAGTCAAGGTTGCCGCTGAGGTTAGGAATAGTGACTCGCCTGGGAGACCAGCAACTGCTACGAACCAGACTGTGGTGGTGCCCGCAGCAACAGAGGAAAACACTCAGGAGAACAATGATTGGATCGTGAAAACTAGGAAGCGCAGAAAACCTCCAAGACCAGATGCAGTGATAATAAAGCCAACCGAGAAACTATCGTTTGCGGACATTCTAAGGAAGGTAAGGAATGCCCCGGAGCTTAAATCAGTTGGCGAGGATGTCCAGCTTGTGAAGAAGACACAAAGGGGCGAAATCCTTCTGGAGTTTAGAAGATCGGCAGAGGTGGCTACGGAGATGCACCGTTCTAAGCTAAGGAGCTTATTGGCCGAAGAGATAGAGGTCAGAACAATAACTGAGGAGGCTACATTCGAACTAAGATACCTGGATGAAGTAACAACTGAGGAGGAAATAATCGCCGCATGGAGGGACCAAATCGGGGAAATACAACCGTCGGCTCTCAAGACGATCAGGAACGTTCCAGGAGGTACTAGGACGGCGGTAATCGCAATCCCTATGAAGCTGGCAGGCAGGGCAGAGGAAGTTGGTAAACTGCGTGTAGGGTGGACAGTTTGCCGCTTACTGAGAAAGGTAACCCCAAGGAGATGTTACAAGTGCTTGCAGTTCGGGCATGTAGCAGGAAAGTGTAGCAGTAATAGTGACTGGTCCAAACACTGCTTCAAATGCGGAGGGCAAGGTCACCATGCCAAGGCTTGCGACCGTGACCCTCACTGCCTTCTTTGTAGAGGCGATCCGGATGCGGACGCGAAGCATATCACGGGAGGACATAAGTGCGCACACTATCTAGCGGCACGACGGAAGTTGACATACTCAGGTAAATGAGAGTCCTGCAGTTGAACTTGAACCATTGCGAAGCGGCGCAGGAGCTACTTAAACAGACGGTGCGGGAGCAGAGGATAGACTTGGCAATACTGAGCGAACACTACTGAGCACCTGAAAACCAACGTTGGATAGCCAGCAAATGCAACAGGGCTTCGATGTGGTCCTGTGGTAAATTCCCAATGGGAAATGTCGACGACAGGTGGGAGAGCTTTGTGAAATGCACCGTTACCGTACATTTCTTCAGCTGTTATCTTCCCCCTAGCCTATCAATAGAAGACTATAGACGCAGAATAGATGACATCGTTAAGGAAGCAAGGAACGTGAGACCTGTGGTAATTGCCGGGGATTTCAATCCTTGGGCTGTTGAATGGGGCTCGGCATTCACTAACCCAAGAGGAGAATGCCTACTCGACGCATTTGCAACATTGGAGGTAGTTTTACTTAATAGTGGTGATAGCGATACATTCTCGAGAAATGGATGCTGCTCTAAAATTGACCTGACATTCGTCAGCGACTCACTGGAGACCTCATCTACCTGGTTGGTGTCTGACGTCTACACACATAGCGATCATCAGGCTATCATTTTTGAGATCCGGGAACGCTCTATGGGACACAACGTTCCTGCCGCACCGCCGAACCCTCTTTGGAAGGACTCCACTTTGCCAGGGAAACCTTTGTCCTCGCATTGGAGGATATTCGGTTATTCGGGAACGCGAATGACAAGGCGACGGAACGTATGCGCTCCATAACGGAGGCTTGCAACGTTTCTATGGCAAGGAGGCGAAATATGTCTGGGAAGAAACACGTCTACTGGTGGAACGCGGATATAGCGGATCTGAGGCGTAAATGCAACCGCTCACGGCGGCTATTCCAAAAGGCCAGAGGCCGGGATGAATTTGCAGAACTGCGTGAAAGATATAGAAGGTGTAGGACCAGCCTTAATGGGGCCATTGCGCTCAGCAAGAGAAGATGCTACAGGGAAATGTGCGCCGATGTGGACGAGAATCCCTGGGGAACTGGATATAAGGTGATGATGAGAAAGCTGAACTGCTTCCGACCACCAGCAACGTCATGTGCAGCTAAGCTGCAATCAATCGTCGCGGACCTTTTTCCGCGCAAAGCCGAAATTACATACTGCGTGTGGGATATGCGGTCACGGGAGGAAATCCCAGAAGTCAGCAGGCAGGAATTGGAATCAGTCTGTGGGGAAATGAAACTTAACAAAGCACCAGGGGTCGACGGGATCCCAAACATTGCGCTTAAGGCGGCCATTGAAAGTAATACTGAGCTGTTTAGACAAGTTTTTAATGCTTGTATTCAGGAGAGGACGTTCCCTAAGATATCGAAGAGACAGAGACTGGTTCTAATTCCGAAGGGTAACAACGCGCAGGATGCATCGGGCTACCGCCCGCTATGTATGATCCACACAGCTGCAAAACTTTTGGAGAGGATAATTTGTAGGAGACTGGAAGCATTCCTGGGGGCAGAAGGTTTGTCGGATCGCCAATTTGGTTTCCGAAAAGCCCGTTCCACAATAGATGCAATAGAGATGGCTATGACAATAGCAAAGGATGCTATCAGTGGTGAGCGCTGGCTGGAGGGCGATAAGGAGTACTGCGCTATCATCACCCTGGACGTCAAGAACGCATTCAACTCTGCGGATTGGGATGCCACTTTAACAGCCCTAGATGGAAAGGATGTACTACTACTTGATGGAACTTATTAAGGACTACTTTAAGAATAGAGTGTTCTTATATGACACAGATAATGGCAGGAAGACATATGCGGTATCGGCGGGGGTCCCGCAAGGTTCCTTGCTGGGCCCAATACTATGGAATGTCATGTATGATGGTGTACTGGGGCTTAGATTCCCTAGAGGTACACAGATTATTGGTTTTGCGGACGATATTGCCCTGGTGATAAGGGGAATACATTTAGGTCAATTAGTGAAAACATGTAACACTGCGGTTGGTAAGGTCAGGAACTGGATCACGGGAATAGGTCTCAAACTTGCTGATCACAAGACGGATGTACTACTTGTAAGCAGTAGGAAGAAGATGGAATTTATTACAATAACAGTAGGCGACCAGCGCATAACATCAAAGCAGGCGATTAAATATCTGGGAGTAATGATTGATAACAGGCTCACGTTTAGGGAACACCTGACGTACGTCGGTGGAAAGTGTGCGGCGACATCATGTGCACTTGCCCGAATAATGCCTAACCTTGGAGGCCCAAAACAGGAGAGGAGGCGGTTACTGATGAAGGTAGTGACTTCGATCGCTATATATGCGGCCCCTATATGGGCCGGGGCCATGGATAAGAGGACCTATAGAGCAGGTATAGAAACGGCCTACAGGAGATCAGCTCTCAGGGTGATTTCTGCCTTCCACACGGTGTCTACTGATGCAGCATTGGTGATTGCGGGGATGATGCCCCTGAGGCTAGTAGTGGATGTAGAGAGGAGGAAACATGACACAAGGAGGGGAATGGATCTCCCCAGTCCTGTTCAGTTAGTGGATGACGCTATGCATAGATGGCAGCATGACTGGGTCAATTCAACCAAGGGAAGGTGGACCCACAGACTCATACCGAGCATAGGCGAATGGACCAAAAGGAGACACGGTCAGGTGAACTTCTACCTGACACAGTTACTAACCGGCCATGGATGTTAAAGACCATATCTATATGTCATGATGTAGACGAGGCATGCCCAGAATGCCCCAATGAAAGGGAGACGGCGGAGCACATTTTCTTTACTTGCCCGCGATATGTTGTTCAACGAAATTGCCTGGAGAGGACAGTAGGATTCCAGGTAACGCCCGATAACATAGTTAACCTGATGTTAACCTCAAGTGACAATTGGAACGCAGTATGTGTTTTCGCAAGGAAGGTGTTGACGCACCAAAGATTGGCTGAGAGAGCAAGGTCAGCAGAATTTGAAGGCAGCACTCGCTGAATCTCCACCCCCGAAGTAATACTTGATTGTGGTCCCGGGGGGGGGGGCAAATGGTTGAAAGTGTGACGAACTAGGTTGGGTTTAGTACGTATGCGTTTAGCAAGCCGAGAGTAAGTCTTGCGGCGAATCGTGCACATTGGTAGGCCGGGCTACCAATGTCTTTCGAAGATTCCCAACCTTTAGCTTGTAAAGCTATAAAAAAAAAACTTTAGATAATCAACACGTTCATTGTATTCTTAGTGTTAGTGTGTATTTGTATCGTGTGGCTTTTGTTTATCGTCTTTGTTGTTAAACGATATTAGGTCGTTTCGATTTGTGTAACAATATTTACTTCCCTGTCATAAAATGATGCCAGTTGATTCTGTGCATAGCACTATCGAATCATTTATACGCAGGCGTACCTTTTGGGCGCCAAGTGAACACAACTATATTTAACTGTATTGAAATAGGCTACTCAGAGTTTGAAAACTGAAAGTCCTTTGCAAGTCTGTTACTACCAAGCAAAGTTAAACTAAACATAAATAAAGTTCGCATAGCTTTATTAGACAAAAAATCAAAATCAATTGAACTCATTTACGGATATTCCGAAAATTCCACTAAAAAAACTATAAATAATTTTAATTTTACCTTTAAGTTACAAAAGTTGTACAATTCACCTTTGTGTATATCTTTGCAAAAAATCAATGATTAGAAAAATATATTTTTAAAAAATATCATACCATCAAAATACCACAATGAGTATTTACATTTAAAATATTCTGTACGCGAAAAAGGCATGTTAAATGAAAGCGACGAAGAAGATTAACTCACTTATTATTATTATTGTTTTTTTTAATTTTTTTTTTAATATTTTAATATTGATAAATTTTTTTATTATTTTGTACCATTCTAAGTTAAAAAATAATGAACAAATACATAAAACCCCGAATAAATCTTTGTTTCAATTTATTTCTAACACTGACAAATGATATCGTAAGTGCCATTTTCTACACACGCATCTACGAAATGTTGTGAATGAAATTATCGTATGTGCCCAAAATATGTAAGTTTTTGTCGGAAAACTTCAACTTTTCCGCCGGAATACTTTTAGGTGTAGTTATATTAGTTAATTATCTAAGCACATGTATATTTTCATTTTGATATTGCAAGCGAAAGCAGACAAAAGTAGAAAAATGGCTGTCCTGCAAAATTTGGTTTTTGTAACATACGATAATTATGCGGAAAGGGGTCGATGTATGTAAGTGTTAAGTTGCCTCATTTAACGCTGTTTCCTTTAGCGCTGGAACTTATTGGAACGTATCCCCCGCGTTAAGCGGGGTCTTATTGTACTTGGACGAAGTTCTAATACCTCTGAGGGAGCTCTGCAGAACAGCATAACATGCACTCTATTGGGAACAACCAAGAAGCCTAAATGTGAAACGGGATAAGACTGAAATTTGTTTATTTACAAGGAAAGTAAAGATCATTCCTTGGACAGTTCATTCCTTTTCACCCAGAAGAACACAATAAACAAACTGATATAATACGTGGGTGTTATCCTGCGTTGGAAATGGAGGCAACATCTTGAGGGTCCCTGCCTTTAGACGACATTTCTCACTATCAGATCACCAACATGGCTTTAGGGAAGATCGTAGCACCACCACAGGCCTCACTGAAATTACTTCAAAAATTACAAATGAACTCAACCAACAACGACAGTGTCAATGAACTGTTGTGGCGGCCCTTGGCCTCTCTAAGGCCTTTGACGCGGTTGATCACTCTATACTCCTGAGAGACAACCTATACTCAACCTCGCCCAACGACTTGAAACGCTGCACCTCCAACTATCTTGGATCAACTATCAAATGTCTCAATGGTGCCATACGGAGAAGACGACTGTGTTGTTTTTGCATCGAGTGTAAATATAGATAACATAAGTGCTAGATTAACAGACTATCTGGCGACCATTGTGGAATTCTTCCGGAATAGGAACCTTCGACTTTCTGCTCCCAAATCATCCATTTCTCTCTTCACTACATGGACGAAAGAAGTGAAGAGGCCACTTAACATCGCAGTGGAAGGTAACCTCATTACCACGGTTCGTAACCCTAGGATCCTTGGGGTTACTTTAGACAGTACTACACTTCGCCTCACATGAGACCAGAATCAACGCGAAAGTGAGAATGAGAAACAGGGTTCCTGAAGGCGCTATCAGGAACTACATGGAGAATGGACAAAGAAACAATCATCACCACCTACAAGGCTATTGGACGATTTCTCCTCAATTATGCTGTTCCAATCTGGACTTCATTATTGAGTGATACACAATGGCGTGTGCTACAGACAATGCAGGACAACGCCTTACGTATAGCCACAGGATGTGTGAAGATGTCAAGTGTAGACCACCTTCACGAAGAGTCGCAAATATTGTCAGTGGGGAAACACAACGAGCTCCTGACGAAACAATACCTCATAGCTTGCTATTTACCTTCCCACCGCAACCATCATGGACGACACAAATTCTCGCCGTATTAGACACGACTTCTAAACCTTCAACACGGACATCATACCTTATATACCCACAATAGTGGACCTCCAGTCAGTAAGGGAAGCACAGCGCACCCTTGACCAAACGACAGTGACGACAGTAATCGACGAACTTAGCCCCAGCAGGGTTCTAAATCAGCATCCACCACCAATCTCGGATAATGAAAAGCAGCTACCCAGGGATACTAGAACCATCCTGAACAGCTATAGGACAAGGATTATTCCGGGGACCTTGAATCGCTGCCCTTCATGCAACCAAGGACCACCTCTTTGGTTGCCCCACAAATCCGACAAACTCTCGACTTATAGACTTGCGGCTGAATCCAACACTAGTAGCGAACTTTTTGGGACTACCAATCACGTAACGACGAACACCAACATACTCAACTCACAACTCATAATACCATCTCTTATGCATACCATCTCCACCAGAATCACATAGGCGTACAATCAGGCACATAAACTTGATTTTCTTATATCCACAGGGAGATTCTTCCGGAGACAACAGCAGAACTGTTACAACAAAAACAACGACATCTTGAGAATAGAGCAGTAAATGCCCGCAGGTACTAATTCACATTACACAATGGCTCTTCAAGTACGTAATTAGACTTTTACTAAAATATCTTTCGGTAGCAACAAGGACATGAAGTTATCGTAGTCCAATAGGTAGAGTGTTGGTTAGATGTGAGGCCGCGAGTCATACCCCAGCCCAGACATCACGATCAAACTTAAATATGAAGAAAATTTTTCTTTGGCAGATTTCTGGCAAAAACTCTGAGAGTTAATAAAATTGCCATGGAAAAGTTTCTCAAAAATCTGTCGTTAGGAGTTGACTTTAAACTGTAGGTTCCACCACTCTTGTTCAAAATTAACACACACAACATAAGTGGTGCGAGAAGATAGGCCGTAATCCTGACTGAGAGTTTGCAATCTAGAGAGGTGATGATAGTCTATTTACATACATATATACTTATATGCGAGAAGTTATAGAGTTTAAGATATTTGCTGTCTCAAAATTTTAGTATGTACTTTCGGAGGAACCCCATCTTCTGGAAACAGCACGAAAACTTTCTACCAAAAAAAAAAAAACTTTTTAGATTCTAGAGATTCTATATATACCCATATTTTATGAGTCAATTATCTAAAATGCCTTATTTCAAATTATCGGCTCCACGACGTTTTTGTAGGTACTTTTGGAGGATCCGTATCTTCTCAGAAACGAACGATTTTATCTACGAAAAGCTTTTTATAATTTAAAGAGCCTGTATATTCACAGTCTATTTTCCCATAAGCGCGAGAACTCCTAGTTTCTAAATTATTGACCAGATTTTCAGGTTTTAGTGATTACTTTTGGAAAATCTACTTTCTTGGACCCGGCTTAATAGATTGTTTGCATTGAAAGCATAAATAAATTGTCTGAAAGATGGAAGAGATGTGTAGCCGAATCAAATGTTTTTTACTTTCCCATTACAAATTAGTATTGTTACGTTTTTACTCTTTTAAAAACGTTTAAAATATGAGTTCGTAGTATAAAATTTTTAAATTTATCCACACATTGTTGCAGCTCCTCTGAATAAATTTTCATTGATTCATTTGGAAGTTCCTCCAGTTCCCAGAACTTCTTGACTATCGAATCAATATTGCTCTCGTTTTCTATCGAAGTACTCAAATGACAAACGCTAGTATTAATGTAGCCCTTTGATTGATTACACTTTCTAGGGATAATCCAACCAAGCGAAGTTTTCTGACGGATTGGGAGACAGATCTACCTAACCAACACACATTAACACGAAGAAGATTTCTGCAAATCAATTTTTCGTGGTTTGTGGACGCACGGATCAGCTAATTTTATATTCCTAGGAATATGAAATCCGGTTGTATTTATAACACTATCAGGGTGGAAATTATTTATCGAACTCAATACCCAAAATTTCGCATTGAATTGAGGAGAGTTAACCCTCAACGTGACAGTTAAATTAACGCAAGATTTCGAAAAAGAATTTGTTTCACTAATGCCAGTTAAATTTAGTCTGCCGCCTTCTCTTTTTAATCGAAGTAGCTGCGCATGTTCCTCAGTTATTAAATTTGGTTTAGATCAAGATAAGTCCTCTCGCTGGTATCAATTTACCAGAGCTACTTCTTACACTGACTACTGCTGCCGCAAGAATAACTTTTTCATCGGACGAAGAATAATTCACAGATCAATGGAAGTCGATGATTGTTCAGTGTAGTCGTTATTTGAACTTGCACTTGTATTGTACCTATGTAGCAATGAAATATGTGAGCTACCAAAAATTCTGCATTTGGATGAGGTACACTTCGCCACCGTGTGTCCCCTTCTGAGACAATTTATACAAGCTGGCACTAATTTAATAAAGTCAAATCTTTGACTTACTGGCTCAGCAATAAATGAAGGGCAATTGTTAATATTATGATGAACCGATTTGCAAAATAAACACTTGTCTGCAGATGATTTAATTTTCGCTACATTTAGTGAAGCCCTATTATTTCGCCTTGCAAAATGTTCAGGTTTGTGATTGTCAAACCCCGGCCTTGAACTTGAAGACTCATCAGCCGCAATATGCTGACATCGTCTGTTATATGAGAATGGCATTTGTAATCTTTTTATCGTCACCAAGTGGCAATAAAGAATCATACATCGCGGTTACAAAGCAATAGCTGAAGGTTTTGTGATTTGTGGAAAATCGAAAAGTTTTCTTATATTGTCGTAAAATATAAGACATTCATTGTCATAAACCTTCTTCAAACTTCCTCTTGCTTTGGAGTAATTTTCCTCTGAAATCTGAAAAGCTTTTAACAGTAATTCGTAACAGTATTTTATTTTCACAAAATGAGTGTCCTGGTAGTCTAGTGGGTAGTGTGTTAGACTATTAGGGTGAGGGTTGTGGATTTAATTCTCACCGGAGACTAGTCTTCCTCTCGATGATTAGATATAAGTTGCAATTGTATTATGATTAATTAGTAAATAAATAAATATTTTTACAAAAAAAAAAAAAATTATGATTTCATACCGGTATCCATGGTAACCACCAAATTGTGTTTGAAATACGAAAATATTTAATGAATGTTATGTTATGTAATGCATAACGAATTACACAGAATTTCTGTTATTGATATGTTTAAACAAAATTCTGGTATTTATTAATTAAAATTGTATCAATATTGTGTAATTGTTTACATCAATGAAAACAAAATGAAAATTAAAATGCATATTTATGACACGACACAATCAAATGGCATCAATTGGATTTAAAATTTGGAAATTATGGTGGAATGTATTTATTAGAAAATTTTCAGCAAAATTATTATAAATATGATTTGTTTTATAGAAAATTCAAAGGTCATTGTATTTGAAGTATTCGTGTGTGGCTACATAACTACTGTCGTAATTTGCTGAAAGTAAACAATTGGTAACGATACAAATATTTATATTTTCATTTGAACAAATGAATTGCATTCAAATTATTTGCATCTTTTAATTGCAACATTGTAGCATTATTTTACAGTTGTCAATACTAGCACAACATTTTATGTGCATAAACAAAAGAATCTCCAATTGCATATGAGCGGCGACCACTTGACTCAATGTTATTGACCGTCGCGCATATTCGACGATCATTTGACACTTTGTTGTCAGGACGCCGACTGCATTGGTTTGCATATAATATGTAGTATGTGTGTTGTTGTTGTATGGCATTGCTGGTGATCGTGTGTAGCTCTCTTTACACTTCACCGTGGGAATTATTGTGGATAATAGGCGCGTGTCATATAACATCCACTTGTCCCATAATTATTACACACACAAACCAATATAATATAGTTAAACATATAATATACACACAAACATATGTTATAGTATTAAGTCAATACAAAATTGTATTAGAATTAAGGGTTTGATTTGGAATTGTCAAATCAGCCAAAATTTAGTATAAAAGAAGGGACATTTTCCCTCAAGAATGGAATCAATAAAATTTAACCAAATAGTGCGGTTCAGCTGCACTTTATTAAAAACTATTGTTCTTATTATTTAACAGTGCTCTTTGAGTGCACTAAAATAAAATTAAATAATAAATAAAATTTTAAACAAATAAATACGTTACAACATATTTGCATAGAAATTAATTTTCTATTCCCATAAGTTTATTACAAGACTTCAAAGTATTTGAAAAGTGAAGCATAAATTATTACAGTATTCCCCGGATATAAGCAACAGAGATCAGCAATGAGTACTCAAAAAGATGATTAGAATCGCATTCATACTTAATTTAATATCATACTCATACTACTCATATTCAAAGTTTGAAGTACTCATCATACTCATACTTAACAACACGTATGATGTTGTTGATTTCGACTCTTCATGATTCAAAATTTACAAGAATCGCAAAATAAGTATGATTCGCGTGCGAACACTAAAATACTCACTAAATGGTTGTGTGTTTGCTCTGCTTGCTGCTCTGTCTTCTTTGCTTATGTGTTTTTCTTCTTTTTTGTAAATGCAACAACAACTAAGACTGTCATTTATGAGTATTATAAATATTTTTCTAAAGTTATGAATCTAAACATATTTCGAATGGTATGAGTTTGATGTCAACGTTGTACTCATACTCATTGCAATCTGTACTTATAAATCAACGTTGTATTTAGTACGAATGAATCAGAGTAGTTAAATTTCAATATTCTTGACTCACTTATATTCAAAATTTCATGAGTGCTTATGAGTAGCGAAAACACGATTCATTGCTGAACTATGAAAAGCACATTCAAAAATGCTTGCTGGACAGAGTATATGAGCGGGGAATTCTCGTACAGAAATTCCGTATCTGTGTCATTCATTCATGATAGAATCTATCACAGGCATCCTTTTCGATGAATCGCCAGCTGATGAGAGAGGGTTATGATCACCACCTACAACTGGGTGTAGTGAACAAAATTGTAAATTGTTTGGTCACGTGTCACTCCAGAATCACTGCGAAGAAATTACTGAAGGATACGAATATGCAGCAGACTTTATAGATATATATGTCTATTGTCTATTGTGGCACTAACTAGGCAGAGAGTTAGGTCGTTGACTCACCTGCACCAGGTCAGACTTGTAGAAGAAGCGAAGAGTCAAAGTTTTGACTACTATTTCAAGAACTATGCCGTATAGAGTTAATGGGAAATATTGGCTTCCAATGGCTCTACAATTTATCAGCATAAAGAGCAATTCAGGAACGTTTATTTAACGTTTGTTTAAGTAAATTTAAAGTATTATTACGAAAATGGAAATGGTGTAACTTCGTTTAACATTAAAATGAACAAAAAGCTGCACAAACAAATGCAACGAACTTGTTACAAGTAAATCAACAACATCAGTATGAAAGAAAAGGGGATAGACAAGTAAGCGAGAACGCAACAACAAGCAATGTGAACAAAGTAAATAAACAACAATGAAGTCGCAATAGAGTTCTCGATAAAGCGAAACCACGAACGTTCGACTTCAGGAACCTTCATTAGACTGTTTACGTGTGCATATAAAAAGGCAAGACAAAGCAGGTAACGAGTAGTAAGAATTTAGTCAGTCTTGTGTGAAGACGCGTTGCGTGTGAAGAGAACAGTCGTGGTTTGAAGATCTCCGTTGTAAAGATCTGCGTTATAAGCAAAGAAGAATACCGAACAAGCAATTATTGTTTTATACGTCAAGTTGTTTACAGTGGCACACAATAGTCCGAAAAATAAAGAATTTAATTGAACTTAAACCACAATTTATTTTTATTTTGTTTACAATCAACGAACTCATATTTTAATCGTTTTTAAAAAGGTGAAAACGTAACAATATGATTTACAATTCTCCTCGTTTACAGGCGGGCAATGCTTAAAAGTGGTATGCATTTGTATATCGAAATAGTTTCAGTATATTTAGAGGTAAATATCAATATTGCACAAGTTTTAGTGCTATTAAGCGGAAACTTATTAAATCCAGGGTGCTTTTATCCGGGGAATACTGTGTTTGTAGTTGCTTGGGTAAATACTTTATTAAAACAATCAATTTAATTAGAAAATATTAAAACTATTATTTTAAATTAAATTGACTTTAATTACAATATCCGTAGGCATTTTCGTTAAGAGCGATTACATATAAAATAATAAAAGCCATTGTAAAAATAAACAGACACATACGTAGATATGTATGTATATATGTACATAAATATCTACTTAACCAATAATGATTTATGAGTGCAAAACTTCAATGCTGCCTAACTTAAGCCGTATTCCAGCTAGAACCCTTCTGTAGAAAGGAAGGTCAGGAGCTACTCTCAAACGAACTAGGTAGGCGTGAATAGCGCTTGATTGTTCTTTCCCATATAGGAATAGGGTAGGGATAGGTTTGATGGCGTCACCACACTACCCACTTAGGGTAAACTATTACGTCAACACAGTGCAACCAATTTAATGTTATTAAAAATGTGCTGACCTGCACCATTTGTAGGTATCTTTGTCTGAAGCTTTTGAAAAAAAAGCTGAAGCTCTTGAAAATTTAGTGGAATCAGCACATTTTTCAAGAGTCGAAGTAAGCATACAAGTGTCTCAGGTTCTTAAGACGGTACAATAAATAGGTCACATCAACTGATCTTTTTACTATTTACGTAAATAATTGGCCATTCCAAACCTTCAGTCAGATTACGGCCTAGCTTGTCACACCACTCATGTTGTGTGTGTTAATTTCATACATGAGTGGCGGCACCTACAGTTTAAAGTCGACTCTGAACGACGGATTTTTTGAGAAACTTTTCATGGTAACTTTATTAACTCTCAGGGTTTTTGCCAGAAATCTGCTGAAAGGAAGTCACCGAAGGAATCATCCTTACAATCCCGTGAGTTGAGGCTATTTGATGCTTCTCATTGAAGCATCGTCGCAATGTGACTTCTGCTGTATCATTACTATAACTTATTTAGAGCGAGCAAAATAAGGAAACTTGTTTTCGAGATTCATTCGTAATCGTTCGCAACACTCGTCTTTCTCGCAGAGCACAGCCCTTTGTGGTCGATTAGCCAGTATATCGCATACTTCGTTACAGACAGAATTCGTTCTTTATCCAGATTATTCGTATGTGGAACTCCCTTTCTGCAGAGGTCCTTTCTGCCACTTATAATATACATACACACATAATTGGCCATTACAAGGGACCTACAGTTTAAAGTCGACTCGGAACTATTGATTTTTGAGAAAATTTTCATGGCAGTTTTATTTACTCTCAGAGTTTTGCCAGAAATCTGCTAAGAGGAAGTTGCCGGAGAAATATTTTTTTCATGTTTCGTTTTTATGTCTGACATGGGGTTTGAACCGAGGCCTTACGTTTAATTAGCCAAACACACCTAGGCAAACATACCTATTAGACTACAACGACTTATAATACAAGAAGATGCAAATCTAATGTCCACTGGCACTACTCCCTCTTTGCCCTTTCCCATTAACATATTTATTGTAGATATCATTTCCTGAGAAACTCGTCCACTCACGTATTAAATTAAACGCACGCAACATGAGTGGTGTGAGAAGCTAGGCCGTAATCCTGATTGAAGTGTTGTAATGGCCAATTATGTATGTATGTATGTCATATCCTGAGTATTGGTCATACAAAAAAAATTATTGTGAAAGCTTTAAGTCCGCTTTTACACTAGAAAAATTTTCTTTGAAAAGATCTACACTGTTCGGTTGAGAAAAATTTGTTGGCAAATTATTTTTAGATGACTTAGGCACAATGATTGCTAATGAGTCAGAAGCCGTTGATATTGAAGTATTTATGCAATGGACTCTCGAAATTCTTTGGATGTTATTGCATCGAAAAAACAACGATTTTATTAATGTCTATATTAATCCATGTCCATATCTTAGAGCCATTTTATTCAGAATTCAAAACAATAAACATGATAAGTTTAAATAAAGTTCACTGTTTTAAATAGCAATCGGTCGATAAATGCCTGTCAATTTTTCTGCTCATTTACATATGTCATGTTCACTTTCTCTTCCATTTGCTAACTTATTTTAATTGTAACACGCACCATTAATGATTAACCTCCCCGTTCAAAGTAATTGAAAGTTCATTAACTGAATTAGAAAAATGTAAATTAATAATCAAAAATAAAAATAAAAAGTAAAAATTTACGAAGCAATCAAAATATTTTAAAAATTACTTAAATAACTTGTATAACTCCTTTTTTAACTTATTTGCATTGCCTATGTTCTGAATGTAGTTTGATAAAGTCTTCCAAAGACTTCTTACCGTGGTCGGATCTGTGGTAATGATCTTATGAAGGAGAATAAGGCATTTAATATTTAAGAGGTTATCAAAATTAATTCCAAATGTCCGGCAAGAAAATTGTGACATATGGTCGCAATGTCCTTTAATAAATACACATACATACATACATAATTGGTCATTACAACCCTTCAGTCAGGATTTCGACCTAGTTTCTTACACCACTTATGTTGTGTGAGTTAATTGTATACAGTTTAAAGTCGACTCCGAACGACAGATTTTTGAGAAACTTTTTCATGGCAATTTTATTTACTCTCATAGTTTTTGCCAGAAATCTGCTGGGAGGAAGTCGCCGAAGAAATACTTTTTGTATTTTTTCTTGATGTCTGGCTTGGGACTCGAACCTTGTCTTTTCGTCTAATAAGCCAACACACTATCTACTAGACCACGGCGACTTCATAAATACACATATCTTCTTCTTATATATAAAAATTAATGCGTGTTTATTTGTTTGTGGGTTTGTTTGAAGTCTATAGACGGCTAAACGGCTGGACCGATTTTCTTGAAATTTTCACAGTACCTTCCTGTATGTGTGGAAGGAATTATGGCCTACTTTTTATTTTAAAATTTCAAGTAGGCGAGGTGCCACACCCACATACCCAATAAGTATTTAATGTCGCATATCTCATAAACTGCAACAGCGTCACGTCCCATAGTCTATACATATATAAAAATGAATGTTTGTTTGTATGTACCTCATGGAATCCTAAACTGTGCATTTGATCATGATATGATCTTTAGCAAAGTTGTTGAGCATGATCCGACGAAGGTTTCTAAGTTGGTATGACCAATATCCGATAGGTAGCGCCACTGAAAATTACTTAAAATGAATTAAATCCTAACCTGTGCATTCTTTAACAAAGTTGTTGTGCATGAGTCGACCTACACCTCAAACACGGAAGAAAAGAGCATTACGAGCCTCAGAATCAGACGAGCATTGAGACTGGAAAATCTCCGAGTATATGCCGCTGAGACCCGTTCGCTTGAACCACTTGAACAACGAGAAGTGAGATTAGGAACTGATCGAATGCGTACTACTCAGGCCCGTTCATCTGAACCATCAGGACAACGGGAAACAAAATCAATAAAATTATTCAAAATTAATTGGACATTTGTGTAATGTCTTTCCTTCAAATTTATTTAAGTTGATGGTGCAGCAACACGCGCGGGGTACAGCTAGTAAAGCTATATTATTGTAAGCCAAGTTGAGTTTACGCCTATCATCACAGTTTGCGAAAATTTCACATCCATATAAAAGTACAGGATTTAGGTACGTTTTAGCCAGTTGCATTCGTATGGCAAAGGCAGTGGAATCTATTACAGCTCATAAGTTTCGTTAACTCTACCAACGATGACATTAATGTGGTTAGACCACGTTAGCCCACCATTAAAGATAACACCAAGATTGGTTGCCGATTCAAGAAAGTCTATTTTATTCACCCTCACAATTATATCAGGGGGGATATATATACATATAGTTATAATATAATAACAAATGCTCTCTTTATTCTGGAGAGCAATAAACATTTAGATTTGGAGGGACTTATACAAAGTCCATTGGCCTTAGGTCAGTTGTTAATTTTTTGTATATCGCAGTTGATCGATTCTATCCAAAGATTGATATTCTCAATACGATTGCTCTTATAAATCTGAACATCATCAGCGTACATGTGTACGCTACATTTATCCAAGACATCAGATAGGTCGTTAATGTATATACAAAACAAAAGAGGCCCTAATATTGATCCCTGAGGAATACCTCTTCCAACGTTTAGCGAATTGTAGATGTTGCTGTTTAGATAAACTCATTGTGATCTGTTCATAAGATAAGAGCGTATAAGAATACAAGTTGAATTATAAAAATGAAAGAGGGTGTGTAGCTTCTTCAATAATATTTTGTGATCAACCGTATCAAAAGACTTGGTGTAATTTTCATCTAGTTTCAACCTAAGATCATGAACTACATCGACTAAGGCAGTATTGCAGCTCCTAGCTTTCATAAATCCCGACTGCTTATCAGATATGAAATTATTAGCTACGCGATAATTATTTATTTGTCTAGCTATGAGGTTTAGACAGGAATGGAAGAATAGCAATTGGCCTGAATTTGTTGTTGGATTTCAGTATGGGAATGATTTTCGACTGTTACCATTCATCAGCGAAGGAGAACATAGTTAAAACTGTATTAAATAAATAAGTAAAATAAGGCAAAAGTCTAGATGACAAAGCTTTTAAAAACAAGGGATCTAAGTCATCAGAACCAATCGCATTTTTCTACAACAAAAAAAAATACAAAATTAATTACAATAAAATTCTGTTGATAGAAGAAGATGCCATTTCTTTTTCTCGGATTATAGAAGACAATGTCAAAATAATTTTGATAACTTTTAAAAATCAACGAGCGTGTTTTTTTCCTTTCCAGCTTTTATACACGCTGTTATTGACCAACAATCCTGTCATCCATTATTATTAATTTTTCTTTCACCTTTTTAAAGTACATTTCAAGTCGAACATAAGCTCAACATTTTCCTGTGATGAATTATAAATCAAGATTAATAGCCTTTATATGATTTTGTTGACTGATAATAATGATTGATTAGTTATTCATCACCCATGCCTTGGATAAAACGTTAAAGTGTAATGACATTTTGAAATAAAAGAAGAGAAAATTTTACGTTTAAAATGGGAAAATGGAAGACACCAGGAGAGGTTGTGAGATACAAACAATTTCGTTATTTTGATATGAAATTGAGGGTATAAGTTAGTGTTGTTTTAATTATGGCATTAAGGGCCATTATTACAAATTGCCGTTAACCAAAGGCAGGATTCTAAAGAGCAGATAGCTTCATTTTCATTATTATGTGTACCCAATAAGATAAACGTGACCGTTATGCTAAAACGAAGATCATCCTATATTTAAGTTTCAAAGTTCACTTTATCTTTGAAGTTGCCATATTATTTATATTATTTGCAAATATAAACATAAAAAATAAACGTTAATTTATAAATAGTTTTTCAAATCAAAATGTATATTGGCGTATTCTTTATATTTATTTTAAAACAAAAACACAAAAATAAAAAACTAAAACCTTAACACACAAATTTAATAAACAAATATAAAGACATGTTGTTGCCACTGAGTTTTTAAAGCACTTGTTTAATTGACAGTGCTATCGACATTTCTCCAGCACTGCCATATTTTTGAAAACGTTAACTTTATTTTATCTGTAGGTTGTAATAACGGAAAGAAGTTAAAGGTGATCTTTAAGTTGACTTTAGCTAAAGTTAGCTTTAACTAAACAAAACTTTAATGGCATGTTGTAAAAATGGCCCTAAGACTTGTTTTATTATTTGATAGAATTTGGAATGGAAATAGAATGGAAATGGTGGCTGTAGTCACTTTTAGCAAAAAAAAAATAGTTTTGGAATATAGAATGTGTGCTTCTTCTAGTATTCAAGTTTCTCAAACCAATCTGTTGGTTGACTGCTGGCACGTTGAATAAATATTTTGATACACCACAACGTTGTTCTAATTAAGCGTAAAATCTTGTTCTGGCGTCTTTCAAGTTGCGTGAAGCTGATGTAATACTGCTTAATGAAGTCTCCGTAGTCTAGTAGATAGTGCGTTGGCTTATTAGACGTAAGGCCACGGTTCAAACCCCAGGTCCGACATCTCCAACATAATGAAATATGAAAAAAAAATTCTTCGGCGACTTCCTCTCACTTGGACTACCAAGTCCAAGTAACTGGTTGGTACTCTTCTATGTATCAAAGGCCAGTCTAGCGATGGAGCTCCTCATTGACCCAGGATAGGTTGGCGTGTCGAAAGAATTTCCGCACAATGGCCAACTTGCCCGAGGCAAGTGGCATACCTCGGTCGTACCATCATCTCAATACAGTGGGCATGCTCACAGGTCATTGTGTTATGGGTAGACACGCGGAAAGGATGCGGCTCCCATTTAACGACTTCTGCCTTAGGTGCAGATCAGATATAGGTTATTTGGGTCTCCACTTCTTGTCAGCTTGACGGAGCTATCATCTATTGATGGCAAGGATATAGCTACGTTTATCAAACTTTCTGGTTGGTTTTCCAGCGTAGGGTAGTCTTGCTTTAGATGTGCAGCCCTTGCGCTGACCAACTTATTCCTCTTCCCAGCTGTGGCGTCACAACGGGCCCCTATGCGTGCTCAATTGATCTTTTTTTGATATTAAAGCTACCACCCCGATCTAACCTAAACTATTTTTGGCAAAAACTCGGATAGTGAATAAAATTGCCATGAAAAGTTTCACAAAAAATTTGTTGTACGGAGTCGACTTTAAACTGTAGATCCAGCCACTCATGTATAAAATTAATACAAACAACATCCTGTCAACTTCTGCAATAATCTTGGTGAGGCAGACCGAATTTGCTAGAGAGCCCTAGCAACTCCTGACGCCCTTTGATTTGACGTGGTGGGATACCAGCGTTTTAATTGCTTCTTAACTGTCCACACATAGTTATCGGACCTGAAGATATAGCAACAAAAGCGCAATTCAGTCGTTTTATTGCATTTATGTGGAGTGAAGATGGATGGAATGTGGCTGACAATCAATGTTAAAAGTGTGTTACAATAACTTTGTAGAACTGTAGAAATTTTAATGACGAAAACGAAGAGTAGAATATTGTGCATCTTTCTTGGCGTTGTCTGACATTTGTCTTTCTGAGTAAATTCTTTGAGAACCTAGAATATGTCTACAGAATTTGTCTAGCAAGAGATGAATGTCATGATAGCTATGGAATACCAGCCAGTAGTAATATACAGGAATAATAACGCCAATGTGTCTCAGATTCATAAGCAAAATATTCTTTGCTAATAATACCAGCAACATACACATATGGAATCTTACCAACTACAAACCCATAATAACGCAAATAAAAGGTAGGAAATGGAAATGAATCGGCCAGATAACCAGAGAGAATATTGATAATATAACAATAATGGTGCTTGAGTAGAATCTTTAAAGCCCAAGACGCCATGGCCCCGGCCAAGGAACACCAGGAGACGTTCGACTCTCCAAGATCTAGAAAAGTGCAATCAATTTTACATTACTTACTTACTTAATTGGCCACTAACAACCCGATTGACGGATTTCGGCCTGCCCCAACACATCTTTCTAGGCGCCTCTGCATCCTGCGCGCCTCTGCTTCCTGCGCGCCTTTGCCAGTTCGTCACACCAATCGATGACCGGGCTTCTTCGATTTGGTCTTTCCAAAGCATACAAAGTCGTCCTCTTCGTCGACTTCCACAGATCCCCGCATCAAATACCTGACTCGCCTATTCCATTCGAACGACATGGCCGAGCCAGCGCAGCCGCTGGATATTAATACGCTGCACAACGTCTATGTCGTTGCTCATACAGCTCACTGTTGGATCGGATGCGGAAATCATCGCCAACCTGTACTCGACCGAAGATCTTACGTAGGACTTTTCTCTCGAATACTCTCAAGGCTGCTGCCTCAGTGCTTAATAGCGTCCATGCCTGAGCGTCTGAGTAGAGTATTAGTTTTGTTGTACAAGAAAGGTCTCTGCTACTCAATTTCTCACTGTGGATCTGAATAAATAGTGTTTTAGACTTCATCTTTTCATTTAATCGGCTCTCACAATGGTTCTGAAATAATCTTATCTTGGACTTCATATTGCTTCATTTAACCGGGGAAGTAACATTTAAAAAGGTCGATATATCTGGGCGATCAAAATTCTTCTCTATTTTTCGACGTAAACAACGATTGTGATATTTTACTTGAAAAGCACTATTAAAAAACAATATTGCATTGAATTGCTTATTACTAAATTGGCCACAATTACCCGCTTATCAGATTTTACTTGCTTTGTCACATCCTTGCATTCACGTCTTGGAGAAGCATACCCTCCACATGGCCGAACCAGCGAATACTCTCAAAGCTGTTGCATCGGCGCTTAATAGTGTGCATCCTTCTGCGTAATAAAGAAGCACGGGAAGGATGCGCGAGATACGTCTCTGCCACTACATTGTCTATTGAGACCACAGTAGCACCTGTTGGCAATAGTGATCCTGCGCTTGATCTCCAGACTTACATCATTTTTGGTGGTAATGGCGGAGCCAAGATCAATAAATTCCTTAACTGTATCGAAAGTATAGTTATCGGCCGTAATCTGAGAATCAATACGCCGAACGTCGCTACTTGTCGATAACATATACTTTGTTTTGCCCTCATTTACTGCCATACCCATCTTAATAGACTCCTGTTCAATAGCACTAAAGGCAGCAGAAACATCTTGCTTGGTACGCCCTATGATGTCAATGTCGTCAGCGTACGCAAGCAATTGGACGCATTTTTGAAAAATAGTGCTTCCCGCCTTTCTCAGAACACTCTCCATGACGAAGTTGAAGAGGTCGCATGATTAGGGATTGCCTTGTCTGAAACCTCGCACGGTATCAAAAGGTTCGGAGAGGTCCATTACTACCTTGGCGGAGCTGCTGGAATTGCTCAACGTCATTCTGCATAGCCTTATAAGCTTCGCAGGCATACCTAGCTCAGACATTGCGTCAAAATCACGATCCCTTATGGGGCTAATCAATTAAATTTAAATGGAAAGAAGCGAAGCCAGCAGTCAACTGGATAAATAAAATACTTTGCGGAAGTCATATGCTGCCAGGAGGGGTAATGAAAAAACCCCCACTTCCTACTTAACCTCACATAAACTAATTTATAAAAATTTTTTTTTAATTTATCTGCTTTTAATTTACTTCCTAACTATTTTAGAAGTTATGGAAAAAGTTGAACTGTTCACATGCTAACACAAAAACCTCATGCTTAACAGTCATATTTTAAATGAAATAAAATTCAAAAACTATTTGAATTTAAAACTTAGCCACCATTTCCGCATTGTTAAACACTTCCACTTAACATTTCTTTCATTCATTCGTTCATTTTTTTCATTTTAAAATTTTATTTTTTTTGAACTACCTTATGAATTATGCCACTTTACCGACAACTTCCACAGAAGAAAATGGACAAAGTTTCGAAATATTTTTTTCCATTTTTTTCATTCGTTACAACAGCTAATAGTGCTGGTCTTATTGTTTTAAGCCAATAAAAGAAAAAAAGGAAACATCTACCCATTCGCCTTCCATTCAAGTACGTGTTGGTTTGGTATGGCTAGGCCATATTGTACGGCATTTGAGACGCAATTGCAGTTGCAGTATTACTTGAGGCATCACTTTATGATTAAATGACTTAAAAAAGAAGAAGAAGCACAGCATGGATTCAACGAATACTGACTCCATGTGTAGACTGCATCAGAATAGCAAATGTTCACTTTCCTTTCAGTATGAATTTTGTAAAATACAATACATTACCGGCAATGAGTATACCCTGCAAAAACATATGATGGAATGGAAACGATAGCAAAATAACATTCATGTTTGGACTGATTTCCTTGAGGGTTACATCCTACAGCAGTTCACGCTGTTCGGTTTTTACAGTGTGTGCCTAATCCAGCTCCATTTATTTCACAGAATTTCTGCCCCAATTAAACTTTGGCGGGATCTTTAATACAGAAAGTGATTCGAGAGTACGGTTGTCTAAATTTGTTTGCAACACAACTTAGGAGGCGTTTAATGAAAGTCTGAGTTGCGTTGATTAGTTTCAAAATATTTGTGTATCTTTAAGCGGTTCAAAGAAGAAAAAGAAAAAGTTTACGAAAAGCAAATTTAATGCTTTAGCCTGGCAATACTTATGTCACTTGGTCGTATACGCAAGTTTATTGGTGAAGTTCGTGAAACGGGCTTCATTATTGATGCGCAAAGACGTGAGCGTGCATGTACAGTACGTACACCTCGAAAATATCAAAACTGTGGCTAATATTGTACTCGAGAAGCTATCAAGCTATCAGCTCGTCGTCGTTCTCAAGAATTGAAGATTTGACGCACCAGTTTATGTCTAATTTTGTGAAAAGATCTCGGTATGACGCCTTACAAAATTCAATTGGTTTAAGAGTAGAAGCTTCCTGACCATTTACTTCGTTTTCGCTTCTCTAAATCGGCCAACGAGAAGCAGCATGATGATGTGTGATTTTGTCAAAATAAATTATCTTTTCGGATGATGCTCTTTTTCATATTGGTGGGTACGTTAATAAGCAAAATTGCCGTATTTGTTGCTCAGAAAACCCAAATGTGGTCTTACAGAAGCTAATGCAACCTTTACAAGTGAGTGTTTGGTGCGGCTTGTGGATGAGAGGCCTCATTGACCCATATTTCTTTGCAAATTCGATTCGATACTCTGGCATCAATGCTGGAGTACGCTACTATTTGATATCCAATAATATTAAGCAGGAATAAAAATCCATTAAGGCGACAACAGCTATTTATTACTGCAAGAATGTTAGAGCCCTAAACTAATTTATCAACCCTAAAAACGTAAATATAGTTCATGTTGGTATCCCCTATTGTCTACACGATACTCGAACTAACTTTCAATCCTGATATTATAAGGAAAATATCGGAAAAATTTAAGAAAATAGTTTACACTTCCCAGAGAACATCATACTAGTATGCATGTCGGAGATGAAATCTGTTCAGAAAACCTAAATCTTAGATTATCCCTCGCTCTACCCTATTACTTCATTGGGCATTACAATCCTTCAGTCAGGATTACAATCTAGCTTCTCACAACATCAATGTTGTGTGTGTTAATTTAATCCATTAATGGTGGCACTTACAATTTAAAGTCGACATCAAATGACAGATTTTTGAGCAACTTTTCATGGCAACTTTATTTTACTCCCATTAAACTGCGAGAAAGTAGCCTAAGAGATGTGCAGCCCTTGCGCTGACCAACTTCCCCCTCCTTGGATCGGAGGAACTTGGTCAGTACAGAGGCAGCGTTCACCTGTGGCATCACAGAGATATTTTTTCATATTTCGCTCGCTTCGAGATATTTAAGCTGAGGTTTGAACCACGGTCTCACGTCTAAAAACCCAGCACACTACCTGCTAGATTGCGGTGACTACTGTAGTATTATTCATGCTCAAATAATGGCTATAAGAATTGTGAATACGGTATCCGAGAATTCCAGTAGATATACACGCATATTTACTGACCATATTGTGGATCTCTAGAGAACGAGTATAATGCTTCAAAAATTTATCAAGAGCGTCGATTGTCTTTGAAGAAGATCTTGGATAAGGGGATGTTGAAAGTAACAATAAGCCTGATGACGCATTTACAAAGGCTGATGTAAAAGTCGCCGTAGTCTAGTAGGTAGTGTGTTGGCTTATTAGACGTAAGGTCACGGTTCAAACACCAGGTCAGACACCAAAACGAAATATGAAAAAAATATTTCTTCGACGACTTCGTCTCAGCAGATTTCTGGCAAAAAACTCTGAGAGTAAATAAAATTGCCCTGAAAAGTTTCTCAAAAATCTGTCGTTCGGAGTCGACTCTAAACTGTAGGTCCCGCCACTAATATGTAAAAAAATTAGTACACACAACATGAGTGGTGTGAGAAGCTAGGCCGTAATCCTGACTGAAGCTTTGTAATGCCCAATTATGTTATGTTATATTATGATACAACAGACAATTCATAGTTGAGATTGGTATTGCTTTGCAAAGGGACAGACAAACGATCTCACACAAGCTTTATTCATTTGGAAAACTGTAATGGGGTAATACAACGACAGTAAAATCTGAATAGCTGTGGATACTTAGGATGCACGTAACAGTTATTGGGTATTCACATCTAGAGACTAAGAGTATATCACAATTACTTCTACTGATACCAAAAACAAAAACGTCCATTTTGAGGAGAAAGATATTTAAGACTTTTGTAAAGTTTGGGGTTAATTGCATCTCACACTTCAACATTAAGTTTTTTACCCAACTTAGTTTGACTCAACTTTATTTCAATATTTGACAAATTCAACCGAGAAGATTTACATAATTGAGCAGCGCTATGAGATTTATGCAATTACCGTGGTCTAGTGGTGTATTGGGTTATTAAACATGAGACGGTTCAAACCTCAGGTCAGACGTCTTCAACCAAACGAAATATGAAAAAATATTTCTTCGGCGGCATCTTCTGAGCATATTTAATAAAATTGCCATAAAAAGTTTCTCAAATATCTGTTGTTCGAAGTCGACTTTAAACTGTAAGTCCTGGCACTCATGTACAAAAATTAACACAGACAAATGGTGTGAAAGGCTAGGCCGTAATCCTGACTGTAGAGTTGTTAAGATTGTTGAAGCCTTTTACGAAAATGGGCGTTCAAATCACAATGCATTTCGTGCACTTTGTGAAGGACCAAATGTGTTCACAATCGGGAGAATTGTTCTCAAATTTCAGCAAACCGAGTCTGGAGGAAATGTAACCCCTGTGTGCTCTCTCGTTAATTTTTTTCTGTGGAAAACATTGCAGTTGTTCGCATTAGTGTAGCAGCGAGGTTATCAACCTCGACTCATCGTCGAACAATTGAACATCTCACGAACATCACAGATGCGAATTTTGAATAAAAATTTTAATTTACATATTTTCGAGGTTTAATTGACGCAAGAGCCGAAGCCTACTAATTATTTCAAGGACGTTAATATGTCGAATAGTGGATTGAACAGACACGAGTGAATGGTGACTTTACAAAGTAAATTCTCTTCAACGAGGAGGCACACTTTCACTTCAATAGACACATTGACAAACAGAATTAAAGCATTTGATCAAATGAGAATCTACGAGGGATTGTTGAAAAGCCGATACATACATAGAGAATGACTGTTTGGTGCGATTTATGGGCTGGCGACATCATCAGGCCATACATCTTCGAAAAAGAGATCAACCAAACAGTTACCGAGAATGGTGTTCACTATATCGAAAGGATAACAAACTTGTTGTGGCCAGAATTTAAGAATATGGACTTAGACTACATGTGGTTCTAACAGCATAGTGACACTTGTCACACAGCACTAGCAATTCAATAGACATGTTATCTCATGTGATTGATGCCGTTGGACTGATTCGCAAAAAAAATTTGTTCGGAGTCGACTTTAAACTTTAGGTGCCGCCACTCATGTAAAAAATTAATGCACACAATGTAAGTGGTGTGAAAAGCTAGGTCGTAATCCTAACTGAAGGGTTTCTTCCACATCCTTGCAGCTTCAGCAGTAATCTTGGTGAGGCAGACCGAACTTGCCAGTGAAATTGACAATATCGCAGTGTCCTCTTAGAGTATTATCCGTTATCTTGTCGAACTCAAGTATTTCTTTGGTTTTCCTGGTGTCCATTACTGGATACAGCAGTTTTGAAATTCATCAACCAGATGAAATTTTGAATTTTTGGAATTTTTGGTTTCCATCTTTCTAAAAGAAAGAGTGTGCGTCAATAAGCCAAGTACTATTCAAGAGCTAAAGGATAAGACTATTCGGCAATTAAAGACATTGAACCTCCATTATGTCTCAGAGAGATTGAAAATATGGACCATCGGATTAAAAAATTCCACCGAAGCCGAGGTGAACATTTAGCCGATTATATTTATTTACAGAAATCTTGTGCAAATTTTAATAATTTATACCATTTTATTCCAATCATTATTCGTAGAAAATATTTGCTACGAACAATGTTCATTTCGAAACATGCATACATACTAAAGTGGTGTAGAGTAACATGAATGAAATATGAAATTTCTTGGCTTTCATCTCCTTTAGCTTAAGCTGTCAGTTTCTGGCCATATTTTAAAAAAAGTACCCTTTTCAATGTACAACACGCTAAATTAAGTTGAACGAAATGCAACGAAGTGCTGATTGTTACTCTTGCTCAAGTAATCAGCTCACATAAAATGACGATTACAGTATAAATGTACTCAAGTCCATAAAGAAGTGAAAGAAAATCATTTTAAGTTGAGAAATTTAAATCTTCTCATTATATTATAAATATGCATTCATAAGAAATTTATAAAAAATAATTATTTTATCTCGAGTCTTTTGTTAATCGCTTCCTATTTTTAAATTTAAATAAAACAGGGTGTGTGCGTGTGAGATATCATTGATATTTTTATTCGTTTGAAATACATATTGATGCCATTATATGTGGAATATAATATCGTCCAACTGTCTGTCATTTTTTCTTCTCTGAAATGTCTTACTATCCATGACTCTGAAGCACAAATCAGGTTGAGTTTGAATGATGGTTCCGTTGGATTTGAGAAACGCTGTGGTTCAAGTCGTATTTTTCATACATCTGAAACTTAAGAAAATGCCACAAGAAAAAGTCCAACAGAGTCAAATAGCATGACCAGTACACCTCAGTAAAAAAATTATATGTGCATGTTATTGTTCTGCGCTACTTCGAAGAAAACAACTTTTTTAATGCTTATTTTAAATTTTATTTTGTATATATATACACTTAAAAAAAACTTAAAAAACTTTCTTTCAAATTCCTAATTTAAGAACAAAAATATTATTTTCTTAGAACTCCATAGTAAGCAATAGTAGCAATAGTGATCCTGCGCTTGATCTCCAGACTTACATCATTTTTGGTGGTAATGGCGGAGCCAAGATCAATAAATTCCTTAACTGTATCGAAAGTATAGTTATCGGCCGTAATCTGAGAATCAATACGCCGAACGTCGCTACTTGTCGATAACATATACTTTGTTTTGCCCTCATTTACTGCCATACCCATCTTAATAGACTCCTGTTCAATAGCACTAAAGGCAGCAGAAACATCTTGCTTGGTACGCCCTATGATGTCAATGTCGTCAGCGTACGCAAGCAATTGGACGCATTTTTGAAAAATAGTGCTTCCCGCCTTTCTCAGAACACTCTCCATGACGAAGTTGAAGAGGTCGCATGATTAGGGATTGCCTTGTCTGAAACCTCGCACGGTATCAAAAGGTTCGGAGAGGTCCATTACTACCTTGGCGGAGCTGCTGGAATTGCTCAACGTCATTCTGCATAGCCTTATAAGCTTCGCAGGCATACCTAGCTCAGACATTGCGTCAAAATCACGATCCCTTATGGGGCTAATCAATTAAATTTAAATGGAAAGAAGCGAAGCCAGCAGTCAACTGGATAAATAAAATACTTTGCGGAAGTCATATGCTGCCAGGAGGGGTAATGAAAAAACCCCCACTTCCTACTTAACCTCACATAAACTAATTTATAAAATTTTTTTTTTAATTTATCTGCTTTTAATTTACTTCCTAACTATTTTAGAAGTTATGGAAAAAGTTGAACTGTTCACATGCTAACACAAAAACCTCATGCTTAACAGTCATATTTTAAATGAAATAAAATTCAAAAACTATTTGAATTTAAAACTTAGCCACCATTTCCGCATTGTTAAACACTTCCACTTAACATTTCTTTCATTCATTCGTTCATTTTTTTCATTTTAAAATTTTATTTTTTTTGAACTACTTTATGAATTATGCCACTTTACCGACAACTTCCACAGAAGAAAATGGACAAAGTTTCGAAATATTTTTTTCCATTTTTTTCATTCGTTACAACAGCTAATAGTGCTGGTCTTATTGTTTTAAGCCAATAAAAGAAAAAAAGGAAACATCTACCCATTCGCCTTCCATTCAAGTACGTGTTGGTTTGGTATGGCTAGGCCATATTGTACGGCATTTGAGACGCAATTGCAGTTGCAGTATTACTTGAGGCATCACTTTATGATTAAATGACTTAAAAAAGAAGAAGAAGAACAGCATGGATTCAACGAATACTGACTCCATGTGTAGACTGCATCAGAATAGCAAATGTTCACTTTCCTTTCAGTATGAATTTTGTAAAATACAATACATTACCGGCAATGAGTATACCCTGCAAAAACATATGATGGAATGGAAACGATAGCAAAATAACATTCATGTTTGGACTGATTTCCTTGAGGGTTACATCCTACAGCAGTTCACGCTGTTCGGTTTTTACAGTGTGTGCCTAATCCAGCTCCATTTATTTCACAGAATTTCTGCCCCAATTAAACTTTGGCGGGATCTTTAATACAGAAAGTGATTCGAGAGTACGGTTGTCTAAATTTGTTTGCAACACAACTTAGGAGGCGTTTAATGAAAGTCTGAGTTGCGTTGATTAGTTTCAAAATATTTGTGTATCTTTAAGCGGTTCAAAGAAGAAAAAGAAAAAGTTTACGAAAAGCAAATTTAATGCTTTAGCCTGGCAATACTTATGTCACTTGGTCGTATACGCAAGTTTATTGGTGAAGTTCGTGAAACGGGCTTCATTATTGATGCGCAAAGACGTGAGCGTGCATGTACAGTACGTACACCTCGAAAATATCAAAACTGTGGCTAATATTGTACTCGAGAAGCTATCAAGCTATCAGCTCGTCGTCGTTCTCAAGAATTGAAGATTTGACGCACCAGTTTATGTCGAATTTTGTGAAAAGATCTCGGTATGACGCCTTACAAAATTCAATTGGTTTAAGAGTAGAAGCTTCCTGACCATTTACTTCGTTTTCGCTTCTCTAAATCGGCCAACGAGAAGCAGCATGATGATGTGTGATTTTGTCAAAATAAATTATCTTTTCGGATGATGCTCTTTTTCATATTGGTGGGTACGTTAATAAGCAAAATTGCCGTATTTGTTGCTCAGAAAACCCAAATGTGGTCTTACAGAAGCTAATGCAACCTTTACAAGTGAGTGTTTGGTGCGGCTTGTGGATGAGAGGCCTCATTGACCCATATTTCTTTGCAAATTCGATTCGATACTCTGGCATCAATGCTGGAGTACGCTACTATTTGATATCCAATAATATTAAGCAGGAATAAAAATCCATTAAGGCGACAACAGCTATTTATTACTGCAAGAATGTTAGAGCCCTAAACTAATTTATCAACCCTAAAAACGTAAATATAGTTCATGTTGGTATCCCCTATTGTCTACACGATACTCGAACTAACTTTCAATCCTGATATTATAAGGAAAATATCGGAAAAATTTAAGAAAATAGTTTACACTTCCCAGAGAACATCATACTAGTATGCATGTCGGAGATGAAATCTGTTCAGAAAACCTAAATCTTAGATTATCCCTCGCTCTACCCTATTACTTCATTGGGCATTACAATCCTTCAGTCAGGATTACAATCTAGCTTCTCACAACATCAATGTTGTGTGTGTTAATTTAATCCATTAATGGTGGCACTTACAATTTAAAGTCGACATCAAATGACAGATTTTTGAGCAACTTTTCATGGCAACTTTATTTTACTCCCATTAAACTGCGAGAAAGTAGCCTAAGAGATGTGCAGCCCTTGCGCTGACCAACTTCCCCCTCCTTGGATCGGAGGAACTTGGTCAGTACAGAGGCAGCGTTCACCTGTGGCATCACAGAGATATTTTTTCATATTTCGCTCGCTTCGAGATATTTAAGCTGAGGTTTGAACCACGGTCTCACGTCTAAAAACCCAGCACACTACCTGCTAGATTGCGGTGACTACTGTAGTATTATTCATGCTCAAATAATGGCTATAAGAATTGTGAATACGGTATCCGAGAATTCCAGTAGATATACACGCATATTTACTGACCATATTGTGGATCTCTAGAGAACGAGTATAATGCTTCAAAAATTTATCAAGAGCGTCGATTGTCTTTGAAGAAGATCTTGGATAAGGGGATGTTGAAAGTAACAATAAGCCTGATGACGCATTTACAAAGGCTGATGTAAAAGTCGCCGTAGTCTAGTAGGTAGTGTGTTGGCTTATTAGACGTAAGGTCACGGTTCAAACACCAGGTCAGACACCAAAACGAAATATGAAAAAAATATTTCTTCGACGACTTCGTCTCAGCAGATTTCTGGCAAAAAACTCTGAGAGTAAATAAAATTGCCCTGAAAAGTTTCTCAAAAATCTGTCGTTCGGAGTCGACTCTAAACTGTAGGTCCCGCCACTAATATGTAAAAAAATTAGTACACACAACATGAGTGGTGTGAGAAGCTAGGCCGTAATCCTGACTGAAGCTTTGTAATGCCCAATTATGTTATGTTATATTATGATACAACAGACAATTCATAGTTGAGATTGGTATTGCTTTGCAAAGGGACAGACAAACGATCTCACACAAGCTTTATTCATTTGGAAAACTGTAATGGGGTAATACAAATCACACTTCAACATTAAGTTTTTTACCCAACTTAGTTTGACTCAACTTTATTTCAATATTTGACAAATTCAACCGAGAAGATTTACATAATTGAGCAGCGCTATGAGATTTATGCAATTACCGTGGTCTAGTGGTGTATTGGGTTATTAAACATGAGACGGTTCAAACCTCAGGTCAGACGTCTTCAACCAAACGAAATATGAAAAAATATTTCTTCGGCGGCATCTTCTGAGCATATTTAATAAAATTGCCATAAAAAGTTTCTCAAATATCTGTTGTTCGAAGTCGACTTTAAACTGTAAGTCCTGGCACTCATGTACAAAAATTAACACAGACAAATGGTGTGAAAGGCTAGGCCGTAATCCTGACTGTAGAGTTGTTAAGATTGTTGAAGCCTTTTACGAAAATGGGCGTTCAAATCACAATGCATTTCGTGCACTTTGTGAAGGACCAAATGTGTTCACAATCGGGAGAATTGTTCTCAAATTTCAGCAAACCGAGTCTGGAGGAAATGTAACCCCTGTGTGCTCTCTCGTTAATTTTTTTCTGTGGAAAACATTGCAGTTGTTCGCATTAGTGTAGCAGCGAGGTTATCAACCTCGACTCATCGTCGAACAATTGAACATCTCACGAACATCACAGATGCGAATTTTGAATAAAAATTTTAATTTACATATTTTCGAGGTTTAATTGACGCAAGAGCCGAAGCCTACTAATTATTTCAAGGACGTTAATATGTCGAATAGTGGATTGAACAGACACGAGTGAATGGTGACTTTACAAAGTAAATTCTCTTCAACGAGGAGGCACACTTTCACTTCAATAGACACATTGACAAACAGAATTAAAGCATTTGATCAAATGAGAATCTACGAGGGATTGTTGAAAAGCCGATACATACATAGAGAATGACTGTTTGGTGCGATTTATGGGCTGGCGACATCATCAGGCCATACATCTTCGAAAAAGAGATCAACCAAACAGTTACCGAGAATGGTGTTCACTATATCGAAAGGATAACAAACTTGTTGTGGCCAGAATTTAAGAATATGGACTTAGACTACATGTGGTTCTAACAGCATAGTGACACTTGTCACACAGCACTAGCAATTCAATAGACATGTTATCTCATGTGATTGATGCCGTTGGACTGATTCGCAAAAAAAATTTGTTCGGAGTCGACTTTAAACTTTAGGTGCCGCCACTCATGTAAAAAATTAATGCACACAATGTAAGTGGTGTGAAAAGCTAGGTCGTAATCCTAACTGAAGGGTTTCTTCCACATCCTTGCAGCTTCAGCAGTAATCTTGGTGAGGCAGACCGAACTTGCCAGTGAAATTGACAATATCGCAGTGTCCTCTTAGAGTATTATCCGTTATCTTGTCGAACTCAAGTATTTCTTTGGTTTTCCTGGTGTCCATTACTGGATACAGCAGTTTTGAAATTCATCAACCAGATGAAATTTTGAATTTTTGGAATTTTTGGTTTCCATCTTTCTAAAAGAAAGAGTGTGCGTCAATAAGCCAAGTACTATTCAAGAGCTAAAGGATAAGACTATTCGGCAATTAAAGACATTGAACCTCCATTATGTCTCAGAGAGATTGAAAATATGGACCATCGGATTAAAAAATTCCACCGAAGCCGAGGTGAACATTTAGCCGATTATATTTATTTACAGAAATCTTGTGCAAATTTTAATAATTTATACCATTTTATTCCAATCATTATTCGTAGAAAATATTTGCTACGAACAATGTTCATTTCGAAACATGCATACATACTAAAGTGGTGTAGAGTAACATGAATGAAATATGAAATTTCTTGGCTTTCATCTCCTTTAGCTTAAGCTGTCAGTTTCTGGCCATATTTTAAAAAAAGTACCCTTTTCAATGTACAACACGCTAAATTAAGTTGAACGAAATGCAACGAAGTGCTGATTGTTACTCTTGCTCAAGTAATCAGCTCACATAAAATGACGATTACAGTATAAATGTACTCAAGTCCATAAAGAAGTGAAAGAAAATCATTTTAAGTTGAGAAATTTAAATCTTCTCATTATATTATAAATATGCATTCATAAGAAATTTATAAAAAATAATTATTTTATCTCGAGTCTTTTGTTAATCGCTTCCTATTTTTAAATTTAAATAAAACAGGGTGTGTGCGTGTGAGATATCATTGATATTTTTATTCGTTTGAAATACATATTGATGCCATTATATGTGGAATATAATATCGTCCAACTGTCTGTCATTTTTTCTTCTCTGAAATGTCTTACTATCCATGACTCTGAAGCACAAATCAGGTTGAGTTTGAATGATGGTTCCGTTGGATTTGAGAAACGCTGTGGTTCAAGTCGTATTTTTCATACATCTGAAACTTAAGAAAATGCCACAAGAAAAAGTCCAACAGAGTCAAATAGCATGACCAGTACACCTCAGTAAAAAAATTATATGTGCATGTTATTGTTCTGCGCTACTTCGAAGAAAACAACTTTTTTAATGCTTATTTTAAATTTTATTTTGTATATATATACACTTAAAAAAAACTTAAAAAACTTTCTTTCAAATTCCTAATTTAAGAACAAAAATATTATTTTCTTAGAACTCCATAGTAAATAATTATACGTACAAAAACAAAATGTAGTATTAATCTAAAAAATTTAAATTATGTGATTACTATGATATTATGTTTCTCTTGTTTATAAGGACCTGTTGTAACCTGCGTGGCATAGAATTGACCAGAAATTTTAAAATTGATATATCAATTTTTTTTCACTGTGTCAATATTGCTCCTTTTTGCTCTTTTAATGTCGTGTACTGCTATGAATTCGAAAATATCTTAGCGGAAAGTATCCCCCATAGATCCTCTATTTGATTTAAGTCTGGACGTAGAGCTGGCCAATCGAATAAAGGTGTATTGTGGCTTTCAAAAAAACTTTTTGTGTGTCGAGTGACATGTATTGGAGCGTTGTCCTGTCGGAATGTCCAATTATCACCGTATAGTTCAGCTGCAAAATCAATCAAATTGTTTTCCAACAATTCAACGTATTTTTCCAAATTCATTCTTGTGATGACGCAGATCTCTCCAATACTTATGTAGACCATCAGGTCCGTCCAAATAAAACTTTTTCCCGTCGCTAAATATAACAATTTGAAAATTTGAAATTTGCTCTTCCCAAAATTTATACTTTTCAACAAAAGCAATTCGGGCATTTTTATGACGTTGGGTAAGTCTTGGTTTTGGAATTTTATTTCCATACCGAAGACCTAAATCTGCCTTTATTATTTGCTGGATACGCTGTCTCGTGACATTTAAATCTAATTCAAATTTTATTTGACGGCAGCTCATATTTTCTTCGGCAGCTATATGTCGAATACGTCTCTTTGTTCTTTGGTTTACGGTAGGGATGCGTCCACTGCGCTTTATGCAGCCATAGTTTCTTGGGTCTTTTACAAAATTTTAGATCGTATTGCGATGACATATTCACATTCCTGCATGTCTCATGCCTTCAATTTTTCCACGCTCCTCATCGAAAAGTTCACAGCCACGTGGCATTTTGAACATAAAAAATTGTGGTTACTTCAGATTTTACAAAAAAAAGAAATAATACTCACCGTCGATATAAAATTTTATATATCAAACATAAATTAAGAATTTATATATTTACTCTTCTAGGTAAGGAACGAGAATGATTGACCACGCACATATAATTATTTTCTACAAAAATTTTTTTTATTTTGCTTAAAGTGGTAATCCCAGAGTGGTATCACAAATAAAGTCCAAAGATCATGTAAGTACATAACAAAGGGACATAACAAATAAACAAAAAAAATTTAGTGTAGTCAAAATTAAATTACAATTAGTGTTCATTTCGGGGGACAAAAAGAAATTTTGCATATATAATTTTTTTACTGAGTACATCTTCACGAGAGATGGCCATGACCTCAAATTGTATTGTTCAGGCTGGAGCCTGTAAACAGAATGCTGCTCATCATGTGGCTTAAATGTCAATCTTCGCAAAACGGAATTGATGCTATTTACATTTTTAACTGACAGATTCTTAATGGGATCCAGAGATCAGCAATGAATTGTTTTTTCGCTACTCATAAGCACTCATGAAAATTTTGAATATAAATGAGTCAACAATATTGAAATTTAACTACTCTGATTCATGCGTACTCACTACAACGTTGATTTATAAGTACAGGTTGCAATGAGTATGCGTACAATGTTGACATCAAACTCATACTATTCGAAATGTGTTTGATTTATATACCTACTCATTCAGATTCATAACTTTAGAAAAATACTTGTAATACTGTTACCTTTTTACCTTTTTAAAAACGTTTAAAATATGAGTTCGTTGATTGCAAACAAAATAAAAATAGTTTCAATTAAACTCTTTATTGTTCGCACTACTTTTGTGTGCCACCGTTTACAACTTGATGAATCCAACAACAATTTGCTTTATTCGTTATTCTTCTCTACAATTCTGTTCGCCTACACGCTAACAAATGTTCGTTAGATCTTTACAACGACGATCTTCAAACCACGAATGTTTTCTTCACACAAGACTGACTGAATTCTTACTACTCGTTGCCTGCTTTGTCTTGCCTTTTTATATGCCCACGTAATCAGTCGAATGTTCGTGCGTTCGCCTTCTCGAGAGCTCTATCGCGACATCATTGTTGTTTGTGTATTTTGTTCACATTGCTTGTTGTTGCGTTCTCGCTTAGTTAGTCTATCCCATTTTCTTTCATACTGATGTTGTTGGCTTACTTGTAACAAGTTCGTTGTTTCGTTGTTTCGTTGTTCGTTTATGTAGCTTTTGCTCATTTTAATGTTAATCGATGTACACCGTTTCCATTTTCGTAACAATACTTATAAATGATTCGAGTGACTCGAATCATTCATCATAATTTACAGTCTTAGTTTTGTTGCACTTACAAAAAATGAAAAAGAAGAAGAGAAAGACAACAACATCATACGTGCTGTTAAGTATGATGAGTACTTAAAATTTTGAATATAAGTAGTATGAGTATAATATTAAATTAAGTATGAATGCGTATAAGTATCAGAAATTATGAGTATGATTCGATTTTACTCATCTTTTTAAATACTCACTGCCGATCTCTGATGGGATCCTTATCCAAGAAAGTTAAGTATCTGGAGTTTATTACTACTTCCAACCTCTAATGGAAGAACAACAATGTTAACAGGGCTAATAAAGCCACATTAGCGCAGAACAAGGACCTTAGGTAAGTAAGATACAAGGTGTCAGACCAAACATCACATAATGGTTCAATCGGGCCATGGTTGAACCATCCTTGCTCTAAACAAACATTCACTAACGAAATGTTTGGTGTGAAGCATTAAAAAAACTACATTTAATTTCCTTCTTCTAAAGGAAAACTAATTAATTTAAATAAAATAATACAATATATTCAGCCATTGGATTTATACTACCGTCGTTAACTGAAAACCAGCCGAGCGTATAAGCAATTACAGTATTTATGCGTCTTTATACACAACAGTCTGTCTCTTGTTCTCATTTATGTTTTTCATTTGTTCATATTTTTTGTTAATTGTTTTCTATTTCAGTTCTCGCTGGTTAAGTTGAATGTGAGTCTTGTAAAACTATGAATGTATTGTTAAGTTTTTACCCTTTTAAAAACGTTAAAAATATGAGTTCGTAGATTGCAAATAAAAAAAATAGATTTGTGTTTAGTTTTATATAAATTTTTTATTGTTCGCACAATTCTGTATGCCACTGATCACAATTTGATGTAAGCAACAACAATTGCTCTGTTTCTTATTCTCCTTTGCGTAAACAATAACAATTGTTCGATCGATCTTTACAACGGAGATCTTCAAACCACGATTATTCTCTTTACGCGCAATGCGTCATCACACAAGATTGACTGAAATTTTACCGATCAGGTTGCCTGCTTTGTCTTGCAGGGTAAACAGTCGGATGAATGTCCTTGAAAAAGAATTGTTTACGTTACTGTTGTTTGTGTATTTTGTCTACGTTTGTCCCTGCAGTATTGTTGTTGCCTGTTTGTTTACTTGTTTATCCCCTTTTTTATACTATTGTTGTTGCTATAATTTTGTTTATTCGTTGATCATATAAACAAGTCCATTGTTTTTGTTTTTGTAGCTTTTGTTTATCATTTTAATGTTAAACGATGTAACACCATTAACATTTTTGTAATAGTATTGTCCTTTCTATAAAGTTTGAATATGTGTAGCGAATGTAGTGAGGAAATAACGTGTAACTATAAAAATAATATAAAATCGTGAACAAAAAAAAAAAAGGTATTCCTTCGGCGTCTTCTTCTCAGCAGTTTAAACAGTGAGTTCGGCGTGTAATTTTTTAATTAAAATTTAAATATGTTTTCATGGATACAACGTAATTCAAAAAAATTAAGAAATAGAGGACATTCGTATGAAAGTAGTTTTATTTAAATTAAAAAAAAAAATAAAGAGTTCGTCGGCGTAGTCTAGTAGGTAGTGTGTTGGCTTATTAGACGTAAAGCCAGGGTTCGAGCCCCTGGCCAGACATCAAAACAAAAATACAAAAAGTATTTCTTCGGCGACTTCCTCTCAGCATATTTCTGGCAAAAACTCGGAAAGTAAAAATTGCCATAAAATGTTTCTCAAAAAAAAATCTGTCGTTCGGAGTCGATTTTAAACTGTAGGTCCCGCCACTCATGTATAAAATTAGTAGTATGTTTATGCCGCTTCTCGAGCACTTTCTTCATACGAATTTGGGAGCATGCCTACGCTACAGTCGGTAGTGTTAGGTTAGTTGATAGGTTTGTAACATATAGATTGGACGGACAGAATGAGTGTGTGTGTGTGTGTGTGTCATTTTTAAAGTGTGTAGGTTCGTCTCGAGTCTGAGTTCATGATTCCGATGATCCGCGAGTGCGTGATGTAGGGTACCGTAAACTCATGTTGTTGACTTGTGTAATGTTATGCTTTTGTTTATTTTATGTTTTAATGTAAACAAATTTTAAAACGCTTGACTCATATTATAGTTTTTAATGTAAACAAATTTTAAAACGCTGACTCAAGAAATATGCAGCTGTGTGCACGTCTACATCGTATACCCAAATAGAAACATGATTATGCATGTTCATTCTATTTGTGTTAATATGAGTATATATGAGTGTGTGCACGTACATAAGATCAAAAAGAACATTTTTTAATGTAAACAAATACAAAATTTTGGGATGTGGTTATGTTTAATTAATTTTTTTTTATGATTCAATGCGATATATTTCCGTTATGTGTGGTCCTTTTCTTGTGGACAAATGTGGGATAACGACATATTGTAGCTGTAAACAATAGCAGCACTTTGTTATAAATAAAAGCAGCATGACTCCTTATCATTTCTTACTCTTAAGGATAAGATCAATAAGAATATTTATTAATGTAAACAAATTTTAAAACGCTTGTCTAATATTACAGTTTTTAATGTAAACAAATACAAAATTTTGGGATGTGGTTGTGTTTAATTAATTTTTTTTGTATGATTCAATGCGATATATTTCCGTTATGTGTGGTCCTTTTCTTGTAGACAAATGTCGGATAACGACATATTGTTGCTGTAAATAATAACCGCGCGACTCCTTATGATGTCTTATTCTTAAGCATACGATCAATAAGAATATTTTTTTTTTTTTACTGTAAACAAATTTTAAAACGCTGACTCAAGAATTATGCAGCTGTGTGTACGTTTACATCATATACCTAAATAGAAACATGATTGTGCATGTTCATTTTATTTGTGTTTATATGAGTATATATGAGTGTGTGCATGTTTCCTCATTTACATACCACAGTATAAATTGTGAGCATTTTTTATGATTTTTAATTATTATACAACTGTATATTTAATATAAATAGGGATTCTAAATGGAACTTTTCAATAGTCGTATTTTGAAAATAATAGTGAAAACATACAAAGCAGTTCCTCTAGAAACGTGAAAAAAAACTAAAAAATGAACACAGTGTCTGGTCTTAATAAACTCAGTTTGAAGCAGTACGAGAAGGAAGCAATATGTTTAAAGGATATACCTATAGATGACATCAATCCAATCATTAAATGTAATAGAGTGAATACTAAATTCGGGGAAAGGATAATGCTCGAGTTAGAAAAAAATGTGGTCTTTCTCCCTCAAAAATATTTAAGGATGACAGGAGATCAAATTGAAAACCTCTGTAAAGGCAATTTTTATTTTAAAAAAATTAAACAAGGAATTACTAATTATACTTTACAATTTGGAATGTATGAAATTTAAATAAAGAATACAAATAGAAAAATAAAACTCTAAAGCAATATTTGTTATTATTCCAGTTTTATTAGGGGTATGACAACATCTATAAAACAAGAACCGCAACAGCAAAATAGATTTATAATTGTTGATGTGCAAGGAATTTTCATTGGGGATAAATTTCATGCAAAAGAAGTCTGCGTTTCAATATCAGATTTTGAAATCCGAACGTTTCTCATTTCAACGTTGGAAAAACATTCAGAACTAATTAATAAGGATATTAAGGTCAATAATTGGCTATTTAACAATTTTCATGGCATACATTGGAATAAAGGTTACTCTACACTACAAGATGTGATAGATTACTTAACAACTACTTTGAAAAAAAGGGAACAACTATACTCTGTCATATATGTAAAAGGAAATGAAAAAATTAAGTGGTTAATAGATCTTCTTAAAGAAGAAATAGAAATATGTGTAGTTAATTTAAATGAACTGAACTGTCCTAATATAAGAACTTTATATAAATCTAATACTAATCTAAATACTTGTGAAAATCACTATAATTGTGATCGAATTTGTGCTGGAAAAAATACCATTTTATTTAGAAATTTTGTAAAGTTAATTCTTAATAAAGAAAACTCTATCCAAACATTTGAAAATATTAACTACAAACCATTTTAAAGATATGTTAATATCGTTTAGTTAATCATTACTCTCTGTTCAGAGTACATCGTCCCGCACTAACACGACCTGCTATTGACTTTTTAAAGAAGGGGAAAAAATGGTGACATCAGCTGAGTTAGAGGATATATTATATAGACATAGTAATCAAATTGATAAACAACATGTTGATTTATTTTTAAGTATTATCAATGAACTAAGGCTATACAATATTAGTAAAATAAGTTATCCATTTTTATCTATTAATAATGTCATACATTTGTATTATTGTGAAAAAATTTACTCAGAATCTTTTGACATTTGTCGATGTCAAACATTTTATGAAAAATATATGATAACGCAAAAACTTTTCAATCTGTATAAACGAATATTTAACTATTATTATGTTCCATAGATATATGTATTGTATTGTACAAAATAGCAAAGAAAAAAAAACTGAAATAAAATACACGTAAGAAAAAAAAAACTATTTTGTTTTAATTAATCTCTTTATTATAGCGATGGGGTGATTATTTTTAAAAATAAGAATTCAGATGTGGTTAAGTTTTTTTTTTCATTTATTATATAATTTCTTCGTTTGAATTTATTGAAAATTACAATTTATTGAAAGCACAATTTTTACATTTAGTAAGATTATAAAAATTAATTATATTTTTAACTTCATTTTCAGCTTGATATAGTCTATGTTTATAAAAAGTACAGGGGCATGTGTCAGGACCACATGTGCTGTTTTCATTCGACCATTCGCAATCCTAAAAAATGTTAACCATGCCTATTTTTTATTCTTTTCAGGTTGTCTACATACTCCAGTTGTGTTTGTATGTTGATCAGTTTAGTTTTATCTGCATCAGAAATTATGTGTGAGAATGATTTTAAAAAGTTGTATATATCCTTTAAAATCATTTTATGTTGATGGTTTTAATATTTATATGATTTAAAATCGCTCGTAAAAGATAACTCCTCTCGTGTTTAGGGTTATTTATTTTAGCACCGGTGTCTATATCCCTCTCGTGTTCGGAATCGTACTGAAAACAGTAGATGTTAAGGTTGATATTTATATTTTAATCTCTTCTGTACGATAAGATGGACACACAGTAATGTTAGACAATAAACCAAATTTACTCTTTATATACCTACGCAAATTTTAAAATTTCATAATATTGTGAAATTAAAAGAATATTTTTTATTTTTTTATTTCTTTTTTATTTATATAACATATAAAATATTCAGAGTTACATATACGTTTACAATATTTTCTTTACTTCATTTGTAAGAGGTACATATTCAAACATTCTATCATGTATAATTAAACAATATGCAGACGTGTTAAATGGTATGTTTTGTTGTGTCTTCAATTCGATTCGTATATCAATAGGTCCAGTTTTTACGGCTTCATTTTGATGTGTTACATCTAGAACAATTATTGGTGCAATTGTCTTAAAACTATCTCGTTTTAGTAAGGGTTGCGAGGGGCGTGAATAATAACTTTCTTGAAATCTTGAATACATATGATATAGTAGAGCGAACCGATTTCTATCAAATTTAAGATTTAAATCATGGTAGGGATACGACTCTGAATTGAGATGAACTTTAACGTCGGTTAGATCACAATGTATAAATTTGTTAGAGCTATTTCGAAATGCTATTAACAGAAATCGAGGTCTTTCATTTTCATGAGCAAGCTTAACATTCCATAATATTGTATTGCTTTCGGGAAGAGAGGGGTAATAATACACATCCCAACTTCTAAACGATATGTTCAAAGGTCGACGACTGTTGATAGTTTTATACATTTCCAGTTTATAGGCATCAGAAAGTAGAACATGTGGTACTTTCCATGTTATATTTAAAATCGATAGTTTACATTTTTCACTTGATATATTTGATTTAAAGACTTGAGAATCATCTTTAGATCGGAGAAGAATTAATTCGTGTTTGGAATTAACTATTATCTTATTGTAATCTTCAGCAAATCCGAGTAACATTTTTAATGGAACACAAAAATTAAAACCTCCAGTAATAAGCGAGAGATCAGATTCATTGATTGGTGACCATCCTGCATTTACTAATGCATCACTTTCGAATTGATTTAATGAAATATAGTTCTTAATATCCGTTGTTATACCCAGATGACGTGTACGATCAATTTCTACACCATTTATCTCATAACGAATTTCATCGAACAGATAGGACATACAGTTGTTTAAGAGTTTTAATGATGGAGAGACTGTAGAATCGTCTTTTGTTGCAAATCCTTCTATGTATAGAAAACTTTCACTTGGTAGAACTAACAAATCTTGGTTTTGAATTGATATACGAATTTCATCGTTATTCTTAAATGATTGTAGATATGATGTATAACTATGATATTCTTTCTTGATGATTGAATTATCAAAATTTGGTTGTTGTAGTATGTTAATTATACTCATTTTTGTTTTAGTTTGAAACCAAGTTGTTTTAGAAATTCACAGTTATGTCTACTGAGATTCTGTGTCCTCTGTTTTTGTGTATTTTTTTTATTTGTGATAATTTTTTAAAATCTTCAGATCTTGTTGCTGTTTTTATTGCTGGAGCTGGGAGTAACGTTTTTGATTGCGATACTGATAATGAATTGTTGTTGTTGTTGTTGTTGTTGTAGGAATTGTTTTTACTATTGAATATAATCATTCCTTCAGCGGTTTCAAATGTAATCTAATAGATATTTTTTCTCCGCGAAAATTAATAAGGTTTCCGTCCTGATCGGCTACTTTTAGAACAATGGTGTTGATTGATCTAGCATTAACTGGTAAATAAATGACGGTTGCTGGTGCTTCTGTTATTTTATAGCCAGGACTCACGTTAAGCGAAAATTGATGTAGAGTGTGAGCAGAAACGTTATTTATATAGGATCCGCTGACAATATTACACTCAATTAAAATAGTGTTTATTTTTGTAATATCTATTGTTTTGTCTGATTTATGCTCTTCACCAGGCTTTAGAACTCTCTTACTAAATCCAAGTAGTGTTCCAATTGATCTCTCTTTATCGAAAAATATCATATCAATTGAGCTCTCTATGTAGGTTTGTATTGTGTTATAATTTGATTGAACATTAAGTTTTCCTTTTACATTCAACTTTTTATATTTTCTAAATAGAAAATCAGCTAAGTCTGAAAATTCATATGATCCCACAGGAATTTCTATAATATGGTTACCAATATGAAACAAATTGTTCTCATAATCAATATTCGGAATTGAGTGATATGTATCAAAACTTATTAGACCGCAAACATAATTTGATTCAAGCACAATGGGTGGAAAATAGTCAGCAACTAGTTTTGATGTATTTCCGTTCAGAGTTAATGTTATGGACATCTTAACGTATACCTTGAGAATGAATAATTTTCAAATATTACAGTGTTTTTATAATGGTATTGATGACGCTGCTGAAGTATTATTTGAATTTATCCAAGAATTGTGAGTTGATGAAAATCCCAACCATTTAACATACAACATATTTCCTCTCCTCTTTAATACTTTTTCAACTAAATATGTTTGAGTGTATTTTGTTTTCAAAAGTTCATATTCATAAAATCCACCTTTAATTTCACTACCACGATAGTCTTCTAAAATGTAAGTATTGGGATTTGTACTCCTTATATTTTTGATTTTTGAAGATTTCTGTAGTCCAATTTGGTGTATATCCTTTTTCAAATACATGTTTATATTTGCTTATACGAACATGATCACCAATTTTAAACTTAGGTCTCCTAAAAACCTTTAAGTTATTGTATACGCTATCCAAAAGAGTTTTTTCATTGAAAGAGTTCACTTCATTTGGTGTCATTTTAATTGTTCTATGGAGTGTATTATTATATTTATCTATTAGTTCTTGATATATGTTTATCCATTTGTAAGTTCCTTGAAAGCTAAACTCTTTCCACATCATCCCTTTCAATGTTCTATTAAATCGTTCAACTATTGGTGCTTTCAAAGAACTATATGTTGAATAGTGATTAATTTTATGAGATTGCATTAAATGTTGGAATTGATTATTAAAGAACTCTCTACCATCATCGGTTTGCAGGTTTTTCGGTTTTCGCTTTGATGTATCGAATACACTTTTCATAGCAGCCGTTACGTTCTGTGCACCTTTATTTTAACGGCAACAGCCCAGGCTTTTTTTGAAAAAGTATCTATAACTGTTAGAAGATAACGATATCCATTATTAACGATATCCATTATTATATGTTTCATATATTTCATTATTATATGTGCCATAAATCATCAATTCCCTTCACTACAACTCGTCTTCTTTTGAAATTTTTTCTAGCTTGTTTGTGTAATTCTTCTACTATTTGTCTTTTGTCTGCATTCAAATCCATATTATTTATATGTTTTTTTTTTTTTTTTTGTCTTGAGCCGGAGGTGGGAATCTTCGAAAGACACTTTTGTTCCAACAAAAGAGTGCACGATTCACCATCACTGGTGCCTACGTACTAAATCCGCCCCCTACACACTTCAACCACTCTCCGTCCGCGGGACTGCCGTAAGGTATTACTTCGCGGAGAGCTGGTTAGCTTGAAAGCTTTATCACGTTAGTTCAAATTTCGCCTCCGTTCCTCCAGTCTTCGGAGTACTATCAAAACTTCAGCCATTCTCTGGCTATATTGACTCCATAGAATCCTACGATTCAACAGCTCTTCCATTAGCCGGTTTGGTCCTAAACTCGTTTCCCCGGGCCATCTAAATCTGGGACAGCATATTAGAATATGCTCCGCATCTTCCTCCTCATCTACACAGTTTGGGCATATAGGGGAAGTGTCATGACCAAATCTGTGCAGGTACTTCCTGAAGCACCCATGACCAGTTAGGAACTGAGTCACGTAGTAATTCAGCTCGCAATGTTTGTTATTCATCCAAAGGGTTACATCAGGGATAAGGCGAAATGTCCATCTTCCCTTTAAACTGCTTTCCCATCGTGACTGCCATTTGTGCATGGAAGTCCTTCGTTCCTCCGCTTTTATAGCTGCTATTCGTCCCGGGTGCTCGAGACGGCGAAGGTATATCCTCCTCATCTCATCCGCCAATATATCTATTGGTATTGTCTTTGCCAACACCAATACCGCTTCATCAGACACTGTCCTGAAGCCATTTATCCGTCTAATCGCGCTTAGACGATACACCGAGGACAGTATCCTCCTTGTCGTCCCCACGGAGAGTGCCTCCGACCATATTGGGCAAGCATACAGCATTATCGACGTTATTACCGCCGAAATTATCCTCCTTTTGAATGGACCTGGTCCTCCAATATTTGGCATCATCCTCGCCAGTGCTCCCTGTGTTACAGATGCTTTTTCGCCGATGTATTTCACGTGCTCCTTGAAGTTCAACCTGTGGTCGATAATCACTCCCAGGTATTTTACCGCCCTCTTCGATTCGATCCTTGCATCCAACGGTCACTTCCATCTTCTCCACTATCTTCCGGCCGCTTATCAAGACGGCCTCTGTTTTATGCGCAGCAAGTTTCAAACCTGCTTCATCCAGCCATGCTACAAGCTTTCGAATCGCTGTGTTCGTTTTCTCCTCTATTTCCCTTACCGTCTTAGCTACCGAGACTATGGCTATGTCATCTGAAAAGCCCACAATTGTAGTCCCGTTCGGCAATCGCAATCGAAGTACTCCATCGTACATAATGTTCCATAGTAGTGGCCCAAGTACAGAGCCCTGCGGGACACCCGCCGTCACTACGTATTCCTGCTCTCCTTCATCCGTTAGATATAATACCTTCCTGTCCTGAAAGTAATTGTTCAGTATCTCCATTAAGTATGGCGGCGTAGCCATGTTAAAGAGGGCTCTCATAATCCGCCCCCAATTCGCTGAGTTGAACGCGTTTCTAACGTCAAGTGTGACAACCGTGCAGTATTCCTTGGTGCCAAATCTCCACCTTTCGCCCTCTATTGCATCTCTTGCAATGTCGACCACTCTTCTTATCGCGTCAATAGTGGATCGTCCTTTCCTAAATCCGTATTGCAGGTCCGAGAGAGCTCCTCCTGCCTCGGCACACGTCAGTAGTCGATTGTATATAATCCTCTCCAGTATTTTTCCCATCGTGTCAAGTAGACAGATGGGCCGATACGACGATGGTTCCCCTGGTGGTTTGCCAGGTTTTGGAATGAGAACCAATTTCTGCTTCTTCCATCTAAGTGGAAAAACACCCTCGATGAAGCACTTGTGAAACACCTTGGCGAACATATCCGGTCTGAGCCGGATAGCCAACTTAAGTGCCCTATTTGGGATTCCGTCTGGCCCCGGTGTCTTCCTATCTCCTATTCCAGTGCATGCTGCGAGTACCTCCTCTCCTGTTACCTCGGGTATGGTATGAATGGCCTCCGGCTCCCTACTTATAAAAGTGTAGGGCTGGCCCCGTGGGAATAATGTACCAATGATCTCCCTTAGCAAAACTGGACAACCTAGTTTAGGCTGTTCTCGAGCACCGATTCTCTTGCAGACGACTCTGTACGCCGTCCCAAAAGGATTGATGTCAGCTTCCTGGCATATCCGCTGGAAGGATAGTTTCTTGCTCCTTTTAATGGCTCTTCTAAGTTGATGCCTTAGATCCTCATAGGAAGCCCGTTCGGCTTTCCATGTCGGCCTTCCTCTCGTACGCTGGGCCCGTCTTCTCGCCCCAAAGCATGCCGACCGCAGTCTTCGAATTTCGTCATTCCACCAGTAGCAGGGGGAACGTCCCCTCCACACAGTTCTCCTAGGCATAGCAGCATCACATGCAGTGTTGAGCATTTGGTATACGCCGCTCACTAATTCTTCGACCGTGCTGCCAGTCGTATGAAAAGACGACAACATCAATCTATACGTCTCCTCGTCAAAGCGGGAGTCCTTCCATTTCGGTCCCGTAAACTTCGGCAATCCCTTTCCTCTCGTGTTGCGCCCAGTAACCGTCATCACAATTGCCTGATGGTCACTATTCGTGAAGTCCTCAGTTAGCCTCCACGCGGTCCGCGAAGCAAGGCCATCGCTCACAAACGACAAATCTATTATCGAGCTCAATCCAGCTCTCTTAAATGTGCTTCCTCTTCCGTCATTCATCAGCGCCACAGGAAGGGAAGCGAACGTTTCCAAGAGGCAGCGACCCCTGGCGTTAGTATATCTACTACCCCATTCGGTCGCCCAAGCGTTGAAGTCTCCTCCTATAATAACGGGGGTGTTCAAGCGCACGTGTGACGCCAGCCTCTCCAGCATATGTTTGAAGTCATCCATTGACCACCTCGGGGGAGCGTAACAGCTGTAGACGAAAACTCCCTTTATCCTGGCCATAACAAAACCAATGTCCCGCGCATAGGTTTGCTGGAAGGGTAATGAACCACAAATCCATATAGCCGCAGTACTAGATCCGTCCGTGATCCAAGTACCATTCCTCGGTACCCGATAAGGTTCGCTTATAATTGCGACATCGATATTCTCCTCCTTTACCCTCTGGACCAATAGGTCCTGGGCTGCTTCGCAATGGTTCAGATTAACCTGTATCAATTTCATCTCTTAGAACGTGATTTAAGAGCGCTAAGAAATTGCGGACACTTTCCGCTCCCCGCGATATGGTTGGCGGATTTCGGGTCGTCCACTTTGCAGAACATGCAAAGAGGTTCCCTTTCGCAATTTCTGGCAATATGCCCCTCCTGTCCGCACTTACGGCAAGTTCCCGAGCGGTCAACCTTACTCCTGCACTGACGAGCCATGTGCCCAAACTGCAAGCACCGGAAGCATTTCGTCGGTATGTTTCTCTCGCGAATCCTGCATATGACCCAGCCGATCCTGATTCTACTTTCCTTCAGGAGAATAGCTGCAGCGTCTGCGTCAAGGCTCACTGTGGCAGTTTGCGTCCCACCATATGCCCTCCTAAGGGTAACTACGTCGGGCTTACCGAAAATCTCGAGGCCTGGGATCTTTCGTATAGCCTCATATACATCCTCCTTCTCCGTGATCTCGTCGATGTCCTTGATCTCAATTGTCCTCATATCCTTTAGAATGCGGACGGACACGTTTTCTCCTAAGAGCTCTCCAATGGCTCCCCTGAAGTTCTCCGTGTGCTCCCCGCTCCTGCGGAGTTGGAGTAGTAGACCACCCTTTGCGGTTCTCCTAATTTTGGTCACGTTTTCTCCTAATTCGCAAAGCTTAGGGTCCGTTTTGACTCTCCTCAGAATGTCGGCATACGACGTGTTATCCTTCGTCGCAATCACGATCGCATCTGGCTTCGTTTTCCTGTCCTGTGGTTTCTTGTTCCTCCTTTTTCTTTTCGTGACTTTCTGCCACCCTGGTTCCTTATTTACTCCCTTAGTATTCTCCTGCCGGCTCAAGGTCACATCTGTAGTTTCCCTCGCTGGAGCCCCTGCTGCAGGATTCGGAGTTCTCCTCTTTGCCGCAGGAATTTCGGAGGTCTCCTCATGTTTCCTCTTCGTCTCCTGGTTCCTCAACAATGGCGATGTTTGTGTAGCAGAACTGCTGCGGTTAGTCGCCTTGGTAGTTTGTCCCTGCAGCTCGCTTGCGTACAGGTCATATAGGGTTTTGATAGAGTCAATCGCATCCCTCATCGGCTGGTGGATTGACCTCCTTTTCCCATCCTCCAACATTTCAATCAGACTTCTGATTTGGTCGCCGAGTTGACCAAAAACACCGTGTGTATGTATGTGTGTGTGTGTGTGTGTGTGTAAGTATATTTTATTCGATTTTTAGTTTTTCCTTTGAGTGAATGTTTTGATTAGATATTCTTCAATATGATTTAACCTTTGATTATAGATATTAATTCTCTTTAAAACTTCAATTTCAATTTTCTTGAAAGCTTCGTTAAACACTTTCATTTCACTTTCAATTTTATTGAATTGCTCTGTAATTTTATTTCTGTATTCAATATTTCCATTATAGTTTTCCTACTTAGAATCTATTATTGCCTTCTCAACATAGTTATCAAGAGCTTTTTCAAGTTTCTCCATATAGTCTTTTACTTTCTAAATTTTTACAGATTGTTCGCTAATTTTATTTTTAACATCATTACTCATTATTTCTTGATTGTGTATAATTGAAGTATTAACATTATCTTCGAATACTTTCATTTCATTGTTATGCTTTAGATAAACATTTTCAATCTCACTTTTTAAATTGTTTATTTGATCAACTAGATCATCATATATTTGTGTTATATATTTTTTGATTACAATATTTTTGTTTTTATAATTATATTTATTAAAACTTTCTCCAAATTTATTAATATAAGACATCTCTTTCACTCTTCTAATAAATTATGTTAGATTCTTTAAGTTCTTCGATAATAGAGATTATTTCGTTTTGATGATTGTTGTGACCAGCACCTTCCGATGAGAGAAGTAAACGTAGTCTGTCAACTAATTCATTAGGATCATCCCAATATATATAGTTTGATTTCCGATTATCTAGTGATTTTAGCAATAATCCACTGCCTTTTGTTGAAATTTTTGTTGTTGTTTTGAATAAATGTTTAATTATTCGTCTATATTTGAAGGCTCGTGTTCCTTTCACTTGTTCCTTAGATTCATAACGACGTCTATGTGCATTGGTATGAATTAAAATCTCTTTATATTTCTTTAAATCATTTTTAGTATAATGGAGAGGTTTTGTATGAACTACTAGTTCAAATAATCCAGGTGTCATTTTCAATTTCATATTTCCTATCCGCATAGTATTATCTCTCTATTAAATATTAATTTTTCCTTGCCATATCTCCAATTTCCGTATTCATCTTGATTAAGACCATAAATTTTATCCAATTACTTATTATTAATAAGTAATTGAATATTTTCAAATAATGCAGAGTCTTTCGTTAGCTTTAAACTTTGTTTTCTTTTCAATTTGTTGATACATGTACTTGATACAGGTCTATTATGGTTATAGTTTTGTTCATCATCATTATCATCAGTTGACCTATTTCCATAGTGAAAATCGTCACTATCACCATTTACGTTATAATAATCATCATCATCATCAATAGTGTTGTCTACATCCTTATGTTTATCTTCAAGTTTTCCGATGATTTTTTTAAGTGGTTTTGTTATTGGTTGAAAGGTATCTTCTAATAAATTAACTCTATCTATTTGATTCAGTTTAATATTTTTTAACTTTTCCTTTAGAACAGCTCTTGTCTTCACAAGATCTTCTAACATTTTATTATGGTCATTTTTAGACATTATAATAATATTTTTATTTGATTTAATCTGGTTATGATCTGCTTGCTATCTGCTCACGATCTGCTTTATATCTGGTTGCGATCTGCTTGCTATCTGGTTATGATCAGCTTGCTATCTGCTCACGAACTGCTTTATATCTGGTTACGATCTGCTTTATATCTGGTTACGATCTGCTTGCTATCTAATATCAAATAACATATCATAGTTGTATGAAACTATCAAATCCTTTTCGATAACGTCCTTTATTTATTAAATCATCCTTGCTTAGAACAAGAAATCCATATTTATCTTTCCAACACTCACTGCAAAGGTCAACAAATTGTTTAAAAGTCATATCGCCAATAACATGATCATTATATATATGTTTTAAATTCATTTCATCCTGCTTAAATATTATAATCATATTTGCATTATCACGTATTAGATGTTTTGGAATTTTAGTATATGTTTGACACAGGTAAAAGCAATCAATAAATTTATGTCTTCCCATACAGAAGTAGTCTCTTATACTATTTTGTTTCTCACAAATAACATCATCGAATATTATTATAGAATGTGGATAAGCTTTTGTTGGACTTAGAACTTCTTCATTTTCCGAAAACGTAAATAGATTAATTTCTTTTATCGGTTTAATTAATTTTCTTAGATAGTAATATTTTTGTTGATATAATGATTTCGAGTATACATAGATGTTTTTAAATCTCAATCCGTTAGAACTTTCAATTAGACTTATCATCACATTAGTTTTACCACAATTCGATGGTCCCACTATCAATGCACGAATCGAATTCGGTAATAATGTATTGTGTACAACTGTTTTATCTCTTGATTGAGATGATTCATCAATATTTCTTATAATAATTAGTTTTGTTTGTTTAACTAGCTTCATGTTGACTGAAATACTGAAACAGTGATCGTATAAATTGGTGTATATATAGGAAATCGTCTTGATTTCAGATATTTTTGCTAGAGGTATAAAACTAACGAAAAAAGGGTTATAATCTACAGTCAAAACAAAAACCCAGTCAGTGTAAGATGAGAAGAGGACTTGTAAACAACTTAATAAATAAATTACCTGTTGAATTACATTTGCCTGGTTATCAGTTTTGTGGACCTGGTACAAAACTTGAAAAACGTTTAGCAAGAGGAGATAAGGGTATAAATTTGTTAGACATAGCTTGTAGAGAGCACGATATTGCATATTCACAATCAAAAGATATAGACACAAGACATCAAGCAGATCAAATATTAGCTGAAAAAGCCTGGCAACGAGTTAAATCTAAAGATAGTGATATTAAAGAACGTGCTGACGCGTGGTTTGTGACAAACGCTATGAAAGCTAAAGTGAAATTTGGATTAGGTATGAAGGAGCAGAGGCATAAGAAAAGAAAGAATTCAAAAAGAACGAGAAAAGGAAATATGAATAAATGTAATAAGAAATTATTCACTGCTACTGTGAGAAAAACTTTGAAACAATTGAAAGAACAGAAACCACTTGATATAAATGATGCTGTTAAAATAGCACAAAAGACTATTCATTCAAATTTTAAAGGGAAAAAGCGAGCAGACATTATAATACCGAGAGTTATACCTGTACCGAAAATTGGAGGATTTCTTCCACTTATTCCCGTACTAGCGGCATTGTCGGCGCTTGGTGGTTTAGCAAGTGGAGGGTCCGCTATTGCCAAAGCAGTAAATGCTATCAAAAATGGAAAAGAACAATTGGCGGAAGCTAACCGTCACAATAGATATATGGAATCAATTGCAATGGGCAAAGGGGTATATCTCAAACCATATAAAACTGGATATGGTCTCTACTATAGTCCAGCTCCAAAACACTACTAGATAACCTACCTATGCGCCCATTAACAGATTTGGATTTGAATAAATATGGAAAACATCTTAAATACTTTAGGGGTGTTTTCATGCGTGATTCTTTACCTAAAAAACCACTCAAGCAAGAATGCGGCATTGTTAATTTAGATGATTCAAATGGTATGGGAACACATTGGGTAGCATATTATAAAAACCACAACTATAAAGAATATTTTGATAGCTTTGGAGACTTACAACCACCACTTGAGATTGTCAACTACTTAAAATTTCCCATTGAATATAATTATGAACGAAAACAAAAATTTAATACATTTAATTGTGGGCACTTGTGTTTAAAATTTTTATTCAATAAATATAAATTGAAATGAAATAAAAAAATTGTTTAATTTATATACATATAATATATTCTTTATTTATTAATTCATATTATTTATATATTACATTTCTTATGAACTACTTAATCTATATATTTAAATTTAAAAACATTTCATCATCATCGTCTTTCATAAATTCTCCATATGAATTTAAATTTAAAAACATTTGATCATTATCGTCTTGCATAAATTTTCTATATGAATTTAAATTTGATGATGATGATGTTGATGGAGAATTTATTTTATAATGTCCCCAGGCGTAAGTGTCAACATTATTTTCACATATAAATCGTAAATCGTGTGTATACTTGATGAATCTTAGATCTAAATACATACATAGAATCATGATACAGCTTTTTCTCTAGTAGACATTTTCTAAAATCATTAATACTTAGCCTAGATGTTACACTATTTTTAACGCCTTTATTTTTTTTAATTTCTTTGTCTACTCTATCTATTTTGACGGAATACATTTTAGCTCGCAAACCAATGAATTCCCTAATAACTTTTCCATTACATTCATCTTTCATCATACCCAATACTTTTTTATTCATCAAGGGGAAATTATATGGATTGTCTTTTGAATAAGCAGATGTATCGAAATGTGTTGGAATATCATTTCTAATATCATCATACATATCATTTGTTTTCACATCATATATAAATGAATCGGTATCCATATAACAGAGATTAATATTATGAAGATATTTTGTCTTCATATAATCGTAATGAAAATTATACATTTTCCATTTTGATAATTCTAGAACTGAAAAACCAATATAAATGGGTTTATTATATTCCGTTCGCACTCTACTCATTTCAAAGGCAACCATTTCTTCAGTAATTTCAATACAACTATGAAAATTTGGTTTTGCAATTAGTGATCTGGCTCCTAATCGTTTTCTTCTATTTTCCCATCCCATTACTATTTTGATGTCTTTTCTCTTATCCACATTTTTCATAGTCTTACCATAGACTGCATTATTGAGTAATTTGAAAAAGTTTTGTTCAAATGTGTTTTTAGCCAATGTTCTATGATGGTTATTTACATCAATATATTTTTTAACCAATTCGCTTGATTAAATTGTAGAATTCTATGAATTTTCTTCAAAATTAAACCATGTTGAATGCATTGCTGAAGAATGCGGTAATGTATTATGTAATTCTTTTTGTCATTTAAGTCTGTTATTAATTTTCTATGTTTCATATTCTCAATTTTCTTATTTTCAGCACAGAATGGAAAATCTCTATGGTGATCGTGCAATACAGTTGGATATTCCAAATCTACTTCTAAAATATAACCAAATTCTGAATCTTCTTCTACAGTAGCTACATCGAAGTCGTTACAGTTGTCTAGCCATTTAAAATTTTTATAGGGGAGATATTGAGACATTGCATAACCATATAAATTATTTACATCTAAATACATTAGATAATTTGATTCTTTTGTTGAATCATAGTCACTAACGTATTTATTATTAGCGGTCACATGTCGCTTACTGCATTGAACAATACCTCCCCTAATACCCTTCATAACGAAATTGTACATGTTGATATCTGTCAATAATTCCAACTCAATTTCAGTTGTTTTCAACATTGCATCCCAGGATAAACCTGGTGTAGTATAATATTGACAGGGGTCTAAATTGTAAATGTTTTTACAAACCTTACGAAAATTTTCAAATACATCACAAAGCAATAGGACATCAACTTTTAAATATAATACAAGATAATCTAAAAGTTTCTTACATTTGAATGTATTCCAAACTTTTTCAGCATGTTCGTAATCATCTGCGCTACACGACTCATTAGTAAGTTTATTAAAGAAACATGATCGGGGTGGTAGTCCTGTTTCTTCAAGACGGTTGACTGAATCTAGATAGTCATATGGAAAGACACCTTTACGTTTCATTAAACTAAATTCATTGGGAGTTTGATAACTTGATTTTACTGTCAACAGATCATTATCTGACAAATATCCCGCTAGTTTTTCCAAACTTGATGGCATAAACCGACAAGAATCTAGAAAACGTAGTTCGATAGTATTTTTTTCATCTATATTAATCTTTTTCGATATAGATACATATAGTTCTTTGTTTAAGGGAATTACATTTATATCACCTTCAATAGAAGAGAGTTCTCTTACGAACAAATGACAATCATATGATGAAAGATTATGAAAGAATATAGGAATAAAATTTGCTATTTGATACTCTAAATTACATTTGTTATGGGCCGGTCCTCTATATTCACCTGTTAAGTGACAATGATCGGCTACTCGATCTACAAGAGATGAATTTTTTTTACAAATGTGGCAAATTGTATCCTCCTTCCGTCTAATCTGCTGAGAAGGTGTTAAGGTATTCATTGGTTTTACGATACTTAAATAATTCACATATAAATCTTTACAATCTTTAACTAAATTTACGAAGAAATGTTTTGGTGCATCATCACCACAGTATATGTTAAATTTATCTAAACTACTGTTAAATGAACATTTGATGTAATAACTATAAGCAAATGGAATATGTTTTTGTATTGAATTAACATTAGCTGAATTTTGAATATTAATTTTCTCTAGAATACATTCAAAATCAGCGTAGACTACAAAAGGTACATCCATTTGCTTTTTGAAATTTTTAAAACTATTATTGTCTACAGAGGGTAGTCTGGTTACAATTTTGTTGCACTCATCTTTGTGTTTGATCAGCGCCGTTTCACTATGAAAATGTATTAAACAAGTGTTACATACATGTATCTTATGTTTATGTTTTGTTAATTGACTGTTTATTAATCTGTAATTAAACGAAAAGTGAAACAATTTTATATTAATATCATCTTTTTATTTAACATAAAATTATTATTGATTTACCTTGAAATATTTTTAATCCATACGTAATGGAACCTCTCACCATCTTCTAGTAATAACAAATTAACGTGCTTAGCCTTTTCATTTATACTGGAATAGTAGGGTCCGACTATCTCGTTGTTGTCATTCAAACCAAACACGTTCACGCTAATATCGGGATTTTTCATTTCAAAATCTTTAATTTTATTCGTTGGTAGTTTTATTGGTTGGAAAAGTCAAATATTCAAAATTTAAAACAATACCATTTTCCAACATAATATTATCATCACTAATGTTATTAATTTTATATGATGCGCATCTGTTAGAACTCATACTAATAGGATACAATGCTGATATAATAGCCCACTTGAAACAATATTGATCATTGTTTTGAACATTGTTTCTTTTGTATTGGTGTTGGTAGAGGAATATACTGCGAACCTTTTAGACACTGATATTTATTTATGTTAATTTCTATCCGTAATATTTGTATTAATGTCCATCCGCTATCACGTTCCTGGAATTCACTCATTTTTTTAACAATAACATCGCATTGTGTTTTGTAAATATTGAGGAGATCTTCTGCAGTTGATGATGAGAGATTAATTATAACCATTTTAGTTTGATGTAATTTCACTTCGATGTAACATAAATCCTCCTCTTCTTTTACCAGCATGTATTCACAAAAAATCTCCAGATTGAATTTTATATTATCATGTTTCTGAATCACGTCACTTAACAGCTTAACCACTTTGAATTTAATTCCCGATAAAAAGTTCTCAGGTATTAAATTCGTTTCCATATTATTTTCAATCAAATATGTAATGATGCGATTATTAAACACTGATCTAACGCATTTTATTTCATCGTCATCAATATCAACACCATTAACATCATTCAGGATTTTGTTAGCACAATTAAGTTTGTGAGCATTTGTTCTAATATGTTGATGCCAATTTGTCTTTGAAATATGTTGATTGCAGTCCGTACAATTAACAGTCTTAATAGTTTCTCCTCCATCTCCAATTTTAGAATGTTGTAAAATATGTTGTTGATAATTCAGTTGGTTTGAGAAATACTTATTGCAAGGTGTACATTTAAATGATGTGGATGGTCCATCATGATACAATCTATGATGTCTTCTTAAATTCCTGTTCACAGTGAATACTTTTTTACAAACTTCACAAATAAATCCAGACATTTTTTTTTTAAATTTTACACTTGAAAATATAACTTGCTATCAATTTCTAGCACAAGAATGACATCTAAATTCTGATAACAACTAAATTTATACTCTGGGATGTAAATGAGGAAACATGCACACACTCATATACACTCACATTAATACAAATAAAATGAACATGCACAATCATGTTTCTATTTAGGTATACGATGTAAACATGCACACAGCTGCATAATTCTTGAGTCAGCGTTTTAAAATTTGTTTACATTAAAAAAAAAAATATATATTCTTATTGATCTTATGCTTAAGAGTAAGAAATGATAAGGAGTCGCGCGGCTATTATTTACAGCAACAATGTGTCGTTATCCCACATTTGTCCACAAGAAAAGGACCACACATAACGGAAATATATCGCATTAAATCATACAAAAAAAATTAATTAAACACAACCACATCCCAAAATTTTGTATTTGTTTACATTAAAAACTGTAATATTAGACAAGCGTTTTAAAATTTGTTTACATTAATAAATATTCTTATTGATCTTATCCTTAAGAGTAAGAAATGATAAGGAGTCACGCTGCTTTTATTTATAACAAAGTGCTGCTATTGTTTACAGCTACAATATGTCGTTATCCCACATTTGTCCACAAGAAAAGGACCACACATAACGGAAATATATCGCATTGAATCATAAAAAAAAATTAATTAAACATAACCACATCCCAAAATTTTGTATTTGTTTACATTAAAAAATGTTCTTTTTGATCTTATGTACGTGCACACACTCATATATACTCATATTAACACAAATAGAATGAACATGCATAATCATGTTTCTATTTGGGTATACGATGTAGACGTGCACACAGCTGCATATTTCTTGAGTCAGCGTTTTAAAATTTGTTTACATTAAAAACTGTAATATGAGTCAAGCGTTTTAAAATTTGTTTACATTAAAAAATAAAATAAACAAAAGCATAACATTACACAAGTCAACAACATGAGTTTACGGTACCCTACATCACGCACTCGCGGATCATCGGAATCATGAACTCAGACTCGAGACGAACCTACACACTTTAAAAATGACACACACACACACACACACTCATTCTGTCCGTCCAATCTATATGTTACAAACCTATCAACTAACCTAACACTACCGACTGTAGCGTAGGCATGCTCCCAAATTCGTATGAAGAAAGTGCTCGAGAAGCGGCATAAACATACTACTAAAATTAACACACACAACATAAGTCGTGTGAGAAACTGACTGAAGGGTTGTAATGACCAAGTATGTATGTATGTATTAAAGAGTTTTAAAAATTTTGATATAAAATGCTATCTGTGGCCACCCCTATTGCTAATAACTGAAAATAATATTTGTCAAGGAGTTTACAGAGTTTCGATAAGTAAGAATTCCAATATCCAACCAGAATTTTTCAAATTTCTCTTTAAGATCACGTACGATCGAAATTTGCCTTAACTTTTTATATAATTTCGCGGCAAAGATTTCCCAAAAATTTTGTGATGGCATTGCAATTGCAACTGTTTATTAGACGTGGAAGGAAATCAAAAATTTTTGTAGGAAACTATTCCTTATTTTTATGCATAACATTTTTGTAAAGTTTTGCAGAAAACTTGTGGATGTAAGATAATGCTACCCACACCCTGATGCTTGCTCCACTAAATTTCAATTTGATCGTACAACGCTGGCTTAGTGAAAATATAACCAAAGCAACGACTCTCACTGTGGATCTGAATAAATAGTGTTTTAGACTTCATCTTTTCATTTAATCGGCTCTCACAATGGTTCTGAAATAATCTTATCTTGGACTTCATATTGCTTCATTTAACCGGGGAAGTAACATTTAAAAAGGTCGATATATCTGGGCGATCAAAATTCTTCTCTATTTTTCGACGTAAACAACGATTGTGATATTTTACTTGAAAAGCACTATTAAAAAACAATATTGCATTGAATTGCTTATTACTAAATTGGCCAGAATTACCCGCTTATCAGATTTTACTTGCTTTGTCACATCCTTGCATTCACGTCTTGGAGAAGCATACCCTCCACATGGCCGAACCAGCGAATACTCTCAAAGCTGTTGCATCGGCGCTTAATAGTGTGCATGCTTCTGCGTAATAAAGAAGCACGGGAAGGATGCGCGAGATACGTCTCTGCCACTACATTGTCTATTGAGACCACAGTAGCACCTGTTGGCAAGAGTGATCCTACACTTGATCTCCTGACTGACATAATTTTTGCTAGTAACATCGAAAGTATAATTATCGGGAATCGATACGCCCTATGTCCCTGCAACATACACTTCTTCTTCCCAAACCCCTCTTGATAGACTCTTGCGCAATAGCACATCTCACTTGGTAAGCCAAATGATGTCAATGTCGTCATCATATGCAAGCAACTGACGAATTTGAAGGGGTCACATCATAAGGGAACGCCTTCTCTGAAACCTCTCACGGTATCAAAAGTTTCAGAAAAGTCCATTCCTACCTTGATGAAGCTGCAGAAGTTGCATCGGCGTCATTCTGTGTTTGCGGCAAAACACGATTACTTATGGGGCTACCTAAGGCTGTCTTATAGCTGACAAAAACGATGGTGTGTCAATTTGTTTTTCATGGATCTTCTCCAGGATTTGCTTGTAATGTGGAGATCATCGAATTGTTACTGATGATGAAAAATGAATTTATTTCCAGAATGGTAAATAGAAATAATGATGGGTTATTTCGGGACATCCATCAAGATAATGTGTCTGGTGGAACCAGAAAGACCGTTAGCGACAACAAATGATCAATTTAAGCATGCATTGATCGAAAAACCAACAGAAGACGCTACAAGGTAATTATGCATTGTGACAATGCATGTGGCTACAAAGCAGAACCGGTTCAGGATACCATATAAGCATTAGGCTGGGGGCTATTACCCTATACTGCCGTATTCACTAGACTTGGCTTCTTCCGACAGCAACGAGTAAAGCAAAAAAAGACAATTCACTACACAAGATACGATATAAACTTTAAAATCGCAAAGGCTTATCGGGAACAATTCTGCCAAGTGACATAATAGCAGCAGCAATAAGTTGACGCTAAACAAAACTCATATAAAAACATTTGAAAACAATGCTGGTACAGGACAATAGATTCAACAACAGCAATTTTCTTTGGCACAAAAATTTACTAAAACGTTATGAACTCTGTCCTTGCTAGTTGTAAAAAACAGCAATTCTGATAACAACAATGTTCCCAGTTATCCAGGGGCAAAAAATAATGCTACGAAAATGGAAATCGTTTAACATTAAAATTATAAACAAAAGCTACAAAAACAAAAACAATGAACTTGTTTACATGTTAAACAAGTAAACAAAAATATACCAACAAAAAGCAGTATAAAAAAGGGATATACAAGTAAACAAAAATAAAACAACAAACACTGCAAGAATAAATATAAAAAAATACACAAACAACAATAATGAAACAACGATGTTTACATTTATATAGGTCTCGAGAAGACGAAGCCAAGAACATTCGACTTCAAGTTCATTCATCAGACTGTTTATGTTGGCATATAAAAGGCAAGAGTCAGTAAAAATGTTTTACATCAAAGTGTGAACAGTGGCACACAGAATTGTCCGAACAATAAAGAATCTAATTAAAACTAAACACAAATTTATTTTTAATTTTATTTGCAATCTACGAACTCATATTTTAAACGTTTTTAAAAGGGTAAAAACGTAACAATAATATTGTACAACAGGAGTTCAATGCCTACAGTAGCAGCAGGAACAGACATTTAATTTGCAAAATTTACAGGTGTCAACAGCAATAGTATATCTGTTGCAGAAATGCTAGGAACCAACCGAAATTCTTACGGTGTTAAACTGATAGATGATAATTCCACTACCCGCAAAGGACCAACAAGCGCCACTAAACAATATTGAAAAACCCGGGAAGTATTATGATTAGTGTCTTGTAATCAGTATCAGCTGTATAGTAGCTCATATCTGATCTGCCTGGAACCCTATTTCGCCGATCTAGTTTAATCAGCACAGACAGCCCCATACTATTCACTAGTACATACGTATATCCTACATAATTGGTCATTATGACCCTTCAATCAGGATTATAACCTAGCTCCTCAAACCATTTATGTTGTGTGTGTTTATACATGTGTGACGATACTTACAATTTGAATTTGACTTCGAACGACAGATTTTTGCGATGCTTTCCATGGTAATTTCATGATCACTCAGAATTTTTGCCAGAAATCTGCTGAGAGGAAGTCGCTGAATAAATATTTTTTAAATTTCGTTTTGTTGGAGTTTGAACCGTGGCCTCATATCCAATAAGCCAACGCAATCGCATAATTTCTGTATAATAAGAAAACATTCCAGATTGCCATTCTATATGGCTTTTCCTGTCAATTTAGTACATTTTGTTGACTCAATATCAATTCCAATTTTAAATTTAAATAAAAAAAAGATTTGTGAGAAATGATAGAAATCATATTCATTTGAAAAACCTATTTTATACCATTGCTGTTCTCATGGCCACTTAGATTTAAGTAGGTGCAGTGCTTAGGGAATATCCAATGCCACTAAGGCATAAATCAGTCTGAATTGAACCGATGGCACTGAGTACGTTGGCTTTGGGGATCACTGTGGTTTGTGGCTTATTCGCATACACCTGCGAACCTAAAAAAATCCCACAAGTAGTAGTCTAGCGGGAGCATATCGGATGAATTGGGTGACAAGTTCGCATTACCTCCACATGAAATAACGATGTCTATATCATTCATTCTATGAGTCAAGCGAATCCCAATATCCATATTACATGCAACTGGCGACTAAATCAGATCGAATTGGAACCCGGTGGCCAGTTTACATTAACCCCACTCTCAAAACAATATGGACCGTCAGCCCAAAATCCACATCACACAATGATTTTTTCGTGAATTTCATCGTCCCAAATTTGATAATTTTGTTTATTCATATACCCATACGAAACATAACGTATATAATTGGTCATTACAACTCTCAGTTAGGATTACGATCTCACACTAAATATGTTGTGTGTGCTAATTTTATAAATAAGTGGCGGGTCTTAGTCTCAGAGTTTTTGCCAAAAATCTGCTGAGAGGAAGTCGCCGAAAGAAATAATTTTTAATATTTCGTTTTGTTGGAGCTGTCTGACCTGGCGCTTGAATCGTGGCCTCATGTCTAATAAGCCAACACTCAACCTAGTTAACTACGGCGACTTCAGTGCTTAGGTTATGTTAGGTCAGAGGAAGTGTACTTGTCAATTAAGACAAGTACAGTACCCGGAGGTCGAATTGACCCATTGTACAATATCTGTGCTTAATATGCAGCTCTGTTTATATTCCTTTATTTTATGTTGAAGATACGATTTTTGATAGTTGGTTGTATTTTTGGAGCCAGTTTGTTTTTGTCTGCTTAGAAATATTTACCATTTAATAACTATGAACCGATGTGTTTTGCTGAATCCGTGTTAGAAAATTAAGTTCAAAAGTTTAGTGTTGCGTTCGGTTGAAACATTTACAAACTTTGCAAGTTTTAGGGCCATTATTACAACTTGCCGCTAATGGCAGTGTCGGAGCAATGTCGACAACACGGCTCAATTAAAAACTTTTTTCACGCAGTGGCAACGACGGGATTCTTTTTTTGTTGTTGAAAATAATATATTATATGGCAAGTACAAACATAAACTTCACTTTAAAAGATGAAATGTAGGATGATCCTCCATTTAGCTTAACGCTCACTTCTACCTTATTTTCCACTTATAATAATGAAAAACAATTTATCTGCCCTTTGAAATCCTTCCTTTAGTTAACGGCAAGTTGTATTAGTGGTCCTTAGTTGGAGTATAAGAATATTTTAATAAACTATAGTAGGTATGACCGCTAGCATTTATTTTGTTGGTAAGCATTCGAAGCAAATGAATAAGCATAATAAACTCTACGCAATGACTTTTTGCATATATTACATATTTTTTACTTCTTAGTTCCCTCAGCAATTAGGAAAAGTGAATTTGTAATTCAAAACATATACAAAAATCGTTACGTTAATAATCATGATTTTTGGATTTTATGTTCAAAAATTTACGATACATTGATAAGAGATTTAAAAAAATAATATTTTATTATCTACATACCCAACATAAATACAAAATAAAGAGCATAATCCAGCAAATATTAGTATGAGCATGTATCCTTCTGAAGACTTTAATATAAATGCCTATGTTTTATAATAAAAGCCTCTCACATATCGTGTTCTAATCTTAAAAAATGAAGAAAAACCGAAATATTTCTACGCGTTTCTTTTTATTGTTTATTGTATTGTCATAATATTGTATTTTTTTTTTTTACTATTATTGAAGTAAAAATTTTAAATTGTAGACACGGCATTCTGTCGTAAATTTTTATTTTGTTAAATTAAATCCAATAAGAACAAAGTACTTACATATACACGAAGAAATACTGCAGCAAAACGTGAATAAAGTAAAGTAAAGGAAATATTGTTCACTGCCTTACATGTAATATTTTGTATATTAATGGGTTGTTTGATAAAGTTTCTATTAAAAAATTGGAAATTAGAATTCATTTGATAAGGCAATCAAATAAGAATATTGCAGGGAAAATACCTTTGTCAGGAGTTTATTAACAACCATGCTCCATATTAGGATAGCATGGACGCCACTCTGTAGGCATATTCTCGCTGTGCCAATACCTATTATCTCATGCACATGTTTCCACATGAATAAATAGACAAATTATCGCCTTCGCCATACTCAACAACCACTAATTCTGGAAAAAATCTGTCTCAATAGCCTTTTAGGTGTATTGCCTAGAGTAAAATAATGATCTTTATTTAGAATCAATATTTATTTAATGTTGTCACTTCAACGATTTTTTCTTAATTAACAATCTTTAAAAAAACGAAATGATTTAAAATCGTATGATTTAACGGGATTAACAGGATTAACAATAAGGGAATATTTGATAATTTATAAGTAAAGAGTAAAAAGAGATAATTAGTAATTAGGAAAATAGTTGATAATATTAAAAATAAAGAGTATTACAAAAATGAAAATTAAAGAAAAATGTTAAAAGAAGAATAAATTATGTTAATGAATTACAATTGATATAGCATTATAATGTTAGAGTGGCGTACATATGTATGTTTATACATAACTCCCCCACCCTTCGACAATACATTACTCCTGGAATGTATTATATGTACATATTTCAAAAAATAATTAAATATATTTTTTTTTTTTTTTTTATCTATTTATATAACATAAATTTTACAAAAATTTATATTCCTTAAAGCCAATTAATTTTTTTTTTACAAAGTTTTTAAATATTTAATTTTTTTTTATTTTATTTTTGTATTACAATATTTTTAATATATAGTGATATAAATATATGTATACAATTTAAAAATTTTTTTTCTCTTTATTTTATATAAATTTTTATATATGTATATTTATTTGTGTAACAAGTTTTACTAGAGCTATAATGAACAATGGAATGGAATGGAAATTTTATGAATTTTATTTTTTTTTATTTGTATAATTTCTGCCGGTTAATTTTCTTTCAAATTTTTCATCGGGTATTTGATTTTGATATTTAAAATTTCTTTTTATTATTTGTCTATCACGTTTACAATCTTTTTCGTCCAAAAAATGTGTATCTTTCTTTTCTTTTACTTGTTTTATGATATATTTTGGTTTCTGTTTTAAATTATTAAATCCTAAATTTTTAACAAATTCTCGTTCTCCAAATTCATGACAATCCTGGCCATCTTCATTAGCCTTCGCAATTCTTTTTAGTTTTTTTCCATGAACAGTATCATGTAAATTTTTCCAAATTGATGAGTCAATTTTGTTGTGCAATAGATCATTAGGTTTAACACCAATTGTGCTATGAATTGAATCATTATAAATTTCTACTGATTTATATACCAAAGACCTATCGTCGAGATCCTGATCCTTTTGTTGCAATTTAAACAACCTAATATGTTCATTAAGTGTAAGATGGAATCGTTCAATGTCTGAATTTCCTGTGTGTGTATTTGGAGAAGTAAAGTGATAATTTACATTCTCTGACCTCAAAAAATCTCTTATAAGAGCATTATTAAATTCATTATCTGCTATAATTTTTACCGGTTTTCCTAAAATGGCAAATGTTTCTCGAATTTTTTCAACAATACTTACAGAATTTTTATTAGTCAAATAATGTATAGATACATGTTTTGTCAGTTTATCGATACATGATAAAAATGTCGTATTCTTATTTAAAAACCATATATCCATATGTACAATTTCATTTGATTTTAAGGGTGTTTCAGTCACACAAAACTTGTTTCGAATAGGTAATCTGTCGAATTTGCACATATTACACACGACACAATTATTAATGAATTTGTGTATTTCCTTTTTCAAATTCGGGTAATATACTATTTTTCTCAATTCTAAATAGGTTTCCTCAATACCTCTGTGATTCTTATCATTATGAAATTTTTCCAGTATATTCAATAGTTTTTCTTTCTCTAAAACATCTTTTATAAAATTTGTACACTTAACAAACGTCATTCCTGGTACATTAGAAAAAAAATGGATCAACGTTTGTTGTAAATTTTTATATATTTCCAAATTACTACAAAAAATTCCTACAGTACCCTTTATTGGCAATATTTTTTTCAAAAATTCCAATAACTTTTCTTCAAAATAATACTTTAATGTAATTTTGTGTCTTATATTTTTAAATACGTTTTCCTTCTCATATCTGAAACTATTTCCCAACATAATTATAATTTGATTTTTATATATATTTATAGGTGACTCTGAAATAAAAATATGGTTATTTAAATTATCCTGTCCACTATGAATTGTTGCCAAATCCGAGCTAGGATTTTGCTCCTCCTGTAGAACGTTCACTTCTAGACGACTAAGATAATCTGCTACTACATTAGTTTTGCCCTTAATATATTCTATGTCAAAGTCATACTCATTCAGTTGAATCTTCCACCTTTGTAATTTTATATTAGGCTCTTTCAATGAATTTAGCCATGTTAGGGGACGATGATCTGTTTGAATTTTAAATTTTCTGCCAAACAAATATGGCCTAAAATATTTAACTGACCAAACAATTGCTAAGAGCTCCTTTTCAATGGCACTATAATTAAGTTCGTGCTTGCTTAATGTCCTTGACGCATAAGAAACTGGATGTCCATTTTGGGAAAGCACTGCTCCTAATGCTCCATTACTAGCATCGGTTGTTAAAACGAATAATTTGTCAAATTTGGGATATGCCAGAACAGGATTTGTACATAAAATTGTCTTTAATTTACTAAAGCAATCAATGTAATTCTGGTCATTAGCGTCAATTATTGAACCTTTTTCAAATTTGAAATAATAGGGAGAGCTATTCGGCTATAATCTTTTATAAACTTTCTGTAGAAACCAGTTGAACCTAAAAATGATCTGATTTCTTTAATTGTTTTCGGAATCGGAATTTTTTGAATAATTTAGATTTTATCCGGATTTGGCCTTATACCATCCGGAGTAATAATATGTCCTAAATATTCAGATTCACGTTTGAAAAAATTACACTTATCTACCTGTACTTTGAGATTATACTCTGACAGTCTTTGAAAAATTTTCTTCAAGGAAACTATATGTTCCTGAAGTGATGTAGAAAACACCAAAATATCATCTAAGTAAACAACACAAATGTTGTTTATAAAATCATGTAGCACCTCATTCATCATCCTTTGAAAAGATGCAGGCGCATTTTTCAAACCGAAGGGCATACGGTTAAACTCATAATGTCCCGTTGGCGTGGAGAATGCCGTTTTATGCCTGTCTTCGGGTGAAATTGGGATTTGATGGAACCCCTTTGCTAAGTCGAGTGTGCTAAAATATTGAGAACTTCCTAATTTTGTGAATAAATCCTCCATATTGGGAATAGGAAATTTATCCTCAATAGTCACCTCATTTAGTTTTCTGTAATCTACCACAACTCTCCACTTTTGTTCGCCAGAATTATCTAATTTCTTAGGAACTATCCAAATGGGAGCATTATATGGACTACAGGACTTAGTTATTATCCCCGATTTTAACATCTCACTAACTTGTTTTTCAACTTCAGAGCTGTGGACTTGTGGAAAACGATATGTTCTACTGTACACGGGAATATTATTAATCGTAGGTATCATATGCTTATATTTACCAACAGATGATAAATGCTCACCCTCTATATAAAAAACTGTTTTGAATTCTTTAATTAGCTTTGTCAACTCTATTAATTCCTCGTCATTCAAATTCTCCGCTTTCAATTTATCATTCAGATAACTAATTCTCGGTTCATTGAAGTTTATATCTATGATTATGTTTTCAAAGTACGAGATATCCTTCTCATTGTACGGTTTCGAAGATTTTTCAAATATTATTGGAATTTTTGCATTATTGGTTATTAACATATTTTCATTCAAATCAATTTTTGCACCCAATGGTTTCAAAATATTACAGCCTATAATTCCATCAAATTCATTAAATATTTCGGTCTCTAACAGTTCAAGTTTGGAGTTAGGTAAATTAAATTCTTTAAAGAAAGGAATAGTAACTTTAGTTGTAGTTACTGTTTTCGAACAAATAGTATTTAAAATAATAGGATGTTCTAACTCAGATTGAAAAGAAGAATGAAATAAACCTTTTCTAACAATTGTAGTACCAGAACCTGTGTCTATCAAAAATTTTACTGGAATAGATTTTGTTTTCAACACTATACAGGGTAAATTTCTTCGGCCTGAAGCTGAAAATTTGACACTTCAACACAATCTACGTCCATAGGATATTCGTTTCTACTACTTTTTGTCTGTCCGCTACCATTTACATTTTGATTTGCGTTATTTCTACTAATATTACTATAATTTCCTCTAAAAGTTCTACTATTGTCATAGCTTTCATTTCCAAAATTTCCACTATTTGTATTATAAGAATTTCCGCTTCGATAAAAATTTCGAGTTAAAAAATTTGGATTTTCAAAATTATTATTATTATTTTGGTATTGTAAATTACTATTAATATTTCCTGAATTTTTTTTGAGAAAAATGTTTCTTTCGATTAACATTAAAATTACTAATATTATTCATATTAGAAGAAGATGCTTGTAAAAATTGTGAACTTTGAAATTTGTTCACGTAAAAATATTCTGTTTCAATCAAAATTTCTTTTGCATTTAGCATAGAAGATGGATTTCTTGATTTTAACACAAGTTTGGGTTCATTAGGCAATTTCCCAATAAAAATTTTCAAAACCATTTTTTCATTATTTGCACAACTGTACCATTGTTCATTATCTCTATCAAGACTTGTTTTCAAATTTAATTTTGTCTTAAGTGATTCTATATAATCATAAAATTGATTAATCGAGGTTCTTATTTCCGAAGTTTTTATTTTATTAATAATACTTTCTACACTATCAGAAATACTAAAATTAATAGTTAATATTACCTTAACCGCTTCCCAATTCGTTGGATTGTTATTGTTAATTAGCGACACATTAGCCTCATCCACGATTTTGTTGCGTATTCTCAAGTCAAATATTTCTTTAAATGTTGAATCAACATGTTGACGGATTGCTTCAACATTTTTAATAAACATCTCCAATTCCTCTGGTTTCCCCCCAAACTTAGGGACATCGGCTAATAGCTGGAAGGGAATCATTGTTGCTGTAGACATCTTCGGTTAATTCTCGCCTCTGTCTCCACAAGCCTCTTGCTCACTCTCTGGCAAAACCGGTTTGTGATGTTGTTGTTGATTTTAAAAGTTTTAATATTTGTAGTTGATTTTAATAGTTGTTGTAGTTTTAATATTTGTTGTAGTTGTTGTTTTCTCAAAATTCTCTCTGTAGTTGATCTAACTTATTGATTTTTATTGTTGTAATTTGTGTTGTGCGCTTCACGTTTTTTTTTTTCGTTTTATGCTGCACAATAAATTTACATTAAGTTCGTAATGAAGTTGTTGTTATATTTATTTTTAGTTTATTATTTTGTTATAAAGACCATACATTTTCAAGGTCAGTTCTTTTAGAAATTATTTTCTTTATAGTTAATGATAATTATTTATTTTAAATAATAACGATTATGTTAATTATCATTGTATTTTATATATTGTATATATTTTTATTCAAAGTTTTTTTTTTTTTTATTTAAGTTATATTTGGTTTATATTGTTTAACTATATTTTATCACACTTTTTATTGGAAAAAAATGTCAGTATTGTGATTTTATATACAAAAATATTTCTTTATTTTCTTATGTTTTTGCAATACCTTTTCACTTTTTAGTTTTATTAAAAACAAGTGTTTAATAATTTTTCTGCTTTTTTTTTCACTTCAAATTAATTTAACAATTTTAAATGTAGTTCGTAAACCCGACTGCGCCAGTAAAATAATGATCTTTATTTAGAATCAATATTTATTTAATGTTGTCACTTCAACGATTTTTTCTTAATTAACAATCTTTAAAAAAACGAAAGCTTATTTTTACTTTACAAAAATCGTATGATTTAACGGGATTAACAGGATTAACAATAAGGGAATATTTGATAATTTATAAGTAAAGAGTAAAAAGAGATAATTAGTAATTAGGAAAATAGTTGATAATATTAAAAATAAAGAGTATTACATAATAAATGATATTTAAGAAAATATTTGATAAAAATGAAAATTAAAGAAAAATGTTAAAAGAAGAATAAATTATGTTAATGAATTACAATTGATATAGCATTATAAGGTTAGAGTGGCGTACATATGTATGTTTATACATAACTCTAGGATGCAATGGCATACTTTTCTCTATCGCTCATATAATAATCGTCGTAATCCTGACTGAAGGGTTGTAATAACCAATTGTGCATGTATTAGAGATCAGCAATGAATCGTTGATTCGCTACTCATAAGCACTTATGAAATTTTGAATATAAGTGAGTCAACAATATTGAAATTTAACTACTCTGATTCATTCGTACTCACTACAACGTTAATTTATAAGTATGAATACCATGAGTATGAGTACAGCATTGAAGTCAAACTTATACCATTCGAAATATGTTTGATTCATAAGCCTACTCATTCTGATTCATAACTTTAGAAAAATACTGTTACGAAAATGAAAACAGTGTAGTATCATTTCACATGGAAACAATAAGCAAAAGCTATTGACAAAGACCATGAGTATGAAAGATATAGATAACAAAAACGCAACTAAAGCGAACACAACAAGAGGAAATGTGTACACAATACACACGACACAAATACACACTAACAAATATATCGAACACGTTCCAAGTATACCAATAACAACAAGCATGAGAGCAAAAGGGTGCAGAATGCACAAAATGTTCGTGAGAAGATGAGAACACGAACCTTCTACTTTAAGAACGTTCGTTAGATTGTTTGTGTTGGACTATAAAAGGGCAAGACAAAACAGGCAACAGTCAGTATTAATTGTACATTATCGTATTAATTCAGTCAGTCTTGTGTGAAGACGCGTTGCGTTCGAAGTAAACGGTCGTGGCTTGAAGATCGCTATTGTGAAGATCTCCGCTATACAGATCTAACGTGCAAGTGGTATTGCTTACAAAAATGTAGTAGGCAGAAAGAAAAAGAAAGGAAACGAACTAAACCAGCTGGTTATTGTTACATACGACAAGTTGTATACGGTGGCACACAAAAGTAGTTGAACAATAAAGAGTTTAATTGAAACTGAACACAAATTTGTTTTTACTTTGTTTGCCATCAACGAACTCATATTATAAACGTTTTTAAAAAGGTAAAAACGTAACAATACTTTTAAATTATGTTATAATACTTATAAACGATTCGAGTGACTGGATTCATTCATCAAATTTTACAGTCTTAGTTGTTGTTGCATTTGCAAAAAAAGAAAAAAGACAAAGACAGCAAGCAAAGCAAACATACAACCTTCTAGTGAGTATTGTAGTGTTCGTACGCGAATCATACTTATTTTGTGATTCTTGTAAATGTTGAGTCATGGAGAGTCGAAATCAACATCTTCATACGTGTTGTTAAGTATGAGTAAGATGAGTACTTTAAATTTTGAATATGAGTAGTATGAGTATAATATTAAAATGAGTATAATATTAATATGAATGCGTATAAGTATCAGAAATTATGAGTATGATTCGATACTACTCATCTTTTGAATACTCATTGCTGATCTCTGGTATGCATGTGTAATATGCAATAGATCGGTAATTATGGAATGAGCAGAGTTGTGTATTCATCTTCCTTTTTTTGTCATGTGATTCCACTGATCTGCATCGACCTTAATCTTATTATATAAATCTTATTAAAAGGTACGTAAAATTAAATTTTTTTTGTTGCTACTTTTTTCCATATTCCTTGTAATAATTATTGAAAATTCTGTTTAACGCAGATACTTCAGTGGAACTAACACTGTTACACTGATTCTTTTCTTTTCGTTTCTTTTGATTTTTTTTCGCTATAAATTGTAGTCACGTACTTCAGTGGTTCTTCAAACAACCGCAAAAGCAGAATTCGGATTTAAGCACAAGAGGCAGCATAAAAATAAAATCCGCAAAATAGCAAAATAATGTACGTTGCCAGTAAATGTGAAGGTTACTTTAAGTCTCATTACAGTTTCTTACATTCGATGCTGTTAGTAAAACATTGTTGTCTATCAAAATTACAAAAGTGGGAAATCCATGAAACGGACTAATGAAGGAATTAAAATGGTAATGCGAGATGGAAAATTATCACATGTTGGCTTTTCAAACAGAATTTGTTTTTGGCAATCTCACATTATATTTCCGAATTAAAGGTAACATCTCTAGTCTCTAAAATCAAAACAGATTCAAAGCCATCAATTAGAAATTGGACAGTTGTATACTCTCATTAGTTTCAGATGACTTCGTGAATGTAAAATTGTGAGAGGAGGTGGTACTTTTAATATTTAAGGAGATTAAAAACAAAGAAAATTTTTTTTTGCATTTAAAGAGTATTTTAGCGAGGAGATGTTAACAGGTTATGTGTGCATATACAGTGTTGGAAAAAATAATAAAAACTATTCTACCGCAGGTTCTGGGTGTTTGTGATTGCCCGATAGTTTGTCTGACATTGTATATAAATACTTATAATAGGCACATTATTGCGTGAGAATTATTATTGCAAAACCCACTCTTTCCTTTCTCCTATAAAACAGACCTTAGAGAGTAGATCATTTAGAGGCATCAGATCAAATTCAATTGGCTACGATGAAATACACCCGAAATTCCTGAAATTTATACTGGACTACATTATTGTGTATATAACACATTGATTTAATACTATTCTGACGACATCAGAATTTCTTTCAATGTGGAAGCACGCGAAAATTATCCCCTTACCCAAACCTGATGGAAAGTACAGAACAATTGCGATTATACCTTTACTTTCTTTACTTGTCTAAGGCTTTCGAACATTTGATTCATGAGCAAATTAGCAAACATTTGTGTGACAATTCTTTACTGACTAACAGACAGTCTGGTTTCAGACCTAAACGCAGTTGCGTTACGGCCTTAGTGGAGTAGTTGAGGTCAAAAATGGATCAGAACATGGTGTCTATTCTGGTACTTCTAGATCACTCAAAAGCTTTTGATACTGTTGATCATGACATTCTTTGTCACAAGTTATTAAAAACCTTTAAATTTTCAACATCAGCAGTAAAACTTATAAGAAAAGTCAGACAGTGTACTTTGCTTGAACGCTAATAAATCGAAAGCTATCATAATTGGAAAAATTGGCGTTTTGCCGAACTTACTTCCACCATTAGTCATTGGGAAATCGCCCATAGAATTAGTACAATATGCCAAGAACGTTGGTATTACTTTTAATAGTCAACTCTCCTGGACTGACCATGTTAATACGATTTGTGGGAAGACGTATGCTATGCTTAAGAATCTTTGTAGGACTCAGTTCTTTACGCATTTTAATATACGTATGCTCTTGGCGAAGACATATCTAATCCAACCCTCTTATATGGATGCGAGCTTTTCGCGGGTTTGGACTCTGTCAGAAGGAATAAACTTAACGTAACTTATAATGACATAGCAAGATATATTTTTGGACGCAGTAGATGTAGTAGTATATTGTATTTTGTCTACAAAATCTGCAACATGACACTAGAAAGCCTTTTGAAGTATCGTATGCTAATTTTAATACACAAGATTGTTTTTTCAGGGGAACCAAATTATCTATTTACCAGACTAAAATTTTCCAGAACTAATAGGGGCTATAGGATAAACGCCATAAGGTTCCAGAAACAGGTGTCTGAAAGGCACTTTTATATTAATGCAATTCGGTCATGGAATCAACTTCCGTCAGAAATTCAATTGAAAAGCAATGTAATGCAATTAAAAACTGCAATTTCAACACACTTTTCTTTTCTTTAGAATTTACCATTGAATTCAATCCAATTTAATGTTAGCTTATATTTAATTAATAAAATTACTGCTTTCTTTGTGAAATTTACATATATGAGCTGTTTATTTTGAAAGTGGTTTAAGTCCATTTTTTCTTATATTGAGATATTTAAGGGTTTGCGTTTGAGTTGTTTCAAAAATATTGTTAACTGGTATTAAGTTGTTTTTATGGCTATGTGACCTTAAACATGTTAGAATATATAACGTAATATGTTTTGTAAACTTTAATAGAAAAATAAGCTGTGTTTCAGAACCTCAAATGGACTTAAACCATTTTCAAAATGAATAAAATGACTTTTAGTTTGTGAAAACGAATACGTCCACTTTGTGTTCTTTGTTTAATATTATTATAAGTTAATTTTTTCACTTAAAGTTACTCCACTAGTGATAGTGATTCCTCTAAATAGTTATCCTTATACTTAGAAGTTGGAATGGGACTTACGTTTTTGTATAATGGTGTTAATTTTATTTTGCTGAAGTTCCTTGGTCGTCCCCGATAATATCTGCATTATTTTCTGCCGATTGCACAATTTTCAACCATGTTACTGCCAATTGTATGGATTTCAAAATAAATTTTTTTGCATTTCGTTAACTAGCTAATTTTCAAGTGCCCCAAATCATAGCGATTTTAATGATACTAGACTTAAATTGTTTATAAACAAAAAGATTATATAGGATCGTGATTATTGTTATCATTAACGAATTTTTTTTTTAAAAATGGACTTAAACCACTTTCAAAATAAACGACTCATATAATATATAACTATTAACTTAATCATAACATTGTATAAACAGTACTATTAAATAAGATTAAATGCTTGTTGTACTGGAGTTAATCAATAAATAAATAAAATAAATAAATAAATAAAAATATCTTTCCAGCACTGCGTGAATAGGAATCCAAAACAAGAAAATCGGCTTTGGATTGGCCGTCTCAATATCCGGATCTAAACTCGAAAAATCATAATCCAGAAGTATGTGTAACTATTGTTACGTTTTTAATTTTTAAGAACGTTTAAAATATAAGTTCGTAGATTTCAAATAAAATAAAAATAAATTTATGTTTACTTTTAATTAAAATTCTTTATGGTTCGCACAATTCTGTGTGTCACTGTTCACAACTTGATGTAAATAACAACAATTGCAATTCTTCTTTACAATCTTTTGCGTAAACAATAACAAAATCGTCCTTGGGGATTTTAATGCAAAGGTCGGGCGGGAAGGTATCTTTGGCCCCACTGTCGGACAGTTCAGCCTCCACGCAAACACTACCTCCAATGGTATGAGGCTGATCGATTTCGCCGCGGCGCGTAACATGGTAGTATGTAGCACTAAGTTTCAACATCTCGACATTCACAAGGCCACATGGATGTCCCATGATCGCTCAACATCTAACCAGATCGATCATATTGTGATAGACGGAAGGCACGTATCCAGTGTACTAGATGTGCGCACATTCAGAGGTCCAAACATCGGCTCGGACCACTACCTTGTCGCAGCCAAGTTTCGATTGCGCATTAGCGCTTCGAGGACTGCGCACTCTAGTGCATTGCGAAAGCTGGACATTAAGAAGCTGCGATCACAAAGGACAGCTGAGGCGTTCTCCGCTCAACTCTCGGATAAGCTCCGTCGTTCCCCATCTAATCTCAATGACATTGGCGGACTGTGGGCCAAAATCTCCCACTCCTTGCGTACTACTGCGGAAACAGTCCTTGGTCTCGAACGCCCACCCCAACGAAATCAATGGTACGATGAGGAGTGTCGCGAGGCAACTGCAGCGAAAAACGCCGCATACAAGAAAACGTTGCAGTCAGCCGCTACGCGAGCCATTGTCGAGAACTATAGAGAGAAAAGAAGGGATGAGAGACGCCTTTTCAGACGCAAGAAGAGGGAAGAGGAAAGGCGTGAGCGTGAGGAAGTCGAGATGTATAGATGTAGGAATGACGCTCGAAAATTCTATCAAAAGGTTAAGCGTCTAACCGAGGGTTATAAACCCGGAGCGTCTTCCTGCAAGGACGAAAATGGAAACTTAGTAACAGATCCGCAGGGAGTACTGAGGTTATGGAGGAAACAATTCTCTACTCTGCTACAAGGCGATGACGACAACAATACCGCCTTTAGAGATGATGTTCCGAACCCGATCGATGATGACGGCGTGGAGTTTCCGCCGCCTAGCCATGAAGAGGTCAAAGTCGCGATTACGCGCCTTAAAAACAATAAAGCGGCAGGTCCTGATGGCCTCCCCGCTGAATTGTTTAAGACCGGATGTAATGAGTTGGTAGGGCGCATGCACCAGCTTATTTACAAAATATGGCTAGAGGAAAGTATGCCCAACGATTGGAACCTCAGTGTCCTCTGTCCTGTCCTGAAAAAGGGAGACCCTACTATATGCGCCAACTATAGGGGTATAAGCCTTCTCCCTATCGCATATAAGGTTCTTAAAGGCGTATTGTGTGAACGACTGAAGCCACTCGTCAAAACACTGATTGGACCTTATCAGTGCGGTTTCAGACCTGGCAAGTCCACCATCGACCAGATCTTCACACTACGCCAAATCCTGGAAAAGACCCACGAGAAACAAGTCGACACACACCATCTTTTTGTCGACTATAAGGCTGCCTTTGATAGCCCCATAAGGGATCGTGTTTTTGCCGCAATGTCTGAGCTCGGTATACCTGCGAAGCTGATAAGGCTTTGCAGAATGACGTTGAGCAATTCCTGTAGCTCCGTCAAGGTAGGAGCCTTTTGATACCGTGCGAGGTTTCAGACAAGGCGACCCCTTATCATGCGACCTCTTCAAATTCGTCATGGAGAGTGTTCTGCGAAAGGCAGGAGTGCATCGCAGTGGCACTATTTTTCAAAAAAGTGTCCAGTTGCTTGCGTACGCTGACGACGTTGACATCATAGGGCGTACGAAGCGAGATGTTACTGCTGCCTTTAGTGCTATTGAACGCGAGTCTACCAAGATGGGTTTGGCAGTAAATGAGGGCAAAACAAAGTATATGTTATCGACGAGTTGAGACGCGCGGCGTATTGATTCTCAGATTACGGCCGATAACTATACTTTTGATACGGTCAAGGAATTCATCTATCTTGGCTCCGCCGTTACCACCAGAAATGATGTCAGTCTGGAGATCAAGCGCAGGATCACTCTTGCCAACAGGTGCTACTATGGTCTCAATAGGCAATTGAGTAGCAGAGACCTCTCTCGTACGACAAAACTAACATTCTACAAGACACTCATCCTACCCGTGCTTCTTTATGGCGCAGAGGCATGGACCCTATTAAGTACAGATGCAGCGGCCTTGAGAGTGTTCGAGAGAAAAGTACTGCGCAAGATCTTCGGTCCAGTGCGAGTTGGCGATGATTTCCGTATCCGATACAACAGTGAGCTGTATGAGCTCCTCAACGACATAGACGTTGTACAGCGTATTAATATCCAGCGGCTACGCTGGCTCGGCCATGTCGTTCGAATGGAGGAGGATGCGCCGGCGAGACGGGTATTTGATGCGGGAATCTGCGGAAGTCGGCGAAGAGGACGACCTTGCATCCGTTGGAAGGACCAAATCGAGGAAGCCCTGTCATCGATTGGTATGACCAACTGGCGTAGGCGCGCACGGAGCAGAGGCGCCTGGAAGGATGTGTTGCGGAAGGCCGAAATCCGATAAACGGGTTGTTATGGCCAATTAAGTAAGTAAGTAAGTATAACAAGTTTTCGACTGATCTTTATAATGGAGATCTTCAAACCACGATTATTCTCTTCACACGCAACACGTCGTCACAAAAGACAGACGGAATTTTTACTGACTCAGTTGCCTGCTTTCTCTTGCCTTTAATATGCCAACGTAAACAGTCTGATGAATGATGTTGAAGTACAATGTTCATGGCTTCACCTTCTCGAGATCTCTGTAAATGTAAACATCGTTGTCTCATTATTGTTGTTTGTATATTTTTGTATACATTTATTCTTGCAGCGTTTGTTATTGCATTTTTATTTACTTGTTTATCCCCTTTTTATACTGGTTTTTGTTGGTATATTTTTGTTTACTTGTTTATCATGTAAAAAAGTTAATTGTTTTTATTTTTGTAGCTTTTGTTTATAATTTTAATGTTAAACGATGTAAAAGCAAAATACCATGTCCATATACGTAACAATATTCTATAATGGGCATGCACAGTGATATTTTGATGTCAATAAACAATTTTTTGACAATTACTTTTACATTTGAATGATGAATGAAGGGTGGTATTCACTAATGTGGAGTCAATTTGTGGAAGGACTTCTAACCAAACTAACTGAGGCAAGCAATTTGAAGGCTTTCCCTAACATCACTGAGGTTATACGTCGTTGGTGCATGACAGTTGATCTGAGGATAAATCCAAGTAAAACCGTAATAGTAACATTTACAAGAAGAAGAAAATTTCCTAAATTTAACAATATTCAACTCCTGCGTCAGAATCCCAGAAAAAATCTCCAGTAAATGAAGGGCAAATATCAAGAAATATTAGTGGACAGTAAACTGACATACAAGTCACCGTAGTCTTGTAGGCAGTATGTTGGCTTATTAGAAGTGCGGCCACGGTTCAAATCCCCACGTCAGACATCAAAACGAATAATAAAAAAATATTTCTTCGGCGACTTCCTCTAATCAGATTTCTGGCAAAAATTCTGAGAGTAAATAAAATTACTTTGAAAAGTTTCTCAAGAATGTGTAAACTGTCGGTCCCGCCACTCATGTATATAATTAACACATAAGTGGGGTGAGAAGCAGAGATCAGTAATGCATCGTTTTTCCGCTACTCATAAGTACTCATGAAGTTTTGAATATAAGTGAAACAACGATATCGAAATTTAACTACTCTGATTCATTTGTACTCACTACAGCGTTGATTTGTAATTATGAGTACAATAAGTATGAGTACAACATTGTATATTCTAGTGTTCGAACGCGTATCATACTTATTCTGTGATTCTTGTAAATGTTGAGTCATGGAGAGTCGAAACCAACAACATATTGTTAAGTATGAGTACTTCAAACTTTGAAGTATGAGTACAATGAGTATGAGTACAACATTGTAGATTGTAGTGTTCGTACGTGGAACATACGTATTTTGTGATTTTATGTCGAAATCAACAACATCATAAGTACTTAACAATATGAGTATGATGAGCACTTCAAACTTTGAATTTGAGTAGTATGAGTATGATATTAAAATAAGTATGAATGCGTATAAGTATCAGAAATTATGAGTATTTTTCGATTCTACTCATCTTTTTGAATACTCATTGTTAATCTCTGGTGAGAAGCTAGGTCGTAATCCTAGTTGAAGGGTCGTAATGACCAATTATGTATGTTCATTAGAGTGGCCCAGTTTGTATGGAGAAAAAATAAGGTATAGATGTTCCCAACTTAAATGAAAGTTTGATTCATTCTAAGACTACGATTCTCAAAATTTTTGTCCTGGGGTCAATATTTGGTGAGCTGGATCAAAGGATAAAAAGGTCCTTTTTGAGGTTTTTTGGATTTTTTCATATTTCTTCCAAAGGGACTATATATAAATTTGGTATCATATAAAAGGTATTTAAGAAGCGCTTTCAATAGCTTATCAGAAATTTTAAAAAAAATTTTGAAAATTCAAAAATTTTGGATATTTCGGACAAAATTTTTGTTTGTTTTAATTTCTTCATAGAATTTATTTAACTAAATTGTTGATATTTCTTGATTATAAAGACCATGTAATTTAACTAAAATGGTTTTTTCCGTTTTTCAAAATTCAATCTAGTTTAATTTTTATTAAAATTTTTTTAAAACTAATTTCTTCTCTATCTGACAACTTCTGTTAACTCAATTCATATATGTAATGGGCATCAAAATAACGCAAATTTTATAAGCTCTGATGTATAATTTCTTATACTTTTATTTGGTTATACAACAAATTTTTCAATTTAAACCAAAACATTTGCGATACATTCCACTATAATGTAATTTTCTTGTTATTCCTTAAGGATGTGGTTGTTTATTTTAAGCAGCAAACGAAAAACTATTTATTACACATATTTTTACATTTTATTAGTATATTATTTGCTTAATGATAAATAATGGTTAATAGTTGTAACTAAAAAATATAAATTCATAGAAAATATTTTGATATTAACATAATTTTTTTCATATACATTTATTAACAAATGCGTTTACATGGGTTTATTCTGTTAGCAATATGAGAAGGTCGATGTTTTCCGATTACTGAAAGCATGGATTGACTGACAAAATGTACAAATCGTTCTGTATTTTGTGAATGACATAGGAAATCTGAAATTAGTAATATTTTATTAAAATATGATGATTTTATACATAATAGCTTAACAAAAGATAAAATCATTTTCTGGTAAAAAGTTTAACTTTATTATCGTAATTGCTTCATTGCTTTATTGCTTCAAAATTTTGTACAACCTTATATAAATCAAAAAGTAATTTAATGTGTTTCGATACGTAAATGCTACTTACCGGAATTGTGAAACCAATTGGCAATGTATTTCCAATAATACCTGGCTAATTTTGTGGCCCGCTTGCATTCCCAAGTAATGCTTTTAAGAGAGCAGTGAACGGCAATTCATTAAAGTGAAATAAGCAAACCAACCATTGCAAAGGTGTCTGTAGATGTTCTTAAAATTTTCATAATGCTCCAATATTTTTGCCGGTGTTGGTTCTTGTACCATCACAATTAACCGCAACTAATTGGTTTATGGAAATTGTCTGTTCATTTAAAAAATCTATAATTCCATTTGCCAATGTAGTTCCCTTGCCATTACATTTTTCGCGTTTACCATCAACACAAATTTCTTCGAGCACTTCTATACATTTATTACTGTTTACGGAGACCTTGAGTTATAACGTTCATTATCAATTTTGTGTCGTTTTCTTATTATATTTGGCATATTTAAATCTCTTAACAAACTAGTAGTAGCTAATAGAGCTCCATAGCGACTAGATATATTAGCTTGATCTAAAACTGCACACAAATTAAGCAACGAAATATCGCGAACATTTGTCTCTTCCTGACTATCATCTTCAATCTTCACCTTCTTCCGCTTGGACCCGCAACTTTTTGTTCCACAATTCTCTTCAATGGAAAGCTTATAAAATTTGCGTTATTTTGATGCCCATTACATATATGAATTGAGTTAACAGAGGTTGTGAGATAGAGAAGAAATTAGATTTAAAAAAATTTTAATAAATATTGAACTAGAATGAATTTTGAAAAACGGAAAAAACTATTTTAGTTAAATTACATGGTCCTTATAATCAAGAAATTTCAACAATTTAGTTAAGTAAATTCTATGAAAAAATTAAAAAAAAACAAAAATTTCGTCCAAAAATTTCAAAATTTTTGAATTTACAAATTTTTTTTTTAAATTTCTGATAACCTATTGAAAGCGCCTCTTAAAGACCTTTCATATGATACCAAATTTATATATAGTCCCTTTGGAAGAAATATGAAAAAAATCCAAAAAACCTCAAAAAAGGACCTTTTTATCCTTTGATCCAGCTCACCAAATATTGACCCCAGGAAAAAAATTTTGAGAAAGGTAGACTTAGAATGAATTATACTTTCATTTTGGTCAGGAACATTCGCAACTTTTATTTTGGGGCCACCCTAATGTTCATATATATGTATATTCGTGTATATGAAAGGGCTTTCATTAGAAAAAAAATTAATTAATAACGAAACAAAAGCCATGCATGACTTAGAAAACTGAAATATACTTACCAGTGAACGATCAATAGCTAGTAGGCTGTAGGACTTAATAAATGTAATAATGTTGAAAGAATTTTAAGTTAATACACCAAATGCAGAATTTATCGTGATATTGGATGAATAAAAATTTGTATTAAAATTTATTAAAGAAGTACAGAAGTACAAAGAAAATTTAATAAATTTTAGAAACAAAATGTTTTCTCTATTCAAAGTTGTTGCCCATTCAAGTGTGGCAAAGATTTTGTTTTTCTCTGTTATACTTCATAAAACACAAAATCTCAATAATTGCATTAAAATTTTCCCCTTTTTTCGGTATTACTTTACTTAGTATTTATATTTCCAACTACATTGGATCTTAACTATTCCATGCCATAAAAGTGCCCTTTGCATAACAAATTCTATTGTGCAATTACTACAGGGTATTATCGAAATTGCTCACTCTCCTTAACAAACCAATATTGTTGTTCTTTTAACATTTCTTTTTGTAAGGCAATCGAAATGGTAGGCCAGATAATGAAATGAAAAATTGTGCTGTCAAATGAGTTCTTTTGCAAGACAGAAAACAAATGCTTCTGTTTCAATATTTTCAAAAATATTCAATTATTTTCTAGAATGCCTTGAAATTAATGAGTCTTAAAATTAAATACAAAAACAAAAACAAAAATAAATGACAAGTAAAGAATCTTACTGTTCACCCTTTGAAAAATTTATGAATATCTCTTTAATTGTTCCGGCTATCGTTTAAGGCATATTCATGAATTCATAAGACGGAATTGTACAAAAACTGTGTCTCTTGTATTGTATGAATCATTTCATAAATTTTTATGGCAGTGAAGCATAAATTAAATCCTTTGAATTTTTGACTTTTGGCAAATGAACAACACAACAACAATAAATTTTTTGCCATAATATGCTAGTTTGGACAAAAATTGAGGATTCTTTTTATTTTTATTTTAGCAGTTTTATTTACTCTCAGAGTTTTTGTCAGAAATCTGCTGAGAGAAAGTCGCCGAAGAAATACTGTTTTATATTCCGTTTTGTTGGTGATGTCAGACCTAGAGTTTGAACCGTGTCCTTACGTCTAATAAACCAACACATTACCTACTAGACGACGGCGACTTCCATTTGCATAACAATATAAAAAGCAGTTTCCCAGCAGTTTTCTGCTGTTTTCCTTTATACTCGCTATTGAGAATTAATGGATCAACTTTAAGTGATGCTCTACGGCACTACGTGCAACATAAAAATTGAAACGCCATTGATAGTATAAACAAGAATTCAATTCATTTATTGCAAAGGCAAATAAGAACAGAACAACTTAACAAGAAACTCAAAATAAAAATAAAAGAAGAAACAGAAACAGAAATTAAAATGAAGAACAGAATGTCTCAAGTACAGAAGCATTAAATACAGAAATTTCTCATACGCACCGCAGGATTTTTATTAATGATGACAGCACGAATCGAATTGAATGACACATGCATGCTGCTGTTTATCTTAACTTTGTTTTCCTCTTATTGTGCGTCTGTTATTCCAATTATTCGTATCGACTAGTCGGTTTATTATTGCTTTTAATGACCGGAAGAGAGATTGCAAATAATTGAGTGAATTTGTTTATTTTCTTATAAAGAATGACGAATAGTATGGTTCTCGGTAATGTTCAAAATGTGGTATTAAAGGGATTGTATTTATAACTCTTTTGTACGAATTGATGTCAAGTACAAAACAGTGCCAAGGGTGACAGCAACAAATCATTCAATAGAACATTATGAAAATGAAAATATATGTTCTGAAGAATCTCATTCTATAGCTACAAGGCCCCAAAAAAGGATATGAATCCTAATTGTAGCATTATACAGTTAAGAAACTCTAGAAGAAAAATACAAGGAGTTTTGTACCCAATACGCACTCAATTGGCTTCTCTGTGACCACCCATTAACACTGAGGACTAAATGATGGAAGTCAGACTCAATGCAGTCAAATCTTAGCCTAATTTGGACTGTGGACATACTGCTATTCTAGACATAGACGTAATAAGATCGATTATATTGTTACGAAAATGGAAATGGTGTTACACCGTCTAACACTAAAATGATAAACAAAAGCTACAAAAACAAAAACTATGGACTTGTTTACATGATCAACAAATAAACAAAAATATAGCAAAAACATCAGTATAAAAAAAGGGATAAACAAAGTAAACAAACAGGCAACAACAACACTGCAAACACAAACGTAAACAAAATACACAAACAACAATAACGTAAACAACATGTTTACATTTATAGAGAAGGCAAAGTCATTCGCCTTCAATAGCATTCATCAGACTGTTCACAAAACAAAGCAGGCTACGGGATTAGTAAAAATTCAGTCAGTCTTGTGAATATACACGTTGCGTGTGAAGAGAATAATCGTGCTTTAAAGATCTCCGTTGTAAAGATCTAACGAACAATTGTTAGTGTTTACGAAGAAGAGTGTAGAGAAGAATAACAAAAAAAAAACAGCAAATTGTTATTATTTACATCAAGTTGTGAACAGAGGCACACGGAATTGTGCGAACAATAAAGAATTTAAATTAAAAATAAAGACAAATTTATTTTTATTTAATTTGCAATTTACGAACTCACATTTTAAACTTTTTAAAAGGGTGAAAACGTAACAATATTATTCCTTACAACTTTCTAAATTCCAACTACGAAGCGGTGGACTAAACATACTGAAGTTCCCAGTGGTACCCTTAAGGTTTCCACTGATGGCTGTTAGATGAGCGTCAGACTGGGCTGTGATATATTTATTAAGGGTTCTGTTATTAAACGGTCTTATAGGCTTCCTAGTAGGTAGACGTAAAGCCAGGGTTGAAACCCGAGGTCAGATATCAAAACGAAAAAAAAAGTTTTTCTTCGGCGACTTTCTCTCAGCAGATTTATGGCAAAAACTCGGAGAGTAAATAAAACTGACATGAAAAGTTTCGCGAAAATCTATCGTTCGGAGTCGACTTTACACTGTAGGTCCCGCTACTCATGCATAAAATTAACACACACAACATGAGTGGGGTGAGCTGCCAGGTCGTAATCCTGACTGAAGGGTTGTAATGGCCAGTTATATATGTATGTATAGGCTGCCTGACAATGCAGATGTCATTCCAATTGTGAAAACGGCCCAATGCTTGTTGAGTTTCGGGATATTTTCTAAACATCTCTTGATTTATTCGGACAGACATGCTGTGATTAAGTGTCTAACGAATATAGTTTCAATGTCCGACCTATTCCATGAAGCCGAGGGTTTCTTAGGGAAATTTCGAATCATTTGAAGATAACTCTTACATATGTAGGTTCCTGGGCATAGGCACCCAGCGACGGTACGTGGCTTGCAATTTTCGACAGGTTATAAGGCATATGAATTCCGATTCGGCATTCCAACAAATGATTTTAGCAGCAGTTGTGGGTCTGAGGAGGACGTTAAGACTGTCCTTCCCCTCATATGTTAGTGCAATGCTCATATTATAAAGAGAAACAGACTTTTTATCTCTCACTTTCTGATATCTTTGACTGAACTCTTGAATATAAAGATTGCTGCAGTAACAAGATTTATTTTTCAATCGGGTAAAAATTCTATAGAAAACCTAGAGAATGTTTTACCAAAAATCTATTTTTTCCAATGATTACAATTACAAATCGTAGTCTGTTTCCAAAGAAAACGCAATCTTCGAAACCAATTTGCGCAATGAGAAACCTATGTAATATTCTTGAGAAAAGATCAGCATGGATCAGATCAGATCAGATCAGATCAGATGACATTAGAAAATTGTTCCACGAAAGACTTCTTTTACCAGGACTATCGGTATAAAAAGAGCATTTTTGTGAAAATAAGATACTAACTTCTGATGGGAAACTAAAAAGCATTCTAGCCAAAGTAGTGGCCATTTCTGGCTACACATTTTTACCATATTTAAAGCAATTTGATGATCGCACGCCAATAAAACTGTACGTCTTCTGAAGCAAGCCAATTAGGTCGAAGTTTTAGCTCTGATATCAAAAGTTCTCTTGAGCACACATAGCGGCCTGTTGTGGTGCCACCTTGTGAACGCAGCCACTGTACTGACCGACTTCTACAAAACTAGGGAGGAAGAAGTTGGTCAGCACAAGGGCTGCTCATCAAAAGCACGACTATCGTAAGCTGGAAAACCAGACCGAAAGTTTGATAAACGAAGCTATATCCTGACAAGAAATGGAGAGCCAAATAACCTATATCTGCACCTCGCAAGAGAAGGACGCTGACAAAGAAAGTGGATTATAGTCTCCTCTACCTCAGGGGATCTGCACCCACGGCAGAAGTCGTTAAATGGGAGCCGCATCCGCTTGCCTACCCATAACACAATGACCTGTAAGCATGGCCGCTGTAGTCGAGATGACATCATGACCAAGACCAAGTAATTGGTTGGTACGCCTTCTAACCACCAAGAGCCAGGTGAGTCTAGCGGCAGAGCAGGACTCCTCATTGATCCGGGATCATAGCTGCCAGATAAATGAGGCACCAAATCGTCAAATATTTGAGAAAAAATATTGCACTATCTACATATGGCTATGGGTGGTGCAAATATTAAAGAGTCAGAAGCTCTTGACATTCTGAGCATGAAAATTCAGTGTAATGTTCGCTTCAACCGACACATTTTTCAGTTCCTTCTAAGGATCTTATGATCTTACTATTTACACCATTTGTAACCGAACGAGACTGGAATACAACTCTCATGTGTGGGTCGGTGCATCAACGTCTATTTTGAGGTTTTTCGATCATGTACAGGAGAGGCCGTAGTAGCTCGTTAATGACGGTAGTTTATCCAACTACATTGAATCATTGGAGCATCGTCGCAATGTAGTTTGTGTTTCACTGTTCTATCGCTTCGACAAAAGGATTTTGCTCGAACGAAATAAGGAGCCTTTTTTCGAAAATCATATATTTCTACGTAAACCTCGTCTTTGTCGGCCACCACTTCCGTATGTGGTCGACTGGCCAGTGGATCGCTCACTGCATTGCAGAAAAAATACGTTTTTTAGTCGGACTATTCGTATGTGGAACTCATTTCCTGCAGAGGTCTTTCCTTTTAACGGGTGATTTTTTAGCTATTATCTTTTTGGCAACACTGGTTTAAACAGCTCACGGTACGTTTCGTGTTTTGTTTCACTGTCAAACATCTTCAGTTTGGTCTATAATTTAACCATGAATCGTCTTACAAACGAACAACGCTTGCAAAACATTGAATTTTATTATCAAAATGCGTGCTCTGTTAAGAAAGTTCCATTTTATTGTCAGTTTAACCGACCCACTGAAGCGGATATTCGGGCTATTGTGACTAAATTTCGCACCAAATTTACATTTTTGGACATTAAACCACCAACACGCTTACGTAGAGTGCGAACTGAAGAAAATATCGCAGCTGTATCGGCCAGTGTTAATGATGATCATCAATTATCGATTCGTCGCCGTTCGCAGCGATTGGGTCTCTGTTACTCAACAACGTGGAAAATTTTGCGGAAGGATTTAGGTGTGAAGCCTTTCAAAATACAGCTGGTGCAAGAATTGAAGCCGAACCACCTACCGCAACGCAGAATTTTTTGTGAATGGGCTCTTGGAAAGTTGGCCGAAGATCCACGTCTTTATCGAAAAATTGTGTTCAGCGGCGAAGCTCATTTTTGGCTCAATGGATACGTAAATAAGCAGAATTGTCGATTTTGGAGTGAAGATCAGCCAGAAGCATTGCAAAAGCTACCAATGCATACAGAAAACGTCACAGTTTGGTGCGGTTTATGCGCTGGTGGCATCATTGGACCGTACATCTTCAAAGATGCTGTGAATCGTAATGTAACTGTGAATGGTGAGGGCTACCGTGTTATTATATCCAACTTTTTTTTGTCCAAAATGCAAACACTTGCATGACATGTGATTTCAACAAGAAGGTGCCACATGGCACACAGCACGCGTAGCAATGGACTTATTGAGAGGCGAGTTCGGTGAACATTTTATTTCACGTTCGGGACCGGTTAATTGGCCGCCTATATCTGCGATTTAACGCCTTTAGACTATTTTTTATGTGGCTATGTTAAAGCTCATGTCTATACAGACAAGCACGCTTTAATTGACGCATCGGAAGACAACATTGAAGCATTTATTCGTGAGATACCGGCCGAAATTTTGGAAAGAGTATGCCAAAATTGGACTGAGCGGATGGACCATTTGAGGCGCAGTCGCGGTCAACATTTGCATAAAATAATCTTCAAAATTTAATTATATAGACCGTACTATCGATTCAAATAAAGATTTCATGCATTTTTCTGAATTTTATAGGTTTTTTTTGAAAAATTTTCCTATAGCTCTTAAAAAACCACCCATTATTTATGGTATAAAAATATACGGGCATAGTGTCCATAAACACTGTTCTCTCTTTTCTTCTTCCCATAACATATTCTCATAGTTTCAAAAACAATGCCATCGTACGAGACAAAATAAAGGCGCTTGCCTTTGTTCTTTCGATGGTAATATCAGAAGCTATACTCGAATTTTTAAAATTGTCTTCAACGACAAGTGACAAATTATTCTCAACTACGAGGTTATTTAGAAGTTATAATTTGTTGGCTTTTAAGGGGTTAAAAAAGAATAAAATACAGAAAAATCATCGCATGTATTCGAAAGTAACTTAAAAATATAATACTTTACTAATTGGTTTTTACTAACATAAATTTCCAATAGTAACAATTGTAAAGTATGTAAATACAAAGCTTAAAGTGGCTTTTAATATACTGAAAGTAAAGAATATGATGTAAATTTTTAATTTCCAAAAATCATCAAAATAAGGATATAAATCGTCAAATCGTCAATATGATATTTTTGAAGCTCAAAATCGTCAAAATGACCAAAAATCGTCAAATCTGGCAGCTATACGCGGGATAGGTTGGCGTCTCGAAAGAATTTCTGCTCAATGGCGAACTTGACCGAGGCATGTGGCAAACCCAAGTCGATTGAAAAGGATTCCGGAAGGAGTGCACCAGCCCTGGCGTGCTCGTCGGTCCTGCAGTTCCCGGGGACCCAGACCAGTTAGACACTAAAGCACCCAGAATGAAGGTCGAGGCAACGACGACATTCCCTAATGATCCTGGAGTTATTCACAACAACCGACAGAGATCTAATGGCAGCCTGACTGGCCGAGACCGAGACGCGGGTAAAAGGAGCACCGTTGACGAGGATCCATTGAGAGCCCATTAAATTGACATTACCTCCGCCTGAAACACGCTGCAATAATCCGGCAGTCGGAGGGAAATATTTAGGTCCAGTTTAACAGAGTATTTTCCGCTACCAATCCTATTATCTAGTTTAAAGCAAGCCACTTTGTAAGAACCGATCAGCATAATTCTTTGATTGTATACTGAACCGATATTGCTTTAAGTGCAGGTGCATTGTCATGTCGCAAAATTAGCTACCGTATTTTTTATTTATTTTTTTTTTTAATCGAACGTCCCCGGCCTCACACTAACCCACCCTCACCCGACCATGGAGGGCTCGTCCCCATTACGTAGGGACACGTACACACTACAGTCCGGACTGTAGCGGGTAAGGGAAAATTAATGGCAACGAGAACATAAATTAGCTACAGAACTTAATCACAAGCTGAATAAAGTAACAATAAACAGGAACTACCTATGACAAGAACGAAAATACATTTTTATATAATAATTTACAAATTAATGCCAGCATATAAGCTACGTTTTATATTACAAACACTACAATTAAAATCAATAAAATTATAATATAAGTTAAAATCATTACATAATCTACGAAAAGGAAAATTACATCCATAGTACGTTCTATAAAAATCTAAAGAAAGAGGACGATAGTTGCTGGAATACTGAAATTCAGATTAAAACCAGATTAAAAACAAAACAAACACCTAAAACAGCCCTTCTACGTTCTAAAGTTGGAAGTTTTATCAAACCTAATCCAGCCTCATATGACGGAAACCCATTGGCACAATCCCATCCTAAGCTACGTAAACAAAATAATAAAAACCGCTTCTGCACAGACTCTATTGAATCACTATGACAACGATAGTATGGGTTCCAAACAATAGACGCATACACCAAAATAGGTCCAACAAGTTAAATGTATAGCAGTCTTGTTATATAAGGATCAATGAATTCCCTAGCCCATCTTTTTACAAAACCAAGAACAGCCCGAGCCTTGCCAATCATTATACTAATATGTTCAATAAAAAACAGTTTCATATTCCATACTACTCCCAAATCAAGAAATGTAGTCACAGTTTCCAAAGGGCAAGAATTAATCACATAAGTGGACGAAATTACGCCCCCGCTAGAGAAAACCATGCATTTACATTTTTCCAAGTTAAGATGCATTAAATTAATTATGCACCAAGTTACAAACAAATCAATATTTCGCTGAAGAACAGCCTGACCATGATCATCATCAAAAGTATAAAATAATTTAACGTCGTCAGCATACATCAGAATATTACAATCAGAAATAGCACAAGGAAGATCATTAAGAAACAATAAAAACAGTTCACCACCCAAATGGCTACCCTGCGGAACACCAGAAGTAACATATACAGTCTTAGACAATACATTCCTAAACAATATCCTCTGAGTCCCAAGGGAGAGGTAGGAGTCTAGCCAACGATGAATAATATCTTGTGGCCCATTCTGTTCGTTTTGTGGTCAATGCATGGTTCAGACTGATCATTTGTTCTCGGCAGCAATAGGTATCAATATTTTATTAGTTAGCAATATTTACACACAGCTTTGCCTTTCTGCTGAATCGATATAGTTCTGCAGCCGAAGGACTCTTCCGTTTAGGACTCTGAAAATTAATCCACTGTTTTCACTGATTTCCTATCGTGTTTGTGAAACAAAAATTTCTCAAGTGGTTATTAGATTTATCATCTGTCTGTCATTCAATTCATGTTCCGTCCATTTTCCAAACTTTTTTATGTTTTATTTGCCATGTACGAGCGAATACTTTTAACGTTTTTAAAAGGCAAAAACGTAACAATATTCTATGGTTCTTACTTAAGCGATGTATAGTGTAAAGGGAACTTCATTTAAAAGAACGTAACAATAAATGACAAAAAATTCCATGCTCAGATAATTAGCACACTCCTGTACAAAATCATCGCTTAGGTTTAATTTATTTTTTCTTTTTTAAATATTTTGTGAAGGCATTGCTTATCTTTAATAGTTAAATATAAACTTCCAGAAAGACTTTCAAAAAGTCTTTGATATCTCTCATGTTGTATGTCATTCCATGGCACTTAAACCACTTTGCACAGTCCTTGAAGATTTATTACCGTTTTAGCACAACTGGGTTCTCAAGATTATTCCTTCAATTGGATTGAAATCAGGGCTTTAGGCTTATATATGTAATATCAACTTGTTGGTTCTCTAAATGCTTTGTCCAATAGAGCCGTGTGTCATTATCTTAAAAATCCATTTTACAGAGTAGTTTTCACGAGCGTGTTGAATCAATTGAATCTGCACAGTATGTTCGATTAAATATTGATCCATTAAGGTTTCTTTCTTTATGATCGTTCTTATATGGAAGCTAGTCAGCCCCCCACTTCTTCTTTTCCTGCTTTATACAACTTCTTATGCTTCCAAGTGGAGCGTGTATTTAAAACTTACTTCGGTGAACGTCACACTTTGTTCTTTTAGTTAGGCATGTTGAAAGACTTGGCATTCCGAAGAATGACTTCTGGCAGGAGCTGTGAGCTTATGTGTTAGCGCCATGTCCTTACCATTAAGAGATGTAGGTTTTTATCCTTCCACTTTCTGATCTCCCTGACCGATCTCTAGTTCAAATATTGCTCTCATAGCCATATTTATTTTGAACTCGGGATGTTTTCCTTTTAAGAAATGTTTGATCCCACGGGTAGAATAGATTTTGAAATCGCAACGGGCGTAAATGCTTGCCTAAACGGGAATTCTTCCCTTAAGGAGGTTTCATAATCTTATGAATGAATATATATGAATCGTATGAATTATATTCGTCATTCATTCATTATATTTTAGAAAAAGAAAGACTAACCGCAAGACCATTTTTTCATACCATAGGTTTCCATTGTGTTACACATACAATTAAGTTGATGGCGACGGATGATTTTTGTTTAAATTAGATTCCTTCATAACGATTTTCTGCATATCTGACGGGATTATGAGGGGGTTTTCCTACATATGAGTAATTATAAAACGATCTACTGTACTTAGTCGAGGATTTCCTTTAATGATAATAAAATTCTTTATTATTCGCACAATTCTGTGTAAAACTGTTCACAACTTTATGTAAACAACAACAATTGATTTTCTTTGTTATTACTCTGTTTATACCCTTTGCATAAACAATAACAATTACTAGTCAATTATTCGACATATCTTTGTAACGGAGATCTTCAAACCAGGATTACTCTTTTCAAATACACCGCTTCTTCATACAAGAGTGACTGAACTTTTACTAACTCACTTGCCTGCTTTGCCCTGCCTTTTATATGACTGGTGAAACTGTCTGATGAATGCTCTTGAATGTGATGTAATATAAACATACATACATAATTGTTCATTACAACCCTTCAGTCAGGATTACGACCTAGTTTCTCACACCACTTATGTAGTGTGTGTTAATTTTATACATGAGTGGTGGGACCTACAGTTTTAAAGTCGACTCCGAACGACAGATTTTTGAGCAACTTTTCATGGTAATTTTATTTACTCTCAGAGTTTTTGCCTGACATCTGTTGAGAAAAAGTCGCCGAAGAAATACTTTTTGTATTTTGTTTTGATGTCTGACGTGGAGCTCGAACTAATAAGCCAACACACTATCTACTAGACTACGGCGACTTCAATGTAAATAAATAATGTAAACATATTATTTATAAATTAATTATAATAAAATAATTGTTCATTCTTTTAATTATAATAAATTAATAATTAATGCTTCATACACGAGTATAAATTACACAAAGACTCATATTGAAATATGTACATGTAACGTATGAGTGATATTCAACAACGTGTATAACATAATTCAACTCATATTTCATTGCATCCTTTTCAGGACAATTATGGCAGTACAGGCAGTATGGCAGCGTAGTGTGTCCCATATTGAATTCAATACCAAGTACACCTAATTCTGTCTTTACACGGTAGATTGGTTCCAGAAAAAACCGTGTAAAAAAAACCGTGTAAAAAAGGACACTGATCGTATGCGAAAATAGGTGATTGGTTCCTAATCTCTAAAACCTATTAAAATTAGTGAAAAACAAGGATTTTTTAAGAAGAAGTTTTGTATTTGACATTTTCTTTTAGGGATTCATAAAATATTTAACAAAATTAAAAATATAAATAACTAAATAAATATAAAATATTTTTGGCTTGCCTTTTATCTTAATGCGTTAAATTTAATGTAACGATAGAAAAACAAATTTGCCAATAAGAAATTTCTTTACCAAACACAAAATATTAACACATTTCAATTGCTCTGACTTTTATGCTTGTATGCACAAAAAAGGAATTCCCCTAAATTTGTGCCATTTACATTTGCTTTGACCAGTAAATTTGCTTGTACGCGCAAAAAGGGAATTCCCTTAAATTTGTGATATGAACATACTTTGCAAAAATTAAATTTGACAAAAAAAAAATAAGCAAAAAAAATATTAAATCGTGCTAAATGGAATAAAATCGTGTAAAAAAATTAAAAATATTTTATTTTCAAACCGTGTTATATCAAAACCATGTAAAAAAAGACCGTGTAAAAACAGAATTAGGTGTATACGTATGAGTGATATTAGATTCCATTAATTCGTTATACGACAAAATTCAATTCATATTTTATTGCATACTTTTCAGAGTAATTATTTCACTATTCGTAGTATGGGTGCGTATGAGGAATATATTTTGCATTGAATTGAGTAATAAGTATACTCTCAATATGAACTTAGTCAATGCAATTGCAGTGTATATTTTGAAATAAGAAATAAAAATAAAAATAAAAAATAAAATAAAATAAAATAAATAATAAAAATAAAAAAAAATATTTTGTACTGTATTGTATTAGAGATGAGTCCACGGTTAAAAGTAAAGATCAGACGTCTCCAACAAAACCAAATAAAAAAATTATTTCTTTGGCTACTTGCTCTCAGCAGATTTGAGAGTAAAATAATATTGCCAAGAAAAGTTAAAAAAAAAATCTGTCGTTCGGGGTCGGATTTAAACTGTAGGTTCTGTCACACACAGCAACATAATTGGTGTGAGAAGCTAGTTCCTAGACCTAACTGAAGGTTTGAAATGGCCAATTATGTATGTACAGTATACGCGCGCTAATGTGAACACCGCATTAAATGAACACCGCTTAATGTGAACATTTTTTTTTGCTTCATTGACTACTCTAAAAGATGAACAAATGTAAAAAGCCCTATAACTTGAACAGTTTTTTTTTTTTAATTTGAACGTTAAAATTCTGTGTTTATTAGTTGCGGAAATCCCCGTTTCGGTGTACATATATACAGTCACACAGATAATTATACGTACCCCCTTAAAATAATTTTTAAAAATGATAATATATGGACAAGTCAACTGATTTTTGTCCAAATTTTTTGTTTTCCGTCACAACCGAACATCATCACTAAATATTACATTCGCCCAAAAATCAGTTGACTTCTCCATATATTATTGGCTAAATTCCAATCGTGTCTTTTTCTCGGCACTCGGCTGCGGAAACCGTTCTTTCTCAAAACACTTCGAACTGTGTCGGAATGCGCAAGAACATTGTGATCACTTTCCGATGTATTTCGTATTTCTACGGCTGTAGTCCTAAGATTTTTATCCACAATACCTTTTATATACCGGGCTACTCTTGGAGAAATTTTAAGCGAAATATACGTCGTACGTATAATTTACTGTGGTGCCATATTAGTTTTAAGCAAACTGCAGTCACAAATTCATAGATTTTGAGAATCTTTTTATATGTAAGTAAATGTGTCGTTATAGACGCTAATGTAAAGAGATTTTAGGGGGGGTACGTATAATTATCTGTGTGACTGTATATGAATGCGTTAGTACATCTGCTTGCATATTTATTCTTCATTTGCTATTTAAATATTGTGAAGAAAGTTGGTAAAGATTAAATTATAAAATGTGTTCTAAAAAATTTTAAAAAATGTAAAAAAATTCTTAAATAATGATTTTTGTTTAAAAGATGGTATAATTCTGTTTTAAAATTTTCGGTATTCGGAAATGTGAACAATTCGCAAAAGTGAACAACGCCAGTTTTAATTAGTTCACATTAGCGAGCGTGCACTGTATTTAGAAATAAGAAATAAAAATAAAGAATAAAATAAAAGAAAATAAATAATAAAAATAAAAAAAAAAATATTTTGTGTTGTATTGTATTAGAGATGAGTCCACGGTTAAAACTAAAGATCAGACGTCTCCAACAAAACAAAAAAAAAATTGTTTCTTTGGCTACTTGCTCTCAGCAGATTTGAGAGTAAAATAATATTGCCAAGAAAAGTTTAAAAAAAATCTGTCGTTCGGGGTCGGATTTAAACATAATTGCAACATAATTGGTGTGAGAAGCTAGTTCCTAGACCTAACTGAAGGTTTGAAATGGCCAATTATGTATGTATATGTATGTAATAAAAACATGTGAGCTTTAATTATATTGTGGGTTTTATTTTCGATAACGGTATGACATTTCTGTATGTCAAATTGTCAAAAATTTTAAGAATTTTTGATGGTTTTTTGTTTATCGCAAAATGTGTCAATTTGGCGTTTGGGCGACCACCAGAAATTTGTGCGATAAACAATCAAGATCCATCAAAAGTTCTGAATAATTTTTAAATTTAAAAATATATACGAGTATATATGAATAAAATATAATTCGACTGTTAGATTATTTAAATAATAACAACGGTAATTTTTCTCCGATTTGATCAAACGAAGTGTTAATCTTTTCACAAGATATTGCACTTTAAGAATGTCGTCAGTTATTTCATATGTTTTATTCAAAGTTTGCTACTATGAACGGACAAAATTTAAAAAATATGAAAAAAATTCACATTTGTTAGGTTTAGCTCATCAAACCTAATAGTATATTAAGTCAAATAATATACATATGTCCCTTTCTTTCTAATAAGATCTAAATTTAGAAATCGGTTCAGAAATGTTCGTGTAATCAATAAATTTGTGCGTAGGTATAGCTTTTAAATGTTCACAAATTGTTTGTTGTGCAACATTTAACAATTCTACTGTTTGTTTCGGACTTAAAGCGTCTTTTTTGGTGGTCTTTCACCTATCTTCATTTCTCACATCAAAATCGTTATTACTGAACCGTCGAAATCATCTCCGCATGTTGCTTCTGATAAAGTAGGATCATCATATGCGTTGACAAACATGCGATATAGCTCTCTAGCACTTTTCTTCAAATAAAAGCAAATAATTATTGCATAAATCATTATTTCCTGGTGCAAAAATCGCCATCAATAACACGAAGAAATAATTTAATGTTATCTGTTTGCTGATTAGATGTATACTGAGTATGTTGGACAGATATCATCGCCAACAGAAAAAAAAATGAAGGCTCGTTCACAATAAATGTTCACTATGGGGAGATTTGTATGTGACACTCACTTCACACTCGTAGTCCGGTACATTAAATTTTTGCAATTAAAAATATGTTGTAATAAAAACTAAATTTATTTCTTTATTTAATTATTTAAGAGGCACATTAGAATGTAAATTAAATCTTGGTTCCGCTGGTTTTAATAACCTTTAAGCGAATTTCTTCTGTACGACTTACTGGATGTTGGGAATTTTAAGAGACAGCCGTGAATTATTTTAATGTAATGGAAACATATTCTCTCTAGGAGAGGAAAAAAGTTTTTTTCTTGTTTTACAGAATAGAAGTGGAAAGTACGATAATAAATTAATTTTATTTTTTAGCAAGTTTAACTCTTACTTTTTGTATGAAAGGCCAAAAAATATGTGAAGTAAAAACTTAAAAAAACATGATTTAAACAAATTCCACACAATATGTTAAAATTACTCGAGCAATTGTCCGTACACCAAGAAGGCGGAGACAATTTTCACAGTAATTCAAAAATTACTTGCTAGATTTGAATTGAGTAAAAAGTTCATTTTGTTTTGCATCAAAAAAAATTAAATACACCCAGCTAATGACATAGTGTAGGTTGTGAGTAGGTTTGTTGATTAGCAATATTTTTTTATAATTTTTGAACCTCCCAAACTTCTTTTATTTGACAAAAACGGCGTTTTTTGGACTTTACGCACAAATTTATTGATTACACAAACATTTCTGAAGCAATGTCACAAATTTAAACTTTCTTAGAAAGGGGAAGGATGGGCGTTTAAAATGGTGTACATATATATATATTATTCGACTTACTATTCTATGAGGTTTGACGAGGCAAATTGGGAAATGATAATTTTTTTCATACTTTTCCAAGTTTGTCCACTCATAGTAGCAAACTTTAATTAAAAAATATAAAATAAGTGACAATATTCTTAAAGTGCATTCTCTTGGGAAGAGATTGACACTTCGTTTGATAAAATTGAACAAATATTAGAGTTGTTATTATTTCAAGAGTATAACAGTCATGTTATATTTTTTATATACCCGTATGTCACTTTTTCAAATGAACTTTCATTTCAAAACTTTTCAAAATTTTTGATGGATCCTTATTGTTTACGTGAGCATTTGCTCTTTGCACTTTTGAATGACTACCAAAAGTAGTCTAATATTTCCGTTTTCCGCAAATATTATTATTTAGCTTTGGGCAAACATTAACTAACTTCTGGTGGTTGGTCGAACGGAAAAAGGACTCATTTTTCAATAAACACTTAAGAACTATTAAAAATTGTAAAATTTTTTAACTTTAAGTTCATTTGATGTGACAGCATATACATATAAAAAATATGACTAATACTCTTTAAATAAGAACATCGGTAATTTTTGTCCAATTTTATCAAACAAAGTGTCAATTTCTTCACAATGTAATGCACTTTCAGAACGTCGCCACTTATTTCCCATTTTTTAATTAAAGTTTGGCAAACTTGAAAAAATAAGAAAAATAAAATTATCCATGTTTACCCCATCAAACTTCATAACGTATAAATTTCGAAAAAATATTTATGTATCCTGTTTTAAAGGGTAATCTCTCCCCTTTCTAAAAACTTTAGGTTTCTAAAATGGGTCTAAGCATATTTAGGTAATCAATAATTTTGTGTGAAAAAATTGTTTTTATCAAATAAAACAGGTTTGTAGGGTTCGAGAAAAATAAAAACAAAATATTTTTGAGTTCTACTCAACTAACTGAACAACTTAGACTAGGTAGTTACTCGGGTGTATTTAATTTTTTGTATTTTGTCGCATTGTGTTATTATTTTATTACATGTGTTACTGCTTTTAAGAACTGAGTTCATTTAGTCAACTGTATTTCCAAATGGAAGTATTCATTTGGATAATAAAATATTTGTTAAAAGATTTTATTAAAATTTTTATTTTAATGTTAAAAGCATTTCTACAGATTACTTCACATTAGAAATAAAATAAAAAATTTCTACATAAACCATACACAGAAGAGAAATGTTTCATACTTTATTTTCTTCATGAATATTTTTCCGTTTCACTTACAGTTTAAATGTTCTGTACACCTCAACGTTTTGCATACCAGTGCTAAAACTATAAATAATGTGAGAAGATAATCATAAAAATTAAATAAAATTCCAGTATAATAATAGAAAAATAAATAAATAAATAAAAATTTAAGTTTATGTTCTTTACTTGTTATATTCAACTACTTTCTTTTTTAATATGCCTTGCCTTGTTACTCTTTTCCATAAGACCATACCTGTTAAATTTCGATTACGATTAGTAATCAATTACATTACTTTTTAAAAAGAATCGTAATGATTATATAATTCTATGAACAATTTTTTCGAATTACTAATTGATTACGATTACCAAAGAATCAAAAAATAATCAGGATTATGACAATTAGTCTAATAATCAAAAAGAATCAAAAGAACTCTAAAAAAATAATCAAATTGTTTTAAACAATTCTTTTTGATTATTTTCAAACATTCAAAAGTAATCCAAAAGTAATCAAATTGTTTTCAATAATTCTTTTTGATTATTTTCAAATATTCAAAAAGAATTCAAAGTAATTATTGAAAACAAATTGAGTACTTTTGGATTACTTTTGATTCTTTTCGATTATTAGACTAATCGCCAGTAATCCGGATTATTTTTTGATTATTTTGTAATCGTAATCAATTATTAACTATTTTAACCAAAAATAATCGTAATGGTAATCATTATTTCACCATTCAAAAAAGGTAATCAAATTACTAATCATTACGAATACTAATCATTACTTAACAAGTATGCATAAGACAAAATACTACCTCTATTTGTCACACACATTTTGTATAAATATATGGTTGCTTTAACCTATTTATTGCAACCGTGCCAATTTGGAAACAATAAATTATTTAGGCCCATTATGATACCACAATTATTCTACCTGAGGGTTAACCATCCGATCCGTGTCCAAAATAAATCTTGCTATTACAGCAGTACAGCTCTGTGAACGATGTGAGAAAATGAGAGAAACCTCCGTCGTTTTATGACAAGACCCACAGCTCCTGCAGAAGTTATTAGTTGGAATGCCGTGTATTTTCAGAAATTTAATTCTCTTGGATAAGGAAAGTTGAACACCATTTAGGATCGGTAATTAAAAAAGAGGTATCCTATTATTGGCACTTAAGCAACACGATGAGGACCATTCAGTTATAAACTTAGAGAATAGTTACATCTCAGAGAGAGAGAGAGTACGCGGATATAAACATGATACCATAATGACTAGATCGTCCACATAACCATAAACCTTAAAACCATGTCGTTGCAATTATTATTTAATAATTTCCTTTACCACGATTCCACAGTAAGGGTGAGAGAACACCTCCCGGTGATGTGACTCCATTCACTTCCCTTGCCATATGAACCTCACCTAGAGAGGTATTAATTATTCTTTTCATTGAAAATATTTTTTCAAATATATATTCCCTCTAAAACGAAAGAGATCCAACGGCGTGGACTAGGAATTTTACATTCAGGAAAATATCATAAATCTGTTACTACTTCGACGAACAGTAGCTAAACTTCACTTACATTAGTTATCCAAAAATTATAGCTTGTCAGCTAGATACCTCAAATCGCGTCCTCATAAAGATTTCAAATCATACAACTTTGTTGTCTTGCTGTATTATTGGATTAAATGGTTTAAAGATATTGTTACGAAAATGCAGCAGCAGATTTCCGGCAAAAACTCTGAGAGTAAATATAATTGCCATGAAGAGTTTCTCAAAAATCTGTTCGGAGTCGACTTTAAACTGTAGGTCCCGCCACTCATGTATAAAAATAACACACACAACATAAGTGGTGTGAAAAACTAGGTGATCCTAACTGAAGGGTTGTAATGACAAATTATGTATGTATGTTACTTCGTTTAACATTAAAGTGATAAATAAAACTTACATATACCAAAACAATGGACTTGTTTACATGATCAACAAATAAGCAAAAATATAGCAACAACATCAGTATGAAAAAGGGGATAAACAGTTAAACAAAAAGCAACAACAAACATTACCAGAATAAATGTAAACAAAATACACAAACAAAAATGAAACAACGATGTTTACATTTGTGGAGATCTCGAGAAGTCAAAGCCATGAACGTTCGACTGCAAGATCATTCATCAGACCGTTTACGTCGGCTTTTAGAAGGCAAGACAAAATAGGCAACGGAGTCAATAAAATTCAGTCAGTCTTGTGTGACGACATGTTGCGTGTGAAGAGAAAAATCGTGGTTTGTAGATCTCCGTTATGAAGATCTGTCTTTGTGCAGAAGAGTGTTAAGAAGAATGACAAACAAAGCCTACTGTTGTTGTTTACATCAAGTTGTGAATAGTGGCACAAAGAATTGTGCGAACAATAAAGAATTTAATTTAAACTGAACATAAATTTATTTTTATTTTTCTCATATTCTCATGTTTCAAAGGTAAAAACGTTACGTAACAATATATTTTAACAAACCAACAAATTTATGTCTAAAGGAATTAAACTCATTCATATGTTACAGACTTTAATTTAATCGCTCTTCAAATTTTATTTTTTTTTACATTTCTGTCAGCAACTCATTATTAAATATATTGATTCTAAAATACATTTCAAACGTATTGAATGTATAGTTTAGCGTTGTTTGCTACTATTTTTATCACTTGATTTTATACCAAATGACCTCCATTGAGTGGAAGTTTTTCTAAAGACATGAATGAAAGAAAAATTCTTATTTATATAAATCAAACAGCAGCATCAAACATATTTATTAAGGTCGTTCTCATCGAACTTTGTGAGCGAAGCAGTGAAGCTAATGAAAAATATGGAACACTTCACTACCACAGAGGAGAATGAGGCAGAGTACTAAGTTCAATATTATAAGTTAGGAATTCTGTTTTCATAGTAGAAGATAACTTGTGATTCACAAGTTGTGAAACAAAAAAAATTGTGGTTCGATATATTGAATGTCCAAAATGTATATTTATAATGTTGTATATTGATATAATGAACAAGTCAAATAAAAAAAAATTAAATTACATGAAATAAAATTATAGAAATAGAATGGAGTATGTAGCAGAGAGCAGCAATGAGTATTCAAAAAGATGAGTAGAATCGAATCATACTCATAACTTCTGATACTTATACGCATTCATATTTATTTTAATATTATATTCATACTACTCATATTCAAAGTTTAAAGTACTCATCATACTCATACTTAACAGCACGTAATATGATGTTGGTTTCGACTCTCCATGACTCTACGGTTAGCAAACCCAAAGTATCATTTATTGTAAAATTCCTTTATTGAAGTTCCATTTACTCTATACAATGCTTACTCCATAGAAAATTTAACTGTCCTTAAAGCTGGATTCACCCATTGTTTCGGAACAAAATTCTTGTTCCGGAACAAATTCAGTTTTTTGAGAGTTTGTTCCGAAACGATTCACCCACTTCGAACAATTGTTCCGTAAAAACAGGGCTACCATATGAAATATTTTTGTAAACGATGCTTGTTAGTTTTACAATTAGGCAGCACAGTAGCCGATGACTGCAATTCGTTTGTTTTCTTGGCTTAATTATTTAGTTTTTTTAGTAACATTCAACAGTTATTTGTTTTTTATAATTAAATAAACAATATAAACAAACAGTATTAAACAACCGCTCTGTATTTTATTATACAATACATACATACAAATATACATATAATATGATGTGGCAGCTCAGTTCAACTTTACTTCAAAAATTAAAATATCTGGCAGCACAGTACGATTGTTTCAGAACAAAAATTAAAATTAAACCAATTCGAGCTGAAATTGTTCCGAAGTAATCTTACTCTCTTTCGCTCTCTCTCTCAAAAAGAGAAACGTCAAACTACATATAAAAAAAATTGTTTCGGAACAACATTTTTGTTCCGAAACAATGGGTGAATCCAGCTTAAGCATTCCTTAGAATGGAAACGCTAGAACTGTTGAAGGTTTTTTGCGATTGCGAAAATCGAAGATTGTGGGAACGTAACTCTAAATGTAAGTGGTGTTGAGGGTATATTTATGAAGATGAATAAATAGGTAGGTAGGTATATGTGGCCGTCCCCCCAAGGACCATGGGGCCCATTGTGATACCACAGTACATGTTAATTATCGCCTAATCCTGGAACCACTTAGAGCTTCCAATGAAGCGACTCAAACTGCCGACGTCAATGTTAAACAAATCACCTAGATCAACGATGTAGTAGGCACCAAGATGTCTCTTTCTCCTTTGACATTGTTCCCTATAGCTGAAGAACGGTCTCTTCCACCTCCTCATCTCTGCAGCTTCTACAGAAATCATTTGTGGGGAGTCCCAGACCATTGCGCCTCACGTTGACACCCATAAAGTAATGCCTAGTCACGACGCCAATGAGCGTACTGAGCGTGCTTCTTTGGAGTTTAAGCAGCCTTGCTGTGCGCCCTCCATCCAGCCTCCGCCAGATTATGCACGCCACTCTGCTTTATTCCAAGTTGCCCACCTGCGGTTGACAAAGTCTCGTTGTCAATCATGAGCTTGCAGGATCCCAAAGGGAGTCCAATATTCAAGAATTCGCCGGAGAGATCGATGGTCCTGCCATATCTGGCCATATGTTCATATGCTCTATAGTTGGCGATTTTATTTGCTCTCAGAGTTTTTGCCAGAAATCTGCTGAGAGGAAGTCACATAAGAAATATTTTTTCATATTTCGTTTCTGATGTTTGACCTGGGATTAGAAACGTGGCCTTATGTCTAATAATCCAACACACTACCTACTAGACTACGGCGACTTTAACTAATTACTAACCACTTATTCGGCATTCATTCGGGAAGAAAGCAATTTATGTCACACGAATTATTGTACGCAATATACCTCTTTTACTTACGCTTACGAAGAAATCCTTTGAACAATTTATGTAAATGTATGGGAAAGTCTACAAATATTTCAGCGCTTACTCTGATACTTTTCCTCTTATTTTAATATATACTACCCCAGCAGTTCCATTATCTAACTTTGTTGCAGCAGTATTTATTACACAAACAGCACAGAACACTTTATCTATCATTCTCAATGACATGACGATAAAAAAGTTGCAAGGACTTGCATTCATGTGTGTAGTGAGAGAAACTATCCAAAAATAGTATGAAGCGAATAAATTCTCATGTAATTAATATGTTTTGTTGTAATTAATGAGATGTTAAACAAACTGTGTGAATGAAAGCGCATTTATATGAGAATGCCAGTGAGAAAATCCTTGTAAGAATATAAATATTTGAACAGGTACTTTCAGTGTATGTTGGAATATACCAGGTATACCGTTATAAAATGAGCGGCATGATACAAAGGTTTTCATAAGGAACATATATGGTGAACGAGGCTTAATTTTAATTTTTTATTTTTTATTTTAAATCAAGCAATAAACAAACAACATAATTCCCCAATCCTGTTAAAGACTACGAATTTTGTACCTGAAAATAACGATTTATGGAAAACATTATTTTTTTGTTTCCATTTGAAGAAAAGTCCTGGAAAGTCGTAACAAATGCTTGTGAACGCATTGGTGATCATGTTTGATTAGAAGCAGTGTGAAGAAAATGGTTCCGATGGTTTAAAGATAACGATTTTGATGTGATAAATGAAGAAGGTAGAAGACCACCAAAAAGTTTAAAGACGTCGTCGCATTGGATGAAGATCAGAGATCAGCAATGGGTTTTCAAAAAGATGAGTAGAATCGAATCATACTCATAATTTTAATACTTGTACGCATTCATACTTATTTTAATATCATGGAACCTCTACTAATAGTCAAAGTTTGAAGTACTCATCATACTTAACAACACGTATGATGTTGTTGATTTCGACTCTCCATGATACGCGTACGAACACTAAAATACTCACTTAAAGGTTATATTTGCTCTGCTAGCTGCTGTAAATGCAACAGCAACTAAGGCTGTAAATTTTGATGAATGATTCGAGTCAGTCGAAGTACTTATAAGTATTTTTCTACAGTTATGATTTGAAATGAATAGGCTTATGAATCAAAGGTATTTCGAATGGTATGAGTTTGATGTCAAAGTTGTACACATACCAATTGCAACCTGAACTTACAAATTAACATTGTACTGAGTACGAATGAATCAGAGTAGTTAAATTTCAATATTGTTGACTCAATTATATTCAAACTTTCATGAGTGCTTATGAGTAGCAAAAAAACGATTCATTGCTGATCTCTGATGAAGATCATACTTTGCATCAGAAACAAATGGCAGAAATGTTAAATGTTGCAGAACAAACAATTTCAGGCCGTTGAAAAACTATGAAAAAGATCCAAAGTCTGGAAACTGTATGCACGAGACAGACGGAAAACCACGATAGAAAATCAGTATTGAATCGAATTGCTACTGGCGATGAAAAATGAATCATGGGTTAACTTGGTACAACCTTCAACTTCGGCTGCAACATTTTATTGATTCATCAGGAAGACAATACTGTATGCCTGGTAAGACGAGAAAGGTGTGGTTCACCAAATCTCTTAGAACCTGGTTAAACCTTTAGTACAGAGTAGGTATCATCCATCGAAAAACTACCAGAAGGGACCACAAGATACGGTAAAGAAACTTTGCAACATGACAATCCACCTAAACACAAATCTAAACCGGTTCAGGATACAATGAAAGCTTTAGGCTGGGAGGCTATTACCCACCTGTCGTTTTTACCAGACTTGGCACCTTCATATTGAATATGCATTGGCTGAGTAGCACTTTGATTCCTACGAAGAAGTCGAAAATTTAACGATTAACTTGCTTGCTTTTTTGATGTGGAACCTACAAATTGCCTAAAAAAGATGGAAAAAATTTATGGCCATGAATAAATCTGAAAGCATGTCGTTAATAAGATTGTAAATATTTCTCAAAATCAATAACGTTTAAATTAAAAATTCTTTATTGGAAAAAATTTAAAGTAATACCGGAATGCACTAAAATGTTATAAAAGAAGGGGTTCCAACCGCAGGTCAGACATCAAAACGAAAATATGAAAAAATAATTCTTCGCCGACTGCCTCACAGCAGATTTCTGTCAAGAACTCTGAGAATAATAATAAATAAAATTGCATTAAAATTTTTTCAAAAATTTGTCGTTCGGAGTCGACATCAAACTGTACTGCTTAGTATAACAACAAACACATACATACATAATTGGTCATTACAACCCTTCAGTCAGGATTACGACCTAGTTTCTCACACCACTTATGTTGTGTGTGTTAATTTTATACATGAGTGGCGGGACCTACAGTTTAAAGTCAACTCCGAACGACAGATTTTTGAGAAACTTTTCATGGCAATTTTATTTACTCTCAGAGTCTTTGCCAGAAATCTGCTGAGAGGAAGTCGCCGAAGAAATACTTTTTGTATTTTATTTTGATGTCTGGCCTGGGGCGCGAACCCTGGCTTTTCGTCTAATAAGCCAACACACTACCTACTAGACCACGGCGACTTCATAACAACAAACACCAGCATAAAAAATGGTAAACAAGTAAATAAAAATACAAAACAAACACTACAAGAATAAATGTAAACAAAATACGTAAACAACTATGTTTACATTTATAGAGATCTCGAGAAGGCGAAGTCGCGAACATTTGCCTTCAAGAACATTTATCAGACTGTTTACCCTGCCATATAAAAAGCGAGTGAGAAGTTCAGTCAGTCTTATGTGTAGACCCTGTGTGTTTGAAGACAATAATCGTGGTTTGAAGATCTTCGTTACAAAGATCTGTCGAATAATTGTTATTGTTTATGCAAACCAGTGTTGCAAAATTTAAATTTTAAAACGGTACTGAACTATAACTGAAAGAGTACTTTCCGGATCAAATGGTACTTTTGTAAAAAAAATACTTACATACTTAATTGATCATTACAATCCTTCAATCAGGATTAAGACCCAGCTTCTGACACCACTTATTTTGTGTGTTTTAATTTTATACATGAATGGCGGGACCTACAGTTTAAAATCGACTCCGAACAACAGAGTTTTGTGAAATTTTTTAATGGCAATTTTATTTACTCTCAGAGTTTTTAACAGAATAAGGTCGCCGAAGGAATACTTACTTCATTTTTCATTTTGTTGGAGACATGGGGTTTGTCAGACGTTGGCTCACATCTAATAAGCCAGCACTTAACTATTTATTTATTTATATAATACATGTACAGAACGGAACAGAAAAAATAAGGACTTATATGTGTTCGCACATACAAAACAAAAATAACTGATTCGGAACGTAACAAAACGTAAAAGCATCGTTTAGTCAAATGTTCAAGTCAAGCGTTCTCATTACTTTTTGTATTCTAAAAACGAACGTACGTTTCGTGGACGTTTGGCTAACCGCGACTAAAGACTAATTCTACTTTTAGCATTACGTTGCTTAGAAATTACGTTAATAGTTGAAAAGCGCAAGACAAATAATGTACTTTTAACGCTTTTAAAAAGTAAAATCAGCCAATTTTTCTTCGTTTAGGGTGCCCTGGTAGTCTACTGGGTAGTGAGATAGACTATTAGCGTGAGGGTCGTGGGTTCGATTTCTACCAGAGACTCTGGTCTGTGGTACTACACCGAGCATATGGTCAAGTTACTCCGCTCGTATATAATTAGAAAATAATTTGTAATTGTATTGTAATTACTAAATAAATAAATATTTTTCGTTTAACTAAATTTCGAAAATTCTACCAAAAATTTAAATTATTTCCATAAAATCAAACAATGTCTAGCCAATGAGTCGTTAACCTGCATGTTATAAACAAATCCTGAACACATTGTGAAATAATATTTAGTTGGTAATCATGTATTTTTAAATGTATGTACGTGACGTGTGGTATTTAATAATTTATTTTCCTTTTTAGATTGTTAAGCTTTATCGATAATATTCAAGGTTGGAAGAACAAAACCATGGCAGAAAATTTTTTTGTTCTTTTGACAGCACCACATCCATACAATAAAACCTGACTGTGGTTGACATATTTTTCGTATTCATTCACATGTGTAAGTACATATTAAAGTTTTTCTTGTTTTAATTTATAAATTAAAATGAAAAAAGTAGGTGGTATTTAATATTAGATACTGTTGTCGATATTGGGTGGATATTCGTTTTAATAAGGAGGTGTTAGGAATTTGTTTTAAATACATTATGCGACAAAATGAAAAAAAATGAAATACACCCAGCCAATAGACTATGAGTTTTGTTGAGTAGAACTCAAAAATATTTTTTTTATATTCCTTGAACCCTCTAAACATGATTTATTTGCAAAAAACACTTTATTTGGGCTTTACGCACAAATTTATTGTCTACACAAACATTTCTAAACCAATGTCTCAAACTTAAACCTTCCTAGAAAGTGGAGGGATGGACCTTGAAAACGGTATGCATATATTTATTATTTGACTTAATATTCTATGAGGTTTGATGAGGTAAACTTGGAAAATGCGAACTTTTTTTTCATATTTTTTTAAGTTTGTCCATTCATAGTAGCAAACTATAATTAAAAAATATAGAATAAATGGTGATATTCTTAAAGTGCATTCTATTGGAAAGAGATTGAGACTTCGTTTGATAAAATCGGACATAAATTAACGTAGTTATTATTTAAAGAGTCTAACAGTCGAGTTACTATATTTTTCAAATATATATACACTTGTGGACACACAATTAAGTCACCTATGCAATATTTTTCATTTTTGTAATAATTAAAAAATTTAAGAAAAATGGAAACAAAAACAACTAATATTTATTAATTTCATATGCTTAATAATTAATTAACAACATAAACTTAAATAGTTTTTCATTGTAAAAAATGATGTTTTGGTACGGAGTTGATATTAGACTTAAAATTTAAGTGGACACATAATTAAGTTATCTGAAAAAAAATTTTGAAAATTTAATTTAATTGCTTTATTTTTCACCCAAACTATTTTGAACCTTTAATATTTTGTTGGGAACCCTTTTTAGCGTCTTATTTCAGTACATCTTTTTGGCATTGAGTTGATTAAATTGCGTATTGCTCAAGACTAATGTTATACCATTCTGCCTGGAAAAGCTGCCAAAGTGCTTTTTGCTGCTGGGTTTTTTGGCTGCAACTGCTCGCTTTACGATCCCCCAAAGATTTCCAATAGGGTTCAGATCGGGACTTTGAGTTGGCCAATCCGTCTAATAATAACTACGGATGACTTTTTCGTAAATACATCTATAACTTTAAATAAATTACTTTAAAAATATTTCAATAATAATGGTATGAAATGCTTTATTCTCACAGTGTTATACGTAAAGGACAATTTACATGCAAATTTAGAGTAAAATGAAAAAGAAAAAAAATTAGTCATACAATATACAATGTAAAATGTGTGTATTTGTTGGCTTAAATGGATTTCCAATAAAATGAATTCGAAAATAATTGCCTTTATCCAACACATTTCCATTTAGAATTCATTGGATAAAGCATCGTAATACCAATAATTTGGATTTTAAAATCTTTTCGGCGATTATTTGTTTCATTAAACGTAAGAGGATTAAAATAATTGTGCTGTTTTTTGTTACACTTTTTTAAATGATAAATAAATGTTTTTTCAATTGCAATTGAATATTGAACAAAGATTTCAAAAGCATTGTTATTTTGTATACTTTTGTTCCATAACCACCTTTCAAAATACCTGTCACTTATTATATCAGCATATTAGCCTAACTGCTTACTCCATCCATGTTGGGTATATCTATTGTATCCATGAGTAGCGGAACCTTTAATTTAAGTCGACACCTATATTTCAGAAACTTTGTCTCAGCAGTTAGTTGTTCATTCTACATTGTGTCAATTCGACCTCCGGGTACTGTACTTGTCTCAATTGACAAGTACATGTCATCTAACCTAAAACTAACCTTGTTGTACATCCAGCTTTTGCCAGAAAACTGCTGAGAAGAGGTCGTCGACCGAAATACTTTTTCATATCCGCCTTAATAATCCTGCCAGAGAGGCGGACGTAATTCATGTGTAGTGTGTTGGCTTATTAGACATAAGCTCGTCATTCAAACCCCAGCTTAGACATATCAAACTAAACGAAATATGAAAATATATTTCTTATTTCATCATCTTCTGACAAAAACTCTAAGAGCAAATAAAATTGCCATGAACAGTATGAAAAGGGTTGTAATGACCAATTATGTACGTAATCCTCTTTAGTCAGCCACCCTAGCTTCTCAGACCACATAAGCTTTGTATGCTAATTTTGTCCTCTCAGAAGGTTTTTATTAGAATTCTGCAGGAGGAAATTGCAGAAGTAATATTTTTTCATATTTCATTTTTAGTTGGATACTTCTGACCGGAGGTTGAAGCGTGGCCACATTTCTAATAAGCCAACATACTACGGCGACCGCTCACACATAGACGATTTAATTTTTTTAATTAATTGAGGAATGTTTTACTCTGGTGCACAGTACATAAAAATAATTTATTTAAATTCTTTACTTGAAATTTTTTATTTGATTTCTTTAACTAAAGAATTGAAGAACATTTTCGCAATCAAATATTAAGCACTTTAAATTGGAATTGGCATATAATTTAATCCTTTTAAATAAAATAAATTAAATAACTAGTGTGACAGCTCGAACGAGCAAAACGGAGAAAACTGCTATAATTCAGGCTTTCAGTGTCGTGTGCGCCTTGAATACAGTCTCAAACACAAACATTAGGAAACATTCAGTTGGAATATGAAAGCAAACACAGAACTTCATAAGCAGTTTGTGAAAAAACTGGTAAGGGTTGCCTTTTATCTTCTAAAAAAAGTGGCAAGGGAATGCAGACAAAAAACCAAAAATAAAATATAGTTGAATATAAATTTTAATCACCCTTGATACATAAACTTTAATTCTTATTTATTTTCATTTTTCAATGCCTTTTTGCAAATCTTTTCTATTATTTTTGTTTTAGCAATGACATACGAAATTTCGAGGTGGTAAAAGACTTAAGCATTTATGGTCTAAAAGGACATTTCAGTTTGAACTGTAAATACTATGAAATGGAATAGAATTGCACATTTTCACAAAGCGTGCAAACTAAGAAGATATTGTTCCCATGTGAGTTGTTTGTAGAGAACATTTTGCTATTTTAGCTTATTCTTTTTCTTGGTTTATAAAAATCTGTTAAATTTGTTTTAAGAACTGGACCTCTGGAAATTTTGAAAAAAGTCTTTTAAATGTATTTTATTATAATATGCTAAGTTTAAAAGAAGTATGAAATAGACTGAGTAAAATAAAGTAAAATTTAATCAAAAGGCACAATGAATTTAAATAAGTAACGCTGACGAAAAAATATGCAGCATTACCCGGTGGCATTCCTCATCAAATGAAATACAGTAATCTCTCGATTACAGTCGAGATTACGATTTACGCCGTAACCTAGTAGGTAGTATGAAGTCGCCGTAGTTTAGTAGTTAGTGTGTTGGCTTAATAGACGTAAAGCCAAGGTTCGAGCCCCAGGAAGACATCAAGACAAAATACATAAAGTATAATTTCGGCGACTTCCTTTCAGCAGATTTCTGGCAAAAACTCTGAGAGCAAATAAAATTTCCATGAAAAGTTTCTCAAAAATATGTCGTTCGGAGTCGACTTTAAACTGTAGGTCCCACCACTCATGTATAAAAATAACACACACAACATAAGTGGTGCGAGAAACTAGGACATTGTACAATGGGTCAATTCGAACTGCGGGTACTGCACTTGTCTTAATTGACTAGTACACGTCCTCTAACCTAACCTAAGTGGTGTGAGAAGCTAGGTCGTAATCCTGACTGAAGGGTTGTCATGACCAATTATATATGTATTTATTTAAAAATGGAATAGCAATATTTATTTCCAATGTTTGTACGATAGTGCTGTGTGTTCTTGTTTAGCCAAATAGATCGTCAGATGATTGGCATTAGTTTGGACACCTGCAAATTTTCAAACAGATTTCGTTTCCGCAATAAAAATTATTTGTTTTAATATTTTTTTACTTATTTAATTGGCCATCACAACTGTAACAAAATTGCATAAAAAATTTTAAAGTACTTTAAGTCGATGCACTTTTCGCAAGGTGTACAATACCTACGATATACTCTTTTTAGAGAGAATTTTCAAAATATTATTACGTTTTTACCAAATATGAGTTCGAAGATTGCAAATAGAATTAAAAATGAATTTGTGTTCAGTTTTAAATCAATTCTTTATTGTTCGCACAATTCTGCCGCCGTTCACAACTTGATGTGAACAACAATTGCTTTGTTTGTTATTCTAACACTAACAATTGTTCAAAAGATCTTTATAACGGAGATCTTCAAACCATGATTATTCTCTTAAAACACCGCGAGTCTTCACACAAGACTGACTGAATTTTTACTGACTCAGTTGCATGCTTTGGCTTGCCCTTGACCCCTTCTTGAGATCTCTGTAAACGTAAACATCGGTGTTTAATTATTGTTGTTTGTGTATTTGGTATACGTTTATTACCGTAGTGTTTATAGTTGTATTTTTGTTTACTTGTATATCACTTTTTTATACTGGTATTTTGCTGGTATATTTTTTGTTGACTTGTTTACCATGTAAAGAAGTTCGTTGTTTTTTTTTTTTTGTTTTTCCAGCTTTTGCTTACAATATTTTGTTTTTGAATCGATATGCGTTGCTAAAAACTTGAGAGCTGTGAGGAAGATTATTTCAGAGACTTATTGCATGTACAAAGAAGTGGTATCTAGATATCTGACAGCTATATCTAAAACAACGAGTATCTTGCCACAACTAAGAGCAGAAAAATTCAGTCGCTCACACCGATCATGATATGCATTAATATTAAAATTCTTACTTTAGGCATTAAGTATGTTTGTGCTAGAAGAATTCGAACATTTATGGGCGTGCAATGATGAATCAACCAAAGATTTCTCAACATAGAGGACAGGCGGCCAGAGACGCAGTTAATATGGTTAGACCATGTGAGAGTGCTGTTGAAGTAAATTCTCAATTTTTTTGCAACGTGCGACTATTCAAAAACAAAACAGGATTACAATCAAGTTTCAATAATTTGTTCCGAATAATTAAACATTTAGATTTAGGGCCATTATTACAACTTACCATTAACTAAAGGGAGGATTTTAACGGCAGATAAATTGTTTTTCATTATTATAAGTGGACAATAAGTTAGAAGTGAGCGTTAAGCTAAAGGGAAGATCATCCTACTTTTAACTTTTAAAGTTTACTTTATCTTTGAACTTGCCATATTATTTATATTATTTTCAATTTGGCAACTTCAAATATAAACAAAATTAGCATATACATCAAAAAACGATGCCAGTCGTTACCACTGCGTTTAAAAAAAACTTATTTAATTTAGCAGTGTTATCGACATTGCTACTTTATTTTATTAGTAGGTTGTAATCACGAAAAGAAGCTAAAGATGACTTTAAAGTTTACTTTAGTTAAAGTTATCTTTAACTAAACCCAACTTTAACGGGAAGTTTTATTAATGGCCCTTAGAGGGTTTAATTTCAAAACCATTAGCGGTAACTCATGAGTAAGTAAGCATTTAAATTTCCTACACATCGGTCGACTGACGTAATGTAAAGCGGCACATCGTCAGCATACATCCTAACTTTGCGATGTTTGTGTTTGCTCGGCAGATCATAAATCAGCGAGAACAGCAGAGGACCAAGTATTGAGCACTAAGGAACACCTCGCCTTAAAGTCAAAATTATTTATTTAGAGCCACCTGCTTCAACATAATGATATTTGATTGAATATTTGCAACATAAGCTGTACTTTGCAAAAGCGAAGATTTTTTCTTGTAAGTATTTAAAATACATTCTCATTCTCTATTCAGAGTTTGTTTAGGATTAAGTTTGATCAATTTGTTCTTGATTTTCATTTACCTTTACCCTCAAAACTTTTGAGAAATTTTTGACAAAACAAAATAAACAAAAAATGTGGAAAAGGATACACTTATTGTCATATTTATTCAAAGTTTTAAAGAAGTTTTTCTGTTATAACAAAAGTCATAATTTTTGTTATAAAATAAAAAATAAATAAAATAAATTTGACACAAATTTGATACACTTTTTATAAATTTTTCTTGATTATGATACTTTGTTTGTATAAATTATTGTGTTTATATTTTTGTCACAAACTTCTCCTCTTAATTGTTTGATGTGAAAAAAGTTTCTCTTTAATTCAAAATATTTTCTTATTCAAATTAAATACAATCTTATGTTAACTAAACGGTTGATTTATATTTACACATCTCATGCAGCATTGTATATTCTGCCATAGCGATTTGAGTGCGAGAAGATGATGTGTGCTAATAACCGATGAGATGCGATTTGACCACGTTAGACTTTGTTGTGGGGTTTACGTAAGACGCAGTTGTAAGCGAATAAGCAGTAAATCACAGAGTTCCTTAAAGCGAACGTTACAATACAACAATACAGTAAAGATTTAATATGCGCTCCGTGAAGAGAAGCCGTATCGGACATTTTAATGATTTTATATTCCATATATAATGCCATTAATACTGTTACGAAAATGGAAATGGTGTTACATCGTTTAACATTAAAATGATAAACAAATGCTACAAAAACAATGAACAATGAACTTGTTTATAAAGAAAAATATACCACCAACACCAGTAAAAAAACGGGAAAACAAGTAAACAAAAATGCAACAACACATACAACAATGAAACAACGATGTTTATATTTATGGAGATCTCGAAAAGGCGAAGCCACGAATATTCGACTTTAAGATCATTCATCAGACTGCTTACGTCGGTATATAGAAGGCAACACAAAACAGGCAACAGAGTCAATAAAAATTTACTCAGACTTGTGTGAAGACGCATAGTCGTTGTTTGAAGATCTCCGTTATAAAGATCTTTCAAACAATTGTTATTGTTTACGCAAAAGAGTGTAAAGAAGAATAACAAACAAAGCAATTGCTGTTGTTTACATCAAGTTGTGAACAGTGGCACACAGAATTGTGCGAATAATAAAGAATATTAATTAAAATTAAACACGAATTTATTTTTATTTCATTTGCAATCTACTAACGCATATTTTAAACGTTTTTAAAAAGGTAAAAACGTAACAACGTAACGTATATACATAATTGGTCATTACAAACTTTCAGTCAAGATTAATACACAGCTTCTCATACACTTATGTTCTGTGTGTTAATTTAATACATGAGTGGCGTCTACACCGACGACAGATTCTTTAAAAACCTTTTTTTTTTTTGCTCTCAGAGTTTTTGTAAGAAATCTGCTCAGAAGAAGTCGCCGAAGAAATATTTTTTCCTACTTAGTTTTTTGTTGGAGATGTCTGGCCTATGGTTTGAACCGAGGCCTCACATCTAATAAGTCAACACACTACCTACTAGACTACATTAACGACATGACATTAAACTAATGAAAGAGTTCGCACACTTTGTTATATTTACTACTGCCGAGAGACCATATTAATAAACCATTTTGATGCATACCTTAAGAGTTACGTTTTAATAAGAATGGATACATATCAATAGGACATTTGTATAACTATACGTATTTTCTACGAGCTAAGATATCTACGTTTGAGAGTCGTAATATTATTAACCCTGCTACTATGCTAGAAAAAAAATACACATGTTATGTTCGGGTCATATTTTGACCCCCAATTTTTTTATTGAGAAAATTCAAATTTGTACATTTCAAAAATATTTTTAAGGCTTATGATCAAAGCAATACGTCGTCGTTAGAGTGATTATGTGTCGGTGTAACGGACAAACTGGTTTTTTACACGTTATGCACTCAGTAAAGGCCTTTTTTCCTTTTTCGACGGGCAAAATTTGCACCTTTTCCGTTCACTAATGATTTGACACTTTCCATTCAGGATATATTTCGGTCCATATTATAAAAACGTTGAGAGCAGAATTATATAATAAATTAGAGAACAGGGCAACTGGCCACCGATTGGTTTGTCTTTTGCACGAATATGTACGAACCATTTTGTCCAATGTGTCGACTCCGCCTTTTGTCGAGTTGTAGTATTCAATTATTTCCGGAATTTTTTTTGGATGATCTTCCAAAATGTTGTTGTTATGGTGAAGAGTTTCTTTTTCTTGAAACAAAATTTACTTGAGTGTACTGGAAGCTTACGCAATTCTTGTGTTGTTGCATGAACAGGCAAAAAAGTTTATTTTTCCTCACTGTGTCAACAATAGCAGTTCTAATGCAAGATTATGATACGTAAAAAAATTATCGGTAGTCATATTTCGTCCACGGTATAAGACACCAAGACCAGAGCAACCCGTTCACCTTGGTTCCTTTCAGCATTGTCTCCCACTTTACCCAAATATATTTGGAACTGTAAGCAAAACGCGGTGTCAGAATCTGCTGCTATCCACGCTTTCATGCCATATTTCCCAGGTTTACTTGGAATGTATACTTTGAAAGGACATCTACCTCGGAACGGAATAACCTGTTCGTCAATCGTTATATTACCACTTGGAACGTAAAGCAGTTGCAAGTTTTGAGTCCATTGCTCATAAAATGTACGAATAGGAGCAAGTTTATCTCGTCTTTGTCCTGATCTTCTTCTTTGTCTATTATTGAACACAATAATTATAACTGTAAACACATTCCAGTACATTCGCAACAGACGATGACTCTGCACAAAAGGTTTTTGTTGACTTACTTACTTACTTACTTAATTGGCCATAACAACCCGTTTATCGGATTTCGGCCTGCCGCAACACATCCTTCCAGGCGCCTCTGCTTCGTGCGCGCCTACGCCAGTTGGTCACACCATTCGATGACAGGGCTTCCTCGATTTGGTCCTTCCAACGGATGCAAGGTCGTCCTCTTCGCCGACTTCCACAGATTCCCGCATCAAATACCCGTCTCGCCGGCGCATCCTCCTCCATTCGAACGACATGGCCGAGCCAGCGCAGCCGCTGGATATTAATACGCTGTACAACGTCCATGTCATTGAGGAGCTCATACAGCTCACTGTTGTATCGGATACGGAAATCATCGCCAACTCGCACTGGACCGAAGATCTTGCGCAGTACTTTTCTCTCGAACACTCTCAAGGCCTCTGCATCTGTACTTAATAGGGTCCATGTCTCTGCGCCATAAAGAAGCACGGGTAGGATGAGCATCTTGTAGAGTATTAGTTTTGTCGTACGAGAGAGGTCTCTGCTACTCAATTGCCTATTGAGACCATAGTAGCACCTGTTGGCAAGAGTGATCCTGCGCTTGATCTCCAGATTGACATCATTTCTAGTGGTAACGGCGGAGCCAAGGTAGATGAATTCCTTGACCGTATCAAAAGTATAGTTATCGGCCGTAATCTGAGAATCAATACGCCGCGCGTCTCAACTCGTCGATAACATATACTTTGTTTTGCCCTCATTTACTGCCAAAGCCATCTTGGTAGACTCGCATTCAATAGCACTAAAGACAGCAGTACCATCTCGCTTCGTACGTCCTATGATGTCAATGTCGTCAGCGTACGCAAGCAACTGGACCCTTTTTTTAAAATAGTGCCTTCACGATGCACTCCTGCCTTTCGCAGAACACTCTCCATGACGAAGTTGAAGAGGTCGCATGATAAGGGGTCGCCTTGTCTGAAACCTCGCACGGTATCAAAAGATTTGGAGAGGTGACGGAGCTACAGGAATTGCTCAACGTCATTCTGCATAGCCTTATCAGCTTCGCAGGTATACCGAGCTCAGACATTGCGGCAAAAACACGATCCCTTATGGGGCTATCAAAGGCAGCCTTATAGTCGACAAAAAGATGGTGTGTGTCGAATTGTTTCTCGTGAGTCTCTTCCAGGATTTGGCGTAGTGTGAAGATCTGGTCGATGGTGGACTTGCCAGGTCTGAAGCCGCACTGATAAGGTCCAATCAGTGTTTAGACGAGTGGCTTCCGTCGTTCACACAATACGCCTTTAAGAACCTTATATGCGATAGGGAGAAGGCTCATACCCCTATAGTTGCCGCATATAGTAGGGTCTCCCTTTTTCAGGACAGGACAGAGGACACTGAGGTTCCAATCGTTGGGCATACTTTCCTCTAGCCATATTTTGTAAATAAGCTGGTGCATGCGCCCTACCAACTCATCACATCCGGTCTTAAACAATTCAGCGGGGAGGCCATCAGGACCTGCCGCTTTATTGTTTTTAAGGCGCGTAATCGCGACTTTGACCTCTTCATGGCTAGGCGGCGGAAACTCCACGCCGTCATCATCGATCGGGTTCGGAACATCATCTCTAAAGGCGGTATTGGTGTCGTCATCGCCTTGTAGCAGAGTAGAGAAGTGTTTCCTCCAAAACCTCAGTACTCCCTGCGGATCTGTTACTTAGTTTCCATTTTCGTCCTTGCAGGAAGACGCTCCGGATTTATAACCCTCGGTTAGACGCTTAACCTTTTGATAGAATTTTCGAGCGTCATTCCTATATCTATACATCTCGACTTCCTCACGCTCACACCTTTCCTGCTCCCTCTTCTTGTGTCTGAAAAGGCGTCTCTTCTTTTCTCTCTATAGTTCTCGACAATGGCTCGCGTAGCGGCTGACTGCAACCTGTACTTGTATGCGGCGTTTTTCGCTGCAGTTGCCTCGCGACACTCCTCATCGTACCATTGATTTCGTTGGGGTGGGCGTTCGAAACCAAGGACTGTTTCCGCAGTAGTGCGCAAGGAGTGGGAGATGTTGGCCCACAGTCTGCCAATGTCGTTGAGATTAGATGGGGAACGACGGAGCTTATCCGAGAGTTGAGCGGAGAACGCCTCAGCTGTCCTTTGTGATCGCAGCTTCTTAACGTCCAGCTTTCGCAATGCACTAGAGTGCGCAGACCTCGAAGCGCTAATGCGCAATCGAAACTTGGCTGCGACAAGGTAGTGGTCCGAGTCGATGTTTGGACCTCTGAATGTGCACACATCTAGTACACTGGATACGTGCCTTCCGTCTATCACAATATGATCGATCTGGTTAGATGTTGAGCGATCAGGAGACATCCATGTGGCCTTGTGAATGTCGAGATGTTGAAACTTAGTGCTACATACTACCATGTTACGCGCCGCGGCGAAATCGATCAGCCTCATACCATTGGAGGTAGTGTTTGCGTGGAGGCTGAACTGTCCGACAGTGGGGCCAAAGATACCTTCCCGCCCGACCTTTGCATTAAAATCCACGAGGACGATTTTGGCGTCATGGGCCGGGCACTTATCGTATACGTCCTCGAGTTTAGCATAGAAGGCATCCTTAACCACATAGTCCTTTTCTTCCGTCGGGGCGTGAGCACATATTAGGCTGATGTTGTAAAATTTTGCCTTGATGCGGATTGTGGCTATTCTTTCGTTCACAGGTGTGAACCCAGAGACAAGGTGACGAAGTCTCTTATTAACCACATATCCGCATCCAAATTCGTGCTTGTTTTCATGGCAGCTGTAGTATACATCGCAAGATGCAAGCCTTTTGCATCCTTGTCCTGTCCATCGCATTTCCCGAATGGCAGTGATGTCAGTCCTACATATAATAAGGGCATCCGCCAGCTGGGCGGAAGCGCCTACCCTGTAAAGGGTGCCGACGTTCAATATGCCAATACGTAAATCATAGTCCTTTATACCTTTGCCGTGGTCGTCAACTTTTGAGGGGATCTTTTCATAGGATTCTGTCTTGGTTTTCATTGGATATTTGTTTTTATGTGGCGGGTTCCAAGCCCTACGCACAACCCAAATTTAAAGTCCAGGGGATTTTACATTCGCTGCACGCATTAGTTAACATCTAGCGGGTGCTAGAATGCCATCCAGGAGGGGCCACGAGGAGGCTGCGTGGCAACTTGAATACAGCAAGACAAGGATCGTCCTGGTGGTCGCCACGTTGACCACAATCAGAAACTTTACCTTGTTTGCATGCATCCCTCCCTCCCGGTTTCTGTTGACTCTCTTTCTAAAACCATGCGTTAGTTTTTGGGCGTTTTGTCGGTTATTCTTATTTTGTTTGTTTTGTTGTCATGTAAAACACCAAAGAGGGGAAAGACGAATGCAAAAAACAAATAATATAGATATATTATATTATATATTTATTACTCCTCTTACTAAAATGATAGAGGGTCATAAAATGACCCGGATATGATATGTGTAAACACTTGCAATAAAAAATTTTCTAAGACTAAAATGGTGATAAAACTAATTGAATTCAATATATTTCAACAATTGATGCACCGAGTAGTAAGAACATCTTTTTTGTCAACATCCGGCACTTTAGGACCTGAGGGGAAGAATTATTGAGCATCCTGAATTTATTGACAGTCAAAGGTGATTTAAATAGAATTCAAAACTTCATGAGAACTGAGGCAACTGGCAATTTAACCTCATGGACATATATAAATACTTTGTACTGTTCTTATCAATATAGCACTTGACATTGTGATGATCCACTTGATGTTAGTGCTATAGATCACGTCATGAAATTTCTGTAAAAGTTCACATAATACCTATTATGCTGAAAGGAAAACCAAGGAACCAAGGAACAACTTGACTTCGACAAGAGAACGGATAGCACTCTAACAGTAATTTTAATGGGACACTGCGCTATTGACGATTTCGCTGACATACTCGACCTGTCCTACCAGGTTCAAAACCACTACTGACGGATCATAAAAAGGGGGCTTACCTCAAACTGGGTAACTGGCCATATGGCCACCGAGTGAACTTGCCTGTGAACGGCATGTAACCTGTTAACCTAACTTATTATGATGATAATATCAGTCTTCTATTTGTTTCTTTATGCTGCCTTATAAATGAACAGAATAAAATAAAGTTCAGGCTTATAAACTAATCATGTAATGACCGCTTTCAACCATTGAAATTGATGAAACGTTTTGCTCTTTCGGAAGTATTATTTCTACAACAAATTCCCAATAGGGAAATTTAAAATTTTTTTGAAGATTTAACATTATATTTTAAGATATGTATGTATGTCAGTGCGCCGGCGGACAAAATTCTTTAATGAATTTCCATAAATTTCGTTTTTGAAATAATTGCTTTACAACTTACTTAACCAACGTATTTCCTCTCTTTTAAAATCGCCGTAGTCTAGTAGGTCGTGTGTTGGCTTACTAGACGCGAAGCTGTGGTTAAATCCTTGGCTCAGGCTTGCTAGAGCAATAGGAGAAAATTGCTTCTGGCAATAACTCTGTAAGTAAAATAAAAGTGCCATAAAAAATTTCTCAATAAAATCTGTCGTCTAAAGTCAACTTTTCACTGTAGGTCACGCCACTCATGTGTAAAATTAACACACTAATGCTAAGCTAGGTCGTAATCTTGCTAAAGGGTTGCAATAGCCAATTTTAGCAGCGAACGCACCTTTGCTAAACGGTTCATTCAGTAGTCTCTTCCCTGCTGAACTATTGCCATGCTATACACGGCAGACGACACCTCTACAAAGATTTTCTCTATGTCGATAGCATTAGGTAAGAGGTCTTGACCATACGACCGAATTTTCATCAAGTTTAGTATGTGAAACCTAAAGTTTGGTGCTGTTACATGAGTTATTATAATGTTTCAATTGCACACTGTCAAATTATTCTATTCAAAATGCTCATAAATTAAAGCTTCTGTAGGAATACAGACCAAAAACTCGAATAATACTTTGAACGTTAAGGCAATAAAAATTCTGTATACAGTTTTGTATGTTTAAATATAGGAAATATAATTGTTTCTCGTAAATTTTCCTATTTTTCAGTAATTCACTAGTGCTCCATGCCAACCAAATTATATGGTAAACAACCGTTTTGTTTAAAATAAAATGTTGTGTATCGAAAGAAATTCGCAAATGAAATATACATATCTTCTAGAATGAGACAAAATAAATTGTATATGTACCCATAATATATATCTATATAGCATTATGTACATATATCTTAAGTACACAAACCCACAAAATTATTCATACGATAAAAAAAATTTTAGCAATTTTTTAACCAATCCGTTTTCCATCTTCATTGAAAATTTCCATAATTGTTTACACCATTATTATTTTTTTTTTTTTGTAAATTAATCTATTTTTTACATTAATTTAGTATATTGCCATCTTTCTTCGCTTAAATGACGGCTTTTGACATTAGAAATTTTTATCAGTTATATTGTTACGAAAATGGAAAAATATAGATGCTGGTGTTTTGCTGTTACATCGTTTATTATTTTTATTGTATTATTATTATTATTAAAATTATAAACAAGAGCTACAAAAACAAAAACAATGAACTTGTTTTCAAATTATCGCACTGTGTAGTAAACAACAAACGGCAGCATAAAAAATTATAAACGAGTAAACAAAAATTAACCAACAAAACACCAGCATAAAAAATTGGTAAACAAGTAATCAAACACTACAAGAATAAATGTAAACAAAATACACAAACAACAATACTGAAACAACGATGTTTACACTTATAGAGATCTCGAGAAGGCGAAGCCACAAACATTCGCCTTCAAAAACATTCATCAGACTGTTTACGTTGCCATATAAAAGGCAAGGCAAAGCAGGAAACTGAGTGAACTTTTAAGTCAGTCTTGTGTAAAGACGGCATGCGTTCGAAGAGAGTAATGGCGGTCTGAAGATCTCCGTTACAAAGAGCTGTTGAACAATTGGCTAGTAATTGTTATTGTTTATGCAAAGGTTGTAAACAGAGGCATAACAAACACAGCAATTGTTGTTGTTTACATCAAGTTATGAACAGTGGCACACAGAATTGTGCGAATAATAAACAATTTTAATTAAAACTAAACACAAATTTATTTTTTTTATTTGCAATCCACGTGTTCATAACGTTTTAAAAAGGTAAAAACATAACAATATGCAGACTTTAGGGGGCTTGTATGTATACAGTGGATGGCAAATAGGTACCCCAATATACTTTAGCACATCTAGTGTCGACACACATTCTTACGATATTGTACTACCGAGGTCATGCTAATCTATTTCACAGACGTTCTTTGAGTTGAGCTTTCTATTTGTCTTCCTTCATACTCAAGCAAGTCTTTTCTTAAGACGAGTCATTTTTACTTATACTAATGCACATTAGTATGGAGGAAACAGAAGTGAAGACCTCGATCTCAAAAAACGATTAGACAATGCTGTGGGTGCAATGTATGTATGTATGAAGAAGAAAAAGCATTTGAACATTTTGTAATCACCGAAGTCTAATAGGTAGTGTGCTGGCTTATTAGACGTGAGACCACGGTTCCAACTCCATGCCTGACATTTCTAACAAAACGAAAAAAAGTGTTTTGTTGGACGACTGCCTCTTAGAAGTCTTCAGGCAAAAACTCTGAGAGTAAATAAAATTGCATTGAAAATGTTTCGGAGTTGACTGCAAACTGTAGGTCCCACCACTAATGTATAAAATTAACACACACAATATAAGCGGTGTGATAAGCTGGTCGTAAGGGTTGCCATGACCAATTCTATATGTTATGTATGTATTTAAACATTCTAAAGACAAAATTCACCAAAAGTTCAGAAGAATAAAGAATTCGTAATGGTTATTACCATTACCAAGAAGTCAATGAACCGAATCATACGACTGCTAAGGTGAAGTTGTGATTTGCCTACCAAAGTCCCCACAGGCTTAATACTCTTGCACAAAGTCCCTATATGACTCCAAGAGATTATTTAGGAGATTATTTGGCAGAACGGTTACGCTGTCGTTAAACCTCAAACTAAAGTCAACTGAAAAACTTGATCTTGAGCGCATGACGGCAAATATTAACAGAAAATTATAAACAAAACTGTTTCATTCAATGCCAAATGGGTTAAATGGAGTGCTTGATCTTAAAGGATATAGTACTAAATATTGGGCATAACCTTTTAATCTATTGGGCCTTTGTAGTTAAATTTATTCTGAGTTCTACACTTTTGCGGTGCAAAAATATATAGTCAGCAAAAATTTCCCTTATTTTTCTTATTTGTGAAAAACCTCAACATTATTTTGTTTTATAGTAAAAGAGAAATTAATAAATATAATAAATAGAAAAAACAACAATTCGTTTTACAAATTATTATTTAAGATTCAAAGAACTTCTTACACATATTGGGGTACCTAGACTTTTGCTGTCCACTGTACACTGTACATCTTCTCCCTGTACTTTCAAAGCCAAATAAATTTTTTAATTTTCTGTTGCAGAACACAATTTTTTTTACCATTTTTTTATTTACCATTGTTTTCATTCTCCATGAGCAAACATGTCTAAAATCGTGCAACAGTGTGTTCAATAGTTTAAAACGTACACTAGTTTTGTAAGTTTAAATAAATGTGTGCCCTTATTTGGGCAAAACGTATTTGAATATTTTTGTTGGATTTTCATTTACAGTCATAAGTGAACAAAACTGTGTATTCTATACGACTGGTAGAAGGAGTCTAGTAATCTCAGCAACCTGACTTGGGTACAAATCAGAGATGAGCAATGAGTATTCAAAAAGATGAGTAGAATCCAATATTACTAATAATTTCTGATATTTATACGCATTCATATTTATTAATATTTAACTCATATTACTCATATTCAAGGATTGAATTACTCATCGTACTCATACTTAACAATACGTATGATGTTGTTGATTTCAAATCTCCATGACTCAACATTTACATGAATCCCAGAATAAGTATAATTCGCATACGAACACTACAATACTCAATAGAAAGCTGTGTGTTTACTTTGCTTGCTGTTTTTGTCTTTTTCTTTCCTCTTTTTTGTAAATGCGACAACAAAACAAAAAAAAAACTTCTTCGGTACCTTCCTCTCAGCAGTCTTCTGTCAAAAACTTTGGGTCAAAATGAAATTTTCTCGAAATGTTTCTCAAATCAGTTGTTGTGAATCAAATTGTGGATTCCGCCAGTCATGGATAAAATTGCCATAGTACATGGGTGGTGTGAGAAGCTAGGCTCCTTACTAATGGATAGTAATGACCAATTTTGCCTATAGCCTGAAGACCATATGCCGCAGGTGCAATCTCATATCGAAAATTTTTCTCAATGCGTTAAATAAAAACTGTTGTTTCCAATGCCTTTGTGAGGACTGTACTCAACACCCCACTTATTCCTTTGCGACATACTCTCTGAGCCTTCTGAATTATTCGAATGTAGCCTGACCATCAATTTCGACCACACTACTGAAGCATAAGGTAATGTAGGCCTAATTACGCTCTTGTAGAGACAGTGTATTATTCATTAAGTGTGGCTCCATTTTGAACTTGTGACTCTGCAACATATGGACCATCTTGTACGGCATAGCTTGTAACACCACTTATGTTGTGTCTGTTAATTTATACATGAGTGGCGGGATTTACAGTTTATTGTCGACTGCGAAACTTTTAATAGCAGAGAAACTTTTCATGGCAATTTTATTTGCCGAAGAAATTTTTTTTCGTATTTTTTCTTATTGGAGATATCTGACCTGGGATTTAAACCGTGCCTCAAGTCTAATAACGCAACACGTTATCTACTTTACTACGGCGTCTTCGATGAAATTGTATAGCATACATATTGATGTGTGAATTAAAACATCATTCTGATACTCGATCGGCTTTTATTGTCAAACGGCTGTAAATGTACAGATATTAGTCCAAGGTTTAATATGAGTAACGGCACGGTTGCACACCCCACGGTGCTCTAAACACGAGTAGAAACAATGCGTCTACCAGCGCCCCCACGCAGAATGACACAATCACATGATATGCTGACTTCCCTCTTGGTTAGGGGTCGGAGACTATCTAAACTCCTTTGTGAAAATGGTTAAGAGTAGCTTGCGTTCTCCCCGCGATTTGCGTATATACCTCAGAAAACCTCCACTAACGTCCTGTTTTTCTCCTCCTAAAAACCCACGCCCCCTGAGTACAGATAATACACATACTATCTAAATCTCCAATGTCATCATAGTCTTAGCATGTAGTCAGTAGATGTTTCCAGTCATCACTCCCCATCCTACACCGACAGTCAGCTGCAAAAATGCATAAAAGTATGAACGCCAAATTTAAGCCGAAGCAAACATTTGGGTGTTCCCGCACAAACGTCACGTTAGGTATAAACTAATAAGTCACACTACACTTGTCACTGTTCGTCCATCTTGTCTGCCACCTAACCTCAAGCCACTTCTGTTTAAGTGACTTGATCATAACACTCCCATTTGCAAGATCAGGGGAAGAAATCCAATCAAGCACAAGAAGCGGCAGTCTCTTCTTGACCTTAAAAGCGATACTGCGACATATCACCTCATCGTATCGGTTGCAATATCTACACCAATTTGTGTACCCCAATCTTCCTACTCTTAACCTTACAAAAATATTCTTCAAGGTCCGCTCTTTCCAAGTTAAAAGGATCAGTTATTTCCACAGGAGGAGGAGAATAACCGATTGACTCCGCCCTAGAGAAGAAAACCCTGAATAAAGCGTTCGTACAGTTTCTCCAAGAAGACAACGTAGTGATGCCAACCTGGAGGCTCGCATAGTCAACCTGCCTTTTCTTACCCCTGCAGATACGGTAAACCTTACCCCAGGGGTCATATCTATTAACCCACGTACATTAATAGTGGGACCCTCTATACTCCCCGCTACGGGGCCGTAGTTCAGTTTCTCAAGCTGACGTACATGCTATCAAAGAATGTACAATTGGGGCCACTGATAATTTTCACAAATTTGACTTATAAGTTTTCAAACATCTTCACGGATAGTCAATTGACAGTCCTGGAATATAAGAAGGCGATTAATAGGTAGTGTATTGGCTAATTAGATGTGAGGCCATGGTTAAAGTCCCAGATCAGACATCTCCAAAAAAAAAACGAAACATGAAAAAAAAATTTCTTTGGCGACTTGCAGATTTCTCAGCAGATTTCTAACAAAAACTCAAAACAAGATGAAATTGCCATGAAAAATTTTCTCAAAAATCTCTCTATCGGCGTCTAATATAAACTGTAGGTCCCACCACTCATGTATAAAATTAACACACAAAACATAAGTGGTGTGAGAAGCTAGGTCGTAATCCTGACTGAAAGATTGTAATGACCAATAATGTTATACGAAAATTATTTATGGATACTATACCGCGTTGTATATACGAACCATGAAGGCTCATGGTTTTCCCCTCATTGATTTCGCTTCAGAGTAAGTTTATAAGTTTTCCTACATTTTTAGCTTAGACTTCAATGTTGTGAAAGGCATTAGGTTATCGCAGCTTATGGAGGGTAATACCCTGGCTCTATTTGCTAGCTCTACATAGGCTACCAATCGACAATCTGTCGTCACAGTGGAATATATTTTTCTTCATTATTTGACCATATAGGAGATATTAACTAACTTATCTAAAAATTTATTTATAACTATAGTAGCCGTGGTCTAGTAGCTAGACGTGAGGCCTCGGTTAAAACCCCAGTTTAGGCGTCTCCAACTTAACGAAATATAACAAACTATTTTTTAGGCGACTTCTTCTCAGCAGGTTTCTGGCAAAAATCTTGAGAGTAAATAAAAATTGCCATGAAAAGTTTCTTAAAAATCAGTCGTTCGGAGTCGACTATAAACTGTAGGTCCCACCACTCATGTATAAAAATAACACACACAACATGAGTGGTGTGAGCAGCCAGGTCGTAATCCTGACTAAAGGGTTACAATGACCAATTATGTTTGTATGTATGTATGTATGTATAACAGAGATAACTCAGCTCAGAGAAGTGGACTAGATGAAGTATTTTGGAACGCACAATAAGATTTTTTTAAAGTCTTTACAGTTTATGAGAAATAATTTAAGAAAATTTGTTTCATACAAATTTTTTTGTTGCTAATTTTTTGTTAAACTGAACTACTGTTCCGTAAATTGTTTACTTGAGATAAGCAATGCGGACTACTCGCAATAAAAACCAGTAAAATAGTAATAAAAACAATCAAATAAAAAAAATTGTTTTTTTATTGACCGTTTTAGAAATGTGTTTTTTATTTTTGCGGTATTGCTTTTGTGTGCGCTCGTATTTATTTATTTGATTTGTTGTTTTTGATTTTTGGTTATAAATTGTTGATATACGTGAGCAGTGCTATGGTATCGTATATTTTTTATTTCCCTCCCGTTATTCACAATCAGTTGTGCCGTTTTAGTTATTGTTTTTCAAATTTAAAACAAAATATTTAAATCAAATCAAGAATTCTAAATTCGTGTACAAGACTAGTTTAGGGGTTTATTGTAAGCTTTAAAAAGAAATACAATTTTTTGATACAATAAATAAAAATTTTAATTTTTATGGTGGCATTTTAAGAAGTCTAACCAAAATTATGATGAGCCAAAAATATGGCTGGTATTTGTTTAAGTCAAAAGATTCTTTTTGTTACGAAAATGGAAATGGTGTTTTGCTTTCACATCGTTTAAATTGTAAACAAAATCTAGAGAAACATATACAATAAACCAACAAAACACCAGTGTAAAAAAAGTGATAAACAAGTAAACAAAAATGCAACAACAAACACTGCAAAAATAAATGTAAACAAAAATATACAAAACAATAATAATGAGACAACGATTTATAGAGATCACGAGAAAGCAAAGCCATGAAGTTTAAAAACAAAACCAACGTTGAAGTGTTCACACCCTTGCTAAATCTGCCTAGAAGCTTGAAGAAAATAAGCAGCCATAAACTGCAACTAATTAAGCAACCGTCATGTAAGTAGAAAAAAGGCAGTGTAGTTAATCTATTCGATGGATCTAAAGCATGGAAGATAGGTGACGACAAATAGTTTACACAATAAGTGTGTAAATATTTATTTTAAAGATTGGGGAAATGTACATTGTATATGGGATCTCTTTTATAAATACATATGTAAAATGTAAAATAAATTTAAATTTGAAAATCCAATAAAACAAAAACGAAATTTTGTATAATTTATTTTTTCACTGTAAAGTACAATTGTTCCGCTTAGAAATGGCATATTATATCATTCATACGGCTGCTGCGGCTGGTCGCACTGTACCTCATTCGATAGGACCAATTTCCCACAACTTTTTCGAGTATATGTGGTCGTATCTCGTCAATGGCATCACGAATTTTGGCCTCCAAATTTGTCTCCCGTTTGTGGACATAACAGTCTTCTTTAACGGCGCCCAACAGAAAATAGTCCAACGGTGTCACATCGCAGCTTCTTGGTGGTCAATTGACTTCACCATTTCGGCTAATTAAACGGTCATCAAACGTTTGATGCAATAAATCGATTATGGAATGAGATGTGAGCAAGTTGTACCATCCTGCTGAAAACAAAAATCGTTCACATCAATGCCATTAAGAGCGGATACAAAAAAAAATCGGTTATCATGGTGCGATTTGTAATTTTCGACCAATTGTCTTTGTTTTGGAAATAAATTTTCAATAAATCCCAACGTTGCGTAAATCGATTCATAAAGTTGAGTAAAGATAATATACTGAATTTTGTGACAGAATAGAATGACATAAGTATTGCCAGATTCGAAATTACCGATGGTTCAAATTTAAACCGATAGATGACCCACCCGATACATTTATGTGTGATGCTCTTTTATACCTGTACTATGCATCGAAATTTTCTATTCGTCTGAAATATCTGTTGATGTCATTATATGTCGAATACACTTACTTATTTACTTAATTGTTCATTACATCGCTTTAGTGAGTATTACCAAAGAATATGGATATAAATATAACCATAGGCATGTGTTAACCTAGAGGAAAATTGTTAGTCTACTTATTAACCCAATGATATGTATATATGATCGGAAAATATAGAAAAATTGTACTGCACTAAATCCCTAACGACACCGTATTTAACTTGGCAAGTATTCTTCCAAAAATCGAAATAATTTCTCATTGATATTAGTGAATACTACTGTGATATTTCTTTGGGTGTATCATTGAAGTCTGAAAAAAGCGACATGAACCTTCTTCTTTAAAAACTGACAAGATTTTTACGCTCTTTTTAACGAACATTCTTGATGTTCGTGTCCTATGTGTGTAAAAAGCCGAAGATGTTCTTACCCTGAGGGTCATAGGTGCCGACGTCTGTTTTTAACAAGAGAAAATAAATAAAAAAGTGGTCAAACAACAAAAACGCACGATGAAAAGAACGCATGATGAGAACAACGCATTGTTACGCTCTTGGTTTCTGTAACCTTCCCTTCTATCTTTCCCCCCGCGTCTTGAAATATTTTTGAAAAATATTCCAAAATATGTTAAAATGCACATTCTTTATACTTTATTTTCTTTGGTATTACATTCTAGCTTCTCACACCGTCCATGCTGTATGAGTCCGATTTATCCATGAGCGGCGGTACTTATAGTTTAATGTTGACTCAGAGCGAATATAGCGAACATAGATCGATGTCGATGGTCATTTAACTTCAGTTTTTGGGTCAGTCGAATTCTGAAGACGTGCAGGCTCAAGTCGCGATTCAAAATTCGCCAAGTTATTGTCTGCTAAAAACCAAGTTCATATGAGCAAGGCCAAATCGATTTCCTCTGAAACTCTCAGTGACAACGACGATATTCTCGGAAAATGGTGCATTACCTCGACGTGCATGTTCGTGTTGTTGAATGCGCTTTAAATTGAAAAGTTGTTGTTTTTTTGGCTTCTTTATGGCGCGGAGACATGAACCATATTAAGCACTGATGAAGCAGCCTTGAGAGTATGCGAGAGAAAAGTCCTACGTAAGATCTTCGGTCCAGTGTAAGTTGACGATGATTTCCGCATCTGATCCAACAGTGAGCTGTATGAGCTCATCAACGACATAGACGTTGTGCAGCTTATTAATATCCAATGTCGTTCGAATGGAGGAGGATCTGCGGAAGTCGGCGAAGAGGACGACCTTGTATGCGTTGGAAGGATAAAATCGAGGAAGCCCTGTCATTATTGGTGTGAACAACTGGCGTAGGCATGCATGAAGCAGAGGCGCCTGCAAGGATGTGTTGCGTCAGGCCGAAATCCGTTAATCGGGTTGTTAATGGCCAATTAAGTAAGTAGGTTGTTTTCAGTACGATATTGGTCAAAAAGTTCAGTAATTTCTGTCATTCGACGTTAAAACCAGAGGACGGCGAACTCATTGTTTTTCATTAAAAACAAATAAAACTGCTGTGGTCGCCGTAGTCAAGTAGGTAGTGTGTTGGCTTATTAGACGAAAAGCCAGGGTTCGAGTCCCAGGCCAGACATCAAAACGAAAGTATGAAAAATATTTCTTCAGCGACTTCCTCTCAGCAGATTTCTAACAAAAACTCTGAGAGTAAATAAAATTGCCATGAAGAGTTTCTCAAAAATCTGTCGTTCGGAGTCGACTTTAAACTGTAGGTCCAGCCGCTCATGTATAAAATTAACACATACAACATTTGTGGTGTGAGAAATAAAGCATCGGATCATATCGATACTGCTAATGCCGTTTAATAAATTTGGCCGTAATAGTTGTTAACAGAATCTAAAGAAACCAACTTATAAATCGTTTTTGAATAGAGTTTTTAGAATGTTGGCTACAAAGCGTTTAAGTGTAGTTTCTATAAGAATCTTTTCCTTAAATCATAAGATTGTCTCTTGTCCTTCTTTTATAAATAAACGGAAGGTATGTATCTCGTAAATAATACAAGACAACTGTATGTACCGTTTAAATTTTAAAATGTGTGATTTAATTATATTTACGGCAAGCAATTTACTCTCTCTCTACATACGCATATAAGCACCAAACGGTCTCACACTTTCACACACTGGTGGATTTAAAAAAAATAAATGTAAACGGTTGGATGAACATCCAACGAACACAAACACAATTTCTTTATGGTTTTAAAAGTCCACATTTTAAACGTACTTGAAGCTAAACACAATGATGGGAGTGGTGTGGGCAAAATATGTGAGTTCCAGCAAGTTTTTTTCGACGAGTATTTATTCTTATTTGTTTAGAAAGCCGTAATGTGTGCAGATTCATCTGAAAATGCAAATCTTTTGTGAAATCCCAAAGAGTTCGTAGACATTTTTTAAATCATTTTAGAGATTGCACTGTGCTGTAAAATTTATTTCTTGGGATTCCTTTGTAGATATTTAAAACGTTTTGCCTACGACCAACCGTTTTTTAATGTCTTGTTCTTTTTCTTTGTTAGACAATCATAATTAAGTTGATGCATATCAAAGGTTAAGTGTGTAGATTTTAGAATTTCTTAAGAGAAATGTTTAAGAGAAAATGGTAAAAGTGTTTGCAGAAAATTACTCTTAAACTTAGGTTTGTATTTTTTGGAGTTTCTTTTCTACAGTGTTCTGGATTACGACCTAGCTTTCCGCACCACTTATGTGGCCTGTCAAACATATGTAATGAGTAAATTATGATACCGTATCGCAGCCTACACGGAGAAGCTGATGAGTTATTGGTATTTATGTTCTCTGGTGAGAAGGAGAGAACGAACGGGAGCCATTGAAAAAGCTAGTAAGCAGTCTGCGGGGTGGATTCTTGTTTTCATCAACCTCCTTTACCAATAATATTCGTCATGTATCTGTATATTTATCTATCTATATATATAAAAATTAATGTGTGTTTGATTGTATGTTTGAAACTTATAGACGACTAAATGGCTAAACCGATTTTCTTGAAATTTTCACAGTATCTTCCCGAATGTCTGGAAGGAGTTGTAGGCTACTTTTTATGTTGAAATTTCAAATGAGCGAGGTGCCACGCCCACATTTACTACATTACCTACTATTGTAAGCTAATAACAAAATGGGTATATTGGAAAAACTGTAACAGTGAGATACCTCAAATTTTGTACAAGTAACTACAGTTTCAATATGAATATTTTGGACATATAAGGTAAATACGAAAATCTGTATATCTGAAAAAGTGTAACAGCTAGAGACCCCAATTTTTGTACAAGTAACTTTAGTTTAAATACAAATATTTTGGACAAAAATAGGCGATCTAGCAAAAGTATGCGTGACTCCTCCCATATAAAGTAAATTATAAAATCTGCATATCTAGAACACCAGAACAGTGAAACTACTTAAATTTTATATGAATATCTTTAGGTTCAATATGATTTTTTTTGACAGAAATATGTGTGTATGTAGATATGTCTAAGATGACCATCAGAAAAGTGATGGCACTACCGCAATTGCAATCGCCTGCAACTTCTTTCCAATGTATTGTTATGATGATATCTTGCAAGCAGTCAATTGGAAACATTTCCGTGTTCCATATATATAAAAATGAATGTGTGTTTATTTGTTTGTGGGTTTGTTTGTTTGTTTGTTTGAAGTCTATAGACGGCTAAACGGCTGGACCGTTTTTCTTGAAATTTTAACAGTACTATAGGCTACTTTTTATTTTAAAATTTCAAGTAGGCGAGGTGCCACGCCCACATACCCAATAAGTATTTACTATCGCATATCTCATAAATTTCAGCAGCTAGAGTCCTCAAATTTTGTATGGACGACTTTGACGTATAGTATATGAACAAAATGGGCGGATTGACTATAGTGGGCGTTTCACCTCCCATAGTCTATAAAAATGAATGTTTGTTTGTGTGTCGAGGAAGGTTTCTAAGTTAGTATGACTAATATCCGATAGGTGGCGCAACTGGAAATTACTTAAAATGAATTAAATCGTAAACTGTGCATTTGATCATGATATGATCTTTAGCAAAGTTGTTGCGCATGAGCATTGGTATGACCAATTTCCGACAAGAGGTGCCACCGAAAATTACTCAAAATGAATAAAGTTGTAAACTGTGCATTCTTTAACAAAGTTGTTGCGCATGAGTCGACGGAGGTTGGTGCGATTAAGTTCCGATGGATGGTGTCACTGAAAATTATTTAACCCTAGAACCCTACTCATATTTTATATTGACTTTTCCTACCCTGGGTACTCGAGCACCCAGTTTTCACATGAGTTATAAATTTAGGAAAACAAGTTGCAAAATTCATTTTTTTATATTCATGTATTTATTGTTTATTTATAATAGAACTTTTAAGAAAAAAAAGAACAAAATTAGTTTCATATACATTTGGGGCACATTTTAATTTAATGCTCTCCACAGATGACAACACTTTAAATATTAAGCTGGGTGCCCGAGCACCCAGGGTAGGGTTCTAGGGTTAAAATGAATGACAAGCAATTGGTCGACCTTCACCTCAAGCACAGAAGAAAAGAGCATTAGGAGCCTCAGAATCAGACGAGCATTGAGACTGGAAAATCTTCGAGCATATGCCGCTGAGACCCGTTCGCTTGAACCATGTATTACTCAAGCCCGTTCATCTAAATCATCAGGACAATGGGAAACAAAATCAATAAAATGATTCAAAATTAATTGGACATTTGTGTAATGTCTTTCCTTCAGATTTATTTTAGTTGGTGGCGCAGCAACACGCACAGGTACAGCTAGCATAAAAAAATATTATAGACTCTCTAGGAACTATAATATAATGTATATAAATATAATAATAATATAAGTGTTATATAATATAATAAATCAAGTGTTAATCCTTGATGCTAGAAGATAGAAATAAATAAACCTATTTGTTTATGTCTGACAGTCCAAACTTTCCATCCTTGGTGACATAAACTGGATTGTTTAAACGATGGTAAATTGCAACAGAGGACGCTGCAGTGTATAATTAAACCTTTTTATATTTTAACATTAGTGTTGTTTTTGGCTTTGTCTTTTCTGTTTTTTAATTAAGTTATTCGTTTTTTTGATCGCCTGGAGGTACTTACAGCCCCAGAAATTTGAATAGTATTTAATTTATCAAATGGAATAAATACTTTTAAAAATAAAAAAAGAATATAAAATAAAACAGTAATAGTGAATATTAAAATGATTGCAAACAACAAGAAAATAAATAAAAGAGATATTGTGTACAACAAAAAAATTGTATATAAAAAAGGAAAGTGCTATTGTTTTTTGTTTCTGTGCTTCATGTTAGTATTGTTATCGCCATTATTTTAAACCAAATAAAAAAAAGGAAAATTTCAAACAGAGGTTAAAAAATTTAAAAACTTCTTAATTCTGGCTTATGTATCATTTTTGATACATACGACATTCCTAGGGATTCTTTGGTGTTGTGTTTGAAATTTTTTTAAGTTTTCAAGCGATTTTGTGAAGTTTTATCGAATTGAAATTGAAATGAAAGTTAAGTGTTGGATGAAAGTGAAAAAGTTGAATTTTCTGTTCTTGATATTGATTGAAGTAGTCGTAGTCTAGTATGTACTATGTTAGCTTACTAGACGTCAGACCAAGTTTCTAACCTCAGGTCAGACATTTCCAGTTTACAAAGAAAGGTTGTAATGACCGATTAAATATGTACATATATATGTATGTAATATTCCTACTACTGAACTACTGAAGATTCTGAAGAAGAAAACAGAAGCTCCTCTAATGAACTGACGCAAGTATTGACAGCTGCAAACATGACAATAGGACCTTAAACGAAAAAGATGGTACTATTTGGAATAGAGAACCGAGGAGTGAAAGAGAGAACATTCTTATTGGCATAATTGATGTTCTATTGCAACGGGAAACTTTTTACCTCACATGACGTCGACGACAAATGTTTCTAGCGAAATATAACAATGGTTTTTGCCATCAGGTTTCAGCTAGCAATCAATTGGGAGCGGTACTGATGGGAGTGAAAATAATCTGCCCCATCTAAACATTTGGAAACTTATAAATCGCCACAAAGCAAGAGTGATATATATCAAAATGTTATCATTTGGAAAAAAATAAAACCAAGCTGATATGAAGTGTTTAATTTTTACTTAAAAAACCATGCTGCAATGTACATCATGTCAAAAATTTTGGCGAAAATTTCATAAAAGTGATAATAAAATGTAATAATATAAAATAGTATTATTAAAACGAACTAAAATAAATAAAAACATTCAAATTTTGTAACAAAATCTATCAATAATTGCTACGAAAAATAAAATATATATATATATATAAAAAATAATTCTACGAAATACAAGTATGTATCAAAAGTGATACATAGCTAGAATTATGAATTTTTTTTAAGGAACTATTGTGACCTATTGATTCAAGTTGGGTGCTAAAATATTAAAAAAAATCTTGTACTTAGTTATGAAACATGTTGCTATACATGTTGCAAGGGATCAATCTTACTGTTTATAGATTTGTTTAAACTAAATATGCATGATATTATATGTATATAAAAAGTAATACGAAATAGTATTGAAAACAAAATAAGGATCAATTATTGAAAACAAAAACTCACCGATATTAATGTTCCTGCAACATGTTGATGAGGCGTCTTCAGAAGCTGTAGGTGATATTGTAGCTGAGGATTTTAGGTTATTTAATTAAAAAAAATTTTCAACGCCAGTATATATTAAAAAAATTTTTGTTTAGGAACTTTTGGAAAGAAAAATGTGTAATTCTGTCTTCTCAAAAAAAAAAAACACGTAATAAATTTGTGGTACCGTTAGTACCACTAGGTATTCGCTTCACTTTCTTATTAAAAAAAAAAACACTTCAAAATTTCCTCACGCCAATAAGTTTTAAAATAATAGATAGATTTATAAATTCTACCACTACACATATTCACCACAATCACCATTCATCAAATCAGTGAACAAACAAGATGAGATATTTTCATTGCGTTAAACGACGTGAAAGATTACGTCTTATTTTTCATCATGTTAAAGATGGTGTATCAGAAAATAATGATTTATTGGAAAGATTATTTTTTATGTTTTGATTTGGAGAAAGTTGCTTAAGAGTTACAATGAAGTTTTGCCGAGTTACATGGTGATCATGCTCTATCAGAAGGAACATGTAGAAGATTTTTTTTATTGTTCCGACGTTTCAGAGAAAACGATTTTGATATGAGAAGTGAAGAACGTATAGGAAGCTTGAAAATGATGACAATATTGGATGAAAATGACACTTTAAGTTAGAATTGTTAAAGTTAGTGCCACAAATAATTTCCGAACGTTTAGCAGCCATTTGAAAGATCCAATAGTCTGGAAAATGGGCGCCACATGTGTTGAATGACGGATAGAAAGTCGAAAAACCGGTTGTAAAATTTTGATTCAAAGACACGATAGAAAATCAGTGTTGCAACGAATTGTTCTTAGCGATAAAAACTTGATTTAATTTCAGAATCCTAAACGGAAAAAATCATGTGTTTATACGAGACAACGATCAACTTTGGCTGCAAATCCAGATCGTTTCGGCAGGAAGATAATTCTGTGTCTCTGGTGAGACCAGAAAGGTGTGATATACCACGAGCTCTTGCACAAGACACGGCAAGGTAGTTTTGCAACATGATAGTGCACCTGCACATAAAGCAAAACCGATTCAGGATACAATGAAAGCATTAGGCTGGAGCTGTTTATCAATGTTTAAGCAGCACTTCGGTTCCTAAAAGAAAGTCGAAAATTGGATGACTAATTGGCTTGCTTTAGAAGACAAACAGTTTTATTGCCGTGAAATCCACATATTACCTGAAAGACGGAAAAAGTTTGAAGCCAACAATGACCAATGCTTTGAACAAAAAATATTTTTATTTTCCCATTAAAAATTAATGTTTTATTTTCACAAAAAAAAAAAACGCTCATTTCATACCGGCACACCTGATGTAGATCAGTAACAATCTTTTGAATATTTTTTTCTGCTATCTAAATGCTGTAAACGTTTTCCTTCTCTATTTTATTCTACGTAATCATAAAAATAAAATTTTTCCGATAAACAAATTTTTTTCTTGTTAAATGTTCTTAATATTTATAAGTAATTACCATATATGAATGACATTTAACTGTCATAATAAACCATAAAATCATAAATTAAATATTCTAAGTGCTAATAAATATTTTAATTATCACCAAAAAAAAATTTGCAACGCTTTCAAAAAAATATTTTATTTTAACAATTTATTAAAACAGTCCCCCATCATTATCTAAAAACACGTCAAATATGCAGCATAAAACAGCCCATAGTTGGTCTATAGCTATTAAACTTATAACAATTATGGTTTTAATGTTTATACCTGATATTATAGTTTCATTCCTACGTTTATTAATTAATTTGTCTAACTTTATCATACGATATTTCATTAATTTTTAATTTTTTGATGAAATGAACAAATTGTCGATTGGATTTGAAAGCATGTGTGGTTTTAGGTAATTAAAATTTTCTTATTTAGAACTTAATTATCGTATTAATATAGAATTCGCCGTAGTCTGGTAGGTAGTGTGTTGGCTTATTAGACGTAAAACCCGGGTTCGTATCCCAGGAATATGACAGACATCAAAACGAAATATGAAAAAAATATTTCTTCGGTGACTTCCTCTCAGCAGATTTCTGGCAAAAACTCTAAGAGTAAATAAACCTGACAAGAAAATATTTCTCAAAAATCTACAATCCTTCAGTCAGGATTATGGACCTATATTCACACAGCACTTATGCTGGGTGTTTTAATTTTATATATGAGTGGCGGAACCTACAGTTTAATGTCGACTCCGAACGACAGATTTTTTGAGAAACTTTTGCATGGCAATTTTATTTGCTAATCTTGGTGAAGTTAAATTTGCAGCCGCGGGGATATGTCTTGAACGGTTGTCATCTTGCGGTTATACCAATAGTTATATGAAGGTATGAATTAGTTTTGAGCTAATTTACCGTCAGTCTCATCCGCATAGATTCCTGTTTAATAGCGATAAACACAGCAGTAACATCTATCTCGGTACGTCCTATGATGCCAATGAAGTCAGCGTATGGAAGCAGCTTGACACTTTTGTGCCTTTGGGATGTACACCCACTTTCCGCATCACATTCTCCATGACGAAGTTAAAGAGGTCGCATGATAACGGATCGCCTTGTCTGAAACCTTTCATGATATCAAAAAATCGGAGAGGTTAATTCCTACCTTAAACAAGATGCAGCAGTTAACCAACGTCATTCTTCATATCCTTATCTGCTTAGGTGAGTAACCCTCCTCCAGAGACACCTGACGTTCTTAGAAAATCTTAAATGTACCCGCTATATTGTCGGTAAGTTATCGTCCGTCGTCATACGATGTACTCTGATTCCGAATTACTTCGCCTGAATTGTATTAGAGTATTCGGGTAGTTCAAGGGACTATCTAATATTTAGTTGTTCTGAAAAGATTCCATATCAGACTTTGTCGCTTGATCTGTATCAATCAGTGAATATAAGAATGATGTAATCTAGAAGAAGTCGCCGTGGTGAGGCTACGGTTCAAACGCCAGGTCAGGCATCTCCAACTGAACGAAATATGAATAATATTTCTTCGGCGACTTCCTCTCAGCAGATTTCTGGCAAAAACACTGAGAGCAAAATAAAAATTGCCATGAAAAGTTTCTCAAAAATCTGTCGTTTGAAGTCGACTTTAAAATGCAGGTCCAGCCACTAATGTATAAAAATTAACGCAGACAACATAAGTGGTGTGAGAAACTAGGTCGTAATCCTGACTAAAGGTTGTAAAGACGAATTATGTATGTATCTAGAAGAAGATAGAGATGTTGAAGCTATGGAAGTTCAGTGGTATATGAATAGTATACGCGGAAAAGAAAAATAATAAGAGCACGCGAGCAAACAACGAAATTACTTAACCTCATTCGTCCGTTACAGACTAACCTGACTAAAAGCATTGAACGTTGCTTTGACTAGCGCCCAGCGTTGACGCTATAGTGACGTGCTCGAGCTTTGTATCAAAAATGATACATTTCAATTATTAAGATTATATAACTTTAATATAGAAAAAGTTAGATGCCTGATACTTTTTTAATTCGTTAGTATTGTTATCGTCATTATTTTAAATCAAATAAAAAAGAAAATTTTAAGCAGCGGTTAAAAAATTCAAAAACTTCAGGATTCTGGCTTATGTATCATTCTTGATACATACGACTGTCATAGGGATATTTTGGTGTTGTGTTTGAAATTTTTAAAGCTTTCAAAGATTTTATGAAGTTTTATCGTAAATATTACATTATTTATGTTAGTTGAGATGAAATTGTGAGTTAAGAGTTGAATGAAAGTGAACAGGTTGAATTATATTATTATATGTGTGTGTATTGATTAAGGTAGCTGTAGTCTAGAATGTAGTGTGTTAGCTTATTAGACGTCAGACAAAAGTTCAAATCTCATGTCAGACATTTCCGAATTACAACGAAAGGTTGTAATGAACGATTATGTATGTATGTATGTATGGAATATTTCTGCTGCTGAAGACTATGAAGGAGAAGAAAGCAGAAGCTCGTCTTAAGGACTGACGAAAGTATTGGCAGCAATAAACATGACATTGTATTTTGTCGCCAAAGATGGTCCTACTTGGAACAGAGAACCGTATGCTTTTAGTAGTTTGTGAAGAGAAAATATTACCAATTTTCACGCAGATTGCTAGTAGCTGTTTCCTGAAATGTTACAGAGTCTTTCCTACTGCTCTTCTCATATTTATCTCACTCGAGCGACGGACATTAAAAAACAGTATTTCGTCCTATGTTTTATTTGATAGATATTACAGATGATAATATTTCGGTCAACTACGTACGTATGAAATAACAGGAAATAATAATAAATTTACACCTATTACGACTTTTCGAAAAATGAGCTGCAAGTCTCATTTGGATTTTAATTATCCCAAAAATTTTGTTTGAAATTGAATGAATGAATTGAATTTTATGGTCGTTATAAATTTTTGTGGTCCACCGAAATCGAATTGGCAGTTTAAGATTCAAGCACATGCTATGTGCATAGCAACTACTTACCCGTATTTGAGGAAACCTGCATCAGGGAAACCAGAGAGGAGTCAAAGAGAGAGCTTAGATATTGACATAATCGATGTTCTATTGGAATAGGAAAACTTTTTACCTCACATGACGTTGACAACATACATATGTATATTTCTAACGAAATATAACTATGGTTTGTACCATATCAGCCTTCAGCCTGATGCGAGTAACAATAAGTTGCTCCGTCTAAACAATTGGAAACTTATAAATCGCCGCAAAGCAGGGGTGCTAGATGTTTTAGTTTTATTAAAATGAATTTAACTTCATCAAAATATTAAAATTTTTTAACAAAATCTATCAATAATCGTGACAGTATTTATCAAAAGTGATACATAGGCTAGAATTATGAAATTTTCTAAGGCTCGATCTACGGTTAAATGTAAGCGTTTAAGTATATAACGAAACGAAATGCTAAATTAACCTTTTAATAAAATATACAAATAAAAATAAAAATGTGAGGGGTGCATCGCTTAACTGAAGTGAAAACAGCTACAATAGCAGTATGATCGAAAAAAAATGTAAACATGAAAATTCTTCCAAGCCAACTTCACTCTTTAATGGGTGAATCGGATAATCACTCGATATTTTCTAATTAGAAAGCATTGAAGCCGTACTATTTCATGCTTCATACAATTTGTATAGTCACGAGAATTTTTGACAGCCAAATAACGCTTAGCGTGACGATTTAGAATAGGCCGTCATTAAACCATTTCGCAATACCAAATGTTTTTTTTAGCAATAAAAATGTAAAATAAATGTTTTAATTTTTACATTTGTTTACATATGTATATTTTCTGCAATTTAATTCGCTCAATTAATGCTTGCTTATTGATGTCATTTAATTTCTGTTCTTTTTACATACATTTTATGGACTTGATAATATTTGACAAATAAAAACCGCTTACCGCTCATGTTTATTTCGTATGTTACATGACAATTAACTCGTATACATATGTTTTTGTAATATTTTTTTATTTTTTTTTTGGTAAATTGAGCGTACAGAAATGCCAAATGCAGACCTACTACAATGAGAACGATAAAATACAGCATTTAAGGCGTTTAATTTTAATTAAATTTAATTTAAAAGTAAAATATATTCCCTACAACAGTTTAATAAATGTTTAATATACAGTTTCGGGCAAAACATAATGGCCAAAAAAGTTATTGAATATTAGGACTTATAGGCTGTCTGACCACTACAGTGAGATCGTGCCCAGCGACTTTGAACAAGAGGAAATATTTATTAAGCCAACATTCAATCAACATCTGCGGCGAACTTTACTAGGTTAGAGGACGTGTACTTGTCAATTAAGACAAGTACAGTACCCGGAGGTCGAATTGACTCCATTACTATGTAGATATAAAAAAACAAAATTGTAGGAACTGTTTATCAAGAAGGTCATTCAAAATGTTTATCAATCAAGAAAAAATATTTCAGCTACCATATATATATTTCGGCTTTACTGGCTCGGCCATGTCATTCGAATCAAGGAGAATACACTAGCGAGGCGAGTGATGCGGCGATCTGCGGAAGTCGACGAAGAGGACGACCTTGTTTGCGTTGTAAGGACCAAACCGAGGAGGACCTATCATAGATTGGTGTGACCAACTGGCGAAGGCGCGCAAGAAGCAAAGGCGCCTGGAGAGATGTGTTAAGGCATCGTTAAGTAAGTACATACATAACATTCATAATTGGTTATTGCAACCCTTTAGTCGGGATTACGACCTAGCTCCTCACACTCCTGATGTTGTGTGTTCATTTTATACATGAGTGGTGGGACTTTTCATGGCAATTTTTATTTGCTCCCAGAAATCTGATGAGATTAAGTCGCTGAAGAAATACTTTTTGTTTTTGTCTTTGATGTCTGGCCTGGGGCTCGAACCCTGGGCAACACACCACCAACTGGACTACGACGACTTCATCGTAAAGTAAGTAAGTAAACTTTATTTTGAATGAGATTTCTACATCGATTTGTCAAACTCTGTACTCACTATCGATAGACAGATCGAGTAATAACCCTCCAGCACATTTCGACGTTTTGCCACAATTCATCAGAATTTTTAGAATTTTTTGTTTTTCATCCTGGTTTCACCAACCGCCTATATCAGCATTGTATTTCCGGTAATATTTTTATAAACATGCAGGTCCGTTTTTGAACTGGATCTCTTGAATTGCGAAAATAAAGTACTCCACACCATAATGTTCGCACAATCGTACTTAATTGTTTTAATGGTATATTTGGAATTAAGATGTAGGCTAGTGAACACTATACCTAGCATTTTTATTCTGACACCCATTGGCAAAATTTAGATTCGTCAGCCAATAACATATTTTTCCAAAAACTTATTTGTTTCTGTATGTTTAGTTTGGCAAAATCTAACCTGAATTAATTTTTTTGAATGCGAAAGGGTTTCTATGTGCTGTGGCCAAAACTTCCTGAGGCTGAAGTGGCTAAATCAGAACACCTTTGAAATTTCTTTGCCATTTGTCATGATCCTGTGACACAATAAGCAATTGGAGAAAAGCGGATATTCATCCGATTTCGCAAGTGGACAACAATAAAAGAATATGACAACAGGTTCCGGTGCAGCTGATAACGGCCTAGCTCCTCACACCACTCATGTTGTGTGTGTTAATTTTATACATAAGTGGCGGGACCTACAGTTTAAAGTCGATTCCGAACGACAGATTTTTGAGAAAGTTTTTTTCAAAGATCACATTACACATGCAATCAATCAAATCTTGCTTGACTTATGCGACTGTGCCAACGAAAATGCGACTTTTCAGATGCGATGCACCCCATTATTCTACGTATTGTTACGTTTTTACCCTTTTAAAAACGTTTAAAACATAGTTTCGTAGATTGCAATTAAATAAAAATAAATTTGTGTTCAGTTTTAGATAAATTCTTTATTGTTCGCACAATTCTGAAGACCACTGTTCACAACTTACTGTAAACAACAAAGGTTGCTTTGATTGCTATTCTTCTTTACACTATACTGCGTAAGCACTAACAATTTTTCGACAGATCTTTATAACGGAGATCTTCAAACCACGATTATTCTTCTCACACGCAACGTGTCTTCACACAAGACTGACTGAATGCCTGTCCATTGTTTTTGTTTTTGTAGCTTTTGTTTATCATTTTAATGTTAAACTATGTAAACACCATTTCCATTTTTGTAACAGTGTAGTAAATTCTTTTGACGAATTAAAAATTTCACACAGCTTTTGTTTTATTGAAACTGAAAGTGCTGTGTACTTAAAAGAAAACCCAATTCCTGTAATTGGTCTCGAGTAATGTATGTGAGATTGAAACATCAGAACGAAAAGAAAACATAATACATTTTTATTTTAAAATAAATTTAAGGTCTTTTGTATTCAAAAAACGCAATATATCTGAAAGCCATATCGCTCAAAAAACTTCTAATCCTCAATGTTGTTTTATATTCTAAATTTCGCACCACGTTTTGCTGATGCTGACGTTGCAAAATATACATACAGTGGACAGCAAAGGTTAGGTACCCCAATATATTTTAGTAATTTCATGAATTTTAAGCAATAATTTGTAAAAATAAATAAATCTGTATTGGGGTACCTAGACTTTTGCTGTCCGCTGTACTTACATTAAAGATACGGCTGTTACATCTGCCAGTAGAAATGTAAAAAACTCGAAAGTGTTAGAATTACAATACAATGCACATACACACCTAAGTTGTAACGATAGTACCTTGTAAAATTGGAAAAAATTTGAACGGTAAACTTAAAGTAAACTCACGTTCATATACGTGCGGTAGGTGTATGGTTGTTGGTTGTTTATACAATTTCTTTGCTCAAATTTAAAGTTTTTGCCATAATTCCCTTGAATTTCGATGTTTAAAAAGTTTTTACATTTCAAGAATAATTTTAAAGTTACCTTTAATAAAATCAAATATTACGAGTCTTTGTAAACGTTTACAAATATTTTTTTTTTTTCATTATAACCTCAAAAGAAACATATAAATGCATGGTAATTCCTAATTCGTTTTTATGATAACAAAAAAGTTAAAATAATAGTTTAAATTATATAACAGAAAGGGGATTAAATTAAAATTCCATTTACAATTAAAGGGAATTATATAATAAGAACGTTTTTATTGAAATTGTTTTCCTTTTGATGCAAACCAATTAGACACCCAATTTTTTACTTCCTTGTTGGAATAAAAGTGTTACACAGCAAAGACTGCTAGCAATGTGGCCTCTAGCAATGTGGCCTCTAGCAATATGTCCGCTAGCCATGTATGTATATGGCCAATAGAAACATAGTCGCTAGCAATATGGTTTCTAGCAATATAGCTTCTAGCAACATGGCCTCTACGACGTGTCCGCAAGCAACGTGGCCAATAGCGACATAGCCACTTGCAACATGACCATTAGCAATATGGACACTACCAATATGGCCCCTAGGCAATATGGCCAGTAGCTACATGGCCAATAGCAACATAGTCGCTAGCAACATGACCTCCAACAATATGGCTTCTGGAAACATGGAATCTGCAACGTGTCAGCTAGCAATGTGGCCAATGGCAACATAGCCACATGCAACATGGCCACTAGCAATTTGGACACTAGCAATATGGCCGCTAGCAACAAGGCCAATAGCGATATTGCCTCTAGCAATATGGCCACTAGCAATATGTCTTCTAGAAACATGGCCTCTTGAATGTGTCCGCTAGCTACTTGGCCAATAGCAACATAGTCGGTAGAAATATAGCCTCTAGCAATATGGCCGCTTGCAATATGGCTTCTAGGAACACGGCCTCTGCAACGTGTCCGCTAGCTACTTGGCCAATAGCAACATAGTCGCTAGCAATACGGCCGCTTGCAATATGTCTTCTAGGAACATGGCCTCTGCAACATGCCCGCTAGCAGCATAGCCACAGGCAACATGGCCTCTTGCAATATGGGCTGTAGCAATATGGCTGCTAGAAACATGGACAACAGCAAAATAGTCGCTAGCAATTTAACTGCCAGCAATATGGGTGCTTGCTGTATCGACGCCTCCGTCCTATAACATTCTAAGTCGAAAAAGTGTGTTTTGAGTTATGAGCTCTCAAACTTTTCACGCGACACACGACTATATGTGTATTCTAAGTAGATTTTTCCCTTTAACTTCAGAACGGATCGGCGCAGCTTAACCAAATTTTGACAGTATTTAAGTTAGAGAACGTAGAATTTAAAAATGTAAGAACTTTAAAAACGTTCTAAGTACGCTTAGAACGTCTTAGAATGGAGGCGTCGATATGGCCTCTAGCAATACGGCTTCTAGCAACAAGGCCTCTGCAACATGTCCGCTAGCAACGTGGCCAATAGCGACATAGCCACTAGCAATATGGCAACTAGCGATATGGCCGCTAGCAATATGGCCTCTAGCAATATGGGTGGTTTAGCAGCTCGCAGCCTAATGCTTTGATTGCATGCAGTTTCGGTTGTACTTTATGTTATCATTTTCAAAATTACCTTGCAGTGGCAGTCTGTAACATATTTAAATATTAATTTTGAATTGATCGCCTCCATTTTAGTTGGGCTTAGTAGTATTTGTTCCGACAATACCAATACCAACACAATTACTACTGGAATCAAAAATATTAAACAAAATGACTATATTCCACCAATCACTATAGAGACCTTGACTAGTTTTAGAGCAAACTTTAAAAAAAATTTTATTATTATTGTTGATAGAAATTTAATTAATTTTCAAAAAATTTCATTTGTTTTCTCAACACTTTGCGCTTTTATTATACAAACAATGAAACAGTTTACCATACACTCGTACATGAGCTAAGAAAATACAGAAGTTATGAATGACATTCAAGAAATTTTATTCTATTTTACGTTCTCTGCTGTAATTAAACAACTTTTCAAAAAGAAAAGTAAAAAAATGCATTTAAAAGGTGAAATAGTGAAGGGTATATGACAAGCAGTTGCGTAAGTAGAGAAGCAGCCAAGCCGTATAAAAGTAAAAACTTTTTAACTTTAACAAGGCGTTAAAAGTTACTTTTCGCAAACACCTTAAAAAATAAAACCAGAAACTACAAAAAAAATTATGAGTAAATGTCATTTTGAATTACACCAGTACGTACTCCCTTTAATATTTTATTTTGCATCTTTCCTAGGCAGTGTTGTCATTTTAGCGCTTTTTTGATTCACAATTTCGAAAAATGTTTGAAAAAATTTTTTTTTGGGAACTTGACGTTACTAATGATACCCTTAAAGTTTACACTGATGAAATCCTATATTGTTAAGGTCCTCATATTACACTTTCTTTTAGGCTGCCTGATCATACATACATAATTGGTCATTACAACCCTTTAGTCAGGATTACGACCTAGCTTCTCACACCACTTATGTTGTGTGCGTTAATTTTTATACATAAGTGGCGGAACCTACAGTTTAAAGTCGACTCCGAACGACAGATTTTTGAGAAACTTTTCATGACAATTTCATCTACTCTCAGAGTTTTTGCCAGAAATCTGTTGAAAAGAAATATTTTTTCATATTGTCGTTTTTATGTCTGTCCTGGGTTTTGAACTGAGGCCTTACGTCTAATAAGCCAACACACTACCCACTGGAATACGACGACTTCAACGAGAATAGAATTATTATAAAAAACATTAATATCTGACAGATAGGTCGACAGTCAGGACCTAGGCTTCTATGGGATTAAATTGTAGATAGTATGGGGATGTCCGGGAACGCTCAAGTAGCTGTGTAGAATAAATTGAAAATATCCTTTGCTGGGTCCCAGCTCATGTGTGAATTCGAAGTAATGAGCAGATGATATGGACACTGATATGGTTGGAACCTTTGTTCTGGAAAGGTATATTCAACGAAAAAGGCTGCCGGATCACTGCAGTGTTTTGTGGCGCAATGCTTATTAAGTGGCCAGGCTTGCGATTAAGTCACTACCGAACGTAATTACAACGTCTATTACACAACGTCTTGTCCATAAATGCCGCAGGTTTTTCCGGAAAATTTCGGATAATTCAAATGTAACTCTTATATGGGTCCCGGGATATAGGAATATCGTTGGAAATTGCATTGCTGATGAGCTGGCCACCGCCAGTGCGATGATAGCAATCTCCGACATGTTAAAGGGCATAGGTATTCAAATTCTAGGAGGAGGCTCAATCTCATTGGCAGCAGGAGGGTACGTGCAATATTGCCCGACTTTGCTGGACACGTATGAACAAGTAGAGGAATGATTCATTTCTGTCCTTAAATCGTATGGCCATTTATCGCACATTAACCATCCTTAAGGGCCTTGTCTCGACTGTCGTTCAGCTCATGCTTCATTGCCCTGCTCTTGTCCTGAAGAGACGGAATCTAACCTCTAATTTTCTGACATCGTCGATCCAGCTCTCTAACATAAAGATTGCTGCAATACATACATACTATAATTGGCCATTACAACCCTTTAGTCAGGATTACGGCCTAGCTTCTCACACCACTCATGTTGCGTGCGTTAATTCTATACATGAGTGGCGGGATCTACAGTTTAAAGTCCGAACAACAAATTTTTGAGAAACTTTTCATGGTAATTTTATTTACTCTCAGAGTTTTTGCCAGAAATCTGCTAAGAGGAAGTCGCCGAGGAAATATTTTTTCATATTTCGCCTTGATGTTTGACCTGGGGTTTGAACCGTGGCCTAACACGCTACCTACTAGACTACGGTGACTACATTGCTGCAATAGCAAGGGTTATTTTGGACTCGGGATGGTTTTCTCTAGGAAAAGGTTGTCCTCCGGGTAGAATTAATTGTGGTAACACAATGGCCCTAAATGATGGGTTAAGAGTTGCTATTTTATCACCATAATCCCTTGAGTTAACATATCTCCACAAAAATTAATACAGAAACGTTTAATAGCACTAACAAGGAAGCTAGTGAACAGGACCAATTTCGGAAAGAAAGTTGCATAAAGAAGGTGCAAATAAACGAATTTTTTTAAGGAAATTTAAAGTATGAAGTAAAATTTTTCGGTTTATAAAAGGGGAATGCATGTATCGAAATAGTTTCAGTACACTTAATAGCAAAGCACAAGATTGCATAAGTTTCGGGGAAATACTGTAGAATGATAATACAAATTTTATTTACGTAGAATGAAACATAACTAATCGAACTTTAACGTCCAGTTCATTTTACCAATTTTTCTCGCGTTTTTTTTTTTGATTTTCAACTGTTTTTGAGGGGCGACAGTTGGTTTACTTTTTGAAGAGTTGGCAACAGTATTCCTTACGCTTTCACTAAAGAAGTACAAGTAATGAAAATAGAGGGTATGGTGAATGCGGTATGACAAGTTATATTGCACTTAAGAAAGCAGCCATTCAGTTCTCTAAGGTATTAAGTAACTTTACCAAGGCATTAAAGTTATTTTCACAAAGTCTTTAAAAACTTATTTTTTTATTTTCATTTCATCTTTCTTGATATTCTTTGGCATTTCACGAAAAAAGAGCAGAAATTTTTATGTTTTGTTTGAATTTAATATTTAAAGTTCTTAAGCTGTCTGAAGGAATTTATATTTCTAGGAACCAAATGTCTAGCAAATTTGCATGCCATGAAATAAACTATTATTAGGGAGAGGGGAAATGCAAGGACGAAAAGAACACGCGGTTAGAAATGAAAATAAAGAAAAAAATAAAGAAAGAGTAAATGAAATTTTTGTATTAAAAATTTACTGAGAAAAAGGAAAATTTAAAATTATAAAAAATTATAAAAAATTTAATCCAATCTGTGTTGAAAACTTGATGATTTCAGGAGATTTATGAGTTTAAGTTCAACTATGCTGTTGAACAAGATTTCGTTACTTTTACAAAAATTTATAAAATAATTGAAATTGTTTGTAATTAAAATAGTTGCATTAATTTTACAATTAAATCAATTTTTATTCAGTAAATTATTTTACCTTAGATCTAGCTTTGTATCAAAAATGATTCATTTTACAATTTTTGAGACACTACTTTAATTCAGAAAATGTTAGATGTCTGATTTTTTTTTTATTTCGTGAATGTTGTTATCGCCATTATTTTAAACCAAATAAAAAAAAAGAAAATTTCAAACAGGGGTTAAAAAATTCAAAAACTTCACAGGAATTGAAAGTTAAGTGTTGGAAGAAAGTGAAGAGGTTGAATTTTCTGTTCTTGATATTGATTGAAGCAGTCGTAGTATAGTATGTAGCGTGTTATCTTATTAGACGTGAGACCAAGTATCCAACCTCAGGCCAAACATTTCCAATTTATAACGAAAGGTTGGAATGACCGATTTTGTATGTAATATTCATGCTGCTGAAGATTCTGAAGAAAAAGAAAACAGAAGCTCGTCTTATGAACTGACGAAAGTATTGGTAGCAACAACCATGCCATGGTTTATCGCCAAAGATGGTACTACTTGGAACAGAAAAATATTGAAATAATACCAATTTTCACGCAGATTGCTAGCATCTGTTTCTCGCAATGTTGTTGAGTCTTTCTTACTGCTCTTCTCATATTTATATCACTCGAGAGGCGGACATTAGAAAAACACGAGAATAATATTTCGGTCAACTATGTACGTATGAGATAACAGAATCATTCGCTTTGATAACGTACTACTCGGAAATGATGAAAAATTTACACCTACATATTGTATTTTCACAAATTAGCTGAAAATCTTTCAACTTTTAATAATCACAATAATTTTGTAGCTGTAGATGAGTAACTACTTGAATTTTATTTTCATTATAAATTTCGTGGTCCACCAAAATTTGATTCAAGTACATTCTACGTGGATAGCAACTCCTTACAGCTGTATTTGGCTGTATCCTGTATCACATGAAATGTCTGAGTTTTACGTAAAAAACCTTGCTGCAATGTACATCATGTCAAAAATTTTGGCATAAATTTCATAAAAGTTACAATAAAATGTAATAATATAAACTAGTTTCATTAAAATCAATTAAAATAAATAAATATATTTAAATTTTTTAAAAAATCTATTAATAAACAAGTATGTATCAAAAGTGATACATAAGATCGATCTATGGTTAAAAAAATGTGGTTAAAGTTGATCATTTGTTGTCGGTAGCGATCTGTATTAACGACTACAATAGGTCTTATGAGCTAGTGGTAGTGTACAGGGGCCTAGTAGGTAGTGTGTTAGACTTCAGGTGTCGAGGCTGTGGGTTCGATTCCCATCAGAGACCCTGGATATTTTGTTAATGTCTGATTGATGGCATTAATTATATGAGCCCTTTATTTTGAAAGTGGCATAAGTCACTTTGTTTTTAAGTCGAGATATTTATGGGTTTGCGTTTTAAAACATTTAAAAATATGGACGCTAACTTTCGGTAAAAATTTTTGTATTTGTTATCTCATGATACTGATATTTTTCTTAGTATAAATAATATTTTTTTGTTTTGAAAGGGCAGTGATTTACTAAAATTGCTAAATATATTACACATGTGTATAATAATAATAACTCTTACCATCAACATATTTAATATAAAGGTTTGATTTAAGTATTTTTTATTTAAAATATCTTAATATACGAAAAAAATTACTTCATTTTGAAACTTACATAAGTATAAGTAATTTATATGAAAATACACCAGTTAAATTTAATTTTTGTCATCAATAAGAGTGATTAAGTCCTCGGAAATTGTGTTTTGTTTTAAATTTTTAAAATAACTGTAGTATATTGGGGGTATATAATTAATCAAGTCCAACATGTCTTTGTATTTTGCTGAAGAAACAGGACCAGGTCCAGCGTATAACGGATCCATCTCTATTTGTGAATAACGCCTAGGTCTTCCTCTCTTTGGTGACAAATCCAAAGTTAGAAATTCATCTTCTTCATCTAAAGTTAGTTTATAAAACATTTTATAAGGAACACCATGGTAAAATCTTATCCATTGAATTTTCAGCCAATTCACTTTGTTTTGCTTTATATTTACTTTTCTTATTGAAACAGATTTTTCCAATGATTGTGTTGAAATAAAATCTCTTTTCTCCATACTGTGAAGGATTTTTTTGGCAGGCGGTTATCACGCTATAGTAGTAATTTGGGATGTATAAATCATTTGTATTTTTCAAGACGTCTCTATTTCAAAAAAGTCACGATCATTTGGTAAGTATGAATGGCCAGAAATTAAAAATTTGTAATCTAGAATTTTAATATCGTTTCTATTTCTTTAACACTAAGCCCTTCTTGTGAACAGCGACTTACGCCACTTTCAAAATAAACATAATGGTTATACCGTTAATTACCAATATTTCTCTCAAAGAAATTCTCAATAGTTTTCAACTTATTGATTGCAGTTTTTTTAGAAATGAAAAGATACTGTTCTATTATATGCAGATTTGACTTTAACTGCAGTTTTTTGAAAAAGTGACTTACGCCACTTTCATATATTGTTACGTTTTTACCCTTTTAGAAACGTTTAAAATATGAATTCGTAGATTGCAAATAAAAATAAATTTGTCCTTAGTTTAGATGAATTATTTATTGTTCACTGTTTACAACTTGATGTAAACAACAACAATTGCTTTGTTTGTTATTCTTCTTTACACGCTTTTGCGTAAACACTAACAACTGTTTGGCAGATCTTTATAACGGAGCTCTTCAAACCACGGTCATTCTGACTGAATTATTACTGACAACATTTCCTGCTTTGTCATGCCTTTATATGCCAACGTAAACAGTCTGATGAATGATCTTGAACTCGAATGTTCGTAGCTTCGCCTTCTCGAGATCTCCATAAATGTAAACATCATTGTTTCATTGTTGTTTGTTTTTTTTACATTGTTTGTTGTTACATTTTTGTTTACTTGTTTATCCCCTTTTTAATACTGATGTTATTGGTATATCATGTTATTGGTATATCATGTGTTTTTGTTTATGTAGCTTTTGTTCATAATTGCAATGTTAAACGATGTAAAAGCAAAACACCATTTCCACTTTCGTAATGGATACATTTTGACGCTCACTCCATACCTGTACACCTGGTACATTAAGATGAACAAGATTATGATTATACTACAGTTGTATTATCAAGTTTAATAAACTGCTAAAGACCTTTTCTCACTTTAATACTTTCTTCCTTTAGCTATGAAAACACAATACAATTATTTTGTCTGACTCCATGTATATTCCATCCAATTTTTGTTTGAAAACTAATCAAATAGTCTGCATTTGGTTTTCATATACAATTCATCATTGTTGATTCATTTAGGCCGCGCGGAAAAGTCTCTTATGGTTAAATTAGCATTTTCGATAAAAACAAAACTTGTCATTCCATTTACTTTTCAAAATCAGACATGATAAAAGTTGAAATTAATATGGATATATTGATGATGGAACTATAGGTTGTATTTTAGTTATCAAACTGATTGTCATTGGTAGTGAAGTATGGTTGGGGCCATTTCAAATGAGGAATATTAAAAGAAATATATCATGAGAAATATACTTTTATTATTATTACATGTACAGTGCTGGACATTAGGTTAGCACATTAGCTATATAAACGTAAAATATGCTTGTATAGTTATTACTCTAACAATTTTTATGCGCATTCTGTCCAAGAATCACGTTGCATTATTTGGCATCAGAGTTTTGTGCCTTGCAACGACTTTGTTTTATTTTTATTTAACAAAACCCAAACTACAACTGAACAGTAATTTTGTACAAATTAAAAAAAATTATATCCGTCAAGAAAGAAAAAGAAAAATTCGAAAAAACAAACTTAGTTTTTAGTAAGATAAACATTATTTTTAATAACAGCTGGACATGTCTTAGACATAATGTTCATCAGAGCCATGCATCGCTCCTGAGGTGCAATGCAATGCATTTTTTTTACTGAGCTGGCTATTTTAATACGTCTACATTGTTTTCTTTCAAGAAACTCCTCACCACACGTGAAATGTGTTTTGTTTTCGCCACCGTGTGTGTATTTCGGATTGTACTACATGTTTGGAAGACGCCATATATAAAGTTTTCCGTCGGATCCGAAACAACAGAACTTTGATTCGTCACTCCAAAAAACATTTTTCCAAAAATCCAATTTTGTTTATTTTTTGATATGAGTCGCTGTACAATACAGCCATGCAAATTGCTTTCATTTAATCTTCTTCTAATTGCTCGAGAGGAGATCATGATTCCAATTTCTGATTAAAACTCTCTATGAATTTCATTGGAAGTTATAAATGGATCCACAACAGCTGCTCTCTAAATGAAGGAATCCTCTCTACGGGTGGTTTTTCTAGGTCTTGTAGTCTGTGTAAGATATTTGTACGTCCCATAGGTTAGAATATGCCATAATGCATTGTACGTCATCTTTTTGGATGTCGTTTAAAGTTTGAAGTCGACTCTGAACGAAAGAATTTTTTTTTGTATTACTTTTCATGGCAATTTTTATACTTTCAGTTACTGCCAGAAATCTGCTGAGAGGAAGACGTCATAATTTTTCATATTTCAAAATTAAAACGCAGTAAAAAAGGAAATATCGCCTCTGATATGTCAGATTCTATAAGAGATTCTATATAAACATCATGTTCACACTAAGTACGTCTGTTTGATTATAGAAACTTTATATTCATGCTAATAATTTCTGTGTGATTATTATAATGGCCCTATGGCAAACTACATATCTTAATTCATTTAAAGGCTCGAAGGTCTTTTCCCCATATCCTTCCAGCTTGTTTTAAGCCTGCCTGCCTATCATTCGTTCCTTTTTGAAGGCTGCACGCAAATAAAGGAAAATATATATGACAAATTTCCTTTCATATTGCATGTTCGTGCCAATCATATGGTCATCTCTGAATTTCGGGATCTGTCGTCTCTTGCTTGGTGTCTAGGCTAAGGTTTGAATCACACCTTCATGTCTAACAAGCCAACACACTAACTACTAGACTACGACTACTTCAAGCTGCAGCTAGTTCTGTCAAATTAGTTGTCAATTATTCAGTCTCTTTTGCAGAATCACAGTGGATATAGCATTCAACATTACGTGCAAATAATACAATTTTTTTACAGAAATGTTGTCTCGCAGATTTTACGATTGCCATAATCAGTCATATCGGGAATGCTATTCGCAAAGTGGTGGTTAATTTTGAGTTCACTGTTTCAGTAAAGAATCGACTAACACCAGTTTTTGTGAGAGTATGCAGAGGACAATTCGAGGCATTCGTTTTAGCGTCGCTCACAAGATCTCGTCTTTTTGCAGACCACAATCTGTCAAAATTCTGCGTTCTGACTTAGACCTGCTCCTATATAGGTAGGTTGCGCTTTGGGTTTGCCCCCGTATAGTGGGTTGGAGTGTTAGCTTTGATACACATGTAAGCGAATTCCACCAAACTCATCGAAAAAATTGTTCAGCGCAGGGACTGCACATTTAAGCATGATTACCCTATGCTGGAAACCAGTCTGCCTGTTTATCCGATGGATGATAATTCCGTTAAGCTGACACACGTACAAAATCCAACTAATGAAGCCGACAATAGACTTGTTTTTACTAAAGGTGCTTTCGAGCAGTTGGCCAACTGACTCTACCTTTCAGCGAAAATTCACTTTCAACGATGCGGTCCTTTTCTAGTTAAATTGGTACGTGAACTAACTTAAATTGTCACGTTTGGAACGATCAACGTTTGATGTTGATTTTGAAAGATGTCGTTAACCAGGCCACCATTGTCAATAGCGAGCACTATAGATAGATGATGATGCCCTGAATATCCAATTCAGTGGACAATGACATGTAATAACTTTTTCTTGCAGGGTTTTGGAAGTCACAGGCACGACATCGATTGAATTTAACAATGATATATGAGTCACAGTCATGAAAAATTGGACATTAGGGACGCGCTACCCAGCGAAGTAGTAGCGGACGTTTGCATATTGTGGATATCATATACAAGAATTGAATTTCAAATTTCGCTGATGTCTCAGACACACTTTATTTTATTTGAATTTAAAAAGAGGTAACACTTTAAGAAAACAACCTCTACACCTTGTAAATGCATTGCCAACTGTTATGTTTCTGAAAACTGTCATTCTTGAATACTTCTTCCACAAAACTTTTATTATTAGAACAGATAACGTTATAGAGAACATTTCCTGAATGCCATTCACAACTTCTGTATTTTCTTAACTCTTCCACGAGTGCATGGTAAACTGTTTCAATGTTTGTTTAATAAAAACGCCAAGTGCTAAGAAAACAAATGAATTCTTTTGAAAATTAATTAAATTTCCATGAAAATTTGTATTACAAATAAAAAAATATTGTTACGTTTTTACCCTTTTAAGAACGTTTAATAGATTGCAAATAAAAAAAAATTAATTTGTTTTTAGTTTTAAATTAATTCTTTATAGTTCGCACAATTCCGTGTGCACTGTTCACAACTTGAAGTAGGCAACAACAATTGCTTTATTTGTTATTCTTATTTAAACTCTTTTGCGTACACACTAACAATTGTTTGTTAGATGTTTAGAACGGAAATCTTCAAACCACGATTATTCTCTTTACGCGTAACGCGTCTTCACACAAGAGTGACTAAACTTTTACTAACTTACTTGCCTGCTTTGTATTGCCTTTTATATTGCAGCGTAAATAGTCTGATGAATGCTCTTGAAGGAGAATTATTTTGCATTCGCGAAATCTCTATAAATGTAAACATGTTGTTTACTATATTATTGTTTGTGTATTTTGTTTACGTTAGTGCTTACAGTTCTGTTGTTGCTTCTTGTTTACTTGTTTATCCCTTTTTATATAGTTATTTTGGTTGCTATATTTTTGTTTATTTGTTGATCATGTAACAAGTCCGTTGCTTTTGTAGCTTTGGTTTATTATTTTAATGTTAAACGATAACACCATTTCCATTTTCGTAACAATATTTTAAAATGCTTGCTTTAAAAGTTAGTTCGCTTCAAACAAACTAAACTCTGACATGAATCTTTAAATATTGCATGTCAATAAATTTGAAGCCTTCTGTTGCTATGAGATTAATACTTGGCTCACATGAGTATATTGTATCCATTTGTTGGTATCCTATTTGCAAACAAATTGTATAAAAATGCCTATTCTGTTCATTTTATTTCAGGTTTACCGTATAGTTTTGCATCTCATTTGGAAATTCACTACAATAAATAAAATTTTAATTAATTGGAGGCAAATATGTACGTAAAAATACATTTTTAAAGAAATTCATTCAATTGATTTTCAATGGAGATACGGGGCACGTAAAAAAATTTAATTCCGTTTCAACAAGACCGATTTAAATATTTGTTGCCGCGGTTGCATATGCTCGAAACTCATTTTAGTTTGCATTGAGTTTTTTTGTTTTTTAATTGATTTAGGTTCTTTAGCACATACTTAAGTACAGCGATGGACATATAAATAGCACATTTTAGCATTGGTTTTCTTTTTTTATGCACCCAGTCACAAATCTCGTCAATAAACAAAATGTTGAGTTGACGCAATCGACGAAAATAAAAAAAAAAATAATTTAGTGCGACCATAGGATCAATTATACTCCTTTCACTGCCAGCCTATTGCCTTGATAAACTTCAGCATGGTGCTCGGATGTCAGTGGACAGCATATGTTCAGGTGCATCCTTCTGGGATGGATTAGTGTCTCTCAATTAGCAACAATATGCTCTGATGATTCATTGCCATCATCGCGTATCTTCTTGTTAGTTTCGATGCCATTCCCATTCCGAACAAATGTACTTTAAGTTTATAGTGCCCAGCCAAAAGATCGGTTACAGCCTATTCCTGGGTATTTCGATTCACTACTCAAATCTCTTCGTATTGTAATATTTCAGAAAAAAAATTTGATTTCCCATTTTGTCTGAGAAGATTTTTTCTCAAAGGTTCTAACCATTTCAGTGCCCACATCACCTGCTCATTGCTTCGAATTTCCACATGAGTTGGGACCCAGCACAGGATATCTTCAATTTATTCAAAACAGCTACTTGAGCGTCCCCGGAAATCCCCATACTATCTTTAATTTAATCCCATAGGAGCCTAGGTCCTGACTGTCGACCTACCTGTCAGATATTACTGCCGTGTCTCGTTTTCTTATCTTCCATCCTCGTTGAAGTCGCCGTGGTCTAGTAGGTAGTGTGTTGAAAATATATTTCTTCGGCGACATCAACTCAGCAGATTTCTGGCAAAAAGTCTGAGAGTAAATAAAATTGCCATTAAAAAGTTTCTCAAAAATCTGTCGTTCGGAGTCGACTTTAAACTGTAGGTCCTACCACTCATGTATAAAATTAACACACACAACATAAGTGGTTTGAGAAACTAGGACCTTGTACAATGGGTCAATTCGACCTCCGGGTACTGTACTTGTCTTTATTGACAGTACACGTCCTCTAACCTAACTTAACCTACTGGTTCTCTCTAGTGGAAAGTTAAATCGAGAGCTATCAACCAATCGTCTCCTTGAGTCCTTAAGTACTGAAAGACCTTAAAAAAAAAACATTTCGGAGTTGTGTCTCATCAACCTAACCATAGTCTCTAAAACTTTTTTCGACATTACCATGTGCAAACCTTTCATCGCCGCTGTAGAATAGGTTCTCATTAACTCTGTTAAACTAATATATTGTTACGTTTTTACTATTTAAAAGCGTTTAAAATATGAGTTCGTAAATTGCAAATAAAATAAAAATAGTTTTGGGTGTAGTTTTAATTACATTCTTTATTAATCGGACAATTCTGTGTGCCACTGTTCACATGTTGATGTAAACAACAACAATTGCTTTGTTTGTTATTCTTTACACTCTTTTGCGTAAACAATAACAATTTTGCGACAGATTTTTATAACGGAGATCTTCAAACCACGATTATTTCCTTCAAATACAGCGCGTCTTCACACAAGACTGACTGAATTTTTACTGATTCCGTTACCTGCTTTGTCTTGTCTTTTATATCGCAGCTTTTTTAGCTTTTGTTTATTATCTTAATGTTAAACGATGTAACACCGTTTCCATTTTCGTAACAATACTCTTGTCTCTGTATCTTGTCCAGTTACATATGTTTGAGCTGGTTTAAGATTAGTTCTGTTTACCCATCACAGTAGACAGCCAGTGCATAATTGCTAGATTACATCGCCAGAATTCGCCTGACCCTTCCCTTTTAAACGATCAGAAGTTGTTTGTTGGGCAACATTGAACATTTCCGGCACTGGTTCCTGAATCAAAGTGTCATCACCATCCCATATTGCTTGCAATTTGGCGTGTTCAAACTTTTTTGGTGGACTTCCGGGTTTTTCATTTCGTACATTTAAATCGTTATATCTGAACCGTCGAAACCCGGTTGCTTCTAATAGAGTATGGTACCATAGTCCAGCGCCTTTCTTCAAATGAAAGTAAAAAATTAAGGCTTTCCGCAAATCATCATTTTCTAGTACAAAATTGGCCATCTTTAACGCGATGAAAAATTTTAAGTAGTCTGTTCACTGGTATGACGTATACTTTGAAAGAGGATGTATGTGTTGGACGGATGTTAACGACAACATAAATAGAAATTAAGGCCCTTTCACAATAAATGTTCGTTATGTTCGTAGTCGAGTAGGTAGTGTGTTGGCTTATTAGACGTAAGGAAGCGGTTCACACTCCATGTCAAACATCAAAACGAAATAAAAAAAATATTTCTTCGGCGACTTCTTCTCAGTAGACTTCTGGCCAAAACTCTGAGAGTAAATAAAATTGCCATGAAGAAGTTTCTCAAAAATCTGTCGTTCGGAATCGATTTTAAACTGTACGTTCCGCCACTCCTATATAAAACTAAAACACACAACAGGAGTGGTGTGAGAAGCTAGGCCATAATCCTGACTGAAGGGTTATTATGGGCAATCACGTATGGATGTGTATGTGTACGGAAATATTTATTTGTATCTTGAAGCTCACTTAATACCGGTACACCTAGTAAACAAATGCATAGATTTGATGAGAGATTATGCCGAGAAGTATTAGAATTCCTTAATGGAAGGCAACGGTTTAAAGCAGAAACGCCTGAAGAAAATTTGTTATCAACCGGAATCTATTTGATGGTTGACAAATTTCAATGGAAAATTGACAATAAAATTAAACGAACTGAATTAAATTACCAGCATAAATTTCGTATCATACATACATACATAATTGGCCATTACAACCCTTCAGTCAGGATTACGGCCTAGCTTTCGTATCAATGAAAATTAATTTCGTGTATTTCGTTTTTATTTAACGAGTCACTATCTTGTATGCGGTTTTTATTGTCGTCATTAAAAAATGCCAAAAGTCAACAGAACACTGTCACGTTTTGTCTACAAACGAACGTGCCTCTACGAAATTTCTTTCGTTCGTAGAGTACAGTTCATAGAAATTAATTTTATTTTATTATTTATAACAAGACATATAAATATACTATGATTGAGCACTCAAAGATGTTCTATTTTTAATGTATTTCTGTTTTTTTTTATTTGTCATAAAAAAATCCAAAAGCATGAAAACAATATCTGTTCCCAGTGCGTTCGTATAGAAATAGAACGCAATTAAAATATTCGCACGTGAGCTCCCACGGCCTCTGTCAAGTAAGTTAATGAAATTTCTTTTTTGGGAAATTTTCTTCTTTCCTTAAGATGCTGAACAGACATTGTAATTCGTTTGAAAAATTATGAAAATTAAAAGCTTTTTATATAGAAAATATAAAGCGTGTCTCATTAAATTTAGTTGAATGTTTGTGGCAGCTATCACATTTGTTTGCTACAATTATGAACTAAGCAACGCGTAATAAGTGTGAAAACTTATTACAAAAGTGTTCAAATGATACTCTGAAGCCGTTTGTAAGCTTCGTAGAATTTTTACTAGTTAAAGAGCACCTAATGTGTCAACTATTCGAAGTGTTCTCATTAAATTTGAAGAAACTTAAATTGGTCATTATAACCCTTGAGTCAGGATTACAACCTAGGTTAGGTTAGAGTGGTAGCCTTGATGCCAGAAGCTCACGTGAGCACGCGTAGCGACAGTCTCTGTACTGACTAAGTTTTCAAAACCAGGGGAGGGAATTCGGTCAGCGCAAGGACTGCACATTCTAAAGCACGACTATCCTACGCTGGAAAACCAGCCCGAAAATTTGACATCAATGTACCGGATAGATCCGTTAAGCTGACAAGGATTGGGTAGCCAAATAACATATATCGCAAGAGATGTTCCTCAGCGGATCTGCACCCACGGCAGAAGTCATTAAATGGGAGCTGCATTCTCTCCGCGTGTCTTCTCATAACGCAATGACCTTTAAGCACGACCACAGTGATTGAGATAATGTCACGAACAAGTACGAGTAACTGGTTGGTACGCCTTTTATCTATCGAGAGCCAAGTGAGCCTAGCGGTGGAGCAGGACTCCCCATTGAACCAGGATTTATTGGCGTCTCGAAAGAATTTTCGTGCGATAGCCAGCCTGACAGAGATAAGTGGCCCAAGTCGACTGCAGAGAATTCCGGAAGTAGTGCACCAGTCCTGGCGAGCTCGTCGGCCTTGCAGTTTCCCGGAATATTGCTGTGCTCGGGGACCTAGACAGTGTGACACTGAATCGCCCAGAAAGAAGGTCGAGGGAACGGCGACATTCCCTGACGACCCTGGAGTTATTCGCAACGTTTGTCAAATATCTTATGGCAGATTGACTGTCAGAAAAGATCGAGATGAGGGTGAAAGGAACACCGTGGGCGAGGACCCTTTGAGCAGCCTGGTAGATGGCCATTACCTTCACCTGAAACACGTACTTTTTTACTTTTTGCAACCTGGCTCCTCATACTAATTATGGTGCGTGTGTAAATTTTATCCACAAGTAGTCGGACCTACAGTTTAAAGTCGACTCCGAACGAGAAATTTTTCTGCGAAAACTTTCATGGCAATTTAATTTACTCTCAGAGTTTTTGGAAGAAATCTGAAAAGAGGAATATTTGTTATATTCGTTTTGTTCGAAATGTCTAACCTGGGATTTGAACCATGGCTGCGTGTTTTATAATACTTCAATGTACAGTATAGCCTCTTGAAAACACTGCTGCTGTATGCGAGAGTGTTGCCGAAACCCGCAAATATCAATTCGGCATTGTTCTCAACAACTCTATTTATTTATTGAGGCATCGTCGCAATGTGACATGGGCTTCACTGTTCTACTGCTACCATAATGGATGTTGCTCTAGCGAGATAAAAGGACTTGTTCCAGAAAATCGTATAATCTTTGGTAACACCCGCCTTTCTTGCAGAGCACGTCTGTTTGTATCCGATTGGCTAGTGGATAGTATGCTGCATTAAAAACAGAATTCGTTCTTTTGCCGGACTAGCCGTATGTGGAACTCCCTATCTGCACAGGTCCACAAACATTACTCCCTCCGTCCTCCTTCATAACCTATATCCCCTAATCTATTCTCCTAATTCCAACACAATGCACTGCATTAGTAGGGATGGGCCGTGGGTGTTGGTCTTTTAAAAAAAATGCATGAATCTGTACACAGTGAATTTTGAGATTTCAACTGGACGGCATGGATCTGGACGATTGTAGTTCCAGCAACAGTACTCCGGCATTTGACATACTGCGTTTGCAACAAGCAGTTGGCCAACAAAAGATAATGCAATTTCAGTGGTGTGTGATTTTTTTCTTTGGGTTTACGTGAATAAACCGAAATATATTGCTGAACTCAAATCCGAGATCCAACGCTTCATAGATGAGACTCAACCACATCCCTTCGAAAAATTCATGTAAATTTTTTTAAAAACTGTAATGGCCTGTCACCGTTACCCTGGAGGCCTTTTGATGCACATTTTGTTCGAAAATCATTATTTTTAAAGGAGCATGGAAAGTGATTTTCCCATTGGGTTCTTTCTTAAGTTAGGTTTCAAAGTTACGTTTGTTTGAAAGAGAAGAGTCAAACAACCATTAAATCTCTCGTCATGCTCACCATTAAAGTATATTAACGGTATTTTTTATAGGAACATACTTCCATTCTCAACTGCTCTAAGATGCGTGATTTATCATCTGCCAAACTTACGTGTAAGGCGGAGTGTTCCATAATGACGGTCATTCTGTACTCAAGTCACAACTATTTCGTTCCAGTAAACTCATAGTTGTGAGGATCGCCCTAAAGTATCTTTGTAATTCCACGATAAGCGTTTTCATCAATTTTTCATTTTGGTCTTCAATGCACATTTATATTGGGTATTGGGTTTAAGCTCATGGTATGTAATAAGCTGGCCCTTTTAGCCAGTTTATTCGCTTCCTCGTTTCCAGTTACTGCTGATGCATATCATGCTATGCTTAGAATAGTTTTTAATCGCCTTTTTACATTTCAGGACTGTACTTGACTCTATATCACTGAATGTTATTGCACTAATTGGTATTTAAATGTCAGTGAAGATTTGATTTGAATATCACTATATGCCAAGTTTACCAAGTTATCATTTGGCCTGTTCCCATAATAGCCTTCCTGAAAGACCTTCTATGGTCCGGCAGCCCACAGAAGGGTCAGTTTCTAGTTCTTCTATGTAGAGGCCCAATTCCCTCCTAGTTTTATGTTTAATGATAGAGTTTATTACCATATCTTTAGCTAACCATTGTATAACAACGAAGCATGCATTTAAGTACCTGATTTGAAAAAGACCTATGTTCGAGAAAAACTGTTTAAAGTGAAGATATTAAGAGAAGAAAACATGGGTTAATGAATCCGCCAATCCATAAAGTACATCAAATAATAATTTTCTATGTATGTAATGAATGTTGTTTGGGTAAAATTTTTTGCGACAGTTTTGCTTTTTTACATATGGGGAATTTCGTGTCAATTGACCCAATTTTAAAAACCGATGTCTTCCGATTTGGATTTGCACCAAGGTTAGTACTATTGGATAGTAGGCCAGACACAAATTTTCAGCTTTATCAGTCCAGAACTGCCGGAGTTAGAGGGGGCCAAAGTTGGACATTTTGGTCATACAGGGTTTTTTTAAAATGTGTGTAACTTTTCACCTATTGGTCCTAGCAAAAATTCTTTCCAAAAATAATATTTTTTAATTTTTTAAGAAATTTTTTTATATTTTTTTTTTTAAATTATTTTTTTTTAATTTTTTTTTTAAATGGGCTTTTTTTCAAAAGAAAGCTTATATGCTTATGAGATGCTCGTTTAATGGGATGCGAGTGGGATTCCTATATTTTTTAACTCAAGAATAAGATTTTTCAATAATAAATTTCATCCAAATCGGAAGAAATCGATTTTAAAAATTCATTCAAGCACTTCAAGACTTCATTTGAGAACTAAATTTTGAAGAGAAATTTGGTATCAATTTGTGCTTCAGCCCTTTCGTCGAATTGGCGGCGCTTGGCAGTTTGTTAAAGATGTCTGACCTGGGGTTTGAACCATGGCCTCTCGTCTAATAAATCCACACGCTACCTACTAGATTACGGCGATTTCATTACAGTAAGCGCACTTTATTGAAAAATAAGAAACATAGGTATTTAAGTTTTAATGATTTGTTATTTTAAAATTTTTTATTTTTAAATACGAATTTTACCTTCTGCCAATACCAACCCGAGTGACCAATTCTTCGGTCCCTCTTCTTCGAATACTTCGATGACTTCCAAGTGGCCAAATCTCTAGCTAGTGACAACATTTCTTCCAGCAATTTTGTGCATGCCTAAGAAGTCTTTTTTACAGAAGAAGTCTTTTTTTGCTACATTGACTACCATCTTTATTGTCAAACGATCTTTGGCAAAACGAATGTTTAAGAAGATACTACTTTGTACTACGTATCAGAGATCAGAAATTAATCGTTTTTTCGCTACTCATAAGCACTCATGAAATTTTTAATACAAGTGAGTGAACAATATTGAAATTTAACTACTCTGATTAATTCGTATTCACTACAACGTTGATTTATAAGCATGAGTACAATGAGTATGAGTGCAACGTTGACATCGAACTCATACCATTCGAAATATGTTTGATTCATATGCCTACTCTTTCAGATTCATAACTCTAGAAAAATACTTATAATACTTGTAAATGATTCGAGTCACCCGAATCATTCATCATAATTTACAGTCTTAGTTGTTGTTGTATTTACAAGACAAAGACAGCAAGCAAAGCAAACACACAACCTACTAGTGAGTATTGTAGTGTTCGTACGCGAATTATATTTATTTTGTGATTCTTGTAAATGTTGAGTCATGGAGAGTCGAAACCAACAACATCATACATATTGTTCAGTATAAGTACTAAAATGACTTCAAACTTTGAATATGAGTAGTATGAGTAAAATATTAAAATAAGTATGAAAGCGTATAAATATCAGAAATTATGAGTATTATTTGATTTTACTCAACTTTTTGAATACTCATTGCTGATCTCTGGTACGTATGAGTAATTTTTGGAACCGTTCACGACGTAAATCGATAAATTACTGTACAAGTATTAATATTTTTTGTGCTGTTTTTCTTTTTTAATATATTTTATTACTCTACTTAATTTTAGGAAAATAGCCAAAAAACATGGCAAGAATCTCTGCCCCAAGTGTGCTTTTCATTATGGAAAACCATACAAATCTAATAAAAATAAAATTTTGAAAGGTTTGTATCATAAAATTCCTAAAAATTCTAAGAATGTAAATCATGTTTGAGTTGAATTTGAACATTGTAATCAGTGGGAATTCCCATTGCCATTGTTAAGAAAATTGCTGAATTCCTTACATTCTATTCTTATATTGTTTTGTTGGGCAAGTTGGAAACCAAAAACTTAATTGGATTATTAAATTAAAAGATTCTGTTTTTATAGTAGTTATGAAACGTGGCACTATGTGGCATTTACCCTGAAAAGCTGGCCAAAAAGTCAAAAATGAATTTAAAGAAATTTAGAAACTGAGTATGCAGTTCGATAGAAAACAAAATTCTGCATTATATAGTGAATTTTCACGTCTATAGGTTGAGATTTGTAGATTTGAGACGATGTCAAAGTCAGGAAAGTGAAGAAAATTAAATGCGTTTTTGGTGTTTTTTTTGAAATTTTAATAGGTTTATATGATATTTTTTTGTGGCCAAACGAATAGAGGTTTTATATTGATTTTTTTTGTATTTGAAAGGTATGAGCAGCTGTTATATATATATATATATATATATATATATATATATATATATATATATATATATATATATCTCATATATTAATGTTAAAATTATTCGTAAATTTTGGTAAATTCGTAAAAATTTCACATTTTTTACCCTACCCAAAAAAAACATAAGGATTTTAAAGGTGAAAGTAGTTTTTAGTAGTTTAATGTTATATACCAGAAGAAAATATGAACTCTCTACATTCAGGAACAAAAAAAAGTAGACGCAGTGTAATAGAGCCATATGTCGTACCAATTATCCGAGGAAATTCAGTAGAAGCGATACCAATCGAGATGTCCTGAATAGGTTACTTTTAATCAGTGACCCTTTTATAAGCTGTAGCAAACAAAAATCGCGAAAGAATAGAAAAGCATTTTCATCAGCTACTATTAAATTACTCCTTCCTGACATTGATGATGAAAATGATAACGATTTTAACGATTGTAGTTAGTCTCACTTTTTAAGTATTTTTAAGTTAAGTATTAAATAATGTAAAATAAATATTATGAATAAATATTAATTATCATAGAAGTTTAAAAACTTAATTTCATATGAATATCGGCTATTATAACAATATGAGATGTATGTTTGATTTTCTTAATGGATCGTATGTGGTACCTAGGGGCACTTATGATCCGATCATAATAAAATGTGATCATAAATGATTCACATTCATATTAAACATGTTCATGTCGAATTTCATCGAGGTAATAAAATGTTTAAGCCAATTATAATTGCTAAACATATTTTCTTAAGGGGCCCTATTTTGAACCAAGGGGCAATTGTGGACCTACCACAACAAAATTTGGTAATATGATTTAGATTTACAAAATACACGTTCATACCGAATTTCATCACGATACCGATGTTTTTAATCAATTTATAAGCGCAAACGTGAATTTCTAAAGGGAACTTTATATGGGGACCAGGGTCAAATGTGATCCGATTTTCACCAAACTTTACACCATAATTGGTGCATAATAACCATAATTATGTGTAAATAAGTGCAATTTCGAGGGAAATTTGTATGGGGGCTAGTCGAAATCACGGACCGCTTTGAACCAAAATCAGTTGGGTTCATCCTTGGGCCTAATTATCACTAACACTATCAAAAAATTCCAGCCATTAAATCATAAAATACTTCTATTAATTTTGGCCAGGTTTTCAGGCAAAATGCCACATAGTGCGTGGTGTAAAAAGACAAAAAGTAACAAACTGGCCTTAAAAAATTCATAAATATTGCCATAGAGACAAACTTCAACAGAATTTAGCACTTTGGTTTACTTAATTTATGGAATACTAATCGTAAAATTTGAAAAGTATAAAGAAAGTAAAATTTAGTCACTTAAGGGATCCATAATCTCGAATAAACAAATATTCTAAATTTTTTTGGCCTTTATATGACAATAAGGTGTAACGTTTGTGGCATACAAAATTGTATGTTTATAGGATCATAAGTATAAAATGTTCTCATTTCTGAGCTATTATGTTATCTATTAGTAAATTTGGTAATAGATTCGTAGGGGGTGCTGCGGTTGTGGAAGAAACACTTCTCTACTCTGCTACAAGGCGGTGACGACAACAATACCGCCTTTAGAGATGATGTGCCGAACCCGATCGATGATGACGGCGTTGAAATTCCGCCGTCTAGCCGTGAAGAGTTCAAAGTCGCGATTATGCATATTAAAAACAATAAAACTGCAGGTCCTGATGCCCGATGTTTACGACCGGAAGTAATGAGTTGGTACGGCGCATGCACCAGTTTATTTACAAGAAATGGCTAGAGGAAAGCATGCCCAACGATTAGAACATCACTGTCCTCTGTCCTGTCCTGAAAAAGGGAGTTCCTACAATATGCGCCAACTACAGGGGTATACGCGTTCTCCCTATCCCATATAAGGTTCTTACAGGCGTATTGTGTGAACGACTGAAGCTATTCATCAAAACACTGATGGGACCTTATCAGTGCGGCTTCAGACCTGGCAAGTCCACCATCGACCAGATATTCACACTATGCTAAATCCTGGAAAAGACCCACGAAAAACAAGGCACCTCACACCATCTTTTTGTCGACTATAAGGCATTGTGATTGGATTGTGTTTTGCCGCAATATCAAAGCTCGGTATACCTGCGAAGCTGATAAGGCTATGCAGAATGACGTTGAACAACTCCAGCAGATCCGTCAAAGTAAGAACCTCCGAACCTTTTAATACCGCGCGAGGTTTTAGACAAGGCGATCCCTTGTCATGCGATCTTTTCAACCTCGTCATGGAGAGTGTTCTGCGGAAGGCGGGAATACATCGCAATGGTATTATTTTTCAAAAAAGCGTCCAGTTGCTTGCGTACGCTGACAACATTGACATCATAGGTAATACCAAGCGAGATGTACTGATGCTAGTGCTATTGAACGAGCGTCTACTGAGATGGGTCTGGCAGTAAATGAGAGCAAAACGAAGTATATGTTATCGCCAAGTAGAGACGTGTGGCGTATTGGATCTCAGATTACGGCCGATAATTATACTTTCGATATAGTCAATGAATTTATTTATCTTGGCTCCGCCGTTACGACCAAAAATGATGTCAGTCTGAAGATCAAGCGCAGGATCATTCTTGCCAACAGGTGCTACTGTGGTCTCAATAGGCAATTGAGTAGCAAAGACCTCTCTCGTACGACAAAACTGATACTCTACAAGACGCTGATCGTTTCAGGGACTTCTGAAAGGGCCTAGAATCTCTGCCTGAAGTTGTAGCTGCGAACACGTCACTTATATTGTGCGTGTTAATTTTATATATGAGTGGCGGGATTTATAGTTTAAGGTCGCCATTCCAAATTCTACAATGTTGTTTGTTCACGTACCTATTCAATCTGAAATCATCGTTGAAGACGATTTTTGGATGAAAATTAGAATCAGTTGCCAACTACTGCAGAGTTCATTCAGCAGACACACGTCGTTGACCATGGTCGTTTTAGTTCTTAGGTCAGTTGAATTATGCTTCCGAAAATGCGAGTACTTGTGCGTCACAATTCGACAGCCTCAGATTCTCGTGCGCAATCTCACGGACAATGGACGTGTTTTGAATTTCTTCGAAGTACGAGCATTGGTCGCTGGGTTGCGAATAGTTCTCTCGGTTATTATGAACGTAAAATATGCCAAGCGTGTGGTAAATTATCCGAACAAAATACCCTTTGCAATATAAATTTTTTTATTTTCAATTGAATCCTATATCCGACATTGGCGATTTGGCAAAACAGATTCAAAAAATGACAATATTTGGAAATGTATCTTTACAGTAAACCAATGTGAAGAGCTACATAGAGAGCATTTCAAGGAGTAAGAATGTGTAGAAGACTTTTAGGAAAATCTTTGGAGTTCACCTTAAAGATGATGCATTGAATATACACCACGGTGGTTAAGGCACAAAGACTGGCATACTTTTGCATAATAAGCAATGAGGTTTCGTTAGATTTAAATCCGTTGAATGGTGTAGTGAAGACCAGAACAAATGGTTAGGATAATGGGAGATAGATCGCACATGAGATTTATGAGAAGGCATTGAGATATGACAGATCAAGTAACCAAAAGATTTTATGAAGATCAGTCAGACTGAGTGAAAAAGATAAATTAATTGATTGGAAACTTTTTACTGTTGTGTGGTATACGGATCATTGACATACATTGGAAGAATGGCGAGGGTATTTCGCAGCAGATTGAAATATTCAAAACTCATTGTCCAGGCAGGACATGCCATTGAATAAAGTGCTTTATTCGACTTGGGTAAAAGACACAAAGAACTAGAAATTGCAATAATATGTGGCAGTCAGAGCGCCATCCGAGCACTTAGCTGTTGTTAGATTATCTTAAAAATTGTATGAGGCCATCTTGACAAGCTGACTTAACAGGGTAGGAAAAATACGTCTATCCTTTACTTCATCAAAAATCATATGTGGATCCAAGGCAATGAAGCAGAATGGGAAGAAAGAGAAGACGTGGTTCACACAATTTAAACTTTTACAAGATAATTACAGCGCGAATAGATTTCAGAGAAATAACTAATACCCTAAGGATACCAACAGGCCCTCTGACCTCAAAGAACATTTATACAGAATAGAAATCGCTTCAAGACCAACATGTAACATGTGCTCCCTGCGTTTAATATATTTTTTTATAAACATAAGTCCGGAAAATAAACAACGTGACGAGAAGAGCAAATTCATCTATCTTGGCTCCGCCGTTACCACCAGAAATGATGTCAGTCTGGAGATCAAGCGCGGGATCACTCTTGCCAACAGGTGCTACTATGGTCTCAATAGGCAATTGAGTAGCAGAGACCTCTCTCGTACGACAAAACTAACACTCTACAAGACACTCATCCTACCCGTGCTTCTTTATGGCGCAGAGGCATGGACCCTATTAAGTACAGATGCAGCGGCCTTGAGAGTGTTCGAGAGAAAAGTACTGCGCAAGATCTTCGGTCCAATGCGAGTTGGCGATGATTTCCGTATCCGATACAACAGTGAGCTGTATGAGCTCCTCAACGACATGGACGTTGTACAGCGTATTAATATCCAGCGGCTGCGCTGGCTCGGCCATGTCGTTCGAATGGAGGAGGATGCGCCGGCAAGACGGGTATCTGATGCGGGAATCTGCGGAAGTCGACGAAGAGGACGACCTTGCATCCGTTGGAAGGACCAAATCGAGGAAGCCCTGTCATCGATTGGTGTGACCAACTGGCGTAGGCGCGCACGGAGCAGAGGCGCCTGGAAGGATGTGTTGCGGCAGGCCGAAATCCGATAATCGGGTTGTTATGGCCAATTAAGTAAGTAAGTAAGACGAGAAGAGCATTCTGCTTTTTGCCATTCTCTCTATGTCGTGTGCGTTAATTTTATCCCTGAATGTGGGAATCTTCAGTTTAAACTCTCAGGGTTTTTGCCGGAAAACTGCCGAGATGAAATCGCTGAAAAAATATTTTTCGCTTCTAATAAACTAACACCCTACCTACTAGACTCTGGTGACATACGGCATTGAGTATGTAACCGAAAATCGTCGTTCCACACTGCACATAATAAGATTGTGGGTCCATCAGCGCACAGTTTGTAAATTACCAAGGAGATTAAGAAGATGCGTAAAAACCTGCAGTGAAGTTAAAAACTTAGTAAAGAAAAAATTTGACAATTGCGTTCCTTCTGAACAAAGCTGATTGTTTTCCGAAACTATAAAATGTTGTTACGAAAATGGAAATAATGTTACATCGTTTAACATTAAAATGGTAAACCAAAGCTACAAAAATAAAAACAATAGACTTGTTTATATGATCAACAAATAAACAAAAATATAGAAACAACATCAGTATAATAAAGGCAAGTAAACAAACAGGCAACAACAACACTGCAAGGACAAAAGTAAACAAAATATACAGACAACAATGAAACAACGATGTTTAAATTTATAGATATTACCCGAAGGCGAATTCATTTTCCTTTAAAAGCATTCATTAGACTGTTTACCCTGCGATATAAAAGGCAAGACAAAGCAACGGAGACAGTAAAAATTCAGTCAGTCTTGTATGAATACACGTTGCGTGTAAGGAGAATAATCGTGGTTTGAATATCTCCGTTATAAAGATCTGCTAAAAAATTTTTATTGTTTACGCAGAATAGTCTAAAGAAGAATAGCAAACAAAGCAGAATTGTGCAAACATTAAAAAATTTAATTAAAACTGAACATAAATTTATTTTTATTTTATTTGCAATCTATGAGCTCATATTTCAAACGTTTTTAAAAGGTAAAAATGTAACAATATTATTAAAAATTTCTTACCCAACCTTGCAAAATATTTCTTACATGATACACATTTATGAGATAGAGTTTGGTTTGTGGTCAAACACCATTTCAAATATTGTATTACAATGATAAATTGTCGAAACTGTGCCATCGTCTTTTAGTGATAACTTGACAGTAACACTGTTCTAATGACATACGAAGGAAAAAAGTCGTATGTATGTATATTACTTTTATGTCAATGAACATTTCTGATTTTATGTCACCTAAGTAAGTACTTATTTTCTTGTCAATACGTGTATTTCTTATATTCCAGAATATTCAAATCCCTCTTTTATGTCGTTTATTTGTTTTAATGTGTTGACATTAACGCTCTTGATACTCAATGCCGCAACTAAGGTAGTGATGATTGCTGAGCTGAGAATAATGTTACGATAATGTCACTTATAATCGCAAGTGTCAATATATTTTTTATTCAACATCTCAACTTAACATTGTTAAATTTAATTTCTTATAATAACTCGTAACACAAAGAAATTATCTGAGTGTTAGACATTTAATATGCAAAATACAACCACTTTCGAAACTTTATAGGAACAGTAAGGAAGACATATGTATGTACATACATAAATAATTTAAATAAATAAATTTACATACATAATTGGTCATTACAACCCTTCAGTCAGGATTACGACCAGTGTGTTAATTTAATACATGAGTGACGGAACCTACAGTTTAAAGTCGATTCCGAGCAACTGATTTTTGGGAAACTTTTCATGGCAATTTTATTTACTCTCAGAGTTTTTGCCAGAAATCTGCTGAGAGGAAGTCGCCGAAGAAATACTTTTTGTATTTTATTTTGATGTCTGGCCTGGGGCTCGAACCCTGCCCTGACGTCTAATAAGCCAACACACTACCTTCTAGACTACGGCGACTTCGTACTTTTACATTTACCCAAGATCATAAGCATTATTTCGCCATTCATTTCCTCCTTCTAGCTCACACCACCGTTTTATTAGTCGAAGTAAACATTTTCCTCTTATTCAAATTATTTTGCTTAAGTCGAGTAATTTCGCGAGCTAATCTACTCTGTAGGTTTTCATTTAACAATCTTCATATGTATATTAGAGCGATTCTGGTTGTATGGAAGCGAAATTCATGCAAAGTGTACCCCCCTCAAAATGAACATTGGTATTTTTTATGATGACATTTAAAATATTTCGGCTCCAGCTTTGACATCTCGTGAGCTGGACCAAAAAATAGTCTATTTTTGCATATTTTGTCAATTTGAGAATCTGTTTCCTTACCAACATATACAATATGGGTATCATAAGAAAGGTTTTTTAAGGCGCGTTCAACTGTATAAAAAATTTGTTTAAGGATGAACACCCATGTGCTTTTTTAAGGATATTCTGTAAAAAAGAACGGTTCTTGAATTTGTTGTTCGGGGTTATTTGTAATAAAAATGCCAAATTAACATATTTTAATCTCTTAATCGATTTAATTAAATACGAGTTCCAGCTTTTTTTGAAATCGCGCTAGTTCGTGTTTTGACAAAAATGCAATGGGTTGTAAAATTTTTCTTTTGCCAAGAATATCATCTTTGTATGTAAATAATTTAGATTTTTGCAAAAATCTATTTATGCTGTATGAAAAATTCCAGGCATAAAAACAAAATTGTAAATTTTCCCAATATCGTTGCTTTTAAGCTAAAAAAATTTAAATAATTGTTCATTGTGTCGTGATTAAAATGCCTTTCACGTTAGTTGAATCAAACCGAAATAGATTACCGACAAACCGCGATGTGATACAACCTTTCTTGTGATACCCATATTGTATATGTTGGTAATAAAACAGATTCTAAAATAGACAAAACATGCAAAAATAGTCCAGATCACTAGAGATCAAAGCTGGAGCCGAAATATTTTAAATGTCACCTTTGGTGAGTCGCTCTAATATATATATATCAGGTTCTATTGTTTGTTTCTAAAAGTCTCCACAACATAGGTGATCATACGATTCCATTTCTTCAAAACAAAGCACATTTTTACACAAGAAATTTTTCAAACTTAAGTATCCCAAGGTGTAGATTGGAAAATACTAAACAAAGAATTGATTATATAGGTGGCAATTCTTATTTACCAATTTACCTTCACAACTAAAAACTGTCGAGAGTATATCAATATTTAAAAGATTATGTAAAGAATTTTTGAATAACTCAATTAAAACGCTTTTGTAAAATATCTTTTATTTGGTAAATATTGTAAAAATAATATACTTATTATAGTATTTAACATTAGATTGTTCCTATAATTGTATGTCAAGTTTAACAGTTGCCAACTCGCCTCTAAAATGCCTTTAAGGCACAGAGGCCAAATGAATTCTATGTAAATTATTTATTATTGTACAATTTTCTGAAATAAATAAATAAAGATATGTATGTATTAACCCAGTATAAGTAAAAAAGAATATACTGAATTTAACACAATTTTTTATCATTAGTTCCATAAGTGTACTTATGAGTATATCACAATGTTATGATGTTTTACTTCATCATTACTATCATTATTAATATTAAGTTATGAATTAAAATCACACGTTTATGCATCACTCATCTTCTTTCGTTTTCCATTTCGCCTTACGAAAGATCCGATTTATTTTAAAAACATTAAAGGTTTCCTCATGCGTACATACGTGCATACATTTAAGTAAACAACTAAAGAATAAGAAGCATTTACATACCTTATGAAATAATATAATACTTATAATTTAATTTATATAAGAGCATCTCTTTTCTTGTCTTTTCATTTTTCTTCTTATTTTTAGTCTCTTTATCGCGAGAGGAAAAAAAATACAATGTATTTATATATGCATGAGTAAATATATTGTATAATATGGGTACATACATATAAAAAATGTGTTTTATATTGCGGCTTCTATTGAAGTATAGTGATAGAAAAAAGTTTTGCTATGCTTGCAAATTACTTGTCACAATAAAATCCTTCAGTCGGAATTACGATCTAGTTCCCCACACCACTTATGTTTTGTGTGTGTTAAATTTATATAAAAGTCGACTCCGAACAACAGATTTTATGAGAAACCATTTCATGGCAATTTTATTTACTCTCAGAATTTGTGAGGAAGTCACCGAAGAAATTTTTTTTCATATTTTCGTTTTTGATGTCTGACCTGGGTTTTGAACCTTGGCCTTACGTCTAATAAGCCAACACACCACCTACTAGAATACGGCGACTTCAAGAATGTATTTTATTTAATTGGCCACGATTTGAGTTATAATGGGAGTTGTTAGAAATAAAGATAAATGAAAAAATAACTCAAAGCAACATAGTTTCGCATATCCCATAAACAATGTTATCTGCCTCTGTGCTGTAGGAATTAAAAAAGATAAAACAAATCGTAGAAAAAAGAAGAACATTCGTAATGTGATGAAATACTTAACGGCCGCAGCTCAAATGGGTTGTAACTATAAAGCAAAAGGAAAAGTACAAAATCGGGAAAGTGTTGTAAATTTTCTGATAAATTATCGTTCTTGCCAAAATCCTATGCTACCGATGTAGTTCTTTTGTTTTTGATGACACTGTTATGGCATAATGTATGCTAAATACTGCATAAAATTATGCTTTCATGTGATGTTTTTTTTTTTTATCATTTTACGTTTATGCGACTATAAGGCTCACCACCATAGGTTAAGGCAGTTTAAAGCGAAAACGACTCTGGTGTTTATGCTCACATGTTGAAAATGTTTGTTATTGTGCAAAACAGATAAAAGCGAAAATAAGATTGTGTTCATAATATATGGCATGGTAATGTGCTAAATTTCTTGGTTGGTTGGTTAGAAATTTTGTCTAAAGTATGGAAAATATTCACTTGGCATGAGTGATAATGGAAGGATTTAAAATGTATTGTATGCTTCATATAAGAGTTTGAGTGTTGCAAGCTTAAAGCCCATCATAAAGAATAACTGGAAATAATTTGCTGTAAGAATTTATGCTTTAAAATATGTTGTGTTGTTTGCAAAAAGTTTGTTTTATATTGCCCTAGACAATGTTTATTTATTTTAAATTTAACAGACTTTCACTTCGCTTATTTTTAAATATTCCGTGCAAATACTCCAGTCATGTAATTTTAATGTGGCAGATATGCTTCAGTATTTGTGTATTATTTTGAATCATTTATAAGAATACATTTTTAATAAATTTCTTTATGTGTGGGGTAAGGCTATAAAAATTCAATAATATTGTTAGGAAAATAGAAATGGTGTTACATCGTTTAACATTAAAATTATAAACAAAAGCTACAAAAACAAAAAGAATGAACTCGTTTATCATGTAAACAAAATATACCAATAACATCAGTATAAAAAGGGGATAAACAAGTATTGATATTTATATTTATTTATATATCTCAAGTCTATGGAAAATCATTACAGACTATTACAATTTATATTTCAATACAAAATTATTATTATTATGATTTCAATACAAAAAAGTTAAAAAATAAGTTAGAAAAAATAAAACAACATTGAAATTATTAATTAAATGAGTTTAATTCAAATTTTTGTTAAAATCTATATAAAGGTAAAGACTATTAAATCATTATAGATTCTACGAAATGCATCAAAGTTCGCATAGTTAATTGCGTAATATTTTATATTT